>CM028134.1:1106117500-1107442500 GCA_016271365.2 Neoceratodus forsteri | reverse complement strand
ATTACAAATTTGAGCACTTCCAAGCATACGTGAAAACTGCGCAACACACGCTTGTAACACAATCATTTTATGGACTTTTGTCACCAAATTTTCAACATAGGCAATTTAGGTCCTCTGCTCATGAACAGTGTCACAATGATTTTCTTAATGTGTCCTGAACACTGATTTCCCACAGCGACCGTGCTATTCTGTGCCAGAAGTGCAAAAACACATTTTGGCCAGGATGTGAAAAATGACAGCTGTACTGTTCATAAGGAGGTGTGGAAAAATGCCAATGTTGGAAATCTGGAGTGAAAATATTACAAATTCGCGAAGTTATGAGCATGTGTGGAAACTGAGCAACGCATGCTCGTAACACAGTAATTTTATGGACTTTTGTCATCAAATTTTCAACATAGGCATTTTAGGACCTCCGCTCATGAACAGTGTCACAATGATTTTCTTAATGTGTCCTGAACACCGATTTCCCACAGCAACTGTGTTATTCTGCCCTGGAAGTGCAAAAACACATTTTGGCCAGGATATGAAAAATGACAGCTGTACTGTTCATAAGGAGGTGTGGAAAAATGCCAATGTTGAAAATCTGGAGTGAAAAGATTCGCAAAGGTACAAGCATGCGTGGAAACTACACAATGCACACTCGTAAAATAGTCATTTTTTGGATTTCTTCCACCAAATTTGCAACATAAGCTTTTTGAGAGGCCACCTCATGAACACTGGCACTATCATTTCATTACTCAGTCCCGGAAGGTGATTCCGTGCAGTGACAGCAAAATAACCTTTCAGGATTGATTAACACCATGGCAGTGGCTGAATTCATGAGGAGGGGTCCCAATAGCCCCATGTTGAAGATTTGGTGCCTCAATTCCCAAAAATGCCTGAGATATGCCCCAAAGTTGAAAAAAAAACTATTTATGCCATTATACAGCTTACCGGCATTTGTTCAGTTAGCGGCCGGCTTTGAAGAGTGCAGATGTGTTCCCAGTCCACTGAAGATCGTTGTGCTGGGCACCAGAGGTAAGTATGGGGGTGAGGAGGGTGTGGGGGAGGCAGAGTGCTCAGAGGGGTGGGGTGGGAGATGGGGAGGCCACCAAACTCAACAAGGGACCGTTTCTGTTTTACAGGTTTAAAAAAAAAACAAATCGGGGCCTTTTTTACAGGGACATTTTGTACGCTGGGTGAGCTCCCAGGCTGCCACCTGAGTGTTTTGGGTGGGCTGTGCGACGGGGTGGGCACCCCATCGGCACATACTGAAGGGGGGAGAGCTGAGGGGATTGGCACCCCCCTCGGCACACAACAAATTGGGGGAAGGGATTACAGTATGCCGACGGGGAGTGGGATCCCGCATCGGCAAATGAACTGAATCGGGGATGGCAAGATACCGCCCTGCAATGATGGGTCGCTCCCTCATTGCAGCGGTGGATTCATTTCAAGGTGGTGGCATGCTGGCTGAACTAGTGTCAGCAGCAGCATGCCACCACATTGGGAAAAGCGGACCAAGCCTCAAAACACACTGGGGCCATTAGCCCCCACAATGTCGCACCTCCAAAACCCTGCTTCTCTCCTAAGCTGTGACAAAATATTTCTTGTGCATGTGTACAAGCAAACATAAAAAAAACCTACAGGGTCATACCAGCTACCCTCTAGTAGCACAACTAGCATGCCAAAATCACCAGAGCAGAGAGTGTGCTTAGCAGTGGCGGGAGTGGCATTGTGGTGTAGAGTATGGTAAGCGTGGTACTCAAAGTAGCAATAAGTGGTCCAGACTAGAGACCTCCGCCATTGCCGCTTTTTCATGTGCAGCAGGTGCACCAACACCCTTTTGGCCCACCAAAGTTCTTGATATCTTTGACTCCTCCCCAGCACCTCTCCCTTCACCTGAGTGTCTCTTCCCACTCATTTATATACAGTATATAATAATATTACAGAACAGATGATAAAATTACAGAAAGCCAGCAGTAAAACAAAACAGCAGCAGACAATGATTCCCCCAAGGGATCAGCAGCGTTGTCTGAAACAAAAACTATATATAATTTATTTATTTTATAACACAATGGGGTTAAGACACCACGGTGCATTCAATAGCAGACTGTTTAAGAGGGTATCCCTTTTAAAAGGAGTTCACCTGTGTGATACATAAAATAAGTGTCTGTCATGTCAAGAGTGCAGTTCTGTTCTGTACTCTGTGTTAACACTAGGTTCTGTTCTGTACTCTGTGTTAACACTAGGTTCTGTTCTGTACTCTTTGTTAACACTTGGCTCTGTTCTGTACTCTGTGTTAACACTAAGTTCTGTTCTGTACTCTGTGTTAACACTAGGTTCTGTTCTGTACTCTGTGTTAACACTAAGTTCTGTTCTGTACTCTGGGTTAACACTAGGTTCTGTTCTGTACTCTGTGTTAACACTAGGTTCTGTTCTGTACTCTTTGTTAACACTTGGCTCTGTTCTGTACTCTGTGTTAACACTAGGTTCTGTTCTGTACTCTGTGTTAACACTAAGTTCTGTTCTGTACTCTGGGTTAACACTAGGTTCTGTTCTGTACTCTGTGTTAACACAAGGTTCTGTTCTGTACTCTGTGTTAACACTAAGTTCTGTTCTGTACTCTGGGTTAACACTAGGTTCTGTTCTGTACTCTGTGTTAACACTAAGTTCTGTTCTGTACTCTGTGTTAACACTAGGTTCTGTTCTGTACTCTGTGTTAACACTAAGTTCTGTTCTGTACACTGGGTTAACACTAGGTTCTGTTCTGTACTCTGTGTTAACACTAAGTTCTGTTCTGTACTCTGGGTTAACACTAGGTTCTGTTCTGTACTCTGTGTTAACACTTGGCTCTGTTCTGTACCCTGTGTTAACACTAGGTTCTGTTCTGTACTCTGTGTTAACACTTGGCTCTGTTCTGTACCCTGTGTTAACACTAGGTTCTGTTCTGTACTCTGTGTTAACACTTGGCTCTGTTCTGTACTCTGTGTTAATACTAGGTTCTGTTCTGTACTCTGTGTTAACACAAGGTTCTGTGTTATCATATCGTTATTCTGTCTTGTATTGTACATGCTATATTGCCATGTTGCCATGTTGAAGTTAACCCCAAATAAAAGTGCCTGTGAAGGAAAAGGCATTTTGAGTGACATACAAACATAATTTTAATTAATTGTGTTTTAATCTTCTTGCCTACGCCCCACCCCAGCTCGCACTCCTACACACCAATCCTCCTAGCCCATCACCCAGCTTCTCTCAGGACTTACCTCTCCCTGAGTCCCCCATGGCTTGTCCTCTTCTATGGCAGGGTGGGGGGGGGGATCCCTTGACCTGCTGAGTTATGGATCCAGATTCAGGAAGAGCCTGAGCCACCAGTGTGGGGCCTGCGGAGGTCGCTGATCATCCTGCCAGTCAGGGTGTGTTTCTATCTTTGGTTCACCTTGTCATGGGGTGTACCCTACTGGATGGGGAATGGACTCTTTCCTGTCATCTCCTTCTTCCCAGTCTGTTGCAACAGCACCCTTTTTCTCTCTGTCCTTTACTATCCTGTACTTTCCTCTAGCATGGCTATCTAACTGGGTGTCCCCGCCCCCCCCTTTCGCCCTGACTCCCTCTGTGTTTTTCCTATTTCTAGTTCATTCCCTGCCTACTTGCCCTGTATGGAAAATAAGAGGTGATATCCTCTGTAATGAAATGAATGTTTGCATTAAAAGCATAAGAAGTATGAAAAGGAAGACAGAAAACATAATGACAGTATCCCTGTTGAGGCCTTCTATTGTTAAGCATAATTTCTTGGTATTTGTGAGGCTTATGGTCGTATGCTAAATGTTAGAATAAAATGCTGCACTCGCGCTGCTGCTGTGTGCTTTGTTTCATGCTGCAGCCGCTCCCGAGTGAGCCATTCAGTAAAGTTCACAAACACAAACTATATCCCCATTGAAACTATAGCTTTCTGCCTTGTTTTCATTTTTAACATTTCCTCTTTATTTCCCCTTGTTTCCAACCTCTTAAGTCCCGAGGTAAAAAGCAGAGCAGCAAAAAACAACACAGAACTCTTGTAGAGTTGCTGCTGCAGCTGTACGTTCACAAATGCTCCGAGCTGGGTGCGCTCTTGTACAAGTGGTCACATGTTGCAGGCATAGGCTCCAGCACAGAAAAACACTAGAAAGCATTTATTCAAAGTACTGTTTTTTTTTTTCTCCCAAAGGTAAAACATTTTCTGTATTCTGGCAACAAACAAAATTGCCTCCTACCGCCAAGCCTGCTACATTCTGTGTGGCTATAGGGACCTGCCCCCCCGAACATTATTATTATTATGGGATATGGAAGGGAATAATGTGACCTTCCCAAAATCAAACATTTTTTTCTTTCCCACAGGACTTTGAGAACACAGTTTGTACTCTGAATAAAATGATTGTATTGTACAAAAGCGCCGTTATGTTTGTAAAATGAAAAAGCTGCTGTAAATAACAAGTTTGTTAGAACAGGTCACATGATGTATTAGGGGAATGTATAAAAGCCAGCTCTGTACCTGCGAGAGCAGAGGATTCTCTGAGTTTGTTTCAGACTGCTGAAGGATGAGGACATGCTGTCTTTCATGTCTTGAGTCTGGTGAACTGCTGAAGTTCTGTATTACTTTTTTAATGTTTGTTTTACTTTTCTAAGTGACCTGTAAATATGTAAATAAAACCACACTTTGTGTGTGTTGTACTCCAAAAAAAAAAAGAACTTGCATTCTTGGTGTCGTAGTGTATCTGATCCCACAACCCACCTGCACCCCTCTTGTGCTGCCGCTCTATCCTGCTCCATAGGGATGACAGCATTTGGGATTACGTCCCTCATGTGAGCATGCACCGGCGTGCTCACGTGATATACAGTGTGATGCATCCCTCCCACGCTGTGTCCCGTGTGCCCTACCTCCCAAACACCTATGGGCGGCAGTGTTGCAGTGGGACCCAGCATCCTCCCCAACAGGATGAGGAGAGAATCTTATGGGATGCTCAATCCTCCTCCTCCACAGCCAGCCCCTGATGACTCAGACTCATTCCTGAACCCAGGTCACTCGCATCACAAGTAGTAGTGGTGGTTCCGCTGTGTTGACAGGCTGACTCTTCGATGAAGTCTGACTCTTCAGCACTGTACTTATAGTTAAGATCTGGCAGCGTTCGTAACTTTGTTTTTAAAGACATTGTGAGATTTATTAATGGTAACGACTAAAATAGGAGCACAATTGTTAAAACAACAAGCAGCAACTAGCAAAAACAAGGACTCTCAAGGGCCTGTAACATACTAATTTCAAGACATAAATTAGTTTTGAAAACTTTGATTAGCAGTTAGCCAGGTTTAAGGAGCGATTTCACTAAATGGTTATTTTTATCTGTATGATAGAAACATAGAAACATAGACAATGATGGCAGAAAAAGACCAGAGGTCCATCCAGTCTGCCCAAGTTCCCTATAATCTCTGGAACCTACTGTTCCTCCAGGGTTCTAACCCTCCCCGTCCTCTCTCTATTTTCCTCCTTGGTCCTATCACCCCCAGTAACCACTATACTCTTCATTCTGTCCCAGCCCTGCTTGATTCCCCTGACTGTTTCTGCTCCCACCACTTCAGCTGACAGACTGTTCCAAGGTTCCCCCACCTTCTCCATAAAGTAATACTTCCTCACATGTTTCTTGAACCTATCTCCTGTTAATTTCCATTTGTGTCCACGTGACCGCGAGTCGGATTTGGTATTCAGGCTAAATAGTTTCCTGCAGTTCACTTTGTTAATTCCCTTAAGGAGCTTGAAGAACTGTCCAAAAGCATGCAGTGGTGGGAGAAAAGTATTGAACTGTGAGAAAAATTACTGCACTAATGTACTTTTTACCATGATTCTGGAAACAAATTAGTGCAATTAGTGTAATTCAGAAATTATAACTGCAGTCCAACAGATCAGTTGATTAGCAAATTCTGCTAATAGAGGGTGCACTTGATTAGCAAATAGGTCTTCATTGGGATAACACATTGCTATGTGAACCCTCTTAGTTTATGCCTTGAACTTATGCTCTGACCATCCCAGTTAACCACCTGGTTTAGTCACTCCCCCTTACTTGCCTTTCTGAAGATGGCTTTCCCTACTTACATGTCCATGCCTCTCCTTGTGCTGGAGGGCTGTGCACCACCCTAGTATGGATAGCGGCTCTGGAGCCTATTTCCATGTTGACCCAGAGCACATCCAGCCCCCTCCTTTTCCCCTAGGTATCCCATACTTCCATCATCTTGATCTTATTCAGGCTGCTACCTCAGGCCATAACCCAGTCCAAGCTCCTAAGCCAGAATACACTCTTTCTCCAGCAGTGCTCGCACCTTGTTCCCCGTGTGTCTTACTCAGTTTCAGTTTATTCTTATATTTCATCAGGATGAGGCACAAGACATAGGCCTGTTTACAGGGCCATCCTGTTACACAATTAATACACATAGTAAAAAGATGTATACATCGTTACAAATACTTCTCATCTTAAGGAACACCCTCCAGGCCCAAAAGCCATCCATACACATCTGTTAAGTGGATGCTTATCTAGGAGACCCAATGGCCTTCTCTTTTGGGTACTCACCCCATGACTGCCCATACGGTTACCCACACTATCTGCCCGAGTGTGTCAAAACCTGAGGCCAGCCACTTGAAATCCTCACTGGCATGATCCAAGAGGGTGGCTCAGATACACATGGAATCCACAATTTAGTCACTTGATGCCCAGTGAAGGTGCACCTGTATCTGGTAACCACTGCCCATTACCATCCTCTAAAGAGCTTTAACTGATCCAGCCCATCTACTTGCATGGACACTGACGCCTCCTTGAATTCACCAGCAGAACCCCTAAGCACAGCCAAACCCTGGATTCTTTTGCCACAATGTTCCCAGCAGAGAAGGCCCCACAAGGAGTTTTCTGCCACCTCAAACTTGGCATCTTGCCACTAGGCCATGCACAAACATGCATGCACCAATCAAGGGCTCCACAGGAAGTCGCGCCTGGGGGAGGTCCTAGCTGGAAGATAAAAGGCATCACTCCTAATGTGTACCATTCACATTCGTGTCCTAGAGACGGGGTGAAACAGGATTGGTGACTTAGGTGGTGTCGGCAGGAGTCAGCAGGCATGCAGGGAACTCTGCTGGTTCAGTAAGGTCGGGTAAAATGTCTCTTTACTTACTGTTGCCTGTCTAAGGGATTGCAGGAATTAAAGCACTTGCTAAGTGAAATAGATGAAGCAAACTATCTAGAGCAAGGGAAAAAGGGGAGAATGGAGCAATAGGGGAACATGAAAACATCCCATCTAGGGTCAAGGAACAAAGGGGTTAACAAAACAAAAATAATTTAGAAACCCCCTATCTGGGGTAAGGGCACACAGTTCTTTTCTAGGATCATATGGAGTGTAGAAATGAGAATGTTGGGAGTGGTGCAGTGTAGTGGTTGTGTAGCGGCAGTCTTTAGAGAGACCTTTGGGAGACTGAGGTGCTGCTCCATCAATGTGCACCTCTCTGGACTGAGGGAAGAGGCCACTAGACTCAGGGCTGAGTTGCCTAGGATTCAGGGGGCCTCTTCCTTCACCTAGAGGCCACCAAGTCTACCACCATTGTCTCAGAGGGTGCAAGGATGTGGGTTGGCTGGACTGTGATGGGCTCCGGGAGGGTGGGGGTGGCAGGTCGGGAACACATTCCTCAGCCAGTACCACTACACGAATCATCTGCCACTCTGGCAGAACGGGACTGCCAGGAGAAGGCACCAGTGGTAGTGGGTAGGGAGGAAATGAGGGTCCTCTACAGCGGAGACCCCAAGAAAGTAGTTAGAGGACTCCAACAGAGGAGGAAGCAACTTCTGGTGGGAGACTTAACCATTAGGGGGCAGTTTTGGGAGCAGGAAGGGAGAGAATGTGAGTGGTGAGGTGCCTACCTGATGCCTCGGCATGGAGGGACAGAGAGTGCATCCTAAGGATCACTTAGGTGGTGGGACAGGAGGGGGGGAGCTGGATGCCATTGTCCATCTGGGGACTAATGAGCTGGCAAGGGACACAGTGGGGGGGTGCAGGATAGGTTTAGGGGACAGGGGAGGGACCTGAAGCAGGTGGCTTGCACTGTAGCCTTCACTGAGGTACTACCTGCAAACTGCCGGGGGGGGAGGCTAGGAAACACTGCACCAAAGTTTTCAATGAGTGGTTAAAGGCATGATGTAGGGAGGAGGGTTTTGACTACATTGGTGATTGGGTCCTACCTCCTGGGATAGAGGTCTGTACAAAGGAGAAAGCCTCCATCCGGGAGGGGAACAGGAGGCCTGGGTGCAAGGTTTAGATGTTACTTTTATAGACATTTAAACTAGCCAAGGGGGAGGTAGTAAAACTGAGATAGGTGGAGATTGCCTCCTCCCAGAGAATAGAGCAGCAGAGGAAAAGCCCAGGAGACATGGATTCCCCTGGGGCAAAAGTGCAGAAAGACAAGGGGGGTCAGGAAGGATGGGTCAAGAAGCAGAACTAAAGCTGAGGGAAGGGTTAAGGAGGGTAGGCAGATGGATAGTGTAAAAAGGAGATGATAGTACTGGGAACATGGGAGGAGCAAAAGACAGAGACAGGTAGGGAAAGAGTGGGACAAAAGGAGAGGAAAACCATGTGTGCCAATGCAAGGAGCCTAGGAAATAAAATTCCTGACCTTGAAGCACTTGTTGCGGAGACAAACCAGGATCTGGTGACCATAACGGAGCCATAGTGCACCAACAACCACAGCTGGGGACATAGCCATACCAGGATACACCGTGTTCTAGAAGGACGTGAACAGGGAGGAAAGCTGGGGGGGTTGTCTTATATGTGAGGGAAGGCCAGGGTCCAGTGGCCATCACATGGTATGGTTTAGTTTGGCCACTACAGCGAAATCATTCCATTTCAAGGCAAAAATATGGGACTTCAGAGGAGCTGACTTTGATAAGATGGCCAACAGAGTTAAGCTAGCCCTGGCAAAAAGAAATACAGGTGAGGGGGTACAGGCAAAGTGGGCAAGCATAAAGTATGCAGTACTTAAAGCAACATCCCATTGTGTTAGAGAGAAAAGAAAGTGCAAAAGAAGAAGGAAACCACTTTGGTTCTCAAAAACAGTAGCAGAAAAGGTCAGAGCCAAAAAGCTGGCCTTCAGGAAATATAAGGGAACACAGCGGGATGAAGATAGGGAGGCATACCAAACTTCTCTAAGGGAAGCAGGGAAGGCAGTAAGGCAGGCAAATGCCCAAAACCGAGGAAACACTAGCACAAACAGTAAAAGAAGGGGACAAGACTTTCTATAGATACATTAGTGAAAGGAGAAAGTCCAGATGGGGTATTGCTAAGATCAAAGGAGATAATGGGCCTTTGTGAGGAGGAGGACCATGTAAAAGCATCTATCTTAAATAGATACTTCTGCTCAGTGTTTACTGAAGAGAAGATAGAGCAGGGCCACAGCTCAGCACCATGGGTACAGGGGGGAGGGAGGTGAGCACTAGTCCCTTGACAAAAGAAAGGGTCCTACAAGAGCTCGATAAGTTCAGGGTGGATAAGGCAATGGGACCTGATGGCATACATCCCAGGGTACTAAAGGAGCTAAGAGTAGAACTAGCAGAGCCATTATCAGAACTGTTTAGAGAGTCTCTGAGCACAGGAGAGGTCCCAGAAGACTGGAGAAGGGTTCATGTGATTCCGCTCCACAAGAGTGGTAGCAGGGAGGAGGCAGGGAACTACAGACCAGTCAGTCTTACCTCAGTAGTGGGCAAGATTATGGAGGCACTCCTTAAGGAAAGGATAGTGCAACATCTGGAATCCATAGGAGTACAGGATCCAAGACAGCATGGGTTTAATAAAGGAAGGTCCTCTCAAACTAATCTCATAGATTTCTTTGACTGGGTAACCAGAGTGGTGGACAAAGGGGGAGCAGTTGATGTAGCCTACCTTGACTTCAGCAAAGCTTTCGATACTGTTCTACATAGAAGATTGATTAATAAGCTGGGTAGGCTCGGGGTGGGTCAGAAGTTGGTCAACTGGGTGGCAAACTGGTTGACAGGCAGAAAACAGAGAGTGGTGGTAAACGGTATACAGTCAGAAGAGATGCAAGTCATAAGTGGGGTACCTCAGGGATCAGTCCTGGGGCCAGTCCTCTTCAATATCTTCATCAGTGACATATCAGATGGACTGGAGGGTAAGGTTTGTCTGTTTGCAGATGACACCAAGATTTGCAACAGAGTAGATGATCTAGATGGGGTGGGCAGAATGAGAAAAGATCTGGATAAACTAGCAAAATGGTCAGAAGAGTGCCAACTGGGGTTTAATGCAAAGAAGTGCAAGATCATGCACATAGGGAAGAAAAACCCTGAAGCCACCTATAGGCTGGGAGGGGAGTTGCTGGCAGTCACAAGGGAAGAAAGAGACTTGGGTGTCAACATCATCGATGACCTGAAATCATCCAAGCAGACCACTAAGGCAGTAGGTAAGGCTAGGGGGGTGTTAGGGTGTATTAGTAGGGGTATCACAAGTCGAAAGAGGGAGGTAATAATCCCTCTTTACAAGACACTGGTGAGGCCCCATCTGGAGTACTGCGAGCAGTACTGGAGGCCACACCTTCACAAGGACATTAACCCAATTGAGGCAGTATAGAGAAGGGCAACCAAAACGGTGCAGGGACTGCATCAGAAAACATACGAGGACAGATTAACGGAGCTCAATATGTATACCCTAGAGCAAAAGAGGGAGCGAGGTGATATGATCGAAACATTCAAACACCTTAAGGGCATTAACAAGGTGAAAGAGTATAACATGTTTCAATATAAGAAAAATAGCAGGACAAGAGGGCACAGCATGAGATTAGAGGGAGGCCGATTAAGGGGTAATGTGAAGAAGTTCTTTTTCACAGAAAGGGTGGTGGATGCATGGAATGCCCTACCTCAGGAAGTGGTGGATATGAATACAGTGCAGGGCTTCAAACAGGCATGGGATAGGCATAAGGGAGCAATACAAACGAGTATGCATAGATAGGCCATTGACAGAGCAAAGGCCGATGGCACATTTATAAGGTAGAAAAAGAAATGAGCAGACTGGATGGGCCTTGTGGTCCTTATCTGCTGTCAACTTCTATGTTTCTATGTATAAAGGCCACAAAGGGTATGTCCCCTGAACAGCGACATTTCTATGGTGACATGTGTTGATATTGACCACAGCGCCATGTCGCCATAGAAGTGCTGCTGGGACTGGGCAACCCCTTCCCCTGATCTGCACCCCCTTCCCGAACTAACTCTGACCTAGAGTTATAATCCTAAAGTATGAGGGGTGTGGGGGGTGAAATCCTATAGAGGGGGTTTGAAAGCAAAGCCCCCCAAAGAAAAAACACACACCAATGTGTGCGGCTCCATGCTGACTGCAAATTGCTGTTGACATGTAGCCTGGCGCTGTGATGCCAGTCAACGTTTTTCTTGTCGAACTGGCTTTGTAGAGCCACCACAGAGTGACAGAGACACAAGGGGGATAAGAAAGGGCTGGAGGCACTATTAGTTGGCTTAGAGACAGGGTCCGGGGCCTTTATCTGCGTGGGGAGGTGTATATACCACCAATACAGGGGGAGGAGTTAGACAAGGTTTTGAGGGAGGCTATTGGCAGAATAGCAGACAAATGGCAGGTATTGATTATGGGGGACTGTAATCAGTTGTTTGTAGACTGGAACAATCTGGACACTGTTACAAGAAGAAGCAGCGCCATCCTTGACTCCCTACAGAGGGCATTTCTCAGGCAACTGGTTACAGAACCCACTAGAAATGGAACAGTGCTGGTATTTATGAACAGGGCCTGCATTATAGATGTCACAGTGGGCAGTTCCTGGGTACAAGCAATCTCCGTACTGTGTGGTTTGGCATACAGATCGGGCAAGAGAAAAACTACATTAAGACAAGGGTCCTGGACTTCAAGAGGTCAGATTTTAAAGAAATGGAAGACTGCTTCAGTAAATACCTCAACAGGGGAAGGGGGACTAGGGGGATGGAAACCCACTGGAAAAAGATCAAGACAGGAATAGCTAAGGTAATGGCATGCTTGTGCCAAGAAAATAATAAAGGGTAAGAGGAGGAAGAGGCCTCTATGGTTCTCAAAGGAGGTAGTCAAGGCATTGAGGAAGAGAAAATAGCTTTTAGGATGTACAAGAAAACCCAGATGGAGAGGGACAGGGAAGTATATCTGGAAAAACAAAGGGAGGCAGGAAGCAGAGTGAGGGCAGCTAAGGCACAAACAGAGGAGAGGATCGCCAAGGAGGCCTAAACAGGTAATAAGACTTTCTTCAGCTACAGGAGTGAAAAGAAGAAAGCAAGGGGTGGGATAGTGAGACTCAGAAGCACGCTGAAGAAGATCTTGGAAAAGCTAAAATTTTAAATAAGTACTTCTACTTGGTATTCACTGTGGGGGGGGCAGACCAACATGTATCAGCAGGCACTGATGGGAGGGGGACGTGGGCAGAAGTCCATTGTCAGAAGCCAGAGTCTGAAAGAGATTGGAAGCTTTAAAGAAGAAGAACAAGGCAATGGGACTGGATGGGATTCACGGAAACATTCTAAAAGAACTGCATATTGGTGCTAGCCGTCCCTCTGGCAACAATATTCAGCAGCTCATTGAAAACAGACGTAGTTCCAGAGGACTGGAGGAGGTCTGATGTGGTACCTCTGCACAGGAGTGTCAGCAGGGAGGTGACTGGCAATTACAGGCCAGTCAGTCTCACATCAACGGTGGGAAAACTAATGTAGACCCTACTGAAGTAGAGGCTGATGGAGTACCTGGAGGCAAATGGGCTGCAGGACCACTGGTGGCATTTTCAAAGCAGGGAGGTTATGCTAAACAAGTCTCATAGATTTCTTTGACCGGGTGACTTGAGAGGTGGATCAGGGGAGAGCAGTTGATGTAGCCTATCGGTACTTCAATAAGGCCTTCAACACTGTGCCACACAGGAGGCTATTAGGTCCCGTAGCCACCATATGGTGTCGGAACCATCAATTGCTGAACCCGACACAAAATGACCACCAGGAGAGAATGAGTTAGGAAACTAAGCAAGGTGAGGGTTGGGGAGAAAGTGGTAAGCTGCATATGAAACTGATTGAAGGATAGGAAGCAAAGGGGAGGTAGTAAATGGCAAACACTTTGGTGGACAAGAGAGTGACTAGCTGGGTGCTACAGGAATCAGTACTGGGACTGGTCCTCTTCCGTGTCTTCATAAGTGGCATTGCCGAGGAACTGGAGGGGAAGGTGTATGTCTTTGTAAATAACACAAAAATCTGAAATGGGGTAGACACCCAGGAGGGGGTGGAGAGAATGCAAAGTGATCTGAGAAAACTAGAGGAGTAGTCCAGGATGTGGCAGCTGGGTTTCAATAGCAAAATGTACAAAGTTATGCACCTGGGGTGGGGAACCTCAGGAACTGTGTATAGAACGGGGGGGGGGGAGACTGACAGTCACCAAGCAAGAAAAGGGACCTCGGGTAATCATGGCTGAGAATCTCAATGTGGCAGGTCAGTGTGATGAGGTGGTAGGCAAGGCTAGTAGGATGCTGGAGTGCATCGGGTGGGGATTTCTAGCATGAGAAGGGAGGTGGTGTTGCCACTGTATTGCTCACTAGTGAGAGCCCACCTAGAGTACTGTGTACAGTTCTGGAGGCCGCACCTCCACAAGGTCATTGGCAGGTTGGAGGCAGTCCAGAAGAAGGCTACCAAAATGGTACGGGGGTTGCACGTAAAGCCATGTGGATGTGGGATCTCACCATGTGCTCCCCGGAGGAGAGGAGAGTGAGAGAGGACATAATGGAGACCTATAAGTATCTCAGAGGGGTAAACAAGGAGCAGGTGGGGAGTCTCTTTAGAAGAGGAAAAGCACCAGAACATGAGGGCATACAGTGAAGTAGAGGGGGAGGCTGAAGAGGAATGTGAGGAACTACTTCTTCACAGAAAGGGTGGTGAGTGCTTAGAACAGCCTTCTAGAAGAGATGGTGGAGGCAAAGACAGTGGGGAGCTTCGAGCATGGATCATGTAGGCACATGGACATAATAAGTAGAGGAAGGGGAGGTGGGGGGGGGGCATGCTGGTGACCAAAATAAGAATTGCAGTGTCAGAATAGGCAGGGAAAAATAGAGTAGACTAGATGGGTCTACTGTCTATCAGTCCTTTTCTGCCAACAAATGCCATATTTCTATGTAGGACCCCTCCCACCGACCAGGGCCCAAATCTGCCTGGCAGCACTAGGTACAGACACTAAATAGCCCCCATAATAACTCTTATGAACCACAAGGACCTCAGACCCAATGAACAATCCCATGCACACCAAGACCTCCTCTTATATTCCTCTGTCCCTAGTCTCCTCCTCGACCGCTAAGGAACAAAGTGACTGCTGCACTAGCCAGAATGCTGTGATGGACACTCTATTAACAACGCTCCCCCTTTCCAGGGGGAAGAGGTTGCTACCTATAGAGCATCACATTTCAGCTGTTCTGCAGCTGGCATCTCACTGGGCACTATCCCGTGGAATGAACAAACATATTGGCTCCATTTGGTTTTGGTCATGCCCCCCCCCCACTCTCACTAACAATAAGACTGCTTTTCTTTTTGCTATGTGACACAGTCGTGACAAATGCATGAATGTTAGGATGTGCATAATGAGCTATGGGAGGGGGAAACAACCAACTTCCCTCCCCCCTCAGTCGATGTATACACCAGGGAGTCAAGCTAGACCACGGTAATTAGAGCATACAAAAACCTGGCAAAAAAAAACCCAACCCTGAGTTCCAGAACAATTTCACTATCAGGAGAAAAGAGCATCAGCCTACAGAGTGGAGCTAATATGTCAGTCTCACTTCTCTGCCATGAGAGGGGGACAGGATCTCGTGATCAGGCAGCGGTGAGCTTCAGAAACAGCCTCTGACTGGTCAGGAAGCTACACAAGATTTTGAAATCTGACTGAGTCCCCCCATCCCCACCACAAGTACCGCCAAGTAGTAGAAATTACTTGGTATTCTGTCTTGCGAATCGAGTAGCTCCATGATTCAGGGTATTCAGAAATCAATATTCACTACTCGCATGCCCTTAATACTGCAGCAATAAAAACTGAATTTGATAAACGTGTATATTATATATATATATATATATATATATATATATATATATATATATATATACTGTATATATTGCTGACACACCACAGGATTGGGCTAATGTCCTCCTTCACTGCATTCCTTTCCCTGGCCTCTCTGATGATATCATTTTAGTCACAAGTCTCTAATTGTTTCTGGCTCTCATCCATTTACATATGTTTGTTTTTAATAAAAAACATATTGAGATAAAAATCTATAGTGATAGAACTCATTTGTTATACTAGCAAGTTCAGCTGGCCTGTTTTAGCAGGAGAAAAGCTGTGCTGTGGTTAAGATGACATCATGTTGTTTCCCATGGAAAGTTGAGGTGGAGAGCGCTCAAGGCATTTGCTCTGCTGTTCTCTCACCCAAAGGACTTGAGAAGGCAGTGTTATAACCACAAGAAACACTGTAACTTACACGTATGTACTACTTGTAATATACACTTACTGTAAGGGATATTGTATCGATCCACCATGCCAATACATTCAGAGGCCATTGATACTGTCTCATGGTTATGTGCGTAACTCATATGAGCTAGTAAACATCATAAGTAAACCTATATATGAAAATATTACAATGGGAAGAACATCAAACAGTTCTGGAATTAGAAAAGGTTCAGGTAAGCCATGAATATTTATGGCAGCTATCTGAGCCTTAACAGAATGTTCAGAAACTTTCAGTTTAAGCTATGAAGACTGTTTGAACCACCATTTTCTACTAATATGTATTGTCAGTGAAATAATCTAAAATCGACTTGGTGTGGTGATGGGATAAATATAATTAGTGCCTGTGAAGGTTAGTGGGTGAGACAGATGCACAGACTCAGGTTAAAGGTGTAGAATGCACTTTGCAGTATTTATTTTCCAAAATAAAATAATAAGCATACAGAAAGGAAACAGGTGATTAGTCCTTCAGTTCTGCAAAAACAGTGCACAATTCCCTCAATGCACAACTTCCAGGCTTCGTTCCAGCCAAATAGATTCCTAGCACATGAAAACTTGCATGTACTATGAGAAACAGTGCACAGTTCCCTCAGTGCACAACTTCCAATCTTCGTTCCAGCCAAATAGATTCCTATGTAACACCCCCCCCCAACTAATCTGGGGTTTACCTAATGTCTTCCTGGGCTCCTCAATGCCCACTGTCAGGCTGGTGTCCTGTCATCATGTGATCCTGTTTATTTACATGTGAGTGCCATGTTAAAGCAGCAGTACTATGAAAAAAAAGTAGTGCGCTTTTTTGACAGTTTATTCCCTGTGCCCTGCTAGTCATATACCTGGTACTCTTTTTCGACGGCATTGTACTATCGCCGAGTAATTTGCTCAGTTATTCTCTGCTTTTGTTTACTTTTCTGCCACCCAGCATGTTGAACTGGAACCCCCTTTGCTGCCAACTGCACATGTGAATGACCTGCAGGGACTTCGGGAATGGTCAACAGAGGGTCCCTCTGCTGTTGTCAAAAGACATGATATGACCTGTAGAAAAAGGACAGCTGAAAATTAGTCAGCTGCCATATTTGTTGTAGCGCTACAACCCTTCAAATAAATTGCAAATATCTAAAAAACTAAAGACGACTGGAAAAAAACATTTACAGGTATGGAAACTGGAACTTTGGCCGCATGCTTACAGCCGAGAAACAGAATTTTGATAGGTCACTTCCTGATTTCATAGTACTGCTGCTTTAAGCCTCCATGCCTGTCCTTTTAAGAGACTAGCTAATCTGTGTTAAGTAAATAGTCTGAGCTGGGTCCAAGTGTTTTAAGGCTTGTGACTGGCCAGATAGTGCTGTTTTGCTCCATTCTGCAGTCGCTATTTGTGCAGAGGAAGCCTGTGTAGGAACTGTGTTTATTTACTGTTTGTGCATTGTTATATTGGAAATAGAGACATTTGTGTAACCCCCCTGCAAATGGGGGTTCCCAAAAGACTTCCAGGAGCTTGCTTGAATGCTCCAAGCCTGAATGGTGTTTGGCGTTTAAGCCATTTATCTGAGAGTGTTTTTAGAGCCTCTGGTACTGTCTCTTTAAGAGCTGTCTGCTTGCAGACATAATTAGTTTGTATGGGGGACTGTGCTTCTCTGCTTGAGTACCACTCGAGCTGCTGCCAATTCACTCCATTTTGCAGTCACTAGGAGTGCAAGGAACCTATCTGAAAGATGTAACTGTTTGCCAGAAATCATTTAGAGTAATAATGAAAATACAGTTTGTCTAACCTGCTTTCTTTGTAGTCAGAACTGTGTTTGCCTAGTTCCCCATTCTAGTTTTGAACTGCTGAACTGGACCAATCAGTGTGGGTTAAGGTAGCTCTAAAATGGTGCCTTGGACGAATAAGAACTTGGACTCGTAATCTGAGCCAGCCACAAGAGGATTGTATGGGCAGTGACTCTGGGAGATGTAGTTTGGACTTCAGCGCCTTTTTGGACCAACAGGGGCAGTCTATTGTGAGTGACAGCCAATCCAGCCAAGAACTGGGAGGAACTCAAGGAAGTGCCGGTTTTGTCTGCTGGAGTTTCAGTTGAGCTCTGGCAGTGAAGAGGAAGGAGCCCTGTGCTTTTTCGATTGTGCAGTTTTAGTTGGGAAGCGTGTGTAGGCCCTGAGTTCGGTCTGTAGCTTGTGTAACTGCTTGTTAGGACTGAATCCGTCCTTGAAGAGAATCAAAGGATATCTGAAGAGGTAGAAACCAGGCTCACCCTGTAGAAGACTGGAGAAATTGCTGAATTGCACTCGGTCTGTCAGGAACTGAATCTGCTGTGTGTTCTCCCGGGTATTGTGCAGTAATTGCGATCGGGATAGAGAAGCAGCCTGCCTGGTATAGTACTTTCTTTTTACCAATTAAATGTGTGAGGAGGCTTGTGTAGCTCAAGTGAATCCTGCTGCCATTAAAGGACTTTTGCCTGTTGCAGTTTGCCATATAAATGTGTGAGGAATCTCGTGGAGCTCAAGAGTAGCCCTGCTGACATTGAAGGACCCTATCTTGTTTGGAGGTCGTGAGTACTAATTCAGGGTCGCTCCCTGTTGAATTGCCACATTGAATCCAAATGGAATTACTGTACTGCTGACTGTTTAACTAATTTTTCTTTTCTCTGGTGAAAGGGCCCCTACCAGCTGCCACGGTTTGGACTAGCCACTAGGGCTTGGGTACCCAGGGACAGTAACTGGTAGGGATAGGCCCTGTGCACAGAGCCATAGATAGATGAGTAAAGTGATAAGCTAATTAACCTGATTTCCCCTGTCCTTGTTATATCCCCTAAATAAATCAGAGCTGCTTGTTTCAGCAAAGTTATACTGCCTGAGGTATTTGTCTATGTTAAAGTATTGTACTGTGATTGTTGCACTGTATCTTCTTATTTTACAGGGGGTCCCAGTGCCTGAACCAGTCCTGGGGATAAGTGTATACTGTGAAGGTAATTCTGATATACTGTGTGGGCCACTAGTGGGAAGAAAGGGGGGTTGCAGTGTCCCAGAGGGCTGTGACCAAGTTAGTTTAACTATTGCAAACCCTGACCTCTGGGTGGAGGCACCCACCATCGGATCCAGGCCCCTCAACCTGTTAGTGGCAAATCAGGCAGGGGTAGTAGCCCCTGGGATAGCGCCATCTAGGGGTTACATTTGTCTAACCTGCTTTATTTACAGGTTGCTTGTGAGGGTAGGAGCCACCATGATAGGTCTGGGACTTCCAGTAATTGGACCAATAGAACCATTGGGGACCTAAAATGGATCAGAGCCCCAATGTTCCATGGGAAGGAAAACTTAGTTTTGTAGTTTTTCAGTTGGCACCAAATTGATCTGGAGGGGGAGCCTTAATGGTAACTGACATCTCCTTCAGCCAACCAAACTGCTGGATTTACAAGGGAATGCCCCAGTGTGCTAAGAGACAGTGGATCAGTTAGAGTTGGAGGCTGAAGTGTGAACAGCAGGCGCTTTCGAGCAGCTGCTTCCAGAAGGAGCATAGGGGAATCATCGGGAAGAGGCCCAACTTGCCTCCCTGCCACCTTTCTCCTGCTTCAGACAGCCTACAGCAGAAGTCGGACTTGTCCAATTCCAGCTTGGATCTGTGGCAGAAGAAAAGAAGTTTATCAGTGTTATTTGCGATTTGGACCGAAGACTTGCTCCTGAAGCGATCGGCCCAGTTTGTGTGCAGGATGTGCTCGGATCAGAGGGTTTACTCTGTAAAGCTACTGAATTGCAATTGGACTATATCCAGACTGTTCCCGGAGATAGCTGTTTATTTTGAATGTGCTGAATTTGTTATGTGGGCTGAGACCTGCTCGCCCACAGCCAAATCTGTTATGCCAGCTAAAGGCTTCCCCAACAGAACTCACTAACTTTGCCAGATTGTTCATCCTGCCTGGGCTTTGCCAGTTCAGCCTAGGCTGCAACTCCTGCACCAGATACTGTTTCAGCGAGAGACTGGCTCAAGGATTTAGCCCCTGCACAGCAACAACACGCAGGTTGCAGCCAGCTGAAGGAAAGGCCGTGAAGAAGAGGTGTGTCATGTCGGCCCTGCTTCCCCATGCTCATCTCAGTCAACACCACGAGATCTCAATATCACCTGCCTTACAGCAGAATCTGGGTAGCATGAGTACAATCAGGGTAGCTCCCTCCAATGAGAGTTTTAATCATTTGTGGTACCATCTAATTGTTTCAGTTTCTTGGGTTTACAAGGGACTGAGCCAACCAGCTCGGATTACAAATAATCTGGTTGTTTTGCATGTTAACTGCCTTTCTTTCCACCAAGGGCCCTAACATCAGCTGCAACGCCGGCCACCCCCCCGGCAAAGCCTCTGGCTAGCCCAGCTTTCCATCCTTGGAACCTAGTGTTGTGTGACTGTTAGCTTGGGACAAAAAGTGCAGGTAAACACTGAACAAAGTCAGATTGCTAATCGTTTGACTAGATTCATGCCCCTTCCTTGTTCACTGCCCCTAAATAAACCTGATTGTCTTTTTAGTGTGCATATTATTAGGTGGGCTACACTGTTAAGAGTGTGCAATTGTATTGCTAACCTTACTTTACAGGGGGTCTCCAGGGAAGCTGCTGCAAGTCCAACCCTGGTGGTAAGTGTGAAGGGTGTGCCTATTATTACTGTTTCATACTGACTGTGAATTCATTACTGTGTCAGGTACTGAGCCACTAGGAGGGCTGGTGGGTGGTTATAGCTTCCCAGAGGGCTACAGCAAAACAGATAAACATCCCCAATACCACTACTCTGGGTGGAGGCACCATGTTAGAGAACTCAGGCCCCTCAACCTGTGCATAGCCTTACAGGCAGGGGTAGTAGCCCTTGGAATTCTGCCACCTAGGAGTTACACCTAACACATGAAGCTTGCATGTACTATTAGAAACAGTGCACAATTCCGTCAGTGCTTAACTTCCAGGCTTCATTCTAGCCAAATAGATTCCTAGCACATGAAAATGTGCATGTACTATGAGCTGCTTCCTCCACAACAGCCAGGTCTCTACTGACTGACTCATCTGACTCATCTGTTTTGCATCTCAGGAGGCAGGCAATTATACCTGCCTACTGATGATGTCAGCACCTTGTGAGCTGTCTGACTCACAATTCTCTATGTTTTTATTTATTTATTTATTGAAATGTTTCACCAAGAAGGCACACTGAACAACAAGTTGCTCATCTCCCAGTATGACCTGAAGTAAACATAGGCAGGTTGACTCATCCTGAATAAACACATTTCTCTAAGTAAACATATGCAGGCCGACTTATCTGACCTTTACACACCTCTGCTTCACCTACGAAAGAATGTTTTGTTTTCAGCTTCTACAGTGCTCCCATATCTACGGGGATTCCCGTATTTTACGGGGGTTTTAAACTAAAAACGGGCTACGGGGAGGAAATCACAAATGTAACAAATCCACGGGGATTGTTGCTGATGCTACGGGAAGTGTGAGGAACACTTAAATTGCCCACTGAGACTCTCACCAAGAGTGAGAAATCTTGATTGGTGCTTCTGACCTCACATGCTGTGATCATGCGCTCCTGGAGACTGCTGGGAGCTGTGATCATCGCTGGGATGTGGCCCTGATAGGCTGATGTGATTAGAGCCATGCACGCCCTCATGGATTGGCTGCCAGAAAAGACTTTACTTTAGTGGTCCCCTGATAGGCTAGCAGGTCACTCTCCTATAAATTCAGCCCACTGTGCCAGGGCAGGTAACACAATCGAGGGAAGTTTAATTGTGAGAGTAGTGTCAGGGTTGTTCGAATTTCAAGAGGATTGCTGGCATTTGGATTTGTGAGCACAAGTCGGCACTAGCAGCAGCAAGCAAGCAAGCCTGAAATGGAGAATTCACTGCAGCTGGAGAGTCAGCGGGACCAATCGATTTTTTTCACTGGCACCCTGGTTCTCTTTTCCAGTGTCTGTGGTAGGGAGGAGCGGCAGAGGTTTTCCGGTCGTGGGCATAGAGCGGTAGGAGTCTGACCACCATCTCTTCAGACGCAGGTAAGCAGCAAGCTAGAGATCTGTCTGATGCTGCTAGTCAGGGTGTCAGGAAGGATCCAGTGTGGAATTACACTGTATAAACTTACTTTGGAAGCTGTTAAGGAACTTATTTTTAAATGGAACCCTTCTAGGCAGTATTTGGTATGTGACTGATTGAGTTGCTTGTTTTAGAGGCTTATAGTGCTAAGCACTGCAGTCGATTGAATAATTTACCTTAGCTTTTATGTTTGGCCCCAAAACCCTGGTCTCGGTCCTTCATATATGATTATGGTATGTAGAGAGACCCAGCGGAGCTAATACTCCTTAACCACAAGGTTGGATCCCCAGCTCTATTACCCTCGAGGCAGAGGACCAGCTCTGTGAGAAATTTTTAGTCACCTTTTGGAGCCATGGCCCAGGGAAGAATGCATGATCCACCTTCGTGCACCATGGCACTAGGGTAGGGAGGTCTGGATCCAGTGGGAGTGAGCTGGGCGGTGGGATAGTGCAGTGGTGGCTGCCTGCATTGTGGGGAACGCTGTGGTAACAGCCTGTATCCTCTTTACCATGTGGCACTCCGCCCGGGAGTGTGATGGCCTGTGGGGAGTGAGAAAGTATGGTCAGTGGGTCTGCCAGATCACCTGTGCCATGGATGTGTAGGGATGCCAGGAGCCCAGCTACCAAGGCCGTATGTGCAGGAAGAATGAAAAGGGCAAGCGGGGGCGTGACTAGCCAGCATCTGTAGATCAGGCAGCATGAGAGAGTGGAGCCTTGGATGAAACCATGAGGCCTTGGGATTAATTGTGTAGGCCTGGTGAAAGTGCTGCTTTAGGTCAGTTTTACTTCTTAAAGTAAATAAGAACACTTAAAACAGCTAGAACATGTGTTGTAGTGATTTTATTGACCACTGTAGTGATGCCAGTTGCAAAAATAAATTGGCGTGGGCATACAGGAAAATCTACAGGAATTTCACCAAGGTTTTACAGGGAAAATACAGGAAAAATGAGGGTCTGCTACAGGAAAATACTTTGGCCAATCTGGGAGCACTGCTTCTAGCAAACCCAAAGCAGTTTACACAGACTAAAACACTGAGTACAAGGCTTTGTGTTTCAATTTTTTTCCCCATTACTTACATTCCCTCTGTGTCTGCCTGCAGTACAGCACAGGAGAAGGCAAGCAACTTACTGCCACTTGTCTTACTTATATGTTCCTAATACGGTACTTGGGAGAAGGTGGGGGGGGGAAGGGGAGACTACAAGATTGAAAGTGGCCAGATTTCAGCCTGTAGCTAGAACAATAAACTTAGAAGAACAGGACAGTGTAAAAGAAAATGCAGCAGAAAAACAGACAGTGGCTCTGGCCCTGTCACAGTGCTGTATCATTAGTACTCCATCTGTAATAACACCGTGAGCATGCCCATGTAATACAGTGTTGGCTTACGGATTAATTTCTCCACCTCCAGCCTTCTTTCTGGGTCTGTCCACCACCACCAGTTTCCTTTCTAGGAAAAGTCCTACCGAGCATTATTCTCTAAAATAAAAGTTTCATAAAGAATCATAACCTGGTCAAAGCCTTAAAAAAGCTCCCATAAATTATTTTACAACTACTGTCAAGCAGTGAGGAAGACTCAGACTTGCAAATGTTAAATATAGCATTTTATTAAAATGAAGCTTAGATAAACAGGTGTAACCCCTTGTTCCCAGGGGTTACTAGAATCCCAGTTAGAATTAGTGGTAGGCAGGAAAGGCAGCTAGTGAAAATCCAGTAAATGGATTTCACTCCGTCTCCCTCTGTGTTTTCAGTCACAACTGAGAGCTGGGGAGGTGATGCCATCCAGAACTCTTGCAGCTGCATAAGCTACACTCCAGTAGCTGTGAGGGAGGGAGATAGAATGTTCAAGTCAGTTCTGTAGTGGAGTGTCATCGTGGAGGCTGCAGAGTGTAGCTGCAGCTTCTGTAGCAGCTCTGACATAGAGCTGCAGTGTTCCTGTTTGTTTTTTCTTTCTCTCCCTAGTGGAGGAGAGCCTTTTCCAGCTCAGAAACATAGAAGATGACGGCAGATAAGGACTGCAAGGCCCATCCAGTCTGCACATTTCTTTTTCTACCTTATGACTGTGCCATCGGCCTTTGCTCTTTCAATGGCCTATGTATTCATACTCATCTGTATTGCTCCCTTATGCCTATCCCATACCTGTCTAAAGCCATGCACTGTATTCATATCCACCACTTCTTGAGATAGGCCATTCCATGCATCCACCATCCTTTCTATGAAAAAGATCTTCCTCACATTATCCCTTAATCGGCCTCCCTCTAATCTCATGCAGTGTCCTCTTGTCCTACTATTTTTCTTATATTGAAACATTTTAGACTCTTTCACCTTGTTAATGCCCTTAAGGTGTTTGAATGTTTTGATCATATCACCTCTCTCCCTCCTTTGTTCTAGGGTATACATACTTGTTGAAGTGGTAGAAACTGTCTCCCATGGAATTTTCCTGTGCTTCATCCCAGGAGGGATGGAGCAGGATTTCAGGGGCAATCCCCTGGTCCTTCCAGAACTTGTAATGCTGCCTTTGTATGACAACTTTCTAAGAGTGCATTTGTTTGTTTGAAGTTTGCCCAGGAGTACCTGCAGTTTTAAAGGTGGATTCTGTGACAAAGGGACCCTGTCACCTTAGACTTTCTTAAAAGTTGTCTGCCCACAGTGGAGTCTGGTATGTAACCATCCATGTGACCGAACTTTCACTTCTGACACCCCTGAGGTGTTTTTTGTATGATGTTAAGTGTGATATACATTTCAAGACAGCATCTACAGTGTTTTAAAGTGTGTGAGGTGTATTTACCGGATGAATGGCCGAGTATGAACTAGGAAACAAAAGGTGGGAGACCCCCCTATCTGGAGTGACGAGTTTACCTCTCTGGGTTCTGAGGGGCACCTGTGTTTTCTGTCAGTGCATGTGGCAAATGCCTGAGGAAACAGTTTTACCCATGTGAGTGGTATTTTCTACAGTTTTTCCCCAGTGAGTGGTATTTTCTACAGTTTTTCCCCAGTGAGTGGTATTTTCTACAGTTTTTCCCCAGTGAGCGGGATTTTCTTAAGTTACCCCAGTATGTGGGCCCCACAGGGTTGAGCCTCTAGTACTCAGTGTGGTCCACTACCGCATCATATCCTATGCAATATGGGAAGAGTCCAAGTACTGGCCAGATGTGCCTAGTCAAGGGAAAGTGTGTTCTAGTGGCTAGTCTACATTTCGCTAACGGTCCTGTGCTAAATGGGAATTCTTGAAGTTCTGTACCCTAAATGTCTGCAGGTACCCTGTGTGTAACCCTTGGGGGTCCAGCTCTACTTTGTGTTGTTCCTACATGTGTTTTGGAATAAAGCCACACCCTAGAATCCCAACCTGGTATGGACAGTCTTGTTATTGCTTCCCATGTGGAATTACTTTGTTACCCCTGTTCAGAAGTGCAAACCTAGCATAGCCCTGAGTAAACATTTTCTCCCCGGGACCTGGGTTGTTGGCCATGCATTGGTCCCACCAGGTGTGTGCCAGGTAGTAGTGCCACACTTGGTTGTGTTCTGCATTGGTCCCATCTTGTCTATGGTGGGCAATCAGACACGTTCAATAGTAAAGAAACATATTTATGGTTTCTCTTTTTTGTGTTTAGTATGTAACCCCCATCTCCACTCTTTCTCCCCTAGACTTGTTGTGGTGAGAGGTGTGTCTTCCAGTTAAATAAAGTTCCAGTGGGGGTTACACATGTAAGCAAAATAACTTGCCAACATTTTGTGGCCTTAAAACGACTTCTTCCTGAGCTACAGTGGTCTCTGTCAGTCAAGTATGTTCATATGTTTTTTTTGCTGTTGCTTATTCGTAGGTCTATGCTCGGCTTGCCTCCTGGCTCACATGCATTCCCTAGGTCCAAAGAGAAACAATTCTGTGTCCTTTCAGGTTTCTCAGTGCATGGCCAAAAGTCTGCTCCACTATTAAAGACAGTCTCTTCTAATAGGCCAAAGGCCTTCTCCACCATTCGTGATAATCTCTTATAATAGGCCAAGTGTCTGCTCTGCCATTCCAGACAATCTCTTCTAATAGGCCAAGTGCCTGCTCCACCATTCAAGACAGTCTCTACTAATAGGCCAAGTACCTGTTCCACCATTTGAGGCAGTCTGTTCTAACAGGCCAAGTACCTGCTCCACCATTTGAGACAGTCTCTTCTAATAGGCCAAGTGCCTGCTCCACCATTTGAGGCAGTCTCTCTTCTAATAAGACAAATGCCTGCTCCACTTTTCGAGACAGTGTCTTCTAATAAAATGCAATATTTCAAATTTAGGAGTCGGAGTCTTATTCTAGTAAATCTTGTGCCATAAAGGCAGACTCCTACAGCACTAACCTTTACAACCCTATTGAGGGTATAAGGCATCCAGTCTACATTTACTCAATCACACTGGATTCTTTTACAGAAAATGGTACCAGTTCTGGAAGGTACCATTTGAGGCAGTCTCTTCTAAAATGCCAGGTGTCTGCTCCACCATTCGAGACAGTCTATTCTTATAGGCCAAGTGCCTGCTCCACCATTTGAGGCAGTCTCGTCTAACTGGCCAAGTACCTGCTCTACCATTTGAGACAGACTCTTATAATAGGCCAAAAGCCTGCTCCATCTTTCAAGATAGTCTCTTCTAATAAAATATAAATATTTTAAATTTAGGAGTTGGAGTCTCCCTCACTGCCTTACACTAGTAAATATTGTGTCGTAGAGGCACACTTCTCCAGCACTAACCATTACAACCCTACTGAGGATATAATGCATTCAGGCTACATTAATCTAACCACACTGGATTCTTTTACAGAAAATGGTACCAGTTCTGGAAGGTTCAGAACATATCCAAACTGGTTCTCCATCCCCTGTAGTACTGTGCAGAATTTTTAACTTCCGTGGCACAGAATTCCTTGGAGTTTTTGACAAATCCACCTAATTCCATAGAATTCCGTTAGTAAAAGAATTCCATAATTTCGATAGCAGAATTTTTTTGTGGTTTAATAATCTGTAGTTAGATGAACTGCAGATTCTTTTCCTCCATCTGCAGAAAATTATTCCTCGGGCGATATAATCCAGCGAAAGTTATTACGCAACTTACATAGAAATGCTTTTTGGAGTTCCAAGGAATTGAAAAAGAATTTTAAAAAGCATTTTGGAAGTGGAATTGCTATTCTGCATGAACTGCACACAGCTCTAGTCCCTAGAAAATATATGAATTATAAGATGAAATATGCTAAAAATTATGTGTTTTCCAACATGTTTACTGTCAGGGGCTTCTTTGAATTTGCTTCTTTGGCGGTTTGGGAATTGGGCCCCAGGTTATGTCTGCATACTTCCCAGAAATTCCTGTCAGGTACTTTAGTATGACGCTGTGCTGACAAATCAAATGTATGCAGAATGCTAGCCTGAGACAGTCATAACCTTGAACATCTGGCCTTTGATCCTAGCAGCTTCAGTCTGATTGTTCAGTTCTGCCCAGATCACAGGAGGCCCCCAGTTACTATTAGCAGATCTGCCTAATGATTTATCAGCATTTCAAAAGACTGTGTGTATTGTAAATATGTTATAGTCCACCACTTTTTATACTGACAAGGCCTGAAGAACACCTCTCTAAGGTCCCACACTAATCATTTAAGTATTAGTCCCCTAAGGGTGTTTTTTCAATGCGTGCCGGCTTGGTGTACCAACTGAAAAGAATGTTTCCAACTCAACAGCACTGATTGACTAATGGGTCTGTACTGATGAGGAGGGGGGTACACAGCCATGGTAATGGCAGTTTAAGATGACATGTTGCTAGAGGTGCTAATGGAAATTGCAGGGAAAGGCATGTCTGTCAGCAAAACTGCAGCAGTCAGTTTTATGGTGCCATTAATCATCAAGAGAACATTATTTTGTGAATTCCAGACTTTTTTTTTTTCGTAGTCCTGGACTGCTATAAACCAAAGTATTCTGTTCATCCAATATATATATATATACCCCCTGATGAACTGAGACAGTGTGCTCTAAAACACATCAGAGAGAACTGGTTTTGAAATCATCCCAAATCGATGAAGATGGAAGTTCTGTCCAAGCTGAAACTTTAAATGAATTCAGGCAGCCTCTGTCCAGCTCAAGACCTCGGAAAGCTGCCTTATAAAACTATTATTTAAGTCTGCGTCTTGGGTGGTTGCTATTGAAACTATATTAGCATACACTGTTGACAGCCTCATTACAACTAGCAGTTGTTTTATAACAGTGACATAATCAGTGATGACTCCTGATTGGCTGAGATTCATGTGACTACCACAACTGCAGCCACATGGGTCTCACACGTGACTGCCATACCCATTATGTTGAGCAGGGCATGCATTATGTACAAATGTACAATTTGCTTGATTTAAAAAAAAAGTCTTTTTAATCCAGCAAATATTTCTTTTTTCACAATGTAGGTTAAAATGAAAACTTACAGATAAATTATTTATTTCTATGGTCTAAAGACCTAAAATGATGATGAATCATTATCCTCATTCTAGGTGGGTCATCACTATTCATCATCAGTTTAGGCTGGTCCCAGAGGAGGTCTTAACCAATGGGAGAGCAGCTTGAACAATGTCTTGTGCTTTACCAAACCTACCTTTCTACTTTGCAGGACAGGAAACCAGTACATGGGTAGGGTGTGCACCCAACCATACCTGGCCTTGTGTGTTTACATCACAGTGAGACAAAGGTTTGCCTCTTGTTCGCTACCTTACTCTTGCCTGCTTTTCCCACTCCTAGCAGTTCCACCACTCCAACTCTTCTCCTATGTAGGCCAGGTAACCAGACAGAGCCTGGGTGTGCACCCAGCTGTGTCTGGCCCTTGTGGGGTTTGCATCCCAGAGGGATGAAGGTTTGCCACCCCGTCTTGACCTTACTCTCTCTCCTGCCTTTCCTACCCTGCTCTTCTACCCCCCACACTGGCCCGGCTGCTTTTCCTACTCCTCGCCCTTCCCCATGCCTGCCCTTTTACTATGCAGGACAGAAAACCTGACACAGACTGGATGTGCACTCAGCTGTGTCTGGCCCTTGTTGGGTTTGCATCCCAGAGGGACGGTGGTTTGCCTCTTTGTCTCTACCTTACTCCCCCTCCTCCCTTTCCTATTCCATTCCACATTAGTTCTCCACTTCCCCTTTTTTCCTTCCTCTCTATACTCCTCACCACTGTGCTCTACCCCCTACTGCCCTCCTCTAAATCATTGTTCATTTCTCTGTTACTAAGGGACATGCCTTCCATGCCTAGTTTTGTTATCAATATCTACTTCCTATGTATTTTGTTTAGTACACATACTTTCCTGTTGTACGTAGCTGCTTCATTGTTATTTTAATCACTGTATGAATGTTTTCTTTTGTAAAGCTTTGTTTTGTTGTAAAAATCAATTGTACTTACACCCTTTCCCCTCCCATCAAGATGCATCTGGAAATGACCTATTTTAGCTCAGTGTGCCTTTACTGATGAAACTTTTCAAATAAATAAACATGATGGGTGGGATAACCCCCTGTGGTGGAACGCTGTTCTGGATGGAATTCCATCCCTAGAACAGACTTTTGTTATGCTGCAGTAACTACATGATGAAAGTTGTTGTGCTGCACTATTGACATCACTACTGCAGCACAACAAGACAGAATGCCTTTGTGCATGTGGATTCCTCAAATCTCCACACTTCGAGAACCAGCCACTGTGGTGAGAGATGGACTAGGAAGCGAGCAGTGCTGGGAAAATACTGCTACTATAAGCATAAAGAATTGTTTAAATGATTGCCCATACAATATAAAAAGATTGTGTATGAGCAATCATACACATACGAGACTGTTTCTTAATCTTGAGGTTTCCGTGGTAACGACACCTCACAATTGAAAAACAGCCTTGTTCCGTATGACTGCTCATACACAATCCTTCATGTTGTAACTTAGCACTTAATTCTGCCACAGTGATATTTCAAGAGAGAGAGTGAGAGAGACAGAGAGAGACAGACAGAGAGACAGAGACAAAATACAGGTGGCAGGAGTTCTATGCCATTTTATTGTATGATAACACCACAGAGAAACTCAAGGTAACTCACGCCACTATATCTTTTAGTAGCTATAATTTCTAGCAAGGTTGGGGTGTATTGGTTGTTACAAAAACTTAGATCTTGATTAGTTCTGACATTGGAACCAAAACTATGCCCCCCCCCCCCGGTGAAATCAGTTTAAGAGGTTCAAAGAGTAAATTAGCATATCATTGGCATACGAACAATATGCTAATTGATGCAAACCCATGTGTTCAGGAAGTAGTTTGGAAGCATGAAAGTTTTTGGAACATGCTGACATTCTGATTTGAACTAGATCTGTTCTAATCAGTATCAGAAAGGGTTTACTTACCCGAATACTAAGAGAAAGGAAAGATTTCCACTTACAGTCAATGGGCCCTGTGCATCAACGATATGCTACTCTGCACGCCATGATATGTGGCATGTAGGTCCAACGATGTGCAGCTCTGCATGCTATAATTAAGCAATAAGGCATGGCAGGGTGTGTGTTAGTGTCTAATTACGTCACTCCTGGGGTGGGTTGAAGCATGAGGCGAAGCCGACTGCTTCCACCACCCCAGAAGTGACGTTATTAGACATTAGAAAATGGGTAACGTGAAACTCGCCTCCTAATTGGCTAAAATAGCCTGGCACCCGGGCTCTTATTTCTTAACAATGCCCGCAAAATAACAAGTTCCACTTTGGCATGCCCCTTTACTTGCAGTATCCTACAGCAACCCTGGTTTTCTAACATCACTACTGCCATTTTTCCTACCCGCTAAGCCACTGGTAAATTACTCGTCGTCTTCCTGTCACTGCAGCCGCTCGTTTAACCGTCACACTCACTCATGATTTTAAACCACAACCTTTCGTAAACCAAACTTTTTTTTTCCCTCCCACAACCAACAGCACTGCTGACAATGTGGCTTAGTTTAAAAATGCTGCACACAGCTTACCTCTCACAAGTATCGGTTTCCCGAGCCTGCAGCTCCACAGTCTCCATATCAATCTCAAAACGTTCACACAACAATTACCCCATTTTAAAACAACAAATATCTACGTCTTTCTGGCCATGTATTTTACTTCACCTAGCTCGCTCCACCTCAGCAGCTGCACGGAACTGTGGCCGACTCGCTCTATATACAGAAACAACACGTAATCAAAGAACGATCATTTGAACATGAGCAGCGGTTGTCGGAATGATCATCACCATACCAAAAGTAAAACCATAAAACACTGGCACCTCTAGTGTCAGTTCTTACATAACTTATGCCAGTTCAGGGACTACTTTACAGTAAATGTGCTTTTTACTAAATTGTATATATTTTTATGTTATTTATTTATGTTTTAAATTCTGTACTTAAATGTAATGTAGCAGCCCATTTTCTAAGTGTAATAATACCCTCCAGGGTGGGCGTTATAGGATATAACGGACCTTCCAGGGGCTATAAGGCCCTCCGCCTGCAGCGTCGGGCCTCATTACACCCCTGGGCGGTCCGTTATATCCCAATAACGCCCATCCTGTCGGGTATTATTACTACATAACACACTCTGGAGTGCCTTATTGCTATTATACAATGGCTCATTTTAAAATAATAATAAAAAGTAAAAGAAAAACACTTTTTTTGTAAATATTTGTGTTGTTTTTTGTATGACATGCATATTTACAAATACAAGAAAAGTAGTCCACTAGGTGGTGCTGCTGCTAATACATGCCTTTCTTGTGCATGGTCATCCTGGCCCCTCCCCACCCACACACACACACAGTGTCATGTGGTATCTTTTAGTTTTGGTATTACATTTTATCACTGTGCTGCCTTTGCTAGTTCTGAGAACAGTTGAACATGTTATTTTCTTTAATTTTGTTCGCCATGAACAGCGAAAAAGAAAACATTGAAGCCGAGTGGTTACTTCCGGTTTCCCGCTCTGCTCCGTAACTGCTCATTAGGACAAATGTAAGTTACTTGTCTTTTTTATTTTAGTACAACTGTTTTTTGGGGGGAAAAGTGTCAAACTGTGGGGTTGGTGAGAAGCTGGCAAGGGTTTAAAATGTAATTGCCAGTGTTTCAGTTTTGTTGAAACGGCCATGTGCAGGCGCAGTTTCATACTCCGAGGCAGCTACAGTGAAGTTGAAAATGGGAGCTGCCGTTTTTTTGTTCAAATCTTGTTGGTTTTGTTTGATTGACTGAAGGAGCGAGGCAGGCAGAGAATGTGTGTTTGGTTGGGGGGCGAGATGGTCTAAGCTGTGATGGCTTCAGGGACTGTTGGCTTCTCGGTGGCTTGCGTGGGTAGGTAGGGAGGGATTTTTCACTGTTGTACGGTCAGTTGTGTGCCTAAACTTAATACAGTGATGTTATAGCTTAATATCATCACTGTCCGAGGTACACACTGACCAAGAACAGAATTTTTTCTTGCCGTTGTATAATATGTCGCATGTGTGTGGCATGTGGGGCCAACAATATGCATCTCTGAGTGCTATAATACATGGCACATATAGACAATGATATGCACCTCTGTATGCCATAATACTAGGAATGTAAAGCCAATTATATACAACTCTTCTGCATGCTATAATACCAGGAATGTAAAGCCAATTTTATGCAGCTCTGTGTGCTATAATACAAGGAATGTAAAGCCAATGATATGCAACTTTGCCTGCTATAATACATGGCATGTAGGGCCAATGATATGCATTGCTGTGTGCTATAACATGTGGTATGCAGGGCCAATGATATGCAGCTCTGTGTGCTATAAAACATGGCATGTAGGGCCAATGATATGCAACTCTGTGTGTTACAATACGTAGTATATAGGGCCAAGGATATGCAGCTCTGGGTGCTATGATACGTGGCATGTAGGGCCAATGATATGCAGTTCTGTGTACTATAACACGTAGCATGTAGGGCCATTGATATGCAGCTCTGGATGCCATAATATGCGGCATGTAGGGCCACTGATATGCAGCTCTGTGTGGCATAAGACATGGCATGTGGGGCCAATGATATGCAACTCTGTATGGCATAATACGTGGCATGTAGGGCCAATGATATACAGCTCTGTGTGGCATAATACATGGCATGTAGTGCCAAAGGTATGTAGCTCTATGTACTATAATACGTAGCACGTGGGGCCAATGATATGCAGCTCTGTGTGCTATAATATGTGGCATGTAGGGCCAGTGATATTCAGCTCTGTGTACTATAAGACGTGGCATGTAGGGTCAATGATATGCAGCTCTATGTGCTAGAATATGTGACATGCAGCTCTGTGTGCTATAATACATGGCATGTAGGGCCAATGATAATTAGCTCTGTGTACTATATTACATGGCATGTAAGGCCAATGATATGCAGCTCTGTGTGCTATAACACGTGGCTTGTAGGGCCAATGATACACAGTTCTGTGTACTACAATACGTGACATGTAGGGCCAATGATATGCTTTGCTATATGCTATAATATGTGGCATGTAGGGCCAAAGATGTGCAGCTGTGTGTACTATAATACGTGGCATTTGAGGCCAATGATATGCAGCTCTGCATGCTATGGTACGTGGAATGTAGGGCCAATCATATGCTGTGCTGTATGCTATAATATGTGGCATGTAGGGCCAAAGATGTGCAGCTGTGTGTACTATAAGTCGTGGCATATAGGGCCAATGATATTTATCTCTGTGTGCTATAATATGTGGCATGTAGTGCTAATGATATACAACTCTGTGTACTATAATACGTGGCATGTAGGGCTACTGATATGCAGCTCTACATGCTATAATACGTGGCATGTAGGGCCAATGATATGCAGCTCTGAGTACTATAATACGTGGCATGTAGGGACAACGATGTGCAGCTCTGTGTACTATAATATGTGGCATGTGAGGCCAATGATATTCAGCTCTGCGTGCAATAATTCATGGTGTGTAGGGCCAATGATATGCAGCTCTGTGTACTATAATACATGGCATGTAGGGCCAATGGTATGCTGTGCTGTTTGCTATAATATGTGGCATGTAGGGCTAGTGATATGCAGTACTACATGCTCTAACACATGGCACGTAGGGTCAGGATACTTTCATCCTGTAAGTCCAAGGGACACCCATGGATGTGCACACAGCTGCTCTTGCCATGTGTTCCTGCTAGGGCCTAGCTATGCTTATATCTGCACAACTGCACAGAAAGTTAGGATGGGGTGGGGAGTGGGCATGCCGCATTGAGCCGGCAGAGTGCAGCATGCACAGTGCCATTTACTCTCTGACAGGCTCAGCAGGCTTTCATTACACCTGGAGAAGGGCTGCCATAACTCAAGTGAGTTTTTACCCTCAGGATTCTCCATCTGACTTCAGGCCGATTGGGACAGTTTGGGGTTTGCCCCAGCTCGAAGTTGGCCAGTATGGCCAAATTTGCATATTCACACATAGAAGTGCTGCAAATTTAAACTTCGCTGGTGAAGTGACCATGAACTGGCCCTTTGTAAAGCTTTGCAAAGTTTCTACAGACCTTAGGAACTTCGACTTCGCCTAAATTGTGACATTTGTACCACAAAGTGGCCATTTTCTGATTTTTGGTCAATTGTCCAAAAAATAGGCAACTTCAATGGGTAATAGTTTATGAATTTAGCAAATTCACAAATTCTCAAAGCAACTTTCCTCCACTTTGCCCACCCCTACTCACACGGCCCCCATCGTCCATATCTGGTTCTAGCTTCCTTCATACTGTACTTCATCAGTATTATGAGTTCACTGACAATGACATCACAGCTAACCAAGCTGGGCCACTTGCCCATTGCCAGACTGGTTAGTAATCATGTCACAATGAGTATGACCACAAAGCTGATGTCTTATGAATAGAGCTGTACGAAAATAAAATTCTGCCTGCAGAATTACTGTGAAAGTCGGAATTTCGCTTCCATGAAATTTTGGAATGCACGTTGACAACTTTTGCTAAATCAAGACTTAGAACTGCAGAGTGAATGTATGAATTATGGATTCATGTATTAAAGTGTGGAAAGAAATTCTGCAGTACTGGTCACTGACCTACCGAATGACTGCATGTGTTGCGGACTGATGTATTAAACAGCAGACTGGAATTACACAGAATTCTCATTCTGCAGTTCAGGTGTATTATTTGGCAAACCAGCTAGACTATTTCATGGAATAGGGTGAAAATTCTCCAAACACATTCGGAGGATTCAGATTTCGCCACTCTGCACCAGGTGTGCAGGCTAACAGAATCAGATATGTTTGTTTCTAGGGAGATTGCTAATCTTTCTATCACACTCAATACTATTAGGTAGCACACCTCCTAATTAGCAAAAGGAAAAACAAAAATACTTCAGAAATATAAAGTAACAAATGGCTACTTTTACTAGTTGGTAACATTAGTGCTAGTACTGGTAAGTCAAGAAGTGAGTGGTGAGCTAAGTAGTGTCCCTCTGGAGCACAGGTTATTTCATTGGGTGCTGATGGGGGTTCATACTGGTTTGGAGGGGTTGTGTGGTTTCTCCCGCACTGCATCCATCTTTCATTTTTCACATTGTATGAGGTAAAGCACTTTGTCTGGTTTTCAGATGAATGGCCCGTGTGTTTCGTATTACTTTGATGCCGTTCTGATGGTGGTTTCGGTGCACACACAGGGGACAGGTTTTACACCTTGCAATGCTGCTGGGTATCATTCTAAGAATGGGAGGGTTGACTGTGACCTGATTCTGAAACTGACACAAATCTTTTCCAAAAGGTTGTAATTTACTATCATTTGCCAAAGCAGCTACATTTCCAGACCAGACCAGAACCAGGTCAGTGGCCGATCTGGACAAGGTCAAATGACAGAATCATGTTGTCCTTACTCCCCTTAATAATCATTTTCTTTGTTCATTTAATGTTCAGAATAGTTAGTTCGTGCTTTCTCCCACCACTTACTTATTTTTATTTTTAACAGGAATAAAATTCCAAACTCACGTAACTTAAACCAGATAAGATCAGAACTCACTGGCAGACCCAAAACTGGTCTTGGGGCTGGACTGGGTCAAATAAGAGTTGAGTCACAAAGGCCTACCTACCATTCCTGCTTATCTACCTACCCTACCCATCCATGCCCTACCCTACCTTTCCAACCTACCCCTACCTTACCCTACCTACCCGTATTTATTTATTTATTTGCTTTTGGTAACCAGGTAAGTGCACTAGGCATAAGAATGCCTATTTTCAGACACGACCCGGGAGAAAACAGCTAAACATACATAGTTATACATGTGACACAGCACATGAAAAGCAGCACAGTTCAGAGTGAAATCAAAACTTCAGGTGTGGGGAGACATATCTTCAACAAGCCAGGGGAAAGTTAACGGTATAATGCTGTTACAATACAGTTTGGACAAGTAAACACAAGATCAATACAATGTGAGAAAACAGGCATTGCAAAAGAGGGCATACATAAAAACAATATAATAATAATAAGTCCCAATTTAATGGTTAAAGAACAGGAGGGAGAGGAAGGGAGAGTGTAGAAAGGATAGAGAGAGAGAGGGTGGGAATGAGAGAGAGGACATGAAAGAGGGTATTAAGAGAGGCAGGGAATAGGTGTCAGAGAAGTGGATTATCTAGAGAAAACAGGGCATCCTACCAATCCTACCAACCCACCCCTCTGTACCTATCTACCCTATCCTACCTACCTACCCTCCTTATCTACCCTACTTACTTATCCTACTATTTAGTTCACTCTACCCTACCAACCTACCCTACCTTCCCTACCCTATCTACCTACCTACACTATCAACCTACCCTACCTTCCCTACCCTACCTACCTACACTCATCAACCTACCCTACCCTTCCCTACCTCACCTACCTACCCGCTCCTGCCTACACCATCAACCCACCCTACCTTCCCCACCCACCCACACTATCAACCCACCCTACCCTTCCCCACCCTACCCACTCCACCCACTCACCCACACCATCAACCCACCCTACCTTCCCCACCCTACCCACCTACACCATCAACCCACCCCACCTTCCCTACCCCACCCACTCTACACCATCAACCCACCCTACCTTCCCTACCCCACCTACCCACTATCAACCCACCCCTGCCTTCTACCCTACCCACTCACACCATCAACTCCACTCTGCCTCTCCTACCCTACCCACCCACACCATCAACCCACCCTGCCTTCCCACCCTACCCACCTACACTATCAACCCACCCCACCTTCCTACCCCACCCACCTACACCATCAACCCACCCTGCCTTCAACCCACCCTACCTCCCTACCCTACCCACCCACACCATCAACCCACCCTACCTTCCCACCCTACCCACCCACACCATCAACCCACCCCACCTCCCTACCCCACCCACCTACACTATCAACCTACCCCACCTTCCCCACCCTACCCACTCACCTCCATCAACCACCCTACCTCCCCACCCTACCCACCCACACCATCAACCCACCCCACCTTCCCACCCTACCCACCTCACACCATCAACCCACCCCACCTTCCTACCCTACCCACCCACACCATCAACCCACCCTACCTTCCCACCCTACCACCTACACCATCAACCCACCCTGCCTACCAACCTACCCCACCTTCCCTACCCTACCACCTACACCATCAACCCACCCTACCTTCCCTACCCCACCCACCTACACAACAACCTACCCCTCCTCCCAACCCTACCTACCCACACCATCAACCCACCCTACCTTCCCACCCTACCCACCTACACCATCAACCCACCCCACCTTCCCTACCCTACCCACCCACACTCATCAACCTCACCCTACCTTCCCACCCTACCCACCCACACCATCAACCCACCCTCCTTCCCACCCTACCCACCCACACATCAACCCACCCTACCTTCCCACCCTACCCACCCACACCATCAACCCACCCTACCTTCCCCACCCACCCACCCACCATCAACCCACCCACCTCCCATCAACCCACCCTACCTTCCACCCTCCCACCCACACCATCAACCCACCCACCTTCCTACCCCACCCACCTACACCATCAACCCACCCCACCTTCCCCACTCCTACCCACCTACACCATCAACCCACCCCACCTTCCCACCCTACCCACCCACACCATCAACCAACCCTACCTTCCTACCCTACCCACCCATCAACCTACCCTACCTTCCCTACCCTACCTACCTACACTATCAACCCACCCTACCTTCCCTACCCTACCCACCTCACCATCAACCCACCCTACCTTCCCACCCTACCCACCCACACCATCAACCCACCCTACCTTCCTACCACCCTACCCACACCATCAACCTCACCCTACCTTCCCTACCCTACCTACCAACACCATCAACCCACCCTACCTTCCCTACCCACCACCTACACCATCAACCCACCCTCCTTCCTACCCTACCCACCCACACATCAACCCACCCTACCTTCCCTACCCTACCTACCTACACTATCAACCACCCTACCTTCCCCACCCACCCACCCTATCAACCCACCCTACCTTACCATACCCCACCTTCCCACCCCACCACCTACACTATCAACCCACCCCACCCACCTCCCATCAACCCACCCTCCTTCCCACCCCACCCACCCACACCCTCAACTCCCACCCTACCTTCCTACCCTACCCACACCATCAACCCACCCTACCTTCTTACCCACCTACCCACACCATCAACTCACCCTACCTTCCCCACCCTACCTACCCACACCATCAACTCACCCCACCTTCCCACCCTACCCACCTACCCCACTCATCAACCCACCTACCCACCTTCCCACCCTACCCACCTACACACATCAACCCACCCTCACCTTCCCTACCCTACCCACACCATCAACCCACCCTGCCTTCCCTACCCTACCTACCTACACTATCAACCTACCCTACCTTCCCTACCCTACCTACCTACACTATCAACCTACCCTACCTTCCCTACCTACCTACACTATCAACCTACCCTACCTTCCCTACCCTACCTACCTACACTATCAACCCACCCTACCTTCCCACCCTACCCACCCACACCATCAACCCACCCTGCCTTCCTTACCCCACACCCACACCATCAACCTCACCCCACCTTCCCACCCTACCCACCCACCTCTTCTCACCTACCATACCCTATCCTACCTACCAACTGTATCAACCTACCCTACCTCCTTATCTATCCTACCTACCCTACCCAACCTACTTACCCTACCTACCCTACCCTACCAACCTACTTACTGTACCTATCCTACCCTACCTACCTACCTTGATCATGCCTAGACTGAATATCCATTGGTAGTTTATCCTCTTCCCCTTCTCTGCTCCTCACCCCTTTGCTGTCTTCATTTATTCTAATCCCTTATAGCTGTATTGTGCTCTCTTGAAACTTGACACTGTCTTGGTGTTTACCACCTACCTTGGTTAACCATTTCATCTGTTCATTGCCCTTTCCTGGAAGAAGTCCAGTACTTTCTTATGTCCTTACTGAGTCCATCACTCACCAGTCTATATTGAAGTCCTCTAGTTGGTGATCTCTAACTATGCTCAAACAGGTCATGGCACTGTACTCTCTTAATCCATTTCAGTTACTTAAAGATTTCTACACTAGCTCCCTCCCCCCTTTCTGGCTTCTAGCAAGTACATGTTCAAGCTGGCTAAATGCTCCTCATGTCCTTGCTGTTCTGATATTATCATTATAGCCCACCTCTGGACAGATTCTGTGCCGTCTTTATCCTGTTCAGGTGAGGGCTCCAGAACTGGTTACAGTACTCCACGTGTGGCCTCACCAATGATCCAGAGAGAGGCAACAGTACCTATGAAATCTGTCACAAATACCCTCTGCAGGTCAGGCCCTGTGCTCCCACAGTGCCAACCTCAGAGTGCAATAGTGTGAACAGGTGACAGACAGGATAACCCTCCTGTCTGTTTTGGGTCTGAATCACCCATTAGCCTCGAGTTCTGGAAGGATTCAAACTGTGAACCTTATGCTCGCATACCCAATTAACAGGCTCAGATAATATTCTCTTCAGGGGGATGCAATATAATCTCTCGCCCAAGGGCACCCAGCCAGGTATCCAAAATGAACCCTTACAACTCTATATGAGACCTAGGTATTTCTTACCTTTTCAAGCTTAGTAACACCATGCAAGCCCTTAATAGCTGTCAGACTTAAACACAGATTCAGCATCACAAGCAAAAGAACTGAAGAAAAACACAGGCAGTATTAAGGAAAATGTAGTTTACTAAAACTTGTAAAGCAGGAGAAATAAAATACAGAACAAATATCAACAGCTCACAATCATATAAAAAAAAATGGGAAGTTACAGAACAAAAACTCCTACCACAAATACTTTATTTCTTTCCTATCCAGTTGTTACCCTTTAAGTGCTTTCATAAGTCCAGAGAGTTAAAAGTCCAGAATGATATGACACACTTTCACCAGATGCAGGATCATTTCAGGGTGCATCTCCCCACCCCTTTTGTGAGGTCAGTTAGACACTCCCCTAGAATGAATTCTTAACATAATTTTCCTTAACATAGTTATCTGCAAAGATGTAAGTTCTTATTGTGAAAAATCAACAATTAGCCAGTCCCCAAATATGACAGTCTGCGATCAAACATTTCTCTTTGATGTCTGCTGGTTCCTGTTTCCCAGAGAAGACCTAAAGGGTTTACGACTTATAACATGGCCCTGCTATCCAATTGGCCTTTCCTGCAAGTACCATAAAAGTTTATGAGGCCTATATCCTGGAAGATGGCCAGAAATTTCTAATTAAGACAAAACTGGAAACCTTTCATTATGGTTTCTCTTTATTGGTCCATTTCACATATCCTGGAGCTGCCAGCCACACTGACACCTGAGGTCAAAGGTCACTTGTCACTGCTGACTGGATTGTAAGGCAGACAAGCACATAACATGGACCATTTATTTATAATACAAATGTTGTACATTAATACAATTAGAGGGTTTATCATGTCGTAGTACCTGTTTTCTTCGAATGGAGAACCCTCACCCAATACATTCCAGCATTTTGTTTGCTTTCCCAACTGCTCTTGTGCACTGGGTCATTGACTTTAGGCCATGACATATCATGATTCCCAAATCCCTTGACTCAGTGGTTAGATGGATTTTTTTATCACCCCCAGCCAATAATCCAGCTTCAGTTTTATCTTGCCTATATACATAACTTTGTTTTTTTCACATTAAACTTTGGTTGCTATACATTGGACCACCCCTCCAACTTTGTTTGGTCCTACTTACTGTCACTGACGTGATCCATGGAGTCTACCCTGCAACAGAGTTTTGTGATATCCGCAATAAGACATTTTTTCCCCCTTTATCCCTTCCCTTATGTCATAGATGAACACATAGAACAGGATGTGTCCCAGCACTGAACTCTGGAGTACCCCACTTGTGAACTCCCTGACCTCTGAATATTCATCATTTACAACCATCCATTGGAATCTTCCTCCTAGCCAATTTACTAGCCACCTTGTTAGCTTTACCCTAACCCATAGATACCCCATCTTCTTGATAAGGATGAGCAATTTTTCTCACCTCATCTCTAGAATTTTTTACTTTTCACTCTGCTACATGCAGTTCCCAGAAAAGTGGAAATCCACACTGGTTACACCAGTTATCAAAATCAGAGGTCACACTAACCTTGGCAATTACAGACTGATTTCTATTATCTCCCCCCTGTTCAAGGCCTTTGATAGAATAGTCTCTGATCAACTTAACACATACTTTGGACAATACAGTATTTAATAAGTACAGCAGCATGGCTTCCGGAAGCTCTACAGCACCAACTCGACATTGTTGGAATACACCAACTACAGCATGTTCATGAGGCCCTTGACAATCGTGACCTAGTCAGAGCTATATAAATTGACCTTACTAAAGCCTTTGACCTGGTCAACCAGAGGATCCTGCTTAACAAACTTCTTGGCCCAGGTTTGTCACAGAACACCATAGACTGGTTCCACAGCTATCTTAATCATTCCCAGCAGATGAAAATCAACAAATCTTTGTCCAACATTAGGTGAGTATCTATTGGCATCCCCCAAGGTTCCATCTCAGGCCCCTCTTTTCTGGCCTCTTCATAAATCAGCTGCCCCATGCTTGTCAAACAACCAACGTACTCTTTTATGCCAGTGATGCAGTCATCTATTCCAAAATCCCTGACCTTGACAGCCTTACAGCCACTCTCCAAAGTAACTTTGGGTCACTTCAAAGCTGGTTCTCCAACAACAAATTGACCCACAATTACAAAAAAACAAAGACCATGCTGTTCTCTAGAATCCCATAGAAGAGGAATGTTCCATCCTTTGTCATCCAAAATGGCCAAGGTCAAAACCTTGAGCACATGAAGACCTTCAAATATCTTGCAGTAGCTCTGGATGACACCTTATGTTTTGCACCCCATGTTGATAATCTGGAGGTGATTGTTAACAATATAATGGGTGCATTGTACCATAAGAGGAACAGTCTCACTTAGGATGCTAGATGCCTTATTGTGGGCAGCTCCATTCTATCACTTACTAACATACTAATTGCCAGCAGATTAGGCTTTATGGTCTATCGCGTCTGCTCAAACCTCAGATCCCTAGTCGGGTACCAAGGCCCTCCCCCCTTGTGTTCCAGAAACCTCTATCATTCATCCCCACCTCCCTGGGCCAGGCCATCATCTGATACATCTGCTTTCTGTGTCTGTCCCACCCTCTCTTGAAGCCCTCCACTGTGGATCTCTGAACCAGCTCACCAGGCAGCGCATTCCAAGGATCCACTACCCTCTCAGTGAAAAACCTCCTCCTCTGTCCCCCCTCATCCATCCACCTTCCAACTTCAAACCACGCCCTCTGGTAATACCTCCTGCTTTAGTCTAAAGATCCCCTCCGTATTTACCCCATTTATTCCCTTGAGGTACTTAAAGACCTCAATCATGTCCCCCATCTCTCCTCTCCTCTAATGAAAACAGGCAGAGCTCCTCAAGTCTGTCCTCATATGTCAAATCCCCTAGTCCTCGTATCATTTTAGTTGCCCTCCTCTGCACCCTCTCCAGGAGCTGTATGTCCCTTTTCAGGTATGGTCTCCAGTACTGTACACAGTACTCAAGGTGTGGTCTAACCAGTCCATTGTACAGCAGCAGAATCACTTCCCTGCTCCTAGAGGTGATCCCCCTTACGATGCATCCTAACATCCTTTTTGCTTTGCTAGCCACTCTGCTGCACTGCTCAGAGCTATTCATACATGCATCCATCATGATCCCTAGGTCTTTTTCCCCTGTTGAGGCCTCCAGCACCTCCCCTCCCAGGATGTACCTGTGTTTATGGTTTCCCCGCCCAAGATGTAACACCTTGCACTTGATGATTTTGAAATTTAATTTCCATGTGTGATCCCACCTTTCCAGGGTGTCCAGCTCCCCTTGCAGGGCCAGCCTCCCCTCTTCCTCCTGAACTACTGCTCCCATCTTGGAGTCATCAGCGAAGAGACTCATTTCACACCCTATACCCTCCCTGATGTCCAATATATATGCATTAAACAGGATCGGACCCAGGACAGAGCCCTGCGGTACCCCACTATCGACCTCTCTAGAGTTCAATAGCTCCCCACTGACCACTACTCTCTAAGTGCATCCAGCTAGCCAGTTTTCAATCCATCTGACCATCAAAGGGCCTACTCCCAACCCCGTCATTTGTCCACCAGACCATTGTGGGGGACAGAGTCAAACGCCTTGCTGAAGTCCAAGAATAATGCATCCACAGGCTTTCCCCTGTCCAGTTCTGATGTTACCCATTTGTAGAACTCCACAAGATTGGTTTGACATGATCTACCTGGCACAAACCCATGTTGCCGACTATCCAGACCTCCCACCTCCTCCAAGTACACCCCCAATCGTTCCTTTAGTATACTCTTTATTAATTTTCCCACCACTGAGGTCAAACTGATAGGTCTATTGTTACCTGGTACTTCCCTCAACCCCCCTTTATGTATTGGCACCACATGTGCCTCTCGCCAATCCCTAGGTACCCTCCCTGTCTCAAGCAACCTGTTGAAGAGCTCCGCCAGAGGTGCAGCCAGTATGTCCGCTAATTCCCATAGTACTCTTGGATGAATGCCATTCAGCCCAGGAGATTAATCTTTCTTTAGGGCCTTGAGGGCTAACCACACTCTTTCAGTGGAGATAGCATCATCTGTCCCCTCCACCTTACTGGCCTTTTTATCCTTATCCTGATGTGACACCCCTGGGGTACCTCTCCCTCCCTCTTGCTCCATTTCTGTCGCTCCCCTGATCCCACTCACTGCCGCTTCTATCCCCATCGTGCCTTGCTTTGTAGATATCCCATTCCCACTTATAGATTATGAGCTCCCTGTCTATGCTGTGACCACCTGTGACACAGTGCTAAACAGAATAAAGCTGATCTGTGATAAGGTGTTCCACTTTGTACTTCAATCAATCAATCAATTAATCAATCAAAGTCTTTATTTAACCAGGCGATCACCGTTGAGCAAGCTGATTTTCGAGGTGGACCTGGGTTTGTTAACAAGGAACGAGGGACAATATACATGGGGTGCAACACACAAGAAAATAGTAATAATATAAATAAAGTGAGATACAATAATACAGGTTATACAAAGTATCAGCAGGTTGCATTGACAGTAGTATATGTTTGGAACAGAAGATACAGCTAGTTTTGGGTAGGACTAATTTTTCATATAAGTAAAGGAATATACATATCAGGTGCACCGAACACAAATAAAACCTAATATAAAAAGATACAGTATATAGTGATACAGTATGGAGAATTTAGAGCTGGAACCAAGGTCAAAGGAATGTGAATGGGACAGATATGGGGGTAGAAAAAGGGGAGAGGAAAGAATCGATTATAGATGTGATCAGTCTTTTAACAGTAGTTCTTGGTGCAGATAGCTGCACTCATAGCCATACCCTTTATGCACTCACTAACTGGCTACCTTTACCCATAAGGATAAAGCTCCAGACCTGTTTGCTAGCCAGCCTAACACCCCCTGCTGTAATCAATTGCTTCCATACCATCTCAAAGTAATACAACACCAGGAACATTTCAATGGCACTCTGGTTTACCGCATATGTGGTGATGTGGACGAAAAAGCAGAAATGTAAATGGTCGGTGGAAAACGGCTCGAAAAACGATAGCAATGTTTGTTCTTGCTGACTCCGAGAACACAGCATTGTAGCACGTTTGTTTTTCTCCCTCTGCCTTGCTTTGTTGCTGATATCATTCTCATCAACTTGTTCCTGCTCCTGACCCATAGAAACATAGAAACATAGAATTTGATGGCAGATAAGAACCGCTTGGCCCACTCAGTCTGCCCATTTCCCTACCTGATGGATAAGCTGCAGATTCTAGTTAATCAACAGCTTACTTCCTCCTGCCTCCCACCTCCCACTAGAATTGCCTTATGCCTGTCCCATGCATTCTTGAATTCTCCTACTGTTCCTGACTCCACAACCTCCTCAGGAAGGCTGTTCCATGCATTCACAACTCTCTCTGTGAAAAAATACTTTCTAACATTACCTCTGAGCCGTCCCCCTCTATCTTCAAATTGTGCCCCCTTGTTCTTGCACATCTCTTCTTCTGAAAGATACTACCCTCTTGTACCTTTTTAATTCCCTTGAGATACTTGAAAGTTTCTATCATGTCCCCCCCTCTACCACCTTTCCTCAAGGGTATACATATTATGCTGCTTTAGTCTCTCCTTGTATGTCTTCTGGTGCAGACCTTGCACTATTTTGGTTGCCCTCTTCTGAACAGCCTCCACTCTGTCTATCTCTTTGTGGAGATGGGGTCTCCAGAATTGCACGCAGTACTCCAGATGGGGTCTCACTAACTGTCTGTAGAGAGGGATAACAACTTCCTGTTTTCTACTGTTGATGCCTCTCCCTATGCATCCCAGTATCCCCCCAGCCCTCCTTACTGCCTTCTCACATTGCTTGCCCACCTTTAGGTCATCTGATATAATTACTCCTAGGTCTCTTTCAATTTTTGTTGTTGTTATTAACTCACCCCCCATTGTGTACTCTTCCCCTGCGTTTTTGTTTCCCAGATGCATTACCTGGCACTTCATTGCACTGAATCTGAGCTGCCACGTATTTGACCATTCCTCCAACCTTGCCAAGTCCCTTTTCATTCTTTCCACCCCACCTTGTGTATCAACCATGTTGCAGATCTTTGTGTCATCTGCAAAGAGGCATACCTTTCCTTCCAAGTGCTCTCCAATGTCACTTATAAAGATATTAAAGAGGACCGGTCCCAGTACCGAATCCTGCGGTAGCCCGCTAGTTACCCTCCTTTCTTCACTGTGGACTCTGTTTACTATTACCTTTTGCATCCTGTTGTCCAGCCAGTTTTTTTATCCAGGCTACCACCTTGAGACCCACTCCAATGCTGGCTAACTTGTATATTAATCTTTTGAGTGAGACTGTGTCGAATGCCTTGCTAAAATCTAGGTAGCTATATCCACAGCCCCTCCCTGGTCTATTACTTTGGTCACCCAGTCCAAGAAATCTATTAGGTTTGTCTGACATGACCTTCCTGCTGTGAAACCATGCTGCCTTGGGTCCTGTGCCCCACTGGCCTCTAGGTATTCAACAGTTCTTTCCTTCAGAAGTGATTCCATCATTTTCCCTACCACTGAAGTCAAACTAACTGGTCTGTAGTTTCCTGCCTCTGCCCTGCTCCCACTTTTGTGAATTGGAATCACATTTGCCCTCCTCCAGTCCTCAGGTACCACTCCATCCTCCCATGATTTGTTAAAGAGAGTAGTCAGTGGTGTTACTAGTTCTACCCTTAGTTCTTTTAATATTCTTGGGTGAATCCAATCAGGCCCCATTGCTTTGCCCACCTTTAGTTTCAAGAGTTCTTTCAAAACTCTTTCTTCTGTGAATGGACTGGTATCGACCCCACTATTCAGAGTTCCTCCCTTGTCTGGTTTAGGCACCTCCTCTTCCTCATCTTTTGTGAATACTGAGCAGAAATATTTGTTCAGTATCCCTGCTTTTTTACTGTCACCCTCTGCCCACATTCCTTCCCCTTTATTAAGTCTCTGTATCCCTCCCTTGGCCTTTCTTCGCTCTCTGATGTACCTATAAAAAGTTTTATCCACCTTCTTAACAGAGCTGGCTGTCCTTTCCTCAGTTTGTGCCTTTGCTATTCTGACTGCCTTCCCTGCCTCCTTCTGCTTTAACTGCTAAAGTTCTCTGTCCTGCTCCTTCTGTGTTTCTTTATATTTCCTGAATGCTATCCTTTTCTCCTTAACCACGGCTGCCACCTCTTTTGAGAACCATAGTGTTTTTTTCCTTCATTTTGTTTTATTGATTTGCTTCACACAAAGGCTTGTTGCTGCTGTGATGGCTGTTTTGATTATTCTCCATTGTTCCTCCACTCCTCCTTCCTGCCCATTTGCTAGTGCTTTTCTAAGGCAGTCTCTCATTTTACCAAAGTCAGTCTTCCTAAAGTCCAATACTCTTGTTTTTGTATAGCTTGACTCTATGGCTGTGTTTATTGTGAACCACACTGTTTGGTGGTCACTTGTTCCCAGATGTCTACCCACTTCTAAATCTGAGATCCTTTCTCCTTCCCTATTTGACAGTACCAGGTCTAAGATTGCTCCCTCTCGAGTGGGTGCCAACACTAGTTGTCTGAGACATGCCCCTGTAGGGCATCAAGAATGACCCTGTTCTTGGATGTGCCTGCAGCAAAGGTACTCCAGTTAACATCTGGCAAATTCAGGTCCCCCATCAACAATATCTCCACTTTTTCTGCCATTTTAAGGATGCCTTCTATCATTTCCTTGTCCATTTCCTCCCCCTGGGATGGGAGTCTATACACAGTTCCCATGCGGATTGTGGTGCCATTTCCTGTCTCCACGGTGACCCATAGTGACTCATCAACTTCCTGTTTACTCTTTAGTTCTGTTGCTTTAATTCCTTCTCTTATATAGAGAGCTACTCCTCCTCCTCCTCCTCCTCTTTTACCCACCCTGTCCCTCCTGTATCCTGTGTATTCTGGTATGTTGACTTCCTACTCATGGTTCTCTGTGTGCCATGTTTCAGTGACTGCCACAATATCCAGGCATCCCTCTTCCATTAAGGCCACTAGTCCAAGGAGCTTGTTGCACAGACTATGGGCATTGGTACTCATCGCCTTCCATTTATTTTTTTACAGCCTTACCTCTTTTAGCCCCATCCCTGTCCTTAACACCTTTTTCTGCATTTATCCCTGTCCTGCTCCCTACTCACTTCTCTGCCTTGGTGTTTACCTCTCTAACTACTGCGCTTTGTGGGGGGGAGGCTGGGATTTCCCTGCTCCTTTCCAGTGCCTCCCCCCTTGGCCAGTTTAAATGCTTGCCAATGAAGCATTTAAACCTGTCACCTAGGGACTGGTTCCCCACCCCCGGAAAGATGCAGACCATCATGCCAGTATAAGCCTGCATCCCTCCAGGTGGCTCCCCAGCTTCCAATTAGGCCAAAACCCTGAGCTCCACAGCAGTTTTTCAACCATTCATTGAATCCCATGGTGTGGAATACCTTAGCATCATCCTTGCCATAGACAGGCAGCACCTCCGAGAAGGTTACCGTACATGCTACTTGTTTAAGGCCCCTCCCCAACTCCACAAACTTCTCTTGCACCACTCTGATCCCATTTACAGCCAGGTCATTTGTCCCTAGGTGGACAATGACATCCAGCTCCCTCCCATGTGCAGCTGCTACCAGTCTTGAGGATTCACTTCCTGTCCTTCCAAGCCGTGGTGCCAGGCAGGCACCTTACCTCCCTAGCCCCTTCCTCCCCCATGTCTACCCCCCTAATGATTGAGTCCCCCACCAGGAATTGTTTCCTTCCCCTGTGGGGTCTCATGCCACCTCCTGTGGGTCTCCTTTGTGAAGGTTCCCAGCATCCTTCTTGGTCTCCACTGCAGGTGCCTCCATGGAGGAACCACTCTTTGCCAGAACAACATATGAATTGAAGAGAGCTACAACTGGAGGGATGCACCTCTGTTCCACCACTCTCTCCCTCCCTGAGCCCACCTTGGTCCAACTGCTCCTCTTTCTTGGCAGCCTCTGAAGTAACGGTGGTGGCCCTGGTGGTCCCTGGGTGGGTGAAGAGGTTTCACGAATCCTAGCCATATCAGCCTGGGGTGGAACCATGAATAACATGCGCAGTGTAATATTCAACAGCATGCAACGTGTGCAATAGCAGAGCAAGTGGAAGTTTTGCGACAGCGGAAATGAGCCAAAATAAAAGGGAGCAAGAGAGGGGAGGAAGAACACGCCACAGGGAAGCCACAGGTGGGAGCGTGGAGACAGATTGCCAGGGAGGCAAGATAAGAAGCAGGGCGCAGGAGTGGTCAGTAGTAGGACAGGGCCCACCAGAAGTGTGCCAGAGTGAGGGTTGAAGTGGGTGTGCCCATGCCAGTGTGCGTAAAAGGGCCCTAGAGTGCCACAGTGGACTGAGGGCAGTGGCAAGAGGCAGGACAGCCATGGGCAAACAGCCAGAGGTGAACCCAGTGCAGGGGAAGCACCAGCAACAGAAAGTCGGGGGAACAGGAGAACAGCCACCTGGGGGGAACACCAGCCAGGGACATGGCCAGTGCCACCTTCCAGATGGAGGTGGTAATGAGGGGTGTGAGAAGGCAGGCAGCAGGGAGGTGAGGCCATGGAAGGGTCCATTGGTGTACACCCAGAACAGGCAGTACCGAGCCTGCACCAGCTTCAAACAGTTCTCTGACATTGAGATTGTGGGCCGGTACCGTCTGAGCCAGGTGAGTCTGAGGCTGCTCTGTGAGCTGTGCAGTGAAGAGATGGAGGCACCCACACGATAGAGCCATGCACTGTCAGTGGAGACAAAGGTCACAGCCGTCATGTGTCTGCTCACCACGGGCACCTTCCAGAGACCAACAAGGGACACGACAGGCATAACCCAGTCAGCCGCGTCACGCCTACCCACACAATTCCTCAGCACACTGCTGCCACATGCTGCAGAGTACATCCATTTCCCCAGCACACAGGCGGAGTGCACAGCACACATACAGGAGTTCCACAGGGTAGCACAGTTGCCTGGCATGCTCAGGGCCATTGACTGCTCCCATGCCGGCATCCGCATGCTACCTGGCCCGGAGGGTGCAGCATACATCAACCACAAGGGCTACCAAAGCATAAACTGCCAGGTGGGGTGTGATGCCAGGGGGTGCATAACCAATGTCTGTGCCACGCACCCTGGGGGAGCATACAATGCCTTCATCTGGCACCGGTCTGCGCTGTGCCACAGGTTTGAGAGTGGGGACATCCCCGCCGGCCCTCTAGTAGGTGAGTATGTATATTACGCAGTGCGACGTGAGCAGACATGAGGGGTGCATTGTCAGAGGTGCCATGGGTACCGGCCATGATGGCCCATGGCATAGCGACGCAGACCACCATGCTAATGTCTCCCCTCTACACACAGGTGACAGTGGTTACCCGCTACGTCCCTGGCTGCTCACACCATACCGGCGCCCCATGACCCCATCACAGTTATGGTACAATGAGGCACACGCCACAACATGGAATGTCATCGAGTGGGGGTTCAGGCTGCTGAAGGCACAGTTCTGGTGCTGGACACATGGGCAGTGCCCTACAGTACAGCCCCCTCGAAGGTCTGTGGGCTATTCCTGGCCTGCTGTATCCTGCACAACATGGCCACCGACTGTGGGATAGCCGTAGAGGTCGAAGAGAGGGACAGCGGTGGGGATGATAAGGATGCCAGTCCAGTTGGTGTAGGGCAGCCACCCCTTGGGTAATGAGACCCCCGGCTGTTCTGGATGGCACAGCAGCACAGGGACACTGTCACAGAGGAGCACTTTTCGACAACACAGGTAGGTCACGGGGCCATGTGCAACCACCAAGGGCAAGGGCACAGCCCACAGACAGGCAGGACTGGATACCAGGGGCAGACAGCAGTAAGGGAATGGGTCTGAGTGTGGGACCGCACACGGCGGCAGGGATGGGCAGGGCTGAACACGACACATGCACACACATGCACACACACCACAACTCATGCCCAAAGGGGAAACAGCATGCCCACCCCAACAGCCACCCCCACACCCACACAGGACCACACACAATCGTGTCCAGTGGCTGTCATTGTGCATGCCTCAGATGCTGGGTACCATTGCACAGTGGCAGAATGCACTACGCAGGAATCATCATGCACACGCTACAGTGGCCAGCAGCTGGGAGGGACTGCACAGAGACCATGTGTGTGCAGGGCTGGGTACCCTACCCATGCATCGCACAATGGACACCACAGTGCACACAGGGCAGCAGCAGACAGTGGCCACGGTGGGGGACAGGTCAGTCACACGGCACAGTACCACAGCCGCCACAGATGCATGGCGGCCCTGCCAAGAACTGCCAGCCCTTGCCAGGCTGACCAGTGGCCTCATGGGGTGGCACAGACGGGCCCCCAAGGGTGATGCTGCATGAACACGACTGTGTCCATGCAGGGGTCTGCAGCCCACAGAACATGCCCGAGTCAGGTGTGCTTGGTATGCCCATAGCTGAATGCGGTGTCGACATAGCAGGTGTCGCATGACATCAGGAGTGGGGGGTTGACATGAAACTGTGTGGTGTCTGTGGTGGCTGTGCACCAAACTGGGTGGCCAGTGCAGCCATGACAGTTGACATTGCAGTGGTCTGCCTGTCAATGGCAGCAGTCACATCCGCCCACTGCTGGGCCAACTCTGTCAGGAGCAAGCCGTGGTCCCTGCTGCACCGCTCATTTGCCAGGTGCAGAACCACACTGAGTGCATCCACTGCCGTCACGAGCCACATCTGCTGATCAACTGAGGCCTGGAGAAGACGGCTGTGGTCATCCAGGGAGTCATCTGCTGGTCCAGCATGCTGTCCCTTGTGGTGTTCCTGGCCCTGCTGGCCAACATCCCTTGATGTTGGGCGCTTCACACCACAGCCATGCCGGGGCATGTCCACATGCGGTGCACTGCCACCGCTCCCCAGCATTGTCCCCCCATTGTCATTGGCTGACTGCTGGTGCTGTCCCTCTGGCTGCCGATCGCCATGGTCTACTGGTGCTGCCTCAGCAACTGCAACAGCCCCACCACCCTGGATGCACACCAGTGCTGCCCCACTGGGGCATATAAACTCAGGCTGGGACTGGGTTGTTATGCAGGCAGCCACAGCAGCATCACCTGCAGTACCGCCCGTATGGTTTCCTGCTGTGGGACCATCCTGTGTCCCACATATATCACTGTCTGGGACGTGCGGCCCATCATCATTGGTGCTGGATCTGGCCCCAATCTGTGGCCCAGCACACTGGAGACTGGGGGCGATATCATGCTGGGACACAGGCAGGGCCTTGTCCGCACTCGCACCACTCACATCAGTCCACAAAGACGTGTAGGTGTGCAGTTGGCCGGTCCCTCTGACACCTGTGCAGGTGGACGGGAGATCCTCTGTGTCCCGAGCTTCCCCCTTGGTGGACACATCCACCACTGCTGCCCCATGTAGATGCTCAGGAGGTGTAAAGGAACACCACAGCGTTAGTGGCTCCACCTTGCCCTGTGGTGTGCCTTCCACCACCCACACACTGACAGCACCAGACCTACCATGCAGTGATGGGCTGCCACCCATCTGGAAGCCACCACCAGGAACGCCTTCGATGGCACTACACTGCATGCTGCTGGCCACCCACTCCTCCCATGGCATCAGGCGGGGTACATCCAGCAGGCCCCCACCGGTGGCAGCATGTGTCACCCTGATGGCAGCCACCTTTGTCCTTGATCCGCTTTCTGTCTGTGCCTACCTTCTTTTTGCACTCCTGCATGGACCACAGGTGGCTGCCCTGCTGGTTCATGGCATGTGCCACCTCACCCCACGCCGCAGCACGGGCCTGTGGTGTTCCCCGCTGTTTGCTAAGCAGCGGTTCCCTGTCCAGATATGCCTCAAACAGGGCATCAGATTCAGCCCTGGTGAAGTTGGGACTCCTCCTTCTCCCCCTTCCCTGTTCCTCCTCTTTCTCATGCTCGGTCATGCATGCACCTGTGGGAAAGACAGGTGTTACCTTGGACTGTGCAGTCCCATACAGCCCTCCCAAACCACAGTACCCACATTCCAACAGCGTGCAATCTACCATAAAGGACTGCAATACTGATCCATGGCCTCTGCAGCCCCAGGTCGCATATATATAGCGCAACGCATGCAAATGAAGGCAGGTGCAACTGTAAGTGGATGCTAATTCAGTGGATGAGCCGTGGAATGGCTAATGAGCTGATTTGCATATGCTGACTGAATATCGCGCTGTTGCACTTGGTGCAGTGTTGGTGAGCGTGCTCAGGCTATGGCACACCACTGTGATGAGCGAAATCGGCGCCGCATGGCGCATGCCCAGGGTGCTGACGCCTATGCTAGCTGTGCTGCTGATGTGCTGTGAGCAGGAGGCAGTGCAGATCATGGCCACCACTGTGCCTGTGGCGCTAGTGCGCTGTATGCCCGTGGGGCACTTGTGCCATGGTGTGCCATGGGAACCATGGTGCTACAGCGCGGTAGGCCACTTCAGGGCATCACACACATGCACCCTACTGCGCTACATGCAGGGCATCCCAATAGCGCTGTGGCACTCCGTGCATGGACAGACCCTTGACCCTGTGGTTGACCTTTGCCCCAAGGCACCATGCGTCTGCATGGCTGCTCCCCTATTACGCAGTCTGGTGGCAGCACGATAGGGACTGACAGCGCAGTACCGCACTGCCTCTGCATGTGGGGCGTATGCTCTACAGAGTGCCATTTTGATGCCATTTGAGACAGCACCATGCCTAGGACCAGAGCACCGGTCTGGAGTACCATCGAACTATCAAACTTGGTGGCCTTGGTGGAGCCACATGCTGGTGCCCTCTTTGGGCAGGAACCCCTCCAGAGGCCATGGACTGTGGTGTGGCAGGAGGCCACAGAGGGCCTAGAGGAGGCAACAGGGAGCAGCAGGTCAGTGGAGCAGTGTCGCCACCACTATGGTGACCTCCAGTGGTGAGACCCAGACCACCTGGGGTGACTGCAGGCACACGCCTGGCGGGGTGCCATGCAATGGCCAGGTAGGTACTCCATCCCATCACTGGTAGAGTCTGTCTGTCCAGGTATCGTGGTGTGCATCAGGCCACACTGCGGGGGGAAGGGGCCGTCCTGTGGGGGTGGTGGTAGTGGGGTGCATCATGGCTGGGCTGTGCCGGCATGCACACAGCAAAGTGGAGCTATGTTACTGACCTGTACTGATGTTTCCCTCTCCATGTTTGCACCCTAGACCCAGAGGATTGCCCTAGGGCCCGTTTGGCCCATGGACATTGACAGCAGGCCAGGGTGGCTGGTGTGGCCTTGCAGCCGGGGCATGGTGGTGGTGCCATGGGTCAGCAGCACCCTGCTGACCAGGATGCAGGTGAGTGCCATGTTTCCTCTTACATCTGTGCATGGTGGGTTGCAGGGGTGGTGGCGGGGCATGGCCACCCGCACTGGGCCCCACTGCTGTGCATGCCACATGGTGCACTCAGCACTGTCCTGTGGCACTGATTGTGTGGGTGGGTGTCGCAGGTGGGCTGTGCATGCACTGGGTACATGGCTGTGCCACTGCCTTTACACTGCATAGCCATGTCACTGTACGGCCATGTTGGTGCTGTGCAGAACATGGGCGGTGGGTGTGTGCAGCATTCCACATGGCTATGGGTGCCTGGGTAGGCGGGTCTTGTGAGCGCAGACACTGTGGGTGGTCGCATGCCATCACTGGGGCATGGCCCATGGCAGCATGCCGTGCATATTGGGTGGGCTGCATGGGTCTGGCCAGTCACGCATACTGACTCTGCTCCCTTGTCCTAGGTGGACAGTGCTGGACTACCCTGGGGCGGCACATACAGGAGCTACTACAGGTGATCTGGGCTACTCTGGAGCTGCTCCAGAGAATGCAGCATGGCGACTGTAGGAGGCACAGGCGGTGCCACAGGGACTGGAGTGAAGAGGGGTCCACCAGTAGGGCCTGTGGTGCATGTGATGTGCATTCCCCTCCAGACTGTCTCTCACACCACTTTGTCCCACTCCCTGATGTACCCCCTTGCCCCATGCCCACTCCCACCTGGTTTGTGTCCCTCCCCCCCACTTTGTACAGTTTTGTTTGTTTTGTTGTTTGTACAGTTTACCTATGCAATATATTTTTGTTTGATATGACAACTGCGGTGGTCTCTGACTTGCAGAGGGCGTATGGTGCTTTGCTGCAGTGGTGTGCATGGCGTCGAGGGTGTTGCAGGCCTGGGCATGTGTGTGTCTGGCAGGGCCCCACTAATGATGTGGGTGGGGGGACACGGTCCCTGTCTGTGGAATTGTGTTGTTCCCTGTGCACTGGATGCCTGTGTGCAGTGGTCCCTGGTGCATGCACTGTGCTCCTGGTGCCCCTGTCAATCTGTCCATGGCCCGTGCAGCTGGGCCCTTTGCATGTCTGTGGTACACATGGTCTGCTGGCATGTCATTGGTGGCTGTCCATGCCAGCCACCCTCTGGGCACGGTGTCATGGCGGCTTGCGTTCTGTCACCAGTTTGTTGCATGTCTGCCTCGGGTGACACTGTGGGCTATGCTGTTGTTGTCCCCCCCTCTATGCTGTCACTGGTGTCTGTTGCAGTGTCTGTGTTCTACTGTCAGTCACTTGTGGTCTGGCTGCATGCTGGCGATGGATGGCTTGATGGTGCATGCGCCAGATGGCTAGTTCACCTGTGCCATGTTGGAGTGCAGGCTGTGGGTACATGGCAGCAGTGGACATACACTGGCGGCATCTGTTGCTCTGCTTCTTTGGCCCTGTGTCAGGGTACCCTTGGGACAGGGTGGGGGTTTGTCCATGCCCTGTGTCACATACTGTGTGGCGCATGCCTCCATGCACCACTGTGGGCATCTGTGCTGTCTGTTGGGGCCAGTGCTGGGACAGGGTGTGTGCATGGGTGGGTGTGCGGGGTGCTGTTTTGCTGGTGGTGGTGTCCAGGGCAGGCCTTGTCACATGTGGGGTTCCTCGGGTACTGACACTGTGTATGCAGTTGTTGCGTCAGTGGCTGGTGTCGCCCACTGTGGGGTGATCACAGTGGGGCTGCTATGCATGGCTCCATGGTGCACAGTGGTGTGGATGGGGGACACGGTCCCGGTCTGTGGAATGTGTGTTGTTCCCTGTGCTCTGGATGCCTGTGTGCAGTGGTCCCGGTGCATGCGCTGTGTCCCTGATGCCCCTGTCAATCATCCTGTGTGGCACATGCCTCCATGCACCACAGTGGGCAGCTGTGCTGTCTGTTGGGACCAGTGCTGGGACAGGATGTGTGCATGGGTGGGTGTGCGGGGTGATGTCCTGCTGGTGGTGGTGTCCAGGGCAGTCCTTGTTGCATTCAGTGTCCCTCGGGTACTGACACAGAGTTGACCTCTCTGTTGTGCCATGGGGGGGCCATGCAGGGGGCATTGTGTATGCAGCTGTTGTGTCAGTGGCTGGTGTCGCCCATTGTGGGGGGATCACGGTGGGGCTGCCATGCATGGCTCCATGGTGCACAGGGTTGCATTGTCATGATGGTGGTGGTGGCATGCATTCAGTGCCATGCACTGTAGGGTGCTGCTTCTGTGCTGGGTGTCTGGGGATTGCTGTACAGGGTATGCTCTGCATTCGTGGGGAAGGGTGGCACTGGGGGGCCAGCCCTCCTTGTGTTGCGGTCACTGCTTGCCAGGGGGGGTGTGCTGGAGCACCGTGCCCTGGCTGTTGATTTGGTGCTGGTGTTCATAGCCTGGTGGTCCATCCAGCTCGCCTCTGGTTGTGCAGTTCATGGGGTGCCTGGGAGGGGGTGGGTCTGTCTGGCCTGCTGTATGCTCCTCCACCCATGGCTTCCATGGGTGGTGTGCCCCTTCATCCTGTCCCTGCGCATCACTGGTTGTGCTACTGCACATCGGCCCTGCTCCACTGCGCATCCCTGGTTGTGCCTTGGTGCAGTTGGCGTGATATTCAGCTGTGTTGCGCAAGGGCACCTTGACCTGTGCTTTGTTTGAATATTGCATGTGTTGCACAGTGGCGCACTGCACTTGCGCCTGCTCCTGCTATTGTGCATCTTTTTGGCGCAGTCTGAATATCCCGGCCTTGGAGTACAAATATGGTAAAATGCCCAGGTTATGATTGAATGCTACACCATTTCAATGTTCATTTATAACTTCACTCATTTTCAATATTTTGACTCCAGCCTTTCAGCATGGCCATTTTTCCACACCACCTCCTTAATGTGATGTGTCATTTTTATGATGTCTTGCCTGCACAGCGCAAGCAACATTTTGTGGCAGCTTGCTGGAGTAGCAGGTTGTGGAGGTGTGGCAGTGTTGTGGCCAATGCTGCCACTGTTTTTGTGGGCTTGTTTCTGTGGCACCGATGAATTAGCACACTGTCTATGACAGAAGTTGAGAAGCGTGCCACCAACCTGAAAGAATTCCGCTGCCACAATGAGGTGGCGCCCTGTCATTGCAGGGTGTGCCTTCCCTGCTGAAACATTTCAATAAACATGGTGGTGGCTCTCGCCGTACATTTCTTGCAATCCCTAGGAAGCCAACTTCAGGGGTGCCCAATCCCCCTCTCAGCATGCCCGCTCCCCAGTTCAATTTGTTTGATGACTGGTTTGCCCAATCCCAGTCAGCATAATGTCCTCCTAGTGTAATTTGTCTGCTGAGGGGGGTGCCCAATCCCCCTCAGCATCATACCCCCCCAAACACAGACATGCTTTCTTTACTGACAGGGTGCCCAATCCCCGTCGGCTTCAGTCTCCCCCCAAAAAAAAACAGGTGGCACATTGGGAGCCCACCCCAGAATGCCCAATGTACTATGTGAAAAAAAGAAAACCTTCCCCCAAAGTTTATTTTTTATTTTGACCTGTAAACAAGAAAATAATCCCTCGCTGTCTGTGGCACTACTTCCCCAACCCGCACCTACCTCTGCACACCCCCCACCCCATACTTACCTCCAGAGATTAACACGGTGATCTTCAGCGGAGAGGAAACATGTCTGCACACTTCAAAGCTGACCACGAACTGAAGAAATGCTGGTAAGCTGTATAATAGCATAAATGGGGGGTTTCAACTTAGGTGGATATCTCGGCCATTTGTTTGACTTTTAGCTCCAAATTTTCAACATGGTGTTCTTGGGATCCCAGCTCATGAAATCAGATGATTTCGCGGTCACTGTGCGGAATCACCTTTTGGGTTTGATTAACAAAATGACAGTGCCTCTGCTCATGATGTGGGCTCCCAAAGCGCCTATGTTGCAAATTTGGTGAAACAAATTCAAAAAAATGACTGTGTTACGAGTGTGCATTGCGCAGTTTCCATGCATGCTCATAACTTCAAGAACTTTTAATATTTTCACTCCAGATTTTCAACATTGCCATTTTTTCATACCTCCTTGTGAACAGTACAGTTGTCATTTTTCACATCCTGCCCAAAATTTGATTTAGCACATCTGGCATACAATGGTGCAATCACTGTGGGAAATCAATGTTCGGGACAGATTAAGAAAATCACAGTGACACTGTTCATGAGCAGAGGTCCCAAAATGCCAATGTTAAAAATCTGGTGAAAAAATTCCAAAAAATGACTGTGTTATGAGTGTGCATTGCACAGTTTCCACGCATGCTCATAACTTTGAGAATTTTTAATATTTTCACTCCAGATTTTAAACATTGCCATTTCTTCACACCTCCTTATGAATGATACAGCTGTCATTTTTCACATCCTGCTCGAAATGTGTTTTCACACATCTGGAGCAGAATGGCACGGTCGCTGTGGGAAGTTAACGTTCGGGACAGATTAACAAAATCACAGTGTCACTGTTCATGAGCGGAGGTCCCAAATGCTTTCACAAGGTGGGGTCACAAAAAGCCCATGTTGAAAATTTGGAGTGCAAATACCAACAAACGCCCGTGGCATTAGGGTTTCTAACCATAACATCCCACTCTGTAGAGACTGACAGTCATCAGGGGTGTGACTTTGGACTTTCGGCTGCAATGCTCATGCCATTCTACCCCCACCCCCACCCTGCAGCCAGTGACAGACATCAAGGTATGCCTTGTACTCTTTGGCCCCAAAGTTCACCCCATTCTCCTATACTGCACCCATCTCAACCTATTTCTTTATGGAATGGGGTGAGTGTAAGGCCCAGTGACCCCAAAGCACAATGCAACACTTGTCAGAGTCTGCAGGGTAGGGTGATGTGAAATGGCGTAAGGGTTATGGCTGATGACCCAAAGGCACACCTCAATGCCTGTCAGTCTCTGCAGGGTGGGGTGGGGTTGGCGTCAGTTTCATACTTCACTGCCATTCCTATTGTGCATCTTTCTAACTCCTGCACTACCAATGCCAGTGCCAGCAAGACAACATTTGGCATTGACAAATGCTTGTTCAAATCCTGGATGAGATGTGTTTTCGCACCTCTGGTACGAAATAACATTTTAGCTAATATACTAAAAATGGTGCATGTCATGCCTATAAGGCAAATCCTAAAACATCTGTCTTTAAAATTTGGGGTCAGAATTGCAAAAAACAAATTGTTTAACAAGTAGCCAACATTCGGCATTGACAAATGCTTGTTAGATAACAGCACTTGCACTTTTTTAGTTAGTTAGTTATTTCAAAAGCTTTGGTTACACTAAGTGTTGCTTCACTACACTGTAGTTACAGTGTAACTACATTGTAACTACATTGTTGCATGCAACAAACATATAATATCAGTGTAATTACCCTGTAGTTTCAACAGGAAAGACACACAGAGCTGCTAGAAGCTTATTTCCAGATGTACCCTAGTGGTGAGGAATAATGAAGATAGTACAAAATAAGATTAGATAGTGCAAAAAACATGAAAGTTTAGCAGTACTATAGTAAAAGAATATGAAAAGAGAAGTCATTTACAGCAATTCAGAATCTCAAAGGAGTTCCTGTGCAGTGCACCAAGTTTGGGGTAAAGCTTCTAACTCTAGGAATCCCTCACTTAAATTTTTACACTTTATGTAGTCATCTCAGCCAAGAGTGATGCCCCGGAGATAGAACCTATGCAAATTTTTTATTTTTCAAATTGAATAAACTTTATTAAAGTTCCATATAATACACAATGAAAAAGAAAATGAAGGAACAATTGTACAGGGTAACTTGAAGTTACAATTAAACCTGGAATGCACGGTCCAAAACAAAGTTCAGAAACTTGATCATCAATGTATTACTACCCTATCCCCCCACCCCGCCCTCGTATCCCCCCCTCCCCTTCCCTGAGGAGAAGTGCAGATCCGACTAAGAATTAAGTAACAAAGAACAAAGACACCATAATATAAACCTATACACAGGATTATATAACACACAAGGGGTTTGACTATTGCAAACACGCTCATATCCCTTTAAAGCCCCAATTCTAAGAGCTAAGCCTATAAATTTCAAGAGTATAAAAATAAAAGATGGCAAGTATCAGTCGGCACTGGCTAGTGGACATTGGGTGGGGCTGAGTCTCCTCCAGACTGAGACAGGGCTGTATAAGCATAAATCGATAGCAAAAAAAAAAAAAAAAAAAAAAAAAGATGGCAAGTAAAAGACAGGGAGAAATAATCTGGATAACTCTCTGTCCACTAAATAGTACAACTGAGAAGGTTAGGACTCTCTGTCAGGCTGTGAACCAAGAACTAAGAGGGTATATGAAGGCTCCCAAATCTTTGCATTTCTGTCAAGAGGGTCTCGGTCTGTTAAACTGGTTATAATCTGCTCTGCTTGCAAAGTGAAGAGAATCTCCCTATACCATTCCGTATACTGGGGGATGGTTTGATCACTCCAGTGTTTCAGGATGACCTTTATGGCACAGGCAGATATGAAAGCCATATGGAGTCTCTGGTTTCCAATTAAAACATTATCAAATTCTTCCAGCAAACATATTACCGGTGAGAAGGCTGAGTCCAACCCTAACAATGGATCTAATCATTGCTTTATGCTCTCCCAAATAGGTAGTGCATTCTCATACTCCTAATGAATCTGAAGTAATGTACCCTGGTCCTTATTACATCTAGAGCAGATCACTGATGTCCTATGCAAATTTTAGAACTTGGAATGTAAGTTCAAACTCTGCATCAGTGCTGCATTCTGGCTGTTGCTCAGATCGGTTTTTCCACCTGAAGAGAGCAGTCTCCTCATAGTGAACTCCGGTAACGGCTGACTTCACAGTTGGGTTGTTATTTTATAATTTATTTCCAGAAGTGAAGTTTAGTCAGTTTTTTTGATTACTCTACGCATAGCTAGGGTTTTTTGTAAGCTACAGTTTCTCTAGTTCATGTTTGATTCCCAGGAGTCGGAGAATATCTTGCTTGGCAACCATTTCTGTTTTTGTTTATTTGGCTAGTAAAACACATTCTTTTTTTGCTCTTATTAGTGATTTACTGTTTTTAACTCTCCAATTTACAGCCAAGGGAGCATTTCCACTTTCTGTTTCTGTCTGTGCCCTTTCACCGTTCGTATTGCAGGAACCTCGGTTTATCCCTTGACACAGGTCCTTCAGTACAAGATCTATTTTTTACTCTTGGGCTCTTGCACTACATTGTTTAGGGGAATTATTTTATTATTTTAAGATTCTCTCAGATTGGTATGTGACAGAGGTCTTGTGGACCATCATAATGTTTCACATATTGTTTTCAGCTCCTGGAAAGGGTAGGCTGTCATGAGCTTTGTTTAAAGTATTTACATCCACAACATGAACACCACTTGTCATATTTTTGCCCAAAAGCTTCTCTTAAAGGGGTATACATTTTGAAAGCAGCATGCCATCTCATCTACGTCTGTGTTAGGGTTGTCAGAACTAGTTCTAAAAGATCTGATCTCTGCTCGAACTCTGGTGCTCGAGTTCTAATTTAGCACTTGAACAGTAGAGGGTTTGCAGCACTGTTCAACCTTTTTTTCCCCCTGTTTGGGCTCACCTCAGGTATCAGATAGAAATGTACATCCTTCACTGTCTTGATCTTGAGTCAGACCCTCCGGTCCTCGTGATGCTTCTCTCATCATCATGGGTGGGGTGGTAGGCGGGTGCCAAGTGAATGCCGGTGTGGAGTCTTGGACAGTGAGCCAAAGTGGGGGGGAAGGGGACTAAGGTGTGGTGTCTGTCTGGGATGACACTGGGACTCAGGAGGACCAATTGCTGTGCTGTACTGCTAAAGTTGTGGGAAGGACTTGTAATGGGTGGGCAGTGCACAAGTGGGTGGTCATGGCACAGCAAGCATGAGGAACGAAACCAGAAGCAAACAAAGGAACTAGGGCATGCTGCTGTTGGGTTGGGGGGAGGGACTCACTGCTGGGCAATCACTGCTGAACAGTTAGAGCTGGGTGGACTTTTTGGTTGGACAGTGGGAGGGACTGGGGGGGAGGGACACTGCTGTTAGGGAGTAGGGTACAGGACTTCTACTGTCACTCACTAGTGCAGTCTGAAATGTAAACTCGCCTGACATGTGCGAGACATGCATGTAGTGGTAAAGTCATGTGACCCTGTCACAGTCTAACTGGTGGCACAGGTAGAAGTAGCTAGCACAAGGTGCAGAGCTAGCAACAGGTAAGCCATCCTCTTTTATATCTTATTTCTTCGTCACTGGCAGTGGCAGAAAAAAATATTCACTCTGGACAGAGGCAGGCACTAGCAGTAGTACTACTGCAGTACCTTAGAACAGAATACATAAGAATTAGGAACTGACAATAACTTAGTAAAGGCACGTTTTCACTTCACTAAAGGTGGAGGGAGGATAATCAGTAAGGGACTGGCGGTACAGGCAGACAGCAAGGCACAAGTCACTGGTGAGGTGGGGCTAGGGAGGGCATTCACTGCTACTAGCTACAGCTAGTGCATTGCCTAACTGCCTAAAAATGATCTCTTTTTAATGAAAACAAAAAAAGGGAGGAGTTTTGATTTGGGAAGGGACTAGTGAGACAAGTAGAATGAAGTATGGTGGTGTTGGTTCGTAGGGGTGACTGGCTGGGAAGGTCGCTGTTTCCTCTCTTAGAAATATTTTGGGAGGCTGATGATGGGACTTAGGCAGAAAAATACCTCATTCATTTAAAAAATATCCATGACTCCTACTTGGTATGCTGCCCATCACTGTGCTGTGTGCCCGTTGACTGCACTGTACCCAGTGTGTGACTATGTGCCGCCCCACACTCATTCGGGTGGTATCTTTAAATCCAAGAAATAGTTTGGGTGACTGATGATGGGACTTGGGGAGAAAAATACCTTATTCATTTAGGAAAATCCATGATTCCAACATTGCGTACTGGCCATCATTCTGCTGCGTTCCCTCTGACTGCAATGTACCTAGTGTGTGACTGTGTGCCGCCCAGCATTCATTTGTATGGTATCTTTAAATAAATCCCAGAAATATTTTGGGTGACTGACATTAGGATTTGGGGAGAAAATACTTTCTTCATCTTCATTTGTAAATATCTGTGACTTCTGGCTATCATCATGCTGCGTGCTCTTTGCACTATACCCAATGTGTGACTGCATACATCTCAACACTCATTTGGGTAGTATCTATAAACGGATCCCAAAAATATTTTGGGTGACTGACAGCAGGACTTGGGGAGAAAAATCCCTCACTCATTTAAAAATATCTGTGATTCCTACATTGCATACTGGCGATCATCCGGCTGTGTTCCCTTTGACTGCACTGTCTGCGTGTGTGACCATGTGCCATTCAACACTCATTTGTGTGGCATCTTTAGGTAAATCCCAGAAATATTTTGGGTTACTGATGATGGGCCTCGGGGAGAAAAATACCTTATTCATTTAAAAATATCTGTGACTCCAACGTGGCTTATTGGCTATCATTCTGCTGAGTTCCTTTTAACTGTGCTGTACCCAGTGTGTGACGTTATGCTACCCAGCACTCATTTGTGTTGTGTCTTTAAATAAATACCAGAAATATTTTGGGTGAAAGACTACAAGACTTGGGGAGAAAATACCTCCTTCGTTTAAATGTAAAAATATCTGTGACTCCTATGTGACGTACTGGCCATCATCATGCTGTGTGCCCTTTGATTGCATGGTACCCAGTGTGTGACAGTGTACTTCTCAGCAATCATTGGAGTGGTAGCTTTAAATACATCACAGAAATGTTTTGGGGGACTGACAGTGGGACTTGGGGAAAAAAATACCTTATTCCTTTTCATTTTAAAATATCTGCGACTCCTACACTGCATACTGGCCATCACCCTGATGCATTCTCACTATTATCTTCACTATTGGCAACACAATTAAAAAAAAAAATAGGGTTCAAGTTCTAAAAAAGATTAGAACCCTAGAACTTTCTCAAAGGTTCTAGACTATAAATAGAACCCAGAACTTCAGAGGGTTCTGACAACCCTAGTCTATGTTACCTAACAATAAAAGCAGTGGCTCCAAGGGCAGACCGACAGTGGTGGAAAGCATGCATCAGAACGGTCACTCTCCTCATGCACAGCCGCAAATAACGTGAAAGGTGAAAAGAAAACAGATAAAGCTGCTCAGTCATCAGATGACTTGGTAAAGACGGTTCAGATATAAGAGTGTCTAAAATGGAGAACCCTGAATCCCGTGATGACAAAAATAAAAACCAAAGAGCCTTAGAGCAGGCATTGGAAATGGTGTCCGTCAAAAAGAAAATGAAACAAAATAATGCCACGACACTCCTCCTGCACAGAGGAAGGAGCAGGCAGACGGCACAGAAAAAAATGCTCTCATCAGGGGACACATAAAAAATACGGCAATTTTTTCAAGTGATCCAGGCCATGGGAAATTTGAATAAGGTACCTACCCCTCCCCCCCGACTCAGGCTCCAACCTGTCTGCCTGTGGAGGAATAGGAAGATGACTATTATGAGCATATGGAGGAAGGTGACCCCATGGAGTTAGATGGTACACCTGAGCAAGATTTTGAACCTCCTCCAAAGCAAATTGAGGACTACTCATCTTTTTCCTCAATTGTCAGACAAATGATTGACACCCTCAGCATCCCTCCACTAGAAACACAGGAGGAGGAAGAGGATACTGAACTTATGGACATGTAACCCCTCACCCCTGCCTTTTTAGCACAATGACAGGTGGCATGCTGTTGAAGCTGACAGCAGTACCTGGTGAGGACTGGGTTCGGGGAGGATGAGGTTACTCGGCACAGGGGGCCTAGGTTTGGCTACTCTGCACAGGGGCACCCAAGTAAATCCGAACACAGGAAGCAATAACTGTAATGTCCAGAACCAGGAATGGGATTCTACAGTGTGGCTTTTATTCACATCCAAGCTGAATAAACAAAGCATAGATGGACCCCCAAGGGGATACATTCCTGGTAATGCAGATTAGAGACAACAGAACACTTTATCACTATTTCCAGCCCTCAGGCTCTAAACCCACCAGGCACACAGCCCGACTTGCACGAGCTGCACACAACCTGACTTGTATACTACTTTGGTAGTCCCACTGGCCTGGCTCCCCTGGCTGCCATTTGATCCATGGGTCCATTTTGGGAATGAACCAATTATCCTGTTGTGGCTCCCCAAACCACACTACAGCCTTCGACTCTAGAGGAATTTTCCTTCCAATCCCATGTCTGGGTACTTCCCTATCACTGGCCAAGTGCCTGAGGTAAAGTAGAAACTACAGAGCAAATCCGTGAGAGGTGGACCTATCACTAAGATGGGGGTCTCCCACTTCCAGCTCCCACAGCCCATACCCGGCCATTTCTCTGGAAACTAAACAATTCCTTTACTGAAAACTTGCAAATGTAGATTCCTGGGTAGACGTCTGTCACATCTCCTCTACATATCATTTTCATCCCAATAAGCTCTGGACTTGAACCTACTTTTACTTTGTTGCTTAGCCTATTACTCTAGGCCTCTCACTATCTTAATAGTTCAATCCCCACATTGTCACACAAGTCCCAGGGTGAAAAACATAGGCCCTTTCAGGAAGAGCAAACACTCACCCTCCGGTTGCAGGTGCCCCACAGGCGACTCACAAGTCTTCTTGTTCCCCAAATACACTCTGGAACAAACAGGCAGCTTCTCCATTACTAGCAGAACTAAGGAGTTGCCCCAGGAATTTGCAGGAAACCCTTTCCTGCCCCCATCCCCAGAGGGAGGGGGCACTGAGACCCGAAAACAGCAGTCTCCACCACTTCAATTATCTCTGTGTCTCTCTTTTGGTGGAGACACACACCCTTATTACCTAAAAGTAGCCCACTGTCAGGGCTGAGGCTTCACGAGCCTACACTGAGCTGCTGTGCTGCTTTCACAGCAAGCTCCCAACACCAACTCCACACACTGAACACTGTTCAAACCTCCCAACATTCTATTCCAGCTCCCTTGCCGCAGATTCCATTGTGGCTTATGCAGCTGCGATAGTTCTATTGGTGATGTCATCCCTCAGTCTCAGCTGAGACTGAGAACAGAGTGAGACAGTGTGAAACCCATTTAACTGGAGTTTCACAAGCTGCCTTCCCTGCCTACCACTAGGTCTTACTGGGATTCTAGTAACCCCGGGTAACAAGGGGGTTACAGACATGTTGGGAGTAGCTCTGTGTAACCCCTAGATGGCGCTATCCCAGGGGCTACTACCCCTGCCTGATTTGCCACTAACAGGTTGAGGGGCCTGGATCCGATGGCGGGTGCCTCCACCCAGAGGTCAGGGTTTGCAATAGTTAAACTAACTTGGTCACAGCCCTCTGGGACACTGCAACCCCCCTTTCTTCCCACTAGTGGCCCACACAATATATCAGAATTACCTTCACAGTATACACTTACCCCCAGGACTGGTTCAGGCACTGGGACCCCCTGTAAAATAAGATACAGTGCAACAATCACAGTACAATACTTTAACATAGACAAATACCTCAGGCAGTATAACTTTGCTGAAACAAGTAGCTCTGATTTATTTAGGGGGATATAACAAGGACAGGGGGAAATCAGGTTAATTAGCTTATCACTTTACTCATCTACCTATGGCTCTGTGCACAGGCCTATCCCTACCAGTTACTGTTCCTGGGTACCCAAGCCCTAGTGGCTAGTCCAAACCGTGGCAGCTGGTAGGGCCCTTTCACCAGAGAGAAAAGAAAATTAGTTAAACAGTCAGCAGTACAGTAATTCCATTTGGATTCAATGTGGCAATTCAACAGGAGCGACCCTGAATTAGTACTCACGACCTCCAAACAAGATAGGGTCCTTCAGCCAGCAGGGCTACTCTTGAGCTCCACGAGACTCCTCACACATTTATATGGCAAACTGCAACAGGCAAAAGTCCTTTAATGGCAGCAGGATTACTTGAGCTACAAGCCTCCTCACACATTTATATGGCGAACAGTAACAGGCAAAGTCCTTTAATGGCAGCAGGATTCACTAGAGCTGCACAAGCCTCCTCACACATTTATATGGTAAAAAGAAAGTACTATACTAGGCAGGCTGTCTTCTATCCCGATCGCATTACTGCACAATACCGAGAACACAGCAGATTCAGTTCCTGACAGACCGAGTGCAATTCAGCAATTTCTCCAGTCTTCTACAGGGTGAGCCTGTTTTCTACTCTTCAGATATCCTTTGATTCTCTCTCACAGGACGGATTCAGTCCTAACAAGCAGTTACACAAGCTGCAGACCGAACCGGGCCTTACACGCATTTCCCAACTAAAACTGCACAACGAAAAACACAGGGCTCCTTCCTTCTTCACTGCCAGAGCTCAACTGAAACTCCAGCAGACAAAACCGGCACTTCCTTTGAGTTCCTCCCAGTTCTTGGCTGGATTGGCTGTCACTCACAATAGACTGCCCCTGTTGGTCCAAAAAGGCGCCAAGTCTAAACTACATCTCCCAGAGTCACTGCCCATACAATCCTCTTGTGGCTGGCTCAGATTATGAGTCCAAGTTCTGATTCATCCAAGGCACCATTTTAGAGCTACCTTAACCCACACTGATTGGTCCAGTTCAGCAGTTTAAAACTAGAATGGGAACTAGGCAAACACAGTTCTGACTGCAAAGAAAGCAGGTTAAACAAACTGTAATTTCATTATTACTCTAAATGATTTCTGGCAAACAGTTACATCTTTCAGATAGGTTCCTTTGCACTCCTAGTGACTGCAAAATGGAGTGAATTGGCAGCAGCTCGAGTGGTACTCAAGCAGAAAGCACACAGTCCCCCCATACAAACTAATTATGTCTGCAAGCAGACAGCTCTTAAAGAGACAGTACCAGAGGCTCTAAAAACACTCACTGATAAATGGCTTAAACGCCAAACACCATTCAGGCTTGGAGCATTCAAGCAAGCTCCTGGAAGTCTTTTGGGAACCCCCATTTGCAGGGGGGTTACATCTGCTAAGAAGGATGTTACTTCCCCTGCATAAACCACTTAAAAAGGCCACGTCAGCTACAGCCATGGACAAACAAAAAAAAAGTGGGAAAATATATCAGGTGGACAAGCAGGGAATGGAATATCTGCATGCCCATCCCTATCATCGTGGAGCAGTCCAGGCTGGGCTTGTGAGACAGCACAAATCACTCTATTTGTGAAGGCCCCTGTAAAAGACTCTAAAAAATTGGATATTATGGCAAAAAAAGATTTGTACAACAGCTTGGTGGCTTATCAGGCAGGCAGTTTATTCAACACATATAGCACAGCACCAGGAAGCGTTTTGGAACACAGTTCTGGCACCGGCAGAAATAACAGATAATGGTTCGGCACAGGACCATATTGCCACAGCAAGATCAGCCTGTATACCATCACCGCAGTGACTCTTTGACCGTGATGACCCCCACAGCGCCAGAAATCAGGCAAAATCCTCCCATCACTGTGGTGGTCCGTGCAGTGATCGGGACTGCCTCGCTGGATATTTGCCCCCACCCCAGTCTAACTCCGACTCAGAATTAGAATCCTAGAGACCGGGGGGTGGTGGACAGAGCCCCCCAGAAGGGGGGGTTCAGGGCCTGATCTCCCCGATTGGCAAGCTGACATCCCATAGCTACAATGCCTGGCAGTCAGCATTGTAGCTGGCCAGTAGGGGATGTTGATGCTAACTCTGTCAAGCGCTTATAGGTAAACCAGATCAGCCTTGGATGCCCCAAAATATTGTTTCCACACTGCGGTGGACACTAGTGACACTGCTGCCAGAGTTTTGGCTGACACAGTGTCCTTAAGAAGGTTTTCCTGGCAAAGGACTACTATTCTTTCCCAAGATACTCAGAACAAGGCCATGGATTTCCCTTTGAGGGGAGATTCATTATTTGGTGGCAAAACACAGACCTACATGAAACAAGCATTTGTCAATGCCAAACATTGATTGCTTGTTAAACATTTTATTTTTGCAATTCTGAGCCCAAATTTTGAAGATTTCAACTCCTGCCTGAAAGGTAATTTCATGTTGTAATTGTGAAATCACCTTTTGGGATGCAAAAAAAAAATAAATTTTGGCCAGGATCTGAAATATGACAGCTGTGAAATTCATGAGATGCTGTGAAGAAATGGCTATGCTGAACATTTGGGGTAAATTTCAACACAGGCTCATAACTTTGTTGTTTGTGAATATTTTTGCCTCAAATTTTCAACATAGTTTTTTTATGACCACACCTCATGAACAAGTGCAGAGAAAATTTTTTACATCAGCCCAAAAGGTGATTTTGTGCAGCAACTGTGAAATCACCTTTCAGGATGCAAAAAAAACCCCATTTTGGCCAGGATCTAAACAAGCATTTGTCAATGCCGAATGTTTGCTTGCTGGCATTGGCAGTGGTAATGTAGAAGTTACAGAGCTGCGTAATAGGAATGGCAGTGAAGTACTGAACTGAAGCCAACCCCACCACCATCCTGCAGAGAGTGACAGGCATTGGGGTGTGCATTTGGGTCATCAGGCATAACGGCCTCGCCATTTCACCACACCCCACCCTGAAGACACTGACAAGTGTCACGGTGTTCCTTGGGGTCTTTGGCCCTTATGTGTACCCCATTTCATTAGGAAATGCGGTGAGATGGGTGCGATATAGGAGAATGGGGTGAACTTTGGGGCTCAAGAGTCCAAGGCATACCTCGATGCCTCTCACTGGCTGCAGGGTGTGGAATGGTATGAGCATTACAGGCAAGAATCCCAAGTCACACCCCTGATGCCTGTCATTCTCTACAGGGTTGGGCGTTATGGTTGGAAACCCTAATACCTCAGGCATTCGGTTGGTATTTTCCTCCAAATTTTCAACATGTTTTTTTTTGTGACCCCACCTCATGAACAGGGGAATATCAGTTTGTTATGAAAGCTGCTTATGCTGTGTAGTCGGCATTTAGCATCACAGGTGCAAAAACATTCCGAACAGGATGTAAAAAATGACAGCTGTACTGTTCATGGGGAGGTGTAAAAAATGGCAATGTTGCAAATCTGCAGTAAAAATATTTAAAAAAATGGTGAAGTCATGAGTGTACATAGAAACTGTGCAACGCACACCCGTAATATAATTAGGTTGGGGATATTTTACAGCAGATTGTCAACTCAGGCATTTTGGTGCCTCTGATCATGAACAGTGTCACTGTGATTTTCTTTATCTGTGCCGAACAATGATTTCCCACAGCGACCATGTATCTCAGTGCTGAAAGTGTGAAAACACACTTCAGCCATGTTGTGAAAAATGACAGCTGTACTGTTCATAAGGAAGTGTGAAAAAATGCCACTGGTGAAAATCTGGACTGAAAATATTACAAAGTCATGAACTTACGAGGGTGCATGGAAACTGCGATTGCTCACTCATAGAATACAGTCATTTTATGGACTTTTGTCACCAAATTTAATCATTAGCCATTTTAAGACCTCTGCTCATGAACAGTGTAACTGTGATTTTCTTAATCTGTCCTAAACATTTGCTTTCACACACCAACAGCACCATTTATAACTTCATGTCTGAAAACACATTTTAGGCGACATGAAAATGGCAGCTGTACTGTTCATAAGGAGTGTATTAAAATGGCAATGTTGAAAATATGGAGGAAAATATTAAATTTGCAAAATTACGAGCATGCATAGAACTGCAAGAACGACGTCAGAAAACAGTCATTTTAGGAATTTTTCTATCAAATTATTCAACATAGCCATTTTAAGACCTCTGCTCATGAACAGTGTCACTGTGATTTTCTTAATGTGTCCCATACATTGATTTTGCACATACTGCGCCATTGTGCACTACATGGGTGGGAACACATTTTGGGCAAGATGTGAAAAATGACAGCTATACTGCTCATAAGGAGTGTGGTAAAATGGCAATGTTGAAAATCTGGAGTGAAAATATTGAGAGATTATGAACTATTCTGCAGATGCGTGAGGAACTGCGTGAATGCACCCTCGTGAAACAGTCATTTTTAGGAATTTTTTCACTAAATTTTCAACATAGCCATTTTAAGACCTTTGCTCATGAACAGTGTCACTGTGACTTTCTTAATTTGTCGTGCATTGATTTTCACACACGACTGTGCCATTGTGCGCTACATGGCTGGAAACACACTTTGGTGAGATGTGAAATGACAGCTATACTGCTCATAAGAAGGTGTGGTAAAATGGCAATGTTGGAAATCTGGAGGAAAATATTGGAAATTTGAACTTATGAGCTGCAGTATAGGAGCTGTGCAACGACGCCAGAAACAGTCATTGTTAGGAATTTTTTTCATCAATTTTCAACATAAGCCATTTTAACACCTGAGCTCATGAACAGTGTCACTGTGATTTTCTTAATTTGTCCCGTACATTGATCTCGCACACCGACTGCGCCATTGTGTGCTACATGGGCAGAAACACGTTTTGGGTGATGTGAAAAATGACAGCTGTACTGCTCATAAGAAGGTGTGATAAAATGGCAATGTTGGAAATCTGGAGTGAAAATATTGAAAATTTGCGACCTACGAGTATGCGTAGGAACTGCGCAATGCACCCTCGTAAAACAGTCATTTTTAGGAATTTTTTCACCAAATTTTCAACATAGCCATTTTAAGACCTCTGCTCATGAACAGTGTCACTGTGATTTTCTTAATTTGTCCCATATTGATTTCGCATACCGACTGCGCCATTCTGCGCTACATGGGTGGAAATACATTTTGGGTGAGATGTGAAAAATGACAGCTGTACTTGCTCATAAGAAGTGTGGTAAAATGGCAATGTTGAAAATCTAGGTAAAAATATTGAAATTCCTTGAACTTACGAGCCTGTGTAGGAACTGCATGGCAGCACCCCTCGTAAAACAGTCAATTTTGGAATTTTGGCACCAAATTTTCAACATGGGGTTTTGGGACCCCTTCTCATGAATGATGTCACTGTCATGGTGGTATTCCAGGCCCAAAGGTGATTTCGCAGTCCTGCGGCGAGAATCACTCCTTCGAGCCACATCGCATTACAGTGACATCATTCATGAGAAGGGGTCCCAAAACCCCATGTTGAAAATTTGGGCAAAATTCCCAAAATGCCCAAGATATGCACAAGTTGAACCCCTATGTAACCCATTATACAGCTTACCGGCATTTCTTCAGTTCGCGGTCGGCTTTGAAGAGTGCAGACGGTTCCCGTCCACGCAAGATCGTCGTGCTGCAGTCCAGAGGTAAGTATGGGGTGGGGTGGGGGGAGGAGTGCGCAGTGAGGTGGAGTGCGGGTTGTGGGAGGGTTGAGAGGCCTTGGCAGGCAGTTTTATTTTACAGGTCTAAAAAAAAGCGTCGTCAGGACCGTTTGCCACGCTAGGGTGGGCTCACAGCGTGGCACAAGGACTGGGAGGGATTCAGCCGACGGGGATTGGGCACCCCACGGCAAAATAAAAAAAAAATTGGCGGCATCGCTTTGCGATGCTGGGGTGGGCTCCCAGCGTGGCACAAGGACTTGGGGGCGTTCAGCCGACGGGGATTGGGCACCCCTCCGGCCAAAAGGACTACAGTGCTTGCCACACTGGGTGGGCTCCCAGTGGCACCTACAACTAGAGGGGGTGGGGATGCAGCTCAGCGGCGGGGATTGAGCACCGCCGGCTGCTGCAATGCGAAGCGGCGACGTCTGTCTGTCGCGTGGGGGAGCTGCGCGTGAGCAGCCGATATCTTATCGGTGCTCACTCAAGCATAGCTCCCTTTCATCAGAGTACATTGCATTTTGGAGCATGTCATAGACAGCTCCAAAATGCATTGGCTTACAGGGGCCGCGCCTGCCAGCCCACTGACTGAATTGGAGGAGGAGGTGACACACCTCCGAAATCTCCGATGAAGGCACTATGTTTCTTGCACATGCGTGCAAGCAAACATAAAAATGACAGTTGTCACATTCATGAGGTGCTGTGATGAAATTGCTATGTTGAAAATTTGGATTCAAAATATTGAAAATTGCCAAAGTTACGACCATGTGTTCACAAATTTTAATGCAGGCTCAATAACTTTGTTCTTCATGAATATTTTTGCTCTAAATTTTCAACATACCCTTCTTATTATCCCACTTCATGAACAAGTGCAGAGAAAAATGTCAACTCCTGCTCAAAAGGTGATTTCATGCAGCAACTGTGAAATCACTTTTAGGGATGCTAAAAACATTTTGGACATGATCTGAAAAATGGCAGTTTTTGCATTCATGATGTGCTGTGAAGAAATGGCTTTGTTGAAAATTTGGGGTCAAAATACGAACATACGAAATTTGCCAGCAGATAAAGGCCTAGAGGTCTATCAAGTCTGCTCGAATGTGCAGCTAGCATCCCTTATTCTGCAGCTGCCCCTTCCTTCCACCCTTCCACTTCATTAACCCTCCCCTTTGTCCTGTCCCATCCTCGTTTGAAGCAGTCCACTGTTCTACTGCATACCACTTCAGCAGGTAACGCATTCCACCCAGCCACCACCCTCTCTGTAAAAAAGTGTCTCCTCATCTCTCTCCTGGACCTTCCTCGCTCCAGTCTCATATCATGGCCCCTGGTGGCCCTTCCCTCCCTTACTTTGAACAGCCCCTCTGTACCCATCTTGTTTAATACTGAAATACTGAAAATTGCCAAAGTTATGAGCTTGCATTCGTAAATTTAAACACAAGCTCATAACTTTGTGATTTATTTTGCCAGCCTGCTCTTGCCCTGTGCACACACACAGTCACACTGGGGCCAAGAATAACATTTATATGCGATTTCTGTGACTATAAAATATCTCTTTGGCCCCCAGTAGTCTGTCTCTCTCTCTCTCTCTCTCTCTCTCGCGTCTGGATGGTGGCACAAGTCAACAGTTTATTTTGCCAGCCAGTTCTTGCCCTGTGCACACCCACAGCCACACTGGGGCCAAGAATAAGCTTTATTTGTGATTTCTGTAACTATAACATTTCTCTTTGACCCCCAATAGTCTCTCTCTTTTAATAGTTTCTGTAGGAGTGGTGGCAGAGGCAGGGGCATCAGGAACGGGACCAGAAGTTTTTGTGTACTAATTATTGAAGATCCCTAGGGGCGGGACATGCAATGATGCAACACAACATCTGCCTCGCCCCCTTGCATAAGGCACCGGCAGTGGTGGTACCCCCAGCCTCCACCAGAGGTGCACAATGTGCCAGACACTCTTCCCTCTCACCCCAGAGAAGGTGAGCAGTCTCTGGGACACTCAATCGTATTGCCCTTGGTCGGTCCTCCAACTCCCAAATCCATCTCCGAACCCGGAATGTAGACATAGCAAGCACATGCTTGTATGTTTGCCATGATAACTTTGTAATTTGTTCACATTTTGACCCCAAATTTTCAACATAGTCTTCTTATCGCCTTACCTCATAAACCCCATAGGTGAAAATGTCTTAATCTGTGGCAAAACGCTATTCCTCCATGCAACAGATGCAGAAAGTCATTTTGGGAAGAATGTGAGAAATGACAGCTCTAGTGTTCATGAGGTGGTGTGAAAAAATGGCTGTGTTGAAAATTAGGGGGCCCGGTGGCACAGAGGGCTGAGGCGCTGTCACCTTACCTCAAGCCACACTGGTGACCCGGGTTCGGGAATGGACCCGGGGGCTGGCAGGGGAAGGAGAGGATTGAGCATCTGTAAGACAGCTCTTCTCTCCTGGGGTTGGTAGTGGGGATGCGTCGCTCTGCAGTGGCCCCCAGTGGAGACCAGGAGCAGGGCAGATGCAATGCAAGGGAACATCACCAGAAAAGCAGAAAATCGCTCTGCATTCAGCCAGATGATGGCCGCCTGGTTATCTGAGGCTGTCAGTGCCCCAGAGCTCCCAGTCCCTCAGTAGTTCCCTGAGGGTCAAGTGCTGTGCTAGCTTGCCCCCCCAGTGCCTTCCCCCTAGGAGGAGGGGGACCCACCCGGTGAAGGGTTATGTCTGGGTTACCCTGGGGGATGACTGTGAATATGAGGGCTGGGGCTTGGGAACAAGATGGATCAGATGCAGACTTGGCACAGCCTAAAGGAGTGGCTGAGGTGGTAGCACGTAGGGGAGAAAATAGATACACACACACAAAAAAAAAGAAAATTGGGAGTGAAATTATGAGAAATTGGCAAAGTTACATGCATGTGCAGGAAAATGTCATTGAGTGCACATAACTCTGGCATTTTTTGGTATTTCTGCTCCAAATTTTCAACATGGCCTTGGGATCCCACCTCATGAACAGTGGCACTGTCTTTTCATTACTTGGCCCCAAAAGGTGATTTTGTGCAAGGATCGTGCCATTCCATGCCACAGGGGTGCAAACATGTTTTGGGAAGGATGTAAGAAATGGCAGCTGTACTGTTCATGAGGTGATGTTAAAAAATTTGTATGTTGACAATCTGTAGTGAAAATATAAAAATTTGCAAAGTTATGCGTCTGCATAAAAACTGCGCAATGCATGCTTGTAATGCAGCCATTTTGAGGAATTTCTTCACCAAACTTTCAACAAGGGTTTTTTGGGACCCCACCTCATGAACAGTGGCACTTTCATTTCATTACTCAGTCCCAGAAGGTGATTCCATTCAGGGACCATGAAATCACCTTTCGGGACTGAGTAATGAAACAGCAGTGCCAATGTTCATGAGGTGGTGTCCCAAGAAGTCCATGTTGAAAATGTGATGCAAAAAGATCTAAAAATGGCTGAGATATCAACATAAGTATAAAACACCACTGACTGCCATTATACAGCACTTACCTTGATTCTTCAGTTCGCCATTTGGCTTTGAAGAGTGCAGACATGTCCTAGTCAATGGAAGATGTCAGCCACTGACCTCCGGAGGTAAGTATGGGGTAAGGGGGGTGTGGGGAGGTGGGTGCACAGAGGGAGGGTCGGGATGAGTGATATGACGAGGGATCATTTTCTTCCTTAGAGGTTTAATTAAAAAAAAAACATTGGGGGACTGTTTTCTTTTTTCAGGGATAAAAAATGTTTGGGGACACCAGGGGTGGGCTCCCCAGTGTCCCATAATACGGGGGGATCATGGACATGGGGATTGGGGATTAGACACCCCGATGTTGGACAGTGCTGGGGGGGGATCACCGACATGGGGATTGGGCACTCTGATGTCGGACAGTGCTGGGGGGAATCGCTGACATAGGGACTGGGCACCCTGATGTCAGACAGTACTGGGGGATCACCGATTAAGTGATTGGGCACCTCGATGTTGGACACTACGGGGAGTGGGATCACTGACATAGGGATTGGGCACCCCGGTGGGCTGAATGGTCTTGCAACTGAAGGTCTGAAACCCTTTCAAATTAGAGCAGTTTTGGTCCTTTGAAGAGCATGACCCACCCAGCTCACCCAGCAGAGATCTGCTTCAGGACTACACCTAGTGGTCAATGGGGTAGACTGCCAAGCCCCTGGTTCTGTGAACTGCAATAGGCTTGGCAGTGCCCCCCCCAAAATCCCATATTGCCATAATACGTTGGTTTGCGCAAGCTCAACCAACGTAAAAAGTGGACAAATACAAAACCACCTTCAATGAGAAGGACAAAGCCTCTACCTCCTACAGGGCATACAGAAGGGGAGGCAGAGGCAGGGAATACTTCCCAAGAGCCTATGTCTTTTACACCCCCTATAAGTACCAGTCACAAAGAGGTTACTATAGGGGAAGGGGGAAAAAGTGCTTCCAGGTGTATTGTTGCAGCTCCAGCACCTTAAGCCCCAGCCAAAGCAAATTACAAAACCCTGACAATGTTGCCCAAGTTGCCCAACCATTGCCAGTTGGAGGAAGACTGGCATGCTACTTTCAGGAATGGGCAAACATCACCACAGACAAGTGGGCACTGCTTAGTAGGCCCTGAGTTGTGTCTGCAGTTCAAATACTTTCCAAACCTGCAGAAACACAAGAGTTTTGCAGCTCACTCTCCTGCAGCAAAAAGTCTTCTGAAACTGGAGGTAGAAAAAACTGTTACTATCAAAAGCTATAGAAAATATCCCTAGCTCCCAGGTGGGCAGGGGCCTATTTTCGAAATTCTTCCTGACCCACAAGAAACATGGTCAGTGGTGACCTATTTTAGGGCTCAGGTTTCTGAACAAACATTTGAAAAAAGAAGAATTTAAGATGGCCACACACTAAGGGCAGCGATACCATCTTTGCAGAAAGGTCATTGGCTGCGATCCAAACATAAAGCTGGAGGAAGGGATTCTTTCTTAACAGCTGGAGGTTTGCAGGAACTGGGTTGTATCTGCTCCCACTTGACAGACAGGCTTTTAAAGGATACATCGAAGCCTTTTTATGGTCTTTCCCCTTAATGAAGACGTATGGATGTTATGGAGGACTGTGGTTTGCAGCATTTATGTTTTTCTCTTCCTATCTTCCCTTGTATTCTTTAGACTACAGGTTTTCGAGGGGAGGGGAAGGAGGTTGAGGAGTCAGGGAGTATGGTGAGAGATGGGAGAGTGATGTGGTGGGGATTTTGTTTTTTCTTTCAGTGATTCATATGTCCTGGGATATTTTTTGGTTGACATTTTTATTGTATTTTTGTGTTACGGAGTGGGGGGGAGAGAGAGTTTGTTCACTACTTGATTGTATAATGTATGACTGTTGGAATGTATATCTTGGTTTATAAAATTAATAAAACTTATTTAATTGCAAAAAAAAAAAAAATCAGGCTTTTAAGGATCTGCTTTCCACTCAGTACATGAGCACAAATGCTTCAATTCCCAATACATTTTTGTTCCATCCACAGCATCTGGGCTAGTTTTCATATGTTCTGCCCAGAGTTTATGCTTGGGAGCCAAGGGACACATAGAAACATAGAATCTGGTGGCAGGAGACTGATGGCCCATCAAGACTGCCCACATTCCTACTGTAACCTCTCCATGACCTTCTCCTATGGGTGGCATTCACTTTTTGCCCCACCTCCTTCCCCCTCCCCCTCCCTGGTTCTGCCAAGTGGGACTATGAGTCCTTTGGCCTTTTCCCACCCATGTATGAACCCATTTAAGGTCCTCACCCCCAATGACTTCTGGTGGCAATCTGTGCAGGGCTCCACCATCCTTTCAATGAAGAGTTTCTTGACATGCTTCCTGAATTTATCTCTCACAAATCTTCAGTGATGCCCCCTCATGACTCTATCTCTATTTCTAACAAATAGGTCCTCACAATTTACCCAAATGATACCCCTAGAAAACCTAATAATTCTGTGTTCCCCCTTTCTCATCTGGCCTCCAGCAAGCGAGTACATATTTCGGCTTACAGCCATTCCTCATAGGACCTGCCTTGCTGGTCTTGAATCATTGGTGTGACCCTCCCCTGCACCGACTCCAGCAGCACTAACTCCATCCTATCAATGTCCTTTCTGTGGTGAGGACCCAAAACTGGGCAAAGTACTCCAGGTGGGGCTTCACCAGCGATCTGTATAGGGGGCAGTATCACCTCTCCCTCCTACTGCAAAAACCTCTCCCTGGACATCCCAGAATCCTAGATGCCTTGCCATAGGCCTTCTTGCTCTGGTTGATTTACATGAATGAGTCAATGATGAGGACTCCTGGATCCCACTCCTCTGACAAACCAGCTCAACTCCTCTCATCCAGAACTCTGTATGGGGGTTCGTATTCACTCTTGAACATGGGCTGGTGGTACAGGAGTGCAATGCACTACTCGTTAGGCCATCGCGGGTCTCGTACTGTTTCTGTTTTTAACGTCTTTTCAATGTCATTTTATTGTCCTTTCTTTCCATACCACTTTCTCATGCTATTTTGCTCCAGCTTTTTTCCATAACCCAGTAACATCTTACTGTCCTTTTACAAGCCTAAGCAGATGGCCCCCTCACCACTCCTGATCAGGATTTGTGTGTAGTTCTGTTTAACTTTCACGTGAATGAATTTAAAAGAACTGCAGATACTTTGTGGCTCTTTTCTTGCTTTTATTATTTTATAGTTCCCCTTTCAGGATCCTCATGGAGGAACTTTCTGGGACAGGTACTGTAAGTGTAAAATATGTATTGGAATTTGAAACCCCAGAGGCTGTGGCACTTGGCAGCAGTTGCGGTTGAAAGTTAATGGTGCTGTTGTTTGGTACAAGAGTGAAGGGGTGACCCCTCTGTTTTTTCATGGTCCCCTGATATGTACTGGAGGTTCAGCTACAGCAGAGGCTTGCCTCGAGTCTACCAGGTTACAACAGTGTAACCTAAACAGTTCCAGCCAAACACTGCAGTCAAAACAGTGCCAGCCAGAATGGAGCACTTGACAGAATGGCGTCAGGTAGAAAAGGTGCATAACCTGTATGGTGCCATGGGGGCTGAAGGCCCACAACGGGGGGGGATGAGGACACCATGGGGCAGCAAACAGTGGCAAGGGGCACAGGGTGGCAACACAGGGAGCCATAGTTGGAGACCAGCCTGACAAGGACACACAACAAGAGGGGGCGTCATGTCCCCACCATCAATAGACCACCAGCCAGTGCTGTCCCCCCCCCCAGTGTGTCAGGCCAGACATGATGGCAACAGTGGAGACACCCCCTGCCACAAACAGGCAACCCCATGGCAGTACCCCCCCAGCAGAGAAAACCCTATCCTTGTGGTACCCCCTGCTGCCCAATACAGCCTATGGTGGCACACACATTCCCCTCCCCAGAAAAGCAAGACTGATTCTTGTGGTGCCCCCACCACCCAACACAGCCCATGGTGGCACACACATCCTGCCCCAGCAGAGCAAGCCCAATCCTTGTGGTGCCCCCACCGCCCAACACAGCCCATGGTGGCACACACATCCTCCCCAGCAGAACAAGCCTGATCTTTGTGGCTCCCCCCTGCCGCCTGACACAGCCCATGGTAGCACACACATCCCCCCCCACAGCAGAGCAAGCCAGATCCTTGTGGTGTCCCCTGCCACCCAACACAGCTCATGGCAGCACCCCCCCAGCAGAGCAAGCCCGATCCTTGGGGTGCTTCCTTTTGCCCAACACAGCCCATGGTGGCACACACATCCTCCCCCCCACAGCAGATCAAGCCTGATCCTTGTGGTGCCCCCTGCCACCCAACACAGCTGATGGCAGCACCCCCCCCAGCAGAGCAAACCCAATCCTTGTGGCGCCTCCTGCTGCCCAACACAGCATATGGTGGCAAACACATCCCCAGCAGAGCAAGCTCAACTTTGTGGCATCCCTTCTGCCCAATGCAGGCCATGGCAGCACACATATCCCCCAGCAGAGCAAGCCTGATCCTTGTGGTGCCTCCTGTCACCCAGCACAGCCCATGGCAATGCAAACACATCCCCCCAAGCAGAGCAAGCTTGATCTGTGCAGTGCCCCCTGCCGCTCAACAGGCAGTAAGGCCATCTGCACCCCCCCCGTGGATGCTAGTGGACAACAAAGACTGAACAGGTGGGTGCAGGTGGACGGACACCACACACACAAGAGTGATGCTCTGAGTTGGTCCCTTACCCCCTCACCAGCAGACTTAGACTGCAGTGTGATCTGGGGCAGCCCCTGCCCCCAACAACATCGCACAGGGGACATGATGTGCCTGGGTGTGTCCGTGAGACACTCCATGAAGCCAGGGCACAAGCCCTGCAGTGTAATTGCCACACAAATAACACCATCTGGCAATGTTCCCGGGCAACAGTAGAGGCAGGAATGGTGGCCCATGTGGAGGGGGGGCGTTGTCAGCCACTGGGGTTATGGGTGATTCCATAGCCATGTATGAGGCAGAACACAGGGGACCCGTGGCACATACAGAGAAGAATGGAGGGCCATCGGCGAGCTGAAGCAGTACAGGGTGTGGCAGAGAAATGGCAGCTCTGTACTCCCAGCATAGCACACTGCATAGGGTACTCGACTAGTTTGTAGGCAGGGCTGTCCAGGGAGTTGGCGGTAGTTTGAAGCTAGGCAGGGCATACTCCAGTGAAAGTGGCCATCCTTGAGCACAACTGTGCACACACCACTCCAAGACAGACCTGCCACGCTGCCCAAAATTACAATGCTGCCGTCACCGTCCTGCAAAATATATACCGCTATCAATGCACATTCTCCGTTTACAACATTGTCTTGAAATTAAGATTACATAAGGCTGCAAGGGAGTAGGGGCAGTACACTTCTCATCATTTTCTGTACACCAGAGTACTTAAGGCTACAAGGACATGGGGTAGTTTACTACTCCTGTTTTCTGAGTTGCATCCTGACAGTGGCAAGTGAGTACACTGGGGATCAGTCACAGCACAGTCAATCCATTGTGCAACTGCAGCAGCTGATGCAGCTAGGGATCAGGCCCTGGGTGTGTGGGGCATCTGCAAGCAATTGTTATGTGTGGCAGGAGGTGGTGTTGCCAGGAGGAGGTAGCTGTGCACAGCATACACAGTCAGGCTGTCAGCACAGTGATCAGAAAGATAGGCACGGCTGAAACTGGTCAATGGGGGGGGGGGATGGGGAACAGGTGTCGGCAATAGAGCCTGGGGAACACACTGCAAAAACCAGCCCAGTCAGGGGTGTATTGGCTTTGGGTGAGGACAAACGCAGCAATGCCAAGCTTTTGAACTAGTCAAGGGGGAGGAGGCACTGATAAGCAGCAGGAAAATCCCAGCCTCTCCCTACAAAACAGGGTACTAAATGAGAAAAAGACTGAGGTAGACAGGTCAGTGGGGGATGCTGCAAAAGAAGGTAAAGCCATCAAAAAAATGGAGAGCACTGAGTACCAATGCCTGTAGTCTGGGTAACAAGCTTCCTGAGTTAGTGACTTGATGAAGGAGGAACATCTGGATATCGTGGCAGTCACAGAAACATGGTACACACAAAACCATGACTGGGACATAAACATACCAGGATACACTATCAACAGGAGGGACAGAGAGGGTAAAAGAGGAGGAGGAGTAGCTCTTTACATAAGGAAGGAATCAAAACAACAGAACAAAAGGAAAACAGGGAGGAGAAGAAGCACTGTGGGTAAATTTGAGACCGCAATGGCACCACAATCCTCACAGGGTTGTATACAGACCTCTTCTCAGGGGAAGAAATGGACAAGGAAATGATAGAAAGAATACTTAGAATGGCAGAAAAAGGGGAGTTCTAGGGACATGGATATGTTGTTCATCCACACTTTCTGGCAGGTTCCTTGCCGCTTTAAATCTTGCCGGAAGGTCTTCAAGCTGGCTCCTCCCACCCACCCGGGTGGTAAAACTCTCGGCTCCGCCCAATGATGCCAAATCTTCCTTACCGCTTGGAAGCTCAGGTTCCCTCCTTAACGCTATGCGTATAAGACTGGTTCCTAATTCTTCGAATTTTTGAAATTAAAAAAGTTTTTGCTAAAAAGACTTCGGTCTTCTCTCCCTCGAGGCTGCGATGGACAAATCGACTCCTGGTTTCTGGAGATGCCCTTGCGGGCAGAAGATGTCTCGGACGGATCCGCACTCCACGTGCGTCTACTGCTTGGACCTTGAGCACGACCCGCAGGCCTGCAACCTGTGCTCTTCCTTTTAGGCCTACGTCCTCGAAGACCATGCTGCCCGTTTGCAACTGGGGCGTCCCGAGAAGAGATTTCCTCCGGTAAAGTCAAAAGAGGCCCGGTCGACGGTGTCCACGGTGGCAGGCTCGGCAGATCAGCTCGAGCAGATGATCGCCCTTGAAGAGGAGGCGGCCCGGGCCGCTTCTACCTCGGCTGTGGCATTTGTCCCGCTCTCTCTCGGTGCCTGTTATTCGGCTTCTTTTAAGGCTCTTTGTCTGACCCTCTCAACTAAAGGTGAGGGTCCAACTTCTTCTGGACCGTTTTCTCGGTCCAAAAAGAGAGACAAGGGTAAGTCTCACCGTCGACGCTCTTGGGAGCGGGAAAGATCCCTCTCCCTGAGTGGTGGGCCGTCGACTTCAGTCGACTTCTCGGCTTCAGCCACTGGTCTCACGGTGTCCCCATCAGGCCAGTTGACCGAGACTCCCATCGACGCGGTCAAGATTTTTCTCGACCTGTTGGACGGGTTGTCTGCTGGAGAAGCTGAGAATCCCCTCTCCCCGGTTCCCCCGGTGGAAGTTGTGGATCCCGTCGGCTTGTCTGTGCCTCCGGTTCCGGAGCCTTCAGTTGAACCGTCCGAACCGAAGGGGAGTGCCGGTTCCCCATGACACCTCCCCGCACCGTCCACGGCATAGCCGAGGTTCTCGGTCTTGGTCTCGGACGTCTTCGCAGTCCAGCCGATCCCGCCATCATAGGCGGTCTCGGTCTCGGCACCGAGGCAAGCGGCACTGCCGCTCATCCTCTTCCTCCTCCTCGGATGAGGGGAGGCTTCGGCGCAAGTTGCGTTGGAGGTATGAGGAACTCATGTGGCAGCAGCTCCTTCTGACTGGGAATAAGCTGACGCCGCGCCTTCCCCGCCATTAAGTGGTTGTCACCGGAGTGGCCAAACAACCCCTGCTTTAGCCGAGGAGCCTGTTCCCAGGCTGGTTGTTCGCCATCCAGCTGCCCCACCGATTCGTGGAACCTCCGCCTCCACAGCCGTTAGTTGGGCCGACCAAAATTCTCGGTTGGCTCAGGGACTGCCCCATAGGCTGTCTGTCACCCTCACTCCCACTGGCCTCGCAGGTGGAGGGTGGCCCAGGCCCGAGGTAGCTCTTTGAGGACTCTTCCGAGTCCGCGGACGATTCTCCCCTTTCTCCAAGCAAATGGACTTGAGTCCTCAGGAGGACAGTCGGCGGATTTAGCCCTTCATCCTTCCTAGGATTGCTTCGGCTCATCTCGAGTCAGCAGGATGAAGCTCGAACCTGCTTTAAATGGGCCAGGTATCCTCACGGAGATTCTGGATCGAGGATTCCCTACTGAGGCTTTTCCGGTGGCCAAGGCCATAGTGGGTCGGCCTTGGAGCTCTGGCAGCACCCTGCTTCCTGTCCTGTGCCTTCGGCCAGGATGGCCAGGAAGTAAGTCATCCCTACCGGTTCCCTGTCTGGCTGAAACACCGGCTGAGGGGTTGTTACCGACATGCTTCCAGCGTGCACGGAACGCTAGGGATGTGGACAACCTCCCGACAAGGAGTCCAAGAAATTGGACTATGCTGGGTGAAAAGTCTATGCCAGGCCTCCTCGGTTGCCAGGCCATTCGGCCGCCCTCATGGCACATTTTTCTCATGCCCTGTTGGGCTCCCTGATGAGGTCGTCTCATCTTCCTGCGGATCTGCAGACCACGGTCAGGCAAGTGTGGGACCAGGGCAGGGCAGTGGCCAAACAGCAGCTCCAGACTGCTTTAGACAGTGGGACTGCATATGCAGGTCTGTGGCGGCCGTGCAGTGGCATGTGCATCGTCGGGCTTGGTTGAGGATATCCACCTTTCTGATACCAGCATGTTGATGCTGATGTTCCTTTTGGGACTGACCTCTTCGCCCTGGGGGAAGGTCACCTGCAGAGATCGAAGTCCAATGCTACCTTGACTCAGTCTCTTCCACTCAGAAGGACAAAGGCCGAACCACAGCCTGGCTCCTTTCGTACTTCCATGACCAGGCGTCCGCCCAGCAACGCCAGGGCTAGCAGGCTCAGGTCAGCATCCCAAACCTAGCCTGGGCCTCCAACAGGAAGCAGGAGGAAGGCTCAGGAGGTCCTCGGCGGGTCCCTCCTCTAAGCCTGCCCAGTGACGGCTGAGGGTGTTGCCCCAACCCTGTCACCTCACCCCAGGTTCCCCTGTGGGGACGGCTCCGCACTTCCTTTTCTGCCTTGGTCTGTTATTACTCGGACAGGTGGGTACTGGAGGTGGTGGGAAAAGGGCCTGCCTCTAGAATTCGACAGGCCCACCCTTCAGAGCCGTCGCACCTCGGGGAATTTTCTCGGGTCGCAGCCTCACTGTCGGCTCGTCGCGGCCGACATCACTCTCCTCCTCCAAAAGGAGGTGATCAGGAGGTGGCGACCCTCCCTCAGACCCGGGGTTTGTGTCCAGGTACTCTTGTTCCAACGGATGGGCTGGCCCCATTCTCGACCTACACGACCTGAACAAGTTCCTAAGGTCTCGAACCTTCAGGATGGTCACTCTGGCTCAGATATACCATCCCAGGAACACGGGCGTGGTTCTGCTCTCTGGACCTGCAGGATGGTCTTTCACATCTCGTCTGTCGTCACATCGAGATCCTTCGCTTCGAGCGGAGGGATCCCCTTCGAGTTCCGAGCCATGCCCTTCAGCGTCTCCAGCTCCCAGGATCTTCGCAAATGCATTGCAGTGGTGACAGTTTTCCTGTGGCACCGAGGGGTCGGGTGTGCCTTACCTGGATGATTGGCTGATAGCAGCCCTCCAGACAGGGAGGTGGTGCGGTCCAGAGATCTGGCCCTCCAGGTTTGTTTCTCAAATCGGCCTTTCTCATTGAGGCCAACTCGGAACTCGAGCCGAAGCAGGTGATTCTGCTTATCGGGGCAGAGCTTGACTCTCTTCGAGCCAGAACACGGCTCCCGGTGGACAGGGCCGAGGTTCTTACCTCCTTTGCCCAATCATTTCTGGTTGGGCAATCGTACCCTGCCCGGGACTTCCTGCGCCTCCTGGGTCTCATGGCAGCCTGTACCAGCGTGGTCCATTGGGCACGCTGGCACATGCACCCCCTTCAGTGGGGACTGGCCAGCCAGTGGTCACAACGCTACGATCCATTGGACCAGCTAGTGATGGTGACCCAGGAGATGTGGAACGCTCTCCGGTGGTGGACCGTTCCATCTCATATGAAGGAGGGCATCCCGTTTGTCCGCCCCGAGCCGACGGTCTCTCTATCGACCGATGCCTCTTTGATGGGTTGGGGTGGCCATCTGGGGAACACCGGGCGCCGGCCTCTGGTCCCCTGGGAGTCCCGATGCCACATCAACCTGCTGGAGCTCTAGGTCCACCTAGCTCTCACCACCTTTTCCATTTCTCCGGGGTCAAGTGGTCCAAGTCCAGATGGACAATACCACAACCATGTACTATCTAAACCGCCAGGCGGGGCCGCGCTCCATGCTTCTATGCAAGGAAGCTCTCCACATTTGGTCACTGGTGTGCAGCCTGGAGGCGGATCTCCTAGCCATTCATGTGGCAGGGCCTCCAACACCTGGCCGATGCCCTGAGCCAGATGAGGGCTGCATCCCACAGTGGTCTCTCCTGCCGGAGGTAGTACAAGATCTGTTCTCCCATTGGGGCACACCTCAGGTGGACCTGTTTGCCTCCAGGAGAAGCGCTGAAGCTGAGGCAGTTCCATGCCCGCCCCCTCAGCAGGGCTCGCTGCAGGGGATGCCTTCTGAGGCCATGGACCCCGGGCCTCTTCTCTTTCCCCATTTCCCTTGATCCACAAGGTGCTTCTCAAGGCGAAGGGACAAGGCACAGGTGATTCTGGTAGCCCCAGACTGGCCCCGCCAATGCTGGTATCCAGATCTCCTCAGCCTCAGCTCCAGGCTCCGAGGCAGCTTCCAGCTGCCCGGACCTGCTTTCAGTCAATCAGGGAAGGTGTTCCATCTGGACCTTCAATCCCTGCACCTGACGGCCTGGTTCCTGAGCGGCTAGAGTTCCAGGCCTTAGGTCTTTCTGACGAGGTCCTCAATGTAGTTGAGGCGTCCCGTAAGGAGTCGACCAGGAAATGCTATGCCTTCAAATGGAAGAGGTTTTCCATTTGGTGTCAGGGCAAGGGCTTGGACCCTTCCTCCTGTTCCTTGGCAAGCATCTTGGACTATTTATGGTCCCTTTCTCGGCAAGGGCTTAGGTCAACGACCCTAAGGGTGCACCTGGCAGCCATCTCTGCTTACCGGGCACGGGCCGGGGAGCAGTCGGTGGCGCAGGAGAAGGTGGTCTGGTGCTTTTTCAAAGGCCTTGATCACATTTCCCCTCTGGTGCGAGAACCTCCACCTCCGTGGATTTACTGCTGGTACTGGCAAAGCTCATGGGCAAGCCATTCGAACCAATGCACAGGTGTGAACTCTCTCACCTGTCGTGGAAGACCGCCTTCTTGGTGGCTATCACGTCAGCCAGAAGGATGGGAGAACTCCAGGTGCTCTGCATCGAGTCTCCTTACCTGGTCTTCCACAGGGACAAGGTTGTCCTGCGCCCCCAACCGAAATTCCTTCCAAAGGTGGTGTCAGAGTTTCACCTTAACCAGGTGTTGACTCTGCCGGTGTTCTACCCCAATCACACCTCGAAGGCCGAATACAGGCTCCATACTTTGGACCCTAGAAGGGCGCTCGCTCATTATAAGGAGCGTACGGCTGAAATTTGGGGAGAGGTTCGCCAGCTGTTTGTCACCTACACTGAAGCCGCACCTGGCAGACCTGCAGCCAAGCGGAAGATAAGCAGGTGGGTCACCACCTGCATAGATCTCTGCTATAAGTTGGCGGGCATGGAGCCTCCCAGAGGGATAAGAGCGCATTCTACCCGTCATACTGCTGCATCGGTGGCTGCTTCCAGGGATGTCCCTATCCAGGAAATCTGCAGGCTGCTACCTGGAAGTCAGCACACACCTTCATTACCCATTACCACATCGACCTTGAGTCACGCTGGGATGCTGGTTTTGGGGCCTCGGTTCTCCAGTCTTTATTCCCTAAGTAGGGGGTGTGCGCCTTGCCTCCCTCCTCCCGGAGAACTGCTAGGAGTCTGCCAGACAGTGTGGATGAACAACATATCCATGTCCCTAGAAATACAGGTTACTCACCTGTAACAGGAGTTCTAGAAATGGTATATGTTGTTCATCCACATGACCCACCCGACCTCCCCGCCTTCGACGCACAACCTGAGCTTCCAGCGGGCCAGATCTGGCGCCATGGGCGGAGCGAGTTTACCACCCGGGTGGGTGGGAGGAGCCAGCTTGAAGATCTTCCGGCAAGATTTAAAGCGGCAAGGAACCTGCCTGACAGTGTGGATGAACAACATATACCATTCCTAGAACTCCTGTTACAGGTGAGTAACCTGTATATATTGCTGATGGGTGATCTGAATATGCCAGATGTTAACTGGAGTGCAGTTGCAGCAGCCACTTCAAAGAGTGGGGTTATTCTAGATGCCCTACAGGGGGCATGCCTTAGACAACTAGTATTGGAGCCCACTCGAGAGGGAGCAATGTTAGACCTGGTTCCCTTAAATGGAGATGAAGAGAGGATCACTGATGTAGAAGTTGGTAGCCATCTGGGAACTAGCGACCATCGAACAGTATGGTTCACAATAAACACAGCAATAGAGTCAAGCCATACAAATGCAAAAGTACTGGACTTTAGGAGGGCTGACTTTGCCAAAATGGGTGAGTGCCTAAGGAATGCACTAGCAAATTGGCAGGAAGGAGGGGTGGAAAAACAATGGGGAATAATAAAAACTGCCATCACAGAAGTAAAAGACAAAAAACACCAGACTCAGCAGTTAGCACGAAACCGGTCGGGTTTATCTTGCGGTTGTACCTGTATAGGTTGGCTTTATATTGGCGTTCTGTGAGATTAAACATGCTTGTTATTATACGCCTACTTTACTGAGTGCTGAGTCTGGTGTTTTTTGTCTTTCACGAGATTGACTCGAGCACCTTTGTAGACGGATGAGCTGTTTTTGCCTCCTTCTTTGTCATCACAGAAGTAACAAGCCTTTGTGTGAAGCAAATAAACAAAATGAAATGTTGTAAGAAACCACTGTGGTTCTCAAAGGAAGTGGCAGTGAAGGTTCAAGAGAAAAAGAAAGCATTCAGGAAGTACAAGGAATCACAGAAGGAGCAGGACAGAAAACTGTATCAGTTAAAGCAAAAGGAAGCTGGAAAGGCAGTCAGAACAGCAAAGGCCCAAACTGAGGAAAAGATAGCAAACTCAGTTAAGAAGGGGGACAAAACCTTTTATAGGTACATCAGGGAGCGAAGGAAGACCAAGGGAGGTTAGTGAGGCTTAATAAAGGGAGGAGGGTGGGCAGAGGTGACTGTGAAAAGGCAGAGATACTAAACAAATATTTTTGCTCAGTATTTACAAAGGAGGAGGGGGAGGCACCTAAAATAAACAGTAGAAACACTCTGGATGCAGAAGTTGATACCAGCCCATTTACAGTAGAAAGGGTTCTGAAAGAACTCTTAAAACTGAAGGTGGACAAAGCAATGGGGCCTGATGGGATTCATTCCAGAATTCTAAAAGAACTAAAGGTAGAACTAGTGACACCACTGACTACCCTCTTTAACAAATCATGGGAGGATGTGGTGGTACCAGAGGACTGGACCTGAATATGTATAGCCTCGAGGAAAGGAGGGAGAGAGGGGACATGATAGAAACTTTCAAGTACCTCAAGGGAATCAACAAAGTCCAATAGGGTAGCATTTTTCAAAAAAAGAGGTGTGCAAGAACAAGGGGGCACAATTTGAAGATAGAAGGGGGGCTGCTCAGAGGTAATTTAAGGAAGTATTTTTTCACAGAGAGGGTTATGGATGCATGGAACGGCCTTCCGGAGGAGGTTGTGGAGTCAAAAACAGTGGTGGAATTCAAGCATACATGGGACAGTCAAAAGGCAATTCTAGGGGGTAGGGGTAGGAAGAAATAGGCTGCTGGTTAACTAGGAACTGCAGCTTATCCATTAGGTAGGGAAATGGGCAGACTGGGTAGGCCAAGTGGTCCTTATCTGCTGCCAAAATCTAAGTTTCTATGTTTCTCTCCAGTTCACAGGGAGCCAGAAAGATGGTAGGCTTCTCATAAATGAAGGCCACCTTTACAGGAAGGAGAGAGAGAGAGAGAGAGGCATGAAGATTTATTGGAGATGTCTAGATTGACCGCTGCAACTGCAAGGGCCACTTGCACACCATGGAAGAGGATGTGTTGGCCAGCCTGGGTTGCTACAACCATGTTCCAGATACAACTACCATCCAGGCATGCAGTGTTGTGCAGGCTGTTAAGGAGAGAGCTGTGACATCTGCAGAGAGCTCCAGCCAGGAGGTGCTCAACAGCGCCAGAGATATCCTGGCAGCAGTGTCAGGATGCATTCCTGCCATGGACTACCTGCGGAGAGCGGTGGGCAGGGTCCATACTGCTGCCCACCGACCCTCTTCCATGCCAACATCTGTGACCGAGCTGGTGGTGCTGGATGAATACCGATTGACTGGGGGGGGGAGCCATTTCTCCACCACCGCAGTGGCCCCAGACCAGGGTGTTTCTTTCTATTTTGCACACAGGACAGCCTGTCATGCCTGGAAGGTAGTCAAGACTGGTTCATGGATAGAACCTTCAGGTGCAGCCCGCCCCCCCCTTTTCAACCAGGTCTGCATTGTGCATGCCATCAGCCGCAACACAGTGCTTCCTGCTGCATATGTCCTGATGTCATCCCGCACTTCAGTCGCCTACACACAGGTCTTCACACAGCTCAAGAAACTGTTCCCCGCCCTTGCCCCTGCCACCATGATTGTCAACTTTAATCTGGCTGCTGTCAGGGGCCTCACAGCTGTGTTCCCCACCACAGAGGTCCGTGGCTGTCATTTCCACCTGTGCCAAGCCCTGTGGAGATGGTTGCAGCAGGTGGAGAGCACCGTGGAGTGGTACGTGGATGATGCCACATTTGCCATGTGTGTCCACATGGTGGCTGCCCTTGTGTTCATCCCTGTGGCAGATGTGCTGGCCGCATTTGAAGAGCTCCAGAACTGGCAATGCTACAAGGACAATAGTGACCTGCTGCACCCATTCCTGGACTATGTTGAGGACACTTGGCTGGGCTGACCAGTGGGATGGTTTGGACAGTGGCACCCTGTTTTCCCACTTGAGATGTGGAACATCTACAATGCAGCTAAGGAGGGACTGCCGAGGACAAACAATGCGGTGGAGAGGTGGCATCACAGTTTTAGCGCCCGCGTTGGAGCATACCACCCCAGAATCTGGCACTTCATAGACTGCCTCAGAGTGGAGCAACGTTTGACTGACATAAAGTACACCCAGCTTGTTGCAGGGCATGAGTCAAAAGCTGACAAGAGGAAGTACAAGTCCATCATCCAGAATCTCAGCTGTTATCTCAGAGTATGTGACCAGCACCACATATGAGTACCTGCAGGTGTGACCTGCCCCTCCAGTCATAACGCCCCTTCTGCACAGTGTGCTGGACATTATCCTTTGCCTGACTGTGTGCTGTTCCCACAGGTGCTGTTTATTTGTGTTCATGCTTGCTTGACTGTGGGTTTTACTGGCACAGGTTACTTTGTATGTTGCCTGACCTCTCACTGTTGTGGCCTGCACCTCCAGTTGTAATTCCCTGCTTGTGCACTGTTTTTGCTGGCATCTTTTAGTTGTTTTCCATAGCTGGGCACTGTTTTTGCTGGCACCGTTTTACTTTTATTTTGTCTTCATTCACCTCTGCAGACCACAACTGTCCTTCAGGCCCATCTTCCAGACTCCGTGGCATTCGGGATGATGCTGCACTATGCACGTCCCATCTGTCCCCAGGAGCCAGGCGGTGGCTACATCCTCGCTGTGATCCCTGTCTTTTTCAATTTATTTGACCCCCACTACCTGGGCCCCCGGTCAGAGTGGCGCATGCGCGTGGTGGCATTCATGCACCATCCTGCCCTGGTGATGGCCCCTTCCCCCATCTCATTGACCTAGGGCCCTGCCTCCCCAAGCCTGCACCACCCCACAGCCTCCACCACGGGGTGCCCAACAGCTGGGGGCTGCTCAGCTCCCTCACCAGGGAGGGATGCTGCCTGTTGGCAGCTTCATGCCACCCCGCACACTATCCCCCCATGCCAGCCTCTGATGACCCATGCTATTCATGAACATGGGTCACTGGTGTTTCCAGTGGTATGGCGTCCAGTTCCTCTGTGCCCCCAGGACGCTCTTCTTGTTGGCACATTTTTCCTATCCGTTACATGGCTGGGCGCTGTTGTTGCTGCAACCTTTAGTCATACATTACTTGTCAGCACACTGTTGTTGCTGGCACAGTCTGTGCTAGTGCTATTTTACTTTACTGTCACTGTGTGCTGTTTTTACTGCTGCTCCATTTGCTGGCGCTGTTTTTCCTGGCACTGTTTTTGTTTTCTTACACTGCGCACTTGTAACCCCCCTACAAATGGGGGTTCCCGAAAAGTCTTCTTTGAGCTTGTCTAAATGCTCATTGCCCGGCTGGTGCCCTGCGTTTTAGCAGTTTAAATGTATTGCCAGAGAGTGCCTGTATAGCCTTGGTATACTGTCTCTTTAAAAGCTGCCTGGATTGCAGTTATAAGTAATCTGAGAGGGAGCTCTGTTGAAAGATGTAACTATTTGATGAAAATCATTTAGAGTGTTAATGATAATGTAGTTTGGCTAACCTGCCTTCTTTGCAGCAAGGACTGTCTTGTTTATCCCCACCATTTGGCCCGGGACTGTGAATTGGACCAATCAGTTCTGATGGGACCTAAAATGGAGCTGAACTACAGGATCTGTCTGAAGTCAAAATCTGTAGGAATTGTAGTTTTGGGATTTTGGCACCTTTTTGCAATTGAAGGGGGAGCTCTTTCTTTGACTGACAGCAGAATCAGCCAACCAAACCTTTTGGATTCTGGGGAATGTTCCTGGCTTGCTGGCAGTTACTAAGGCAGATCTCAGTTGGGGGCTGAAGAAGGAATGCTTGAGACAGTCTCTGTGAAAAGGCCCGAGTTGTGGCCTGCATGTCTGTCTGCTGCCTGAGAGGGGAAAGACAATTGTTTTCGGACTGAGTCCGAGTTGTGTGACTAAAGTAAGCTACTGAAGTGGGCCAGGCTCAACCAGAAAAAGACCGAAGATTTTGCTGAATGCGATCAGCCTGTCAGGAGTTCCAGCTACCCCTAAGCTCCCAGTGTGTGCAGAGACTTTGCGATTATGACCGGGGAATGCTTTGCCTGGTACAGTAGAATTCCCTTACATGTAAATGTGCTGTGAGCTGCTGGTCGGTCATGAGTTAGTTCTCCACTGTGTGAACTGTGTTCTGTTTGCTGGAAACTGTATCCAGCTCAAAACGTACTGCATCTGAATTTGTCTCCATACGGTCTGGGTCTTGCCAGATTACCCGCTGCACAGAGAAGCCATCGACAAAAGACCTACCTGGGGATCAGACCCCTGCTCCACACTTGAACAGGAACAATGCCTCAGCAACTCGTGTTGGCCCTGGTTCTCCTGGCATTCCAGATCAACTGCCTGCAGTCTCAATTTTCATCCAGCCTGTGTCCAATCTTGGATATCGTCAGTAAATACCAGGGTAGCTCCCTGCAACAACAGCTTAATCTGAATGTGTCATCTGATTGTCTTGTTGTTTCTTTTCCTTTATGAACTGAGCCCTCTGACTCCGGATTACAAATAGTGTGTACTGTGAATGTTGTTTTCCATCACAGGACCCCACCCATCTGTGATGCCGGCCAACCCTGGGCAATGGTCCTGGCTAGTCTGTCACTTCTCCATCTGGGTACCCAGAGATGTGACTATGTGGGGTGATTCAAAGTGCATGCATAACTGCTTGATTGATATAACCTTTAAGCTAATTAACCTGATTTCGTCTTTTCCTTGTTCAAATCCACTGAATAAATCAGATCTAACTTTTTCTGCATGTGATCTATCTGTGGTTCCAGTTTGTGCTCAAAGTATTGTACTGTTGCTATTTGCTGTGCTTAACCTTGCTTTACAGGGGGTCCCCAGGGTCGAGCCAGAGGAACCAGCCCTGGTGGTAAGTGCAAACAGTGTGGGTACTTGTGTGGTGTACCAGGGGTATTGTGAAAGTGATTATTGTACAGTGTTCAGGCCACTAGAGGGGAAAGAGGGGGGTTACAGTGTCCCGGAGGGCTGTGCCCAGGTTAGCTTGACCACTACCAACCCTGACCTCCGGGTGGAGGCACCCGTTTCAGAACTCAGGCCCCTTAACCTGCTACTAGCCAAAGCAGGCAGAGGTAGTAGCCTTTGGGATAGTGCCACCTAGGGGTCACACACTGTTCTTACAGGCACTGTTGTTGCTGACGCTGTTTTTGTTTTATAACAATGCGTGCTGTTTTTGCAGGCACTGTCTTTGCTGGCATTGTTTTTGTTTTATTGCGCTGTGCACTATTTTTGCAGTTGCTGTCTTTGCTGGTGCTGTTTGTGGTTTCTTTGACTGCATGCTGTTTGTGCAGGTGCTGTTTTTGTGGGCACTGTTTCTGCAGGTGCTGTGTCCTCCCATGTGCTGTTCTTGCATGCACAGTTCATGCGTACACTGTCTTTGGCCATACTCCATCCCTGCATGGTTCTGTTGTCACCTGCACTGTTTCTACAGCACTTTTCATGCTGACTGCATTGTGTCCAGCTTTCTTCCGACTCAGTACCCTCTTCAGATCTCTCCATGGAGCGACAATCCTTGGCAGGGAATGTGGGTGGCAACAGTCTCATCCCTTCCTGACCAGCAGTACAGGTTTCAGTCCCTTAGATGGCTACAGTGAAATGTTTTGCCTCCTCTCAAGAGGAACCCAGCAGCACAAAGACAGTGTCTCAAGTTTTGACCTTCTACTCTCATAGACCTGCTGCTCTTGGTAAATGCTGCAGTACTTCCCAGAGTTACTGACTGTTGCTATTCTAGCTGAACAAGGAAAATTTTAGCCCGGATTAGTGCTGCAGAAAACTACACAACTATTATCAGCCGCTATACAAAACTGTTTATATAGCGCAGTTACTTATTGTGCATCTGGTTTCACTCAGCAGTGGTAGTAAATGTGTTCCACGCAGGCACGTGCAAACTGCAGCACATTTTTTCTTATAGTAGTAACCCCCCCCACCCAATACAAAGTTTGTTTTATGTTTTAATGGCAATCACTTTTGGGGCACTCTGGTAGAAGGATGGAGAATCCCATTCTATGTGAAAAGGGCTAATAACCCCACCCCCCCCATGATTTCTTGCCATCCAGATTCCTTCTCTGTCCTCTTATGTTCAGTTTGTTTAAAAAGAAAACAAAAACAGTGCTTGGAGATGAAAATGCCCCCTCCCTCCTTACAGCAGAGCAACCAGTCCAGTCCCCAAAATATCCTCATTTATAGCGCCTGACCCATGATTTGGGGTGTGGGGCAATAGTGGTCAAAATCCAGGCTAATTCAGTTGTCTCTTCCATCGCACAATGCATCTGCTCCCAATCTCTATTACAATCATATGACTGCATAAGTTGGGTGTGCAACCAAAGGTGGGATGGAACGATCTGTGTCCCCAGCCTGGCTACCTAGCATCCTCAATGATGCAGGCCATTGCACTGCTGTCACTTTTGGTCACCTGCCCCACTTGTACAGTCAAAGGACTGTTAGAGAATGAGAGTGAGTGTGCTGCATGGATTGGGGGGGCAAGAGATTTGGAGCAATATTCAATGACATTTGGGGGGGCTGAGGGAGTTAGGTCCCCTGCACAACAGGGTTTGAGTAAGCCATGTGTAGGGATGGAGGATGGCCACTAAGATCAAGTGTCAGGGTCAGTTCCAAGAGGCAGTTGTAAAGTCGCGAAGAAGAGACTTAAGAAAAAAGGGGGACGTGGCAGAATGGATGGACAGCAGAAGGGAGGACCGGAGCTTAAGGACATGATATGAGAAAACAGCTTGGCCAGCAGAAAAATTCCTGGGGGTAGTAGGGAATTAGAAACTGCTATGGAGTGGGTAGAAGGTGAGAAGAGGTAAGTGGGTGAGAGAGGAAAGGTGGGGAGAAAGAGAAAGCCAAACTAGAACTTGGATATGAAGAAAGTACAGTGGGCAAGTTGCTTGGCATCAAGTGGGGGAGGGGCGGGAGAAGGAGGACTAAAGAGAACTATGGTAGGTACTAGGATGTCAGACCAAGATAAAATAGCAGGCGTGAAAGAGGTGATTTAGTCTGGCAAAGCGGGACTTGGCATCAGTACTGTCAGTGATGTTCCCATAGTCAAAGATAAGGAGGATCCTCCCTGAGTGGATCTCTTAGCAGGCAGGAAACTGGACAGTAGCATTCACCAAGTTTGGGGTGGAGCTTGAGGTGATGGTATCTGTGTGTGCCATGAAACTGAGAAGGAAGTCCAGCCAGACCTCACGGTACTTAAAGGAGGAGTCATTCTGAATTGCAGTACCAGCGAGGGTATGGAATGTGTGTGCATGTGTGTGTGTGGGGGGGGGGGGCTGGTGATCCTGTGCTGGGAGTCAAGGTCATGGAGACCATTTTATTTATGTTTTTGTATTGAGAGAGAGAGCTAGCTTGACTGACACCAGCACTGAATGTTGTAAAATGCAGCTATAGCCAGGCAGTCAATTTGGGGGGCAGAGGTACCTGAAGCAAGGAGCACTGTATCATCTGTATACATGTGGTTATACGCAGAGGAGTAGGGAGGTAATTCAGGAAGATGGAAAAAGGAACTGGACTGAGGACAGACCCTCGGGGGACACCTGAAAAGGTGCAGATTGAGGGAGATATGAAGCATTCGACAAGGACCACGTGTGACTTGCCCTCAATGTAGGAGGGGAACCATCTGACTGAGGAAACAGAAATGTCGGCTGCCTTAAGGAACAAGTGCTTAGTAATGATGTGTATCTTAAAGAATGAAGGTGTGGGGCCTTGAAATGCCTCTGTCATTATTTTTGTTTGCTTTTATTTGTTTCTTTAATTACATTTTCATCATGGTATTTGTATTTTACCAACTACTAGTAAAGAACAAAACTCCAATAGCATTCCTACATTATGATGTCAAAAATGTTTTACTGCCAAGGTTGGCAGCTATTTGCTGTGCATAACCTTGTTTTACAGGGGGCTTCCCAGGGTCGAGCCAGAGGAACTAGCCATGGTAGTAAGTGCAAACAGCGTAGTTACTTGTGTGGTGTACCAGGGGTATTGTGAAAGTGATTATTGTACAGTATTCAGGTCAATAGAGGGAAAAGAGGGGGGTTACAGTGTACATTTCAATGGAAAACTGCAAACCCTGTTTTTAGAGTTTGGTAAAGAAATAACGTTTTCTACCACCAAAATATTATGGGCCTGATTCACAAAGCCCCCCTGAATAGTGCAAGGGCCTTGCACCACAAGGACTGGTGCAACTCGTGGCTGGGGCCAAAAGATGTGCCCCAAGCAATTCACAAAAGCAGCCTGTGTCAAATGCAGGCTGCGTGCACCAGAGTGGGCTTGCACCATCCTTGCAGTACAAAATGGGCTGCGGCATGGCACTAGCGGCTTGCGACAGATGCAGGCTGCCATATCCCCTAAATCAGGAGTCACAAAACCCTCCTAGATGGCTAATGTCAAAGTACCATTAGACCAGCCAGGGCTGGTCTAAGGGTACTTAGAAATGTCCTCTGGGAGAATTGAGAATCATGCACCAGTGTGCTGCAGTCCCTCCTCCCCATCCTTGACCCCCATGATAGGGGGAAAAAGTCAGATCCCTGCTGGTCTAGCAGACCCACCCCAGCCCTGATCCCTGTTTATTAAAAAAACAAAACAATTCCCCTGGTGGTCTAGCTGATCCCCCCAGCCCCGATCTCCATTTATTAAAAAAATAAGTCCCTGGTGGTCTAGCAGATCCACCAGCCCTGACCCCCCATTTATTAAAATAAACTAATGTCCCAGGTGGTCTAGTGGATCCCCCTACCCTTGTAGGCAGTGCCCTACAACTCCACTCCCCCAGTTCCATCCCAGTGCTGGCATCTGGCATAGCCCTCTGCTCTCCACCATGGCCGGGTGACGACTGAGCTGTCAAGGAGTGTACAGCACCCAAAGCCTCTGGGATGGGGTGCTAAACAAATAAATGTTAGTGACTTACTTACTTACTGCATACAGTATGAACTCATTGATTGACAGCTCACACATACTGTATACAGTAGCTCCTTGGCAGCTCAGTCGGCGTCTGGTCATGGTGGAGAACAGAATGCTGTGTTGGGCACCAGCTCTGGGATGGGATGGGGAAGTGGGGTGGTGGGGCACTGCCTGTCAGGGTGGGGGAGTCCACTACATCATCAGGAAAATATATCTGCATATTTTATGGGCAGATCAGGGATAGGGAGGGGGGTTTGCTAGACCACTAGGGATGTTGGATTTATTTAACAGAAAAGTATCAGGGCTAGGGGGGTCTGTTAGCCACCAGGAACATTGGATTTGTTTAATAAATGGGGATCAGGGCTGGGGGGGTCCGTTAGCCACCAGGGACATTGGATTTATTTAATAAATGGATATCAGGGCTGGGGGGGTCCGTTAGCCACCAGGGACATTGGATTTATTTAATAAATGGGTATCAGGGCTGGGGGACTGTTAGCCACCAGGAACACTGGATTTATTTAATAAATGGTTATCTGGGCTGGGGGGGTCCATTAGCCACCAGGAACATTGGATTTGTTTAATAAATGGGACTCAGGGCTGGGGGGTCCGTTAGCCACCAGGGACATTGGATTTATTTATTAAATGGATATCAGGGCTGGGGGGGTCCGTTAGCCACCAGAGACATTGAATTTATTTAATAAATGGGTATCAGGACTGGGGGGATCTGTTAGCCACCAAGGACATTGGATTTGTTTAATAAATGGGGATCTGGGCTGGGGGGTCCGTTAGTCACCAGGGACTTTGGATTTATTTACTAAATGAGGATCAGGTATGGGGGGGGTCTGTTAGCCACCAGGGACATTGGATTCATTTAATAAATGGATATCAGGGCTGGGGGGGTCTGTTAGCCACCAGGGACATTGGATTTGTTTAATAAATGGGGATCAGGGATGGGGGGTCCGTTAGCCACCTGGGACATTGGATTTGTTTAATAAATGGGGATCAGGGCTGGGCGGGGGTCTGCTATCCACCAGGGACTGCTGCCCATGGTGCTATTGCTGCATGGCCACCCCCCAGCTTGCAGCACACCTTCCAGATGTGCCCTCTGTTTGGTGCTGGGTCATGGTGGCTGCAAGCCATGGGACTTTGCCACCAGGACCCTACCCGATGGTGAATTGGATTGGGCGCAGGGTCATATCAATGGAAACTTAGCCTTCCAAAAACAGGAAAGGGCCAGTGGGAGGGCAGCCAAAAGTCATGAACTCAAGCCAGTAAAAGGTTATGCATAAACTATATGTTAGCGGTGTTAGACATGGAAGCACAGTGACACCTGCAGGACAAGGTGAACTGTCATACCCATCCCAAAGGGGATGGGTGTAGCCTAAAAAATGACATTACTCAGACTTTTTAACTTAGCCACACATTTTGAAATCAGGGCATTAGCTTGAAATTTGAGACCTGAGGAGGAACTGTCCCTTAGACCTGAGAAAACTTAACAAGCTGTTGTATGCTTTTTAAAAGTATATGTAGGTCTTGGAAAACCCTTGGGACAAGACCTGTGTTTTGTGAAAAGTGGACTTTTCCACATGCTGAACAGAAATTCTGTTCTTTAAGTCAGAATTTGAAAACAAAAGACTTTACACCAAGGAAGCCCTGAGTTTGGCACCAAAAGGAAACTCAGAGACTGATTTTTCTGTTACTCCATCAATTAAACCTTGTTTTCCTAAAGACTTGCTTCACCTACAGAGACAGAATTTACTCTCAAAAAGGACACTTGAGATATCTGAACTCTAAGTATCAGAACAAGGTATAGTTTTAGAAAATAACAGTGTATAACATTTTCTGGGTAACCTTCCAATAGTTATTTTTGTATTGTCTGCATCTCAAATCTTCCAAATTGTAGAATTTACTGTGTTGTTTTTATTTAAGTAAACTTATTATAATTTCTCATCAACTCTGCCTGGGGTTTGATTGTGTGATATAACATTTTTAAAAGAGGGTTTTTTGTAAGGACTGTTCACCTTGGGCACAGTGTGGATTGAGGTCAGCCTTTGGCCATGGCAGGGTAGAGCTGGTGTGGTCCGGTGGTAGGACCATGGGAACCAGGTGGGCCAGGGCAGTCTTGTGAGGTCCATGGGCATGGGAGGCAGTATAGCACAGTGGTTTAAGGCTCTGAGCTGCAACTCTAGAGAGCTGGGTTTGAATCCCACAGCCCCCACTTGCATACTGTGTGACCCTGAGCAAGTCACTTAACCTCCCAGTGTTCCCAGGTCACACCTGTAAACAAGCTTTCAGCTTAGTGTGCCACTCCTGGTTAAATAATTGGAAAAAAAAAGAAAGAAAGAAAGCTGGAGTGGCCTGTGGTAGTGTAGTGGACCAGAACAGCCTGCGGCTGGGGGGACTGGTTTGATCCAGGGGCAGGGCCAATACAGGATGGCCATGGCAGGGACACAGGGAACTGGGGAGTTCCAGGTGCAAGCCTGAGAAAGTTGGAAGGGGGAGGGAGGTTGTGTGAAAAAGGACAGTGTGAGGGTAGGGCGTGCGGCACGGGGTCATAATGTTGCAAGACATTATGCCACTTGGTAAAATTGTGCTGCCAATACAGCGCGATTTCTGCCATGCAGCATAAGTCTGTTTTTTGTGGGAGCTCTACCACCCACACCCCCAGTTATAGGGGGCTGTGCCACCGAACATCCCAATAAAGATTCTCAATTGGGGGGGGGTTCAACTCAAAATTGCACAAATGTGCAAAAAAATCAACGTTTCGGGGACCAGGAATCAAACCCAGTCCCACTTGCAGTGCCTGGGTTACTTGGTGCAGTAGCTCAGTCATTGAGCCATGGCAGCTGTTTGGTGGAACCTAGTCCTAGCAGAGGTCTTATCATCTGCCTGGGATACTGCAAATTGTGCAATACCGTCTGCAGCACCATTAGCGGTATTGCACTATTCGCTTTCAACTGCAGCGCTATTCCAGGTTAGCTGAAATGTCATATGCTATTAAGTGTACAACATTCTGACCCAGTAGGGGTGTGTGCTGAAGTGGTCCACGGAAACTAGGAGGGCCAAAGGAGCAGTTTGTGATCAGTGTTCACCCTTTGACCAAAAACTCTCCCCTCGACCATTTAGTTACCTCCAACATACATATGGGCCCCGCAAAAAGCCTATAGAACTATAAATGTTCTTATATCAAAAATGATTTATTATTTCACCTTGAGTAATATCTGTAACATAGTAAAGAGCTTATTCTGTGAAAATGTCTGACTGGGTGGACGTTGAAATTTCAGACTGACAGTGAATGTTTTAAATAATTCTGATTTAGCTCATAGTTTGTGCAGTGCAGATTCAATAAAAATCTTACTTTAATATTCTTGTTCTGAAGCTTTCTACAAGGGTTCTGTTTAGAATTAAGTAGATGTTTTGTTTCACAGAATCTGATTCAAATTGGCTAGAAAAACAAGTTATATTTTTAACTGGTATTCAAAAAATGTTAATTTTTTTATTTATTTCATTCTTGGATCACAACCTTTGAGCACAAAAAGCTCATTTACAAAGGCTCCACGTCAGCAGGGTGGAAAACATTCACATATACAATTGGATATTGGATAAGGTAACATCATAACACAATAAAACTAGCATTTGTCAATGCCGAATGTTGTCTTGCTGGCATTGGCATTAGTAGTGCAGGAGTTAGAGAGATGCATTATAGGAATGGCAGTGAAGTATGGAACCAACGTCAACCACACCCCACCTTGCAGAGACTGCCAGGCATTGAGGTGTGCCTTTGGGTTGTCGGCCATAATGCTCATGCCATTTCACCTCACTCCACCCTGCAACCTCTGACAAGTGTTGCGTTGTGCCTTGGAGTCGTCGGGCTTTACGCTCACCCCATTCCATAAGGAAGTACATTGAGATGGGTGAAGTATAGGAGAATGGGGTGAACTTTGGGGCCAAAGAGTACAAGACACACTTTGACTCTTGTCAGTGGCTGCAGGGTGGGGGTGCAATGGCGGGAGCACTACAGCTGACATTCCAAAGGCACACCCCTGACGCCTGTCTGTACAGGATGGAACGCTATGGTTAGAAACCCTAACGCCCCAGGCGTTTGTTGGTCTTTGCACTCCAAATTTTCAACATGGCCTTTTTGTGACACCACCTCATAAAAGCAGTTGGGACCTCTACTCATGAACAGTGGTGCTGTGATTTTGTTAATCTGTCCCAAACGTTGATTTCCCACAGTGACTGCACCACTCTGTGCCACATATGTGAAAACACAGTTCAAGCAGGACGTGAAAAATGACAGATGCACCATTCATAAGGAGGTGTGAAGAGATGGCAATGTTGAAAATCTGGAGTGAAAGTATTAAAAAGTCTTGAAGTTATGAGCATGTGTGAAAACTGTGCAATGAACGCTCATAACACAGTCATTTTTATGTTTGCTTGCACGCATGTGCAAGAAACATAGTGCCATCATCAGAGATTTCGGAGGTGTGTCACCTCCTCCTCCAATTCAGGCAGTGTGCTGGCAGGCGTGGTTCAGAAGTCAATGCATTTTGGAGCTGTCTATGACACGCTCCAAAATGCAGTCGCATACAGTTGAAAGGGGGAGCTACGCTTGAGTGAGCAGCGATAAGAAGCTGCTCACGTGCAGCTCCCCCCCCAGCCACAGGCGTGCGCATCCCCTGCACGCAGTGTATAGCCGACGGGGTGCCCAATCCCCGTCGGCTGAGCTGCATTGTCTCCTCCCCCCCCAGTAGTTGGTGCCACGCTGGGAGCCCACCCCAGCATTGCAGTCAGTCATTTTGCTGATGGGGGTGCCCAATCCCCCGTCAGCTGAACGCCCGCCCCCAAAGTCCTTGTGCCACGCTGGGAGCCCACCCCAGTGTGGCAAACGTCCCATGAGGTTTTTTTAATTTTGTTGCCGATGGGGGTGCCCAATCCCCCGTTGGCTGAACGCCCCCCCAAGCCCTTGTGCCATGCTGGGAGCCCACCCAGCGGGGCAAGCGGTCCCATGAAGTCTTTCTTTTGTTGTAACCTGTAAAACAAAACGTCCCGCTGCCACCCCGAACCCCTCTCCCACAACCCGCACTCCACCCACTGCACACCCAGCCTCCCCCCCCTCACCCCATACGTACCTCCGGACTCTGGCGCGATGATCTTTGGTGGACCGGGAACACGTCTGCACTCTTCAAAGCCGACCACGAACTAAGGAAATGCCGGTAAGCTGTATAATGGGCATGATAGAAGGGGTTCAACTTTATTGCATATCTCAGGCATTTTTGGGAAATTTTGCACCAAATTTTCAACATGGGGTTTTTGGGACCCCTTCTCATGAATGATGTCACTGTCATGGCATTATTCGGGCTTGAAGGGTGATTTCACGCAATGACTGTGCAGTGACTGTGAAATCACCCTTCGGGACTGATTACCACCATGATAGTGACATCATTCATGAGAAGGGGCCCAAACCCTCATGTTGGAAAATTTGTGCCAAAATTCCAAAATTGACTGTTTAACGATGATGCTATGCAGTTCCCACGCAGGCTCGTAAGTTCGCAAATTTCAATATTTTCACCCAGATTTTCAACATTGCCATTTCACCACACCATCTTATGAGTAGTATAGCTGTCATTTTCACATCTCACCCAAAATGTGTTTCCTCGCTTGTAGTGCAGAATGGCGAGTCGGTGTGCGAAATCAATGTACGGACAAATTAAGAAAATCACAGTGACACTGTTCATGAGCAGAGGTCTTGAAATGGCTATGTTGGAAATTTGGGGAAAAATTCCTAAAATGACTGTTTTATTTAGCGTATGCTATGCAGTTCCTAAGCGCACACCATAGGTTTGCGAATTTCAATATTTCCACCCAGATTTTCAACATTGCCATTTTCCCACACCTTCTTATGAGTAGTACAGCTGTCATTTTCACATCTCACCCTAATGTGTTTCCGCCATGTAGCGACAATGGCTCAGTCGTTGTAACTCAGTGTATGGGACAGATTAAGAAAATCACAGTGTCACTGTTCATGAGCAGAGATCTTAAAATAGCAATGTTGAAAATTTGGTGACAGAATTCCTAAAAATGACTGTTTTACGAGTGTGCGTTGCACAGTTCCCACGCACGCGCGTAGGTTTGCGAATTTTCAATATTTCCACTCCAGATTTCCAACATTGCCATTTTTCCACACCTCCTTATGAGCAGTACAGCTGTCATTTTTCACATCCTGCCCAAAACGTGTTTCCTCCATTTAGGTAGCGCACAATGGCGCAGTCGGTGTGCAAACTCAATGTATGGGACACATTAACAAAACCACAGTGACACTGTTCATGAGCAGAGGTCTTAAAATGGCTATGTTGAAAATTTGGTGAAAAAATGCCTAAAAATGACTTTTATGAGCGTGCGTTGCACAGTTCCTATGCATGCTCGTAAGTTTGCGAATTTAATATTTTTACTCCATATTTTCAACATGTCCATTTTATTAAACTTCCTTATGAACAGTACAGCTGCAATTTTTCATATGTCACCCAAAATGTGTTATCGCACATGTAGCGCACAATGGTGCTGTTGGTGTGCGAAAGCAATGTTTAGGACAGATTAAGGAAATCACAGTTACACTGTTCATGAGCAGAGGTCTTAAAATGGCTATGTTGAAAATTTGGTGACAAAAGTCCATAAAATGACTGTGTTACGAGTGAGCATTGTGCAGTTTCCACGCATCCTCGTTAGTTCATGACTTTGCAATATTTTCAGTCCAGATTTCGCTAGTGGCATTTTTCAACACTTCCTTATGAACAGTACAGCTGCCATTTTTCACAACATGGCCGAAGTGTGTTTTCACACTTTTAGTGCAGAGATGCGTGGTCGCTGTGGGAAATCATTGTTCGGCACAGATAACGAAAATCACAGTGACACTGGTCATGCTGAGGCACCAAAATGCCTGAGTTGACAATCTGCTATACAATATCCCCAACCTAATTATATAATGGTTATAGTTACAGTTTCTATGTACGCCGTGGATTTCACCATTTTTTAAATATTTTATTACACATTTAGCAACGCAGCCATTTTACCTCCCCATGAAAGAGTTCAGCTGTTGGTTTTTACATCCTGTTCGAATATTTTGTACCTGTGGTGCTAAATCCCTGTAGTCACTGTGCATAAGCAGCTGCTACCAAACTGATATTCCCCTGTTCATGAGGTGGGGTCACAAAACAAATATGTTGGAAATTGAGTTAAATATCACTAATGCCTGAGGTATTAGGGTTTTTCAACCAAATCACCCAACCCTATAGAGAATGACAGGAATCAGGGTGTGACTTGGGATTCTTGCCTGTGATGCTCATACCATTCCACACCCTGCAGTCACTGAGAGGCATCGAGGTATGCCTTGGACTCTTCGGCCCCAAACTTCACCCCATTCTCCTATATCGCACCCATCTCACCATATTTCCTAATGAAATGGGGTGCGCATAAGGGCCAAAGACCCCAAGGAACACGTGACACTTGTCAGTCTCTGCAGAGTGGGATGTGGTGAAATGGCATGGCCGTTATGCCTGACGACCCAAATGCACACCCCACTGCCTGTCACTCTCTGCAGGGTGGTGGTGGGGTTGGCTTCAGTTCAATACTTTACTGCCATTCCTATTACGCAGCTCTGTAACTTCTACACTACCACTGCCAATGCCAGCAAGCAAACATTCGGCATTGACAAATGCTTGTTTTGAATTCTTTCACTAAATGTTTAACATAGGCATTTTGGGACCTCTGCTCATGAACAGTGGCACTATGATTTTCTTAATCTGTCACAAACATTAATTTCTCACAGCGACCGTGCCATTGTGCGCCAGATGTGCAAAACCACATTTTGGGCAGGATGTGAAAAATGACAGCTGTACTGTTTATAAGGAGGTGTGCAAAAATGGCAATGTTGAAATCTGGAGTAAAAATATAAAAAATTCTTGAAGTTACAAGCTTGCGTGGAAACTGTGCAACGCTCACTCATAAAACAGACATTTTTTTGGAATTTTTTCACCAAATTTGCAACATAGGCTTTTTAGGAGCCCACCTTATGAACTGTGACACTGTCTTTTCATTAATCAGTCTCAAAAGGTGAATTCTCACAGTGACCACGAAATCACCTTTTGGGACTGAATAAGGAGATGACAGTGACTGAGTTCATGAGGTGGAGCCCCAAGCACCCCATGTTGAAAATATGGTGCCAAAATTCACAAAAATGGCTGAGATATGCACCAAAGTTGAAAAAAAAAACCATTTATGCCATTATACAGCTTACCAGCATTTCTTCAGTTTGCGGTCGGCTTTGAAGAGTGCAGTCGTGTTCCCGGTCCACTGAACATCATCACGCCAGGAGCTGGAGGTAATTATGGGGTGAGGGGGGGATGTGGGAAGGTGGGGTAAGTAGAGGTGGGCATGAGTTGGGGCACCGCATGTCGAGGGACTGTTTTTTGGTTTTTCAGGGGGTAAAAAAAGAAAAAAAAACAAAGACAATGCGGGTCAGTTTTCTTGTTTTGCAGGTGTGTTTTGGCACACTGGTGTGGGCTCCTAGCGTTCTACCTGTATTTTTGGGAAGGGGACTGAAGCCGATGGGGATTGGGCCCCCCATCGGCACACAAGCATGTCTCTGTTGGGGGAGCACATGATGCCGAGGGGGACTGGGCACCCCCTTGACACACATATTAAATATTAGGGGGCCATTATGCCGACTAGGACTGGGCTCCCCATCGGCAAATTGAACTGGGGAGGTGGCATGCCGATGGGGATTAGGCACCCCCAACATCGGCTTGTTGGGGAGTGTGACAGGTGGACAGCAACAACTGCCATGTTTCACTGAAATGTTACACCAGGGAAGGCATGCCCTGCAATGAGGGGGAGCTCCCTCATTGCAGTGACAAAATCGTTTCAAGTTGGTGGCATGCTTTTGCACTGCTGTCATAGACAGCATGCACTCACAAAGCCCAGCCCGAAAAAACAGTGGCCCCACTGGCCACAACACGACTGCACCTCCAAAACCTGCTATTCCAAGCTGCCATAATATGTTGCTTGCGCGTACGCAAGACAACATAAAAACAATCATAAAAGGGTTGCATAAAACCCAGCATATAGTAGGTCCTAAATGAAAATGACAATGAATCAAAAGAAAGTTGCAACCCAGGGAGCATTGTCAAAGAAAAGAGGGGAAGGGAGGGAGGGATGGAAGAAAGGTAAAGGAAGTTGGGGGGGTGGCAGGAGAGGGAAGGCTAGGGGTGAGGGCACAAGTGGAGGAAGGGAGGGAGGGTATGGCGTAGGAAAGAGCTATACAGGAGGGGGGTCAGGTCAATGGGCATAGCGTGGTGGAGGCACAAATGTCTGATTTTTTATTTAGCATAAGTATTAGTTCATACCTATAGTACAAGAATTACTGACTTGATTTTCTGCAGCTGGGCAATATGAAAACAATGGCTGTATCTTTGAGATTCACCACTCTATCACCTGTGAACACAAAGGGAGTGAAATGCCGCTGGAGGAAATAACCTACTGTATGTAACCTTTCCTTGTGACTTTAGGTGGGACATTTGCATTATGAATTCTCCTTTGGGTTAATAGTTTGATAGTGACATGACATCTCAATGGTCAGGCTATTTGAAACTAGCTGTTCACATGTTCTTTCTGTGCAGCTTGTTGTGAACGTTGGGGGAAAAATTAGCCTGGAAAACTACGGTATGCGCTCTCTAATAAAGAACATAGCTGGTCGTAAAGTTTTTCTATGAAGGTTGGAAGCAGATTACATTCTTAAATTAACAATCGTGGTCAGGGTGAGCTGCAATCCAGCATTGTATAGCAGGGCTAGGAAAATGAATTTGGAGTACATTCTGTAGGCGCATAAACCAAGCAGTTGGTGGAGGAAAATTATTATTTTTTTTATTTACTGGTGGATTGGGAGATGGTTGAGCAACAGATGATGGATTTGAGTTACGTAATAACAGAAGTAATTTCCTGGGGATTAAGAAACAGGTGAGGGGATGCGTGGCCTGAGGGACAGCCAAGGGCCACCTCCCACTGGCTGGTTTTTAATCACAGGAAATGACATTGCTTGTTCCATTTTTTGTTGGGTTTGCTGTTTTGAGTAGTGTTTTCAAAAGTGGTACAGCACAGGAACACCTCACATAATAGGTGTTGCTGCCAGCCAATGTGGATTGGCAGCTGAAGTGGCCATTTCTAAGACATAAATGACTGCTTCAGTAACCAATGAGAAGTCTTGCTAGGGTCATGAATATTCAATTAGACTTACAATGTAGAAGTTGTGTAGTTCTCAAGAGGTATGCATAGATTCAGAAAACTGAATACTACAGTATTTTATGGTACTACAGTTATATTCATATAGGCCCAGATATTCAAAAGGGTTGCGCCATGCGCAACAGGGTTGCGCGTGCGCAACTCCAAAAATGCGCCATTCTGCGATATTCAGAAGGGGCCAGTTGCGCCACCGAAAACATGCTGAGCAACAGCGCAATGGAAATGAAGGCATGCGCAACCAAAGTGGTCCATGCATAAAGTGCACAATGCGATATCCGAACACTTGCATAATGCGCGAGAGTGGCTCAGCCGAAGTTGGCGTAGTACCGGATTTGAGCCAAAAATAAAAGGCTCAAGGAAGCGCAAGAACCCTAGCAGGCCGCAAACTGGGGAGAGAGACAGAGAGAGAGAGAGAGAGAGAAGGGCTGAAGGCAGAGAGGGACAGTGGGTCCAGGAGGACAGAGAGGCCAGTGGGGGTGCCGGTGCAGTGGAAGCAGCAGTGGGGGCAGCGGGGTTAACACAGGAACAGCAGCTGGGGGCAGAAGCCAGGGAGATGACAGTGTCAGCTTCCACATGGAAGCTGTAATGAGGGGTGAGACACCATGCTGCAGGGGCGTGGCAGCGGAGGAACCCCGTCCGGTATGCCCCGACGAAGCATTATCGTGCCACGCATCAGCTTCGAGCTGTACACAGACGTCGAGATTGTGGGCGGTACCACCTGAACAGGGCAATACTGAGACGGCTCTGCAAGCTGTGCAGTGATGTGATGCAGGCACCTCACGACGGAGTCATGCTCTGTCCGTGGAGACCAAGGTGACAGCCTGCATGTGCCTGCTCGCCACGGGCACCTTCCAGAGGCTGACAGGGGACACCACAGGCATTACACAGTCGGCCACGTCACGCATCCTCACCCAATTCCTCAGCGCACTGCTGCCTCATGCTGTGGAGTACATCCATTTCCCCAGCACCGCGGCAGAGCGTACAACAAACATGCAGGAGTTCCACAGGGTAGCACGTATGCCTGGCGTGCTAGGGGCCATAGACTGCACCCATGTGGCCATTCGCACGCCACCTGGCCCAGACGGCCAGGCTTATCAGAACCGAAATGGCTTTTCCAGTGTCAACTGCCAGGTGGTGTGATGCCACTGGGCGTGAATCAATGTCTGTGCCACACCCCTGGGCGGAGCAATATGATGTTTCATATGGCACCAGTCTGCACTGTGCCATCGATTCGAGAGTGAACATCCCACGGGTCATCTAGTGGGTGAGTACATATGTATGGAATGCAAACTCTGGGCAAGGGTGGAATGACACAGGTGCCATGGTAGTGGCACACAAGGATATGGGCAATATGGACCTGACATGACACTGATCTCCACTATCTCCACACAGGTGACTGCAGATACCCACCCGTCCCTGGCTGCTCACCACCGTGACGCACCCACGCACCCCAGCGCAGCTATGTTTCAATGAGGCACATGCCGCAACACTTAACATCATAGAGCAGGTGTTTGGGATGCTCAAGGCACGCTTCCGATGCCTGGACACCTCCGGCAGAGCCCTACAGTACAGCCCCCAAAAGGCCTGTGGGATATTCCTGGCCTGTTGCATCCTGCACAACATGGCCAAAGACCATGGGATAGATGTACAGGTCCAAGAGGGGGACAGCGATGGGGACGCCAGTGGCGCCGGTGATGTGGGTGATGAGCAGCCCCCCCTAGGATGGAGGGACCCCCGACTGACCCGGCAGGCCCAGCTGCACCGGGACACCATCGCAGAAGAGCACTATGCCCAACACAGGTAAGTCAAGGGGACATGTGCAGGCAACACTGTCCATGCGCAAACCACAGGCACACAGGGGAACACACCGTGCATGAAGGTCAGGGGAGTTGACGGTTCCAGGCATACTAACACACCATCAGAGAGGGATGAGCACTCATGGGACACACGCACACCAGGCAGCGTACATGGGCAGCAGCACAGCACTGCGGAAATGACATTGCCAACACACAGCACCACCAACCACCCCACCACCTGGACTGTCCACGACATGTGTCAGGACCTGGGCACACTTGCACCTTTGGTGTACAGTGCAATGCAGGCATCATCATGCACACACACCTGTGGACAGCAGTTGGGAAAGTATACAGGTGGTCCATAGGTCAGCTGCAGGAGCAGAGCACCCAGAAGTGCACTGCCCACCATGACACACATTGCACACAGGGCAGCACCAGACAGGGCCTGCACTGGGAGACAGCTCAGTCAGGTAGCACTGTCCCACGGCCACCACGGATGCGTGGACGGCCCCGCTGTGTCCCAGAAGCACTGGCAGGCTGAGCAGGGGCCACATCGGGTGGCGCTGGTGCACCACCAGGGGTCTCACTGCGCGAACGCGACCTTGCCCGCACAGGGGTCTGCATCCTGCCAAACAAACTTGCACCAGGGGTGCTCGGGATGCCCACAGCAGAACCCGGCGTCGACAGGCCTGGTGTCGCATGACACCGGGAATGGGGAGTGGTGAGCGCACTGTGTGGGGTGTGTGGTACAGGAGCACCTGACAGTGTGGCCAATGTGTCCGCCAGAGAGACCACTGCCTGGGTCAGCCTGTCAATGGCAGCGGTCACATCCATCCGCATAAGGACCAGCTCGGCTCGGTCCCAAGCACACTCCCTGCTATGCCTCTCCACGGACACAGTCAGTGCCTCCACGGACCTTGCAACCCACCCCTGCAGCTGTACCAAGTCTTGCAGCAGGCGGTGTGCGATCCAAAGGGTACTCTGCCCCAATGGCCTCGTGACCCCAGGGTGTGGATGGTCCTGGTGCACAGCACCTTTGAGGGTGGGCTGGTTCGGCCAGGACCAGGTATGGGCAGATCAATGAGCGGTGGACATGTGCCACTGATTGACACTGTACCCCAGACCTGGTGTGTGACTGCTGCTGCCCCTCCAACTGCTGAGCCCCCAGGTCCACCTGTTCCACCTCCGTGCTGACAACAGTGCCAGACACCTGCACAGCCACCGGTGCTGCCCCACTGTGCTGACAGGCACAGCCTGGGACTGTGCCAGCATGCTGGTACACAGGTGTGAACCAGGAAGGCCCAGGGCACGTGCTGGCCTGCCATGTGTCCGTCATGGGACACACACCTATCACTGCCCATTGCAGGCCTGCTATCATCAATGGTGCAGGTGCATGCCACTGCCATAGGCACAGCATGCTGGCATACCTGCATGCCAGACTGCTGTGACACAGGCTGTGCACCCCCTGCACCTGTATCACTGACACCAGAGTTGTAGGCCCAGCGTGCATGCTGCTGCAGTGCCTGCAGGCTGGTGGTGGAGGTGGATGGTCCCTCCTCCACGTCCAGCAGGTCTGCCTCACTGTCTGGACCCACCACCACCACCGCCTCCTGCAGACGAACAGGATCTGTAACAGAAAGAGAGTACATATGAGTGCATGTGAACAACAGCCCCCCAACAACACCACCATGTCATACCGCAGTGATGGGCTTCCACCTGTCTGGAATCCTCCGCCTGGTACGCCCGCAATGGCACTCGCTGCATGGCACACCAGTGTCTCCTCTAGGGGTCAGTTAAACACCACTGGTGGGCCCCCACCAGTGCCAGCACGTGCCACCCTGAAGGCTGCCACCTTCTCCTTCAGCCTCCTGCGGTCAGTCCCCATCTTCTTCCTGCATTCCTGCACGGAGCGCTGGTGGCTTCCGTGCAGGTTGACGGCCTGAACTACCCCCTCCCATGCAGCTGCATGCTCCTGAGGGGTGCCCCTCCATCCACTCAATAGTGGCTCATCCTCCAGGTAGGCCTGGAAGAGGGCCTCTGTCTCTGCCGTGGTGAAGTTCGGCCTCCTACGCCTCCGCCCACACCCCCAGCTTGGCTCTGGTCAGTCATGGTGATCTGTATGGGTGGAAGTGGACACCTGTCACTGTGCAGTCGACAGCATTTCCCATGAGCATAGCTTGCCGGCCCGGGGCGGAACCCCCACGCTTCCTCTCCACATGGCAGATACTGATAGAAAGGGTGCCCTTTGTCCCTTTCTAAGTGCCCTTTTCATGCTCAGCCCCCTCAGCCTTTATCATCCTCCGGCACCCCTGCCCATGAGCATTGTCCTGAGCATCACACAGCATGTAACTCACCTCTCACCTGCAGTAACCAGATCTGGCCAGCACAACCCACTGTCGCATTTTTATAGCGCAACACATGCAAATGAGGTGTGGCGCAACTTTAATGACATGCTAATCGCGCCACTGCACCTTTGAATGGCTGATCGAATGATTTGCATATGTCGGCTGAATATCGCGTATTTGCGCTTTGCACAATACGGAAGGTCCGGCTGAGCCAATGGCGCAGGTTTGTGGCTGCTACACCGCATTGCGCATGTCCAGACAGCTGCTATGTGATGTGTCTATCGCTAGCTGCAGACCTGCTGAGCGCGATAGGGATTCAGGCCATGGCCACCATTGGTGCCAGTGGTGCCACAGCACTGGGCACTATATGGCGCTTGGCACTACTGCGCCGATAGTCCATCATGGCACTGGTGCTCAGCTTGGCAGCGCGCAGGATGCCATACGTCCGATGGTGCTGTGCGTAGCCTGCGTCATACTGCCGTGACCTTGTGTATGCCCTCTGCCTCTGGCGCTGTTCACATGCCATGTGTATCCCTATTGCGCTGTCTGGTGACAGCACCATGTAAGTGACGGGCGCTTGTTCGAACAGCGCCGATTGGAGCCTGTGGTGGTCTATTGCGCAACAACCCACGTGGGTCACGGCGCAGCAGGCGCCATTGCCTGCTGTAAAGTTGGTGCCATGGCTAGGAGGAGGGCGGTGTCCTGGAGCCAGCTTGAAGTGGCCAACCTGGTGGCCCTGGTGGAGCCCCACTATGAGGCACTGTGGTGAGGCCCCTCACCATGCCTAGGACCACGTGTGGCAGCAGTGGCCACTGACCTGGTGGAGGTCACTGGCGGGCGGTCTGCTGAGCAGTGCGGCACCGTACAGTGACCCTCTGCTGGAGGAGCCGAACTCTTGACGTGGCTGCGTTCATGTGCCAGGCGGGGCATGGTGCCTAGGCCAGGTGAGTGTACCATCTATGCACCTACATTCTCTGTAGGGGTGTGTGTGTGCTTGGGTGGCTGTGCATAGGTGCCGTGTCGGACACGGTTGGCTGTGTCAGTGTGTGCAGCTGTGCGATGGATGGTTATGGCTGTGTGGGCAGGCACTCTCACTGGGGCAGGGGGCACTCTGCTTTTGAGTCACACTGATGTTTGTCTCAACATATGTCCCCACAGGCTGGATTTTGGGACGCCTGGGCGAGGGTGAGGTGGGCTGCCAGGCCCCGTGCCGGGGTATGCCCCAACCACAGCAGTAGCACTTCAGCAGCAGCGCAGACCCAGCTGCTGGAGGAGTGAGTATCATTACTTCATGGATGCTATTGCATGCTGGGGGCAAGACCACCAGCCATGCACAACACAACCAAAGGGAGGTCATAATTCCACTATACAAGACACTAGTGAGGCCCCACACTGGAGTACAGTGTACAGTTCTGGAGACCATACCTACGTATGGACATGGACTGGGTAGAGAGGGTTCAGAGGAGGGCAACACGGATGGTGCATGGATTGCATCACAAGTCCTATGAAGACAGGTTGAAGGAACTGAACATGTACTCCCTGGAGGAGGGAGGGAGAGGGGGATATGATGGGGACATACAAGTATCTTACAGGGGGGAACAGAGTGCAGGAAAACACTATTTTTAAGCGTAAAAGATGTTCCAGGACTAGAGGGCATGGGATGAAGTTGGAGGGGGGACGATTCAGAGGAAACATGAGAAAGAATTTCTTCACAGAACGGGTGGTGGACAAGTGGAACACCCTGCCCGAGGAAGTGGTGGGGGCTGACTTGGTCACGGGATTTAAGAATGCATGGGATAGCCATACAGGAATGCTGGAGGTCAGGGGTAAGGTGCAACAGACTTATAGGAAAACAGAGTGAACTTACAAGGTCAAATGGCCAGACTGGGTGGCCCATAGGCCCTTATCTACCGACACTGTCTATGTATCCATGTATGTAGGCACGACACAGGTGACTTGCATCACAGTGCAGTATCACGGCACGTCTGTGTATGTGTCACTGGTGGTCCATGCATGCACTGGGCACATAGCTGTGTAACTGGCATCGCACCATGTTGCCACGTCACTTGACAGCCTTGTTTGTGCTGTGATGGACATGGGCAGTGTGTGTGTGTGCAGTGGTGCGCATAGCTGGTGCCGCCTGTTTGTGATGGCCATGTGCATGTTCACTGTGGGTGGGTGCATGCCATCACAGGTGCGGGACATTGGGCTATATGGCTTGCAGGTTGGGTGGTGTTCAGGGTTGTGGTCAGTCACAGCCATTGACTGTGTTCCCATTTTCCTAGGCCTCGAGGTTCTCGGTAGGATTCACCATGATATTCGGGGCCTCACACGGGTGTCGATCGAAAATCAGGGCATCCTCCAATCAATCAGACGCCATGGCCTTCGGAGGAGGCGGCACAGGACGGTGCAGGACCAGGCAGAGGATGAGCAGCCAGCTGGGCCATAGCGGCTGCTACCCTTCCCACTTCTCCCATCCCTACCACCCTGCCTTCCCACTTCTCCCATCCCTACCACCCTGCCTTCCCACTTCTCCCATCCCTACCACCCTGCCTTCCCACTTCTCCCATCCCTACCACCCTGCCTTCCCATTTCTCCCATCCCTACCACCCTGCCTTCCCTCTCCAAGTTGTTCATCCCTACCCCTTGAACACCCCTACCTTGTACCCGTCCCCCCCTTGTAAATAGTTGTTATTGCTTTGTTTCTTTACTATTCGATATTTAAATATACATTTCTATTTTGATATGAATACTGTGTTGGTCTCTGATTTGCAGCTGGCTATGGGTGCTCAGTTGCAGGGGTGTATATGCCATCTGGGGTGGTATGGTCCTGTGTGTGTGTGTGTGTGTGTGTGTGTGTGTGTGTGTATGGGGAGGTATCTCCAGCATGGCAGTGACTTTCGGTTGGTCTTGCCATCTGCTGCCACCCAGTGCTGGGTGCACAGGGTGTGTCTGGCTTGTAGGCTTCTGTGTTGCACGGGCCTGACGTGTGCTGGGGGGACTGCATGGTTTCCTGCAGTGCCAGTCACTGAACATGGGTGGTGTCTTGGGGTCACAGTGCAGGGTGTGCTGTGCATACGGGGGGCTGATGTGCACTGTGATTGTCAACTCCTGTGTGTGGCACTCTCCGTCTGCCAGTGGTTGTGCTGGGTGTCAGGGCTCTGCTATGCTTTGTTGGCTTTTCCCATGGGCACGTGATCATCCGTCCCACCTCCAGTGATGCTGTGCTTGGGGTGTGCCGTGTGGTGTGGGTTCTGCAGTGTGTTCCTGTGCCCATGTGTGGCATGGCTGGCGGTGGGCCCCAGCCTGCCTCCCTGGATGTGCAGTTCCATTGCTCTGGGGGGCTGTGCTTGCGCTTATGGCGATCTGGAATGCTCAGCTGAGCTTCCCTGGATTGCGCCATAGCGCAACATTTCAACTCAGCTTCTCCTTCTTGGTTGAGCGATGGCGCAGTATGTGCGATATTCAGACGTTGGTTGCTTGCGCAATTTGCTCTGCTCCATGTTTGAATATCGCACCTGTTTGCGATTTGCGCAACTGGTTTGTGCTTGCTCCTGCTGTTGCGCCAGTTTTGAGCGCAGTTTGAATATCTGGGCCATAGTCTTCAAAATGAATACTACATAGTAATTATTTAGCATTCATTCTAGGGAATATACTATACTGGGAGTAGTCAAACTGAGTACCATGAAGACTTCATTTTGTATTCAATTTGTAATGTAGGATGACTGCAAAGAAATCTAGTCTTCCCAATTTATATATTTTAGCTCCTAGGCATACTACCTGCACACTACTGGCATACTAGATGCCAAGCACTGTTTGAATAATGTCTGAGCATTATATGTATAATTTTTGGAATACTAAATTAATAACGAATTAAGATATTCCATTTTGGTGAGCACCATGCTGTACTAGAAGCTGAACCATGACATAGGAGACCATAATCTAAAACTGATAGTACATACGAACATACTAAATTGCCAGCAGATACAGGACATATGGGCTATCTAGTCTGCTCAAGTGTGCAGCACTTCAGCCTTAGACTGCAGCTGCCCATCCTCCACTAACTCCTTCCCTCCCCAACTGCCCCCTGGTATGTACTTTCCCCTTGAATTTGTCCTACCCCCTCTTGAAGCACCCCACAGTCTGCACTGATACTAGTTGCTCTGGCAGTGCATGCCACCCTGTTACCACACTTTCAGTGAAGTAATGCCTCCTCCTTTCCCTCCTGAATCTGCCCCCCTTTAACTTCAGGGAGTGCCCTCTGCTAGCTCTTCCATTCTGGTGAGTGAACCCACTCTCAAAGCCTACTCAGTTCATCCCCTTCAGGTACTTGAAGGTCTCGATCATGCCCCCTCTCTCTCTTCTATCCTCCAGGGTATACATGTTGAGCTCTTTTAGTCTTTCCTCGTAAGTTCTATCCCCCAACCCCTAAATCATTCCTTTGTTGCTCTTCGCTGCACTGCCTCCAGCAGTTTGATATCCCTTTTCAAGTACAGGTGCCAGAACGGCACGCAGTGCTCCAAGTGTGGCCGCACTAGGGACCTGTACAGGGGCAATATGACTTTGCTACATCTTGATGTAACCCCCCTTGCTATACACCCTAGCATCCTGTTAGTCTTAGCCGCTGCCTTCCTACACTGGGCCAAGTGGTTTAATTCCCCGTTCACCAGCACCCCCAGATCCTTCTCGTCGTTGGATGTGGACAGTTTGATACCATTCATCCAGTAGCTGTGTCCAGGGTTTTTAGCTCCAAAATGCATCACTTTGCACTTCTTGGTGTTGAACCCAAGCTGCCAGGTGTGTGCTCACTCCTCGGGTCTTGCCAAGTCCTCCTGCAGTAATTTGTCACCCTCTCCCCAGCCACCTCAGCACAGATCTTGGTGACATTGGCGAGGAGGCTGATCTTATTATAGTAAAAATCTTTGAGCCTAGACTTTGTGTATTTCTGCTAAAAGCAAATCATTAATTTTATAAAGTAATCCAAGTCATTGATGGATAGATTTAATTATTGACTCAATATGGAAACAACTGAGAAAGTCTATCTAAAATAACTCTGAATAGGAAAATTGATTCACCAGTTCAATGCCAATACATTCCAAGGATTTAACTGAAAAATTCTGATCACTAACTAAGTTCTTAGTTTTCAGTTTTTAATTTTCAATAACAGTAAGTGCTAAGTGAATCAAAGCAAATCAGTTTGAATATGATCAAAAAATAAACTTTTAATTACAGTTTAATTTAACAATATTGTTGTCTTTACAAAACAGTATGGTACAAAGGAATACAACAGAATATCAGATGACAAACAAGCCTGAGGGAGGGAGTTCAAGGGTGTAGACAGGCATACTCACTGTACACATTTGTGTACAGTTTTGTTCAGTGCCTGTCCCAAACCACATGGCTTTCTGTTATTATCAATCTAATCTATAGTTTTGAGTTAGTGTATGCAACTGAGTAGTGTCTTTGTTTAAACTTCTGTTGTGTAGGAGACAGGTCTGTGTATAACCTCTTTAGAGATTAGAGGAATCATCTGACAGCAATCTGACTTATTTGTAAAGGGGCAGCATTTGGAGAAGATGTGTACATTTTTTAATGGGGGGGGGCAGCAGCTGAAGTCTGTGGGCCAGATATTCAAAGGGGTTGCGCCTGGCGCAACAGAGATGTGCCAGTCACCAACCCCACATTGGTGCCCCAGCAAAATATTGAAGGCGCGCGCAGTGCAAACTCTAAATGTGCCGGGTGCAATGTAACAGTATGCAGCGCAGATGCAGGGTGTGTGCCCATGCATATGCGGCACATCCCGATTTTCAGCCCGGGATGTGCAGCACATATGCTGGCACAACCCTGCAGAGTAGGAGCAACTCCTGGCCATCCAAAGGCAGGCTGCAGTACTGCAGAGTGCAACACAGCAGCCCAGCCTTGGGTGGCCACCCGCCCACCCAGAACACTGTCCATAAGCACTCACTGTACCTGCCCCCCCCGTAGCCACGATATGTTTCAAACTACACCCTGGTAGTCTAGTGGCCCACCTCAGTCCCCAAATCCCCGATGTATATAACATATGACCATCCCTGGTGCTCAACTGGTCCCCCCTCCCACCCAAGTCCCCAATGCCCCATACCATGCACCGATGCCTGTCCCTGGTAGACTAGTGGACCCCCAAACCATGTCCGCAATAGTGGTAAATGCATATTCCTACAGTCCGTGGTAGTCTAGTGGACCCACTCCCTCCTGAGTCCCTGATCGCAGTAAACTGCACACACAGCATTCACTGGTGATCCAGTGGCACCTCCAACCCCACCCACCCACACAATCACCTTGCCCACCCTGCTCCCCCCCAGCACTGGTGGGTGGCAGCATCCCACCCGCCAAATGACAGTTACAGTATGGCTGTTGCCCATTGTCCTCTTGTGTGACCAATGAGCTTGCAGGGCATACTGTCCCAGACAGCTAAATATGTGAATGTTTCATTCACATATTTGGGACTGTCTAGGACGGTATGCCCTGCAAGCCCATTAGTCCACACAAGGGAGCCACATGGGCTTATATCCCATACTGTCACTGTCATTTGGCAGGTGGCTGGGCGGTGGTATAGGTGGGATGCAGCCTCCCACCAATGATGAGGGGGTGCGGGGTGGACTAGGGGTCCTGTGTGGGTGGGTAGGGTGGGGTGTCACTGGATCACCAGGGAATGCTATGTCATGCATATTACTACAATTGGGGACTCGGGAAGGAAGGGGTCCACTAGACTATCATGGACTGTAGGAATATTGATTTACTATGATCACAGAACTGGGTGGAGGGGTCCACTAGTCCACCAGGAATAGGCATCAGTACATGTTATGGGGCATCGGGGCCTTGGGTGGGAGGGAGGACCACTAGACCACCAGGGATGGTCATATGTTGTATTCATTGGGGAATCAGGGACGGGGGGCCACTAGCCTACCAGGGCTGTGTTTTTACACTTCTGCCATGCGATGGCGGCTATGGGGCAGGGATGCCCCGGGATCCCCACAGCACATGTCATGCTGTGTAGGGCACCAGGCGCAAGCCGCCAGGCTGCCCTGCGCAAGGCATGGCAAATGGGGCCATAATGACATGCAAATGGCCCGATTTGCACCTTGCATATATTATGGCCTCATTTGCAAGCCCCCCTGCTGAATATTGTGGGTGATGCGCCTAGCGCAACTGCACTTGTACTGGCATATTCTCATGCTCCCTAGCTGTGGCTTGCGCTGGCACAGTGCCACTGCACCATGCACAGTATGTGCGCTGGCCCTGCCATATTCAGAGGTGCTGTGCCATGGTGCATCCCTGTTGAATATCACCTGGACCTGGCCCCAGCACATCACAGTTGCACCACACCCAGGCTTGCTCCACTGCCTGGCGCAGTCTGAATATCAGGCCCTGTGTGTACAAAACAGAAATATCTGGCTACACCCCTGAGGGAGTTCAGAAACAAGGTAAATAAAAAAGGGTCTCAGTATAGAATCCTGTGGGACACCCAAACTAATAGGTGCATATGAAGAAAAAAGTATTTAGTTGGACTATTTGCATTCTTAGATGTAGGTTTTCTTTTAAACATGCCCAAACACCACTTTGCATACAGTGCCAATACCAAGCAAGGGCTTCAGCAGAATTTTGTAATTGACTAGATCAAAGGCCTTGGTGAGGTTTGCAAACACGTCCACCACAGGATTATGTTTGGCTGAAATAAGAAATGGAATAAACTAAAAACAGAGGTTACTTAGAAATAAAATAAATAAAGAGGGCTGTACCTTTAAATATTGTCTTCATAATTAGTCTTATATGTTTAACACCACTTAAAATTATTTAAATTTATGGACCCAACCTGAAATGAGGCTAAACTGACAGATGGAAATATTTTACACAGTTTTAAAATTTATACCGTAAGTAGTTTAAATGATGAAACTAATAAGGTGATCAAAACGGTATGCCCCCAGGATGGTGACACTATTATAGCGAAAACGTCAATGCCGACAACATCGATGTTTTCACTGTAGTAGTCCGCCTGAGACCCTGGCACTCTCTCTCTCTCCCATTCCTGCACCCCCCCTCCCTGATCCAACTCTGACTCGGAGTTAGAATCCTTAAGATCAGGAAGTGCAGGGGGCAGAACCTCCCACATGGGTGGTTCGGGGGACAAAGACCCCCGATGAAAAAACAGCCAGGGTCTCCATTTGGATTTATGTCAACCGCAAGTTGGGGTCAACATAAACCCATTGCTGTAATGGCAGTCGACAACTTAATTGCCGAACTGACACCATAGAAACAGATGTTTACTGGCAAAAAAAGGCCCATTAACGAATCGTGCTTGCTGAAAATACACATAATTATTATCACAACTGCAAACCAAGTCATGAAAACAATAACAAAGTATGGTCACTGTGATGCTTGGCCAGCTGGTTATGGTTATTGTAAGATATTGGTGTTATAAATACATGGTCTGAGTATGACCATTTCAGTGGGAGAGATTTGGCCTTTAAATTACAAGGTGTCAGCTGCTGAAATCACAAGATATATTACACTGACCAGGAGATTCCTGTAATTAAGACTTCCTTAAAGGAGAAGTCCACCCAGAATGTGCAAAAACATATGTTATGTAGAGTGTTTTGATATGTATGTTAAGTCCTAGTATGTCCTTCCCTCTGTCTGCTATTAGGAGTTTTTCCTAAATTAGCCTGTTAGCTGTATGGTAGTTTTACGACACCTGGGGATCTCCATCACAAATAGGTTTATTGGTTTTCTTTCTCCTACACTGCACCCTGGCTCATGTGACAATGATGTAGCTATGCCCTTACATTTAGCAGGGCCTGTCACAGCTCAGCCACAAAGATAATACTTCTTTCAGAGAAGTCACACTGCTAGATTTTGGGTGAGTGTAATCATTATTATTTTTTGACATTAGTACCTTGTCCTGATATGTTACAATCTATAAGGTGATGTTCAATTTTTGCTACTTAGTACTGGTGCAAAAACTGAAAGTGACTGAGAGGAATAGAGTAAACAGTGACATGATTCAAATACACACACACACACACACACACAGCAGAACATAGCAGAACAAGGTACTGATATCAAAAAATAATAAGGATTACACTCACCCAAAATCTAGCAGTGTGTCGTCTTTGGAAGAAGTATTTTCTCTGTGGCTGAGCTGTGACAGACCCTGTAACAAGACACCAGCTTCCTGCAATGGCAATTAGACATCACACCAAAGGGCACTCTGGGAAGACTAGGGGCCATAACAGAAACCAGAATAGCAACCTCCAAGGGCAATAAAACAGTTAGGGAAAGTTAGAAAAAACAACTCTCACAGCCAGAGGAAAATAAAACACTGTGAACTGGTTAGAACACAGAAAAAAGACTACTACATATCTTTTTCTGATTTTAACATGGAGTTTTCCTTTAAAGAAGTGGCATTTTATTACCTTTTTATGACATGCTCAGGCTTTTGAAGTTGAAACAAAATCTAAAGTTTATGACATCAGGAAAGAAAGGGTAATTTGGGTGTTCCTATCAAGTTTAACTCCTAGATGACAAATGCTGGGTTTTCTCAGATCATAGAGAAATATTTTATTAAAGGAGGTCATATTTAGGAAATGTGTTTTTTTCTTCTGATGTTCCATTCATTAAAGGTACCTCCCGGTAGGAAATCATGTTTGTAATTTTATATTCTAAAAGGAGGAGCTAGATGACTCATCTAGTGGGTGTGGAAATAGAGTTGAAAATGTATCAGTGTTCGTGAAATGTGATATATCGTCTTGGGCTCTGAAGAAACAGAGTTCCCTGACATTTAACTTTAAACACACTTACAGAGGTAATACATTGGATAGAAAAGATCTAAACGTATTGTGGTAGGAGTTTTATTCTGTAACTTTTCCCATTTTCGTTTGAGATTGTAAACTCTTGATATTTGTTCCGTATTTTATCTTATTTTCATATTTTTAGTAAAATCACATTTTCTTGAAATACTGCCTGTGTCTTCCCAGTTCTTTTTGCATGTGAGGTGCCTGTATTTTAAGTCTGACAACTGTTTAAAAGGCTTGATGGTGTTACTAAGTTTGAAAAAGGTAAGAATATACCTAAGGTCTCTTATATAGTTTTAAGGGTTCATTTTGGATACTTGATTAGGTGCCCTTAGGCGAAAGATATATTGCCGCCCCCCAGGAGAATATTATCTGAGCCTGTACATTTGGGTATGCTAGCATAAGGTTGAACCACCATGAGGCTCCAGTGGCGGAATCGGTTAGCGCACGGTACTTATAAAACAGTACTGAGGAATGCCGAGGTTGTGAGTTCGAACCTCACCTGGAGCATGTTTTCTCTAAGAGGTAGCAAAGAAAGTGAAAGCCAAAAAGATTGCATTCAGGCAATACAAAAAGACACAGGCAGAAGGGGATAGGGAGAAGTACCAGGAGAAGCAAAGGGAGGCAGGGAGGTCAGTAAGGGAAGCCAAAGCTCAGACAGAAAAACACATTGCAAAATCAGTGGGTAGAGGGATAAAACCTTTACAGGTACATAAGTGAAAAAAAAGAAAGACAAAGGGAGGATAGTATGAGACTGAAGGGGGAGGATGGGGGCAGCGTGGAGGATGACAACAGTAAAGCTGACATGTTGAATAGGTATTTCTGCTCAGTCTTTACTGAGGAAGAGGAGGATAATGGGTCTGAAGGGAGTACAAGGGGTGAGAATGTGCAGAAATGGACACAAGTCCCTTTACACTAGAAAGGGTCCTGAAGGAACTGGAAGTAATAAAGAGTTGATAAAGCAATGGGGCCAGATGGGGTGCCCAGGGGTCCTAAAGAACTAAGAGAGGTGGTGGCTGAACCTCTGGCTATCCTGTTTAGCTGATCACTGGAAACAGGGGAGATGTAGTCCCCTTATACAAAAGTGGGAACAAAGAGGAAGCAGGGAACTATAGATCAGTCAACCTCACCTCGGTAGTGGGGAAGATCGTGGAAGCACTACTGAAGGAGAGATTGGTGGAACATCTGGCTGTCAATGGACCACAGGACCCAAGGCAGCATGGTTTCCACCAGGGGAGGCCAGTGTCAGACCAACCTCATTGAATTTTTGACTGGGTGACTAGGGAGGTGGATCAGGGAGGGCAGTGGACATGGCTTATTTGGACTTCAGCAAGGCCTTTGACACTGTGCCACATAGAAGACTATTACACAAACTGGGGAATATGGGTGTGGGCAGGACAGTAGTGTGGTGGGTAGGTAACTGGCTGGGTGGCAGGACACAGGGGGTGGTGGTAAATGGCTGTCACTCCACAGAGGGAAGAGTGACCAGTGGGGTACCACAGGGATAAGTTCTAGTCAGTTCAGACCGGTCCTGTTCAACATCTTTATCCGTGACATTGCGAAGGACCTAGAAGGCAGAATTTTACTGTTCGCTGATGTCACAAAGCTCTGTAACAGAGTAGACACACCAGAGGGTGTAGACAGAATGAGAAGGGACCTGCAGAAATTTGAAGAATGGTCAGGGGTTTGGCAGTTGATATTCAATGCAAGGAAGTGCAAGATAATGCATATGGGGCACAAAAACCCTGGCACAATATATCAGTTAGGGGGTGGAGGATATAGCATGCACTAAGCAGAATGGATCTTGGGGTTATCATCCTGATGACCTCAAGGTAGGGAAACAGTGTGACAAGGCAGCAGGTAAAGCAAATAGGATGCTGGGATGTATAGCAGGCATCACCAGCAGGAAAAGGGAGGTCATAATTCTGCTATACAAGACACTAGTGAGGCCCCACTTGGAGTACAGTGTACAGTTCTGGAGACATACCTACGTAAGGACATAGACAGGGTTGAGAAGAACTAGAGGAGGGCAACAAAGATGTTGCATGGATTGCATCACAAGTCCTATGAAGACAGGTTGAAGGAACTGAACATGTACTCCTGGAGGAGAGGAGAGGAGGGAGAGAGGGATATAATAGAGACATACAAGTATCTTACAGGGAGGAACAGGTGCAGGAATACACTATTTTAAGCAAAAAGATGTTCCAGGACTAGGAGGGCATGGGATGAAGTTGGAGGAGGACGATTCAGAGGAAACATGAGGAGGAATGTCTTCACAGAACGGGTGGTGGACAAGGAACACCCTGCCAGAGGAAGTGGTGGGGGCTGAAACAATCACGGGATTTAAGAATGCATGGGCTAGACATAAAGGAATTCTGGAGGTCAGGGGTAAGGGGCAACAGACTTCTAGGAAAACATAAACTGAACTTACGAGCTCAGATGGGCAGACTGGGTGGGCCATAGGCCCTTATCTGCCGACACTGTCTATGTATCTATGTAAGGTTCACAGTTTGAATCCCCTAGAACTTGAGGCTAAAGGTGATTTGGACCCAAAAGCAGACAGGAGGGTTACCCTGTCTGTAACCTGTTCACACTATTGTGCTCTGAGGTTGGCACTGTGGAAGTAGAGGGCCTGACCTGCGGAATGCGTTTGTGGCAGATTTGGTTGGCAGAGGTGTGATAAAGAATTGGTAACACAAGGTTTAACAGTTCAGTGTGTCAGCTTAATGTGGTAAAGCTCACTTGCAAAATAAGGCAGTGATTTAATTTTAAAAAGTAAACAGAACTATATCATTTTGTTTACGGTCAAAGTTCCTACCCATTTTATTTTGTTTTCTAAAGTGCAAGTTAGAGTACCCGTAGTTAGGGAATAAGATGGCTTCCAACTACAGTGGGTACACTGCAGACTACTTGAGGCAGTTATGCCAGGACAGAGGAGTCCAGTATGAGGGGAAAGCCAACAAGCAGACCCTCATAGATGCCCTGATGGCTGCAGATGACCAAAGCATTGAGTCACAGTCCATGACTGGAAAGGACCAAACCTTGGGTGTGGAGGGGCCAGTGCAGTGTCCGTATCCGGTCAGAAGGACAGCAGGGCCAAGGGCCAAGTGCAACAGGGCCACAGTAGCAAGGGAAGGTCACCAGCATTCTGGAACCAGAAGCAATCAGGCTACAGATGGAGTTGTGGATGATGGAGCTGGAGTTTGAACAGAAAAAAGTTTGAAGCCCAGCAACAAAGGGAGCTTGAACAGAGTAACCTGGAGATGGAAAGAGAGGAGAAGAGGGAGAGAGAACAGCGAGAAGCTGACCATGAAAAGCATGAGTGCCAGGGAGCCACAGAGGAAAAGAGGAAGTGAGAACAGCAAGATGCTGACCGTGAAGCTCGTGAGTGCCACAGACAACATGAGCTGGAGAAGCTAAGACTCCAACCACCAGCACCAGAGCAGGTAAGTGGCTTGGGTTTAGCTGGAACCACTGGACTGGGTTACAAATTAAATTCCAAATTAATAGCTGAATTTAAAGAGGGGGAGGATATGGATGCCTTTTTAAATTCCTTTGAAAACGTTTGTATTCAGGCAAATATTCCTAGAGGGTCCTGGAGCTTTCAGCTATCCCCGCTACTTACCGGGAAAGCTCAGGATGCATTGGGTCAAATGGACAATGAGGACAGTAATGATTACAGCAAACTTAAAGCTGCACTTTTAAAAAGTTTGATTTAACTACAGAAGCATACAGAGCTAAATTTCATAAGCTCAGGAGAAGCCCTGACATGAGCTACGAGGAGTTAGCCACGAAACAACGTCAGTTTTTAAAACGTTGGTGGGAAGGAATTGAAGCAAACTCTGTAGATAAAATTGAAAATGCTATATTGTTAGGACAGTTTTTCTGGGCATACCCAGCACAGCTGAAACCTGGCTAGAGGACCGAGATCCCAAAACAGTGCAAGAGGCTGCTGAACTCATAGGCGCTCGGAAGCGGGGGTGGGGGGGCGCTAGCCCCAGGTTTTTGCGCAGTAGAAGAGCGCCCCTTTCTATATTTTCATATATTGGTGCAGTGAATGCTGCAGAAATTAATCACAATGCGTGACTGTGCTGCCACTGTGCCCCTCCCACCCTGCACTCGCGGCTACTACTTGAATTCAACAAAACAAAAGAAACACTTGACTGGCTGCCTGTGTTAATTTCATGCTTCTCAGCAAAGTTTGAGAGTTGCAAAGTGGAGTGGTTATTATAACGAGTCTACTTTACATCTCCAGAACTTTAACACTTGTTAATTCAAGGCGCCCATCAGCTCCTAACACCTCTCGGGTTTCCTCTTTGTTTGGGAGTCAGGATTTAACACCTAGCACCAGAGATAATCATCCTAAAGCTTACAGATCTGTCCTGCCTTCCCTTTGCTGGTGCCTATAAGTCTAACAGGGACACAACTTCAAAGGAGTCAGCACTCTGCCTCAGCAGCAATATAGCAGAAAAGTGTTTTTTTTAACCTTTTGAATGTCCCGACATGATCTGTGTGGAAGTTCTGAGGCCGAGAAGTTGAACGACGATACAGCGAGGCAGACTAGCAGCAGGCCCCAAGCCAAGGTATAAAGGTAGTCACACCACAGGGCAGAATCCCATTTCTCACAGACTACTCCTTCCTGTACCTGGCTTTGCCTGGTTGGTTTGAGTGTTGTGGTCGAACTTGTGTTGCGGAGTCGGACTTACTATATTCAAAATACTTTTGCTGTTTTTTACTGCCAGCACAATTAATCACTAAATCACTTTAATTTATTTGCTTCAGTCTCAGACAGACTCTTCAGAACTTCAACTTCCAGGAGAGATCACCAGGGCAGAACAAGTCCAGTCCAGATTGTTGCACTGAGAGACCATCGGATTCACTTGTGCCGTGGTGGTGCCAGGGTGCCACGCACACTGCTGAAGCCTGCCTGTCCTGACTCAGAGTTTTGTGTTTAAACCTTTTTTTTTTTTACTTATAGAGCTAGAGAGCTTAGTTTATCTTTTTCCTTCTCCCTGCTCCAGTCACAAGACAACAGTGACTGAAGCGACCGTGGCTATTTCAGTGACTGTAGGACGGACGATCATGGTGCTCAGACTGTGAGCTGCTGCTGCTGCTGCCTGAGTGAGTCTGAGAGGTGACTGGGCAATGACCCACCCACCCCCGATGGTACTGTCCCGGACCCGGCAATCAGTCAGTCCATTACTCCGTGTGGTGTGCCTGCTAGTGCCCACTAGGCTGCTACCAGGGTCCCAGTGCCGGTAAGTGAAGAGAGCGACAAACAAGTCCCGGTGGTCCCTAAGTACTTACAGTACAGCAGTAGTTGTACCTTGTCTTCATTCTGTAAGCCGCCTGCCACCCGCTTGCTTTGCCCCGTTGCCCACCCGGCACCCACCCCGCCCATCGCTTGCTTGCTTGCACCTTGCATTGCCCCCACAAGTCCGTACTCATTTGCCTGGCTTTGCTCAGTCGGATTCTAAAAAGAAAAAGTTGGGTCACTGGCATGGTCGTGATTGTAAACTCAGGACGCAAGCGCCGAGGACAAGAACAGGTGATTCGAGAAGAAGATCCCCTCCAAATAGGCTACGCTGCTACTTGGATCGGACCTGTACTGTACTTCTGCTATACAGGTAAAAATAAATAATATTTGAAGATACTAACTTTCCTGGCTGCATAGATATTCTGCAAAGCAGGGCCCAAAGGTTACTATTCTTCGGTAAGCTAAAATATGATATGCACTGCTGCTGTTGTTTTCATATATTTTATTTATTTAAAAATGCACTTTATAAACAGGAATGGGGATACATTATAACCCTGACAATTTGGTTTGTTTTATTTTAACATTTGCCATTATTTGGATGGAGAACAAGAAGTTCACAACAGGCAGGGTGTGACGGAAAGCAGCCAGTAAGCACACCTTCGTAGACTTCAGTTGTATTATTAACAGCAATTGTGTGTAAACATACCTACTACTACTGCAACATATAGAATAGTGGATAGCTGACTATCCACAACAAGGCTGTGTTTCCATCGAGGGAGCTGATGATGTCATAGAGACCCGGTGACCATCACGAGAGGTCTCCATGGCATCATCAACTCCTGAGATGGAAACACAGACTAAGCTGTGGATAGACAACTATCCACTATTTTTATAGTATATGGTTTCCCCCAAAATGGAGACAAGGTTCATACCTTGCGTTGACACTCCTGCACTGGTCCTCACTCAAGTCCCCCAAGATACTAGTCCTCCTCACTGCAGTTATGCTATTCCGATCACGTCCTCGAATAAAGCAGTAGGGTACTAATCGCTGCAGTCCCACTCTACTTTCACCATAACTGTGCCAGAGATAAAAAAAATGAACAAAACAAAACTGAAAATTGAGAGTTTGGATACACGGAGCCGATTGTGGCAGTGCGTGTCCAAACTGTCTGCTTGCCCGACTGCTCGCTAACTGAATGCGCCATTTTAGAATGTATTTTTTTAAACACTGCCTGTTTCCACCAATCAGGTAGGAGCTCAAAGGGCAAAAGTTGTTGTACTATCGATGTGATGTCAGAACGATAGTACAACAACTATTTTGACTTTTGAACTGTCCTACAACAGGATTTGGAAAATCATCATTTTCCATCCACAATAAACCCTAACCATATACTATAAAGGGATTAAATCATTTATGTCTAACATGGAAACAGAGGGAGAGGCAGCAACAATGGCTCTGAAATAAATTACTGTAAGTGTGTGTGCCCCCTACTTAAGCTGGACCTGTGGGTTTATTTGTGATTGGTGTTTAGTTACCTGCAGTAAGTTACAACAAATACTGTGGTGCCACCAGTCTTGCAGGTGAGGTAACTAAATCACAAAATAAACCCACAGGAGCAACTTGGGTAGGCACACACACTTACAATAATTTAGAGCCAGTGTTGCTGTCTCTTTTACCATGTCAGACATAAATGAACCCCTTGCCTTTGCTGTAGTAGGCATGTTTACACAGTAAACACATTGCATGCTGTTGATAATATATCTGAAGCTGCCTAGTAAGTCAGTGGATAAGTACAGATATTGAGATACATTCCAGGTTCAGTTCTCTGCAGGGAGTGGGACTCAAATCTTTTTGCCCAAAGACATCTGAGATAATAGAAACCTTTGTAACAAGCTACAATAAGTTGAGCAAGGGCCAGGTTAGGGAAAGATATAGCAAACAATGCAACCTTTTACAAGAAAATCTGATTTGTAAGTAGCACAGTAGTAGTTTTGGGAAGAAAACTTTGTCAAGTTTGGTACCAAAAACATGGGAAAGGTTGTCAAAGCAAATTAATGTTATTGTATTAAAATCTTTTGATTGTTTTAGGTCATTTTTGAACACTCTTTATGATATACATTGTAACTGTTTTGGATGAAACTTGCACCTTATCTACACTATCATGACTAATTATGTGTTATGTTTTATATGAAATAATTGTGCATGTTTGTAAACCTGTGATTTGTATGTTATGTCATGGATTCAACCAGGAAAGAGATTTTTTATCTTAATTTGATATCCAATAAAAGATGAAAGCTGAAAGTAGGGTTTTGGTTTTCAAGTTAAATTTCCTTCTAACAAATGCCTCCTTATTTGAACATTTTTAGTATTTATAATACTCACTATATAGTTTTAATAAAAAACTCCCTGACAGATTTCTACCAAACATACATTAATTTAGAATTAGACCTTATAAATTATCCTGATGTCTGTGTAATTGTGACTGGTGGGTGCCAGTTTACAAGCCCTGTTATAAGACATCTGAGTTATAAATTCTAAGTGGCAAAAATTACTGGTTTATCATAAAACTTTGCATTACATGGTGTGTCTGTGTGTGTGTGCGCGCGTGTGCATGTGTGCGTGTGCGCCTGCGCACAATTTGTGTGGGCAGTGGGCACACAGATAATGGCAGAAAAACAGACTTTTATTGTACTCTACATAGATATATAAAACTGTTCCTAGATAGAGAGCTAGATAGAGAGATGTTCTATAAAATTCATCCTGGCCCATTCAAAAAAATCTATAAATAAATTCCCAGTCCCTGTTGCCATTATGCCATCAGAAAATTGAGTTTGTCACTTTTTTAAAATGTATATGCTTTCCTCCTGTCAGTCCTCTTCCCACTGTTATTTTCCATTCCTTCAACATATAGATTATGGGCTAGATTTCCTGACAATAATGTATCAGTAAAACTTGTTGATTTAAACTTATTATGCAAACCATTCACAGTCAGAAGAGCCAATTATATTACAAATATATGTTGAAAAATCAGAGGGAAAAAAAGATTTAAACTGATTCCTAAACATCACCATTGAGTCATTACTGTCTAATTATACTCCCAGAACACAATGAAAAGTTATTTTCTTGTTGCCTTCTAAAGAATGTCAATGTGTTTGTGAATTTAAGGAAGAGGCATTGAATCGGTAGCAAAAAGATATGCTGGCCCTACATGAAGCAGCAAACCTGTGTTGGGCACAGGGCTAACCTCAGTTGCCTTATGCTGAAAGTGAATGCCTACGCGACTATGTATGTTTACATTGAGTGACATGGCGTATTGGAAAGCAGCAGTCATAGTGAGTGAACAAAGAATTAAAACAAATAATACATAATTGTGCCCCATCCAACAGTTCTTTTAACACTTAACAGTATTGGGAAGGATGGAGGAGTAAGTTACCAAGAAAGGTGAAAACAGGTTGAAGAACAGCTAGGGAAAAATAAGTAAGTTAGTGATCAAAGGAGACTAGAGAGGAGGAATTTTTTTTATTCAATTATTCATGTATTTATTTATGAATTTTAACATCGCATTCTCTTGAGCAACATCTCATTTTTTTGTTGGCTCGCACTTGCGCATGAGTCAACATCTTGCGGTAGTAGCAGATTTGGAGGAGCGGTCACTGTGGGCGAATGCAGGGCACGCATCAGTTGGTGCGTCCCTCATTCCCCAATCAGCTAGCAGCAGGCATTGACATCACTTATCCCTAATGTGGCCACCAAATCTAAGAAAAGGTCTGCTGCAATGAGAGCAAAGCTCTCATGCAGCAGGGTTCTAACACGCCTCTGGCGTGCCTTGTGAAATGGCTGCAGTGACTGCCACCACCTGTCACAATGCACGATGGAGCCCACTCCCCATCAGCATAATGCCCCCCTCCATTTAAAATGAATGCAAGGGGTGCCCAATGCCCTCGGCATCATGCGCTTAACAGTCTTTCTTTGCCGATGGGGGCCCAATCTGATGGCTTGTGCTTATTTACGCGACGGGAAGCCCAATCCCCATCAGCATACCTTCATCCCACTTTTGTGTGTGCTGAGAGTGCCTAATCCCCTCGGCTCTTGTCCCCCCCTTCTGTATGTGCCAATGGGGGTGCCCAAACCCCCATCGGCTACACCATCCCCTCCAAAACACTTAGGTGGCATGTTGGAAGCCCACCCCAGTGTGCTAAATCCCGTGAAAAAGGAAAACCATCCTGCAATTTTTTTTTTAAACCTGGAAAAAAAGAAAATGGTCCCTCCCAGTCTCCCTGCCCCTTCCCAAACGTGCGCCCACCCTCTGCACACCCTGCCTCCCACCCCCCACCCCATACTTACTCTCCGGAGTCTGGTGCACGATCTTTGTGGACCGAACACGTCTGCACTCTTCAAAACCGACCACGAACTGAAGAAATGCCGGTAAGCTGTATAATGGAATAAATAGGGTTTTTTCAACTTTGGTGCATATCTCAGCCATTTTGGGGAATTTTGGCACCAAATTTTCAACATGGGGTTATTGGGATCCCTCATGAATTCAGGCACTGTCATGCATTATTTGGTCCGGAAAGGTGATTTTGCGGTCATGAAAGAACAGTGCCACTGTTCATGAGGGGGGCTCTCAAAAAACCTGTGTTGCAAATTTGGTGGAAAAAATCCCCAAAGTGGCTGTTTTACAAGCGAGAGATGCACAGTTTACATGCACACTCGTAACTTCTTGAATCTGTAATATTTTCTCTCCAGATTTTCAAAATTGGTATTTTTCCACACCTCCTTATGAACCCTACAGCTGTCATTTTCCATATCCTGACTGAAATGTGTTTTCGCATGTCCTGCGCAGAACAGCGCGGTCGCTGTGCAAAATCAGTTTTTGGGACAGCTTAAGGAAATGACAGTGATAATGTTCATGAGCAGAGGTCCTAAAATGCCTAGGTTGAAAATTTGGTGATGAAATTCCATAAAATGACTGTTACAAGTGTGCATTGCGCAGTTTCCACGCACCCTTGTAACTTGGCAAATTTGCAATATTTTCATGCCAGATATTCAGCACTGGCATTTTTTCACACCTCTTTATGAACAGTACAGCTGTCATTTTTCACATTCTGCCCTAAATGTGTTTTCACACCTGTGGCGCACAATGGTGTGGTCCCTGTGGGAAATCAACATTTGGGACAAATTAACAAAAACACAGTGCCACTGTTCATGAGGGGAGGTCCCAAAATGCCTCTTTTAAAAATGTGGTTAAAAAAAATCCCAAAAATAATTGGGTTATGGACATGTGTTGCACAATTTCTATGCATGCTCATGACTTCACCAATGTTTCATATTTTCACTCCAGATTTTCAACTTTGCCGCTTTTTTACATCTCCTCATGAACAATACAGTTGTCATTTTCCACATACTGCCCAAAATGTGTTTTCATCCCTGTGTCACCAAATGGCATAGCTGCTGTGCAAAACCACCTTTCAGCTAACAAACTGATAGTGCCGCTCTTCATGAGGTGGGCTCACAAAAAGCCCATGTTGAAAATTTGGAGTGAATATACCAAAAAACGCCTATGGTGTAAGGGTTTCCAGCTGTAGCACCCCACCCTGTAGAGATTGACAGGCATCAGGGGTGTGACTTGGAATCATCGGCTGTAATGCTCACGCCATTCCACCCCCACCCTGCAGCCAGTAACAGGCATCATGGTGTGCCTTGCAGTGTTTGACCACAAAGCTCACCCCATTCTCCTATACTGCATCCACCTCAGTGTATTTCCTTATGGAATGGGGTAAGACCCAAAAGAACACCACAACACTTGTCAGTGTCTACAGGGTAGGGTGAGGTAAAATAGCATGAGTGTTATAGCTGATGACCCAAAGGCACACCCCAATGCCTGTCAGTCTCTACAGAGTGGGAGTGGGTTTGGCATCACTTTAATACTTCACTGCCATTCCTATTAGGCGTCTCTAACTCTGGCACTACCAATGCCAATGAGACAACATTTGGCATTGGCAAATGCTTGTTTAGGTAGCCCTGACCAAATAGTCTGAAAGCTTAGACATTGTTTTCATTTTGTAATCTCTATGTTGGTCCAATAAAAGGTATCAAACCATTTACTTCTGGATCTATTTTATCCTACAGTCAGGTCATAGATGTGTAAAGAGTGACTCCAAAACAATATGGATTATGAGTTGTTTTAAGGGAAAATGGGGCAGAAACTGTTCTATTTGGTATTTTTGGGAGCACACATGAGCAGAAGATTGAAGCCTACTGCAGGAAGGTATGTCAGTGGGTCACCAGAGACTTTCTGCTTCACCCAAGCAGCATCCTACAAATAAAACTGCCCTAATAGGAACGTTGATATTCAGTTGAGATGAGCAAGCACATCAGTTCTCTTCCTTACTTTAGTCAAATGGGGGAAGGGCATGTTTGTTACAAGTGTCTATTTGTGGATATTGATTTTTCTATCTGCAACTGAGCCTGCTTAGGAGTGTTTCATCAGATTTCGGTCAGATAAAAAAGATGATAGAAAATGTTTTCTGTGTGAAAGTTGCAGAAGGACTGGGCAGTGGCAGGGATAATCGTGGTTCTTTGAGAGCGTTTATTGTTTTACACAGTAGGGCAGTAAATGGTTCCTAAATAGACAGTATCAGGGAGTTTATCATTTGACATAGTTCTGTCAGGGTGAATGGAGACAATGAAATCATGCAGCGAAAGTTTTAAGGGTTGTGGACAATGTCTGGCTGTGGTTGGACACACTTGCCCCGAGACAATATTAGGGTCACAGAGCCGTGAATAGCAAGGACTAACATAGATGCGGTAGTTAGTTACAACCAGATTTCACATACTGTAGGTACATCTCCTAGAATATGTCTGCAGTAGTTTATTTTACTGACCCTGGAGAAAAATATCTATAATCTGTATCTATATCTATATCTGAAGGGCAACAACTGAGTCCCCCCTTTTCCCTGGGGAACAGTTTACACTGTACCAGTCATCATGCAGAGTAATGGAATATAATTGTGCTAATCGGACCTCTGTGACTTTGGGTACGGATTTATGCTACCCAGGCAGAACGATTAGCAAAGAGGAGGGGACCTAAAGGAATGCTCCCACGCTGTGGGAATGCCAACATTTAATTGCTTGGAATCGGGATTGCCAGGGCTGACATCTCAGAAAACTAAGGAGTATTATTTGCATTTAAGTTAAGAAGTGATGCTCTGCAAATGTGAACTGAGCTGGGTATAAAGGAGGCAGCTGCAAAAAGTGCTTAGAATGAGTACTGTTTCATTTAGTCCCTGTGGGTGCTGTGTCGGAAAATATATATTACAGTGTGAGTTTGCAATACGTAAGTCCAAGGACAGGGTGCTGTAAAGGATATGATATAGGGGAAAAATGTTTCATCCAGCTGTTTAGGGTTAAGTCCAAATATGCACTGTGCTCTTCCTGCAACACCTTTTTTAGCTTCATTACTAAACACCTCAACAGCATTGCTAGTCTGGAGTTAAAAGTAACATTATAAACACTTAAGGGAAAATGCAGTTACACATTTTTAAATGAAACTGTGGGAGGTCAACACGTGTGTGGCACTGGTGGGATTCAAACCTGGGTCTCCACATTCACAGCTCTCCATACTAACTGCTGGGCTTGGCTACCTTCAAAAGGCTTTTAATAATAATTCTGAATATTTTTTTTTGTATATTTATCCTCTTCATTTCTAGCTGTCAAAAGTAAATTTGTGATTAAGCAGCTTGTTTTGTTTTCATTTGTCATTTGACAAATAAAGGTAAAGGTAGTTCATGCGATCTGTATAAGACTTGGTGCCTGTAATGTATTTAGTTTTTTCCTTCTCTGTATTTGCAACAACTGAAAATACATGCTGACTTCAAAGTGCTAAGTAAAAATGCCTTTCTGGAAATGTATTACAGAAGAGGAAAAATGCAAAATATAAGGCAGTCAGAATTCCTCCTGCCTCAAATCTCTCTCTCTCTCTCTGAACCTCTCCTCTGAACAGGAGAGATCTTTAAGGACCATAGGCCCAATTATTCAATAAACTACATTCCCCAGCACCCACAGTAAGATGTTACTCATGGTGGTTTAATGCATCATTTATTTTATTTTGGTCAAAATGCTTGTCTGGCTATTCATTACAGAGTAAAAGGAAACAAGAACTCTGTATAGACAGCACATCAATCTAGCCAGTTTCCGCTTGTTTCAAATCTATAAGCTTGCCCGAATTAGGATGACTACCGTGACATGCACCCATCTACCCTAGATATCACCAGGCTTTGATGAACTTTTTAAATTAAGCGACATGATCAGTTCAAAGTACTAAAGTTTTAGGCTCAACTAAGCTATAACAGACAACTAGACCTCATAACGTATCCATCAGTGTTACTATACAGTAATTAAGTGTGCTTAATGTTGAGCAAAACAAAATTTATTCATGATGCTTCCGATTCCAGTAGGTTCCAGAGAGCAGTAAACTGTTTAATTTTACAGTGTTAGTTTAGTGACTGCACTCTCATTTCTATAACTAACTCTGGTATTACATAGAAACATAGAAGTTGACGGCAGATAAGGACCGCAAGGCCTATCCAGTGTGCCCATTTCTTTTTCTACCTTATAAATGTGCTATCGGCCTTTGCTCTGTCAGTGGCCTATCTATTCATAGTCATTTGTATTGCTCCCTTATGCCTATCCCATGCCTGTTTGAAGCCCTGCACTGTATTCATAGCCACCACTTCTGTGGTAAGCCATTCCATGCATCCACCACCCTTTTGTGAAAAGAATTTCTCACATTCCCCTTAATCGGCCTCCTCTAATCTCATGCTGTGTCCTCTTGTCCTGCTATTTTCTTATATTTAAACATGTTAGACTCTTTCACCTTGTTTATGCCCTTAAGGTGTTTGAATGCCTCGATCATATCACCCTCTCCTCCTTTGCTCAAGGGTATACATATTGAGCTCCGCTAATCTGTCCTCATATGTCTTCTGATGCAGTCCCTGCACCATTTTTGGTTGCCCTTCTCTGGACTGCCTCAATTTGGTTAATGTCCTTGTGAAGGTGTGGCCTCCATACTGCACGCAGTACTCAGATGGGGCCTAACCAGTGTCTTGTACAGAGGGATTAATACCTCCTCTTACGACTTTGATACCCCTACTATTACACCCTAACACCCCCTAGCCTTACCTACTGCTTTAGAGGTCTGCTTGATGATTTTAGGTCATCAGTGATGATGATGCCCAAGTCTCTTTCTTCCTTTGTGACTGCTAGCAACTCCCCTCCCAGCCTATAAGTGGCTTCAGGGTTTCTCTTCCCTATGTGCATGATCTTGCACTTCTTTGCATTAAATCCCAGTTGCCACTCTTCTGACCATTCTGCTAGTTTATCCAGATCTCTTCTCATTCTGCCCACCCCATCTGGATCATCTACTCTGTTGTTATTGTTGTTGTATTGTCCATGTGTTTTTAGTTTCATAGTATGGTGCTCATTTGTGGAAGCAGGTAATGACATGGAATCTGTATTGTAGGCTGGACTGGAGTAAATGTGTTTGGGGTGGTAAATGAAGTTGGCATTCTGCATAATTTGGGTGAGATGAACCACTGTGAGTGGCGTGGGGAGCGTTGGTAAAAAGCAGTGCCACTATGTCAAAGTCCTCGCTGTGGGCACCATTTATGAAAAACTGCGGATGGATGCGATCCCCATATTAAAACACTTCGACATTGGGTGTATAGTGTGTATAGTGCTTATTGTGTGCACTTAACTGTGGCCTTTCTCTATATTCCCACTCTTGGTAGAAGAGCCTGGCAGTGATAGGGAACAGAAGACCCAGCAGCAAGGGAAGAAAATGTCCCAGAGAAGGAGGAGTTGGGGAGGCTGGAAGGCATTTAAAAATTATGTGAGTGACAGTTTCTGGGAGAGGCTGGCTTTTAAGCGACAAATGGGAAGAGTCAGATTACCCCACATTGAATCACAGACAGAAACCCTACCATTGTAACCATTGGACAGGGGAGAAAGTAAAGGAATGCTGCAAAAAAAAACCACAAAGGAAACACAATGGCATACAAAAATGCTAGTTTTGCTGGTACCAGCCAAATCATTCATTATAAATGTGACAGGACCCACATATCTTTTACAATAGAGGTGTAGCACATAAGCATTTTGAGCAGTGGCCAAGAATGACTAATCAAAGTCGCTCCAGAAGTCGAGAGTAAAAATCAACTATTGACAGACATGGGGAGAAAGGGCAAGATACAAAACATGTTTTTTGCCATGACACTTCATTGCTAGCTTGCTTAATAATGATCATGCAGTAGTGCCTTGTTCGAAAATGGTAACCAGATGGTTTCACTAAATTTTATACACAAAAATTAATTCTCGGAGCCTGCACTCTCTGTGACATTTCATTCAATTATGCCACGGTCCGAGAGATGAAAAAGACAGATGGAGAAACAACTGGCTGATATTGCTGCCAAGATGCCAAGAAAACTAAATTACTGGTTTGGGACTGCCCAGATACCAATAGCATCAGAGCCTGCATGTGACATCGCTGCTGAGAACAATACCACACTGACATTGTCACAAGCACTGCAACTGTCAGTTGTACCAGTACAGTAAGTAACAATGTAACTCTTCCTACAGCTTCACTGTCAATGGCTTTTACAGAGTCAAATGGAGCTATGCTTGTACCAAATGTTGCATCAGTGCCAGAACTGACATGTTCCATGCCTGATGTGGATTGTCCTGCAGCTGCTATTCCAGTGCCCTGGGTGGTAAGGCCTGCTTTGATGCAGAAAACAGAGCTGCAGAGTTGTTCCCCATGAACAGCAATAGTGATGGCAACATCAGATATGTCTCTGAGACTACCCAGGCCACAGCAGCTGACCCAGAGTCTGAATCTGGTGTCTCTTTGTCTCTCCCCTCCTGTTCTGAGAATACTTGGGTTACTGAAGTTGACCCAGTGTCTGAATCTGCTGTCTCTTTGTCTCTCCCCTCCTGTTCTGAGAATACTTGGGTTACTGAACTTGACCCAGTGTCTGAGTCTGCTGTTTCTTTGTCTCTCCCCTCCTGTTCTGAGAATACTTGGGTTACTGAATTTGATCCAGTGTCTGAATCTGCTGTCTCTTTGTCTCTCTCCCCTCCTATTCTGAGAATACTTGGGTTACTGAATTTGACCCAGTGTCTGAATCTGCTGTCTCTTTATCTCTCCCCTCCTGTTCTGAGAATACTTGGGTTACTGAAGTTGAACCAGCATCTGAATCTGCTGTCTCTTTGCCTCTCTCCTCCTGCTCTTCTGTTTGTTGCTACAATATTAACTGTGTTTTTCAACAAAGCAGTGTTATAGACACATCCATCAAACAAGTCATTCTGTGAACCAATGGGAGAACTGAAACAAGAACTTGTCAAACACAATGTGTGACACTCAGTGACCACTCCCCAGTCATGTGTGCATGGTCTAACAAATTCCTTAAGCCCCCTCCCAAAATTATCGCTAGCAGAGTCCTTCCTCGTGGAAGACTTCCACATCTCAAACAACACCTGCTTCTACAAGACTGGCTATCAATCTATGAAGCAACAGATGTTAACTTGGCTCTTGATCACTTCATCTCAATTTCCAACAAAGCCTGCGACCTCTTTGCCCCTGCTAAAAGGCAAACAAAATCTCTCTAGCCCATGGGTCACCATGACTCTTCTCTCACAGCTGAAACTAAGGGATCACCTCTGGGCAGTTGCCAGGGCCACTGGCAAACAACTGGACATCCAAATTACAAACAAGCATGAAATGCCTGCACAAAGCCATATGGCTAATGAAATCCACCTATTACAAAGACGATCTCACCAATACATGGGGAAATGGTCGCGCTTTCTGGGACAATATCAAGGATGTCACAGGAAGCAGCCAAAACCTCTCTGGCTATGTTAATGGTTGATGGATCTCAACCCTTGACCCAAGGTGATCGCAAACATCTTTAACATGGCTTTTTCAGACCTTAGTGCTGTCCTACCCCATGACTTTTTCGAAACAGGGCCTACTCCCAAATACCAGCCCTCAGTCTAACCATCCCTCTTCTACTTCAGGAAGGTAAGGTTGAATGAAGCTCGCTGCTATATTACTGCAGCTATCTCTAAATCTAGATCTAGTAGCTACACCCTGAACCTTAAGCTTCTGTTGCTCACCCTTGATGAGGTAATTCATCCATTAACAAAATCCTAAACCTCCCTCTCAGCTGTGGAAAATTCCCGGACCTATGGAAAACAGCCACCGTGACACCTGTCCATAAAAGTGGGGACAAGACGATTCACTCAAATTATCGCCCTATCTCCATACTGCCCCCACTCTCTAAGGCAATTGAGCGCATCGTGGCTGATCAACTTACCGACCACTTGGATAAATACAATATACCTTGTCCACAACAACACGGCTTCATGAAAGGTCACAGCACCACCACAGCCCTTCTTGAGTTCACTGGAGCTTTGCACAAATCCCTTGACAACGGCCTTCTCACAGGGGCCATTTCCGTCGACCTCTCCAAGGCCTTTGATACAGTACACCATGGACTACTAATACACCAACTACTGAATGCCGGGCTATCACCTGACTCTTCTCTCTGGTTTAAAGCTACTTAGAATTCCGGTCACAGAGAGTAAAATTGCAGACGCTCTTTCTAACACCCTGCCTGTTCGTTGGTGTCCCACAGGATCCATACTGGGACCCCTCCTTTTAGCCTTTTCTTTAACTCCCTCCCTTACCACTGCTCTGAGCAGATCATACTATATGCTGATGATGCTGTTGTATTCTCCACTCACAAAGATCCTGCAACTCTTCAACACAACCTTCAACTTGGTTTCAGTTCTGTAGAGTCATGGTTTCTTAATCACAAACTTTGATAAGATGGCCAACAGAGTTAAGCTAGCCCTGGCAAAAAGAAACACAGGTGAGGGGGTACAGACAAAGTGGGCAAGCATTAAGGATGCAATACTTGAAGCAACATCCCATTGTGTTAGACAGAAAAGGAAGTGCAAAAGAAGAAGGAAACCACTTTGGTTCTCAAATACAGTAGCAGAAAAGGTCAGAGCCAAAAGGCTGGCCTTCAGGAAATATAAGGGAACACAGCGGGATGAAGACAGGGAGGCATACCAAACTGCCCTAAGGGAAGCAGGTAAGGCAGTAAGGCAGGCAAAGTCCCAAACTGAGGAAACACTAGCACGAACAGTAAAAGAAGGTGACAAGACTTTCTATAGATACATTAGTGAAAGGAGAAAGTCCAGAGGGGGTATTGCTAAGCTTAATGGAGAAAAGGGAGCATGTGAGGAGGAGGACCTGTAAAGCATCTATCCTAAATAGATACTTTTGCTCAGCATTTACTGAAGAGAAGGTAGGGCAGGCCCACAGCTCAGCATCATGGACACAGGGGTGAGGAGGTGAGCACTACTCCTTCACAAAAGAAAGGGTCCTACAAGAGCTTGCTAAGCTCAGGGTGGATAAGGCAATGGGACCTGATGGCATACATCCCAGGGTACTTAATGAGCTAAAGGAGGAACTAGCAGAGCCTTTAGCAGAATTGTTTAGTGAGTCTCTGAGCACAGGAGAGGTCCCAGAAGACTGGAGAAGGGTCAATGTGATCCCGCTCCACAAGAGTGGTAGCAGGGAGGCGGGAACTACAGACCGGTCAGTCTTACCTCAGTAGTGGGCAGATTATGGACGACTCCTTAAGGAAAGGATAGTGCAACACCTAGAATCCATAGGGCACAGGATCCAAGACAGCATGGGTTTACAAAAGGAAGGTCCTGTCAAACTAATCTCATAGATTTCTTTGACTGGGTAACCAGAGTGGTGGACCAAGGGGAGCAGTTGATGTCGCCTACCTTGACTTCAGCAAAGCTTTTGACACTGTTCCACATAGAAGATTGATAAATAAGCTGGGTAGGCTCGGGTGGGTCAGAAGTTGGTCAACTGGGTGGCAAACTGGTTGACGGGCAGAAAACAGAGAGTGGGGTAAATGGTATACAGTCAGAAGAGATGCAAGTCACAAGTGGGTACCTCAGGGATCAGTCCTGGGGCAGTCCTCTTCAACATCTTCATTAGTGACCTTGCAGATGAACTAGAGGGTAAGGCTTGTCTGTTTGCAGATGACACCAAGATCTGCAACAGAGTAGATGATCCAGATGGGGTGAGCAGAATGAGAAGAGATCTGGATAAACTAGCAGAATGGTCAGAAGAGTGGCAACTGGGTTTAATGCAAGAAGTGCAAAATCATGCACATAGGGAAGAGAAACCCTGGAGCCACCTATAGGCTGGGAGGAGTTGCTAGCAGTCACAAAGGAAGAAAGAGACTTGGGCATCATCATCACTGATGACCTGAAATCATCCAAGCAGACCTCTAAAGCAGTAGTAAGGCTAGAGGGGTGTTAGGGTGTATTAGGGGTATCACAAGTCGTAAGAGGGAGGTAATAATCCCTCTGTACAAGACACTGGTTAGGCCCCATCTGGAGTACTGCGTGCAGTATTGGAGGCCACACCTTCACAAGGACATTAACCAAATTGAGGCAGTCCAGAGAAGGGCAACCAAAATGGTGCATGGACTGCATCAGAAGACATATGAGGACAGATTAACGGAGCTCAATATGTATACCCTTGAGCAAAGGAGGGAGAGAGGTGATATGATCGAGGCATTCAAACACCTTAAGGGCATAAACAAGGTGAAAGAGTCTAACATGGTTAAATATATAAGAAAATAGCAGAACAAGAGGACACAGCATGAGATTAGAGGAGGCCGATTAAGGGGAATGTGTGGAAATTCTTTTCACAGAAAGGGTGGTGGATGCATGGAATGGCTTACCACAAGAAGTGGTGGCTATGAATACAGTGAAGGGCTTCAAACAGGCATGGGATAGGCATAAGGGAGCAATAAAAATGACTATGAATAGATAGGTCACTGACAGAGCAAAGGCCGATGGCACATTTATAAGGTAGAAAAAGAAATGGGCAGACTGGATGGGCCTTGCGGTCCTTATCTGTCGTCAACTTCTATGTTTCTATGTTTCTATGGTCCTCAATGACAAGAAAACCAAATCTATGCTCTTCTGCAGCTCTCATAACCCATACAAGCTACACCACTTGGCTATCTCCACCACCCAGGGGAACACTCTAAATCAGGTGGTGTCCTTCAAATACTTAGGGATTCAGCTTGACCCTAATCTCTTCTATGGACTTCATGTAGATAATGTAGCTAGAGCTGCTAATACACGGCTTGGTCTCCTCTACAAACACAGACCACACCTCACACCAGAAGCTTTGAAGGTTGCAGTCCTGAGCTCTGTGATCTCTGTAATAGACTATGGTCTCATCATTTATGGCTCGGCCACAACCACAACCCTTAGACGCCTCTCAACTGCCTTAAATAAAGCATGTTGGTTCATCACTGGTGCTCACTGTCTCACCCACACGTGTGACCTGTACACTCAGACCGGCTGGCTCTAACTATCAAACCGCATAAAGTTTCTCACCTGTTCCATGGTCAAAAAAATCTACCTTGGCCTTGCACCTTCTGGGGTCTCAACTCTGTTACAACACCGAATCAACAAACGGTGCCTTAGGAGATCCACGCTACAGCTACTGAAAGTCCTCCACTGTCACACTTCACAGGGACAACGCTCTTTTGCTTATCGAGCACCACTCTGGTTCAATGGCCTCAGCCCAACCATCTCCTCTGCCCCAACTATTGGTATGTTTAAAACTAGGCTCTGGGACTATCTCACTACCAACAGCTCCTGTGACTGCCCAACTTAACCTTGTTTCTCCACTTCCCTTTCTGCTCTAGTTGACCCCCCCTCACTGGATTCTACCATCACATCTTGGTATACCCAATGCTGCACTTTTCACCCTCTTGCCACCCTTCCTATATTCCTTCTCCCCCGTACCCTCTTCCCTCTCCTATGACTCTGGCACTTCTTATCTGTTGTCTATTTTCTCTGACAAATGCCGCTGGCCGCCTTGTTACAATGCTACCCTTGAACTGTATTAATCTGTACTCTGTTTGCAATGTCCACATTGTTGCAATGCCTGTCTTGATGTTCCCCATAATTTGTATTTCTCTGACATGGAACCTTTGTAAAAGAGCCATGGCTCAAAGGTATTTGTAATCCTAGACTTGATAAATAAATAAATAAACAATGGTTTTCATCTTTCAGCTGGCTAACCTACTGTGTTTCACAAGGATGTGTATTCTGCTACTACTGTCAGGCAGCAGTGGAAAGAAAACTTGTCACAGGCAGTCGTCGTGGTGAACCGACCTTCATTTCATCAGGATTTAGTGATTGGATTAAAGTAATTGACAAATTTAACAAACATCAGGTGTCATTATTCCACCGTGAAGCTGTTGAGAAGTATACTGCCTTCAACAACACAAGGATGAATACTGGTGCTTAGCTCAGCCTGCATCTTTTACAGGAACAGGCGAGAAACCGAGAAATGTTCCTGAAACAACTAAATGCAATACAGTTTCTAGTTTGGCAAGGACTAGCAATCTGTGGCAAAGAATAAGAGCAAAGCAACCTGCGGCAGGAAATGCTGAGTAGGGCAGTTGACATAGCAGAACAACTGAGATGGATCCAGGAAGGGAAATATCAGAGTTCAGATATTGTGAATGAAGTCATGGAACTCATGGCACATCAGCTGCTGAGGAACCTTCTAGAAGAGATTCGCAATGAATCCAAGCTGTATGCAATTATAGCAGATGAATCTCGGGATATCAGCCAACATGAACAGATGATGATATGTATACGTTGGGTTTCCCTGCCCCATTTTGTTATACATGAAGATTTTATTGGGATGTACAAAATGACCAAGATTGATGCTGAATCCATCACCAGTTCCATTAAGGATGTGTTTCATTAAGATGTAATTTACCAATGAATGACATGAGGTGACAGGCGTATGATGGAGCAGCAAATATGAGTGGATGCATTTCTGGAACTGCAACAAGAATTAGAAGAGAAAATCCACTAGCACTGAATGTCCATTGTGCAAATCATTCCTTAGACCTGGTGTTGCAAAACTGTGGCAATACAAGCAATGCCTTTGAAGATGCCCTCAGCTTTGCCCAGAATTTAAGTGTGTTAATTCGTGGATCACCACAGAGGTTAGCTCTTTATGAAAATATTGCAGTAAATGACAACAAGGACCTTTACATGATGATAGAAGGCCTGCACTGACTTTGTCCAACAAGACAGACAGCAAGAACAAAGAGCACCAAGTCGGTTCTCACAAACTATGAAACACTTTATGAAACTTTACAAAAGTTGGAAGCAGACAAATCATCTGATGTACAAAGTAAAGTCACGGGCCTGTTGTCAGTGATGAAAAGGTTTTTGACCTATTTTGGACTTGTTTCATACAATATATTCAGCGTATCTGAACGAGTGGCTTCAATCTTGCAAACAAAAACACTGACAGCAGCAAATACAATGATGACTGTAAACTCCCTGAAGCACAATTTACAAAGCCAGCTGGATGACTTTGACCAGATCTATGAAGGCATCAAAGAGAAAATACAGCTACTGAAAATTGTGAAAGAGCCAAAACTCCCCAGACAGCGCTATGTCCCAGCAACATGCAACTGCACATCACCATCCTGAATCTGCTAAGGACTGATATTGACAAATGTATTATGAAGCCATTGATGCTTGTCTCATTGAACTAGACTGACGTTTTAAACAGAGAAACATAGATTTTGACGGCAGATAAGGACCGCTTGGCCCACCTAGTCTGTCCATTTTCCTACCTACAGGATATGCTGCAGATCCTAGTTAACCGACAGCCTATTTCTTCTTACCCCAACAAGAATTGCCTTATTTCTGTCCCATGTATTCTTGAATTCTCCCACAGTTTTAGACCCCACAACCTCCTCAGGAAGGCTGTTCCATGCATCCACCACCCCCTCTGTGAAAAAATACTTCCTCACATTGCCCCTGGACCGCCACCCCATCTTTAAATTGTGTCCCCTTGGTCTTGCACATCTCTTTTTCTGAAAGATGCTACCCTCTTGGACTTTGTTGATGCTGCAGAGGTACTTAAAAGTTTCTATCCCCTTCTCCCTCCTTTCCTCAAGGGAAAGTTTTGATCAAGAAACCTATGTTTTGCTGTCATCCATAGAGAATGTGTTGCTTCAAGCAGCCAATGCAAAGTCATTTTCAGTTCCTCCTCGGGTCACACAGTTGTATGGAGATAAAGACTTGGACATTCACAATCTGAATGCACAGCTGCTCCCAGGACTTGTACAGCAGGTTTTGACAGAGGTGAAGGTAGTAACTTCAGCCAACACCGTTACTAATGCCTTAGTGGGAAAAGACTGCCAGCAGCAGACACTGTATTCAGAAGTAGTGAAGCTCATTCAAATTTACCCCCTCATCCCAATGAGTACAGCAACTGGAGAGAGATCCTTTTCAACACAGCAGAGGATAAAGTCTTACTTACCAAGCACCGTGACAGAGAAGAGGTACAATCACCTAATGCTGTTGAACATTCACAAAGAAAGAACAGACCAGTTAGATCAGACATAAATTGTTCTGGAGTTTGTGCAATGAAATGAAAGAAGACTTAACTTTTTTGGAAAAATTTGATACTGAAAATCATTACTTGAGGGAAGAATATGTATGGTGGTAAATTGGTTGATTTGGTGGCCACCAGGGCCTGGGAATGCCATGTGCAGGCATACCAACCTGAAGTGGTGACCAGAGCATTCATAGGATGCATGCAGGCAGAAGTATAGATACAGTAGTAAATTGGTTGATTGGGTGATTTGGTGGCCACCGGAGTTGGGAATGATTTATGCAGCATACCAGCCTGAAGTGGTGACCAGAGCTTCCATAGGATTCATTCATGGCAGAAGTATAGATGTGGTAGTAAACTGGTTGATTGGGTGATTTGGTGGCCACCAGGGCCTGGGAATGAATTGTGCAGCATACCAGCCTGAAGTGGTGACCAGAGCTTCCATAGGATTCATTCATGGCGGAAGTATAGATGTGGTAGTAAACTGGTTGATTGGGTGATTTGGTGGCCACCAGGGCCTGGGAATGACTTGTGCAGCATACCAGCCTGAAGGGGTGACCAGAGCATCCATAGGATTCATTAATGGCAGAAGTATAGATATGGTAGTAAATTGGGGTGATTTGGTGGCCACCAGAGCCTGGGAATGACTTGTGCAGCATACCCGCCTGACATGGTAACCAGAGCATCCATAGGATTCATTCATGACAAAAATATAGATGTGGTAAATTGGTTGATTGGGTGGCCACCAGGGCCTGGGAATGGTTTGTACAGGCATACCAGCCTGAAGTGGTGACCAGAGCATTCATAGGATGATTTGGTGGCCGCCAGGGCCTGGGAATGGCTTGTATAGGCATACCAGTCTGAAGTGGTGACCAGAGCTTTCATAGGATGATTTGGTGACCACCATGGCCTGGGAATGGCTTGTACAGGCATATCAGCTTGAAGTGGTGACCAGAGCATTCATAGGATGATTTGGTGGCCACCAGGGCCTGGGAATGGCTTGTACAGCCATACCAGCCTGAAGTGGTGACCAGAAGTATAGATATGGTGGTAAATTGGTTGATTGGGTGAGTCTGTGCTATGCGGTTGCAACAGTACAGGAATGAGCAGATGGCTAGCCACTATTGAATTCTTAGGGAACAATGGCTCATTTCCAGGTGTATCCTACTCCTCCATCCAGACTTTGCTGTAAAATCTGGATGTGTCCAGACGAGCATTGCCATTGGCAGAGCTTCTTCATGAAGTAAAGGCACTGCTTTTCTAATTAGCATCTGTGCTGCAGGCTGGAGTACCAAAGGCTACAGGTCAAAGAAGGGACTTTTTTTTTATCTTTACTGTTCAGCACTGTAATTATACTAATTTTTATTTTTGTAATAATACAAAATGTGAGCAGGAGTACAGGAGAAGATTGATGGCCATGCCTTGGGCAGCACTTGGTTGGACCTGACCTACGATGAGCATTGGTCTTCCAGAAGGAGTCAAAAGTATTCCGAAGGGCTCTTCTATACATGTGCTCTGTCTAGTCCTCGTACCAGTGAATGATGTCTTTGGCAGGCCAATCTCTCTTGACTCCAGCAAATATAGTTGTGCATTGATTTGTGCCTATATTGTTGTAAATTAATATTGTCTACTGTCATTGTATACTATGATTCATAAGTGTACATTTATTGTATTTTTGTATGGCAAAAACTAGTGTAGAAAAAGTGCAGAAAAAGTGCCCTTTTTACCCTTATAAGTCCCCTTCTGAGCCTCTGCTCCCTCAGTTTCTACTATCTTCCAGCACCCCTGGCTGAACTCTGGGACCACTATGCCAAGAGTAGACCTGCTCTGAGAGCAAATGGGACAGATGTGGCAGTGCAGAAAGGGAAAAGAATGCCTTCAGGGCAGCTAAAACCCTCATTGCCTCTATTGAAACCAGTTAGCCCCAGGTTTCAAGGAAAAGAAACAAATGTTGAGTTTGCAAAGAAACTGGGCATATTGTCAGACAGTGTTCCAAAAGGACGAGCAATACGCAAGGTGGTGCTAGGAAAGAAGTGGGTTGCTTGTGTGTCCCTGGAAGCATGCCTGTGAACATCCGGGAACACATGCATCATGTCACTGTGAATGGTGTACAGACACAAGGGTTAAGAGATACAGGGGCATCTCTGACATTGGTAAAAGGGGATCTGGTAGAGCCTGGTCAGCTTATACCCAATAAATCTGTAACTGTACAAGGGTTCACTGGGGAGGAGAAAACATTGCCACTCGCTAGTGTTCTCCTAGACTGGGGTGAGACAGGGGGAACCATGCAACAGGTCGCTGTAGCAGAAACTTTAGTAGTTAATGTAATCCTCGGCAACAATCTCAAACAGGGGATGGTGTGTTGAGTTACCCGTAGCCAAGCAGCAAGGGAAAATTGTAGTTCCCTGCACCTCATAGAGGCCACTGTGGAAATCTCTGGGAGGCTGGTTTCCCAGCCTGTGTCTCCTGCTATGGAGACTAATAAAAAGGGGGGTAGAAATTTCCCCAGTAGCAGTTAATCAAACAGCTATGGAGGGTTACTCTGAGGAAGGAGAGGTGACTCATTGTCAGAGGGCTAGTGATGGCAGTTATCCTGAGTGCCCTGATGCTAGAGCTAGGGACTCTAGTTTAGATACTGAAGGGGACCTGTCCCATGCTGTGGGACTGTGTCAGGAGTTTGCAGCTGCTCAGAAAAGTGACCCTAGTCTAGAGAAGCTGAGGGATTGAGTAGACTCTGATGAAGCACAGGGAAGTGACGGTAGGCATAAGGTTTATTGGGACAATGGGCTGCTGTACATGCAGGATGCTAAGACAGAGGGAGGGGAGGTAGGCAGGCAGCTTGTCATTCCCCAGGGATGCCGTGGGCAGTTGCTCAAGATTGCACACGATATTCCCTTGTCTGGTCATCTGGGAATCACACACACTGTGCAGTGGTTGGCCCAGAATTTTTATTGGCCCAACTTCATCCAACAGGTGAAGGAGTATTGCAGGTCTTGTCACTGGTGCCAAGAAATAGGGAAGGCGGGTAAGAAAACCCAAGCCACCCTAATTCCATTGCCCATAATGGAGGAGCCATTCCAGAGGGTGGGCATGGATACTGTGGGGCCTTTAAATACCCCCAGCTCCTTCAGGAAGAGGTTCATCCTGACTGTGGTGGATTATGCCACCCGGTATGCAGAGGCAGTCACACTATCCTCATTGAGGACAGACAAAGTGGCAGATGCGTTACTAGGGATTTTCTCCCATATTGGGTTTCCACAGGAGGTTATCACCGATCGAGGGGGTTCCTTCATGTCGGACCTAATGAAATGTTTGTGGGAGAAGTGTGGGGTGGTGCAGAAATGCACAACACCTTATCACCCACAAGCCAATGGGCTAGTTGAAAGATTTAATGGTACCCTGAAGTCAATGCTCCAAGCGTTTGCTGAACAGCATGGGAGGGACTGGGAAAAATACATAGAAACATAGAAGTTGATGGCAGATAAGGACCTCAAGGCCCATCCAGTCTACTCATACCTTCCCCACCTGTTGTTTGCATATAGGAAGGTGCCCCAAAAGTCGACCGGGTTTTCCCCCCTTCGAGCTCTTATATGGATGCCAGGTACGTGGGCTCTAGACTTGACCCAGGACAACTGGGAAGGCATGCGTGACACCCAGGGAACTCCCATAGTGGATTATATCTTTAGGTTTAGGGAAAGGCAGAAGGAGCTTATGGGGACAGCCCAGAGCAACCTGGCAGCTGCCCAACAGAAATGAAAAGTGTGTGGTACAACCGCAGGGCCAGGCTCACTCATACACGGTGGGTCAGGAAATCATGGTACTCATTCCGGTCTGGAAAGACAAGCTGCAGGCTAAGTGGGCAGGACCGTACAAAGTACAGTATAAGTCACATTAAACTGTTCCACCAATGAGTTGATTTAGTATTGTTTTTACAGTTGGCACTGCATTGGTAACTCATATTGCATTATATTTCAATGCTTAACCAGCTCAAGAGCAATGTTTATAAAATGTTTTTGCAACTCATTTGGAGTGCATCTAATGTCCAGTCACAATGCAATGCAAAACTGCATTTTAACTCTTAAGAAACAGTTTGTGCAGGGCTTTGTGCTGGATCCAGCAACATTTATGCAACTCAGTCAGAAATGCTATAGCAGCTTACTGAAGGAACAGTTTAACATGACTTGTACTGTAGTCAGAAAGGTAAATTATGTGAACTATATCATAGAGTTACCTGACAGAAGATATACAGAAAGAATGTACCATGTCAACATGATGAAGCCATATGCTAATAGGGCTGACATGGTGTTTGCAGTGTGTAGCCTTGGGGAAGGGACAGATGAAGGAGACCCCCTTCTGGACTTGCTGGAAGAAAGCAAGCGGAAGTCCTCTGTGGAGGCAGTTAAATTGCCACCCCAGCTGGCCCTGGACAAGATCCAGGAAGTAAGGGCAGTTTTAGCAGACTTCGCCCCACTGTTAAGCGCCAAGCCTGGACTAACCCCCTTAGCGACGCATGATGTAGAGACAGGGACACAGACGCCCATACAGCAGACAGCATATTGAGTGTCAGAGGCTGTCCAAAAAGACATTAGGAGGGAGGTGGAGGAAATGCTGAATTTAGGGGGTAATTCAGAAATCCCACAGCCCCTGGGTCTCATCCGAAGTCCTTGTGCCCAAGCCAGATGGCTTTACTCATTTTTGTGTGGACTATCATGGACTGAATGCAATCACAAAGTCCAACGCCCACCCAGTGCCCCGGATGGAAGAACTCTTGGACAAGTTGGGAGGGGTGACCTACCTTATGACTACTGACCTGACAAAGAGGTATTGGCAGGTAGAGTTAACTGACAGAGCTAGGGGAGAGGTTGGCCTTCATCACTCCAATAGGCTTATTTGAATTTAAAGTAATGCCTTTCTGAATGAAAATTGCCCCAGCCACTTTCCAAAGATTGGTGAACCAGGTGTTAATTGGTGCTGAGGAGTACGCTGTGGCATACCTGGATGACACTGCCATCTTTAGTGCCAGCTGGGAGGAACACCTGTCCCACCATAGGGAAGCATTGGGCAGGATACAGAAAGCCTGGCTCACTGTCAAAGTTGAGAAGTGCCAGGTGGCCATGGCTGAAGTGGCATATCTCAGGCATGTTGTAAGCTGGGGACAGCTCCATCCTAACCAAGTAAAAATAGAGGCAATCAAGGCCTGGCCCAGACCAGAAATGCAGAAGCAGGTCAGGAGTTTTCTGGGGACAGCAGGGTACTATAGGACATTTATACCCAATTACAGTGCCCTGGCTGCTCCCCTAACTGACCTGGTAAAGAAAAGAATGCCTAAGAAAATTACCTGGGAACCAGTCTGTAAAAAAGCCTTTACCAGACTGAAGGAGGCACTGTGCAGTGCTCCTGTGTTGAAAAGTCCTGACTATAGCAGACCCTTTATAGTCCAGACTGACGCCTCCAACATAGGTATTGGGGCAGTACTGAGTCAGACATCCAATGAAGGGAAAGATCACCCTGTAGTGTACCTGACTAAAAAGTTACTTCCCAGGGAGCAGGCATACTCTACTGTGGAAAAAGAGTGTCTTGCCATGGTGTGGGCCCTAAAGAAGCTAGAGCCATACTTATACAGGCAGCATTTTGAGGTAAAAACTGACCACAACCCCCTGGTTTGACTGATACAAATGGGAAAAATGAATGGTAGACTATTAAAATGGAGTCTTGCCTTGCAAGGGTATGATATGACGATCTTACATAGGGCTGGAGCAACCACTCAGAATGCAGATGACTTGTCGCATCTATATGAGGAGTGAACTGACTTAGGGAGCTCATCCCATGCAGGGGATAGAGCCCCCAAATTCAATCTAGTGGGAGAGGATTGTGATGCTTGGCCAGCTGGTTATGATTATTGTATGATATTGGTATTATAAATACATGGTCTGTGTATGACCATTTCAGTGGGAGAGATTTGGCTTTTAAATTACAAGGTCAACAGCTGAAATCACAGGAAGTATTACACTGACTAGGAGAGTCCTGTAATTAAGACTTCCTTAAAGAAATGACATTTTATTACCTTTTTATGACATACTCGGGCTTTTGAAGTTGAAACAAAATCTAAAGTTTATGACGTCAGGAAAGAAAGGGTAATTTGGCTGTTCCTATCAAAGTTTAACTCCTAGTTGACAAATGCTGGGTTTGTTCAGATCATAGAAAAATATTTAATTAAAGGAGGTCATATTTAGGAAATGTGTTTTTTTTCTTCTGATGTTCCATTAATTAAAGATACCTCCCGGTAGGAAATCATGTTTGTAATTTTATATTCTAAAAGGAGGAGCTAGATGACTCATCTAGTGGGTGTGGAAATAGAGTTGAAAATGTATCAGTGTACGTGAAATGTGATATATCGTCTTGGGCTCTGAAGAAACAGAGTTCCCTGACATCTAACTTTAAATGCACTTACAGAGGTAATACATTGGATAGAAAAGATCTAAACGTATTGTGGTAGGAGTTTATTCTGTATCTTTTCCCGTTTCCGTTTGAGATTGTAAGGTCTTGATATTTGTTTTGTATTTTATCTTATTTTCATATTTTTAGTAAAATCACATTTTCTTGAAATACTACCTGTGCCTTCCCAGTTCTTTTTGTATGTGAAGTGCCTGTATTTTAAGTCTGACAACTGTTTAAAAGGCTTGATGGTGTTACTAAGTTTGAAAAAGGTAAGAATATACCTAAGGTCTCTTATATAGTTTTAAGGGTTCATTTTGGATACTTGATTAGGTGCCCATAGGTGAAAGATATATTGCACCCCCAGGAGAATATTATCTGAGCCTGTACGTTTGGGTATGCTAGCATAAGGTTCACAGTTTGAATCCCCTCCCTCTGAACTTGAGGCTAAAGGTGATTCGGACCCAAAAGCAGACAGGAGGGTTACCATGTCTGTTATCTGTTCACACTATTGTGCTCTCAGGCTGGCACTGTGGGAACAGAGGGCCTGACCTGTGGAGTGTGTTTGTGACAGTCACTACAAACAATAACTGGATCTTAAAACAATTATGGCTGCTACATGAAATCATCAGAACAAATCATTTTATCAGAACTTTTTTCTTTCATCTAACAGACTGGAAAATATTTTCATTCTTCCAGAAAGTACCTCAAGTGTGTGTGTATGTGTGTGCATGTGTTTTTTCAGGAATTTGTGCATTCCCATCAGTCATGGACAATCTTGTCAATGAATGATTGACAAACTATGGATGGATTTATTATTGTTATAAATTAGGGACAAAGCAGAGACAACCATGGAAATGCATGGATAACCTTGTTTGTCTATGGAAACCTTGACAACTGAAAAGTGGTTTATTCTAGGATTAGAGATGTTGCAAAGTTTTACTTCATGGGCGAAGTTCTGAAACTCACCTTCACGAAAAACCTCTCTAATTGCCCACTTCACCACTGCACAATCAGTTTCCCCAGGGAACTGGCACTTTTTTAGGAGAGGTCAGGTGAAGTCTTGGTGAAGTTGCAACTTTGCTGGCGCATTTACGTGACTTGTATGAAAAGGTTTCACTATGTCTGCCAAAACCCTCGTGAAGTTGGCAGTTTGCACTTCACAAATTTGGTAAACTTCACAAATGAATTTGCGAAGCGAAGTTTGCCAACTTCAACATCTCTATCTTGGATAGTAAGGTGCCATTCGTGGTTTTGTATCTGCTATTGACTCTGCTTGTGTTTTTTCTCCACTGCCTAGAGGCAGCGTGGTCAATAGGTATTAGCCACTGAGCCCTTTGACATTTTTCATCATTTGTCTATTTTTGTTTTTAAGTAACCACTGTTGGTTAGTGCTTTTTAAGTTATGTTAGCAGGTATACATTTTAAAACATGGCTAAAATTAAATGGCTAAAAAACAGAGGTGGTGAGTAAAAATTATAAAGGAGACTTAGCCAAATGGAAAATGTTATCTTTGGCATCTACAGTCAACATTGTCTGGAGGTCCACCATTTTGTTTCAGAAATTCCTAGTATTAAAGGGCAACTTCCGGTGATAAGAGCTCCACACCCATGTGTGGGGCTGATCCCATTTGCAATTTGTGTGCAATTTTTTTTTTAACTTACTGTTTACTACAGTATAGTAGATTGTTATCAGAAGACTAATTTTGCCTACTTACCGGTTGACATTTTCTGTAATTACAAAACCCAGAATCACCAGCAGCTGACATCAGAGTAGGACTGCAGCAGTGGGAGATTCAATAACCTGCAGTGCATGTTAGAGTTCATATAAACTCTGATGTTCTGTTTGCTGGTCTTGCTGTCCTCTTGGGGCAAAGTACAATCACAGAGGACTGTACTTAGCCCCAGAAGAACATTGGGACTGGCAAATATGTAATCAGAGGTTATAAAAGCTGAAACATGCATTGCAGGCTAGGTAATCTCCCACTACTGAAGTCCTGCTCTGATGCCAACTGCTGGTGATTCTGGGATTTGTAGTTGTAGAAAATGCCAACATGCAAGTCAGCAAAGTTAGTCTGATACAGACCACTATATTACAGTAAACAGTAACTAAAAATGTTTTTGCACACAAAGTGCAAATGGGAACCATCCCTACACTTGGGTGTGGAGTTCTTAATAATGACTGTTCCTCTTTAAACCAAATTCCACAGCCTAAGTTTGTCCTTCCCCCTTGTGACTATCACCCCTTCCCTTCCTTTCCTTCTCTGCACTCCCTTTATTTGTATGCACCCTCTTAATGTGCCCACCATTTCTGTCATTGCCCAAGAGACAGACGTTGTTCAAGCATGTAGGAAAGATCCACTGTGTGTGTATGTGTGTGTGTGTGTGTGTGTGTGTTTGTGTGTGTGAGATCTGGAACCTGTCTAAGTACTACTCCCCTTCCCCTAGTTAAAAAACCTGTTAATTCTCACATCTAGCATCTGCCCCAATGCAGTGATGCCATCCCTGCCTAAATACCTACAATTCCTAGCAAACAACCACTGCTCTTCCCAGATCATTTCTCAATCACCCAGAAAGAAAAATCCTTCTTCCCCACACCAACACTTTAGCCATGTGTTGCACTCCCGAATTTTCTCCTGTCTATCTTATGTGGGACAATAGGACCTTAGGGGGTTATTGTCTCTGCTGCTACTACCATCAACTTCCTGCCTAGTTCTTGGGAGATGCCCTTCACCCTATCTGCCCTACAGTTCATGCTATCATTGCTGCCTATATAAATTACCCTGTCTTATTTCACATCCCCTACATTGGGGTACTTCTCCAGAAGAGGGAACAGTCTGCTCACTGTTGCCTCAGGCAAGCAGTGGACAATTCTGTCCTCCTGGATGGTGGTGTACAACAACCTCCCTATACCTCTTAGCACTAGAATCCTCCTCTTACTCCTGTCATCTGCCAACCCCTACTGTGTACACTTCTTTGTGCTGTCTCCTTTCCCTTGGATTTCAGTGCTGCTTCCCATTTGGAGTCAGCAGCCTTATTTGGCTCTGCAAATGGCCAGATAAGTTCTTGGTCTCTACCCTAGGATTCTTTCCCTTCCTGGTGAAGTACCCCCCTCCCCAACCCCTCCCACCACAGTCCATCCACACCCACCAACCATGGGGGCCTCTGAGAGAGTAGAGCTGCAATCCCCATGGCACCCTGCCCTGACATGTTCCTCTGGAACTTCACCTCACCCCTAAGGGCAATGACTGCATCAGCAAGGGCCACAATCTTACAACATAGTGGCTATTCTTCAAGCATCTAGAGCAGTCTCTGGAAGATGGCAATACCACATCCCTTACAACTGACCACCTCTCCATTTCATCCCAGCTAATTTTGTGCATGCTCTCTCCCATTTGCTTGCCCACCCAAACACGGTGCTAATGTGCTATTAATTTGCGTGAATATGGACTGCAGTACACTTCTCTCAACCTACAGCCCTCTCATAGTGTTCCTTTGACCCCTTTCTCAAGCAGAGCAGAGCGGTCTGCCCCCTGTCCCTCTTCCTCTTAGTCCCCCTTTGATTAAGTCCCTACAGCATTTCACTGAGTGGTGCAATCACTACACAGGACTCACTACTCTTGTGAAACGTGCCCTTTTATACTTCCCAGTGCCTCACTACTGGGAAGTACTCACCTTCTTTTCCTGCCTCTGAGCACCTGTACAAATCATACCTACTGGGCTTCCATTTGGTTTCTGCTCCTCTCCACTACAAGGTAAGCAACAACTGAAACAAAACACTGAAAGGTACATACTGTACCTCTACCTGTCCACCGATACTGCCACTTTAAAGTATTAAAATAAAAGGTATTCAGTGTAGGCTTGCTGCTCTCCTCTCGTCTCCAGTATGGGACCCCTGTTCAACTCTCCCAGTATGGGACCCCCCATTCAACTCTCCCAGTATGGGACCCCCGTTCAACTCTCCCAGTATGGGGACCCCCGTTCAACTATCCCGGTATGGGACCCCCGTTCAACTCTCCCAGTATGGGACCCCCGTTCAACTCTCCCAGTATGGGACCCCCATTCTAACTAGTCCCCAAATCTCCTGTCTCTTATCAGCCTGATTTTTCTTCTTCCCACATTACACCTGTTGGGTTGTAATTAACCACTTAACCCACAAGAGGCAGCAGTATTCTGCCCCTCTAGTTTCCCCACACTGACTACTACAAGTTAACAGAATTTAAAGCAGTATTGCAACAAAATTGGCAAAAGATTTGACTCTACCCCTTTACACTATAAAAGATTCTAAACATCCTTCCAGTTTTATTTGTTGGTAACATGTTCTAATTCCACCAACATTTGAGAATTTTATAAATGTATTTTCCATAAATCTTCAATTATCAGCCATGGCTTATAGTACACTTAGCCGTTTTGGGACACAGCTATTATAGGAGGGTGACTTATAATTAAGGACAGCTTGTAATCAATTAATCAGTTTCAAAGTCATCAATTGGGTGGTTTTGTAAAAACTGTCAGCTGTCACCGAATGTCAGTGCCTGTCAGTTCTGTTGAGATATCAAAGTAAAAAGCCTACAATCTGGCGTTCAAGCTTGTGTCAGCAACGTATGCCTTTATAGGGGGAATTGCCCTGTAGCTAATGAACTAAACATTGATGAGAAACAACTGCAGGAGAGGTGAAAGAAAACTTTTTGTAGTTCCACCAAAATGTTAGGATTTTATAAATGTATTTATCGATATTTAGTTCTTTTTTTTCTTCAAAAAAAAAAAAGACAGCTGCTATATTTGGCTTAGAAATAGCTTCATAGACCTAGCAAAGATTAGGATCAAAAACAAAACTCACGGTGCAAAGCATAGCAGGTACCTAGAAATGTAGATCTGGCAGGTGAGCTAATATATTTATATACTGTAGCTGCAACTAGCTTTTTCAGAAATGTTTTTCTGTTTTCTCTGCTGCTTTAAAGAACTGCCCCACATCAGTGACAGTAATGTGATTACCTCTGCAACCCACACTGCCACTTTAAGTATTAACTAGAAGATTGTATACAGTGTAAGCTAGCTGCTCTGTTATTGACTCTCTTTCAGGTCTCTCAGCCTTGGTCCTTCTGATTTCCTGCTCTGCCTTGATGGGAGTTTTGTCATGTTGGCTAGCAGATCCAGCTACAGTACTCAGCATACAAACATACGAACATATGAACTTGCCAGCAGATAGAGGCCTTTCGGTCTATTATGTCTGCTCGATTGTGAGGCTAGCAGCCCTTATACTCTGCAGCTGCCCCCTCCCCCCTTCCAGTGACCCTCCCTGTTACCCTATCCCATCTCCTTTTGAAGTAGCCCACTGTATTACAGGCTACCACTTCCTCTGGTGATGCGTTCCACCCTGACACCACCCTCTCCATAAAAATGTGTCTTCTCGTTTCCCTTCTGGACTTCCCCCCTCCAATCTCAGCTTGTGCCCTCGGGAGTCCCTCCCTTTCCTTAACTAGAAAAGCCCCTCTGTGCCCATTTTATTTATTCCCTTCATGTACTTGAAGGTTTCAATCATGTGCCCCCTTTCTCTCCTCTCCTCCTGGGAGTACATGTTCAACTCCCTCAGCCTCCTCTCATAGGGAAAGTTCCCTAGTCCCTGGATCATTTTTGTTGCCCTGCGCTGCACCGCCTCCAGTAACCTAATGTCCTTCTTCAGGTATGGCTACCAGAACTGCACACAGTACTCCAGGTGTGGTCTAACCAGTGACCTATACTGCGACAGGATCACCTTCCCCCTCCTGGAGGATATCCCTTTGGCAATACAACCCAGCATCCTGTTAGCCTTTGAAGCTGCCTTTCTACACTGTGCGTAATTGTTCATTGCTCCAGTTATGATTATCACAAACCCATTCAGCAGGTCAGCCCTCTACTCCCAAAGTGCCAACCTCCAAGCACAGTCTTATGAACAGAAACAGAAACAGGTAACCCTCCTGTTTGTTTTTGTGGGTTTGAATCAATCTTTGGTCTCAAGTCTTGGAGGGATTCAAACTGTGAACCTCTTGTTAGCGTAGCCAATGCACAGGCACAGATATTTCTGTCTTTGGGGGGCCAGATATCTTTGCCTACGGGCACCTAACCAGGTGTACAAAAATGAACCCTTAAAAACTCTAATAAAAGACCGCAGATTAAACTCTCACCTTTTTCCAGTTTGGTATCACCATTCAAGCGTATGCACAGTGTCTGTTTTAACCATACTGTATATACTTTACTTGTTAAAGAAAGAAAATTCAAAGACAGACCAAGTAGGCTCTAAAAATAGAGTTTTATTAAAATAGATAAAAATATGTAACATGTAAATACAGAACCATATATCACAAAACATGCAAATCACTTAAAAGAATAAGGTTTTAAAAAGTGCAGATTCCTGCCACTAGTACACTTAGAATTGTCTGTTCAAAGGTATTCTTATCTCACAGTGTGGTAGATGTTGTAGCTTTCAGAGTCCAAACATTTGTGTGTAATTGGAAAACAGAATACTGTTTAAAAGCTGGCTTTGCCCATCTCTTTGCAAGAGGTCACCTAGCTCCTCCCTGACAGAATATATAAAAAAATATTTTCCAAGTATTAAATTATGGGTCACTACACTCTATTAACACCATGAAAGTTTGGGTTGTCAAATCAGCCCATCGGCCCACAATCACAGCGTTTGTTAAACATTCAGCTTTGGAAAGTACTCCTTCTACAGTGTCTTTACCAATGTTCAGGGGAATGTCCAATACAAGCAGGGCATGGTGAGGGTCAGTCTCCTGCTCTGTACACCACCCCACCAACTGGTGCATAGCCACTTCCGTTGGGGTAGTCATTTATGTTTGACAATAATTCGTAATTTTGGCCACTAGAAGACACAAAATCCCAGCGGTGAGCCTCCAAGATGTAACCCCTAGGTGGCACAATCCCAAGGACCACTACCCCTGCCTGCTTGGCTAGTAGTGGTTAAGGGGCCTGAGTTCTGAAACGGGTGTCTCTACCCAAGGGTCAGGGTTGTCAATGGTCAAGCTAACCTGGGCACAGCCCTCTGCGACACTGTAACCCCTCCTCTTTCCCCTCTAGTGGCCTGAACACTGTACAATAATCACTTTCACTATACCCCTGGTATACCACACAAGTACCCACACTGTTTGCACTTACCACCAGGGCTGGTTCCTCTGGCTTGACCCTGGGGACTCCCTGTAAAACAAGGTTATGCACAGCAAATAGCAACAGTACAGTACTTTGAGCACAAACTGGAACCACAGTCAGATTACATGCAGAAAAAGCTAGATCTGATTTATTCAGGGGACTTGAACAAGGGAGGGCCAAAATCAGGTTAATTAGCTTAAAAGTTATATCAATCAAGCAGTTATGCATGTGCTTTGAGTCCCCCCACACAGTCACCCCTCTGGGTACCCAGGTGGGGAAGAGGTGGGCTAGCCAGGACTGTTGCCCGGGGTTGGCCAGCGTCGCAGCTGGTTGGGGCCCTGTGATGCAAAACACAACATTCACAGTACACAATATTTGTAATCCAGAGCCAGAGGGCTCAGTTTGTAAAGGAAACGAAACAAGACAATCAGATGACACACTCAGATTAAGCTGTTGTTGCAGGGAGCTACCCTGGTATTTACTCACGATACCCAAGACTGGACACAGGCTGGACGAAAATCGAGACTGCAGGTGGTTGATCTGGAATGCCAGGAGAAGCAAGGCCCACACGAGTTGCAGAGGCATCATTCCTGTTCAAGCGTGGAACAAGGGGCTGATCCCCAGGCAGGTCTCTTGTCAATGGATTCTCTCTACAGTGGGTAGTCTGGCTGGGCCAGTCTGGCAAGGCCCAGACTGTATGGAGACAAATTTGGATGCACTCCATTTTGGGCTGGATACAGCTTCCAGCAAGCAGAACACAGTTCACACAGTGGGGAACTAACTCATGACCCACTAGCAGCTCATAGCACATTTACATGTAAGGGAATTCTACTGCACCAGGCAAATCTCAAGGTCTCTGCACACACTGGGAGCTTAGGGGTTGCTGGAACTCCTGACAGGCCGATCGAATTCAGCAAAATCTTCGGTCTTCTTCAGGTTGAGCCTGGCCCACTTCAGTAGCTTACTTTAGTCACACAAACTTGGATTTAGTCCAAAATAATTCTCTTCTCTCCCTCTCAGGAGCGGCAGGCAGGCATGCAGGCCAAAAACACAACCTTTTCACAGTTTTCAGCTCCTTCTTCTTCAGTTTCCACCTTAAATGTGCCCTAAACAGCAGGCAGCTTGGGGAATCTCTCAGGTCCAAAAGGTTGGGTTGGCTGATTTGGCTGTCAGTCAAAGCAAGAGCTCCCCCTTCAGTTGCAAAAAAGGCACAAAAAGCTCAAAACTACAATTCCTACAGATTTTGACTTCAGACAGCTCCTGTAGTCTGGCTACATTTTAGGTCCTACCAGAACTGATTGGTCCAATTTGCAGTCCAGGATCAAGACAGTGGAGACAAACAATACAGTCCTGGCTACAAAGAAAGCAGGTTAGACAAACTACATTATCATTATCACTCTAAATGATTTTCAGCAAATAGTTACATCTTTCAACAGAGCTCCTTTTCTGGTTACTTATTCTGCAATCAGGCAGCTGTTAAAGAGACAGTATCCAGAGGCAATACAGGCTCTGGTAATCACATTTAAACTGCTAAAACTCAGGGCACCAGCCTGGCAGTGAGCATTTAGGCAAGCTCAAGGAAGACTTTTTGGGAACCCCCATTTGTGGGGGGGGGGTTACAAAAGTTTATTATCTATCTTGGCAGTTAGGTATCTTCTAGCCTGTAATTAGCGTCTGGCCTTCCAGGTAACACCTTGTATCTAAAACCTGTGTGCATGTGTATATGTGTATGATCTCACATGCTGTTTCAGCATCTCTCATGAGAGACAGTCCATAACACATTTTTATATTACAAAAAATGATACAGTGATCAGAACCAGCTATCCAAGTGTCACAATTCCTCCCCACCTAGACTGAATTTGGGGGCTCTAGTCCCTGCATGGGATGAGCTTCCCAAATCAGATCACTCCTCATGAACCCTAGACATCCCATCTGAGTTCTGATTTTTGGCTCCAGCCCTATGAAATATTGTCATATCATACCCTTGCAAAGCAAGACTCCACCTTAGCAATCTAACATTCTTCCTTCCCATCTGTGTCAGCCAAATCAGGGTGTTGTGGTCAGTCTTCACCACAAAATGCTGCCCATATAAGTATGGCTCCAACTTCTTTATGGCCCACACTATGGCAAGACATTCTTTTTCCACTGTGAAGTATACTTGCTACCTGGGAAGTGACTTTTTACTCAGGTATGCTATTGGGTGATCCTTCTCTTGGCTGGATGTCTGACTCAGTACTGCCCCAATACCCACGTCTGAGGAGTCAGTCTGAACTATAAAGGTTTTGCTATAGCCAGGACTTGTCAAAACAGAAGCACTGCACAGTCCCTCCTTTAGTTTGGAAAAAGGCTTCCTCACAGGCTGGGCCCCAGGTAATTTTCTTTGGCATCCTTTTCTTTGTCAGGTCAGATAGGGGAGCAGCCTGGGCACTGTAAGTGGGTACACATTTTCTGTAGTACCCTGCTGTCCCTAGAAAACTCCTGACCTGCTTCTGTGTTTCTGGTCTGGGCCTTGCCTAGATTACCTCTATCTTTATTTAGTTAGGATGGAGCTGTCCCCGGCCTACCACATGCTCGAAGTATGCCACCTCTCCCATGGCCACCTGGCACTTCTTGGCTTTGACAGTGAGCCCAGCCCTCTGTATTCTGCCCAGCACTTCTCTAAGGTGGGATAGGTGTTCCGCCCAGCTGGTACTAAAGATGGCAATGTCACCTAGGTACGCCACGGCGTACTCCTCAGCACCATTTAACACCTGGTTCACCAACCTTTGGAAAGTGGCCAGGGCATTCTTCATTCCGAAAGGCATTACTTTAAACTCAAATAAGCCTATCGGAGTGATGAAGGCTGACCTCTCCCTAGCTCTGTCTGTCAACTCTACCTGACAATACCCCTTGGTCAAGTCAATTGTTGTAAGGTAGGTCTCCCCTCCCAACTTGTCCAGGAGTTCGTCTGTCCAGGGCATTGGGTGGGTGTCTGACTTTGTGACTGCATTCAGTCCATGATAGTCTACACAGAAATGAGTCGAGCCATCTGGCTTGGGCACAAGGACTATGGGTGAGGCCCAGGGACTGTGGTATCTCTGGATTAACCCTAAATCCAGCATCTCCTCCACTTCCCTCCTAATGTCCTTTTGGACAGCCTCTGACACCCAGTATGCTATCTGCCATATGGGTGTCTGTGTCCCTGCCTCCACATTGTGCGTCACTAAGGGGGTTAGTCCAGGCTTGGCGCTAAACAAGAGGGCAAAATCTGCTAAAACCTCCCTTACTTTCTGGATCTGGTCCGGAGCCATCTGGGGAGACAATTTTACTGCCTCCACAGAGGACTCCCACTTACTTTCTTCCAGCAAGTCCAGAAGGGGGTCTCCTTCGTCCGTCCCCTCCCCAGGACTACACACTGCAAACACCATGTCAGCCCTATTTGCATATGGCTTCATCATGTTGATATGGTACATCCTTTCTGTCTGTCTTTTGTCAGGTAACTCTATAATGTAGTTCACATCATTTACCTTCCTATCCACTTTGTACAGTCTGGCCCACTCAGCCTGCAGCTTGTCTTTCTGGATCGGAATAAGGACCATGACTTCCCGACCCACCATGTACGAGCGAGCTCTGGCTCTGCCATCATACTACACTTACTGTTTCTGTTGGACCACTGCCAGGTTGCTCTGGGCTGTCCCCATAAGCTCTTTCAGCCTTTCTCTAAACCTAAGGACATAATCCACAATGGGAGTTCCCCGGGTGGCATGCTTGCCTTCCCAGTTCTCCCGAATCAAGTCTAGGGGCCCACATACCCTGCATCCATATAAGAGTTCGAAGGAGGAAAATCCTGTCGACTCTTGGGGCACCTCCCTGTATGCAAACAACAGGCGGGGAAGGTATTTCTCCCAGTCCCTTCCATGCTGTTCAGCAAATGCCTAGAGCATTGACTTTAGGGTACCATTGAATCTGTCCACAAGCCCATTGGCTTTTGGGTGATACAATGTCATGCATCTCTGCACCACCCCACACTTCTCCCACAAATATTTAATCAGGTATGACATTAAGGAACCCCATCGATCGGTGATAACCTCCTGTGGAAACCCAACACAGGAGAAAATCTCAAGTAAGGCATCTGCCACTTTTTCTGTCCTCAGTGAGGATAGGGTGACTGCCTCTGGCTACTGGGTGGCATAATCCATCACAGTCAGGATGAATCTCTTCCCTGAGGAGCTGGGGGTACAATATCCATTCCCACCCTCTAGAATGGCTCCTCTACTACGAGCAATGGAATCAGGGTGGCTTGGGTTTTCTTGTCTGCCTTCCCTATTTCTTGGCACCAATGACAAGACCTGCAACACTCTTTCACCTGCTGGGTGGAGTTAGGCCAGTAGAAATTCTGGGCCAACCACTGCATTGTGCAAGCAATTCTCAGATGACCAGACAAGGGAATATCATGTGCAATCTGGAGCAACTGCTCACGATACCCCTGGGGAACAACAAGCTGCCTGCCTAGCATCCCTCCCTCTGTCTGTACTGCCTGAGTATACATAAGTCCATTTTCCCAAAAACCTTATGTCTGCTGTCACCTCCCTGTGTGCTGACCAAGTCTGCCCAAGCCCTCAGCTTCTCTAAACTAGGGTCACTTCTCTGAGCAGCTGCGAACCCCTCACACATTCCCAAGGCAAAGGACAGGTCTCCTTCAGTCGCGAAACTAGGGTCCCTAGCACTAGCACCAGGGCGCTCAGGATCACTGTCAATCCCAACCCTCTGACAAGGGGTCACCCCTTCCTCCCTCCTCATAGTAACCCTTTGTAGCTGTGTGGTTACTTGCTAATGGGGAAATTTCTACCCCCTTTTCATTAGTCTCCCCATCTGGAGACACAGGCTGGGGAACCAGCCTCTCAGTGGTTTTCACAATGGCTTCTGTGGGGTTCAGGGAACTACAATTTTCCCTTATAGCTTGGCTATGGGTAACTGCAAATACCATCCCCTGTTTGAGATTGTTGCCCAGGATCACATCCACTACTAAGATTTTGACTATAGCCACCTGTTGCACAGTTCCCCCTGTTTCACCCCAGTCTAGGAGAACACTAGTGAGGGGCAATGTTTTCGCCTCAGCAGTAAAGTCCTGTACAATGACATATTTATTGGGTATAAGCTGACCAGGCTCTACTACATCCCCTTTTACTAATGTCATGGATGCCTCTGTGTCCCTTAACCCTTGCGTCTGTACACCATTCACCATGACTGGGTGCATGTGTTCCCTCATGTTCACTGGCATGCTCCCAGGGACACACAAACAACCCACTTCTTTTCTAGTACCATTCTTCATATTATTGCTAATTCTTTTGGGACACTGTCTGGCAATATGCCCAGTTTCTTTACATAACCAACATTTACTTCCCTTTTCAGAGAAATCTTTTCTCTGAAACCTGGGGCTAACTGGTTTTGGTGGAGGCAGTGAGAGTTTTAGCTGCCCTGAAGGTGCACGTTTCTCTTTCTGTGCTGCCACGCCCACCCCATTTGCTTTCAGAGCAGGTCTGCTCTTGGCATAGTGGTCCAAGAGTTCAGCAGCCTCTTGCACTGTTTTGGGATCTCGGTCCTCCAGCCAGGTTTTCAGCTCTGCTGGGCATGCACAATAAAACTGTTCTTACAAGATCACATTTTCAATTTTATCAACAGAGTTTGCCTCAATTCCTTCCCACCAACGTTTTAAAAGCTGACGTTGTTTCATGGCTAGCTCCTAGTAGCTCATGTCAAGGGTTTTCCTGAGCTTATGGAATTTAGCTCTGTATGATTCAGCAGTTAATTCAATTTTTTTTAACAGTGCAGCTTTAAGTTTGCTGTAATCATCACTGTCCTCATTGTCCATTTGACCCAATGCATCCCGAGATTTCCCAGTAAATAGCAGGGATAGCTGGAAGCTCCAGGACTCTCTAGGAATTTTAGCCTGAATACAAACTTTTTCAAAAGAATTTAAAAAGGCATCCATATCCTCCCCCTCTTTAAATTTGGCTATTAATTTGGAATTAATTTGTAACCCAGTCCTGTAGTCCCACTTAAACCCAAGCCACTTACCTGTTCTGGTGCTGGTGGTTGGAGTCGTAGCTTCTCCAGTTCGTGTTGCCTCTGGCACTCCTGCTCCTCACAGTCTGCGTCTCGGTGTTCTTGCTCTCTCTTCTCCTCTGCAGCTTGCTGGCACTCATGCTCCACCCAGTCTGCCACCCGTTGTTCACAGTCTGCCTCTCATCTCTCTCGTTCTGTCTTCTCCTGGAACTCCAGCTCCATCCTGCGCAACTCAATTTGCAGCTTGAGTACTGCTGGATCCAGGATACTGGTGACCTTCCCCTGCTGCTGTGGCCCTTCACTGACAGTGGTCCTGTTGCCCTCCTGATTGGATCTGAATACTGCACTGGTCGTTATCCCTGCCACGCTCGAGGTTTGGTCCTTTTCCATCATGGTCTGTGACTCACTCTTCTGGGTATCTGCTACCATCAGGGCATCTACGAGGTTCTGCTTTTTGACTTTCACCTCGAACGGGACTCCTTTGTCCCCACACAACTGCCTTAAGTAGTCTACAGTGTGCCTGCTGTAGTTGGAAGCCATCATCTTCCCTAACTATGGCTACTCTGACTTGCACTTTAGAAAAAAAAATTAAACGGGTAGGAACTTGACTGTATGCCAAGTGATATAGTTCTGTTTTCTTTTGAAATAAAACTTTGCCTTTTTCTTTCTTTGCAAGTGAGCTGTCGGTCTCAAGCTGACACACTGAACAAAAAAGCTTATAATACCAAAATTATCCACATCGTCGCCAACTAATCTGTCACAAACCCACTTAGCAGGTCAGCCCTCTATTCCCAAAGTGCCAACCTCCAAGCTCAGTCTTGTGAACAGGAAACAGAAACAGGGTAACCCTCCTGTTTGTTTTTGTGGGTTTGAGTCAACCTTTGGTCTCAAGTCTTGGAGTGATTCAAACTGTGAACCTCTTGCTAGCATACCCAATGTACAGGCTCAGATATTTCTGTCTTCGGGAGCCAGATATCTATGCCTATGGGCACTTAACCAGGTGTACAAAAATGAACCCTTAAAAACTCTAATAAAAGACCACAGATTAAACTCTCACATTTTTCCAGTTTGGTATCACCATTCAAGCTTATGCACAGTGTCTGCTTTAACCATATATACTTTACTTGTTAAAGAAAGAAAATTCAAAGACAGACCAAATAGGCTCTAAAAACAGAGTTTTACTAAAATTGATAAAAATATGTAACATGTAAATACACAACTATATATTACAAAACATACAAATCTCTTAAAAGAATAAGGTCTTAAAAAGTGCAGATTCCTACCACTAGTACACTTAGAATTGTGTGTTCTAAGGTATTCTTATCTCACAGTGCTGTAGATGTTGTAGCTTTCAGAGACCAAACATTTGTCTGTAATTGGAAAACAGAATACTGTTTAAAAGCTGGCTTTGCCCACCTCTTTGCATGAGGTCACCTAGTTCCTCCCTGTCAGAATATATAAAAACATATATCTATATAAAAACAGGATGTCTTTTCCAAGTATTAAATTCTGTAACCTCAGAATAACTCATTTTCTTCAAATGACTCTGTTTGATCTTATGATCATCTTCCCCTTTCCAGGACATCAAAGCACCTTTTATGACTTTGCACTCAAACGTCATAACCTGCTCTTCTTCCTCTAAACATTATAAAAGTTTATGATCTATCTTGCCAGTTAGGTATTTTCTGGCCTGTAATTAGCTTCTGGCCTTCCAGGTAACACCTTGTATCTAAAACCTGTGTGTGTGTGTGTGTGTGTGTGATCTCACATGCTGTTTCAGCATCTCTCATGAGAGACAGTCCATAACACATTTTTATATTATAAAAAATGATACAATGATCAGAACCAGCTGTCCAAGTGTCACAATGATCACCCCCACATCCTTCTCCTCCTCCGTCTTGACTAGCTGAACCCCAGCCTAGCTGGTAGCTCTTCCTTGGGTTTTTTGCTCTGAAATGTAACACCTTGCATTTCTTGACATTGAATCCCAACTTCCAAGTATCTGACCAGGCCTCCAATTTTGTCAGATCATCTTGCAACCCCTGCCACACCTCTATGTCATTTACTACCGCTCCCATCTAGATGTCATCTGCAAACAGACTGAGCTTGCTCTATGTGTCTATTGTGATGTCTGCTATGAAGATCCCAAACAACACCGGCCCCAGTATGGGGCCCTGTGGCACCCCACTTATTATTGCCCTGGGCGATGACAGCTTCCCTCCCACCACCACCTTCTGCTGTCTCCCTTGCAGCCAGTTCACTACCCATCCCACCATCTTCGCCTAGGCTCCTGTGCCTTCCAGCTTACTAGCTAGCCTCCTATGTGGCACTGAATTGAATGCCTTACTGAAGTTCAGGTACAGGACATCCACTGCATGGCCCCTGTTTAATTGCCTGGTTACCCAATCATAGTACTCCACCAGGTTGGTCTGACAGGATCCGCCTGAGACAAACCTGTGTTGCCTGCTTTCCTGCATCTCATTAGCTTCTAGGAGGGACACTAGCCTCTCCTTCAGGTTTGTCTCCATCAGCTTTCCCATGATGGATGTGAGGCTTACTGGTCTATAGCTCCCCGGCTCATCCTTGTGGCCATTCTTGTGGAGGGGCATCATGTGCACCATCCTCTAGTCCTGCAGTACACTCCCTGAGTCCAGGGAGACATTGAACAGGTCTGCCAAGGGTTCTGCCAGGACTTCTGTGAGCTCCCTTAGCACCCTGGGGTGTATGCCGTCTGGCCTGATGCCTTGCCCACCCTCAGTGCCCTTAATCCTTCCAGTACCCTGCCCACTGGGATTTCCCTGTCTGTCATCTCTTCCCTGCCCATGCCCACACCCCCAGCCCCCCTGGGTACTGCTCCCCCTTTCTCTTCAGTAAATATTAAGCAGAAGTACTCATTTAATGCTTCCGCCTGTTCTGCCCTAGTATTCACCCACCCACCCTCCCTTTAATCCTCACTATTTGGTCTTTGCAGCTCCTTTTCTCCCTGATGTCCCTGAAGAAGTCCTTCTCCCCTACTTTAATGCCCTGTGCCAGCCTGAGTTCCCAGGATGCCTTGGCTGCCCTGACTGCTCTTGTCACCTCCCTTGACTCCTTCAGGCATTCCTCTCTGTCCACCCCCTCTCTGTTCTTTTTTACCTTCCAAAGGCAGCTCTTTTCTTTCTTTCTTAGTTTCTCCATGACCTTCCTACCCATCCAGCTAGGCTTCTTGGTCCTAGCCCTCTTACTCTGGACACTTGCACATGTTGTGGTTATCTCCTCTATACCCCATTTAATGAACTCCCACCTCTGATTAGTGTCCATATCTTAACTGATCTTGGCCAGATACCCTTGTACTATTTCTCTCATCCACCCAAAGTCAGCTCTTCTGAAGTCTATCACCCTTGTGCCCGATCCTACCTCCTCTTTCCCCATGTCTATCTTGAGCCACACCAAGTGGAGGTCATTCACCGCCAGCCATTCCTCCACCCTCAACTCCCTCACAAACTCACCATTTGCCAGCATGAGGTCAAGGGTATTCCCTAACCTGGTAGGCTCATTGACCATCTGCAATAGGAAGCCATCCTGGAAGGCATCCAGAAGTACCTGTTTCCTCCTATTTGTGGTGGTTGAGGTACCCCAATCTACTCCTGGTAGATTGACATCCCCCACAATCATGGTAATGCCCATCTTGCAGGTCCTTCTGATCTGTCCTGCTAGAACCCTATCTAACTCCTTAGTCTGACAGGGTGGCCTGTACACCACTTCCATCTAGGTGATCCTATTTTTGGAGTCCTAGAACTGCACCCATAGTGACTCTGTGTTGTATTCCTCCCCTTCCTCCCTGACACACTTCAGACCTTCCCTCACATACAGCATCACTCCCCTTTCCCTTTTACCAGATCCCTCTGAAAAATCCTATATCCTGGTACTGCTAGGTCCTAGTCATGTAATGGGTGGCCCACGTTTCAGTTATGGCCACCATATCCACCTCCCCAACCGCCATAAGAGTCTCTAACTCTGCTGTTTTGTTCCTTAAACTACTAGCATTCAAGGTTACTACCCTCCACCCCTCTTCCTACCCCCCGCCTGGTCTCCCTTTCTTGAACCTTCTCCTGACCTCTCCCTAAGTCCCCTGCTGCCAGCATGGGGGGTAAACTCATTCAGCTTCCCTGCCTGAGGATTCTGCCAGACTCCTGCCCACATGCCACCCCCACTACTAGTTTAAATTCTCATTATTTGCTAAGTATTCCTCCAGTTTCTGTTTCAAGATCCTTCTTCCCTTCCCACTTAAGCAAAGCCTGTCCTTGGTATGGCAATTCCCTGTCCTCCCAAGTCCTTTCTCATCCCTCACCAGCCCATACCATTTGGATGGACACCATTCCCTAAGCCACGTGTTAAATTCCTCTGTCCTCAGCTTCCTTGTGGTGCTCGCCCTGGGTACAGGAAGCACTTCCGAGAAGGTTACTGATCTTCCTGCCTCCTCACAAATCAGCCCCAGCTCCTCAAACCTCCCCCGGACTACATCTACTGTATTACCCATGAGGTCATTAGTTCCCAAATGCAGAATGATGTGAGGTTTCTCCTTACCCCTCCTAGCATACTTCAGAACAGTTTGCCCCGTCCTTTTCACTGTCACGCCTGGCATGATCTCCACCCATATTTGACTATGCCTCTTCCCCTTGCTCCCCCATCTGATCCCCTTCAGAACTGAATCTACCAGCACTAGGATCCCACCCTCATTTCCTTGTTCTGCTCACCTTCTCTGTCCCTTATCCCCTCCTGCCAGGACTTCTGTTCCCAAATGCATTTCTGCTGTTCTCCCTTCCACCCCTATTTCTTCCCTGCCCCTGATTTCACCACCTCTCTCCACTGGGCTCCTCCTACCACTTCCCCCTGATGCATCCCTCCCCTCCTCCCCCCTCCTTAGCTATCGTCCCCCTGTCCAGTCTCCTCACTCCTGCCCCCTTATCCTTATCCATTGAAGCCCTGCTCCCTTTAGTCACCTTACCAATGCCTCTGGGTTGTGGGTGATCTCTTCCTCATCAGCCTTGTCTACAAGGTCCTCTGCCTTCATCTCTTCCATTGTACATAGCACTGAGAACCTGTTGTCTGACACCTCCCCTCAATCAATCAATCAAAATCTTTATTTATCCAGGTGGGTACCATTGAGCAAGGCTCATTTGCAAGGTGGACCTGGTCATGAATACATCAAAGTACAGTACCGAAGCAGGTACACAAAAAGCAATAATATACGAGGAAGAAAAAGTATATAAGTGTATACAGTACAATACAAGGTTGAAATAAATAAAAATAAAACAGCATTGTTTTACAATTGAAGAAGTCAGCAGATGTACAATCAACCATAGGCATACAAGGTTATAAGCAGAGATCTTTTGAGTGAGGAAGCCGGCAACTACACATATAGGGGAAAGATGCCACATATGGGGTGGCAGGTTAGAGCGGTAAAGAAGAGGATGGATATATTACCGATGACTTGGGGAAAAATTGGGCTAAAACCATAGAAAGCGATGATGGCTATCATGTACCTGTTTATTATGATAATGGCGGGGGAAGGGTAGATAATTGGGACACTACTATGGATGGGGTGGGACTTTAGTCAGGCTGGAGCAGACAGGGAAGGGTGGATGCAGAAGGAAGAGTTAATAGGAAAAGAGTGAGAGCCAGGGGTAGAAACATGGTGAGCATCAGGATGGAAAGGGGGAGTTGCAGAATTAGTGGGCTAGCAGTGAGGAAAACATTTGCAAGGTACTTTCATGTTCCCCTCTACCCTTAGTTCTCCCTGGTATACTACTGATAGGCCCACATTTGCTGCCTGCTCTGGAGCCATTTCCTGACCCTGTTCCCTATCATCCTCCACCTCCCTTCATCTGTACCCAGTGGTTCCTGAAGTGGCAATATTGGTCCATTTACCCCTTCCCCCTCACCCCCTTGGCCTGGATTGCCTGCAGTCTACTGGGGCACTGCCATGTGCTCTCAGTCCTGGATTGATCCATTAACCTGTACCTTTCCCTTGTCTTATCTCTGCACTTAACCAAGTCTCTTCCTTGAGCTGCTTAAATTGCCTGCACACCAGGCATCTCCCTGCTTTCCATGTGACCCTTAAAAACATAGCTTCCCCACAGTTGCTGCAGACTACTACTCTTCATATGCCCCTACCTGATCCTACCACCCTTCCAGCCTGCTCTTGCTTCATAATACCTGTCCCATCCCCTGGGACGTTCCTCCTTACTAGGGCTAACCATGTTTTTTTCTGCCTCTTGTCCTCCCTTTAAACTGGTCTGGAATGTTCAATCAGTCCCGAGTTTGCTCCAGTGTGTACCGACTACCAATCCTGATCCAGCACCTCCTGACTACCAGTCCTGATCCCGCACCTTCCCTATAAAGACTGATAACCTTGGGGAAGGAGGGATGGGCCTACCAGACTCTCAAGTCAGTCAATCATTCCTGTTTGGCTCCCGCTTCATTTCCCAGTTCCCTCAGCATTTATATTTTATTTTTCTGCTCTCTACTTCAGCAAGAACAACAGTGTTATGTTTTTTATATAATAGTTTCATATTTTTTACTCCCTCCTGACTACCAGAGACAATCAGCTACATCAGTCAACACCCCAGAAACAGTCAGCTGCACCAGCAAAATCCACCACGCAGGTAACTTTCCAAATGAAATCAGAAAGCAACCTGATACCAACTGAAAGCAACAATAAGTTGCAAAACATACAATAATGACAATAACAAAATCAGCCAAAAACAACACTGAAATGAACGGATTCCCTCTCCTTCCAGCAAGTAGCACCCAGTGCCAACTGAGGCCTTCAAACAGTAACTATTTTATTCTACTCTAAATATTAAAAGAGAACATTTTAAATTTTTTCTGGGTGAAGTGTTACCCCCTTGACAAAATTATTTTCCCTTCAAAATAATTTGGGATGTGCTACCCGTGTGTTTACACATGTGCGTGTTTTGTCAGCATTTCAGCTCCTGTGTGTGGCATGCAGCTCTGATATGTTTTTTTGTTTTTCCACAGACTGGAACTGTAGGCCACTGTGCTTGGCCTGGCTTCACTACCCCCAATCTCAGTGAGCTGGGGGTGAATTACAGAGACCTGCTTCATTGACTAGGAGAATGTTTGCCCTGAAACCGGTGAAACTCCACTGCGCTTACTTGATAAGCACCATGGGATCTTCGACTTCCTTCTGGACAGTGACAAGAGATGGGCAGCAGGGAGCTCAGTTTGATGTCCAGTCTGAAGGCTGGCACCTCAGTAATGCAGCACCCACCCACAGACTGCACTACAGTATCAGTTATGGGTATCACCCCAAGTACCTGGCGTGGGGCTAGAACCCACAACCTTATAGTCTTCCAGGTCCTAGAGGCGAACTTGCAATATCTTGAACCACTACCACTAGTAACCATTGATACTGACTTCAGCTCAGCTGAATATCTGTTGTATATATTCATATTATAACTTTAGTATAGCAGTAATAAAAACATTTAAAGGCAAAACTAGAACATGAAACTAAATGAAGCATTTCATTTTCAGTTTAGAATGTAAATACAGCTATGAGGTTGCATTCCGGCTAATTTACCAGTTCAGTCATGGAAGGAACAAGCTTAGTAAAAGCCACTTTGCAACATATATTGCAAACAAACAAACTCGGGTAGCAGCTACCAGACCACCATTTTCATTTAATTTTTTGCTGACTGTTTTTGCATATACAGACATTCTCATCAAAGAAAGCTCTGTCCATGAAACATAAAAAGCTGTTGAAACAGTCAGGTGTGCTCAGACCTCTGTTTAAACTGGTGCTCCTCTAGAAGTGGCTACCTTCAGTATGAAAACTGCAGGTGTGTGAGGGTACTCAGAAATCAGCATAGAGGCAGTATGTTGCCAGACTCATCAGGCATTTCCACCTCCAGTTTATTAAAACATTCAGATGAGACATTAAACATAACAGCCAAAAATTAACAGTCCCATGAGAACATCCAATGACACTCCAACAGCTTCGAACGTCACTGGCTCTCCCACAAGGGGTGGAATTTCACTGTCTCTCCACTTCCTTTATGCTGGCAAATTAAAGGCTTACAGCACCCAGGATAAATATCTGCTGATAATCCGTTAAATGCCACTGAAGCTTGTTCCGTTTTAATCTTTGGCTAGCTTCCTCGCCTCTGAGGGAAAAACAAAAATAAAAGCTCTCCCACTGATCAAAACTTTGAGCATTGCTGGGAATAAGTACGACAGGTTAACCTCTGGGTTATTGAACTGCCTGTGCACTACCTCAGATGATGTTTGCTTTGCCTTGTAGGAAAGGAAAGGGAAAGGGAACATTGTTTAACCAGGAGTAGCACACTAAGTCGAAGCTTGTTTCCAGATGCAGCCTGGGAGCACAAGGAAGTTAAGTGACTTGCTCACGATCACACAGTTTGCACCTAGGCGGCTTGTAGTGAAACTCATGTCTTGGAATATATCCCATGATGCTTTGCATTATGGAAGTAGGTGTGATGTTGTATTTCTTTGAAACTTGATTTGTTGCCAACGCCCTTTGGAGTAATCTTTTTTCAGTAATTCTGCATTGAGGTTCTTTGTCTATAGCTTGTTTCTTTTTTTGGGGGGGGGGCCCCCACTACCCAAGCAAACGGGGCCCACATAGGGGTAGAGGTTGCATCTCAACTGGTGAGTTAGATCAGAGATCAGTGTCAGTAGGTGCTGGCTAAGGACAGAGAAAAAACATTCATAGTCTGTTGCTGCAAACTGATGTACTGAAGAAGGAATATGCGATTGCTGACACTTATTTCCCATATTCTGAATAAACATCACACAGAGATTGCGTGTTGAACTTGAAGTTTGGTGTCTAGTCCCCCACAACTCCTCCACAGCTTGGCCGACTGTAACCAATGCAGTGGCAGGCTGCTGGTGACACTAGTTCAGCAAGCCTCCCACCAACTTGAAACAAATTGGCCGCCTCAGTGAGGAAGTGCCATGTCATTGCAGCGTCAGCCATCCACCTCTCCGTGGGTCTCAATAGTGCAGATGACAAGCTGATGGTGTGATGGCAGGTGATCCATGATTGTTGCAGCCACCTGGTGTCATTGTCTTCTTTTGTCCTGCTCTCGCTGCCTCTCACTCCAGTCCTCCTTTCCCAGCATCCCTCCTCCTCTTCCTGCTCTCTCCTTGGTTGTACTTCCTCCCTGTTTGGAGTTTTGCCAAATTTAATCTGAAACATACACGCGGACCACAGGCAGTCAGTCACTGACTCAGTCAGTGCATTGTCACTAGGCAATGAAGGGGGGGCAAGATGTGTCAGGTCAGAGGGCAGGGCTGGTCTCTTGGCTGCCTGGCTGCAATTCTGCATTGCGACATTAACGGAGGATGTGATCTCCGGCTCCTCCTCCAACTCCAGAGTGTATGATTTCACTGACTGTAAGCGGCCAGCGAGTGTTTTCCACAGCAGCAATGGCTGCCCGAACTTTGACTTTGCCATTTGTCCCGACAAGATAAAAAATACCTCTCTGTCTCTCTCCCAGTCCCCACCTGGCCCTGCTGGCCTGCTTGCTGTGCTACCAGTGTGGTGTGCACTGACTTCTCCTACATAGCCCCCAAGTGACCCACATTCTGCGGGTCAGACCCGCAAGTTGACATTAAAACATACAGACCTGCAACAGTCTTGTTCAACCAGCAAAATCGTCAAGGTGACCAATAAAGTTATAAGTTGGGCCATGGAGAATGCTGACTGCCATCATGCGCTGAGGCAAAGAACTACAGACCGAGCAATGGGAGGACGGCAGCGGTGCGGTGGAGTAGTTCGCCTTACACCAGTCCAGCCTCAAGGAACTCTGTGATGGGTAGGCAATGCTTAAAATGTGTTCAGGGACTGTGAGCAAGGTTTGTCAGAGGCAGCCGGGAGTTCAGAAGAAAAAATTACTCACCTTAGTAATGTTGTTTCTTCTAATGGAGTCTTGCTATATTATGACAATTGCAGTTTGTCCCACCATTAGAACTGCTCCGGAGGTGAAAGAGTTAACTCCCATTCAGAGAATGGAACTTGGAGCGCGAGCTCGGTTAGAGAAGCTCTGTCTGGGTTATTTCAAACCTAAACTGTCAGATCTGTACGAGCAAAACTCACTAAGGTCTGTGTGGAAGCTGTAACTCACACTAGCCAACTGGCTGGCTACCTGACTATTAAGATATACTCCTGGCCCCAACACAAAGACTCAAGTCAGGGGACCAGAAGTAATAATATAATATAAGTAATAATATGACATAAAATAAAAACATAACACCCCAAAACCCCAAGAAGGGGTGAAAAACATATAATGGGCATAACTAGCGCCCACACTAGGCTGCCCACCCCAGTAGAAGTTCTGAGAGGGGCAGGCTGGGGGGGAGGTCATAATATAGCAAGACTCCATTAGAAGAAACAACATTACTAAGGTGAGTAATTTTTTCTTCAAACAACATGACGTCTTGCTATATTATGACAATTGCAGAATACACAGCAGTACCTCCATGGAGGAGGGACAGAACCTACTTAGGGAATAGGCTCTGAAGCATAGCTGTGCCAAACCAAGCATCTCTCCTGGCCTGGACATCCAGGGAGTAATGCTTGGTTAAAGTATGTACCGTTTTCCAGGTAGCTGCTTGACATATCTCTAAGATAGGGATGTCTCTGGCAGCAGCTAGAGACACAGCTGTACCTCTGGTAGAATGAGCCCTCAGGCCTGAAGGGGAACTTTCCCCAGTTTTTGATAACAAAATTGGATACAAGAGACAATCCACCTGGCAATGGATCTCTTAGTGGCAGGTTTCCCTTTTCCGACCTCACCATAAGTGAGAAAACGTTGGAGGGATTCGAACCTGTGACCCTTGGTATGCTCTATATAGTAACTTAGGGCCCTCTTAACATTTAAAACTGTGCAATCTCCTCTCACCAGAGGAAGAATGGTCAGTGAAAAACACTGGAAGGGAGATAGATTGATTAAGATGGAAACCTGAAACCACCTTAGGCAAAAACTTCCTGTTAGTCCTGAGGACTACCTTATCCCTGTGGAAAGAAATAAAGTCAGTTTCTACTGACAGGGCTTGCAACTCACTTATGCGCCTGGCAGAAGTGATAGCCACTAAGAAAACAGTTTTCCAAGTTAAGTACTTAAGCTCTGCAGAAGACAGAGGTTCAAAAGGAGGTTGCATTAACTGGGCAATGCAAACATTAAGGTCCCAGGCAGGGGCCAGATCCCTAAAAGGTGGATTAGAATGAAGTAATCCTTTAAAAAACTTGGAAAATACAGGGTGAGCGGAAAGGGAGGAGGGCTTTCCTGCTGAAACAAAAGCAGAGACAGCTGCCAAATGTACTTTCAGGGTAGCTGGTCTCAGGCTCAAAGAATTAAGATGGACCATATAGTCTAAAACAATGGGCAAATCAGCAGATTCCGGGGAAATATGTTTCCCAGAACACCAAATGGAAAACCTTTTCCACTTAGAATTATAAGTAGCCCTAGTGGAAGGCTTCCTAGAAGCCTTTAGGATTTCAAGAACACCCTGAGAAAGGTGCAGGTCAGCAAATTCTAACTCCTCAAGAGCCAGGCCTTGATGTTCAGGGATTTGAGGTTCCGATACCAAACTCTCCCCTGTGCACAGGTTAACAGGTTGTGATTCCTGGGGAGACACAGGGGAAGATGGACTGCTAGGGACAGAAGGAGTGGGTACCAGGGCTGCCTGGCCCAATCTGGGGCAATCAGAATCACCCTGCAAGGCTGGGATCTGATTTTGACTAGCACCTTGAATAGGAGAGGAGGGGGAAAGGCGTAAAGAAACTTCCCTTCCCAATCTAGGAGAAAGGCATCCAGGGGGACTGAGCCCAACACTGGGGCCTGCAACAGAACAGTGGAAGTTGGTGATTGTCTGGGGCTGCAAAAAGATCTATCTGAGGGGTGCCCCATCTGGCAAAAACTATCCCCAGTACCTGAGGATCCAGAGACCATTCGTGATGGCCCTGGGAAATCCTGCTGAGAGCATCTGCTAGGACATTGTCCTTTCCTGGAAGGTGAACTGCTATGAGGGAAGTGTTCAGGAATAGGCCAGAGACCACAACTTCATTGCCTCGGTGCACAAGGTCAAGACCGAGTGCCCTGCTTTTGATGTACCACATTGTTGTGGTGTTGTCTGTTCTGACTTGCACCACTCTGTTCTGAACAGACACAGAAAACACGTGAAGTGCTAAAAAGACAGCTCTGAGTTCCAGCAAATTGATGTGGAGCAGAGATTCCTGAGGGGACCACACTCCCTGAGTGGAGAGGTCGCCCATGTGGGCTCCCCACCCCAGGAGGGAAGCATCCGTAGTGAGGGTCAAGGAGTGAGACAGAGGAATGAAGGGGAACCCCAGTCTTAAATTGCTCTGATCCTGCCACCACTGGAGGGCCTGGATCAGGGTTCGGGTCACTGGGACCAACTTGGAAAGGGGGTCTCTTCTCTGAGACCAAAAGGCTCTCAAGTGAAACTGAATGTCCCTCATCTGAAATCTTGCTCCTTGCACTACGGCTGTGGACACAGCCATGTGCCCCAGGAGCTGCAAAAAGTGTCTTGCTGGTCGAGAGACCTGCAGAGTGAAGGAGGAGGAGGCCAGAGCCACCAAGTTCCTTACCCTGTCTAAGGGTAGGAAGGCTCTGGCCTGCTTTGTGTCCAATTCTGCACCTATGAAGGTGAGCACCTGAACTGGTTCCAGAACTGATTTTGGAAGATTGAGCAAGAAGCCCAGGGAGGAGAGCAGTTGCTGGGTAACTTGCAGGTGAGAACTTACCTGTTCTGGGGACTGGCCTACAATGAGCCAGTCGTCCAGATAGGGAAAGACAGCAATCCTTTGCCTTCTTAAATGAGCCACTGCTACTGCCAGACATTTTGTGAATACCCTTGGGGCAGAGGTGAGGCCGAAGGGCATTGGTCTGAACTGGTAGTGACCTGAGGGCAATTCGAATCTGAGGTACTTTCAGTGGGAGCTTCTGATTAGGACATGAAAATAGGCATCCTTGAGGTCCAGGGAGGCTAGCCAGTCCCCTGGCCTTAGAGAGGATAAAATCATTGCCAGAGTTACCATTTTGAACTTTGATTTCAAAAGGTGTTTGTTCAGATATCTCAGGTCTAAAATGGGCCGCCATTCTCCTGTCTTTTTTGGGGTAAGGAAATATCTGGAGTACAGACCCTTGCCCTGGTGTAGGGGAGAAACCCTTTCTACAGCTCTGAGAGCCAGGAGGGTTGAGACCTCTGTTTCTAAAGTAAAGGTCTCTGAAGAGTTTGCGGGTGGAAAGACCTGATTCTCATCTTTGGGAACTTTTGAAGCTGAGAACCAGACCCTGGCTTACTACTTCCAGGACCCACTTGTCTGAAGTTAGAGACACCCAGTTCTGAACGAAGTAAGCCAACCTGCCCCCTACAGGTAAAGGAGAATCGGCCCTGGGCACCCCATCAGGGTGCCTGTTTGGCAGGTGCTTTAGGCTGAGGGGTGGGAGCAGGCCTGCCCACACCCCGTCTGCCTCTCCCTCTGAAGAACCCCCTCTCAGCATAAGCAGAGGAGGCCTGGGTTCGGTAAAAAGGTCTGTGAAAAGGCCTACCTCTACCCCTGGGGGCCTGCCTCTGAGGAGTGGCTTGCCGCTCCTTAGCCTGAGCACTCTTATAGGTAGTCCTATATTCATCCATTTTCTTCATATAATTCTCTGTCTGCTCCCCAAACAGAGAATTTCCAACCACAGGAAAATCCATAGCCTTAGTCTGGGTATCCTGTGACAAGGTAGTACACCTGAGCCAGGCCAACCTGCGAAAAGCTACAGAAGTAGCCATGACTCTAGAGGATACATCATTAAAATCTACAGCAGCATGAAACTGCACCTTAGATGCCTCAATGCCATCAGCAGCCACCTGTTCCAGCTCACTAGCAAGATGGCTAGAGGCCTGTCTGGCCAAGGCCATGACAGTGTCCCATCTAGATTTCTGATACCTTGCTACATAAGCCATGTAATTTGCTTGCCTGAGTCCCAAGGACACTGCCATGTATTGTTTTTGCCATGGCATCAATCTTCCTGGAATCCTTGTCAGGAGGATGTGAAGCCAAGGAATATTATTTATCACAGGCTGCAGCCTGAACCACACCAACGTGGCTGCATTGCTGTGAAAGGAATTCTGTATCAGGACCTGACAGAGTGTACCTCCTGTCCATCTTTTTGTCCACAGGAGGCACAGAATTAGGAGTTTTTAAAATCTTTATTGTCTGTTTCCTAAATGATTTATGCAAGGGAATAGACAATCTCCTAGACTCTGGAATATCCATCATTTCTACAAAACCAGGTTCCTCTTGTTCATCCACAGCTTCCTCCAATGGAAGCTGGAGGGTTTCAGCAACTTTTTTGTAAAACATAAAGTGAGAGGGGGACTCAGAAAGCAAAGGGGAGATTCTAAAGGTCTGTCTGGGGAGATGTCCGGTTCAATGGGCACACCCAGACCCTCAAAGTCACATTCATACTGTTCATAATCATCCTCCCCCTCCTCTGGTTCATAAAATTTTTCAACAACATATTCCTGAACTGATGGAACCGACCAAACCGACCTTTTATCAGATAGTGGCGGTTGGGACGAAACCGGAGAAAGTGACTGGACAATCTGAATAGCTTTTGCTATCTCTGCAGCAGTTGGAGAAGGAATTTTGGGCTCCACACCTGCTGATTTTCTTGTTTTCTTTACTGGAACTGGCTCCTCCGAGCCAGCTTTACATTTGGCCGAGGAAGTCTCGCCCTGGTCAGAGGGCACTCCCTCCGGTTCGGTTGGCACCGAACCGGGCTGGCCATCCGGGTCAGCGGACTTTTTGGCCTCTCGTTCCCTGAGCCTGCCAACTCTCTTATCCAGGGTGGCTGCAGGGAAATTTTTACAAATCTGGCAGTCTGAATTGAGGTGGTCAAACCCCAGACAATATACGCATGTGGTGTGTGGGTCAGCCTTGGCAAAGACTTCCCCACAGGCATCACAGTGTTGAAACCAGTGGGCCCGGTTTTCTTTTGGGTTTTCAGACATAATGCCAGCCTAACCAAAAACTTGCCCTTTTAAGCGGCAGTGAAAGCAGGAAGACACTTTATCGTTCCCAACCTGTCAGTTGTCTTGGAAAAACGAATGAAACTGCTTTTTTAGAACCGATAAGAACCGGGAACCGCACTCTAAAAACCTTCAATTCAAGTTTTAAAACAAACTGATCGGTTCAAAACCGAACCGATAACATTTACAAGTTCCACACAGAAAATAAACTTAAATTACTTACAATACCACAGACAGAGCTTGAACGAACGGTTTTGCGGTTAAAATAATAATATTCTCGGTTGATTTGAACCGAGAAAACACTGTTTAAACCGAGAAATGAACCGAGCAGTAGGAGAAATCTCCGGAGCGACTGTTCAGTGAGGCAGAGTAAAGAATCTGACAGTTTAGGTTTGAAATAACCCAGACAGAGCTTCTCTAACCGAGCTCGTGCTCCAAGTTCCATTCTCTGAATGGGAGTTAACTCTTTCACCTCCGGAGCAGTTCTAATGGTGGGACAAACTGCAATTGTCATAAGATAGCAAGACTTCATGTTGTTTGAAGGGCTGATCTGTACTTCCTTCAATCAAGACTGCATGTAAGGAAGTGAAATCAAAATGCAGTTCTCATTGAAAAAAATAAACAATTTCTTTCTATAATTTGAAAAGCTGGAATTAGATTTAAATGGTGATTGTCAGAGCCCTGGTGTTCTTGTTGCTTTAGGTACTGTTTGAAACTGTATAGATAGTGTATAAACAGGGTGTCGCTAAATTCCCTAGTTTTGTTTACAAACAGCTGGTGTATGGCAGTATATCATATTTCTTTTAAAAACTATAAAGACAGACTAAGAAATATCTGCAAAAAATTAGGCGTTGCCAGTTTGTCATGAACATGAAAAGGTGTATTTCTTTAAAGTTTATAATTACAGTACTAGGTAACGGTCTGCATGGATTGCTGTTGTTGCTATTCAGAAGCAAGTAGCAACCCACCAGGACAACAGCAGACTGGCAAACACCTGCCCACAGGGTTCTTTATTGATATGATGTCATCAGGGACAATGTCCATCAAGCCTGCTTAGTTTAATCATAGTACCATCTTAAAAACAGCCTGGTACCATATTATGCCTCAAACAAACGTTTGTTACTTAAAAATGTGGTACACCAATAAATAAAATGTAGGATTTCTGTGTTGGACTTGTACAGGCTCAGAAAAACACTATGGAAACTAGAACTTTGTACCAGGTACCATGATTCAACTAAGACAGGCATGATGGTCACTGTCCCTGATGATATCATACCAATAGAGAACCTTGTCTGCAAATGAGTGTCTGTCTTCGCTCTAGATCTCAGTGCAGTTGGAACGGTCCAGAGTGCGCTACAGTGCAGTACCAGAGAGAGCCACTGCTCCTCCAGACAGTCTGTCATCACCCTAGCTCTCAGTGCAGTGGGGACAGTCCAGAATGTGCTGCAGTGCAGTAAGAGAGAGACTCTGCTCCTCCAGACAGTCTGTCATCGCTCTAGCTCTTGGTACAGTCGGAACGGTCCAGAGTGCGCTGCAGTGCAGTACCAGGGAGAGAGACTCTGCTCCTCCAGACAGTCTGTCATCGCTCTAGTTTCTGGTGCAGTCAGGACAGTCCAGAGTGCGCTGCAGTGCAGTACCAGAGAGAGGCTCTGCTCCTCCAGACAGTCTGTCATCGCTCTAGCTCTTGGTGCAGTCAGAACAGTCCAGAGTGCACTGCACTGCAGTGCAGTACAACAGAGAGAGACTCCGCTCCTCCAGATAGTTTGTCATCACTTTAGCTCTCGGTGCAGTCGGAACGGTCCAGAGTGCGCTGCAGTGCAGTACCGGAGAGACACTCTGTTCCTTCAGACAGTCTGTTATCACTCTAGCTCTCGGTGCAGTCAGAACAGTCCAGAGTGCGCTGCACTGCAGTACCAGAGAGGGACTCTGCTCCTCCAGACAGTCTGTCATCGCTCTAGCTCTTGGTGCAGTCAGGACAGTCAAGAGTGCAGTGCAGTGCAGTACCAGAGAGAAACTCTACTCCTCCAGACAGTCTGTCATCACTCTAGTTTCTGGTGCAGTCGGGACAGTCCAGAGTGCGCTGCAGTGCAGTACCAGAGAGAGGCTCTGCTCCTCCAGACAGTCTGTCATTGCTCTAGCTCTTGGTGCAGTCAGAACAGTCCAGAGTGCGCAGCAGTGCAGTACAAGAGAGAGAGAGACTCTGCTCCTCCAACAGTCTGTCATCGCTCTAGCTCTCAGTGCAGTCGGGGCAGTCCAGAGTGCACTGCAGTGCAATACCAGAGAGAGACTCTGCTCCTCCAGACAGTCTGTCATCGCTCTAGCTCTTGGTGCAGTCGGGACAGTCCGCAGTGCAGTGCAGTAACAGAGAGAAACTCTGCTCCTCCAGACAGTCTGTCATCGCTGTAGTTTCTAGTGCAGTCAGGACAGTCCAGAGTGCACTGCAGTGCAGTACCAGAGAGAGGCTCTGCTCCTCCAGACAGTCTGTCATCGCTCTAGATCTCAGTGCAGTCAGAACAGTCCAGAGTGCACTGCAGTGCAGTACCAGAGAGAGACTCTACTCCTCCAGACAGTCTGTCATTGCTCTAGCACTCAGTGCAGTCAGAACAGTCCAGAGTGCACAGCAGTTCAGTACAAGAGAGAGAGACTGTACTCCTCCAGACAGTCTGTCATCACTCTAGATCTTGGTGCAGTCGGGACAGTCCAGAGTGCACTGCAGTGCAGTACAAGAGAGAGACTCTGCTCCTCCAGACAGACTGTCATCGCTCTAGCTCTCGGTGCAGTCGGGACAGTCCAGAGTGCGCTGCAGTGCAATACCAGAGAGAGAGAGAGACTCTGCTTCTCCAGACAGTCTGTCATCGCTCTAGCTCTCAGTGCAGTCGGGACAGTCTGCAGTGCAGTGCAGTACCAGAGAGAAACTCTGCTCCTCCAGACAGTCTGTCATCGCTCTAGTTCTCGGTGCAGTCGGGACAGTCCAGAGTGTGCTGCAGTAGTACAAGAGAGAGACTTGCTCCTCCAACAGTCTGTCATCACTCTAGATCTCGGTGCAGTCGGGACAGTCCAGAGTGTGCTGCAGTGCAGTACCAGAGAGAGACAATGAATCTCTTAGTAGGCACGTTTATAAAGTACTTTCTTTCTGATGATGAATGATTTTTTTAATGAATGAATGGGGGAGGGAACCGAGTGTGGCCTGAGCTCCAGGCTGAAGAGGAGGAGAGGGAGGAATGGAGGAATTAATGGATTGTTGCTGGGGTGGTGAGTCAATGTCTTCTTAATCTCCACTGAAAGACTGGTGGATGGTGGTTGGTGGATGGCTGGATGCTTGGAAGTATTCCAGTGGAGGACAGGTGGTGGTGGGAGTGAAGCTTCAAGCACGCTTTTTGTGGTTAGCAAATCAAATCCTGGTATTAAATTTGGTGCACTTGGGAGGGCGGCTTGCTTGGCTGAGTTCTATACTACATGAGAGAAGGGCTTTGTGGGCCCATAAGAGAGTGAACATTAAGAATTGGAGCCTAGGGGCAGTGAACCAGCCATGTCTCCCATTCAGAGCTGGAATGCCCTTCCAACAGACCAGCCATCATTTTTGTTCGTGAGTCACCCTCCCTAGCCTCTGGCCAACAGTCTCTCCCCCAAGCACTGGCAAGCTTGTGTCATCCCAGTCCCTGGAAGCACTGGTTAGTAGGTTTCTGAGGTCCCACCCAGTCCTGTCAGCTTGGTTACAAGCCCTACTCCTGGCCTTGGGCTTTTCAGCCACCACAGCCATGTTCCCAGACTCCTAAGTGCTCCCAGCCATTGCGGCATGCTCCGGACCCCATGCTCTCCCCAGCCCTGGCAGCAAGCTCTTCTTGACCCTCTAGACATGGGTAGCAGCAGGTTCCCAAGTCCCCTTCCCCACACCTGCCATTGTGCGTGCTACCGAGCATACCCCTCCACCTCACCCAAGCCCCGGCCTCTAGTTTCACTTTACAACTACATTCATCACCGTCCGGAGTAATTAATAAATGAGATGGCACGTGCTTGACCTTTCCTACATGTATTGCCTTTTCGATCTGGAGCACCACCCTCCCAGTGCAACCCTTCTCTGTAACCCACTCAGCCCCTGCCTCTGCTCCAATAGCCCCTCTGACCGGTTGTTGCCCCCCTGTTGAAATCTGAAAAATGGCACCCCTGCTTGCTGCCCGGTTCTTCTTCTGCCACTGACAGTCTGCCTTGTTGTCTTGCCTGCCTGCTTTAGCGTTCTGCGGCTCTTCTTGCCCAAGTCCTCCTCTTGGCTGCTCCTCTTGCTGCTCATCGCATCTCTCTCTCTCTCGATCTCTCCACGCCGCCTGCCAGTCCAATCCACTAAGAAACCAGCCAGGTCAGCTCTACACTACAGCCATCTCTCGAGTCTTTGGAGTCCAGACTTCAGAACCAAGTTACTAGTCCTGAGAGATGGGAGGCAGCCGCAGCGTGGTCAGTGGAGCCGAGAAGGAGGGGGAGCCTGTCCTAGTCTGTGCCGAGTGTTCATGACTCTCTCCTGACTCTCTGTGAAGACAGACAACTGAGGAGCTGATACTGGGGTATGTAAATCAATCCTGTTTTGGTTTCCATTCTGTTGCTGGTAGGTTTTTTTTCCTTCTTAATATACACTAGGTTAAATGTGGAATCGGGGAAGGGGCGTATAGACAGAGAATGTCAGTCAGCCTGTTGTAAATTCTACAAATATTCTGCAGACAAGGTTGTTACTTTGCATAGGTAGGCTTGCTTTTAAAATGCCTATGAATGGTCTTTTATTTTGCTTCTCCTTTAAAGCTTATGTGGAGAAAAAGTGATTTGCCAAGTTGCCAACCAGTAATGCAGTTGGTTGGTTTTTGGAGGTAAAGCACCGATGGCAGACCAGGAGTAGCTAAAGTTTTATACAGCTGCTTTTATACAGCTGCAGCACAGAGTATCCTGCATTGTGTTATGTAATGTTGTGTATTAAAGCAGCAGTGCTATTAAAAAAAATCTGCGCTTTTTCATCTGTTTATTCCCTGTGCTGTGCTGATCATGTAGGTACTCTTTCCCGCAGGAATCACACCATAATTTGATCAGTTATCCTTTGTTTTTGTTTACATTTCTGCTGCCTGCTGCATTGACAGCAGTAGTAGTAGCTAGGAGCCGCCATTATTTTCTGAGGCGCTACAACAGTTGTAACGGATCACTTTCTGGTTAGGTAGTACTGCTGCTTTAATATATGAACAGGAAGGATGGTATTTCAGAGCAGAAAACTGCATGGGGTAGAATTGTTTTCCACCTCTGTAGCTTAAGTCTTTTTACATCGAAATCTTTCATTTCTATAAACTGAAGGCAGCAGTTCACATTTGTCTGTACTGACCCATACTGGCAGGCTTCTGTTCACATCACTTGTCTTAAAATTTTAAATTATACCTACTGTATGCTCTCTGCTACTAGCTACTGGCAAATAGGAGATATGCCACAACATAACAGAGCATACAGTAGGTATAACTTTACTGTTTCAAGACAGAAAAAAATAGAAATAACAAGTCACAAATACAGTAGGTTAGTTCTGTGCTCCACTATTAATGTACTTAATATGTAACTTAAATGTGATTAAAGAACCTGTCTTTTGAGGCCCATATTGGTGAGTAGAAGCCTGCCACTATGATTCAGTGCAGATAGAAGCAGATGGGTTTATACAGTCACTTGTGGAAGCATGCCACTTTGGAGGTGAGGGGTCTGCTGCTACTGGTTGACAGATCCACGAAACAAAAGATTTTACCCTGAGTCTCGGGTTCCAAGTGATTACTCCAGACGCCAAATGACAGTGCTTTGTTTAGGTTGTCAGTAACATGGGTCGATCCGTATTGTCATGTGCAGCCTTGTTCAGGCTGTCAGTAATATGGGTTGGTCCATATTAGAAAGTGTCATGTGGAGCCAAGTCAATTCATGTGCTTGCTTAAGTGTCGTGGTGTGGTGTGTATGTTGTGCTAGGAAAACGAGGTTACTCTTCTGGTCACATCACTGACATTTGAGTTTTACTGTATGCGAAGGTTTGTATGAGCTGGCATTCTGCCCACACTGCCTCAAATTAAGAGCGTTAAAGCAGCAGCACTACCTAACCAGGAAGTGATCTATTACAACCACTGTAGCACCACAAAACTTATGGCGGCTGCTATTTAGAACTACTGCTGTCAATGCAGTGGCCACAGAAATGTAAACAAAAACGTAAGATAACTGAGCAAATTACGGGGTGATAGTACAGTGCCGGTGGGAAAGAGTACCATGTACATGCTCAAAAGAGCACAGGGAATAAACTGTCAAAAAAGTGCAGATTTTTTTTTACATGGTACTGCTGCTTTAAATAAGTGTAACAGCATTTTTTCTATATTTAGTCTGCCTTATCGGGAGTTGTGGACTAGACTGGTTTGGGGACCTGTCTTGCTCTGATTAGCAATCTGTGCATGCATTTGAAGTGTAAAAAGATGTTTTCACTTGATGCTGGCTGCTCCATTTTCACAACAAATTGGAGATTGTTAAGCAGAGTTCTGGAAGTAGTTAAGAGTGCATGTGTAGCAGTGTGTACAGTATGCCTGTGCCTGTAAAAAAAAGAACAAATCATGTGCCCACCATAAGTCACAAAAATGCTTTAATGGGGGAAAAAGTATCAACATTTTATTTAAGCAAAAATACTAAGTGCATATATCATCACCTCAGTCATGAAATGAGATGTATGCACTTACTATTTTAGCACTGGCTAGTTAGCTGGGTGGGGGCTTGCTTTGTTTTAGCGTGTTTACTATGTAAGGCAAGGACCCCAATTTCAATACAACTTGGTGGCGTTACCTGTTTTGCTGTTGTGGATATCTGAATATAAGTTTGTAACTATGCACAGCTGTTGAAGAAAGTGCAGGCTATAAGAAAACGTATGTTGTCCAACTGGGAGGGAGTTGGTTGAAGAAAAGACATGGATTGATTATATATTTATTTTCTACAGATAGAATTCTTACAAAGCTTAAAACAACTTATCATAATATCATTCGATTTGTCACTAGACAGAATAAAAGGACACATCATTGTTATTTATATAGTTATCTAGGGTGTCTCTTTTTTCGACAGATTTAGAAAGCGTGCATTAGTGTTTTTGCATAGATTGCATTTGGGATATTTACCTGAGATAATTTCTGAATTGTTTCTTAGATTGATTAATTCTGTTTTGACAAGGTCACAGGCTGGTTATAAATTTCAGGTTCCATTTTTTCAAAAAACAATGGCACAGAACTCTCTTCAATTTTATGCTGTAAAACTATATAATGATTTACCTCAAAATATTACTGTCTGTAACCATTTCATCATTTAAAAGTGTACTTCAAAAGCTAATGTTATCTGAAGCTAAGTGTCAATGTTTAATTGATTTATATTGTATTGTATAACTTTTTTGTAGTATTGCATGTATTGTGTTATGTCTTTTGTAAACTTGTTGTGACTGGTCACCAGTGAAAATGGACATTTTATGCTCACTGGTTATTCAGTATAAAATAAACAAACAAAACAAACAAACTACCCTCTAGGCTGTGGGCATTTTTTGTAACCCAAAGGTCATGTGTTTACCATTTTTCTTTGTTGCATTACAATGCTCTATCTTGTTTTAGCATAAAACCAGTACAGAGCAGGTGCACATTGTCAGCAGTCACCTTCAAACATATATAGTAGCTGGCCTGCTCCAGTGTTGAGGGGTATTAGAAACTGCATGCGCTTCCCTTCCGTTAAAGTTATAGCACCCCGAATGTGTACCCCCAGAAGAACAGACTGCCTGAACCTGCTGACGTGCGCCTCAACAGTGGTGTGCAAATACCTACTGTTTCGTCCGGGCAAGTAAATTTCATTGAAGGGCAAGTACAAAAAAATGTAATTGTAATTAATAAAGGGGCAAGTGAAAATTCAGCTACAGGCATGGCTGGGCAAGTAATAAAAGTTTTGATTGAAACACCCCTGACCCCCAAGCAAGCACCCCATGCTCATTTTGTGACGTCTGCCAATGAATGGTGAGTGTGCACTCAATTGACCTTTATGGGCACAATATTTTATAGCATTTAGTACTGTTTACTGCTGCAGTGTAGAAAAATCAGACTGATCCCTCCGATAACTGACTGTTACAGCTGCCGCTTTGAATTTTCTAAATTGCAGCTATAAAGAGCTATAGAACAATCGTGCCCATACAAGTCAAGTTACACTTGACATTCATTTGCTGATGTCACAGAATGAACATGGTGGTGCCTACCTGCCTGGTGGCATGTCAGACGTGGCTGTTTTTTCTGGGGGCTCACATTGTAATGCAGTATTGTAACCAAAGGCCAGTCTGTTAGTCTGACAACTGTTGATAGTGTGGCTAGTGCTGTGTGAATGGACCTCTGTGGGACTGGCTACCTTGATGTGGTACAGAGGCTTGTCATGATGCAATATTGTAACCAAAGGCCAGTCTGTTAGTCTGACAACTGTTGGTGGTGTGGCTAGTGCTGTGTGAATGGACCTCTGTGGGACTGGCTACCTTGATGTGATACAGAACCTTGTCACAATGCACTATTGTATGCAATTGTTCAGGCTGTGTGTGGGTGTTGATGTGTGATATGGCCGCCACCACACATTCAAGCACTTCAATACTAGTCTAGCATTGCTTGTAAGGTGCTTTGGGATACACTTGTATGAAAAGAGCTATATAAAAACAGATTCTTCTTGTAACCAAAGTGGTAGTATGGCTAGTGGTGTGCTGTGCTGATATACAACACAGAAAATGACGCTTGTGTTGGGTAAGAGCACGAACATGGCATGGACGGTGGGGAAAGGGGTAGTTGGCCCGAACAAGGGGGGGTAGCAATGGGTCTACTTGGTGTGCAGATCTCAAACTCCTGGCTACATCTCACTGCCCAATCCCTCCTGTCGGCATGCTCCCTCCACAGTTCATTTGCTGACGGGGAGCCCAATCCCCGTCTGCATCGCCCCCCCCACACACACACACACACACAGACATGCTTGCCGACGAGGGCCCAATCCCCGTCGGCTTCAGTGCCCTATCCCTAATCTGCCACAGGGGGAGCCCAATCCCCCTCAGCATCATCTCCCCCCCAAACACAGACACTCTTGCTGATGGGGTGCCAATACTCCTGTCAGCATGTTTAACCCCCTCAAGATTGTGTGGTTCACTGGGAGCCCACCCCAGTGTGCCTCCATGTCGCCCCACCCCCATTGTGTGCCACACTGGGAGCCCACCTCAGTGTGGCTAACATCACTGCCCAAACTGTTCCTTACACCTGTAAAAAAAGAAAATGGTCCCTCGCCTTCAGGTCCCCTCCCCAGTGTGCACCCCACCTCCCTGAAACTCCATCACCCCATACATACCTCCAGAGTCTGGTGCCACAATCTTCGGTGGAGCAGGAACATGTCTGCACTCTTCAAACCGACCGCGAACTGGAGAAATGCCGGTAAGCTGTATAATGGCATAAATGGGGGATTTTCAACTTAGGTGGCTATCTCGGCCATATTTGCGACTTTTGGCACCAAATTTTCAACATGGGGTTCTTGGGAACCCGCCTCATGAACTCAGTCACTGTCATGTCATTATTCGGTCCTGAAAGGTAATTTTGTGGTCACTGCGAGGAATCACCTTCCAGGACTGAGCAACGAAACAACAGTGTCACTGTTCATGAGGTGGGCTCCCAAAAAGCTTATGTTGCAAATTTTGTGAAAAAATTTAAAAAATGACTGTTACCAGTGTGCCTTGCGTAGCTCCCACACACACTCGAAACTGTGAGAATTTTTAATATTTTCACTCCAGATTTTCAACATTGCCATTTTTCCACACCTCCTTATAAACAGTACAGCTGTCGTTTTTCACATCCTGCCCAAAACGTATTTTCGCTCCTGTGGCACACAATGGGTGCAGTCGCTTTGCAAAATCAATGTTCGGGACAGATTAAGAAAATTACAGTACCACCGTTCATGAGCAGAGGTCCCAAAATGCCTATGTTGAAAATCTGGTGTAGAAAATCCCCAAAATAATTGCATTACAGGTGTGAGCTGCGCAGTTTCATGCACGCTTGTGACTTCATCAATTTTTTTTTATACTTTCACTTCATATTTTCAACATTACCATTTTTTACACCTCCCCATGAACAGTACAGCTGTCATTTTTCACATCCTCCCCCAAAATGTGTTTTCGTACTTGAGGTGCTAAATGGCACAGTCACTGTGCAAAATCACCTTTCAGCTAACAAACTGATAGTGTCACTGTTCATGCGGTGAGGTCATAAAAAGCCCATGTTGAAAACTTGAGTGAAAGTACCATGAAACTCCCAGAGCATTAGGGTTTCTGACCATAACACCCTACCCTGTAGGGACTGACAGGCGTCAGGGGTATGAATTGGGAATGTCGACAGTAACGCTCACGCCAGTCCACCCCTGCCCCCACCCTGCAGCCAGTGACAGGCGTCGAGGAGTGCCTTGGACCCTTCAGCCCCAAATTTCACACCATTCTCCTATACTGCACCCATTTCAGCGTATTTCCTTACGGAGTGGGCTGAGTGTAAAGCCCGAACACCCCAAGGCACACCTTGACACATGTCGGTGTCTGCAGGGTAGGTTGAGGTGAAATGGCTTGAGCATTATGGGTGATGACCCAAAGACAGACCCCAATGCCTGTCCATCTCTGCAGGGTGAGGGTGGGGTTGGCGTCAGTTCAGTACTTCACTGCCATTCCTATTCTGCATCTCTCTAACTCCTGCACTTCCAATGCTAATGCCAGAAGCAAACATTCAACATTGACAAATGCTTTTTTAGAAAGGTTATAACTAATAGGAATCCTGATGATTTCTTAGTTCTGTACACGGCTGCAACTCCTAGAAAAGCTAAGACTGTTTCAGAGCATAGAAATCCTTGAACTCCTGACTTTTCTCAGCTTTTCTGAAGACTGAGTGTCCAAGAAAAAACATTTTTCCAGGGATCCAGTGGACATAAAATGTGAGGTAACTGGAGAATGGAACTAGCAAGGAAAAGTTTTTGGATGAAATATTTTACAGTTTATCAGCCTGTATGATATCTTGTGCAAACTGCTGAAAAGAAAAAAATCTACAAGAATCATTTGAATACTTTATAGGCAATAAGAGGTACGGTATGCATTTTGTGTGTTTGGCTGAGAACATTGTTTCTATAACATTTAATTGTCTCAGGGCCCTGCAGTCACATTCTGATCATAGAATAGAATCATAGAAATGTGTCAGCGGAAAAGGACACCTTGGCCCATCAAGTCTGCCCCTTACCCTCCCTCCCTACTTGCCTCCCTTGCCCAGTGATCCCCCCCACTCCTGGTTAGCCCCTTATGTCTGTCCCATGCCCTCTTGAAACCCTCTACCATTTTGACCCCCACCACATTCTCTGGCAGACCATTCCAGGGCTCCACTACCCTCTCAGTGAAGCAACGTCCCCTCACATTGCCCCTAAACCTTCCTCCCTCCAGTCATAGACTATGACCCCTAGTTCAATCACCTACTTTCCTAGTGAATAAACTCCCCCTACCTTATTTATCCCCTTCACATACTTAAACATTTCAATTATGTCCCCCCTCTTCCTTCTGGTCTCCAGCGGGTACAGATTCAGTTCCCTCAACCTCTCCTTAAAGGGCATACCATTCAACCCATGCACCATCGTGGTGGCCCTTCTCTGAACCCTTTCAATCCCACCTGTGTCCTTGCATATGTGAGGTCTCCAGAACTGGACCGCATACTCCAGGTGAGGCCTCACCATGGATTTGTAAAGTGGTATCAGCACCTCCCTCCTTCTGCTTGTTATTCCTCTCTCTATGCACAGCAGCATTCCATTCGCTTTGCCCACCAACTTGCTACATTGTGCCTCCCCTTAAGGTTATCTGAAACTATAATCTGCAGATCCTTCTCCTGCTCAGTTGCCCTAATTACACCCCCCCAGTGTGTACTCCGCTTGAGGGTTATTCCACGCCATGTGCATTACTGTGCACTTTTTGTCATTGAATTTCAGCTGCCAGGTTTCCAACCACCCCTCCAGCAATCTTAAATCTTCCCTCACAGTCTTCACCCCCCCACCCGGGGTGTCCACCCTATTACAGATCTTCATATCATCTGCAAATAGGCAGACCTTCCCCTGCAGCCCCTCTGCTATGTCACTGATAAAGATGTTAAACAGGATGGGCCTCAGCACCGACCCCTGGGGGACCCCACTCATCACCCCTTCCTCCCTGGAATGTACCCCATTTCCCACTACCCTTTGGCTTCTGTCCTTCAGCCAGTTCTCCACCCACCTAGTTATTTTCTGTCCCACCCCCAAACTTTCCAGCTTATTTACTAGCCTTCTGTGGGGAACAGTATCGAAGTCCTTCCCAAAGTCCAGGTAGGCCATGTCCACTGCCCCTCCCTGATCTACCACCCTTGTCACCCAATTGAAAAACTCTATCAGGGTCATCTGGCATGACCTCCCTTGTGTGAAGCCATGCTGATGGCCATCCTGTAGCCCACTTTCCACCAAGTAGCTGACCACCCTTTCCTTTAATATAACATCCATCACCTTACCCACCACCGAGGTGAGACTGACCGGTTGATAATTTCCTGCCTCCTCCCTGCTGACATTCTTGTGAATTGGTACAATGTCCACCCTCTTCCAGGCTTTGCCAGCAACCACGTATCAAGGGACAAGTTAAACAACCTTGCCAGTGGTGCTGCCAGTTCCTCCCTAAGGTCTCAGAGTACTCTAGGATGCAGGGCATCTGGACCCACTGCCTTATCCACCTTCAACCTACCTAATTCCTCCCTTACCCTGTCCTCACTGATTGGGCTAGGATCCACCCTTATGCCCTTCCGTCCCCTTCCCCTTAACCCCGGTCCCCTTCTTTTCCCTTCCACCGTGAAGACCAAGCAGAAGTACTTATTTAGCACTCTGCCTTCTCAAAGTCCCCTTTCACTTGTACTCCCTCCTCTCCCTTCACCCTTACTATCCACTGCCTTGCTTTTCTCTTCCCCTATATACCGAAAAAAAGTTTTATCTCCCATTTTGGCCTGTTTAGCAATTCTTTCCTCTGTTTCTGCCTTTGCCTTCCTAATCTTCTGCCCTGCCACCCTCAACTTCCTCTTGTATGTCTCCCTGTCTTCTTTTCCCTGTGTCCTCCTACATGCTTGATACACCCTTTTTTCCCCCTCCAATTGACCCCCTCACCTCCCTGGTAAACCAGAGTGGCCTCTTTCTTTTTCGGTTCTTCTTTACCTTCCTTATGCAGATTTCAGTGTCTTTTTAGTAACCCCCACTTGGCTGAATTCCATAATTCCTCCACATCCCCTGTTCTCTCCTTCCCCTCCATTTTGTTTCTAAATATCACCCTCATTTTGGCAAAATCCACCCGCCTGCAGTTCAGGGCCTCTGTGATGGTCCAACTTGCTTCGACCCCTGTCCTAATCTTGAAGCTCACTGTATTGTGGTTGCTTGCACCTAGGTTGACCCCCACTCCAACTCCCTCTACACTATCCCCGTTGGTGAGGACCACATCGGGTATGCTGCCCCTCCCAATGGTCTCCTTAACCAGCTGATGCAGGAAAGCTCCCTGGAGGCACTCGATGAACTCTCTGCTCCTGGCTGACCTGGCTGATGGAATATCCCTGTCAATATCAGGAAGGCTAAGGTTACCCACCAGCAGAACCTCCCCTGAGCGCCATCCATCAAACCTCTTGCAATAGCTGCCCATTCACTTCCTCCCCTGCATCAGAGGTCTGTACACCACCTCCAGCCTTAATAGATACCCCAGACCATTTTTCTAGTGTTACAAGATTTCTGCCTCCCCTACTTCCTCCTGCCCTTCTGTAGCCTTAATGTCATCCCTGATATACAATGCAACCCCCCCTTCCTTTCTACCCACCCTGTCTTTCCTGAAAAGCCTGTACCCCTTGATACCTACTTCCCATGTCTGATGCCCAGATCACCAGGTCTACACTATCCAGTCCCTCATTCACCATTATGGCCTCCAAGTCCACCATTTTGTTCAACAAACTCCTGGAATTTGCGGAAAGTCCCTTTCACCAAATACCCCTCTCCTCTCTGCCAACCTTCCGTTCCATACATGCTCTCATAGGTGGGGGAGTGCTAGCTAGTGTGTAACCCCCCCTACAAATGGGAGTTCCCGAAAAGTCTTCCCTGAGCTTGCCTAAATGCTCACTGCCAGGCTGGTGTTCTGCATTTAGCAGTTTAAACGGTGTTGCTAAAGAGTGCCTGTGGAACCTCTATGTATTGTCACTTTAAGAGCTGCCTAGTTTGCAGTAAAATTAATCTGAAGGGGGGCTAAGTGTTTTCATGCTCGAGTCCTGCCCGGGCTCCTGGGAAATAGCTCTGTTTCTGCCATCGCTAATTGTGCAGAGGGAGCTCTGTTAAAGGAAGTAACTATTTGCTGAAAATAATTCAGAGTAATAATGATAATCCAGTTTGTTCTAATCAGCCTTCTTTGCAGTAAGGACTGTTTTGTTTGTCTACACCATTTTTGTCCGGGACTGCCGAATTGGGCCATTCAGTATTGGCTGGACCTAGAATGGAGTCGGACTACAGGAGCTCTCTGGAGTCAAAATCTGTAGGAATTATAGTTTGGGGCTTTGGCGCCTTTTTGTAACTGAAGAGGAAGCTCTTGCTTTGACTGACAGCAGAATCAACCAACTGAACCTTGTGGATCTGAGGGAAAGCCCCCGAGCTGTCTGCTGGCAAGCCAGATCTAAGTTGAAACCTGTAGGTGCAACAGCTCAGTAGAGTCTGGAGCAGCCGTCTGCATAGTTTTCGCGCAGGAGAACTGTGGAAAGGCCTGATTCCTGGCCTGCATGTCTGCCTACTGCTCTGAGAGGGAGAAAGAATTATTTTCAGACTGAATCCGTGTGTGTGTGTGTGTGATTAAAGTAAGCTACTGAAGTGGGATCAGGCTCAACCTGAGGAGGACCGAAGATTGTGCTGAATGCGATCGGCCTGCCAGAAATCCCATTCACTTCAGAACTTCTGACTTGGGCAGAGAACAGTGCGATTGGGACCGAAGAAGAATTGCCTGGTATTGTAGAATCCTTTGCATATAAATGTGCTGTGTATTGAAAGTGGGTTGTGATTTGTTTCCCCACTGTATGAACTGTGTCCTGCTTGCTGGTAGCTGTATCCAGCTCAAACGGACTGAATCCGTGGTTAACTCCATGCTGCTGGGCCTTGCCACGAGGGCCCTGCCAGACTACCCTACTGCACAGAGAAAAGCCATCGATGAGAGACCTGCCTGGGGATCAGCCCCCTGCTCCACGCTTGAACGGGAATGATGCCTCGGTGAAATCATGTGGGCCCTGCTTCTCCTGGCAATCCAGACTAACCATCAGCTGTCTCAAATTTCATCCATCCTGTGTCCAGTCTTGGGTACCGTGAGTAACTATCAGGGTAGCTCCCTGCACCTGCAATATAATCTAGGTGTGTCATCTGATTTCTTGGTTATTTCTCTTTATTCACGAACTTAGCCATCAGGCTTCGGATTAAAAATAGTGTGTTGTGCATGTTGTTTTTCCAACACAGGGCCCCAACCAGCTGCGACGCCAGCCTACCCCGGCAATGATCCTGGCTAGCCCATCTGCCTATTACCTGGGTACCCAGAGTGTGTGACTGTGTGGGGGGTTCTGAACTGCATACATAACTGTTTGATTAATGTAGCTTGTAAGCCAATCATCCTGATTACACCCCTTCCTTGTTCACGTCCCCTGAATAAATCAGATCTTACTTTTTCTGCATTTAAACTGACTGTGGTTCCAGTTTGTGTTAAAAGTACTGTACTGTTGCTGTCTGCTCTGTTTAACCTTGTTTTACAGGGGATCCCCGGGGTCGAACCAGAGGAGCCAGCCCTGGCGGTAAGTGCAACCAGTGTGGGTACTTGCAAAGAGTATCAGGGATATTGTGAAAATGATTATTGTCTACTGTTTTGGCCACTAGTGGAGAACGAGGAGGGTTACAGTGTCCCGAAGGGCTATGCCCAGGCTAGTTTGACCACTACCAACCCTGACCTTCGGGAGGAGCCACCCGTTACAGAACCTAGGCCCCTTAACCTGTTATTAGCCAAGCAGGTAGGGGTAATAGCCTTTGGGATAGCGCCACCTAGGGGTTACAAGTGCATTCTCTCTTCTTGTCAAACTCTCCCCCTTCCAAGCCTTGTATTCCCCCCTTACCAGTTTAACCCCCCCATCAAGATCTTATCTATGTAACCCTGTAGACCCCCCCCCCCAGCATATCTGTTTTTTGATTGGTCCGGTATATACTTTAATATCAGGATTATAAGCATTAATAAATTGATTGCAAGTAGTTTAAGACTAAGAACTTTTTGTGAACAATAGACACATGAATTAAAACTTTGCTGGCCAAGTTGGTATGATGGCAGAAATGTCATGATTCCAGTAACTTAGCAAAGTTCCTTCCATTTGCCCCACCTTGCTTGGTGATTTATTTATTTATTTTTTTATATGTAGCCAACCACCCCACCCACTATGTGCACATTACCCACCGCAAGCAATATGCACACCTCACAGATAAATTGAAAACCTCTCCCTGCACCAGTGGTGTCACCACGTTGATTTTGGGGAGGCTAAAGCCCCTGCAATCTAAGTTAAAGCCCCCCCAGTCATTTTCAGTAAATATTAGTGAACAGCAGCCATATACTTTTTTTATTGATTGTGTGCCAGACAGTGACTTCCTTACAAGTTACAACTTGCTACTGAAGTCTAGGAGGAAAATATCTGACTCCCAAGTAGTCCCGTCTGCCCCGAGGAGGTGGGACAGAGTAGCAAGCAGAGCGACTCGCAGTCTCGCACAGTCGCAAGACAGCAGTGCGAGCCATTACTAAAACAAGTTTCTGAGAAATGCACAGCTTGTTGCCTCGGAGAGAGCTGCTCAGCTCACATTGAGCTGAGCTGAGCAAGCTCTCACAGAGTCCGACTCTCCAATCCTCCATCCTGGATTCCTGTCCTAGTCTACTCTCTCTCCTCTGCAGTGCTCTCTCAGCCCCAACATCGAAAAAAAAAATGTAAGAAACAATGAATGTACTACTGAATAACATTTTTCGTTAGAGTCTCAGTCAGTCCGTTTAGATGATGAATGATCTGATCATCTGTCTGACTGTCGCGTGTATTTGGATTAATATTATGATATGCATAGCGTGTGTGTCTGATTAAGAACACAGTGCAGATGCAGTGAATGAGTGAAATGAAATGTCCTTGCAGACTGCAAGGACATTTAATTTCACTCATTCGTTGCCGACTGCCTTGTGTTCTTAATCAGACACTATGCATATGCATATCATAATATTAATCCAGACAGACAGAAGTTGCAGAAAGAGGGAGAGTGAGCTGCTCTTGCAGTTGACCAAGAGGATGGACACCAGTCTATCTATCCTCACAGATGCTGTTCTGACAAAAAATATAGTTTTTCAACTCGGGTGCCCAACTACCGATGCTTTCATTTGAAACACAAATGTCCTGTGCATGATGGAGTCAGACATCGACCCTGCCATTTTTTTTTCGGTCAGGTGGGTCACATCTAATCTCGACGTCGGCATCCCGCTGCTGGCTGCCTGGCAGGGAATTTTCATGCTACTGGATGGCGGCTGGCCTGGTGGCAGCTGCAGGCAGGCAACTACATCTACTATACAACTGTGTGTGGTGTGGGCTTTGCTTGGCTGGGGGGGGTGGTAAGAACAATATTTAATAAAACTGGAATAAGTTCTAATCTTTGGCAGCAGCGAGCAAACAACAAACAAAGGCAGGGCACTGACTGCAGAGAGTACTGTAGACTAGGGCAGGCAGGCTCAGCTTAGACTCGGTAGTCACTCAGCAGCACTGAAGCAGTTTGCATTGCAAGGACTACTCCCTGATTCACGTCATCTCATCAGACATGAGCAAGGAAAGGACAAGTCCTTGCAATGCGAACCCGCTTCAGAGCCACTGATGATTACCCAGTCTAAGTTGAGCCTGCCTGTCCTAGTGCTGCACTGCTGACTTGACTACCATTTTAAACAGCATCTGAGTTGAAGAGTAGGACGTGGGGGGGGTTGAGAGCGAGGACTGGACGGAGAGAGGTGTCTGGCTGTTGTGTTCTGGTCTCTTATTTGCTCTGGGGTCCTGCTGTAACCTTCTCAGCAGATCTGCTGGGATAATGACTGTTCTTGTCTCTTATTTGTTCTGGGGTCCTCCTGCAACCTTCCCAGCAGATCTGTTGGGATAATGGTGTCTGGCTGTTCTGGTCTCTTATTTGCTCTGGGTTCCTCCTGCAACCATCCCAGTAGATCCGCTGGGATAATGGTGTCTGACTGTTCTGGTCTCTTATTTGCTCTGGGGTCCTCCTGCAACCTTCCCAGCAGATCTGCTGGGATAATGGTGTCTGACTTTTCTGGTCTCTTATTTGCTCTGGGGTCCTCCTGCAACCTTCCCAGCAGATCTGCTGGGATAATGGTGTCTGGCTGTTCTGGTCTCTTATTTGCTCTGGGGTCCTCCTGTAACCTGTCCTCGGTGGACCAGTAACCAAATTTTTCTACATGTACCATTAAATAGCTGGCTGATAACTAGGCTTCTCAAACATACTTTGCACCAGTAAAATGCAGGGAAAGCCACCATTTGAAGGTAAAATTTCAAAATTTTATGGGGGGGCAAGCGCCGGACTCCCCTAGCTTTGTTAGGATTTTAACTAAGGGGCATTAGCCCCCCCTAACTTTTTACCCCTGGTGACTCCCCTGCCCTGCACCCACCCTTGCTGGTACCCACCTCCCCTCCATTTTCCCAGTAAAGTAATGGTATTAATTAATATAGCAGTCACTACTGTAAATAAATAGTGTCCCCAACCCGCTCCAAGCAAGAAGCAAACCTTCCACCACACATTCAATGACCTGACCCACAAAATCCATTAGACCAACTCCCGCCCATCTCCCCCAGTAGCACTCAACCTCCCTCTCTTCTCCCACAGAAGCACCGAAAAAGTTAAAGGATACAACACCATGATGCTAGAAATGCACTCCCACACAGGAGTGCCCAGCTCATCTCTTTGATACTGCTAGCAGCTGAATGAATGAACGTTGATGAAGGCCTCCTGATAATAATGCCTGAATTATGACAGGGGTGGGGTGGGGTGGGTGTTTGATGAATTATGGTCATTGGGTCACCGGATAAGATGGGGGAGAGGGATGGTTATTTGTTTGGAGCCAGTGGGGGATTGAATCATGCTACATCAGTGTCTGCTATATTAATTTATTTTTATTTTATTTATTTTATTCTTTGGTAAATGGGTAAGGCCCACTAGGTACAAGTGCCTGTTTTCAGGGTCGACCTGGGAGCACTGGGTGGTTAAGTGACTTGCTCAGAGTCACACAGTATGTAAGTGGAGGTTGTGGGACTCAAACCCATGTCTGCTAGATGCACCAAGCTCATTCACAGCTCATTACTTTAACCTCTTGGCTGTACTGCCAGCCCAGTAATTAATACTGTTACTTTAACTAGCCTGTGGGGGACAGGAAGGAGATGGGTACTAGGGGTGGGGATGGGTGGGGAAAGAGGTTATAAATGTATCTGGAATGTGGGTGGGTGGATGCATGATGTGTGCACAATGGGTAGGGGAAGATTGCCCATTTGAAAAAAGAGCTTTATGTAAACTAGTGCCCACTTGGCGTAGTTCTTCACCAGTGAAGTATTATTTTGCCCGGTGAGAACTATGTCTCATGGCACTTCATCAGCACTTTTATTGGCAAAGTGCCATGATGCACAGACTTCACAGGATGAAGGATGTACTTTACCAGGCTCCGAACTCCACAAAGTGAAAGTTCCCGCTACGCATAGCTGGGAGAACTGAATGAAGATTTTCATGTTTGGAAGTTTCACGACTTCTCACACAGTAGGATCGGCATTAATGTGCATGCCCGAATTCCTGGCTTCAGTTTTTCAAATAGTGAAGCAGCAGAGTTAGAGCACTCATTTGACAAAAAGAATCAGACTGCCAACATTCATAAGGGAAACGCTAGCAAAAGATATATTTAGTTCACGTGCATTACAAAATACCAAACTTGCATATGCATGAGTCCTGTAGTTTGGGGCCATGGGTGTGTAGAGGAATTGGCTGGCTGCTTTCTGAGGTGGTTCACTTTCAATGTGTTTACAACCTGAAAAAGTGAATACATCGAAATTGTTAGTAAATCCTGTGGTATTTCTGTATGGTATGCATTTTTACGTCATAATGATGTAAAGAGGCCATTGGAAAACAAACACAGAATTTAAAAAAGCGCTGATAGTGTCCCTTTTAACTTTCCTCACACTGCTTTTCTGCCTCACACTAACAGAACATCCCAGGTTATCTTGCTCATCTTTTAAAATTTCTGCTGTATAGAGATGGGGGGGGGGGAGTTAAAATTTGTGGGTCAAGTTGTCACGAAGCGGCCGAAATTCTCATTTCGCGCAGCTTCACGAAGTTGTCCTGACCCTCAGGAACTTCGACTTCACCCAAAATCGCAAAGTTTTCACTCGCAAATGGTGGAGTTTCACCTGTGAAGGGCAAATTTCCACCATTTCAGGTGAAATTCTGCACTTCGTGGGCAGAACTTTGTGGTGGAAATTCGCACTTTGTGGATTGAGTTCCACTCTGCAAATTGTGCGAAATTCGCAGATTAATTCATGGAGTGAATTTTCCCGACTTCACCCATCTCTGCTTCTGTACAGTTGCATTAGTTTTAATACATGAGGAGAAAAGTTTAAAGCAGATACCGTAATTCTATAGCTTAAATAACTAAGACAAACCACACCAGAAGAATGGAGGCTGCCAATGGGAAAGGCTGAAAAAACTGGGATTAACAGTGAAAGTATGTATATCATTGTCATGCAGTTATGACAGCTCTGGCTGAATGGTACAGAGGGTAAAAGCATAGGCCTACAGATCTATAGATTTCAGGTTCAGTTCTCTTCAGGGGTGCAAACCATGTTTGCCAAGGAAATCTGAAGTACTGTTAGCTGCACTAAACTTTTTTAACAAGCTACCACAGTATCTTAGCTTTGCAAAGCTTAGATCGAGACTTATAAATGATCCAGCCTTTGCCCTGGAAAATGTGAGTGCAAATACTGCCACAGCTTTTTTAAACTTTTGCTGCTCTCTGAGGTTAAGGAAAACATCAGAACTACTAGATATTCCAAACTTTTTCAAGGCAACCTTTTCCTTGACATTCTAAGGACGTTCTACTCTAAATTGACATGGGAGCTGTAGCTTTAATCCATGGCTCTGCATGGACTGGACCAGTAAAAGCCATGTATGGGTTTCTATATGCCAAATACAACTTTAAAATGTCACCCATTTTGGTCAGTGAACCAGTGTGGGTTGGGGGGTATTGAAATTGTCAGGTTAGTTCCCAGAAAATGGGGGTGGGGGTGGAGTTTGCTGGAACACAGGTGGATGGATGGGCTCATTAATCTGCTCATGAGAGGGATGGGGAACTTCTGCCCAACCCTCTGCGTGCGGATTTATATTGAGCACAGCTGGACCAGCAATTACACCAGCAGTGTCTCCTTTGTGATGCATGCTATACTTGTTAGATATCCCACCCCGGACCTGTGGGGAGAATAACAGGCAGGGTTCCAACTATTTTCAGAGGGTTTTGTGTATTATAGATGCTAAATATGATTCATCAATGATTAATACTTCTCTGAACATCTATACACGAGACTAGGAACAAGTCTTCAAAAAGGAGTAGGGCATGACAGATTTTCTAATTTTTGTATGTACTGTTGCAAAGAATTATGACATTACATGCAGACGGCCTCTAGGGACTTGTATAATTTGCTATGAAATGGTTCTCTTTGGAGCCACGGTTTTATTATAACCATTCTTGTTTCGTTTTTTTCATACTGATCTTTACAATTTATAAGGGTTAAGATGACTGTATTTCACATACTAAGCCTCCACAGATGTTAAATCATGATGTCAACCCAGGTCCCTGAAGCATACATTCTGGCACTGATAAAATTGAGCTTTGGATGAGATGAGGAAAATAGTTTGCAATTGAGCTAACGTGATAATGAGTTAAATGAAACGATGAAGCCGTTCTTGTAGGCCTTGTTCTCAGAAGGGAAGGGTAGAACCAATTTTAAAATGAACCTCTAAGAACAGTGCTGTACTACAGAATGACCTGGATTACATTTTTGCCAGCCACGATTCTGTCACACTCTTAGTATTAAAAAATTGGGCAACATTTCCCTTGAATTTTAGGACTTAGGGACATATCCACAAAAAATGTTTCTCCAGTTCTGTGCTTCTGGCAAAAATACTTTGTGGCCTTTGGAGTGCTGCTCCAGGCTGGACTGTGTGACATTATACTTTGATTATTAAAATTTTTGACTGTTGGCTGATATGGAAACTCTTAATACAGATCCCAGAGTCTGAACACAGACCCGACTACTTCTCAAATTTAGAACTGAAAACAGCCTCCCATAAAAAGACTACTTTGAGTTGTTTCAAATGAAAATGATTAATAAGTATATAATTAACATCCAAGGTTTTAAAACAAGAACCTGCCTATCCGTTTTGGATTGTTTTTATTTGAATGGGCTCCAATTATAAAAAGACCCCCCCCTCAACTTAGTCCTCAGATTTCTACTTTATTTACAATGATTTCAATATAAAATTGTTCACCAGGGCTTGCAGGCATGGCTGCTCCATCTAGCAACCCCAACACTAAGCCAATACTCATTCCATGAACACCACACCACCAACCCCCTGGCATCCCAGTGGCTTCACTCCCACAGTGGGCCAAAGCCTCGCAGGATCCAGTGTGGGTGGAAGGCAGAGAAACTGGAGGGGGTTCTGACCAGTGGTGCACGAGGGGACCAGACATCGTGTGCTGACACACCAGCCCACTTTGTCCTCTGATTTTCTTCCCACCCACCTCCCTTAAGTAGGCCTGCTTAGCCATGGCACGTTGACATCCTCACAGGGTGGGGGAGGGGGAAAATGTGTGAACTCATGTAACATATAACTAATTCCAGTCACTTTTCCAAGTAGGCACTATTGCGATGGGACAACCAACAACATTTCCTGGACTCTGAGACTTGTGCATCTGCAGGACTCTCACGACAACTCCTGTGCAGGACTAGGAATCCGGATTACGGCACAGACCTTTGTTTCCCACGTGATATATTTACAATTATTTTTTTATAATTAATAAAAACAAATAGCATGCAAAATAACATTATGCAAATACTGTTCATTTTAAGCACTGCCCTTCACTGCATGTGTTTTACAGTTGGCATGCTATGCAAGCAGGAATTACAAATGTATACCTGTTTAATTTTATTGGATACAAGAACAGTTCTGTAATGTTTTCACAGGGAGTGCAGCTGCAGTCATGGAGCAGAATAAAACAGAGTTTTTCTTTTTGTTGTTCAGAGAAAGCAATTTGATAATTAAAGAACTGCCAAGGAAGTCGGAGAGCCAAGTAAGCAGCTGTCAGCTTTGGAACTGGAGAGGTTTCTTAACATCAGGCATTTAACCCATCCTTTGCACGATGACTGGAGAACCTTCACAGAGTTGACAGTCATAAATTTTGCAAAATGCAATGAAATGTGGGCAGTTGGTGAAAAATTACTATATATGTGATTTATGGATTGTTCCTCATGATATCTTATTTGTGGTCCATATTCCACAACCCACAAGTCTGACACTTCACAAAATAAAAAAAAACTAAAAAAAAAACAATTCTTGAATAAATACCAGATGCAGGAAATTGCAGTGTGTGTGTGTGTGTGTGTGTGTGTGTGTGTGGGGGGGTGCCACAGTTCCCACAGCTAGAAAAAAAATCTGCCAAAAAATAAAATTTGCTGCATTTTGTGCATAACATTTGCCCATTTGAAGGGGTTGGAATGACACAAATTTTGCAGTTTGTAATCCTAAAGTGATTCTATACTTTCTAGAGAATTTCACAACTGCAAAATGGTGGTGGGGGGTGGGTCAGGAATTATGTTAGCAATACAAAATGCTCATCCAGCCCAACTTACTGTATCACAAATGTCCGTGCCATGGTGCATTACATTACACATCCTCTATGCGGTTATTGTGCCCCTACTAGCAGCAATGCCATAGGTTGTTAGTGTTCCCACAAAGTCACCAAAGAGTGGTCACATGGGTGTAGTGAGGAGCATGTTACAAAAGTAAGCAAAATCTTTATTTTCAGTTCTTATTCAAAGAACCCCAAAAAGATTAGATAGGTGTAGCTGTAGCGCTCTCACTTTAAGAACCCCAAAAAGTGCACATCGGTGAAGTGGTAGCACTCTCATTGTATGAACCCCAAAATGCACATCGGCACAGTGGTAGTGCTCTCACTGTAAGAACCCCAAAAAGTGCACATCGGTGCAGCAGTAGCACTCTCATTGTACAAACCCAAAAAAGTGCACATCGGTGCAGCAGTAGTGCTCTCACTTTAAGAACCTCAAAAAGTGCACATCAGTGCAGTGGTAGTGCTCTCACTTTAAGAACCCCAAGAAGTGCACATCAGTGCAGTGACAGCCCTCTCGCTCATGATTGGGGTGAGCTGGGTTTGGAAATAAGCCTAGGGCATGAGGGGATACACACCTTTTCCAGGGATAGGAATGAGCACTGCCCCATAATAGTGCCATCTGGGTGGCCATGGGTGCTGCTGCAGATCAACGTACAGTGGGGAGCGGAGACACTGGTTGATGCAGTATGAACTGCATGTGTGTTCATGCTTGTGCATCTTTGCCACAGAAGTCTTAAGGGTGGTCCACATAAAAATGAAAAATGGTCCCTACAACTGCAAGGATGGCCCTGGTACATCTGGGACCTATGCTCCTGCAGCAATATATCCTAACATACATCTGGGACCAATACTCCCACAGCGATACCTCTTGACATACAGTCAGGGCCTGCACATCCACAGGGATACCTTCTAGCATACAGCTGGGACCCATATCCCCCCTGCGATACCTCCAGATATAAACCTGGCACCCCTACTCCCCCACCCCCACAATATCACCTGACATACAGCCAGGACCCATACTCCTGCCGCAGTACTTCCTGACGTACATCTGGGACTCGTACTACAACCCCGATACCTCCTAACATGCAGCTGGGACCCAAACTCCCACTGCAATACAGCCTGAAAGACAGCCAGGAACCATATTCCCACTGTGATACCACCTGACATGCAGCTGAGACTCATACTTCCACCGTGATACCTCCTAACATACAGATGATACCTGTACTCACCCCACGATACCACCTGACAAACAGCTGAGACCCGTACTCCAACCGTGATACCTCCTGACATACAGCTGGGATCCATACTCCCACCGCAGTACCACCTGACCTACATCCAGGACCCATGCTGTTACCATGATACCTCATGATATACAGCCGGGGCTCATACTCCTGTCGTGATACCTCCTGACTTACAACTGGGACTCATACTCTTGCCGCAATACCTCCTGACATACAGCTGGGATCCATACTTCAACTGTGACACTGCCTGACATACATCGAAGACCCATACACCCACTGCAGGAGGCAGTATAGTGCAGTGGTTTAAGGCTCTGAGCTGAAAACCTAGAGACCTGGGTTTGAATCCCACAGCCCCCACTTGCATACTGTGTGACCCTGAGCAAGTCACTTAACTTCCTTGTGCTCCCAGGTCACACCTGTAAACAAGCTTTAGCTCTCCTGGTTAAAAAAAAACAAACAAAGCAATACCTCCTGACATACAGCTGGGACCCATACTCCCACCACGATACCTCCTGACATACAGTTAGGGCCAATTCTCCCATGGCGATACCTCCTGACATACATCCAGGATCTATGCTCTCACCCCAATATTACCTGACATAGAGCCGGGACCCATACTCCCACCGTGATACCACCTGACATACAGCTGGGACCCGTACTCCTGATGCAATTCCTCCTAACATACATCTAAGACCAATACTCCCACTGCAATACCACCTGACATACAGCTGGGATCCATACTCTCACTGCTATACCTCCTGACATACAGCTGGGATCAATACGCCACAATTTATTTTATTTATTTTTTATTTATTTAACATTTGGTGACCAGAAGAGGCACACTGAGCCGACGCTGACTTCCAGGTGCGACCCAGGGGAAGGGGACAAAGGAGGCAAGTTTACAAATTGTCAGGCTGGTTACAAATAGACTGGGTGAAAGCAAAATCCAAGTCCGGTTTACAAGTTACACACACACTCAGCTCTGGGAAGCATGGGCAGAGACTGCACACCTCAAATCGCATATTCAGGAGGAAATATATTACACACACACTCAGCTCTGGGCTGCATGGGCAGAGACTGCACTCCTCAAATCGCATATTCAGGAGGAAATATATTACAAGAATCATCCGCCATTTCCACAACATCCAACTGAAGCACCTTGACCACGATGGGTAGTTGGTCCAGGAGTCTGGCAGGTGGTTAGGGAGGGCAAATTGGGTGCTCCATCATTAAGTGCTCACCAACGTATCACCTCCACACACCATATAAAAACTACAAACAGGTATCTGCCTCTATCTCTGAAATCAAACAAAGGGGCAGGGGACACTGCAGATCAGGACACTGCTGCACAGGAGCCAGCACTACAAAACTCGTTCAAAACAGGGACCAAAACAAAAAAAGCAAAAAGGAAATCCAAAACACTTCTGATCATAAGCGACTCCATGATTTGGGGAGTTGATACCTACCTCCAGCCAGGGGTAATGGTTAGATGTCTCCCAGGTACATCAGCGTGGACAGACACTGACCGCATTGCTAAAATCGTGCACAAAGCAGGAGAAAACATCAATGTCCTGCTACACATAGGGACTAATGATCTCGCTGGCCAGTCAGTTGTGGAGACCAAGGAAAACCTGACCAGGCTGGGAGACAAACTGTCATCCATTTCATCCGGCATCACCTTCTCCGAGATCCTGCCGGTCCGGGAGAGGGGTGCAGATGGATGGAAGGTCAGAGAAGGGGAGATAGGGGCGCTAAACATGTGGCTCAAGGGCTGGTGCCAGGAAAAAGGACACAAATTTATAGGTAACTGGGAACAGTTTTGGGAGCAAAAGCTCTTTAAATTCAATGGACTACATTTGATGAAGGAGGAAGTCAGTGTATTGGGGCAGAAGTTTGATGTCTTTGCAGAATATTTTAACTAGCATATGGGGAGAGGGGTGCAGCACCCAATACATTGACCAGGAAGAACCCCCCCCCCCCAGCTTGTGATCATACAGAAGTTCAGCATGTTTGTAGTTCATTTGCATCACCAGGTAAGGAAAAAGGTCCAGCTCCCCATACGATGCACAGGAGAAAAGCCAGACCTCGCCCAACAACTAGCGCACCCAAATCTGGCCAATGGAAAATCGTGTACACAAATGCCCAAACTCTGGGAAACAAGATCCCAGACCTGGAGGCAACAATGACAGAGGCTAAACTGGACATAGTAGCCATTTGCGCGACATGGTTCACCAGTAACCACACTTGGGAGACTTCAGTACCCGGCTATGTACTGTTCAGAAGATACCGAGGTGCAAAAAGGGGGGTGGAGTGGCTCTTTATGTCAATGAAAATATCAAAACAACAGAAGCTGAGAATACACATAAGGAGCCAGAAGAACTGTGGGTCACCCTGGAAACAGGAAGTGGGACAGCCATATGAACTGGGGTTGTCTACAGGCCTCCAGACCAGGGGGAGGACATAGACACATTAGTGTTAGAAGATATAGAAAACATAACACCTAAAGGGGAGGTTCTGCTAATGGGAGACTTCAATATGCCAGATACAGATTGGTCAATACCAGCAGGAACATCCACCGGAACTAGACACATAGTGGATTCTCTGCAGGGAGAGGGCCTCAAACAATTGGTGCAACAACCCATGAGAGACAGGGCTATCCTGGATCTAGTACTGACTAACGGGGAAAGGATCACAGATCACCAGGTAGAAGGTCACCTGGGGGCCAGTGACCATCACATGGTATGGTTCAATTTGGCCACTAGAACTAAATCATCCCATTCCAAGGCAAAAATATGGGACTTCAGAGGAGCTGACTTTGATAAGATGGCCAACAGAGTTAAGTTAGCCCTAGCAAGATGAAATAAAGGTGACGGGGTACAGGTAAAATGGGCAAGCATTAAGGATGCAATACTAGAAGCAACATCCCATTGTATTAGGGAGAAAAGCAAGAGCAAAAGAAGGAGGAAACCACTTTGGTTCTCAAAAACAGTAGCAGAAAAGATCAGAGCCAAAAGTTTGACCTTTAGGAAATATAAGGGAACGCAGCGGGATGAAGATAGGGAGGCATACCAAACTTCACTAGGGGAAGCAGGGAAGGCAGTAAGGCAGGCAAAGGCCCAAACCTAGGAAATATTAGCTTGAACAGTAAAAGAAGGGGACAAGACTTTCTATAGATACATTAGTGAAAGGAGAAAGTTCAGAGGGGGTATTGCTAAGCTCAAAGGGGATAAGAGGGAGTGTGTGGAGGAAGACCAAGGAAAATCATCTATTCTAAATTGATACTTCTGCTCAGTATTTACTGAGGAGAATGTAAAGCAGGGCCCACAGCTCAGCACCATGGACACAGTGGGGAGGGAGGTGTGCACAAGTCCCTTCACAAAAGAAAGGGTCCTACAAGAGCTCGTTAAACTCAGGGTGGACAGGACAATGGGACCTGATGTCATACATCTCAGGGTACTAAAGGAGCTAAGGGTGGAACTAGCAGAGCCATTAGCAGAACTGTTTAATGAGTTTCTGAGCACAGGAGAGGTCCCAGAAGACTGGAGAAGGGCTCATGTGATCCCGCTCCACAAGAGTGGTAGCAGGGAGGAGGCAGGGAACTAAAAACCAGTCAGTCTTACCTCAGTAGTGGGCAAGATTATGGAGGCACTCCTTAAGGAAAGGATAGTACAACACCTGGAATACATAGGAGCACAAGATCCAAGACAGCATGGGTTTACAACAGGAAGGTCCTGCCAAACTAATCTCGTAGATTTCTTTGACTGGGTAACCAGAGTGGTGGACCAAGGGGGTGCAGTTGATGTCTCCTACCTTGACTTCAGCAAAGCTTTTTGGTACTGTTCCACATAGAAGATTGATTAATAAGCTGGGTAGGCTTGGGGTGGGTCAGAGGTTGGTCGGTTGGGTGTCAAACTGTCTGACGGGCAGAAAACAGAGAGTGGTGGTAAATGGTATACAGTCAGAAGAGATGAAAGTGACAAGTGGGGTATCTCAGGGATCAGTCTTGGGGTCAGTCCTCTTCAATATCTTCATCAGTGACATTGCAGATGGACTGGAGGGTAAGGTTTGCTTGTTTGCAGATGAAACCAAGATCTGCAACAGAGTAGATGATCCAGATGGGGAGGGCAGAATTAGAAGAGATCTGGAAAAACTGGCAAAATGGTCAAAAGAGTGACAAATGGGGTTTAATGCAAAGAAGTGCAAGATCATGCACATAGGGAAGAGAAACCCTGAAGCTACCTATAGGTTGGGAGGATATTTGCTGGCAATCACAAGGGAAGAAAGAAACTTGGGCATCATCATCACAGATGACCTGAAATAATCCAAGCAGACCACTGAAGCAGTAAGTAAGGCTAAAGGGATGTTGGGGTGTATTAGTAGGGGTATCGCAAGTCGTAAGAGGGAGGCAAGAATCCCTCTTTACAAGACACTCGTTAGGCCCCATCTGAAGTACTCTGTGCAGTGCTGGAGGCCGCACCTACACAAGGACATTAACAAAATGGAGGCAGTTCAGAGAAGGGCAACCAAAATGGTGCAAGGACTGCATCAGAAAACATATGAGGACAGATTAATGGAGATCAGTATGTATACCCTAGAGCAAAGGAGGGAGAGAGGTGATATGATCGAAACATTCAAACATCTTAAGGGCATTAACAAGATGAAAGAGTCTAACATGTTTCAGTATAAGAAAAATAGCAGAACAAGAGGACACAGCATGAGATTAGAGGGAGGCTGATTAAGGGATAATGTGAGGAAGTTGTTTTTCACAGAAAGGATGGTGGATGCATGGAACGTCCTACCTCTGGAAGTGGTGGATATGAATACAGTGCAGGGCTTCAAACAGGCATGGGATAGGCATAAGGGAGCAATACAGATGAGCATGAATAGATAGGCCATTGACAGAGTAAAGACTTATGGCACATTCATAAGGTAGAAAAAATGGGCAGACTGGATAGGCCTTGCGGTCCTTATTTGCCGTCAATTTCTATGTTTCTGTGTTTACAGAGATTAGAATAAAAAACAAGGCATGCATAGTGAACACTGGTGTTGAAAAGCAGTACATTTAGCAAGACCACTCAGTTGGGCCTTTTGTTAAAATTAAGTGATACTGTACCTCCTGACGTACAGCTGGGAACCATAGTCTAACCACAGTACTGCAGACATACATCCAGGATCCATACTCCCACTGTGATGCCACCAGTCTTACAGCTGGGACCCATTCTACCACTGCGATACCACCTGACATACATCTGGGACCCATACTCCTGTCACGATACCTCCTGATATACATCTAGGACTGATACTCTCACCACGATACCTCCTGACATACAGCTGGGACTCAAACTCCCACTGCGATACCTCCTGACATACAGCTGGGATCCATAGTTCAACCGCAATACTGCATGACATACATCCAAGACCCATACTCCCACTGCAGTACCTCCTAACATACAGCTGGGACCCATACTCCCACCCCGATACTGCCTGACATACAGCTGGGGCCCATACTCCCACTGCGATACCTCCTGACATACAGCTGGGATCCATAGTTCAACCGTGATACTGCATGACATACATCCAAGACCCATACTCACACTGTAGTACCTCCTAACATACAGCTGGGACCCATACTCCCACTGCAATACCACCTGACATACATCTGGGACTCATACTCCTTTCATGATACCTCCTAACATGCGTCCAGGACCCATACTGTCACCGCGATACCTCCTGACATATATCTGGGCCCCATACTCATGCTGTGATACCGCCTGTCATACAGCTGGGATCTGTAGTCCAACCGCAGTACCATCTGACATACATCTAGGACCCATAGTCCTTCCATGATACCTCCTGACATACACCTGGGACCCCTACTCCCACTGCGATACCTCCTGACATGCCTCCAGGACCAATACTCTCATTGCATTACCTCCTGACATAGAGTTAGGATCCATACTCCCACCGGAATACCTCCTAACATACAGCTGGGACCCATACTCCCACCCCGATACTGCCTGACATACAGCTGGGACCCATACTTCAGCTGCAATACCTCCAATCATACATCTGGGAGCCATGGTCCAACCCCAGTACGACCTGACATACATCTAGGACCCATACTCGCACCACAGTACCTCCTGACATATAACCAGGACCATTACATAGAAACATAGAAACACAGAATTTGATGCCAGATAAGGACTGCTTGGCCCACTTAGTCTGCCCACCTGCTGTGATACCACTAGACATACAGCTGGTACCCAAACTCTCACAGCAGTACCGGCTGAGGTACAGCCGGGACCCATGCTTCTGCTGCAGTACCTCCTGATATACAAACAGGACACAGGTGGGGATGTGTACAAAACCTCCTGACATTCAGCTGGGACCCATACACCCACCGAAAAACCTCCTGACATTCAGCTGGGACCCATACACCCACTGCAATACTGCCTGACATACACTGGGGACCCATACTCCCACCATGATTTGTCCTGACACACCTTCAGGAGCTGTACCCCTACCCTGGTACCTCCAGACTTACAGACATAGATCCCAGTACATCCGGGACCTGTACTCATATCACGATACCTCCTGACATAAAGCCATGGACACATGTACATCTGGACCCATATTCCCACAGCGATACTGATTTGACATACAGCCATGAGCCCATACTCCCATCGCGATACTACCAGACATACACTGGTGACACATATTCCAGCCATGATGTGTCCTGACATACATCCAGGAGCAGTACCCCTACCATGGTACCTCCAGACATACAGACATAGACTCCAGTACATCTGGGACCTGTACCTATACCGCAATACCTCCTGACGTACAGTCATGGACACATGTACATCTGGACACATACTCCCACAGCGATATAAAAAATGGCCCTGGCAACTGCGGGGATGGACCCCATACCACCAGAACCCATACTCCCATCACATTACCTTCAGACATACAGCTAGGACCCATACTTCCACCACAATACCTCCAGACATACAGCTGGGACACATGCTCCCACCGCAATGCTGCTGACTTACAGCCAGGACCTATACTACCACCGCACTACCTCCTGACATACAGCCGGGACCCATATTCCCACCATGATACCTCCTGACATACAGCCGGGACCCATATGCCCATAGCCATACCTCCTGACATACAGCCGAGACCCATACTCCCACCATGATACTACCTGACATACAGCCATGCACCCATCCTCCTATCGCAGAACCTCCTGACATACAGTGGGGGATCCATACTCCCGCCATGATACTGCCAGACATACAGCCAGGACCCATACTCCCACTGTGATACCTCCTGACATACAGCTTGGATCCATACTCCCACCACAATACCTCCTGACATACAGCCAGGACCCATACTCCCACAGCGATACCTTCTAACATACTGGAGAGCTGGGACCCATACTCCCACCACAGTACCATCTCACATACAGCTGGGACCCATACTCCCACCAGGATACCTCCTGACATACAGCCGGGACCCATATTCCCACCACGATACCTCTTGACATACAGCCGGGACCCATACTCCCATAGCCATACCTCCTGACATACAGCCGGGACCTATACTCCAACCAGGATACCATCTGACATACAGCTGGGACACATATTCCCACCACGATACCTCCTGAAATACAGCCGGGATCTGTACTTATGCTGATATACCTCTTGCCATACAGCTGGGTCCCATACTTCCGCTGCAGTACTGCCTGATATACGATCATGGACCCATACTCCAAAAGTGAAACCTCCTGACATACAGCCGGGACCCATAGTCCCACTCCGATACCTCCTGACATATAGTCTGCCCCTGCCATGCGGGATCCAGGGCTTCATTTTGTCCCCCATGTTGTTTGCGGTGTACATGCTGCCACTAGGGGACATTATAAGATGCTATGGGTTGAGCTTTCACTGCTATGCAGATGACACTCAGCTATTCCTGAATGTTGCGCCTGAGCAGCAGGAGGTAGTCTCGGTGTTCAATCAGTGCCTCACTGAGATCCAAGACTGTATGAGAGCCAACTGGTTAAGACTGAACCCAGACAAAACTGAAGTATCGGAGGTGGGACATAATCACCCGGGGGTGGTGATGCAATCTGGGCAAGTCTGATGCTGATGCTTGGGGACTCCCAGTTGCTTACTACAGCTAGAGTGAGGAATCTGGGCATTGTTTTGGACTGTAGTCTGACACTATAAGCACAGGTGTCAGTTAAAGTCTAACGTGCGTACTACCATCTGAGAAACATCACCCGGATCAAACGTCTGATTCCCTCGAGCGATCTCCCATCACTAATATATGCCTTTGTGACTTCAAGGCTGGAATACTGCAATGCTCTCTACCTGGGGCTGCCGGGGGTTGAGCTTCACCACCTGCAGCTAGTGCAGAATGTAGCAGCCAGGCTTTTGACTGGTCTTTTGAGGTAATGTCATATTACTCCTGTGCTCCGTTCTCTGCACTGGCTGCCAGTTAGGTGGCATACCACCTTTAAGGTTGGTTTGCTGACCTATAAGACCCTGCATGGTCAGGGGTCTGGTTACCTGCAAGATATTGTCTGCTCTCGCCACTCTATCTGTCCCCTCCACTACACTGTAGAGCACTTGCTGGAGGTTCCCAGGATCCGCTCAATGACATCAGGCACTAGGGGTTTCTCCTTTTGCACCCCAACCTTGTGGAACTCCCTCCTTCGCTATATAAGGGACTCTCAATCCTTAATAATTTTTAGATGAGAATTGAAAATGTATTTATTCAGTCAAGCCTTTTCTCTAAGTAGTTAGTTTAATCTTTATAGTAGTTTGTGTGTATGTGGCATGTTTTTATGCTATTATACACTATTATTATGTTTTATGTATGCAAAATGCCTTGTGCGGCAATTGAGAAAGTGCGCTTAACAAATAAAATTATGATGATGATGATGATGATAGCTGGGGCCCATACTCCCAACATGATACTGACTGACAAACAGCCATGGACACATACTCCCACTGTTATACCACCTAACATACATTGGGGATCTATACTCCTGCTGTTATACCTCCTGACATACATCCAGGACCCATACCCCCACCCCGATACTTCCTGACATACAGCCATGAACCCCAGTACCTCTGGGACCTGTACCCCCACCGTGATACTTCCTGACATACAGCCATGGACCCCAGCACATTTGGAGTCATACACTCACTGCAGTACTGAAAATTGCCCCAGCAATTGTGGGGATGGATCTGATACCTCAAGAACCTATACTCCCGCTGCAGTACCTCCAGACATACAGCTGGGACCCATGTTCCCACTGCAATACTGCCTGACATACATTTGGGACCCATACTCCTGCCATGATAACTCCTGACATACATCCAGGGCCCATACCCCCACCCCGGTATCTATGAAGTACAGCCATGGACCCCAGTTCATCTGGGACCTTTACCCCCACAGTGATAACTCCTGAAATAGAGCCAGGACCAGTACCCCCACAGCGATACCTCCTGAAATACAGCCATAAAACCCAGTATATGTAGGACCCATACACCCACCGTAATACCTCCTGACATACAGCCAGGGCCCATACTCCTGCTGTGATACCTCCTGACATACAGCTGGGACATGTACTCCAACCACGATACCTCCTAACATACAGCCGGGACCCATACTCCCATCCAATACCTTCTGACATACATCCAGCACCTGTACTCCCAATGTGACCCTATTAGGTCAAGGGGTGGGAGAGGGGAAACCAGAAAGGGGGGACGTGGAAGAATGGGAGGGGTAAATGGGGTACAGGGGTCATGTTGGAAGGTGGTATCCTTGAATGTAAGGAGACTGGCTAAAAAGACAGCTGAGCTACAGGCACTGATGGCAGAGGAAGAAGTAGACATAGCGGCCATCATGGAGATGTGGGCCACCCAATACCATGAGTGGTACCTCATGATCCCTGGGTATAGGTTGTACCGGAAGGACAGAGAAAAGGGGAGAGGGGGAGGGATGGCTTTATTCGTAACAGATGGGATCATATGGACTAGGGAGGAGGTAGAAGAGGGCAAGACTGAAGTTTTATGGGTACAGCTAAAAAATTCTAAAGGGAAGAAGGTTAGATTGGGGGTGGTGTACGATCACCCTCACAGAACTGGGAAATTGACAGGGAGCTGGGGGAGCAAATTATAAGGCTAGGTGGCAGGGGCAACATTGTTATAACAGGGGACTTCAATCTGTCTGGGGTAGACTGGAGTACCCCAGTTACCTCCTGTTCCAGGGAACAGGTTCTCCTGGATGCATTCCAGGACTGTTTCCTGGTGCAGGGGGTCACAGAGCCAAACAGGGAGGGTACCACACTGGACCTTGTGCTGTCAGACGGTAACAATGTCCAGGACATAGTAGTTGAGGACCCCCTAGCAGGCAGTGACCACCACACGATATTCTTCCTCAACATGGGCAAAAAAGCAGCCAGGACCAAGATGAGGGTGGTGGACATCTTTGGAAGGATGGGTGACATCCTAGCAAGACTCCTTGCCAAAATCAGCCAGGAGATGGATGTGGACCAGAAATGGTCCACTATCAAGCTGGGATGGAATGAGGCCATGAACACGTGTGCTAAAACCCAGAGGAAGAAGTCCAGGACCAAAAGACCGAGCTGGCTCAGCAAGGAGGTGGCACAGAAAGTGAGGGATAAGAGAGCAGCCTTCCATAGGTACAAGAGAACTATGCAAGAGGTAGACAGGGAGGAGTACTTGAGGAAATCCAGAGAGGTGAGCAGAATGGTCAGGGCAGCTAAAGCCTGAAGAGAACTAAGGCTGGCACAAGGGATCAGAGAAGAGGAAAAGGATTTCTTCAGGCACATAAGGGAGAAAAGAAGCTGTAAAGATGGGATTGTCAAGATTAAGATGAAGGGGGGATGGGCGGAAAGTGGGGTTGACCAAGCAGAGGCACTGAATGAGTTCTTATGTTCAGTATTCACTAGGGAAAAGTATGGTCCTATACCAGGGGGATAATGGGGTGGGAAAAGGGGGAGCAGGGATAAATGAGGGGGAAATCCCAGAGGACAGGCCCTGCAGGTGGACAAGTCTCCAGGACCAGATAACGTGCACCAGAGAGTCCTGAGGGAATTGGTGGAGGTCATGGATGGCCCTCTGGCAGACCTGTTCAACACCTCACTGAAGTCAGGTCAGGTGCCTCAGGACTGGCGAATGGTGCATGTGGCATTTCTGCACAAGAGCAGGCCTGCTCAACACCTCACTGAAGTCAGGTCATGTGCCTCAAGACTGGAGAATGATGCATGTGGTGCCTCTCCACAAGAGCGGACCTGTTCAACACCTCACTGAAGTCAGGTCATGTGCCTCAAGACTGGAGAATGATGCATGTGGTGCCTCTCCACAAGAGTGGACCTGTTCAACACCTCACTGAAGTCAGGTCAGGTGCCTCAGGACTGGAGAATGGTGCATGTGGCATCTCTGCACAAGAGCGGACCTGTTCAACACCTCACTGAATTCAGGTCATGTGCCTCAAGACTGGAGAATGATGCATGTGGTGCCTCTCTACAAGAGCGGACCTGTTCAACACCTCACTGAAGTCAGGTCATGTGCCTCAAGACTGGAGAATGATGCATGTGGTGCCTCTCCACGAGAGCGGACCTGTTCAACACCTCACTGAATTCAGGTCAGGTGCCTCAGGACTGTAGAATAGTGCATGTGGCGTCTCTGCACAAGAGCGGACCTGTTCAATACCCCACTGAAGTCAGGTCAGGTGCCTCAGGACTGGAGAATAGTGCATGTGGTGTCTCTCTACAAGAGTGGACCTGTTCAATACCCCACTGAAGTCAGGTCTCTAGCTTCAGGACTGAAGAATGGTGCGTGTGGTGCTTCTCCACAAGAGTGGACCTGTTCAATGCCCCACTGAAGTCAGGTCACTAGCTTCAGGACTGGAGAATGGTGCATGTGGTGCTTCTCCACAAGAGTGGGCCCAGGGATGAACTGGGTAACTACAGACCAGTCAGCCGTACCTCCATTGTAGGGAAGTTAATGGAGACCATTCTGAAGGAGAGACTTGTGGACTTTCTGGAAGCCAATGGTCTCCAGGACGAAAGGCAGCATGGGTTTATCTTAGGGAGATCCTGCCAGACAAACCTAATAGAATGTTTTGATTGGGTCACAAGGTTACTTGACAGGGGTCATGTGGTGGATGTCCTGTATCGGGACTTTAGCATACTTCGACTCGGTATCACATGGTAGGATGATCAGTAAACTAGCGAACCTGGGAGCCGGGGAGAAACTGGTGGGGTGGGTCAGGAACTGGCTGTGGGACAGGATGCAGATGGTATTGGTAAGGTGGGAACTATCAAAACCCAGGCCTGTAAAAAGCAGGGTCCCACAGGGCTCGGTACTCGGTCCAGTGTTATTTAACATCTTTATTGGGGACATAGCAGAAGGGATCAGTAGTAAAATCTGCCTATTCGCAGATGACACTAAGATCTGTGTGAGAGTGGACCATGAGGAGGGGAGGCAGGACCTCAGGGAGGATCTGGCTAAGCTCAAGCTTTGATCAGGCATCTGGTAGTTGGGGTTCAATGCTATGAAATGTAATGTCATGCACCTGGGAGCCAGGAACCCTGGGACTAGCTACTGGCTGGGACAGGGGGTACAGGTAGCCACTTCAGAGGAAGAAAAGGATCTAGGGGTGATTGTCACAAGGGACATGAAACTTGGCAACATGGCATATAAGGCGGCTGCCAAAGCAAACAAAATGCTGGGGTGCATCACCAGAAGAATCATCTCAAGGAATGAGGAAGTCCAAAGTCATCATGCCATTGTACAGGTCCCTGGTTAGACTGCACTTAGAGTACTGCATGCAGTTCTGGTGCCCATATTTACGAACATACGAACATACAAAATTTTCCAGCAGATAAAGGCCTAGAAGTCTAGCAAGTCTGCTTGAATGTGCAGCTAGCACCCCTTATTCTGCAGCTGCCCCTCCCTTCCACCCTTCCCCTTCATTAACCCTCCCCCTTGTCCTGTCCCATCCTCGTTTGAAGCAGTCCACTGTTCTACTGCATACCACTTCAGCAGGTAATGCATTCCACCCAGCCACCACCCTCTCTGTAAAAAAGTGTCTCCTCATCTCCCTCCTGAACCTTCCTCACTCCAGTCTCATATCATGGCCCCTGATTGCCCTCCCCTCCCTCACTTTGAACAGCTCCTCTGTACCCATCTTGTTTATTCCTTTCATGTATTTAAAGGTTTCAGTCATGTCACTCCTGTCTCTCCTCTCCTCCGGTGAGTACATGTTCAACTCCTTCAACCTCCTTTCGTATGATAAGTCCCCCAGCCCTTGATCATCTTTTTTCACTCTGCGCTGCACCCTCCAGTAACTTAATGTCCCTCTTCAGATATGGACGCCAGTACTGCACTAGTACTCAGGTGTGGTCTAACTAATGACCTATACAGTGGCAGAATCACCTCCCTCCTCGAGGATATACCCTTGCAATACAACCCAGCATTTTGTTGGCCTTTGCAGCTGCCTTCCTACATTGTGCTGAGTTGTTCACTGACTCTGTAATAAGCACACCCACAACCTTCTCCTCCTCTGTCTGGGCTAGCTGCACTCCCCCTAGCTGGTAACTCCTCCTTGGGTTCTTCATCCCAAAATGCAGCACCTTGCACTTTTTGGCATTAAAGCCCAGTTGCCAGGTGTCTGACCAGGTTTCAAGCTTTGCCAGATCATCCTGCAACCCCTGCCATCCCCTAATCCACCACCGCGCCTACCTTGGTATCATCAGCAAACAGACTGATCTTGCTCTTGATGTCCCATGATATGTCTGCAATGAATATCCAAAACAACACTGGTCCCAACACCGAGCCCTGTGGAACACTGCTCATCACTGCCCTTGGGTGTGAGAGCTCCCCACCCACCACCACCCTCTGTTGCCTTCCCTGCAGCCAGTTTCCTACCCATTTCACCAGCTCTGCACCCGCCCCTGTGCCTACTAACTTCCTTCCCAGCCTTCCACGTGGCACTGAGTTGAATGCCTTACTGAAGTCCAGATACAGGACATCCACTGCATGGCCCCTGTCCAGTTGCCTAGTTACCCAGTCATAGAACTCGACCAGGTTGGTTTGGCAGGATCTGCCACGTATGAAGCCATGCTGTCTGCTGTCCTGTAGTCCTTTGGCCTCTAGGAGGGCCACCAGACTCTCCTTCAGGATAGTCTCCATTGGCTTACCCATGATGGATGTGAGGCTCACTGGTCTGTAGTTTCCTGTTCATCCTTGGGGCTCTCTTGTGGAGGGCACCACATGAGCCATCCTCCAGTCCTGAGGTACACACCCTAATGTAGTGAGGCATTAAATAGGCCTGCCAAAGGTCCTGCAAGGACTTCTGCCAGCTCCTTCAGTACCTGGGGTGGTGCCATCTGGGCCTGGCGCCTTGTCCACCCTCAGTGCCTTCAAACCCTCTCGAACTCTGCTCCATGATTTCCCCATCTGTCACCACTCCCACCCCTGCTTTTGCCATTTCTCCCACCTTGGGTGTCACCCTCTTCTCTTTAGTAAATACTGAGCAGAAGTACTCATTTAGCATCATTTTATCGGAATTCGCTTCCACCCAACCTCCCTCCTTCCTAATCCTTACTATGTGGTCCTTACAGCTCCTTTTCTCCCTGATGTACTTAAAGAAGTCCTTCTCCCTTCTTAATGCCTTGTGCCAGCCTGAGTTCCGAGATGCTTTGGCTCCCTTACTGCCCTTGTCACCTCCTTCGATTCTGTCAAGTACTCCTCCCTGTCCTCCCCTCTCCCTGTTTTTTTGTACTTCCTAAAGGCAGCTCTTTTCCTCCTTACCTTTTCCATGACCTCCTTGCTCAACCAGATCGGTTTCTTAGCCCTAGCCTTCTTGCTCTGGGCTTTGCAGCCGGTTTTGGTTGCATCCACTATCCCCAGCTTTATGAGCTCCCACCTCTAGTTAGTGTCCATACTAGATTGAATTCTGGCCAGGTACCCTTTTACCACTTCCCCCATCCTCCCAAAGTCGGCCCTCCTGAAGTCCAGCACTATTGCGCCAGATTCCACTCCTTCCTTGCCCATATCCAATGTGAGCCATACTGAGTGGTGGTCACTCCCTGACAGCGGTTCCTCCACTGTAAGTTCTCTCACAAAGTCCCCATTTGCCAGCACAAGGTCAAGGGTATTCCCTAACCTGGTTGGTTCACTGACCATTTGCAGCAGGAAGCTGTCCTGGAAGGCATCCAGCAGTACTTGCTCCCTTCTGTTCCTGGTTGTTGGGGTGCTCCAGTCCACTCCTGGCATGTTGAAGTCCCCCACAATCACCACACTACCCTTCTCGCAGGTCCTCCTGATCTGTCCCGCTAGTTCCCTGTCTAACTCCTCCGTCTGAGATCGTGGCCTGTACATCACTCCCATTCTAAGAATCCTATTCTTGGAATCCTGGATTTGCATCCAAAGTGACTCCGTACTACCCTCCTCCCCTTCCTCCCTTACACACTTCAGTCCTTACTTCAAATATAGTGCCACCACCCCTCCTTTCCCAGTCACCCTGTCCCTACGAAATAACCTGTACCCTGGTACAGACAGGTCCCAGTCATTGTATTGGGTGGCCCATGTTTCCATAATGGCTGCAATGTCTACCTCTCCCTCTGCCATGAGAACCTGTAACTCTGCAGTTTTCCTCCCAAGGCTCCTAGCATTAAGGGTAACCACCTTCCACCCTTCCCCCCCCATCCTGCCCCCTTCCTAGCATCACCAACAGCACTTGCCATTTGTCCTTTGTCACTGTTATGGGGGGTAAGCTCATATGGTTTCCCAACCTGTGGTCTCTGCATATCTCTTCCCCAACTGCCACCCCCCTCTCCTAGTTTAAATTCCCAACTTCCTCTATGTACTCCTCCATCCTCTGTTTCAACACTTTCTTTCCTCCTCACTCAAGTGTAGTCTGTCCTGGCATAGAGACTACTGTCCTCCCAGGTCCCTCCCCACCCCCAACAGCCCATACCCTTTAGCACAACATCAGGTTCTTAGCCATCCGTTAAATTCCTCTATTCTCAGCTTTCTAGTTGTGCTTACCTTTGCACCGGAAGTATCTCTGAAAAGTTACTGATCTTCCTGCCCCTCATAATTGTGCTAGTTCCTCAAACCTCCTCTGGACTGTATCTACTGTCTTGTCAGCCAGGTTGTTTGTCCCAAGATGTATAATTAAATGAGGCTTGTCCCTACCCTTCTAGCATATTTCAGAACAGACTGTCCCACCCTTTCCGCTGTCATTCCTGGCATGGCCTCCACCCAAATGCGACTATGCCTCTCCCCTTGCTACCCACCTAACTCCTCTTAGTATGAGTCCCCAGCACTAAGATTCAACCCTCTTACTCCTGCTTGCTTCTATTCATCTCCTCTCATTTCCAGCTCCTCTTCTTCCTCCTGCACATTATTTCCCCTTTTACCCCTATTGCAATTCTCCCAGCAGAACTTCCCCGCTCCAGTTTGGTCCAGGCATTTATCAATTACTCCTCTAATTTCATCATTTCCTCCTCCACCTTCTTCCTCTCTAGCAGTGCACAACTATTTTCTGAAGACCCTTCACAAATGCCTCCCTCTCTTCATAGTAACCTGTTCTCTCCTTTCCACTCCATGACTTTTGCCACTTCTTCGCCTCCCTCACAAGTCCTTATCTCCTCCTTCCATTTGTGTTTTGTCTCCTGACCTGGTTCCTGCAATTGTTCTTCCTGGCCTGGGCCCCTTTGTCTCTGCTTCCCTTCTTCTGACCCTCTCCTCACCACTGTTGGCTTAAATTGCCCTCCCTCATCTCCCCTTCTTCCTCTCTCCAGTATTGGGCTAAACCCACCCCCAATCTGCCTTACCTGTCTTAGTTCCTCCTGCAGACCCTCAATCTCCTTTCTAAGTTTTTCTATGTGGTTGCACACTAAACATCCTCCCACACTCCAGGCAATTTTTAGAAAGATTGGTGCACCGCAGTTGTTGCAGCCTACTACCCTACCCATTGCTGTCGTTGCCCACCAGTGACCCCCCACCCTTCCAGATGCAGGATACCAAACCCTCCCCCAAGTCTCCCCTCTCCCTCCTCTATCAGTGCAAAACATTTTCTTTATTTCCCTTACCTCCTTTGTTGTACACGTTTAGATATATTGAGCAACTGCTTTTTATATTCCTATCCTTCCTATCCACACTCAAAAACAGGCTTTAAGTAGCCATTGCACAACCTTCTTCAAACTCCTACTCCTGCTTTCCCCAATGCAATATCAATGCGAAGAAGTAATAATGAAAGCTCCTAGATTTGCATTTACTTCCCTTCCACTGAGAGAGCAGTCACCTCTTCACTTGCTGCTTTTATTTCCTGGATGTCTGCTTTTGCTATGACAGGTGCATAACCTTTGCCTGTTTGAGGAAGTGATGTCAGAACCCCTGGTATAAAGGAAATAATGGACCGGGGGTAGGACCAGCCCAAGTCTTCCAGAAACAATCAGGTAGTTGAGGCTTCTGGTCAGACCATTAGCACTCTTCCCCCACTCTGCACTCAAACTTTGCAGCTAGTGAAGCCAGCAACAATGAATCACAATTCTACTTAAAGCCCTCAAAATAGGTTTGCTACCCAAAGAAACAGGACTCTAATTCAAACAGCTTCTCCGACAACACATGAAAATAGGCTTGGAATTAGAAGATATATGTCTCCAATTCAAAGAAACAGACCCAGTTAAATCACACCAATTATGTTTTAAAACAGAAGAAATAGGCCTCTACAAATGCAGCCTGCCACACAGTGAATCAAACAAATGAGCCCAAATATTTGAACAAAGATGTCAAACTGCTGGAGGGGGTGCAACGAAGGGTGACCAAGATGATCCTGGGCCTGGGGGAAATTAGTAGAGAGAAGATTTAAAAGGGAAATGAGGAGGCACTATTTCACAGAAAGGGCAGTGATAGGGTGGTACAAATTGCTGGTGGAAGTGATCTCACTGGAAACTGTGGGCAGTTTTAAGAAGGGGTTGGACAGGGTCAAAGGAAAGATCAGTTCTGTGGGAAGGTTGGGAAGGGAGTTGAGGAGGGTGGGGGTGATAAATCTAGGGTGGAAATTAATGGGAGGGGGCAGCTACAGCAGAGTAAGCTATGTGCTGCACACTCAAGCAGGCTTGATAGACCGTTATGGCCTGTTTCTGTGGGCATTTTCGTATGTTCATATGTTTGTATATGATACCTCCTGACATACAGATGGGGCCCATACTCCCCCACCTTACCACCTGACATACAGCCGGGACCCGTACTCCTGACGCGATACCTCCTGAAATATATGTGAGACCCATAGTCCCACCATGATACCGCCTGACATACATCTGGGACCCATGCTTCCATCGTGATACCTCCTGAGATACATCCAAGAATGATACTCTCACCATGATACCTCCTGACATACAGCTGGGCCCCATACTTCCATCACGATACCCCCTGAGATACATCCAAGAATGATACTCTCACCGTGATACCTCCAGACATACAGCTGGGACCCATAGTCCCACCACAATACTGCCTGAAATACATCCTGGACCCAAACTCCCACCACACTACCACCTGACATACAGCCAGAGATCCATACTCTCACAGTGATACCACCTGACGTACAGCTGAGACCCATGCTCGTGCTGCAGTACCTCTTGATACACATCCGGGACCCATAATCCTGTTGCGATACCACCTGACATACACTCATAGACCCATGGTCCCACCGCACTACTACCTGACATACAGCTGAGGCCCTTAATCCCCTCACAGTATTACCTGACATACTGCCGGGACCCATACTCCTGCCGCGATACTTCCTGACATACATTTGGGACCATAGTTTCACCATGATGCCTCCTGACATACATCCAGGACTGTGATACCTCCTGATGTGCAGCTAGGACCCATACTCCCACTGCAATACCTCCTGACATACAGCTGGGATCCGTACCCCTCCTGCAATACTGCCTGACAGCATGGGGTCATTATGCTGCACCTGAAATAGCGCAAGAAACAATGCCACGGGTAAAATGGTGTGTGCCGAATTAATATAGGGAAACACAGTGACCTTCCACAAATAGCGCACACCATTAATCCCAATGGCACTTTCAGTTTTATTGCAGAGGGCTGTGCCCACTGAACCCCCTATTGTGGGGGACTTTGGTCCCTCACCCCCCGGAATTAATATTACTAACCTCGAGGTGTGTGGACTTAAGGATGGGGCAAACACAGAAGCTGCAAAAAATATTTTCTTTTTTATGAAAAAAAAAGTTGCAACACTGTGGAACCTGGGGGAAATCAAGCCACAGCCCCAGTTCCCCTACACCGCCACATGTTAGTACCCTCACTACTCCACCACAGGAATGGCTCGGCCAAGCAATGCCCCGGCAGACCTCTTCACATTTGCCTACAGGACCATACAGTGACAGAGGTAGCGGTTATTTCCGAATGCTGTAAAATTCCTATTGCTGTACTGACTTTAGCACTTTCTACAGCATGGTAAGTCATGTGCTGTATTCACAGTGCTATATTCACCCGATACCCTGCCTGACATACATCCAGGACTCATACTCCCACTGTGATACCTCCTGACATACATTCAGGACCTGTACCCCCATACTGGGTACCTCCTGACATACAACCATGGATCCCAGTACCTCTGGGATCCGTACCCCAAGTGTGATACCTCCTGACTTACAGTCATGGAACCTGGTACATCTGGACCCATACCCCCACTGCAATACTGAAAATGGCCCTGGCAACCGTGGTGATGGACCTGGTACCTCCAGAACCAATGCTCCTGATGTGATACTTCCTGAAATACAGCTGGGACAAATACTTCTGCTGCGATACCTCTTGACATACAGCCAGGACCCATACTCCAACCAGGATACCTCCTGACATACAGCTGGTGCCCATACCCCCCCACCACAATAATACCTGACATACAGCCAGGACCCATACTCCCATGGCTACACCTCCTGAAATACAGCCATGGACCAAAACTCCCACCACGATACCTCTTGACATACAGCTGGGATCCATACTCCCACTGTGATACCTCCTGTTATACAGCTGGGACCTGCAACTACACCGCAATACCTCCTGACATACTGCCATGGACACAAACTCCCACTGCGATACCTCCTGACATACAGCTGGGACCTGCAACTACACCGCAATACCTCCTGACATACTGCCATGGACACAAACTCCCACTGTGATACCTCCTGTTATACAGCTGGGACCTGAAACTACACCGCAATACCTCCTGACATACTGCCATGGACACAAACTCCCACTGTGATACCTCCTGTTATACAGCTGGGACCTGAAACTACACCGCATTACCTCCTGACATACTGCCATGGACACAAACTCCCACTGCAATACCTCCTGACATACAGCTGGGATCCATACTCCTGCTGTGACACCTCCTGACATACATCTGGACCTGTAACCCCACCACAGTACCTCCTGACGTATATCTGGACCTGTAACCCCACCACAATACCTCTTGACAGACAGTTATGGACCCAAACTCCCACCGTGATACCTCCTGACATACAGCCGGGAGCCATACTCTAACTGCAATATCTCCTGACATGCAGCTGGGATCTGTACTCCCGCCATGATACCACCTGATGCTGGGACCCATGCTGCCACTATGATACCGCCTGATATATAGCATGGACCCAAACTCCCACCGCGATATGTCCTGACATACAGCTGAGACCCATGCTCCCACTGTGATGCTTCCTGACATTCAGCTGGGACCCAGTCTACCACCATGATACCGCCAGAGAAACAGCCAGGATCCACACTCCAACCACGATACCTACTGACATACAGCAGTGACCCATACTCCTGCTGCTATACCTCCTGACATACATCCGGGACCTGTAACTCTACTGCAGTACCTCCTGGCATACAGTCATGGACCCATACTCTCACCACGATATCTCCTGATATACAGCTGGGACCCATTCTCCCACTGTGATACTACCAGACATACAGCAGTGACCCATACTCCTGCTGCAATATCTCCTGACATACATCTGGACCTGAGACCCATACTCCCACTATGATACCACCTGACAGACAACTAGGACCTGTACTCCTATGGCGATACCTCCTGACATAAAGCTGGTACCTGTACTGCTCCCACAATAATACCTGACATACATCCAGGACCCGTACTCCCACTCTGATACCTCCTGACATACATCCAGGACCAATAATCTCACAGCAATACCTTCTGACATACAGTTGGGACCCATACTCCCACTGTGATACCTCCTGACATTTAGCTGCAACCCATTCTATCACCACGATACTGCCTGAGAGACAGCCAGGATCCACACTCCCACCGCGATACCTCCTGACATACAGCTGTGATCCATACTCCTGCTGTGATACCTCCTGACATACATTCGGGACCTGTAACCCCACCACAATACCTTCTGATATACAGCCATGGACCCTACTCTCACTGTGATACCTCCTGACATACAGCCTGGACCCATATTCCTGCTGTGATACCTCCTGACATAAATCCGGGATCTGTAACCCCACCTCAGTACCTCCTGACATACAGCCATGGACCCAAACTCGCGCCATGATGCCACCTGACATACAGGTGGGATCCTTACTCATGCTGTGATACTGACTGACATACAGCCTGGACCCATACTCCTGCTGCGATTCCTTCTGACATACATCCAGGACCTGTAACCCCACCACCATACCTCCTGATATACAGCCATGGACCCATACTCTCACTGTGATACCTCCTGACATACAGCTGGGACCCATACTACTGCTGTGATACATCCTGACATACATCCGGGACCTATAACCCCACCGCAATACCTCCTCACATACAGCCATGGACACAGACTCCCGCCGTGATGCCACTTCACATACAGCCGGGACCCATACTCCTGTTGTGATACTGACTGACATACAGCTGGGACCCATACTCCCACTGCGATACCTCCTGACGTACATCTGGGACCTGTAACCCCACAACAATACCTCCTGACATACATCCGGGACCTGTAACCCCACAACAATACCTCCTGACATATAGCCATGGACCCAAACTTCCACCGCGATACTGTACCTCTTGACATACAGCTGGGATCCATACTCCTTCTGCAATACCACCTGACATACAGCCAAGACTCGTACTCCCACTGTAATACCTCTTGATATGCAGCTGGGACCCATATTCCTACCACAGTACCTCCTAACATACATTCAGGACCCATACTTCTGCTGTGATACTTTCTGACATACAGCCGGGACCCATAATCCCACTGCGATACCTCCTGACATAGAGCTGGGACCTATGCTCATGCTGCTATACCTCCTGACATGTAGTCATGGACCCATACTCCCATCATGATACCACCTGACATACATCCAGGACCCATATTCCCGATACAGTACTTCCTGACATACAGCTAGGACCTGTGTCCTCACCGCAATACCTCCTGACATACAGCCATGGACCCCAGTACATCCAGGACGCATACTCCCACTACGACACCTACCGACATTCAGCCTGGACCCGTACTCCCACCGCAGTATCGCCTGACATACATTCAGGACCTACACTTCCACAGTGACACCTACTGACATACAGCTATTTCACAGATAGAGTTCCCCCGCCACACTTCAGCTCCACTGCTCTGTGTAGGTCTCACGAGCAGGTGAAAGGGATGCTGGAGATTTGGTTCTTTCAGGGTTCACCCAAGGGTGATGAGTGCCAGAGACAAGAAGATGGTATTAAAGTGAAAATTTGAAAAGCAAGAACCCCAAAATGTTCTAACAACTTCTTGGTTTCTCTTAAATGACCAAGTAATTTGCAAATCTGTGCATTTTAAGGATATGTCAATAACACGCCAATGATTAATTTGCAGTTTGTATTTCATAAACTGTTTTTACATTCGCTTGCGCGCATGCGCAAAGAACGTTTTGGGAGAGTAGCACACTTTGGAGGTGTGCCTCTCCCATTCAATCCACTGCTCTGTTGAGCAGGCGTGGCTGTCCTGCACCAATGGGTGCGGGAGCTGTGTATGACAGCGGTGGTCTTCGCTTCAAAGAAAACCACTGCTGTCATACACAGCGCTGGTAGGCCTCACGCCCCCCCCAAAGCTTTGGTGTCACACTGGTCCAGCACCAGCATGGCAAACGTCCCCATAGTCTTTCTTTTTTCAACCTGAAAAGCAAAATGGTCCCACGTAGTCTCCCAGCCCCTCCCCAACCCGCACCACCCACTGTGCACCCCACCTCCCACACCCCCTCACCCCATACTTACCTCCGGAGCTCAGCGTGACGTCACCGCTGGACTGGAAACACGTCTGCACTCTTCAAAAGCTCGACCGTGAACTGAGGAAATGCCGTAAGCTGTATAATGGGCTAGATAGGGTTTTTCAACTTTATTGCATATCTCAGGCACTTTTTGGAATTTTTGCACCAAATTTTCAACATGGGGTTTTTGGGACCCCTTCTCATGAGTGATGTCACTGTTATGGTATTATTCAGGCCCAAAGGGTGATTTCACATTCACCCCCAAGCATGCTCGTAGGTTTGCGAATTTTCAATATTTCCACTCCAGATTTTCAACATTGCCATTTTACCACACCTCCTTATGAGCAGTACAGCTGTCATTTTTCACATCCTGCCCAAAATATGTTTCCACCTATGTAGCGCACAATGGGGGTAACAAAAAGGTCATGCTGAAAATTTATTGTGCAAATACCAGCAATGGCACAGGGCATTAGGGTAAAGCACCATACGTGCCAAACGCCACTGCAAATACCTGCAAGCAAACGTTCGGCATTGACAAATGCTTATTTTAAAGAGAGTTTGGTTTCAACTCTCAATTTCAGAATTGTCCTGGTTCTAGGTGGTGGGGTCCTTTATCTTTAACACTGGCTCTGCCCTTCTCGCATGCAGAGTTGGATTTTAATAAAGAAAGTGCGCTAAACAGAGAGAAATGTTGCTTTGCCATGTTGTAGACTTGTGCACTAGAATAAGATTCCCAGATCTCCTTAACTGCCATGGAGTCACGCTGAAATGAAACAATTTTTCTCACCTCTAGCTGAATGCCTTTCCATGGACGTTTTTTCCATATGTTGTGTTAAATTTTGCCATATACTATGTTTCACAGATGAAATACAACTTAAGTGTAATTTTCTTTTTTTTATACTTTATTGATGTATCTAAGCTGATACAGCATAATATGTTTTCAACATAGAATTATACAAACAGTGAGCAATGCATAACACTAAGCCTAACTGTTTTCATTACACTCGTCTCTACTCACCACTGTGATGTATATTTAAGCAATAAGGCATGACATGGTGTGCACTATTATGAGATAACAGGCTGAGTGCTTTATGCACCCAAGAAGTACCATTATCCTACAGCCAAGCTCACCATTAAGTGCCTTATTATGATTATGAAGTAATTCCTGTGATTTTTATTTTTAAAAACGAATAATGAGTTTAGAAAGTTAAGTATTTTTGACCTGTGCTGTCGTGCTGGTCATGTAATTACAGCTGACCAAACACAGGACTTGTTTGCTCTTACCCATTTTATAATAACTATAACACCCTGCCAAAAGGGTGGCTTACCTTTGCTTCTGTCTGGACCTCCTGCATTACTGCTACTGCCCTTCTGTCTCAGCTGCGACTGATGTGCCACACTTCATTCTACTCTTCTGGTCCTACGGGCATAGAAAGCAAGGTAAGGGAGCACTAAAACAGCAGCTGATGATTCTTTCTTCTTCAGCAGTGAGCCACATGGCCGATACAGTGTGAAGGCCTCTCAGATATGGCAAACAGGGCTGGAGAGCAGAGCAGTAGTTCCTTAACTTCCATGCCATTGACCACCACAATCACATGGCCAAAGTTGCACCGTGAACCTGTTTTTCAATCCCATTGAACACTGCTACCAGGGCCAGAAACATATAGAAGCCACAGCAGAAAGTCCAAGCATTGGTCACACCCACACTCACACTTCCTCAGCTCCAAACCTGTTCCAGCCCCATAATAACCCCTTTTGATTATTGATATGCCATTTGTTGAGAATTCTGCCAGTATTGTATTGCGTTCATTCGGCAGCTGCTTAGAGTAATATGTGGGGGAGGGGAGCGCATTAGTTTGGTCCCTGACATTGAATGATGGGGTTGCATTTATTTCCTGTGAGAAAGCACCTAGGCAGCACCTTGTCAAACGGATCCCCAGGCACTGCACTCCATTCTAAATCATTGTCATATCAGATCAAATCAATTTTATTTTTAAAAGTGCCTTTCCAGAGATCAAGGCGCTGTACAAACCCATACACAAACACAACAAACATCTTAAAATCCAGATTCATAAAATCATACGTAAAACGTATAAATTACAGCAGTATTAATTACTTAGAGATCCCATCAATTAAGCTTGCCCTGAAATGCTAGGCTAAACAAATAAGCTTTGAGGGTTGATTTAAAACTCTGGACAGTCAGGCACTTACAAACCCAAGTGCCATTCACTCAAGGGCCTAAAGGACTTTGTCAGCTTCCACCTCCAGGCCTAGCCCTACATTTTGCATATGAGGGTGGTTACATAAGCATTAAGGCAAGACCAGGGGTTTTGTTACCGTCAGTCTAAATCCTGGGAGGTCACAAGGAGAACTGTGTCAATCTGATAGTTCTTCGCCTCTGCAGGAAGTCACTTGCTATAGAAAAAGTCACCTAGCATTACACTCTTTTAAAAGTGAAGCTATGGTCCAGAAAGTTCAGAACAAAACTCTATGAGAATATGAACAGATGCTGAAATATTGGGAATAGTCTCTCAGGGATTTTTCTCCATTTCTCTGGATGCAGAATGGGAGAGGGGGTTCAATGTTCATTGTTGAAAGAACAATCACGTGGTTGCAGTCTTTTCCCAGTGCCTCAGTGCTTGGTCAGAGACAGCTTGACTCAGGCAAGGTGAATGTGTTAAGCAATGTCTCTACTTTCTTAGCTTAGACATAACAACTTGTTAAAACAAGCATTTGTCAATGCTGAATGTTGCGTTGGTGTGTTGAGCTCGCTCACTGCCCCTCTGTCACTCGCTCAGTCTGTTTTTCCCAGTGCTGCAGGCTGCTCTTTTGTACTGGGCTCCTGCCTGCGTTGGCACCTTGTTCTGCCCATGAAGAAGTCCGCAGCTGTCCCGCCAGAGCTCCGTTGAGGTGGCTCACTGCCCCTCTCACTCGCTCATTCTCTTTCTCCGAGGCTGCAGGCTGCCTCCTTTGTACAGGGCTTCTGCCTCTGTTGGTGGCTTTTCTGCCCACAAAGAAATCTGTAGCAGTCCGACACAGGTCTGTTGGGCCGCTGGCTCCCCTCTCTCCACTCCTCGTTCCATTTCTGCCAGTGCTGCAGGCTGGCCTTTTGTACTGGGCTCCTGCCTCGTTGCCCCTTTTCTGCCAACAAAGAAATCTGCAGCAGTCACGATAGAGCTCCACTGAGCTCGTTCACTCCCCCTCTCTCACTCGCTCATTGTGTTTCTCCTGGTGCTGCAGGCTGCCCTTTTGTACTGGGCTCCTGTCTGCGTTGGCATCTTTCTCTGCCCACAAAGAAATCCACAGCTGTCCTGACAGAGCTCTGTTGAGGTCGCTCCCCCCCCCCGTGTCACTCACTCACTCTGTTTCTCCTGGCACTGCAGGCTGCCCTTTGTACTGGGCCTCATGCCTCTGTTGGCCTTTTTCTGCCCACAAAGAAATCTGCAGCAGTCCCTACAAAGCTCCATTGAGCTCACTCACTCCCCTTCTTTCATTCGCTCATTCCGTTTCTGCCGGCGCTGCAGACTCCCCTTTTCTATTGGGCTCCTGCCTGCATTGCCTTTCTTCTACCCACAAAGAAATTTGCAGAAGATTACAATGAAACTCGATTGAGCTTGCTCAGTCCCCTCTCTCACTTGCTTATTCTGGTTTCCGCACTCATCAGGCTTTTGCCTTGTATTGGGCACCTGCATGCATTGCTGCCTTTTTCTGCCCACAAACAAATCTGCAGCAGTCCCAACAGAGCTCCTTTGAGCTCACTCGCTCCCCCTCTCTCACTCGCTCATTCTGTGTCTCCTGCTGCTGCAGGCTGCTCTTTTGTACTGGGCTCCTGCCTGCATTGGTGGCTTGTTCTGGCCAAAAAGAAATCTGAAGCAGTCCCGATACAGCTCCATTGAGCTCTCTCACTCACTCATTCCATGTCAGCCAGCACTGCAAGCTGGCCTTTTGTACTGGGCTCCTGCCTGCATTGCCGCATTTTCTGCCCACAAAGAAATCCGCAGCAGCCACAATAGAGCTCCATTGAGCTCGCTCACTACCACTCTGTCACTCGCTCTTTCTATTTCTCTTGGCGCTGCAGGCTGCACTTGTGGATGGGGCTCCTGGCTGTGTTGGCACCTTTGTCTGTCCACAAAGAAATCCACAGCTGTCCCAATAGAACTCCGTTGAGGTCGCTCAGTCTCCCTGTCTCACACACTCATTCTGTTTGTCCAGGCGCTACAAGTGGCCCTTTTGTACGGGGCTCCTGGCTGCGTTGGCACCTTTGTCTGTCCACAAAAAAATCCAGAGCTGTCCTGACAGAGCTCCATTGAGCTTGCTCAGTCCTCCTGTCTCACTCGCTCATACTGTTTCTCCAACCGCTGCAGGCTGGCCTTTTGTACTGGGCCCCTGCCTGCATTGATGCCTTTTTCTGCCCACACAGAAATCTGCAGCAGTCCTGACAGCGCTCCGGTGAGTTTGCTCACTCCCCCTCCATCACTCGCTCTCTCGTTCTGTTTCTCCCAGTGCTGCAGGCTTCCCTTTTGTACTGGGCTTTTGTGTTGGGACCCTTTTCTCCCCACAAACAAATCCGCAGCAGTCCCGACAGCGCTCAGTTGAGCTTGCTCACTCCCCTTTCTCACTCGTTTGCTCTTAATCTGTCCCAAACAGTGATTTCCCACAGCGACCATGCTATTCTCCGGCAGGAGTGCAAAAACACATTTTAGCCAGGATGTGAAAAATGGCAGCTGTACTGTTCATAAGGAGGTGTGGAAAATGCCACTGTTGAAAATGTGGTGTGAAAATATGATAAAACTGCGAAGTTACAAGGGTGCAACACAGACTTGTAACACAGTCATTTGATTGGCTATCATCACCAGATTTTCAACATAGGCATTTTAGGACCTCTGCTCATGAACAGTATCATTGTCATTTTCTTACTCTGTCCCGGACAGTGATTTCCCACAGCGACCACTCTATTCTGCGCCGGAAGTGCAAAAACACATTTCAGCCAGGATGGGAAAAATGATACCTGTACTGTTCATAAGTAGGTGTGGGAAAATGGCAATGTTGAAAATCTGGAGTTAAAATACTATAATTTTGCGAAGTTACGAGCGTGTGTGCAAACTGTACAATGCATGCTCGTAACACAGTCATTTTATGGAGTAGGCATTTTAGGACCTCTGCTCATTAACAGTGGCACTGTCATTTTCTTAATCTGTCCCAAACACTGATTTCCCACAGCGACTGCGTTATTTTGCGCCGGAAGTGCATAAACACATTTCCACCAGGATGTGAACAATGACAGCTATACTGTTCACAAGGAGATGTGACAAAATGCCAATGTTGAAAATCTGGCATGAAAATATTGGAAATTCATGAAGTTACAAGCGTGCGTAGTAACTGCGCAGTGCACGCTCGTAAAACAGTCATTTTTTGGATGTTTTCCACCAAACTTGCAACATATGCTTTTTGAGAGCCTACCTCATGAACACTGGCACTGTCGTTGTGTTAATTGGGCCCGGAAGGTGATTCCAAGCAGTGACCGCGAAATCACCTTTCGGAGTCCGATTAACGCCATGACAGTTAAAGAATTCATGAGGAGGGATCCCAAAAACTCCATGTTGAAAATTTGGTGCCAAAACTCCAAAAAATGACTGAGATATGCACTAAAGTTGGAAAAAACCCTATTTATTCCATTATACAGCTTACCGCATTTCCTCAGGTCACGGTTGGCTTTGAAGAGTGCAGACGTATAGCACGGTCCACGCAAGATCATCGCTACCGGACTCGGAGGTAAGTATGGGGTGAGAAGTGGGTGGGAGGCAGGGTGCACAGTGGTGGGTGCGGGTTGCAGCGGGGGCTAGGGACACCAGCGGGGACCATTTCTTTTTCAGGTAAAAAACATTGCAGGACCATTTTTACATTACAGGGCATGTGGCATGCTGGGGTGGGCTACCAGCATGCCAAAGGACTCTTTCTTTGGGGGCAGCAGTAGCTGATGGGGATTGGACACCCTCTGCCGCACACAACAAAAGTGGGGCTTAGATTATGCGTCGACGGGATCGGACATCACGCCAGCAGACAATAAAAGTGGGGAGGGTTGCTTACAGAATGCCCGATGGAGTGGGCTCCCGTGAAGCAAAATCAACATTGAGGCACCGAAGCTGACGGGATTGGGGCTGATCGGCAAATAAACACAGTGGGGGGAGTATATTGTTTGAGGAATGCAGGCAAGCCGCCGCCATGTTCACAAACAATATCAGGGTTTGGATGTTCCGCCCTCAATGACGGGTCGCTCCCTCATTTCAGCGGATGGTTTATTTTATTTTATTTATTTAGTTTTTGTTGACCGGGTAAGTGCACTAGACAAATCCTTCCTATTTTCAGGCACGACCCAGGGTAGGGGAATACAGTTGAATGCCAGCTGACCTTGAACCAGATTAAGTGGCTGACGCTGCAATGATGAGGTGGCCCCTGATTGCAGCAGCGAAATTGTCACAAGTTGGTGGCAAGATTCCAAACTCGTGTCAGCAGCAAAGCGCAGCATCGGGCATTGGGGAAGCAGGACAAGCCTTTGTAGGTTGTGGGGGTATGGCACAACAGTGCAGGCGTCTCCATAACCTGCTTCTGAGAAAGCTGTTCCAATATGTTGATTGTGCTGAGCGCAATCAACATAAAAAGAAAAACATACATACAAACATACGAAGAAGCCGGCAGAAGAAGGCCATTTGGTCTATCAAGTCTGCTTGTATTGCAGGGTCCACAGCTTGAGCTAATGTCCCTGCCCTCCCTCCCTTCCCACTCCTCCCATCCTCCCTACCCATGATCCTTACTTCCCCCTATGCCTATTCCATAACTAAAATGAGAAAAACACCTGTGACTCAGAGAAAGGGAGAAGTCTCTTAGATCAAGAATTTTTCATTTTCTGGCATTGTTTGGTTTTATTTTGTATTTTGATTTGTGAGTTTGAAAGAAGGTGCAGCCTGTGGTGTGAAGCTCTACTGCTCTTGGTGGCCTGTTGCAAAGTGATTTCTGTGTATTTTTAAATTATACAGTATTTATTTTCAGTTGGTAATTTTTATTGATTTTTCACATAACATACATACAAGAACAGTCATACGTCATACATATGATAGCAGAGAAGGATCATTATAAGGCTAACAGCATAAGTGCATGATAGAGCTCTGAGATAGAAGGAATTTCAGCAGATCTCCAGTGGCATAAACTAAGGCGCTTAGCTGACATGCCAAGAAGGGCTAGCCAGCAGAGTTGCTGAGCTTTTAGATGGGTTCCTTAGGGAAGAAGGCCCAAAATCCAGATCTAAGGGTCTAACTGAATCATGCAGCCTAGGATTTGGGTGGCCAGTTGGCTTACTTTCTGCCAGAAAACGGCCAGCAGGGAACACTGCCAGAGGATATGATACAAGTTCCCTAGTTGGGAATTGCATCTCCAGCAAAGATTGCTGTCCAAAGGTTTTGGCTTTATATAGCACATCTGGCATTCTACACCAGTGGAATAATCTTTTGTTTTGAATAAATCTGCTTCGCATATCTGAGTAACTCAAATGTGCCAATTTCCAGCATAGGGTCCAGCGGGCATCGTCTAGCTTCAGACTCAGAGCTCTTTCCTACTTCTGCTTTGACTCTCCAGACTGTGAAGGGATGCTCTCTCGTATGTCAATATATACCTTGCTGGCTTGGCCCTTGGAAAGCTTAAGCCAGGTGAGCAGTTTCTGAGAACTGATTGTACTGGGTGGGTAACGTTTAAGATATTCGGTCGGAGTGGCTTGGACCCAGAGAAGATGGCAGCATAATCTTTCTCCTCTGCCTGATGAATAATCAAACAGAATCCACCGCTATGCTAGATTGAGAAGTCATTTTTCTCAATGGGTTAATTCCTAAAACCTCTGTCAATGCTATGCCACAGCTAATCTGAGGGGAATCATGTTTCTACTGCCACCTTAGTACTGCACTGAAGTCGGAGTCTCAGACATCACTAGGCCGAGTTGGCCTCATCGAACTGAGGGAGGAGCTCTCTCACTATCAACAGAATCCCCCGGCACCATCTCTGCTCACTTGATCCATCTCTCAAACAGTGGAGAACGGCCAAGTAAATGTTAAATCAGTATTGGCTTTCAAAGAACACACGGTGAGCACTACAATCAGAGTTCCTGATCTACTATTTACGGAGCAGGGCAGCTGGCTACACACTGCTCCTAGTTGCGAGATAGATCCCCTAGTGAGTGCACAGGCAGGAGCACTGAGTCAGGATAAGCCAACAGCTACTGACCAAGCCCAGGTAGGAGAAACCCTGGCAAACATAACTAGAATGCTCGAGGCGCTGCTAATTAGAGTAGACATAATAGGCACCTCACTAACAGGGACTGTGGCTGATGTCTGTTGGCTGTAGGACCAGTATAATGTCCTGGAGCAGTGAACAGAGGAATTAGAGAAGCAACACCTCCACATGTTACATAAAATGAAAGACCATGAGGCTCAACTGGAACAACTGTGGATCCAGACAGAAGATCAGGAGAATCGCAGTAGGCAAAATAATATCAGGATACTGGGGGTGCCTGAGGGGGCTGAGGGCCCAAACATGGAGCATTTCCTAAATGAGTGGCTTCCACAACTACTGGGGGATCGATGGAAAGAGCCGATGGGGGCGGAGCATGCCCATAGAGTTCCTGGCACTCCAAACAACACCAGAGGGCCTCGGACAATCATTGCCTATCTACTGTGATTTTCTGTTAAAGAGCACTTGTTAAGAGCTACAAGAGACCTTGTGGAGCTAACCTGGAGATGCAACACTATCTCCTTTTATAGAGATTTTACACAGGAGGTGGTGGCCAAGTGCCAGGCGTACAACCCTTTGAAAAAGATACTGAGTGCCAGCTCTGTACTGCACCGTCTCAAAGGCCTCACTGCTCTTCATATCTCGAAGAATGGACAATCCTTTACAGCGGAATCACCTAAGGAGGCTGAGGCCTGGATACAGAACCACTGACCGGGTATGGTGCCAAGAACTATCTCTCCCAGACACCTCTGGGAGCCATGAAACCACAAAGGCCTGGGATCTAATAGGCAGGGATCCAATTCTACAGGGAGCCTGAATCAAAGACGGAATGGTCCGCCTTATAAGGATTCCCCCACTCGTAACCAGCCAGAAAACACTCAGATCTCGGAGAACAGACGACACCAGGCTGATCTAGTTCTACCCCCAACAACTGAACAGCCCAGAGAAAATCCCCTCGGTCAACCTCAGAATCTCGACCTACAACCACTACCTGCTAGACAGCGGCAACGATCCAGGAGTCCTCGTGCGTTAGTATTGGATAACCCAAGTGCCTCTCCCCCTGCCAAACTTCTGAGAACGGATTCACTTCCTACGGCTGCCGAAATGAACACAGTCCAACCCGAAAAGGAACCTGATCCCCATAGACTAGGTGACCACTGTAGAAATGGCCGAAGACCTTGAAGCGGTGAACAACGGAATGCAGAAACCTGGACTTCTGACATTTGCAGAGCTCTCTCGCTATCAACAGAATCCCCTGGGAGCCATACCAGCGGGAACTGTTGCAACCTGTTGAATGGGAGTTGCCTTGATGAAGAATTCCAGCTACCTATGTAGCTGCTCCCGAGTTTCCCTACATTCCTACGGCATGCTATGTCCTCATTAGGAATAGCAGACACAAAACTATTCTTAGGAAGGTGGAGGTTTGTAAATCTGCTCGACAGCAGATGCTGCTATCCGTTGTAACTCCATCATCCCATTCGATAACCTTAGTGAATATCCCTCCCCCTCTACATTTTCCCCTCATCACCTAGACCTTGTCTTTTTTTTTTCTATTTCTTTTTTCTCTCCTCCTGCCCGGTCGTCCAGGGTATCCACTTGATCACGAGGCAGCAGCTTCCACCCCCAGAAGCGGCCTCGAGCCCTCGAAGCCCGTGGCTTACCCCCATGGCGGGGCTATGGGATGCGAGGGGCCAACACCCAGCAGGACCTGTATTGGGTCGGAGGGCCGGCCTGGGGGGCTAATTGAAGCCGCGGCGGGCTTCATAGAGGACAACCGGCAGCCACTTTTTCCGTATTTCCGGGAGGCGGGACGTGCAATGACGCCTGACATCCTGTCCCGCCTCCAAAGTGTCTTTTGTGTGCCGGTAACTGTGCGACTCCCAGCCTCCACCGGGGATCGCTCGTGCTCTGAGCATCAAGCCCCCCCTCCCCCCTGGAGAAGGAGAGCAGCTCATAGGACGTTCAATCCTTCTCCCCCCAGCCGACCCTTCCAGTGACCCGAGTCCATTCCCGAACCCGGGTCGCCCGGCGTCGCAAGCGGAAATCCCACCACTGCGCCGACGGGCCGGCCCGACCTTGTCTTTAAGGGAGTAATACCCTCTCCCCCCACCTTACCTTCATAGCTAAGGTTTCTGTTACTACACTGCGGGGAAACTCACTGATGGATGCCCCTAAGTAATACAGAAACTATATGGCAGCGAGCTACAAATGCCTGGAGAGGCCAGCGTTTAAAATACATGATTTGCAGTCACTTCAGGCTGCACATTTGATTATTTTACTCCCCCCTCGCTAACTCGTTCTGTTATATGGGATGGATGGCATGGGCGGGTGACAGATGCCTCCCCCCCACACCCACAGACTCCCTGGTCCTCCCCCCATAGGTAACTCCTACCTGGGACCCTATGCTTACCTAGTGTGGTGCACGAACCGTACTCATGGCGCAGCTCGACTTCTCAGATCCGGCCTTACACCCGGCTGCATAAAGTCGAGCTGGGACAGAGCACCTATGACTGGTCTGCTCCTTCCTGCACCTCCAATTTGTTGACTGGAGCAGTGTGGCTTATAGGGGGACATTCCCCTCTCTTCACACGTTCACCTCAGCACCAAGAATGAAGATTTTTCTTATTGTATGATTGATCAGTTCTGTGCTACAAAATACATTATTGTTCTCTTATTTATATAGACTAGTTATTGTTATTGTTAATTATCTTAAACGGTGATATATTTTCACTTACCTATCCAATTTACCTAGGATCTTCATAAGATATTTTCTACCCTTCTCTACAGTATATCTACAGCCTTCTCTAAATATATCTCCACGGAGGTGCACAGATACATCTGACCTAACTTGAAGCAGTGCTAAGGGGGCTCTTGTCTCCTTTGTTGACTCTGCTCTGTATCCCTGCTTACAGGATGAGTGCCCTTGTCCTCTCCTTTCTGGTGGTGGTGAACATTGATGGCAGCCCACCCCAATGTGTGGGGAGACTGGAAGTGCGTCTCCTGGGATGTCAAGGGATAGAACCACCTGGGTAAGTGAACTTAGGTTTTGCAATTTTTGCACACCTAAGGGACAGATATAGCCCTGCTCCAGAAGACGCACCTCACAAGCTGCACGGTAAACTGGTTAAAGAAACTTTGGGTGGGAACGGTCCTGGCTAGTTGTGCCACTACAAAGACCAAAGGGGTGTCCATCCTACTAAGTAAGAGGGGACCATGGACAGTAGAGACTCACCGGATGGACTCCCAGGGGAGCTGGATAGCCACCAAACTCTCCTACCGAGGTAGTAAAACTATAATAGCTAATGTATATGGACACAACTCTGACACAGGTGAAATCTATGCAGAGCTTGGTCAAGCCTCTACAGAATTGACAGAGGGTGAGGCAGATCTACCCATTCTCATAGGAGGGAACCATAACCTAGTCCAAGATACATTCCTGGACAAATCCCTCCCCACCCCGCAAACCCATCCCAAAGTACTGGCAGCCCTAAATGCTTTGACCACAGAGTGGGCCTTAGGGGATACCTGGAGGATGAACCACCCAAAAGGGAGAGATTACACATTTTACTCTGCCGTCCATGGCACCTATAGTTGGCTAGACTTTTGGATGGCCAACAACATAGCTATGTCAGGGATAGGAGGTGCAGACATCGGTAACATAATTATTTCGGACCATGCCCCTGTCACAATCACCTTCTCCCCGCCAGGCCAAAGCCCCCCCTCCAAGAGGTGGAGATGCAACCCTACCTTGCTCCAGGATGGGACCTTTTGAGATTGTATTAAGAAAGATGCACAATCTTATTTCTCTATTAATACCCTGAGAGAGACCAGTCCGACCACTGTCTGGGAAGCATTCAAGGTGGTTCTTAGGGGAAGAATTATCTCGTACTCTGCAGCTGAAAATAGAGAGTGGAAAAAACAGATACAAGACTTGCAGGATACTCTCACTAGGCTGGAGCACCAGTTTAAAGTTTCCTCTGAGAACCTCTCTCAATTCTCTGCTTCTGGCCCAGATCACAGGCCTGAAATATCAGCTAAATGTCCTGCTGAACAAAAAAGCAGATTGGCAATTGATCCGAGCTAAACATAGAGTCTGGGAGGGTGGGGAAAGGGACAGGAAGCTTCTAGCCTATTGGCTCCGGAAACAACAGGCATCCTCTAGGATCTTGGCCCTTAAGAATAGACAGGGCAAACTACTGGTGACACCAACGGCCATTAACAAGGAGATGTTTAGCTTCTATGAGGAGCTCTACCAGTCCCAGAATACGATGTCAGCAGAGGTGCTTTCACAGCGGCTGAGAGCTTTTTCACAGACCATACTGCTCCCTCAGCTCTCAGCAGAACATTGCAAGGATTTGGAAGCCCCAATCACAGCTGAAGAGTTAAGCACTGCTATGTCCCAGATGGTGAAAGGGAAAGCCCCCGGTCCAGATGGGATGCCAGTGGAACTCTACCAAACCCTTAAGGATGAAATCACTGATCCGCTGTTAGAGGCCCTTCAGGTAGCCCAAAGAGATGGTATATTACCCCCCCACTATGCGCAAGGCCCTCATTACCCTAATTCCAAAAAAAGCCTCAGATGTGCTACTCTGTGCAAATTTTAGACCCATATCTCTGATATCAGTAGACACTAAGATAATTGCAAAAGTCTTGGCGAACAGGCTATCGGGTATCCTGCCTACTCTACTTCACCCTTCACAAACTGGATTTCAGAAAGGGAAATCCAGTGCAGACAATATCCGGCTAGTTCTAAATCTTAAATGGTTGGCACTACAGTCTAAAACCCCAACAGCTGCCCTTGCCATAGATTTCGCCAAGGCATTTGACTCACTGGAATGGGCGTATCTCCATACTGTGCTTAAACTGTATGGGTTTGGGGACTCCTTCTGCTCTTGGGTTTTCAACGCTGTATACCACTCACCCACAGCCCATATTATCACCAATAAGGACACCTCTTGCCCATTTGTGTTACAATGAGGAACCAGACAGGGTTGTCCTCTTTCTCCTCTATTGTTTTTAATCACTCTGGATCCGCTTATCAGGAAATTCACACACACCCCACAGATTACTGGCATCCTTGTAAACAAGTCATCCTACTTGGTCAATGCATACGCGGATGATATGATCCCGACCCTTTCTAACCCTCAATTCTCTATACCAACTATTCTGACTATCCTGCAGGAGTTTGCCTCTCTATTGGGTTTAACAATAAACCAAAAGAAAATTACCCTGCCCCCCCCCGAATGGAGCATGCACCAGATATTGTCTGGCCGGCACCGACATTAGCTGGGCCCCCCTGGGATTTCCGTACTTAGGGATACACATTTCCTCATCCTGGAAAGACATAGAGTCAGCTAATTTCTCTCCTCTCCTCTCTTGACTTCACTAGCAGCCGAGGTCCAGCGATGGAGAAAGCTTAATTTAACTCTGAAAGGTAAGATCGAGGCCATTAGAATGTTTGTTTTTTCCAGAGTCTCCTATCTCCTAAATAACCTCTCAACTCTGCTCACTGCAAAGCCATTTGAAGACCTAGATAACTTAGTCTTCCCTCTTTTTGTGGGAGGGTAAGGCCCCGAGATGGGGACGTACAAAGTTGCAGTCCCATAGGTCCAAGGATGGGCTTGGGCTTCCCTGGTTTACAGGTTACCATATGGCCTTTAGAATGGCCCAGGCCGCCGCTTGGTTCCTTCCCCGGACTACTCCCCCACCTCAATGGGTTAGTCTGGAGGCAGCCCTATCTATGGCTAATCCACTGTACTCCTTATTAGCTAAGAGAAAGCCTAGGGAACACCAGCTTACACCAGTCATGATAGAAACGTGCAGGGCATGGTGTAGGGTGATGGCACTTACTGGGACCCCAAGCTCAGACTATCTCCCTCCCATTATATATGCTCCACAATGGGATAACCCTCTTATCACAATAGAACACAAAGTACTTAAATGGCCCTCGTGGGCTGCCAAAGGCATTCACATAGTGGAGCATCTTCTCCTTCCACACACTAGGACCCTTCTGTCCTTTGAGCAGGTCCATGTGCAATACAGGCTACCCCCAACGGATTTTTGGAAGTTCCTACAGATTAGGAGCACCTTAACTCCATTGTTAAAGGTACTGTCAGCCCATTCACCATGGCATGGCTTAAGCACTCCCCCTTATTGTAGGAGAGGCCAAGGTCTGGTAAGTTCATTTTACAAGACCCTTAGAGATGCACAACCTGATACTACTTTATCTAGCAGAGCTGCCTGGGAATGTGAACTGCAGCATCCCATATCCTCTCAGCTGTAGTCAATATGCCTCAGGGATGCTCACACAGCATATGTAGACGTTAAGATGCTTAGGTGGTACAGAACCCCTTCAATCCTCCATAGCTTAAAAATTGCTCCCTCTGATAGTTGGAGATGTTGCACTTCCCTTGCTCATTTACTTCACATATTATGGACTTGCTCAAGCCTGCAGGTCTTTTGGTCACAGGTTCTTGCCGATTACTCTAGGATTATAGGAAAATCCATCTCTCTTGACAACCTATCTCTCATCCTAGGAGACACTACGGCTTTGCACCCACTCTCTCACCCTACTAGGGCATGGCTCCTGGTAGCCCTAATGAAGGCTAAAAGAGTCATCCTCCTGAGATGGAGGCAGCCAGTATCCCCCCTGTTAGTGCAGTGGTGGATGGCCATGGCTAGGCTAGCTGGTTTTGGGAGGCTTACTCCTGTGGCCAAGGAAGACCTTGCTAAGTATCACAGAAAATGGGATACGTATCTAAACTCCCATATATGCTCTGTGGCACTCCCCCCACCGCAAAATCCCTCACTTTCTAGCATGTTATAGGGGACGGTCACTGGGGCACCGAATGGGGATGTCTGCATGCTCCCACCACCACGTGTTACTGCATTATACTCTCTTATTTCTTTCTTGGCTGAAGTTGAGCATTGTATTCAGCTATCAGGCTGAGTCAATGGATGTTTAAAAGTTGTATTTATGAGACTATGACCAGGTGAATATATTAGGTAATAGAATATGCCATACCACCTTATGATGCTTCAGTATAATAATAATACTAAAATGTACGGTGTCTGTGGAGATTGGTATAAACAATCATAGTGCTTGTTCTTTGATATAAGGCTTAAGTTTCCTAACTGTATATTGGATAAATCCATCCTGTGTAAGTGTATGAGCCACATGAGATGTGTAAGACTTTAGTAACTGCTTTGGCTACCAGTTTATAGCAGAAGGGCCCTTTCTGAATAGGGCATGTATTTGCCTTTTGATGGCTGAATGTACTTGGAAATAACTACAGTAATAAAATATTATGTTAAAAAAAAGATATTCGGTCAGGGAGCTGCATAATTGCAGGTATCTCCAAAAGTCCTTCTTCCCTAACCCTTTCACATTGGCAAGATCTTGAAAGGATTGAATCATTTACCCTGTCTCATCCATGATGTCAGACAGTAGCTTGATGTCTTTGAGCTACCATTAAGGCCAGAGAAAGGGCCTATTGTCAACCAAGATGAGTTTATTATCATATATCCCGGGTCACCCCTGAAAAAGGGACCTTCAGGGCCCAGTCAGCCAACCCTGTCATCAAAATTCAATAAATAATAAATAAATAAATAATATATGGGGGTGAGAGAGAGAGAGGCCTCAGATTGGCCTTAATCCTGGCATGCACCTTGTTCCATAACTGAACTGCTGGAGCAATTGTAGGAGGACCCTGCAGGGCCTTGGGCAAGGGATTGTATATTAGAAGAAGAAGACTGTACACCTGGGCCATCGATTTTTTCATGTGTAGCCACTGTGGTGACTCAGACGATAGGGCAGAATACCATTTTAGGGACTGTGCTAGAGAGTAGGCCCACACATATCTTTCGAGCCACAGTAAGCCCCACCCTCCAACTTTCCAATGGGATCATAGCTTATTCCTGCTATATCTGTTTTTTTTTATTTTCCCAGAGGAAATTCCCTATTATCGTGTCAATGGTGTGAATCCACTTAGTGGGGGGGTCAGGGGGATATGGGAGAGAGGATACAAGAGTTTAGGGACCGAAATCATTTTAAGGGCCAATATTTTGCCTGCTAAGGTAAGATGAAGGGCTTTCCATCTGTCCAGTTCTGTTCTGAAGTCAGCAACTAGTGGCTGCATTTTGAGATCCCATATTTTGTGGGGGTCAGGGGAGATATGGATACCAAGATAGACCAGTGACCCCGAGGTCTATTTAAGTCCTAGGATGATCATCATGTCCTGGGTACACCTGGAGTTGAGAGGGAGCACTTCAGTTTTGGATTTATTCATCCTGAAGCCCAACATATCCGCAAAGTCTGCCAGAAGAGAGAGGAACGCGAGGATGGACACAGTCACATCTTCCATTGGAACCAACAGGTCATCTGCATACATGAGAGTGGTATATGCATGCGGCCCTATTGGAATTCCTCAGATGGTGAGGTGTTGCCTGCTAGCGGCTGCTAATTGCTCCACCACTAAGATGAAATGAAGAGGGGGCAAAGGGCAGCCTTGTATAGTATCTCTACCCAGTTGAAAGTGGCTAGAGGTCACCGTAGTAGTCCTAATTTTGGCCATAGGCAGATGGTAAAGTGCTTATATCCACCCTTGAAATCTGGCCACAAATCCAAACTGTTGCAGCACCTGCCCCAGGTAATCCCATTCCAGGGAGTCAAAGGCTTTTTCAAAGTCTATGGCCACCGCTGCTGCTGGGGTAGGGAGAGTCTGAGCATGGTGGCTAATATTGATCAGGGACCTAATATGGTCTCGGCTGAGATGACCTGGGACAGCCCACTTGCGAGGGTTGGATAAGAGAGGGGAGGAGTGAGTTTAGTCTGGTGGCCAGGACCTTAGCAAAGATGTTGCTATCTGTATTGATAAGTGATATTGGTCAATAACTCGAGGGAAGTGTAAGATCTTTACCTTTTTGGGGGAAGACGGTGATGACCGCTTCTCACAAGGTAGGGTGAAAGATACCATTGTCCAGAGCTTTATTGTAAACTGTGGAGAGAAGAGGGGCAATTTGGGAAGCAAGGAGTTGCCAGAGCCCTACCGGGAAACCATCTCCCCCCGGGGTCTTGCTGGAGTTTAAGGCTCCGATAGCAGCTGCCACCTCAGATGGCGAGATAGGCAGATCCAGATCCATGGCCTGGGATGGCTGAAGAGTGGAAAGTTGGAGGGAGGAGAGGAAAGGTTCAGCCGTACCCACATCCTGCCCCCTGGTGGAAGAGTAGATGTCTGAATAGAACTATTTCATAATAGTCAATTAGCCGAGGATCTGTTTGGGTTGTGCCAGACTGGTCCCTTAGGCTGGGGATATGGTGTTCAGCCAGTTGTTTGCTGGCTTCCCCTTCTCCAGTATTGGTGGCACAGCCTCAATATAGCAACTTCTGCATTGAGACAGCAAGTCATTAATCTCCATATGGGTCTTGAGCATTGCGTTGCTTAGCGCAGGGTTTGGTGGCAAATTAGGAGTCTGCTTAGCTTGAAACTCTAGGGTCTGCAGCTGTGTCTCTAAGGATTCTAGAAGGTGTTCCCATTGTTCCCTACACTTGGATGCATACCCAATTGTTGCCCCTCATAGGGTGGCCTTAAGTGCCTCCCATGTCCTGCTCGGGGAGGTATCCGGGGGGGGTTCCACCAGGAAGAGGGCTGTCTTGGAGGATACCCATTGCACAAAATCAGGATCCTTAAGGAGGAGAGGGTCCAGCTTCCAAGAGGCGGACTTAGGAGGGTGCGAGACCAATAGGATGTGCAGATGGACAGGGGCGTGGTCAGAAATGACCTTGGGTATGATCTCTGAGTTGATTGCGCTATGACAGATATCTGCTGACACCAGCCAAAAGTCCAGGTGGCTATGTGATCCATGCACTGGTGATGTAAAGGAATAGTACCTCTCCCTAGGGTGAAAGGTTCTCGAAATGTCAGTCAGTCCCATTTCAGCCGTCTGCTGCTGTACAGCCAGACGAGCTTTGGTATGTTGTGCACATTTGGAACACTGCGGTCTAGTTGAAGTACTAGGGTTAGGTTGCAATCTCCCCCCAGAATAATCAACGTGGGGGTGGGGGCGAGGGAACTTAGTTCCTGGGTCACTTCATGGAAGAAGGTAGGGGTGTCCTTATTTGGGGCATATATGCAATCTAGAATCAGAGGACCATTGGGGTGTTCATCAGGGCTAGCACCCATCTTCCTTGAGGGTCCGTTCGGACTTGGGTGGGGGACCAGGTGAGCGACTTGTGGTGGAGTATGGCAACTCCTCTTTTCCTAGAAGGGGGGGAAGAGAAGAACACTTGTCCCACCCAGTCTCTAGCCAATTTAGCATGGTCTTGTTCTGTTAGTTTCGTTTCTTGTAGGAAGGCCAGCGTAGCCCTCAGCCTTTTCAGATGGGATAACACCTGTTTACTTGTTCCGGCCCCGCACGTTCCAGGTGTAGGCATGAAGGTCACCCATGATCTCGGGAGGTGAAAACGGTTCAAGAGGGTGCTATGGCAACACACTGGGCGAGGCTGAGGGGGTGCCTGCCCTTCCACACAAGAGACTCCCACTAAGTCCCTGCAGGCTAGAAGAGATATACTATGCAGAGTCATGGGAAATAGTGCAGCAATACAGCATCCGGTCTCTGCAACGAAATCTAAATCTAAGCGGACTAATGGCCCGGATCAACTTCAAACTATTTACATTTACATCAGACATCAGCATCAAGCATCTTTTAAACAGAGGAGATAGTTAGACCAGCAGGTAAACTGCCAAGGCCACCTACATCCTTCTTGCGGGGTGAGTGAGAGGAGAAAGCAGGCAATTCAGGTAAAAAAAAAATTAACAGGTTATTACTGCAGGCAGCCTGCCTCAACTCACCCCCTTGTAGGAGTGAAAATTGCAGGGGGTGGAGGAGAGATACATGACCTGCAGCAGGATTGTCGCTGCATTGGAAGGCTGCTCCTAGCCTCACTGGTGTAGGGTTTATAGGCCCCTACTAACCAGTGGATGATGAGTAAGTCTCTACACACAGTAGAAAGCAGTGGGCCACGGTGTGGGAATTTGGAGCCAGACAGGAGATAATATCCCCCATGAATAGGTCCCCAGTCCCAGGCAATAAGAAAGGGCCATGGACCAGGAGGAAGAGAACTGTGGGTGTCATTTGGTGCCTGATGAGGGAGTGCTGCCCAAGGGAATGCTGTAAAGTAGGCAGTGAAAGTATTGAGCCCCTGTAAGGAAGAGAGGAGATGCTAAGAGAGGTTGGGTGTCAAAACGTTTGGCATCAGTGTGGAATCGAGGCTGTTAGGTAAGGAGAGTGAGCAAACATAAACAGCAAGAGCACCGGAGGGGCAAGTGTCTGATAGTCCAAGATTTAGGGAGGATACCACACTGTAAAACTCTGACCTTGGTTGTTGTCAAACTCTCGAGTGGGTGCAGTAACTCAGTCTGCAGGCCAAAGATAGAGCAATCGAATTTTAAAGTTCTCATCAAAATACACTTGGGGCACTCAATACTTTGTTCCCAGGGGCTTTGTAATACAGACACTAAACAAAATGTGGCTGCTGGGTGAAGCAAAAAGTAGAAGAAAAACATCCATGAGTGGAAGTCAAGAGTTCAATCATGGGGGGAGGAGTGTCAGGCATTCACTGATTCCACATCCCCACATTTAGCCCTCTAGGTAAGAGAAATATCACAAACACTCCACTTATCTGTAGCTTCAAGGTGGCATGTCCATCGCCTGTGAGGTGGGAAGACATTTCGGGGCCACACGATCTTGAGCCTGCTGCTGAGAGGAGCTAAGACGGTCCGGGAGCTGCTTATCTATGTGCGCTTGCAGTGCCTCTTCCACCACCACTGCGGCCCAGGATTTCTGTTCATTCTGTGATGAGTGAGGAGCTGACTGAGCTCCTTCCTGTGAGGCACCTTCTGGCAGGGTTAGCAGTGGAGCGAATTTATTGGGAGAGTGGAATCGATTTAGGCCATCCACATCTTGTTCCGAGTGCATCTCCTCGCTCTGCCTGTTGATTGGGTGCTGGCCCTTTTAATGCCTGTGCAGTGTGTCACACTTTCTGTTCTGGGGAGGGAGAGAGGCCTCAAAAAGATGAACCTGTGGTCTTGATGACTGTGTGGGCAACCTAGGAGAGTCGTCCATGCAGTATGGAGTATCAGGAAACTATTTGATGTATTAAAAAGTTCCGGGTCTTGGAAGTTCTTTGGGAACTCTCTGCGCAGGTAATCCATTAAGCTTTCAGGGGTACAGAAGAGGGTGGGAGACCCATTCACAATCACCTGCATGGTTGCCGGGTAGCGAAGGGAGAACAGGACATGGTGCGCATGGAGGATCCTTCAGCAGTTGGAGTATGCTTTTCATCTCTCCGATAACTCTCGGGAGTAGTCCTGGTAAATCTGGTTTTTTTTTTTGCCGTTCCAGATAAGAGAGCCCTTGTCCCTGGTCATGGCGGTGATCATCTCCTTTTGCCTGAAGTCCAGGAAGCAGGACAAGATAGGGCGCGGGTGTTCCCCGGGTTTAGATGGTGGAGTGAGTATACAAGCCCACTTGACATGCAGGATAGAGGCGGGTGGCAGGCTGAGGATCTGCAGTACATCCTGAAGAAAATCAACAGTATCCCATTGCTCAGCCCCCTCCAGGAAACTGATGGACCACAGATTGTTGCAGCAGCTATGATTCTTCAAATCATCCATTTTATCTTGCAGCATATGGATTAAGCGGGCCTGCTCCCTGTTAGTTGCAGTGACGTCTTGGAGGGCTGAGTCATGGGGCTTAAGACATCACTTGGTGTGGAAGAGGAGGGTTTCGATTGCTTGCAGCGTTTGTGTATTATTGTTCATAACTATAGTCATTTGTGCCATCTGAGCTAGCAATTGGTTAAATGTGCTGTATTTTTTCAGGGTCTGCCATGGCTGAAACGGAGGATGCCATCTTGCAGGAGGATTCTGGATTTTCAGCTATGCCTCCCTGAATTGAAGAAAATAAGGACTCCAAGGTGCAGCAGGTAAGTCCCTCTTCTGATTTCTGCGGAGATAGGAGATAATAACAGCCCCCCTAATGCTAGATGCTTAAGGATATAGTCCCACAGCCAGGGAACTGAGCACTTAAGCTGCCATCTCAGTCTAAGGCTAAGCCACGCCCCTCCATAGTATTTAAACAAAAATAACTTTGCTAGACAGGATTTTTCTAGACTACACTTGGCATGCTCCTGACTTGGATTGAGTGTGTGCATACTGGTTACTGACTCCATGGTGGTGTGGTACATTGACTATGCACAGTGTAATTTACTCAACAAAGAATTATGACTTTCCCAAAAATTTCTGAGTACAAATATGGGCCTTTTCCACTGCTAGGCCTTAATGCAATATATAGGCCTGTTTACACATCTATACTTGCAATGCCACAACCCGGTCACGGTAAGTCGGTCCTTACTCCTTTCATGGACCACTCACAGCAAGTGGTGGAAGAAGCCACGTGGACAGGCTGCGCTGCTCACTCTTATGCATCCAGCTGGTCCTGCCTTGCAAGTGACAGTGCCGTCACACGCATGGCCCTCTCCTGCATTGCTTACTTCGGTGCTGAGCGGGACTGCCAAATCACAAACTGATCAGTGCGGGAGGTCTCGGTCACCCTGGAACTGACCAATGCTTGTGTAAGGAGGTCCTTTCTGTGTCTGCACTCTGGTGCCCCCTTACACACTAACTTACCTTGGGGTCGGCCTGGGTTCTTTTGGGTGCAGTGCACAATTAGAATACCAGGAACAGGTTTTGGTGCTTCCACCTGGAGCAGGGGTATATACAGACTTCCCGATGTGGCCCTAACTTCCCCCCCAGAAACAAATATTAGTTTCCCTCCCACGCACAATTACTATTTCCCCACACAGGAGTAATACACATTAAACAATAACCAGGAATACCAATTGCAACATGAACTAACCCCCGATTCATTGTAGGTAAGTGGTTTAGGAGAAACAAAACACAGAATAAACAATTTTGATTTCAACAACTTGCCCCACACAGTCCCCGTACCAGCCCCATGGGTGCACCCAGTTTTCCCCCACAGCTATAAAGTTCTTGCTGTTCATTGCAGTGGGTACCTCACTGGGTTGCTGGTGCCAAATCAGATGACAAAACCTTGCAGGCAGACTGGGATACAATGTGCACAACAGTCTTTTGAACATGAAATGGCAGAGCTTGATAAGGGGACACAAAATTGTTGCCATCAAGGTAAAATGAATATTTCTAGTAATCTTCTGCCCGGGCTTACAGGACTTCACCCTTTTTTATATCTACTTAACTAACTAACTTTAAAAATAACTCCTCAGGGCCACAACCCAGAGGTACTTACAGTTTGTTGGCCATCTCTGGGGGTGCTGAGGTAGGATAAGGCTTGGTGGTACCACTCTGAATACAGCAGACTCTCAGGGAACAACAACTGCAGGCTGGAAATTCTAGACAGATGCTGAATTCCTGAATTCTTCACCCATGATAGACCTTTCATGTCTTTGCCCCTCAGGTTTTTCTCATCTTCACCTATCATGGGTCTTTCATCGTCTTCACCACTTGGGTACTTTGTCGTCATCACAAGAGGACCACCTTGGCTTGTGGTCACCCAGAACATCCAGGGCACATAGCTTCCATTGGAGCTGAAGTTCAGATGGGCTTCTTTACAGTCTCTGCCCAGACCAAAACAACTTTTCTGGATGGCTGGGAGACAGTTCAAACAGTTCCGAAGTCCCAGCTACTTTCACAGTGAGAAAACAGGTCAAACAGTTACCCGCTTAACAATTTTTTGCACAGCAGTTGAGGTAAAACCCCCTGGGAAAACCCAATGAGCAGTCCATTTCAAATTCCCATCAGGGAAGCTAGGCTAGTAGTAGGCAGTGTACCTGCAGGGTTTTTCTGGGCTCTGAAGGACCTATCTGCACCCAGGCTATCCTTCTGGCTCATGCTGTCCTCCTAATGCAGTCTCCCCCTCTTCAGTGCTCCGCTGAACTCCTCCCAGCTCACAGGACACCGACTCTTTAATAGCAACCTATAATAATAATAATAATAACTTTACTTATAAAGCACCTTTCAAAGCCAAGACACTGTGTATAAACATAAACACATATAAATACAAACATTAATATTCCATAAAATCCACTTAAAATGACATTGATCCATAATAAAACTTTTCAAACAGCAGCATGAACTTTATGGCTAAAACTATCAGTTAACACTTCCTGGGAATGCCTGCCTAAATAAATAGGTTTTTAGGGCTGACTTGAAACTTTGGATGGTCAGGCACTCTCTCACCTGGCGAGCAGAGAATTCCACAGGATAGGGGCTACATAAGAAAATGAACCGAGCCCCAGAGATCTTCAAATGTACCCTGGGAATCTCTAGCAATCCCTTGTCGGTGGATCAAAGCAGGCAGGAGGGGTGGGAAGGGCAGTAGGGATGAAGGAGATCTTTCGGGTAGCGGGGTCCCTGGTTGTGTAGGGCTTCATAGGTCAGCAAACCAACCTTGAAGGTGATCCGCCACTGTACAGGCAGCCAGTATAGTCCGCGGAGCACAGGCATAGTGTGACTTGTCCTAGAAGTCCCAGTCACAAGCCTGGCTGCCACATTCTTTCACCAGCTGCAAGCGGTGGATATCAACCACTCAAAGCTCTAGGTACAGGGCATTGCAATAGTCTTGGCAGGTAGTCACAAAGGCGTAGACCAGGGTAGAAAGATAATCGGGAGGAACCAGATGCTTTACCTGGGTGATATTCCTCAGATGGAAAAAAGAGGTCTTGACAACTGCTGACACCTGAGATTTCAGGGTTAGCTCATTGTCAAAAATAATGCCAGGTTATGCACCTGATGTGAGGCAGCTAGTGGAACATCCCTGAGCCAAAGCCCAGGTGACTGTCCAACCAGCATACCCACCGCCCAGCGATCTTGATCCACCACCAACACCTCAGTCTTATCTGGATTTAGTCTCAGCCAGCTGGCACTCACCCAGTCCTGAATCTCAGAGACAGTTGTTAAATACTGAGGTCGCATCCTCCTGCCCAGGTACAAAGAACAGATACAGCTGAGTATCATCTGCATAGCAGTGAAAACTCAAGCCATACCACCTAATGATTTCTCCCAATGGCAGCATGTACAATGCGAACAATATGGGTGCTAAAATGGAACCCTGCAGAACCCCACAAGGCAGGGAGAGAAAGCCTGAGGAATAAATCCCAGTGACCACTCTCTGAGTCCTACCCTGGAGGAAAGATCTAAACAACTTGAGGACCGTGTCCAAAAGTCCACAGATGGATCAAGGGCAATCCAATAGCACTTCATGGTCCACAGTGTCAAATGTTGCAGCAAGGTCAAGAAGGACCAAGATGGAACGAGACCTCCGATCTCTCACTATTAGGAGATTATTAAGCACTTGGACAAGAGCCGTCTCTGTACTATGTCGCTTCCTAAATTCAGACTGGAGAGAATCATAGACATCGTGGATGGTAAGATGGTCATCCAGTTGCAGCACAACCACCTTTTTCAATAACCTTGCCCACAAAGGGTAGGTTTGAGACAGGCCTGTTGTTAGCAGGACAGTCCAGGTCAAGGGAGGATTTTTTCAGGAATGGTCACACAACCACCTCCTTTAGGGGATCAGCAAAGATCCCCCTCTCTGATGAACTTCAGACTATCTCTGCAAGGATTGGGCCAGTCTCATCTACATAACCCACCAGGAGTGGGTCTGGTATGACTTCCCATCTGCCGATCTCCCGACAATGCACCTCCTGACTGCAAGTTCCCGGAAAGTAATTTCCCGCTCGGTATCATTTGCTGACAAATCTATTCCTGACCAACAATACTCCACTAGCAGTACAGCAATCACTTGCAGGAACCCTGTAAATGCACATGATTTGAAACCTTGCTATGTCTTTGACAAGACAAAAAAATCACTTGCTTGACTAGTGCAGAAAACCTTTGCTACGGTTTGACTGCTTGTTACATCAAAATCAATTTTATATTGTTAACAAATCACATATGCACTTTTCTTATTAATATAAATAAATAAAGATATGAATAGCTTGACTTAATATCATGGGATTCCAGCACTTCAACATTTAACAAGGTGCGAACCGTTTCAGATAACCCTTCTAGCTGTTTCTGTTAAAATAACATCTTGTTTGCATCTCATTGCAGTGCAAAAAGATCGAAGAATTAACTTATTTTGCATTTATATAGGCAAGGAATCGGGTCCTGCTGCGCCATTACCTTTTTGAACAAGTGCTTGCTTTGAAGAACTACTAAGCAAGTTCATTCTTTGATCTTTTTACACTGCAATGAGATGCCAACAAGATGTTATTTTAACAGAAACAGCTAGAAGAAGACTCGTGGAGAGTGTTCAGGGTAAATTTCACAAACATTTAAAATCCTATACATTTATGTGGCTATGTTGTGGATTTTGTGTATCAGTAATTGGTTGCTGTAGGATATAAGTTGTTGGCAAAAAAAACCCGGTCGGGAATTTGAAGTCGGGAAGTTAAATGTTGGTAAGTTGCCAGTAGGGCAGTAGTACGGATCTCCCAGGAGTTGCGTAAGGCCCAGATCCAAATTACAGTAGGTTGGCCACAAAGTCTGGATAACATTCACGATGTCAATGAGTTCCAGCCGACTGAAATCCATCCAAACAGACCAGGTGCTTGTGATATCCCGACGACCATCGCAGCACACATTGGAGATAGACTGGCTGATCTCGGGTCTTATGATGGCAACCTTATCTGAAAAAAACTGAGCAAACTCATTACACTTCTGTTGTGAAAAGGCTCTGCAGACTGAAGACAGATTGGATTGCACAACCTGTCCATAGTCTGGAAGAGATGAGCTGGTCGATTTTGTGCAGCAGCAATCTCCCTGGACAGGAACTCTGCCTTCTTACTGCTGATTGTCGATTGATAGAAGGTATAATGCTCCATCAACCTAAGCCTGTCACCCTATACCTCCCCATCTCATAGGCCAGTTAGTTCCCGGCCTCGCTCTGATGCCCTTTGCTCCCTTCCCAGTGGTCCCTGCTGCCAGAAAACTTATCAGGGGCTGCCATAATTGTTTATATTGTGCTGCCTTATTAGTGCAGCCTACTGTTTAAATGTTAAGCTCATTCAAAGGTTAATATTCAAATGTCCTGGCCCTGCCTGCTCAACTGGGTCCAGGAAACCCTTTATTTGCTTCTGAAGGAGCTCCCTTTGCTCACTGAGGCTCCTGAAACAAGAGGTGCCTATTTTTGCACCCTTTTCTCCCTGCCCTGCATTGGAGCCATGGCTTCTTTAAGAGTCTAGGGCCGTGCACACACAGATGGCCCATGAAGGCCATATTTTTGTTTACATTCTTGGTCCATTCCTGGAGGTGGCTCTGGACCAAGTAAGTGCTCCCCAAAAGCTTGGAGAGACAAAAGTAGTAATAGACCTCGACTCCCTCTCCCGCGGGGGGGCCAAGGAGCAGAATATTGGTGTGGCTGCAGCTGAGGGGACTACGGGGGCACCTTGGTCCATATCCCACCAGGGGCTCCTGAAAAAGCCCTCCAGCCCTGCTTTCAGGTGCACAGGGACCAGAGGCAGAACAAAGACATCACAGGGCCATAGCCCCATAAGGTAAGCCCCCATGGAGGTGTGGGGCCTTACACTTGTGCTGGAAGACAGCTTTGTAAACAGGCCTTATACCTTCAGGATCACCACCAGAGTGTGAATCAGAGTAATGCTTTCAGAAACAGTTTTCAGCTCCCTACAAATTTCTTGATTGAACATAACAGGTCTTGTTATTTTATTTATTTAATATTTTTCAGAATTAAAACTACACCAAGGTGGAAAACCATCACACTTTCAGGTGAATCAATAAGCAGTAACACAAGTTACATTTTCCAGCTAAAAGGGACACTGCAACTACACATGCTTGTGCTTGTGGAGGAGGTACAAAGAAGCAGGGCTGCATCCCTATTTTTTGATTTATTACAGGTATGCCACCTACTGCCTGAGTCTTGCAGCCTTTCCCGTCAAACTTACTGTTTCAGCATTCTCTGATCCAGATTTTTTCTCTGCCTTTCACTTTTGAAGCTCTGGGAAGAACACCTGGTGGAAGGTGGGCCGTTGGAGCTGGATCAGAACTCAGAGAAAATGCCAGTCAGATGGCGGGGCAAAGAATAGAAGGAAGGATAGTTTAAGAATAAAGCTGGACCACAATGAGTATTCCTGTATAATTTACTTTGTGTTCCTGAGAGAGGTGGTATACCAGAGTGAGAGCAGAGTAGGAGCGGAGAAGGAGAAGGACAGAGAAAAATACAGAAGTTGAGTGAAGGACGTGTAGAGAGTCTGGACTCCCTTAATGAGCGCTACTACAGTTGGAAAAGACAGAAATAAGTGACTGAAAAAGTGCTGAATAAGTGACTGGATATTGACTGCTCATCCCAATAGGAGTAAACAAGAGTAAGCAAGCCTTGCTATTTATTTTATGTATCAGAACTTCACTCCATTGGATTTAAATTTAATCTAAAATAGTTTCAAACTGCTCATTTTGTTATTTTTACTTTCTTTTTATGTTTTTAAAGTGGAGAAGAAGCTTTTTAAAGCTGGAATTTTAATATCCTTATATCTGGAATTACCTGAGAATATGCTTTTAAGAAAGGCCTGTCTGAATAATTAAGTACCCCAGAATCCAGGGATTGGGATTATTGAGAGCACTTGAAGGACTTGCCTGACTATTTTTGAAGGAACAGAGTAATTGTATTTATTTCGCTGTGAATTTGATCTGGAGTGTCTGAATTGTTGAATTTACATCATTGTGGTTGTAGTTTGGAATATTTTAATGTATAGATCATTTAGTAGAATGGGAGAGGTAATGAAATTAAGAAATGAAAAATTACTTTGTCCCCCAAAAAATAAATTAAAGAAGGGGGAAAAAATTAAAAAACTCAGACTTTTTAAGCCCAAAAGAAATAGAAATCTCCCTACCGAGAACATCTTCACCAAAGATTATGAAAGAAAATAGAAAAAATAGTAAAGAGAGTCTAGAGGAGAATTATTTATTAGAGAGAAAGGCTTTAGAGACACTGATGGGAAATGTCAATGATTCATTAACAAAAATTAAACAGGGTAATTACTGTATAGCAGTTAGTATTAGTGCCTGATATATTTAGCACGATGACTCTGGTTGTACGTATTAGCGCCTGATATAATTAGCGATCAGTGCTTACTGCTGGAGTACAGTTAGCATGGCAGATTATATTAGTGGTCTGTTTATATTAGCGGTTCTTTGTTTTCAGCCAATATAAATGGAAAGCTAATATAATATGCTATACAGTATCAGTCACAGCAAGTTACAATGGAAAATATTACACAGAGTGGGGGTCAACAGAGTGGAGATCAACAGTCACAGAGAGATTACCTTAATGATTTTGATAAATTCCTTATGCCTTTTTTGGAGAGAGGTAAAATCATAAATGAGGAACAGCTCAAGAGGGTCTTGGAAGTAGAAGTACATGCAGAATGGTCCCCATTTTATTTTATTTTATTTTTTTTTTATTTTTTATTTAGTTTTTGTTGACCGGGTAAGTGCACTAGACAAATCCTGCCTATTTTCAGGCACGACCCGGGGGAGGGGGATGCAGATGAATGCCAACTGACCTTGAACCAGATTAAGCTGTTGGTAGTATTTTGAGAGAATGAGGGAAATTTGGCCAGGACACTGGGGAAATTCCCCTACTCTTTTCGATAAGTGCCATGGGATCTTTAACATCCACCTGAACTACCACCAATCCATTAACAGAGACTAATAAGAATGGATGTACTAACACTGCAGAGAAAGCAGCATTATTGGTTAATCACTTAAATGATTACCTGAGCAAGCAATTAGGGGAAATTAAGACAGTACTAGTTTGTACTAACTTCTCATTAGGAGCTATCATAAAAGATTTAGAGGCCTTAAAAGATCAAATGGCCTGTATTAAGCAAAGAATCTTTACTCTGGATAAAGAAGGAGAGAAGACGGGTAAAAATATTAAGCAAGTGACACAGCAAATTGCAGAGAAAGAATATTGGGAGACCAAAGAATTGGTGGAGAAGTTAAAGATAGAAAAAAGGGAGAGAGAAAACAAGAGAATAGAGATAGAAGCTAAAATGATAGGGAGGGGGAAACAAGCTGTGTACAGGACAAAGAATTCACAAAATATAGGAAAAGATCAGAAGGATGAGAAGGGGCAAACTAAGTTAGAGAAACAGAAGTTTACTAGAAATAGTAATGATAGGTTACATACTGTATACTTTAAGGGAATCCTGAAATCCAGAAGGGAAACACCATTTTTATTAAAAATTCCAGTTTATAACATCTTGAAAAGTCAACTTAAAACTAAAATTTCATGGGAAGATTTAATATCAGCATATAGGCACAGAGCGAACCCTAACAAAGGGCTGGTGTGCTTGGTTGTCAGAAATGGCTTAATAAGACAGGAGATATTGAAAATAAGTGAGAAATTTGGAAAAGCAGGTATACAGTTGGATGACTCAATGGGGAGATTCATAGCAGGAAGATATGATGGGGTGAGAAGCAATGATATTCTTGTAAAAGAAAAAAAAACATCAAATCATTGCCAAATATCTGCAGAAACCTACAGTTACTGAGTATGATTTAGAAGGTTCCCCAGAAATGAACAGATATATCAGAGGGAGAAAGCTATGTGGAAAAAGAATTAATGGAAGTACTGTGTTAGATAGTTCTGTAAGAGATTCTGATAACGGGGATGAGGGTTCTGGCTTATCAGAATGCCCCCTTAAATGAAATATTGAAATAAAGAATGGCTATGAGGTTCTGTCAGAAAGATCAAAAAGATCTAATACGAATACATTTACTCTAGAATTGTCTGACTGAGAAATGGGGAAAATCATCAAACCACCCTGGAAAGAGGAAATTGGTATTGATATTCTGTCCAGGAATAGAGCAGGTTTCGTAAACAAATTGGATGATAAAGTGTGGTTAAACACACTTAAGTCTTATGACCTGATTATGTTACAAGAGACATGGCTGGGTAATAATGACAATATCGTAATTCCACGATACTGTCAAGTTGCCAGCCCTGGAGAAAATGACAACACTAAAGGTCAAAAAAGGGGTGGTTTGATGGTTTTAATTGACTCGAGAAATGACTGGTTTAAAAGAGTTACTCATAGAATGGACTCTTGTTGGACTGTGCTGGAATTACTTACTTCTCCAAATGAATCTTTTCTTTTGGTAAATGTTTATTTTCCTCCAAGTTTAAAAACAGAAGAATTTGCATTTAAACTAAAAGAATTGTCACTACTACTGGATGACTTACTTTGTAAGGATACAATATGACATATAATGTTAATTGGTGATTGGAATGTGCATGTTGGAAGCCTTAATGAGAAAGACCAGTTATGCAGTCAGTTGGATCACATGTTACATCATGAACTACCAGCTAGAAATTCTAGAGAAAATAAATGGGACAAAAAAGGATTGATACTAATGAAGTTTATATTAGAACAGTACCTCTGTATCCTAAATGGCAGGATCAAATTGGGGACAGGGAAGGGAACGATACATTCCCTACAAAAACAGGGGGCTCAGTCTTACATATTGCCTTAGCAGATATAAACCTTTATGATCAGGTCATATCCCTACCAGTTCTTACAGGTAGTACCTCAGACCATTACCCTGTCTCACTTAAGGTAAATGTGACACCGGAGGTGAAAATTAAGAAAAATAGTGAGAGAGAATTTTGGATAAACATATGGGTATTTGGTTTAGATGAGTCAAATGGGATCCCCTAGTACAAGAAAAGATGGATTTATTATTAATGGATACTAAGGCATTAGCTAAGAGATTACAGGTTATAAATGCAGATAAGGACAAGGTACAGGTAGCAGGATATTATGAAGAACTGGTACACTATGTTAAAAAAGAGCTACAAAGTAATAATAATATTAAAAGATCAGAGAAGAATATACTAGGTACAGCCCTCTGGTATGATGCCCAATGTAAAGCTTATAAAAAAACTCTTAAATCAAATTTCACAGTTACAAAGAAAGAATATTGATATGAATGTCAATAAAGCCTTGATTCTTATAAAGAAAGACTATAGCGCTTTAATTTGAAAGACAAAGAATACACATGAAGGGATATTATGGTCCAGATTACAGGATGCAGTCAGGGGAAGAAATAGCCAGGAATTTTGGAAATTAATAACGAAAGCAGAAAATAAGCATAAATTAAATATTGAAGAAGCCATCTTAGTGTAGGATTGGGTTCTTTATTTTAGAAAGTTATATACAGATAGAATGGAATGGAAGGAAAACTTGAGTTATAATAAGATATCAACAGTTGGGGATAAAATGTATCACATAACAAAAAAACAAGTTCAGCAAGCAATTGTAGAACAAAGGAAAAACAAGGCACCTGGTATAGATGAAATATCATCTGAATTATATCAATATAATATTAGCTGGTGGTGTGATATACTGAATATGTTATTTTTGCATATAATTAATAGGGAAGAGTTTCCAAGCTCTTGGAAAATTACAGAAGTAGTACCAATTTACAAAAATGGCAATAGAGGACTTCCAGAGATCTATAGACCTATTGCCTTGCAAAATAGATCAGCTAAAATATTTACACATAACATATTGCAGTAATTAGATAGTTGGGGTTCAGAAAAACAAATTTTATCTGATAAACAATTTGGCTTTAAAGTTAATCATTCAACATTAGACTATATTTATCTTTTGGACCGGCAGATTAGGAAAGCTTCATTTAATAAGCAACCACTCTTTTTAACTTTTTGGGGTTTACATTCAGTTTTTGACAGAGTCAATAGGAGAATATTGTGGAAATTGCTTGCTGAAAAAGAAACAGAGGGAAAGTTACTCCGCCTACTCCAGGGTACGTACAAGGATACATTTGTCTGTATTAGATAGTCTAAGGATGGAAGGTTAACTGAACCCATTGCAACAAATGTTGGTGTGAAACAAGGCTGTTTGCTATCTCCATTATTGTATATATATATATATATATATATATATATATATATATTACTGAGTTAATGATGGATTTAGATAAAACTGATACACATGCTCCAAAATTGGGCACAACAAGATTAAATGTGATCATGTATGCAGATGATATTAAAGTAGTGTCTAATTCACCGGCTGGCTTACAGAGAGCCTTAGATTGTGTAATAGGTTCTCTGAAAAAACTGCAATTGTCAGTAAATATGGATAAAACAAAAAATCCTGTTTTTTAATAAACCCAAAATGCTAAAATATAAGTGAAAGATGTTAGGGAATAGGGTAGAGGAAGTAAATCAATATACTCATTTGGGCTTAATTCTGTATAATAAAGGTATCTGGAATTTACATATAGAGGAAAATAAAAAGAAGGGAAGATTGGTTTTAGCAATAAATACATTTTCCAAATACTTTATAAATAATTATTTTACAGCTTTATTAACAATTTATAAAATGAAAGTGGATTCCACTTTATTATATGGAGCTGAAAATGGAGAAACAAAGGAAATATGGAGCTATTAGAGCCAATAAAAAACAACTACCTCAGGTTAGCCCTGAGTTTGCCCCAATTTGTTCTGGCAGGTTTGATAAGGCCAGAGACTGGTGAACTCTCCCTAGATACTAAAGCAATGATTAGACAGTTTAGACATTTCATTACAATTTATAAGCTAAGTGTAAGAAATTCCTTCATAAATTAATGTTGGAATTATTCATTGGATTATGAGTTATATGGAAAGATAAGTATTAAATCATGGACATGGCTAAAAGATGTTGATATAGTAATTAGAAAAATGGGATTCCAAACAATTTTGAATATAGTTGGCTGTCAAAACTTGGAATTATTGAATCTAAAAGTCACTGAGAGAATTATTGACATAGCTAAACAGAGTGACTCAGAAAGATTATCATTAACAAAAAACATTTTAACTTATAAAGGGTTAAAGAAAGTGCACAATAAAGAATTGTATCTAGAGGCCTGGGAGAATAAGATGCATTATAAAGTTATTGCTAATTTAAGATTTGTTATGAATATTGGTTATCGGACAGGTCTTATGAAGTGGCAACAGTTTAAATCAGAATTACTGTGTAAAGAAGGTTGTTTAGGAATCTGGGGCCAGATATTCAAAACTTTGCCCTGGGGCTAAATTAGCACTGCCTGGTGGGCAAACTTAGCACAAACACAAAAGTCTGCTATATTCAAAAGGAATAGCCCGGGGCAAACAGCTTCTGAATATAGCATGCATATGAAGCCGGACAAACTTGGCTGGGAGTGCAGGGCAAACTTAGCCCTGGAATAAGATAGCTCTGAGTATAGCAACCAGAAAGTGCAAATCACAACAGCAACACAGTGTACAGCGACATGAAGGTAGGTAGAGGTGGACTATGTGGCCAATGTGTGTGCCAGCAAATGTGTGGACCCAGTACAGCTGCAGGCAGTAGTGCATGTGAAAGTACAGTGTGTAAAACTGTATAATAGTCCCCAAACCATTAGCATGGCGTTAACACATTTGCGCAGGTTTAGCATGGAGCTAAGCCATTTGCCTGGTGCAAACACGTTTGCTCGGCACTAAACTTTGCCATATTCAAAAGTGACATGCAAATGAGCCTACTTAGGTAGGCTCTGGGCAAACATCCAGGTTAGCATCTCATTATGCCCTGATTTGCATGCAGTTTGCCCAGCGTTATTGCAGGGTCCCACAGCTCCACCTGTAGGTCAGTCTGGAAGTACAGGGCTGGTCAGGTCCACCCGCAGCTCCTTCTGTAGGTCAGTCTGGCAGTGCATGATGATAGCTGCAGGCTACATGTATACAGTACAGCATAGCATATTGTACCCCAGGGGACAACACAACGTCTGCACAGGTGGTGGTGGTGCTGTTTGCAACTGTCACACTGTAGGTCATGCTACAGCGTGCAGCAGACACTACAGTAGTAAGTGGGCCAGTAGTGTGAGGGACACAGCAATGCCTATGGTGTGTAGGGCAGTGATGACCACTGCACTGTACGCAGTGACAGGCCCAACTTGCCGGTGTTTACTGACAGTGGACATTACTGTTACGCCATTGTGTGACCCACGGATGCTGCACCTCTGGCATAGGATGCTCACAGTGACATATACATGGCTGGCATTGGTGTTGAGGTATTCCCAATACTGGCCCATGTGCACTGCATGATGTGTCCCAGCCTTGTGGCCACATCTGGTCTGTGATGCAGCCTGGCCACCCGTACACCCTCCCCGCAACATCCTCCATGCCCACAGTGCTGCATGTGTGTGCTGGTATCTGTTGGTGTCCACAGAAGAGTTTGTCTGCAGGTGTGTGCTGTATGGCCACACTGCCATGGTGTCCATCGGCAGCCGGGTTACCACTTACTGCCTGGCATGGCTGGGATTGGGCAGCATGTTTCCTCTATGTCTGACTTTGTCTATGTGTCATATTTATTTGTTAGGGTCACGCAAAGCCATGCAAAAGCTGCACAAACACTACACAAAGCCAAAATGTCACGCAAAACTGATTGCCCAGGGTTAAGACTACCTTTTCCTGGGTGGTAATTTGCACCGCACTAAGTGTCGCACTAAGTCACGCAAAACCACTTTGCATGGTGCTAGTTGCTGAATATGGCATTGCACCTGTATTCATGTACACGTCCCCACAGTTTGCCCCTTGCATACATTATGATTTTGCCTGGCACTAATGAAGTTTGTGTGCACTATTTGGCCTTTTGAATATAGCAAGCCTGCGCTAATCCCGCACTAAACCTGCACAAACAGTTTGCGCCCAGTGCAAAGTTTTGAATATCTGGTCCTTGGAATTCAGTACATATTATGTTTGAATGTGAATTAGAAAAGGATATAAGAGAATTTGGGCTCAGTAGATATTTGCAAAAAATAAATGAATTGTCAAATTTAGAAAAGCTTAACTTTCTCTTCAGTACCAAAGATGTAACTTTATTGTATTGTATTGCGAAATTTTGTATTGCAGTATATCAATATTTAAAATGTGATGGTTTTTAAATTTTTATGTATAAACATTTGTGTGTGATGCTTTTGTAATACACATTTGTTAATAAACATTTCTGATACTTTCTGAAACTTTTCTGAAGTTACATTTTCCATTGTTGGGCCTTTAGCGAAATATATATTTAAGAGGTACCACTAGGCTGTGCAGCAGTGTAGGCCTTTCAAAAACAGGATTCCATTTCCCTCGATTTCCTCAGTGAAATAGTCTTGTGGGAAACTTTCCCAGCATCACTTGTTTTTCCCAGGATATTATGTTTTCCCACCACAAACAACTTTTTTCCTTGAGTAGTGTACAAATGTTCCATGAGTACTGTAAAAATTACCACAGTGAGGCATCCCCCCCGAGAAAAGATATTTGCATTACGTGAAGGTTTGCACAGTTTCTTGAATGCTGTCACCTGTGCAAAAACTAGAAATTTCATTATATTACTATTATTAGATATTACTAGAACTATTTAGAATAAGAATCCACCAATTAAAAATGCTATATTTCCTAGAACTGTTTTATAATATTTTTACCATTCATTTACCAGGACAGCCGAGCTACGATGCAACATCTCATTTCCAGTGGGGGTTTCCAGCTGCTCCTCACTTTACAGCTGGATCATATGGTTGTAGAACATCATAGTCAGACAAACAATGGCAGTATAGTGCTGTGGTTTAGGGCTGTGAGCTGCAAACCTGGAGACCTGGGTTTGAATCCCACAGCCCCCACTTGCATACTGCGTGACCCTGAGCATGTCACTGAACTTCCTTTTGCTCGCACCTGTAAACAAGCTTTCAGCTTAGTGTGCCTTTCCTGGTTAAACAAGTTCTCCTTTCCCTTACAAGTGGATTTTAGGGCAGTGACATTCTGGGACCTGGCAGTAGAGATGGACGGAGTAAAAACACTTTGTGAAGTATTTTATGAAGTTGTCAAACTTATTGATGAGAAGCTGCCAGTAAAGTGATGCTTTGTGAAGAATGAGGTGGCCCACTTTGTTAGATATTTATGGGTGAAGTTCTGACATCACGACTTTGTGAAGGTGGAACTTCAACAATAAAGCTGTGTGTAGTTAGGTAAAGTTGGACCACTTCCTTCCACTGACTCTCTCCTCTCTCCTGTGTCATCATGCCTCTATTTTCCCTGTCTCCTGTATTGTAGGTCCTACTGACTGGCATCACAAGTGGTAGTCTTCTCTTGGACAGACTGTTCTAATGTTGTTGTGACGTTTGAATGAACTTCAGCAGTAAAGTAATTTCTCGAAGTACTTTGTGACATTCACTTCATCAAGTGGGCCCTTAAGGTCACTTCATGAAGTGGCCCCTAAGATCATGTCATGAAGTAGGCCCCAAGGTCACTTCATAAAATTGGCCCCCAAGACACTTCATGAAATGGACCTCAAGGTCACTTCTTCAGGTGGACCCCAAGAGTCTTTCAGGAAGTGGGTCCCCAAAGTCACTTCAGGAAGGTGTCCCCCAGCATTACTTCATGAACAGGGCCCCCATGGGACTTCCCAAGGTCACTTCATGAACTGAGCCCCAAGGTCACTTCATGAATTGGACCCCCAAAATCACTCAGGAAGTTGGCCCCCAAGGTCACTTCATGAAGTGGACCCCATGGACACTTCATGAACTGGGCCCCCAAGGTCACATCAGAAAGTGGGTGCCCAGGTCTTTCAGGAATTGGGCCCCCAAAGTCACTTCAGTAAGGAGGTCCACAAGAACATTTCATAAACCAGGCCCCCAAGTCACTTCAAAAAGTGGCCCACCAATGGCACTTCATGAACTGGGCCCCCAAGATCACTTCAGCAAGTGGGCCTCCAAGTTTACTTCTTGAAGTGTACCTCTAAGGTCACTTCATGAACTGGGTCTTCAATGTGACTTCAGGAGGTTGGTCCAGAGGTCATGTTATGGAGTGGGCCCCAAGGTTACCTCAGGAAGTGGGACCCCAAGGGCACTACAGGAATTGGGTCCTCAAGGTCACTTCAGGAAGTGCATCCCCAAGGTCATCTCAGTAGGTGGGTCTCCACAGTCATTTCATGAACTGGGTCTCCCAAGGTCACTTCATGAAATGGACTTCCAACATGAAAACCTTGAGAAGCTTCAGGAACTGTGAAGGGTCCTTTTTCACCAGTGGTGTTTGAAATGGGTACATGTCTACCTGGAAGTGTTTTTTATTTTATTTGCTCCCGCTGCCTGATTTCCACTCCTGTGTTATAATATAGCTGTTTTCTCTGTTTGAATTAATCATGATGTTAAATAACCAAACTCTGTACTGCTGCAATTTTCTTACTCTAACAATGTACTCTCTGAAGTGCAACATTGTGTATACAAGGGGGTAGCGCAACAAGTACCTCTATGGTATTTATCAAATGGCAAGAAAAAGTCCTGAAAACTTATTGGCTGGGAGACATCACCTGTTCATGCATTAAAAGCAGGCAATGCACAATCAGGTGTCAGATCTCATTATCAACAAAGACAGCCTCATTACCTACAGAATCAGGGACTATGTCTTGTATAAGTTTGCCATTTAAAGTGCATTTAAAGAAATTATTTGCTGGAACAAATTGTTAAAAATGCATCACCTAACATGTAAAACATAAGAGCATCGAGACATTTTACAAGTGAAATAAACTGCTCCAAGGAGTGCATTTTAGGATTTGAATGCACTTCCCAGGGGCATAAGGATACTCAGCCATCAGCCTCATGTCACAATCTCTTGTAATGTGCATTAAAATCCTTTAAGTCATACCCTGTCATAGCTTATTGCTGACATATACAACTGGGAGGCACCACAGAGGGTTCTGGTATATGTTATTTTTCTAGATACACTCCTGAGTGGATCAAAGCATTTAAAGTTCATGTGAATTGCTCAAAGATCACACCACGAGTTTCTGCTAGTTCACAGTTCTGTGCACTAACCACCGGGCCTCACTGCCTGCCTTGTTATACAAGGAAATTCTCCCAGAGGTGAGAACATATTGTATGTGAGTCTCATAAAAAATCATGAAAAAAAATTTACAAGAAGTTTGATTAAGCTACATGCAGATGCAAACTACTCCAGCAGACTACAATTTCAAGTGGCAAAAAAAAAAATACACTCATAAAACCAGGCAAGGAATTAAATTGACATTGAGAAGTTTTTACAACTGCTGGGTGAGTTTCTGTTTCACCAGAATGTAAATTCAGTTAATGTTTTATTCACTAAGGCCCTAGCTCTCTTATGGAGTGTGACTATCACTGACCCTACTTGCAGATTTTGAAAAACAACTTTATAAACTTAGAATCAATGTACTAGAACTCGTTTTACATAAGCAGTGTATTGTCTGCCTCTTTAATGGGGTCATAGAATGAAGTAATCTCCTATGAGTTCTCTCCATGCCAGCATAGGATGGCCAGAAGCCTGAGGGACATTTCTCACTGAGCATGTTAAAGGCTGTGGATATACAGTCAATTTTCAAGTTAAGGGGCCAGCACCCAACCACTACTTAAGCAATAGCAACTGTTAAGCCAGTCAGTTCCAAGGGATTAGTGGCTGGTTGTGGGGATGAGTGGCCTGAGGCTCAGCTGAAATAGTCATTAATCCACTGGAAAGACCAGCTTCAAGGATGTCATTGTGATTTTATGGTTGCCTTCCAAGTTTTGTAACTTACCTTTGCAGTTTGAATGATCTGATATGAGCGGTGTGGCACAAGTATACCTTACGATGAAGACATTGCTTTCCACACTGCATCATTCTGCAGCTGGATCTGTCAGTTCTAAGACATTAATGACCGATTCAGTAGCAAATCAGGAGCCTCACTAGGTTCATGATTATTTAATTAGATGTATAACATATAGTATCTGACTAATGCCAGTAAAAGGGAACAAACAGAGTGAGGAGTCTAGATTCAAAGTTCCTAAAGTGATTTTGTCATATTTGAGAAATCTCTGAAAAATATAAAATTTAGACAAAATTCAGCTTACATTTTATAGATTGCCATTATGCCTCTTTCTTTGTTCTTCACAACTTGGTTTTTTTATTTATTTAAACTTTGGTAACCAGGAAAGGCACACTGAGAAGGGACTCGTTTCCAGGTGCAACCCTAGGAAGCAGGGTTATAATACGAACAGATGGAGAGAACAGACACAGCAATGATAACAAAGTCAAGCGCTATGGAGCAAGAATGGGATCAAAATCATGCAACCACTAACTACAGCAATCATCAAAAACAAACAGGGTAGACAGGTCAACAAATCAAATAATGTGTCAGAAGGAGGAGACCAGGAGCTCATCGGCATATCGGCATATGACGAGGTTTATCAGCAAAAATGGAATTCTGTCTAAATATTTTGCTTTTCAAACTTTTTCCAAAGATGATACTATGACTTTAATTAGACAACACACAGATAGTATAGAATACTGCATCTCACTTACGCAGCAAAATCAATTTACAAGTCATTTTAGGAGTTGTTTGGTCCATGGATTGAACATGAAAGATCTAGAAAACTGTACTATGTTATATAATATGGGTACTGTGAACCCTTTATAATAAGTATTGTATATCATTTTATGCAGGACATGATTGAAAATGAGCCCCAGCTTCATGGTTTGCCATATCTTAGTTTTAGTTTTTACAATAAAAATAAGTGATGATTGTGATGGTGATGAATCGATAGTTAATTTATTCAGCAGGCAACATACAGAGGAAAGGACATTTGTGTGATTTCCTATTGCTTGTGATGTTAATAGTTTCAGAAATTCTATTCATCCCCCTTCCCCCAAATCCAAAATGATCCCAATTTAACTGTACCTAAACACAAGGTAAAACCGTAAACCATTTTTACTGTTTAATTCTTATGGACAATGTTCTGTACAGTGATCTACACTGAACCAGGAATACTGAGGTTTGACTATGTGACAGTATGGATTCAGAATGGATCTCTGACTGCATACTGTTGGCATATCTGAACAATTCCCAGAGCTCTGACTCCATGCAATGACGTAGCTAGCACTCCAAATTCTTGGTTCCATGAAGAGACCTGTATAGGATGTAGTCGATATAATGAAAACAATTAAAATCGTAGTTTTTAAAATAACATTTGTTTCGGTACTGCTTTATAAGGAATATTTTGAGGGTGTAAATATATTTATTTATATACAGGAAGATTCTAAACAGCTACACAGTAGAAATAATTTCCAGTCCCATTTAAATATGTATAGGGTTAGTTATGCAACATAGTTTAAAATGCTTTGGCAACAGAAACATTGGCCACTCCTCTTTCTGTGCAAGGAGGGGACTGCTACTCATTTGAGGTACCACTGAGCTTTACCATGTGGTTAAGGAACCCATCTAGAGGAGGGTGCCACCCCTAGAGATGTGGCATCCAGTTGACAAAAGGTACCATAGGGCATATAGTAATGATCCACCATGAGGAGGGAGAGTGAGTCTCCACATGACACGCAGAGAATGCAGAGCAAGAAAATATGTAACTGGGAGAAGCGTGATTGTGCTCTGTCAACAGTAATCAGAAAGGGTGGGACTTAGAGCACTCACCTCACCAAACAACAGGCATTGTGTTTTAATTCACTGATTCAGAAGAAAACTGAACTGCAGACTTCATGCCTTGCTGTACCCAGAGAGTACAACCACCCTTTGGATGTACCACTGAGTTCAGCCATGTAAGGGAAAAAAAAACATATTGGGGAGGGTTCTACCTCAAGAAGTGCAGTAGACACAAGGGGTCCAATTCCAGAATGCATTGTGCAACTCACGGGTGTATGCGAATTGTGCCATGCGCCACTATACTGGGGACCCTGCACCCTATTCCAGGACCAGCAGGGTCCTCGGCACCTATGACCCACGACTTGCGGCAGCAGCAGGGTTGTGCATGGGAATGGTGCAATGGACCTGGGTTCTACAAGTTGCAGATTGCATTCAACTGCCCCCCCCGAAGCCCCCACCTGTAACACTCCCACAATCACCTGGAGACCTTGGGGGGGGCTGGCCAGGTGGTACAGGTGCATGGGGTAACATGGCACATAATGGACCCAGGTGGCTCCCCAAAATCCAGGGGATGGGGGGGCATCACTGTGCTGGGGGGTCCGTGGGGCAGGGCAATGTACGATATGTGGCACTGCAGGGGGGGCATCCATCGTTTTGCCAGAATGGATGCCCCTTAAACCATCTCAATGCTGATCTAACCTGCAGCATCATTGTGGGACTTGTAACTGGGTTATGGCAGCCACCCTTTTGGAATAGGGTGAAGGTACTGCTGTAACCCACCCTTGCACCATGCCGCAGTGGGTTGTGGGTGTAATGGGTGGTGTAGCCCACCTTTGGCGCAGCCCACATGCGGCATGGTGCAAGCTGCATCTTGTAATCGTGACTTGTGTAATGCATGGTGCAAGGTGCGATTTGCGCTATAGCAGGGTTTTAAATAATTGATTAGCAGTTTTTTTCTTCGGGACAATACTAACTGTACAGGAAGTATTTATATAGGTTTTCTAGAAGTGTTATGTTTGTTAAATACATTGAGGCAAGTGCTATGCATTTTCAAAATGTTTTAACACTTTTATGAGCAAAACGCTAATCAATTTTTAGAGTTAAATAAACCCCTTCTATAGGGTTTGGCATAAATCACCTTGCATCATGTGTAACGTGACCTGGAATCGGGCCCAAGATCCCCACTGAGTGTCATTACAAATGTGTATTTGTCATATATTTTAGATGAAGGATTTTTATTTTAGCTTATTATTTTTATGGTTTTTGTTTAAGTTTGCTATCTAAAGAAAGATGTTCTATTCAGTAGTGACAGAAGAAAGGAACATTTTAGGGCCTATATTAAAGGACTTAAGTGGCTTTATTAAGCAGAATTTTGCATAGAAGAGCTATATTTTCAACATCTTGTTCAAAAGAAAAGTTGTTTTTTTTTTGATAAAGATGTTTCTTTCCTTTGTCACCAACTGGCCCCTATAGGGCTTTGGCCAATGCAGCCCATCACTAGAGATGCAGAAAATTTAAATTTTACCGGCAAAGTGCCCGCGAAGTGGGCACTTTGTGTTGTCACTCCACTATGCAGAGTGGCCAATATGAAAGGCTCACTTCTCCTTATAATTATTACTTTGCATTGTCATTCCATCTTAACATGAAGTAAGGCAAAGTGACAACAATACTGACAGCCCCCCACACACACAGTCACCAGAATTAATGTGCATCCCCAAAATGCAATTGTCTTTTGTCCAGAAAATTCCCCAGTGCTGACAAAGTGAAATGAGAATGTAACAAGAAATGCAAAGTCTCCCAGCATTAATAATGCACTGCAAATGCATTGACAGATTAAGATTGCACTGTGCACGTAAGAGATGCAGGCTGAAAGACACATCGCCCAACCAGAGCTCATAAGTCAAAAATCCAAATCTGGAAAAGAATACCTTTTGCCGGTTGGGATGGTAGCGCATGGCAGTAACAGTCCACTACCGGTAAAGACACCACAAATCAGTACAAAAAATTCATGCAGGTGCAGTGGATAGTAGGCTAACACTGCTTTCGATTACTCTGTAGCACAATAAAAGGTGCCTGATTTGATGGCACACATCATGCACACACTCTTACACACACACACACACACACACACACACTACAAGTAATGCAAAGCAAATTGAAAACCTTTAGTAATACAACCACATGTTTTAAACAAACTGAAATTATACACTGCTGCACCACAACAATCAGCAAAAAAATGTCAAAAATTACTGAGAATATTACTGTGTGTACATTAACACTTATACAAGAAAAATATAACCAAAACAGAAAGACTGCCTTTTTCTCCCAGTTCATCTACCAACACCACAGATACGCCCGTTCCCCAAAGCACACTTCATGTTTCTGTCAGTACACAGACTGAATGTTCTAAATTAACATTCAAAATCCACACACAACAATAAACACTCGATGATATGTGCACATGAGGGTTTCCTACAATTGATGTACTAAATTTTGAGCAAAAAAATGACTCAAAAAGGCTTTTTTACCAGCTTTTAGAGGTTTTGAATCACAGAGCTCTGAGAGTAAACTGTCTCCAGCTACCACTACACATACACACTACCCAGAACTGAGGCTGTGCAGAACAATCTAGAGCCCATGTGACTTCAATCTCATGAATCACTACAGAATTCGCTTTGGAGCTCAGTTACAAGGTGAAGTGATGCGAAGTACATTGATTTCAATGTACTTCACCTTAAAATTGGTGGAGAAGTGGTTTGGGAAAGGCGGAATAACATGAAGTCATTGGTTTCAATGGACTTTACGCTCCTCATTATAGACGGAAATAATTCGGGTCACCGATTTCTCATGGAGTCCACATTACTTCATGATCACTGTGGAGTGAATTGTGGCCACTTTGCTCACTACTACCCATCACCTCACCATCCCTAGGGCTTACCTCTCCTCCCCATGAGTTACTCATTGGGGGGGAGTGGAGTGTTGGGGCTGACGAGGCATCTCTGCAGCACAATCCAGACTTGTTCCCGAGGAGGTACCCAGATGGTGGGTGTGGGGCCAATGGTGGATCAGGCTGTAATCATGCTTGGTTAGGTGTCTTCCTCTCTTTCTTCCCCATGGCTAGCATGCAGTGACGTCAGTACATGTGCACATGAAGCACGCACTCACATTACATCTGCTGGTGCCCTCTCCCTTGTGCCACTCCACTGCCCTGCCGCAATCCTTCGCTTAGTGGTAGTTGAAGATTGGTAGGGCCAGACTCCTTATCAAGCAGAAGAGAACAGTCCATGCTATACTCAATTCTCCCCCCCACCCGCTGATCCCTGTGCAACCTGAGTCCCTTTCCAAACTGTACTACCAGCATGGCAGGCTGTAGTACTACCATTGAGACAATAGGCCAGAAAACAGAGTTGCCTTTAAACTGAAGACAGAGATATCATCAACCAAGCTTGTACTTTGTGTTACTTGATGCCTGGGTGCCGTTGCTACAATGACATCAGCAGAACAAAACCAACACAGCGACACAACCTGTTTGACATGCACAGTGTCAAATGGGTTGTTGGAGTGCTGTACAGATACAATGACTCCCGGTGTTGACTGCTCTCCCTTGTAATCTCCCCTTCCCGGAGTTGGGAATCTATAAGTCCTGGGGTGGTGGGGGCAAAGCTCCCCGCAAACAGTAAATGAACCCCGTGCTGTGGCGGTCAGACAACACTTTGCTGGGCGATGTGATCGCCATCAGCAAATTAGTGTCAATGTAAAGTCCATCAACAACTTTGTTGTCGATGAGACTTGGTGAAGCCCTTGGTGACTGGACACCAATGGCCAACATGGCTGCATCCCTAGCAGCTCAAAAGCAGATACAGCCCTTTTCACAGTTCCATAATTAACAATTATGAAATGGGAAGAAAAATCTATACAGCTGACTGGCTGGGGACTACGAAACCCTATGATGATATCCCAGCATAACAACACTGTAAGAAGATCAAGTCACCTGCCTTGACCTGCTTACCAACTAAATCCATAAACTGGAAAACATATACCCCGAATGTCCACAGTAAACATGTCTGCCCTTGCACCACTCTAAGAAACATCCCCAACATGAGGCTGACACAACTGTCACTTAAATGCCACAGTTTCTTCCATTGTTTGGTCATTCCTTGTGTATGCTGGCCAGTACTGCCACCAATCAAATCAGCGTAGTTCCCAAGTAACCAAGCTCAGTGCCCCCCCCCCCACACATATATATATTCAAGCCACTGACTGCAGCTTCATTTACATTTCTGGACACTGTAGACATTTTTAAAACAAATGTAATACACCCTCCCCCGAAGGCTTCTTACATTTTTCTTTTCCTTAGTGTAACTGTCTGGTTCCATGGGCTGCCACCTACACAGTCTTCTTCTGGGAGAAACAGCTCTTGACAAAGAGGTACATTGCCTCTGAGTCCATACCACACTCTATCCACATGGGCAGACTAGACAGACCCTTGGTCTCCTTCTGCCATCTTTTTTTCTATGTTTCTATTCATTGAGCTGTAACCAGGGTGCCCAATGCTGTAACCATGGCACCAGTGCGATCGTGGCTGGAATCCCCCACCGATAAAACTTCAACTAAACACTTGTTCCATGCTGCTGTTCCGATACTGACAGTCCCCTAACATATTCTAACACTGCCTTTACTCTAAACAGACAGAAAACATGCAGCTTGGTATCATCTGCTTCCCAAGTTCAAAATGCTTCAAGAGTCAAAAGGACTATTTTTCATTCGGGTATCATGTTAGCTTGTTTTCTTTTGTCATTAACCCATCTGTTGTATTTTATTTTGCTAATGGATCCACTTCATAATTGCCATAAGGCACTCTAGGGTGTGTGCACTGTCCTGGGATAACAACAGTTCCTGGGTGGTGGAAGAACTCAGCCTTTGACCTTATGCTTCAGTCCACCTGAGGTGTGTCATTATTCCATCACAACACACTCCTTGAGTGCCTTTTTGCTTAAAAGGAAAAAAAATGGTTGTTTCTTTGTGTAAATTAAAAAAATTAAAAATGAGGCATACTGCCAGTACCTGACACACAGAATTTTGAAGAAGACTTCAAAACAAACATTCAGAAAAAAACATTTATGATTATCAGATGTATATTAATGAAGTTGCAGAGAAAGGTTAGCACTTGAAGGAAGGCATCTAAAAGTGTGACTTTTATTAAGAAGTAACATTTATGAAAATGTAGTGAAACATTTTCGAAGAAAGTTATACAATAACACTGAACTGAATGAATGACAGTTGAAATATTTGCAAAGTCAAGCAAAATATCTGTTTTTCCAGTACTTCAAATCTGAATTATGGGAAATCAATTATTCTTACAGGAATTATGCATACATTAGCTTAAAGGAAAAAATAATTAGGAATATTGTGACGTGTTTACAGCTTTTAGCCACATTCCAAAGTGGAGTTGTTGCAGAAATGGCTTACTTAAAGACTAAGACTAATACACATCCAGAAGTTCATCTGAAGGGTTTCTTAGGTGGTTGCTAATGTGGGCCTATCTTTTGTTTAAATGTGTTAGTATTATATCAAAAACTATTGTTTAATTTCATTCATGTGACGTGACGGACATTCATAAGCAGACCCCCTCCCCCCTTTGGAATGAGAGATGAAGAGTGGAGGACAATATTCAAAAGATTTGGAGTTGTCCAGTGAGTGCCATCAAATTTGTTAGTCATGATATCATAAAATTGGGACATCACTGCCCACATAAATTTTGGAGACCAGACCACATCATTTTGAATGGTGATGTTACTTGTCCTGATGAGACGCGATTCTCCAAGTAAAAAACTGGCTCAGGAAGGACAAAGACACTTAGGCATTTGTGCAGGACATTTTGAAGAAGACCAGAAATAAACCTGGGAGTTTTAAAGATGTTTTCTCCAGAAAAATTACTGCGAGATGCTCTTGTATCCTGTCTTCCAGTTGGAGAAAGAGAAGGGTCCACATCATTTTGCAGTAAGGATCAAAGGCAGCACCCCACCCGTATACTGCCCAGCCACCAGCCGAATGACAGCATACAGTATGTGCTGTACACCCAGTGGTCCACAGTGTGGACCAATGGGCATACAGACCGAACTGTACTACACAGGCACGAATATGTGAATGAATGCTTCATTCACATAACAGTGCCTGTATAGTACAGTATTCGATGCCCATTGGTTCACCGTGGACCAATGGGCATACAGCACATTACCGTATGCTGCCATTTGGCTGGTGGCTGTGGTATGCAGGTGGGTGCTGCTGCCGATGATGGGGGAGCTGTGTGGCTGGGTCCTCTGTGGGTGGGATGGGAGGAGATCCACTGAGCCACCAGGTTGTATAGATATGTCACAAGTCCACGATTGGGTGATATGGGAGGGAAGGATGAGGGGATACTACTGGACAACCAGGTAGCCTATTCTACTATGGTAGCCTGCAATCGATCATTGGGTTGGATGGGAAGACTGTTGTCCCACCAGGGAGGTTGGTTTGGCACAATGCCTGAGATCAGGTGGAACGGAAGGAGGGGGACCACTAACACACTGGGCGCTATTTTAACATACAGATGCCCGCGATCGGGCATGTTGGAGGGAGGGGAAACCACTAGATCACCAGGTACTGTATGTGATGGTACTGATGCCCGTGATCAGGCATGATGGGGGGGTCCACTGGATCACCAGGGAGGGTGTGGGTGCTTGCAAACAGTGTCCCTGCTGGGCAGGTGGCCACCCACAGCTGGTGGGTGCTGTGTTGCACCCTGCAATGCAGCAGTCCACCTGTGGGTGGCCAGGGTTTGTTCCTACTTTTTACGGGCTCAACATTGCGCCCCCATATGCTGCGAACTTCAGGGTTGTGCTAGCATATGCGCCTCACATCCCAGGCTGAATATCGGAATGTGCCACATATGCATGGACACGCCCCCTGCATTTGTGCTGCATACATTACCAATGTGCCCCGGTGCGTCAGGATTTGCACTGCTCCGCTTGTCCCCTTGAATATGGCACCAGGGTGCATTGTGGGCTTGCGCACGGTGCAACCCCTTTGAATATCTGGGCCTGAATGTACATGCATGATTCATACTGTTGTGTAAACATATCTAACATTAAAAAACATTATGAGAAAAATACCTAACCTGCTAAATGCAGCTTTAATCCTTTTCATTTTTTAGGCCTCTAATCCATGGCCAGAGTTGGTGGCGCTATCAACTGTTTCAGTCTTTGCCTGCTGTGGCCATCCTGCAGCCCATCCCCATCCCGCACTTCGCGCTGCCACCAACACCACCTGCGGGCCCTATCACAAACATTCTTTCTATATTACAAATATTCTTTCCTGCTGCACCCCCACACAACAAAAGCAGCTGATATCTACAGTGGGTTTTCACCCTCACTGGTTCCTTTCAGTGCATCTTCCAAAGCTGTCAAAACATGAGTGCTGATGGCTGCCAATGCATAAGCCACTGTGGCTGACAGTACAGAGCCAGTGCCTCAGAAAAACAACGGGCTTATCGACATGCAAGAGTGTATTTAAAAGTTGCCATTTATTTTTATTTTGAACACAAATGCATTGGAGAACACCCAGGGTATTCTGCTGAAACCAGAAGTTGCTCGAATGTCATGACCAGATATGCTGAAAGTTCCAACTGCATGAAGCAACAGTAAACTATAAAAATATAAACTTAACATACAGCCACAGAGTAGCTAGGCTTACAAACAACTAGATTCCTAATCGAGAGTACAGAGCATGGGGTGGAGTGGGGTGGGTTGGTAGGGGGCAGACCACACTACAAATTCCCCTTTCTGGTAAACACGCAGTACAACGTACTCTGCAGTACATTAGTTTTAGTGTGACAGGGAGACTATTTTTCACTTATAGCCAAAAAAATATATAATTTTAAAACCTGTTTTTCAACTTTTTATTTTTAAATATTAAGCTGATGGACCAGTTTTATAGGTGTAGTAAGCCACTAGAGGGTGTGGGTTGTGGGTCTGATAAACATACTTCTCAGGTGCTAAAGGCACTCAGACCAAGCACCTTGTGCCTTACTATGCACCCTGGGTCCAGCATTTGTTTGACACCAATCTACGCCCCATAATGGCTTATTGCTTACGTAAACATTCAGAAATGTTAAAATTAAAGCAGCAGCGTATGTTAGCAGTGACATTGTATTTTTTTCTGAATGTGACTTTAGTGCTTGTGAAAGGTGCTGGACAGACAGCACTGGAACCTGAAGTCCTCTGCTTATCCACGTGGAGGTACAACATGGAGATCACAGTGCAAGCTCCCCCACACAGCCCCACCTCTGAGCCTCAACCCTGCCATGGCAAAACAACAATGGTGAGAGGGTAATTCAGACTCCTTGCCCATTCAGTCCTTGGTCTCTCATATGAAACTGCTAACAAGGGTGCTAATTAGTGCCAGCTGTGTTGGTGGTGGTGTGATGTGGGCACCTGCCATCCTGGACCTGGACTAAGATCTCTACAACTCATTTTACATAGACCACTGAAAAGCCTTCAGTTGATAATGGCTTTTGCCACTGCAAACCTGTGCTGGATTTGAACCAATGTCCTAGAGACTAAAACCTCCTTAACCTGCTACCAATCCACTGAGCCATCCACTTCCCCAGCAGTGAAAATTTTTGACCTATCCTTTTTGTTCCATATTTGATTGCCGCACCATCCTGTCTCATATGATACCCTTTACCCAGTGTTCAGCTTGTTTTGGCGCTTTGCTTTACATTTGAAATAATAAGATGAGACAAAAGTATTAATATATCTAAATACCAACATAGATGGCTACACATATTATTTTATGCAGGTTAAATGGCTGATTTTAATTAATTGGAAGTCACAGATAATACCTACACTTTCTGAAATTCTTAACAGCTTAACCAAAACTGCATCCCTGGAATGTATATCTTATTTGACTTTAGACTGACTAAATGTATATAAATTGTGCTGGCAGGATTATTTTAACTTTCTGGAATCTGGAGGAATAGGAAATACTTGTAGATCTCTCGTATGGAAGGATTTTAAAATATTTTATAGAATAGACAGATTGTATCTCCCTACAATATAGATAGGATATACTGTTATTTAGTATAGTGATATGTTTATTTTATATACTGTGAAGAAATAAGAATCAATGGCAATGAATGCCACTACATATCATGACCTGTAGTATGTATGCGTGTATGTATATATATGTATGCATATGTGTATGAATATAGACATAACCATTATATTAGTTTGTTTTTTTTTGCCATTAAATTTTATTAGATTTTCCGTTACAGAGGCCTATTCCAATAACTTCGAATACAAACAGACAATGGTAGATACACACACATACTTGTACATAAAATAGGATAAGATCTGTAGCATAACCCCCATAACTCTTTCCCCCCCATCCCCATCTCTCCTACCATCCCCCTAACCCTCCCAGCACAAGTCCACTCACATAACATGCCATCTAACAGTAGCCATTTTATATCTAACTATAAGGAGTAAATAGCCTGAAAGGGGCCCCAGATCCTCTCATACTTAAGAAGCTTGTTTTGAAGGATAGCTATCATTCTCTCAACCCTCAAACTGGCTAATAGTTCTTCCAGCCATTCAGTATAGCTGAGCACGACAGAATCCTTCCAGTGTCTGAGGACAATTTTCTTAAGCGTAGCAGCAATTAAGACTATATGAAACCTCCTATTTTGACAGGTATATGAGAAACATCGCCCAGCAAACATACTTCAGGAGTAAAGAGGTCCCCTAGGGTCAATAATGGGTTCAATCTTTTTTTAATTTCTGCCCACAGCGGTGTTACCATAGGACAACTCCAGAAAATATGCATTAAATCCCCAACTCCAGCTTGACACCTATAACATTCAGAGTTATGAGCAATTTTCAGCCTGGCCAGTTTTTGTGGAGAATAGTAAATCTTGTGAAGAATTTTGAACTGCATCAACCTTAAACGGTCCTGCAAAAGGAACTTATGACAGTTTGTCCATAACACTTTCCAGTTGAGCGCAGAATCATGAAAACTGAGGACCAGTATGAGTTTTGAACCGGATTTAAGGAATACTCCCATTCAAATAACACTGCATATATTTTAGAAACTGCATGCGGCACGCCAGTCACCTGGCCTAACCTGTCATAGAAGCTCAGTCTAGGGCTCCCAATTACCCCATTACAAAACTTTGCAGCTATAAGATGCCTAATCTGATATATCTTAAAGATAGCCGTAGCAGGCAACTCAAACTTATTCAGAATCTCACCAGAGGTGAGTAACTCCCCGTCAGATGAGCTAAAGTCTTTCAGACAACATGTACCCAGTAGAGGTAGCCAAGCTGGGCTAAGGACTTTGCTACCTATTACAAAACGTGGATTACCCCAGATTGGTTGGACCCAATCACTCAGGTGGTCATACTTCAGAAAGCAACAGAGTTGGGCATGGGCTCTCACAGAGATCCCAACTGGGGAACCACGCGGGTGGGAGGTAGCTGTTTAGAGGTAAGATGAAGGAGGGCCTCAGGTTTCAAGTAGTATTTCGAATCAGGGCCAGTTCAATCTGCAACCAAAGAGGTTTGTAAGAGTAGTTTACCGACACTTCCGCTTTTCATCCACCCTCAGATACTTACTGGCGTGAGCTGCCCAAAAATACAGTGCAAAGTGTGGGAGCCTTAACCCTCCCAGCACTTTGGGAGCTGCCAACTTTTGATAGGCCATACGGGACTTCTTATAACCCCACACGAAATTAGCAATCATATTTTGTAGCCTCCCAAACCAAGTAAGTGGTATCCAAACGTTCAACATGCTAATAGGGTAAAACAATCTTGGAAAGACGTTCATTTTAACTAAATTAATCCTCCCCCATAAAGAAATTGGTAACCTCGCCCATCTTTCTAAATCTAGTTCAATGGTGTGCTTCAAAGACTCTAAGTTTAATTGAAATATTTTAGTCCTGTTCCTTGATAAACTCAAGCCAAGATATTTTATATAATCTGACTTCCAGGACAGACCCAGTTCTACAATATTCTGCTTAAGAACATTTTTATTAAGGGGAAATACAACTGATTTATCTAGATTTAACCTGTATTTAGCCAAGCTACTAAATACCTGAATAACATCCAGCAGGGTGGGAATGGACACCCTCGGGTTAGAAACATAAATCAAAAGATCATCTGCATATGCCGTTATTTTCACGGTGTAGTCCAGAATTTTAATACCGGCAATTTCCTGCTTACGTACTATTGTCCTAATAAGGGCTCTAAGTATAGGTTAAAAAGGAGAGGGGACAGAGGACATCCTTGTCTGGTACCAACGTAAAGCTTAAAGGATCCGATGTAGCCCCATTACAACTAATCCTCGCTGTAGGGTTCAAATAAAGAGAGCCTATCCATTTTAGAAAAATATCAGGAAACCCAAATTTCCCCATTGTGGTTAGAAGAAAACCCCAGTGGACCCTATTGAAAGCCTTCTCGGTGTCTAAAGACAACAGGGCCGTGCGGTACTACTATCTTCAGACACCCGAGAAGCTCAAATAGATTCTCAGATGATCAGCCGAGGACCTATCTCTCATAAAACCAACTTGTTCTGATCCAATAAGCCCGGGTAACTCGACTTATACGTTCGGCTAACAGTTTGGCCAAAATCTTAATATCATAATTAGCAGGATATGGGTCTGTAGCTGGATGGCTGTTCCGGAGGCTTATCCTGCTTGGGGATCAGCACAATAAGCGCTTCAAATAAAGACTGATCCTGTGCCTGGTGACATAGAATGTGTTTGAACAAACCAAGAAGCAAAGGGGACAGTAATTTAGAAAATTTTCTGTAAAAATTAGCCGAAAGCCCATCCGGCCCTGGCGTTTTATCCAATGGGAGGGTCTGAATAACCGATTCAATTTCTCCTTGCGTAATATCGGACACTAACTGTGTCCGTTGCAGTTCAGACAATAAAGGGAGATCCAGCCCTTCTAAGAAAGCGAGAATTTCCTTCTCAGTAGGGGACTTAACCATCTTGCTATACAGAGATTCAAAGTAGTATCTGAATTCATGCGCTATCTCTCCAGGCGCTGTTTTAACTTGGCCATCTACCTTGGATTGAATCCTGGGATTACCCAGGATGATTCCAGTTGCTTGATTCTCCTGGCAAGAAGCTTACCTGCCTTTTCACCCTGATCCATATAACTGGCCTTGGTCTTAATTAATGCCAACTCTGCCTGTTCCCGAGCATCTTTAAATAGAGATCCCTAACCTGACCAGCTCCAGCTTTTACTCTTCAGAAGACTGCGGGGTCAAGGTAACTCTCTACCTCTTATTCGGTTCAGCAACTCAGATAGAATTTGTACCTCTCCTTCTTCCTTTTGGATGCCAAACCTATTAATATTCCTCTTATAAAGGCTTTGAAAGCACCCCAAACAATGTCAGGTTGACGTTATCTCGAAATTATTTGCTATAAATTCTTATATGTGTGGAGATAACCTCTACTATTTTGGAGCTACGCGAGCATTTGATTATTAATCTTCCACCTGCTGCCCCTATTAGGTAGAGCGGGAAAGGAGATTGACCCCACTACTACTGCATGATCCGACGGAGGCCCGGGTACAATTTCAGACTCAGCACACCAGGAAGAAGGATGCGAGAAAGTAACAGGTAATCTATTGGGATGCTAAACAGAACTGGGGAGGTAAACGTATACTCCCTAGCCCTAGGGTGAATGACTCTCCACACATCCACTAAGCCTGCCTGGTCCAGCAAGTTGCTTAGAGCCCTCTGAGCTGGAGAAAAAAACACAAAATTTCTCCTGGTTTTATCCATCAGAGGATCTAAGACCAGGTTCAGATCCCCCCCTAAGATCATGGGAATCTGCGTAAAAGGAGTCAGAGTTTCCAGGAGTTTAACAAAAAAACCCTGGGAATCCGAATTAGGACCATAGATAGATCCCAAAAGAACTTCCATATTTTGTAACCTACCTCTCACTAACACATACCTGCCCTCACCATCCCGTATAGTCTGAAGTGGGGTAAAGGGAACAGACCTATGCAGAAGCAGCATAACACCTCTGCTTTGCATACTGCCTTGCGATGCAAAAACTGACCCCATCTGCAGACGCCTTATAGAATTGCACTCCGATTGAAGCAAATGTGTTTCTTGCAGACAAACAATGTCGGCCTTTAACACCTCCAAATGTTTTAATATTCTATGTTGCTTACCTTTCTGACGTGCTCCCTTTATGTTCCAGGTTACAACCTAAACACCCACCCACTGCCATTTTCTGAATTTTCTAATTCAGACCATGGCACGCTCCTACTTAATTGGCATTCCTTAGCACCGGAATTAAGGACTGTGCACCCACCCCACCACCTCCCTGGCAACTCCCATAAACACTATAAATTCTAACTAACGTTAACCCCCATGACCCCACCCACCCACGCTTACATGGCCCCTGATGACAGCTTGCATCACTGTATCAGCCTCCTCCTGCCACCCCACCAGCCCTAATACTAATATATAAAAATACCCAACATTAATTTCCCAGGCAAGAAAGACCCTCTTCTGTAACCTCTATCCATCTCAGAGTCCCCAACCACCAGTAATAATTGCTTATTAATATTACCCAAAAGCAGTGAAAGGGAATGAATGACTGACCCCAACATCCTTTCCCCAAAGTATCGCGCGGTGTGGCATCAAAGTGTCCCGATACCCATTACCCAAATAACAATGTAAAACACTAAGGTCTAGAGGCGCTGTTATTAACCGGCTAGCACCTATCTTTTATAATCCTCATAACATTGAGCAACATTAATGTAGAGCTCTAGTGAAAAAAAAACACCATCCCCCACCAACCTCCCATCAGTCCCCAGCCAGCATCAATCATTGCCCCCACCCGAGGCCACGCCCATGCAAGAGTCCACCTAAGTCATGGTGCCAGCCGGTATTATTAACTGTCCTCTGGCATGTTAACCGTGTGCTCTGATTTCTGTTTCACCAATCTTGATAAGTTAGTCCAACTCTCACAGTTCAATTTCCTTGATGACCATCCATCCTCCAGTTGCAGAAGCCTATTCCAAATCTCTGCCATAGGATACACTGCATGTTTAAAAGAGAAAAAAAAAAAGGGGCCAAACAAACCCACACATCCCCCATTCCTCAGAAGGTTGACCCCCTTTCACCAGGGGAAGTAAGCTCCAGTACCATATGCACACACCCTCACATCAAGGTCTGTGCCATATGAGATCTTCGTCTTTACATGGGGGGAGGAGGGACCCGGAGAGACTAACACCTCGTAACGGTCTCACATAGAAAGCACCAGCCACCGGATCCCATAGCTCTCCAACACTGCCAGATTCAATCCCACACTAATCTTAGATGACCCCTCTTCTTATCCCAGGAATGCAAGCTTCCCAAAGGGGTTAAACCTTCATTTGCCGCCAAAAAGGGAAGGCAATGCCCGCTGGAGTGCCGTTAGAGCTTTCTCCGGATCATCGAACTTTCTCCACGATTCCAAAATATAGACGTGCAGCACTGCCAGATACACCATTCTGAATTTAATACCTGCTGCCATAATTTTAGATACCAGGGGGTGAAAGGCTGCTCTCCTCTGATGCACCGATAGCGGCAGATCTTGGATAATCCTTATATCACACCCTTTCCATTTCAGGGCTTTAGCTTCCTTAACCTTTTGCAGAAAGCTTTGTTTCTCTTGAAAATTCAAAAATCTGGTGATGAAAACACGCGGGGGTGCTCCTTGCTGTGGCATAGGGCAGAGGGCTCGGTGTGCCCTTTCTATAAGGTAGGAACGTCCGAAGGGTGAAGGCCCTGCGATCTTCTCCACAAACCTCTGGAAAATTTAACTGGATCATTACCCTCTTCCCTTAGACGGGCCAATCACCACCACGTTGTTTCTCCTACTCCTGCCCTCCAGATCCTCAATTTGGCTTCCATACTGGCTAAGCGTTGCCACATTTTGACTAACTCAGGATCAATCTTCTCCACGGTTTCCACCGATTTAACCCGAGCCTCATTGTGGACACCTTTCTGTTAAGGTCCTCTAACGTGGCCATTATGGCTTTAATCTCTGTAGCCATTTCCACCATCTCGGCCTTAAAGGCCTAAATTCCTCGAGAAATGTCGCCAGCGTCAGTAGGTCCTCCCCTTCACTGCCCGGCGATTGTTGGATGACTGTGATTGCGAGGGGCAGCGGTTTCTTGGGGCCTTTTCAGGGGCTCGGAGGAGTATGCTTTACCGCTGCTTTTGGCATCTCTTCCATCTGAGTACAGATCCCTTTTCCTGGTATTAGCGGTCAACAGATAACACCCTTGAATACTTAAAATGAACACCAGGAAGCCCAGGAGAAATATAAATGGACCGGGTTTGTGCAGAGCGGGCAGAGAACGCAGCTAGCAAGATCCCTGCATCACGTGACTCCCACCATTATATTAGTTTTGACCCAATTCTATTTAATCAAAATGTGGATTGTGAAAATGCCATACTACATTGTGTATTATATTCATGTCTGCATGGTATTATTATGTTATAATATGGAAAATGCTTTTTATTTTCTAATAAAAAGATTAACTGCCAAAAGAAATAATAAGATGAGCGACCATTTTACTGGGGCTCAGATGGCTCAGGTATTCATCAATATTCTCTGTTGTTTTGAACACCCAGTTGTTTTAGTAGCATTTTGTCTTGTGACTAAAGTGAATTTGCATGCAGCAGACACTGCTCCTTCGGGACAATAGTTGTACACAAACAGCTGAGAATAATGACACAGTTGTGGTCTGAGCCATATAAAAAGAAGCACTACTTTTATTTTCCAAAGGTAAAAAGAGTGTTAAATCAGGGGGAAAGAAGGGTAATATACAAGACATGAGGTAAGGGGCGATTGAAAATGGAATCAATCGATTTTAATTTAATCAGGCAAAACACCATTGAGCAAGCTCATTTACAAGATGGTCTTGGGATGACAAAAACACAATACAGTAATCAGCACAATTGAATGTACAGTAAATAACATATTGTAAAATAAAAGGCAATGAACAAAGTACTGGTGCATTAAATACAATAAAATGAGAAAAAAGAAAGAAATAAGTAATCGTTTTATATAAAGATTGCAACAGCTTTCTTAAACAGTTCAAATTAGATAGGTACAAGAAGGCAGGTCAACACCTAGATATGGCTGATATCATCAGCTGCACACAACTCAACCTGGGATACCCTAGAGGTGTTCTTTGTGGATAGAGTAAGAGCACAGAGACATAAGTAGATAGTAAAGAGGTGATGGAAGGGAGGCTAAAGTAGTAGGGGAGGGGAGCCGCAGTCTAGGGGGTTAGTAATAGTTAGAGAGGGAAAGGAAGGAGGATTAGTAAAAAGGTGTTAACAGGCAGGTTACATAAGTTATAGCAGCTGGATAAATTTGATATTTTGGAATGACAGGTGCATGTTTCATTCAGCACACTATTTAACAAGGATATAAAAGTGGAAATTCCAGGTAGTTGTGTAAGTCTTAGAGAGTTCTGGAAATAGTTTCAAAGAGAGGGAAGGGCGAAACAGATGAATGAGGTGCCATAGCGTGTTTTAACCTTGGGTGCATCAAACATGACAAGGGAATAACGCCTCAGACTGTAGGACTCCTGTGTCAGTTAGAAGAGCTCAGAGATGTATAAGGGCAGTTTATTTGAAATAGCTCTATGAATCTAAAGAAGGGCAGTCCTCATTCTCGTGGCACTGAGGGAGGACCAACCTAACTCTGAGTATAACGAGCAGTGATTGGTGATAAGAGGTGCACTGGTAATAAATCTCAGAACGTGGTGACACAGTGTCCCCAGCTTGTTTAGTGCAAACCCAACATGGGTCTATTAGGGAAAGATAATGTACCACAAATCTGATCACGTTCTATGAAGTATTAGAACATGGTCTTGTAAAATCCAGGCTTCTGATTGGTCAGTTTCCTAACAAAAGCCCTAGTCTATGTGACAGTAGAGCCCAGTAGATAACAAGTGCCAGCCCCTTCACCTAGTCATTATCATTTTACCCAGTCTGCTTTCCAATTGGCTGATAGTACCCAAGTGAATTTCAAATCTCTACCGGTTTTGTCCTCTCACTTAGCGAGAGCAACTGGTCCCCCAATGCTCCTTAGTCCAGTGGCAGCAGCTGCTTCTTACATTTCTGTTTAGTTCTTCTTTTTTTTTTAAATGAACAGTACCGTTAAGTTCCATCAGCATGTTTAGCACTATGTTGATCTGTTGCGGGGAAGTGGACATTTGATTTGGAGTGCGAGAGACTGCTGGTTGGAAAGCTAAGTGGGGATAGCACTATGGTTATTGTCGTCATGGTTTAGGATGCAGTGGCAGCCATGCAGAGATGGAGAAACTGGCATGATGTGAGTTAAAAGAATGAAGAAATTTCAAAAAAATAGTCACGACTAAATCACCTGAGAAAAAGCAGTATCCCAGGTAGCGCTACCATGTACGACAGCAGTGGTATTTTCTTCATTTTCCATACCACAGATGGATGTCCATCTGTGGTATGGAAAATGAAGAAACGACTGCTCCTCCCACACACAGTGGCAGTACCAGAGCTAGTGGCCTCTCTCTTCCTTGGCGACCTACCCTCCACCACCACCACTCCTCAGCTTGACTCTCCCAATGGAGTATGTAAAAATGAAAACAAAAAAAATTAAAACCCACAACAAGCAGAGAAATGTACCTTTTTTCTTTGGCTCCCACACTTTTCTTCTCAGTTCCCTAAAGTTCCTGGGTAACTCCATAGTGCTGCCGCCACCTGGAACCTTTCAAGCTCAAACTCAGAAGTTACTACATCATAAAGTAAAATGGAAAAATAAATATGAAAGCAGTGCTTTAGCAATTTTAGTTTTGTGTGTGTGTGTGTGTGTGTGTGTGTGTGTGTGTGTGTGTATCATAACCATAACCATGGTGACCACCTCCAAAGTCGCAGCTAAACATAATTATAAGGCAGGCGAAGGTACTATTTAATTACAAAACGTAATTTAAACTATTTTTCATAACATTTTGTGTTAAACTTTTTTTTTTGTTTACAGTGCCCTTTTTCTAAGTGAAATAATACCCTTGACTGTGGATGGCATTATGCTATACTGGACCTTACCGTGCGGTCAGGTATAGCACATTACCACCCACCCTGTTGAGTATTATTGCTTAGGTTAGTAACAACCTTGACATTAAAAGACCAGGGGAAGTGATCTTTCTTGACTTTAAAAAGGCCTTTGACACAGTCCCACATTTTGAACTCATAACTAAATTAATCATTATAGAATTTGATCTCCATCTGATAAAATGGGTGGAATCATGGCTTAGTCAAAGAACCCAACAAATAAGAGTGGCCAGAAATACATTAATTGAAAAAAAGTGTTTAGTAGCGGGGCACCGCAGGGCTCGGTCCTGGGGCTGACATTCTTCAGACTATATGTAGGTGATATGCATAAATGCGTGGTTAATAAAATCCAAAAATCTGCGGATGACACCAAAATATGTGGGACTGCTGACACTTACAATAACTATCAACATCTAAAGAATGATTTTATGCTCCTGTAAATATGGGCACAAAAGAACAACATGGAATTTTATTCAATAAATGTGCTGTGCTACATACGGGCAAAAATAACTCAAAATATTTATATACTCTGAATGGGGTTCCATTAAAACCAGTTCAGTGTGAACGTGATCTGGGGATCTTGGTCAGTGAGGAATTTATCCTAGTAATCAGTGTAGGAAATCGGTACAAACAGCCAACAGGTTAATTAGCACCATCAAAAAATAATTTATATCAAGAAATGAGTAATGTCTAATGCCTCTGTATAGAACATATGTAATATCCCATCAGGATTTTGCATCACCATTTTGGTCCCCTTACTTGAGACAGAATATTAGATTACTAGAGAGTGTTCAGCTGGAGGAAGACAAAACAAATACCTAGGCTAAAAAGCAGTTTCTTATTAGAATAGAATTACTGAGCTTAAACTATACACACTGTAACAGAGAAGGATGAGAGGGGATCTGTTATTAATGTTTCAACTAACGAATAACCCAGACTTGGCTTATAGATGTGGCTTTACTAGTAATGTTAGACAGGTAAACCTGCTCTCTCATAACAGACAGCTTAAAGTACATAAGGCTAATGGCAATAGAATGTATAATTTTTTTTGCAGTTTGTGCTGCAAGACTTTGGAATGCCCTACCACAACATTTGGTAGATATTAAAGGTTTTGAGATATTCAAGTGTGAGTCAGACAAACACCTCATCAATAGTTAAATCCCCACATAGTGTGAGAGACAGACTTGATGGGCCACAAGTCTCCTGTCTGCACTACCAAGTGCTGTAAGTAACCAAGTAATTCTGTAGAAGTTTTATCCATGAATTTTGTCAAGCCATACACATGGCCTGCAACTGTGGAGAAAGGAAAGGTGTTGTTGTAATAATGTTTGATTCACATAGGGGATTCCATTTTACAAGAAGCAGGAGAACTGAAGGGAATTGCAAGGCCAGGATGCTAGTACTGGTAAGGTCATTTCCCTGCCTGCTTACAGATGAAAGGAGTATGATCTATAGCCAACCACTGCAGCTAGCGGAAGTAGCTGACTGAAGTTCACATTGTAATAGGGAGGACATGTTTTGAGGACATGACTAGGTCATCTATTAAATTAGGGATGCTCCTAAGAGGAAGATATCCAGATGGAGTTTGTCCAAGGTCCTAATAATCCTACAGCCTGTGAGGAATGACAGTGGTAGAAATTAAATAAGCTAGTGCTTGCTAAGATTCTGTGGAATAAATGGAGGTCTTTTTCTGACCAGCTAGAAGGTGCTCTGGGACAATGAATGTGCACATTCTCAGGGTGTGCTGCTGTTATGCCAAAAGGGCGGCAGTACTGGCCATGTCGATGGACAGGGCAGTTAGGGGGATTTAAACTGAAGCACAGGGTCGGGGCAGCTAGGGCAGGGATCACCAGCTGCAGGAGTTAGATGCATAGTTTCACCAATGAAAAAACAGCTGAGCTGGATAGCACAAGCATTCTATACCCCCACCTTGAGCAAGGACACAAAGAAAGAGAGAGAGATAATTATTCCAGCTTGAAACCAGGTCATATAAGAATCCCACCCAGTAGAAGGGATTAACCTGAGACTGATGTAGTTGGAAGTCCAGGACTTAGAGTGACTCAAAGAGACCTAACAGAGGGAAATTGACTGGGCACCAAGAAGGAGGACATTAGTCTAGTCCCATGGGATAGGTCTGACAGGAAAATAAGTAGTGGCTCTCTTTTCAGGGAGTGTGTCACTGTGCAGGACAGGGATCATACCGAGGACAAGCAGTTCTACTGATTCTAATTTGGTCAAGCTAAGGGAAAAAGGGGAAGGGGTAAAATAGTTGCCTAGGAAAAAACTACAGGTCTGCAAACTGCTTTGCTCAGTTTCTTGGATGCAATGGTGATACGTGCTTTGTAAAAGTTAAATTCCACAAGTGGAATTCTGGAAGCATTACCTATTAATAGGCTTACCAGAATTTTGTTTAATTTTTTTTTCATTTTCGACCGGAAAAAACTGATGTTTATTTTTTGCCCTTTTTCCTGATTTTTATCAATGAAAAATGTGAGTGGTGCATTAAATTTTGCCCTTTTAATGATATTTTTTGATATTTTTTGTTGTCAGTTATGATGTCAATACATTAAAAAAAGGACAACTTCAATATTTTTAGTACAAAGGTAAAATAAAAATGAATGCTAGCAATGATCTTAGCTGCTGCTTACATGCGGCACAACCAAGTGGTTTGCAGTAGCCGGAAGAGTGGACAGCTTGCTGGGGAATCCCCTGTCTCCACTGCCGACTCAGCAGTACTGGTTGGTGGAAGCTGGACACCGTGCACTGGGAACAGAACATCGCCAAGGGAGAGGTACCTATTGCGGTATCAGTTACAGTGGACAGCTTGCTGGGGGATCCCCTGTCTCCACTGCCGACTCAGCAGTACTGGTTGGTGGAAGCTGGACACCGTGCACTGGGAACAGAACATCGCCAAGGGAGAGGTACCTATTGCGGTATCAGTTACAGTGGACAGCTTGCTGGGGGATCCCCTGTCTCCACTGCCGACTCAGCAGTACTGGTTGGTGGAAGCTGGACACCATGCACTGGGAACAGAACATCGCCGAGGAAGAGGTACCTATTGCAGTATCAGTTAGAGTGGACAGCTTGCTGGGGGATTCCCTGACTCGATCAGGTTTGGTTTCATGACTTTTGGTTTCTCTTGTTAGTGCCTAGAGATGGTTATATTCTCAGCTGCTGACCTGAGAGAGAGAGAGAGACCTGTGGCACTAGCAGGATGCTCCCCCACAGCAGACAGTCCACACCGGGCAGCTCCGCAAAGCCAGACCTGGACAGGTTCTGGACTACACAGTATACTACTGTATACCAAGAATGGCTATTCCTTCTATTACCTGCTGTGCACCACTGGCTGCCTAATGAAAATAAATTAACATTGATATTTTTCTCCGTTTTAACTACAATGCAAAAAAAAAAATAGATCAATATCGATGTTCATTTATTTTTGTTGGTTTCAGGACTTCTTGCAAATTAAATTTTTATCAGCGATTACCAAGTTAAACAGAATTCTGGCAAGCCTACCCATTATGCATCCATGAATTGTAGATTATAACTTACCAATTAGTAATTTGCAGTATTTTCATGTTAAATGTAAAAGTAATGACCCGACTTTCTCCGGTTCTAGATTACAGTATGCATGCCAAATGTCAGGCACATACCTGTAATAGCTGAGAAGTTACAGATATCCACATTCTTAAAGAATGTTTATAACATTTTGCAGATTTTAAATATTGAAATTATACACCCCTGTAACTTACAAATTACTTAACCAAATCTTTCCATACTAAGCTATTTCAGTGACCTGTCCTAAAAGTTCTACATTGCAGGTATCTAGCTCAATGGGTGGCCAGGTTATAACCAGGAAAATATTTTCATAACATTTTGCAAAAGTAAAATGTCAGATTTCGAGCCCCTATACATTCAGGAATTCTTATACAAATGACATAACATCTGGTATACTCTTAGGAAGACTAACAGCAAGCATGCATGCCAGTGCTCAGATCTCTAGCTCAACAGATGGCTAAGTTATGGCAAAATAAATACATTTGTGAACTTATATGAAGTTTCACATATGTGAAATTTAGACAATGTTTTGTGAAATTTGGAATTTGCTGATTCGGCACAATTCTAGTATCCCACCATCTCTTTAATGGATAATGGACACTAGACACTTATAATTTTTATATTGGCTCACACTTGCGCACCAGCCAACATATTGCAGTAGTAGCAGATTTGGAGGTGCGGTCACTGTGGGCGAATGCAGGGCATGCATCAGTAGGTGCGTCCCTCATTCCCCAATAAGGCAGCTGCAGGCACTGACACCAGCAACACGTGAAATGGCCACCAGATCTAAGAAAAGGTCCACTGCAATGAGAGCCAAGCCTGTCATGCAGCGGCGTGCCTTTCTTGGTGAAGCAGTTCAATAAACATGGCCGCGTTAACTACCACCGTGCAGAGCGCTGATTTCAGGGGTGCTCAATCCCTCTATCAGCATGCCCCGACCACTTCTTTTGCCAACAGGGGAGCTCCTCCTGTCGGCAAAATTCTCCCATTTCACGAGTAGCTGAGGGGTGTTCAACCCCCAGCACTAAGCGCACCCCCAACAGTCTTTCTACGACAGGGGCCCCAATCCCTGTTGGTTTTAGTTCCCCTTCCCAGTTTAATTTACTGATGGGAGCCCACTTCTCATTGGTAATGTCACCCCCCATTTTTTGTGTGCCAGGGGGTGCCCAGCCCCTAATCTTGCCCCCTCACCTTAGTATGTGCTGGCAGGGGTGCACAATCCTCGTCAGCTACAGCACCCCCAAAACACTCAGGGTGGCATGGGAGCCCACCCCAGCATACAAATGCCCTGTAAAAAAAAATCCTGCTACTTTTTTTTCAAATTGTGCCCCTTGTTCTTGCACATCTCTTTTTCTGAAATATGCTACCCTCTTGGACTTTGTTGATTCCCTTGAGGTATTTGAAAGTTTCTATCATGTCCCCCCTCTCCCTCCTTTCCTCAAGGCTATACGTCTTAGGCTCCTTTAGTCTTTCTTCATATGTCTTCTGGTGCAGACCCTGCACCATTTTGATTGCCCTCCTCTGGACAGCCTCCACTCTATGTCTTTAAGGAGATGGGGTCTCCAGAACTGTACACAGTACTCCAGATGTGGTGGTCTTACCAATTGTTTGTACAGAGGACCAACAACTTCCTGTTTTCTGCTGGTGATGCCTCTCCCTATACATCCCAGTATCCCCCCAGCCCTCCTTACTGCCTTCTCACATTGCTGGCCCACCTTTAGGTCATCTGATATGACTTCCCCCAGGTCCCTTTCCATTTTTGTTGTTGCCAGTATCACACCCCCCATTGTGTACTCTTGCCCCAGATTTTTGTTTCCCAGGTGCATTACTTTGCACTTCTTTGCATTGAATCGAAGCTGCCATACATTTGACCATTCCTTCAACCTTGCCAAGTCCCTTTTCATTCTTTCCACCCCACCTTGCGTATCAACCCTGTTGCAAATCTTTCTGTCATCTGCAAAGAGACATACTTTCTCTTCCAGTCCCTCTGCAATGTCACTTATAAGGACATTAAAATAGACTGACCCCAGTACTGAACCCTGTGGTACCCCATTAGTAACACTCCTTTCTTCACTGTGGACTCCATTTACTACTACCCACTGTGTCCTGTTGTCCAGCCAGTGTTTTACCCAGGCTACCACCTTGGGACCCACTCCCAGGCTGGCTAATTTGTTTATTAATCTTTTGCATGGGACTGTGTCAAATGCCTTACTAAAGCCTAGGTAGGCCATGTCCACAGCCCCTCCCTGGTCTACTACTTTGGTCACCCAGTCAAATAAATCAATTAGATTTGTCTGACTCGACCTTCCTGCTGTGAATCCATGCTGCCTTGGGTCCTGTGCTCCACTGTCCTCCAGGTACTCAACAGTTCTTTACTTCAGAAGTGATTCCATCATTTTCCCTACCACTGAGGCCAAATTGACAGATCTGTAGTTTCCTGCCTCTGTCTTGCTCCCCCTTTTGTGAAGGGGAATCACATCTGCCTTTCTCTAGTCCTCAGGTACCACACCGTCCTCCCATGATTTATTAAAAACGGTAGTCAGTAGTGTTACTAGTTCTTCCCTTAGTTCTTTTGGAATTCTGGTGTGAATTCCATCAGGCCTCATTGCTGCCCAAAATATGTTTATGTACCTGTGTCACCAAATGGCACAGTCGCTGTGCAAAATCACCTTTCAGCTAACAAACCGATATTGACGCTCTTCATGAGATAGGGTCACAAAAAGCCCATGTTGATAATTTGGAGTGAAAATACACCTAGGCATTAGGGTTTCTAACTGTTCCCCACCATCCTGTAGAGACAGACAGGTGTCAGGGGTATGACTTGGGATCATCAGCTGTAATGATCCCGCCATTCCACCCCCACCACCACCCTGCAGCCAGTGACAGGCATCGAGGTCTGCCTTGGAGTGTTCAGCTACAAGGTTCACCCCATTCTCCTATACTGCACCCATCTCAGCATATTTCCTTATGGAATGGGGTAAGTATAACGCCCAAGGATCCCAAAACACACCACAACACTAGTCAGTGTCTACAGGGTAGGGTAAGGTAAAATGGCATGAGCGTTATAGCTGACGACCTAAAGGCACACCGCAATGCCTGTCAGTCTCTGCCCAGTTGGGTGTGGGGTTGGCATCAGTTCAATACTTCACTGCCACTCCTATTATGCATCTCTAACTCCTGCACTACCAATACCAATGCCAGAAAGGCAATATTCGGCATTGACAAATGCTTGTTATTTTTATTTTACTGCCTGATTTTGTTAATCAGGTAAGGCTAACTGGAAATAATATGACTCCTGGATAACAAACAAAAAATTATCCTGAAAATATGTCCTGAATTTGGTGCCCACTGGCCAGATAAGATTGCCTAATGAGTAACCATGTTATTCACCAGAACATGCATGGAGCTGGTCCGGCACTATCCAAAAAGATCCCGTTTTTACTGGGGCATGTGCCCTATCTGGCACTATCAAAAAAGCTTTCATTTTTACTGGGGTATATACCCCCATCTGGTACTATCCAAAAATCCCCCATTTTCACTGGGGCATACGCCCCATCAGGCACTATCCAAATATCCCCCATTTTTATTGGGGTGTGTGCCCCATCTGGCACTATTCAAAATTCCCCAATTTTTACTGGGTTGTGTGCCCTATCCGGCACTATCAAAAAATCCCCAATTTTTACTGGTGTGTGTGGCCCCTCTGGCACTATCCAAAAGCCCCAATTTTAATGGTGTGTGTGCCCCATCTAGCACTATCCAAAAAATCCCCAATTTATACTGGGGTGTGTGCCCTATCTGGCACTATCAAAAAATCCCCAATTTTTACTGGTGTGTGTGGCCCCTCTGGCACTATCCAAAAGCCCCAATTTTAATGGTGTGTGTGGCCCCTCTGGCACTATCCAAAAGCCCCAATGTTAATGGTGTGTGTGCCCCATCTAGCACTATCCAAAAAATTCCCAGTTTTTACTGGGTTGTGTACCTTATCTGGCACTATCAAAAATCCCTAATTTTTACTGGTATGTGTGGCCCCTCTGGCACTATCCAAAAGCCCCAATTTTTACTGGTGTGTGTGGCCCCTCTGGCACTATCCAAAAGCCCCAATTTTAATGGTGTGTGCCCCATCTAGCACTATCAAAAAATTCCCACTTTTTACTGGGGTGTGTGCCCTATCTGGCACTATCCAAAAATTCCCAAATTTTACTGGGTGAGTGCACTATCTGGCACAATCCAAAAATCCCAATTTTTTTATTGGGGTGTGTGCCCCATTTGGCACTATCCAAAAATCCCCAATTTTTACTGGGGCATGGAGCCCTTCTAGTGCTATCCTGAAGCAACCATAGGGCTACATCTGATTTTGCTAGACTAGTCTAAATCACAATGATTTGAACATCTTTACAGTTTTAACTTTATAACATAGCTTTGAAATTTAATGCTTTTTAATTGGCGTAATGAGTTCAAAGACCTATATGTCAATCACTCAGAGCTGGACAAGTTGAAATAAATTCAGGCACTTGTATCTGGAACTTGACCTATGTTAATTTTGCTGAAATGCATGGGTTGGGGCAAGTTGAGGCAGGAGCATTTGGAATCAGGGCAAATCACATACTGACATTGTGACCCACCTCACCCATCCCTGACTGTCATCACAAATATGGACACCTCCTTTACTCACAGAAAACCTTCATCAAGGCCCTGAAAAGTAAAGCACCCTTAAATTAAAAACAAAAATCCTTCCCTTCACGATTCCCTCTCCTAACATAAATAAACACATTTAAAAGATGAAGTACTATTCAGTGTTCTAATTCCTGGTGTTTCTTTGTTGACCATGAAAAATCCCCCTGACATCCTAACTGGCTTGCTAGGGAAATCTGTGCTGCTTATACTTCCACAAATAAAACTGAGACTGTGGCTGCATATAAAGCCTTCTTTTATGTGTGAGGGGTGAACATTCGGCCAGAGGAATACTGCAGAAGCTTGGATTCCTGTATTCCAAAATAAACAAATTTGCAGAAAAACAGATGATTGGTAGGTAGGGTGGGGCTACATTTTATTAGTTACTTTTAACAAAAGGAAATACCTCTATTCAATAAAATAAAGTTGTCATTGTTCTTTGTTTTTTAAATTGCTTCTCAGTTTACCAATTTTATAAATACAAACAGACACTCCAGGTTATTGGCTGACTGTGGTTAATGCACTTCTAGGTGCTAATGACATTCTGCACAAGCACCTCACATCTCACTATGCACCTAGGCTTGCGTTTGTTAGGCTTGAGGCATAGTCAAGGGCCTTCAACTACACAGCAAGTGAATTTATTACTGTGTTGATGCACACCTGAAGTGAATTATGGCACTTATAACATTTGTAAAATTATCATGAGTGTTATATCCTCGGGATCCATGATGAGTCATCGACAAATTATTTGTCGAATGACCTGACAGTGAAACTAGTAGGTCGACTGCATTTTGCAGTCGGCTGCCGGTTTCCAAACGCAACAAGTGTTAACCCCCTGCGCCCCCGCATTCCCCCACTTAGGATTCTCAACTCCGAGTTGGAGCTGAGTCGGGGGTTGTAGGACCCTCTACAGAGATTACCGGGTGCCAGCGGGTTCCCTACAGCAACGTGGCACTGTTATCGCTGTAGGGGACTCCACTGTCGACATGTTGACGCTGGGGATGTATACCTATCCACAGACAAGCAGCACCCTGTTGTGCCTTGTTGCTTTAAACATAGCCCATTCCTCAAAAAACAAAAGGCTATGGTGCCGTGGAATCCTATTCTCAGTGACTAAAATTTCCAAGCATCCCTAATTTGGAAGAGCTGTTGATGGATAAGCTAATTTTATTTTATTTGTGGGGATAAAGGTTACTTTTGATTGTTAATTTTCATGAAACTGCATGGGTAATTCTAGATTTACAAATAATGTAGACCTGATTCTCAGTCACAATGTTTTCACTGGAAAACATGGCAACAAATGCCCGTTACACCTTCCTAACAAGTAGCTGTACTAAGAACAGAATATCCGTGCTCAGGAGGTTGATCCTCCTGGCACACAGGCATAAGAAAGAAGACATGACAGGGTTCTGGTAGCATTGTGACAACCACACACATAGATATACAGTAAAGCATAAGGCCACAGGCTGACTGCCTTCAGCCCTCGGACATGTGGTTGTTGCAGTACTACCAATAGCCTGGAGTGTCTTATTGCACTTACAAAATGGATTTGTGAGGAACATTTTTTAATGTTATTTTTATAAATTTTCATGTATAATGTGCACAACTGAAGAACATACTTGGTTCCAAATACAGGATAACAGTTAATACATTACATAGCTAGGGTCTGTGTCACTCTTCATCCTCAGTTATGACATAAAGGGACCGTGCTTCATGTTTCTGTCTGAGAACGGACTTCGTCACGATGTTTGAGATTAGCCATTACAGCAGTGACCATGGGCTAAAAAGTATGACAGCCGCGAATGTTCACTGCATGCAGACTGCACCATGAACACCAGCTTACTGTGGCAGTAGATTCCATGACAGTCAGTCTGAAAATGATTTTACATTCTTCAAAGATCTTAGGCCACCTTGTAAAGGCACTGTAGGCAGTCTTAACATTTTTCAGTAATTTATTTCACATTCTTTTATAGGCACCACTAACTTTGCCCTGCTAAATAAATGATGAAATTTACCATGTTTGCAACAGCATAAAAAGATAATTAATGCATACATTTTAAACAGTTAGGACTTCTCTACAAATCTAAGAAAACAGTAAAGAATGTCTGTGTTTTGTTAACCAGAGCTTTTAAAGTCAACATTTAATTACTGTTGAAGGTACTTATCACTAGGTGTATGGCTACAGACCATATGGCTCAGTGATCAGGAACCCATTATGTGCATAAATAGCGCCATGCTCCGTACCACAAGAGGGCAGCCATCTTTACTCAGTCAGCTCCCCTCCTGTTTCAAGCGGCCCCACCTGGTATCTAACCAAATTGTACCTTTTATTATGCTTTTGACTAACAAGTTCCTAGTATCTGTATCAAATGATACTGTAACAAACATTTGTCAATGCCCAATGTTGTCTCGCTGGCATTGGCATTGGCAGTGCAAGAGTTAGAGATGCATAATAGGAATGGCAGTGAAGTACTGAACTGACGCCAACCCCACCCCCACCCTGCAGAGACTGACAGGCATTGGGGTGTGCCTTTGGGTCATCAGCTATAACGCTCATGCCATTTCACCACACCCTACCCTGTAGACACTGACAAATGTCGTGGTGTGCTTTGGGGTCTTTGGGCCTTATACTTACCCCATTTCATAAGGAATGATACTGTAACAAGCATTTGCCAATGCCGAATGTTGTCTCGCTGGCATTAGCATTGGTAGTGCAGGAGTTAGAGATGCATAATAGGAATGGCAGTTAAGTAAAATCCTAAAAATAATTGGGTTACGGACGTGTGTTGCACAGTTTCTATGCATGCTCATGATTTCAATTTTTATTGAAAATTATTTTTTAGGACCTACCCCTGTTCGTATAAACCTCCCTCACCACTCCTTCCCTCCATCTCCCGCCTCCTGAACTATGTCTCCCAGGGTGGAACTACTCTGTCCTTGTACCAGTACCCACTCTCCCTGTATATTCAAGTCAATGTTTTTCTTAGACTAGTCGACACTATGTTAACTTAGCCTAATTAACTCCTAAGTTTGTACATTGTACTGCCTCTCTAATTGTATGGTATATGTTGTACATTCCTCAGTATGTATCTTGTTTTGTACTCTCCCGGGTCGTGCCTGAAAATAGTCACCTGCTGGCTAGTGCACTTACCAGGTAAACAAAAACTAAATAAATAAATACTCTGAGATGGGTGCAGTATAGGAGAATGGTGTGAACTTTGGGGCTGAACACTGCAAGACACACCTCGATGCCTGTCGCTGGCTGCAGGGTGGGGTTGAGGGTGGAATAGTGTGAGCATTACAGCCAATGATCACAAGTCACACCTCTGACGCCTGTCAGTCTCTACAGGGTGGTTATTACAGTTGGAAACCCTAACACCATAGGTGTTTGTTGTTATTTTCACTCCAAATTTTAACATGGGCTTTTTGTGACCCCACCTCATGAAGAGCAGCACTGTCAGTTTGTTAGCCGAAAGGTGGTTTTGCACAGCAACTGTGCAATTTGGCGTCACAGGTACGAAAACACATTTTGGGCAGGATGTGAAAAATGACAACTGTATTGTTCATGAGGAGGTGTAAAAAAATGGCAACGTTGAAAATCTGGAGTGAAACTATGAAAAATTGAAATCATGAGCATGCATAGAAACTGTGCAGCACACGTCCGTAACCTAATTATTTTTAGGATTTTTTTAACCACATTTTCAACATAGGCATTTTGGGACTCCCCTCATGAACAGTGGCACTGTGATTTTGTTAATCTGTCCCAAAAGTTGATTTCCCACAGCGACCATGCCATTGGGCGCCACAGGCACGAAAACACATTTCAGACAGGATGTAAAAAATGACAGCTGTACTGTTCATAAAGAAGTGTGAAAAAATGCCAGTGTTGAAAATCTGGTATGAGAATATTGCAAGTTTGCAAAGTTATAAGAGTGTGTCGAAACTGCGTAATGCATACTTGTAACACAGTCATTTTATGGACTTTCATCACCAAATTTACAACATAGGCATTTTTGGACCTCTGCTCATGAACAGTGTCACTGTCATTTCTTAATCTGTCCCTAAAACTGATTTCCCACAGCAACCGCACTATTCTGTGCCAGAAGTGCAAAAACATATTTTGGCCACGTTATGTAAAATGACAGCTGTGCTGTTCATAAGGAGGTGTGGAAAAATGCCACTTGTGAAAATCTGGAGTGAAAATATTACAAATTCATGAAGTTACCAGCGTGCGTGTAAACTGCACAATGCACGCTCATAAAACAGTAATTTTGGGGAATTTTTTCACCAAATTTGCAACATAGGCTTTTTGAGAGCCCACCTCATGAACAGTGGCACTGTCATTTCGTTAATTAGTCCCAAAAGGTGATTCTGTGCTGTGACTGCAAAATCACCTTTTGGAACGGAATAACACCATGACAGTAACTGAATTCATGAGGAAGGGTCCCAATAACACCATGTTGAAAATTGAGTGCCAAAATTCCAAAAAATGCCCGAGATATGCACCAAAGTTGAAAAAAAACCTATTTATTCCATTATACAGCTTACCGGCATTTCGTCAGTTCGCGGTCAGCTTTGAAGAGTGCAGACGTGTTCCCTGTCCACGAAGACTGTCGCGCTGTGCTCCAGAGGTAAGATGGGGTGGGAGGGGGGTGTGGGGAAGCAGGGTGCACAGAGGATGGGCACGGGTTGGGGGAGGGAGCACTGGACTCAACGATGGACTGTTTTCTGTTTTACAGGTTTAAAAAAAAAAGAAAAACATCGCGGGAAGGTTTTTTTTTTTTAAAAGGGACTTTTGGCATGCTGAGGTGGGCTCCCTGCATGCCATCTGAGTATTTTGGGGGCTGTAGCTGGACAGGGATTGGGCACCCCATTGGCACATACCGAAGTGGGGGCAAGAGCTGAGGGGGATTGCAAGGCACCGCACACAAATGGCAGGGGAATGGGGTACATATGCCAACAGGGAGTGGGCTCCCCCATCAGCAGATTGAACTGGGAATGGGGGGACTGAAGCCAATGGGGATTGGGCCTCCCCATCAGCAAAGAAAGACTGTTGAGGGTGCATGATGCCAAGGGGGATTGGGCACCCCCTCGGCACACAATTGAAATGGGAGGGGGGCATTATGCAGACAGGGTGTGGGCTCCCCCATTGGTACATGAACTGGATCTGGGCATGCCGACAGGGGGATTGGGCACCCCTGAAGTTGGCATTGTGGCAGGTGGCGGCAGTCACTGCTGCCATGTTTATTTGAATACTTCACCAGGAAGGGCACGTTGGGAGGTGTGTTATTGTGCCTTTGCATGACGAGCTTGCCTCTCATTGCAGTGGCACTTTTCTTAGATCTGGTGACCACTTTACATATTGCTGGTGTCAGCACCTGCTTGCTGGCTTATTGGGGAATGAGGGATGCACCTACTGATGCATGTCCTGCATTCGCCCACAGTGACTGCACCTCCAAATCTGCTACTGCTGCAAGATGCTGGCTGGCACGCAAGAGCGAGCCAACATAAAAATGATCACATTCATCATGTTAGAAATGGTTTACTTACAGTTTGTTCATCTAAAAACAATGTTAATTGTACCATTCTTATTTTGTGCTAAGCATCAGAGAGTTTGAGAATTCAGTCCTCCCCCTTGGAATTGACATATGTTTCCTGCCAGATAAAGTCCTGTTTGTTTAAGTATAGTCTACTGCCTTCTTCTGGGGGGTGGGGTCAAAGTAAATGAAAATTTTACTAGTATAGTTGGTGTGTAGCTTAGTGGCAAACTGCATTGAACGGGACCCTTCAAATGTTCAAAGATTTGCTCTTATGGCATCAAAACTCTTTCTTCTTTGCCGTGTGGCAAAACTCAGATCTGGGAAGTAGTGGATCTGGGCAGCCCTTCAGATAACTCCTTTTTGGACGTACTTTACATCCAAAAATCAGCTAAAAACATCCAAAAATGTACTATCTGGAGTCATTGATGTCCAGTAATATTTCTGTAATTTACTGCTGATGCCTGGTTTTCACGGTGTGGACACCATTTGGTTTACTCTTTCCACCAAGCTGCCATGGGAGTCAGAGGAGTCTCCCCCACCCCGCTCACCACCACATATCATTTGCGCAAGCACAGCAGCATAATCACAGACAGTTTGGCACCAAATCGTGAGGTGGGTTAGAGAGGGAAAAAGCAAGGAGAACGGAAAGTGTCTGTCTGATACTGGGGAAGCCGAGGGTACTAGAGAGTAACACACACACACACACAGCCCGCCCTAAACCAGTGAGCAGGGTGAGAGCGAGTCAAGTGACAGCAGTACGATATCGGTACGGGCCAGGGTACCCCAAATCTGATCAAATGGTGAGATGTGAGACAGTGAGAGTGTCGATTGAACCATCGAGACCTACCTAGGAGTTGGGCGGCTTGGGCTTGTGGTGTGGACGTGCTGGCCCGTGCGGTGCTTGATCGTTTATATAGTGGGCTAGCCTTGGTGGTAGTAGTACTAGTAGCTTTTAGCCTAGGTGCTGAGCTGACAACTCAGAACATCTTTGCCTGAGAGAGACTGAGAGAGGGAGTGACGGGCGAGTCATCACAGGCAGCAGGCCAGCAGCCTGGAACTAAATTTGTAACAGGCCGCCTGGAGGACTGTGTGTGTCTGAGACTGGGACTGAGAGTGCCGGCGGTGGACTGTTCCTTCCGTGGTCGCATGGAAAGAGTATATCGATTGGAGGACCTGGGAACACACAGTGAAGTTGAGGTTGGAGCCTAAAAAAGGAGAGGAGAACGAACGGGACCGCAATCCACACAAGGTCGACTTTTTCAGCAAACGACAGCAGGTACTACTATTATTACTTTCGTTTCATTAATGTCATTCTGATTGCTAGGCTCCAGCTTTTGTGAGTGGCACTGCACTAGCAATGGCAAACCAATTTGAATATATACACGCATGCCTGCCTGTGCCTTGAGTCGTCAGTAGTAGTGCCTCTGTGCCTGTGCTGTGCCCGGCCCTGTAAAATATGGCTGACTCCCCGGGCTGCTACTGCTACCCATTACTATCTGATTCTAACATGCATCTTCAGACTCCACCGCAATTTTACAGCATAGAGTAACGTCCAATTCCGTTTGCCACTGTGTGTGAACCAAGGCTCAAAGCACATCTTGCTGTTTTTGTTTGAGAAAAATGTTTTTGTGCTAGTCGGTCGGTCGGGGGGGGGTTGGGGGACTGCACCACAGACCCAGGCAGGCCCCAAACAGATGTTGAAGTGTACCATGTACCCCATTACTGGGGTTAGAAGGTCTGTGTGGTGGCTGCTTGTGTTTGTCTGTGTCTGTAGCTTAGTTTTTGTGGATTTACATGTTTTTCTGCTTGTGGTAACTATACCATTCTTGCTCACTACATCCGTGAAAGTCTCCTGGACTGGATTTCTGCAAAAAATCATCATCAGGTATCTTTATTTTCATTTTAAAATCAACTTTTTGGAAGCTATCCCAAGCAAAACATAAGTGAAGCAACTACGTCTGACAAACTCAGTGACTCTGGGTCCTGCTGGAATCCACATTTTTGTCTGACCTGCTCCATGATCTGTAGGTGGGCTTTTCAGCAACCTGTTTGAATGACAAAGAAGCATACAGGCAAAGGGATTTCACATCCTGCATGTGTGCAGGCACAGTTAATCACCTTCAGGAATTTTAACATTTCAGTGACTCTGGACCTCAGCTGTTGGTCATTCTTTTGGCTTTTGACTTAACCACCAGGTACCTATCTGCAAGCGACTGGGTGCAACTGACAAGCTACAACAAGGATAAATGGGCATATCGTCCTCTATTACTAACAACCTCCTTGCTCTGGGACCCTAGACGCCTGCACTGGTCCAAGCCGCATAAGCCTCAGAAGTGTAATTCTATTGGCTACGAAGTACGGCAACTGTCTCTTAAACTCCTCCTCCTCCTCCTCTTGATATCAGGAAGAGTCCACTCAAATCCTGGCCCTGTCTCCTATAGTACAACAAAGCCTGCCAAAATGGAGGGGGGGCTCAAAATTGCTACCTTAAACATCTGCAGTCTCCTCCCAAAACTGGCCTCCCTTCAAATCTTTGCCAGCCAACACAACCTGGATATCCTTGCCATTGTTGAAACTTGGCTGACACCTAATACTCCGGATCATGCCATCTCTATGTAAGGCTACAAGATATTCAGGATGGATAGGACCTCGAAAAGAGGTGGTGGGTGTGCAATCTACATAAAGGACTACCTCACCTGTCTCCCTGGTTCTTACACCACCACAGAAACCTCAGTGCAACTCCTCCCTATCAAGATACTACTTGGTGCCCAAAAACAAAGTCCTCACGATTGCTGCTGTCTATATCCCACCAAAAGATCCTGATTCCGGCCTACAGGCTGTCCTCGAGTTCATAAGTACACAACCTTCTGACATCGAACTCCTTCCCCTTGGGGACTTTAATATAAATTGGCTTGCCCCTGATGTAGGGTCAAACAAAGATGCTGTCCTAGCAGCAAATTTAACACAAGTGGTAAACTCCCCTACCAGGAAAAACTACAAATCAAGGTCCAGCACCCTCATTGACTGGATCCTTACCAGCCACCCTACCCGTATAACCAATGTAAGTGTTCTCCCTGACTTGCTCAGTGATCACTCTCCCAATAATATGTACCTGGACAAATAAGTTTCGTAAGCCGCCTCCAAAAACCATCTATAGCAGAGTCCTACCTTATGGCAACCTTACTCATCTCAAGACCTGTCTTAGGCAGATAGACTGGTCCTTGATTTACAAAACTCAAGATGTTGACCTAGCCCTTGATTACTTTATTACTACTTTCAACACTGCCTGTGACATCTATGCACCAGTAAAAAAGCGCAAAATCAAAGCACTCACAAATCCCTGGCTCACGTTGAAGCTATTGGCACAACTCAAAAGTAGGGATCACCTCTGGACCACTGCAAGAGCTACTGGCACTCTGTCAGACATCCAAAAATATAAACAGGCTCGCAACCACTGTACTAAGCAGATCCGCTTGATGACGAGCTCCTACTTCAAGAATGCCCTCTCCAACTCCTGGGGTGAAGGGAAATCCTTCTGGGACAACATAAGAAATATCATGGGTCAGCAGTCCAAATCCTCTCCTACAATAATGAATGTGGATGGAACCACAACATTAGACCCAGAGATCATTGCAAACACCCTAAATGATACCTTCACGGACCTTAGTGGTGTCCTGTCATCTGATTTCTTCACTGATGCTGACCTTCCAATTTCTACTTCTACTACTGCCTCTCCAACCAAACCACCCTTCCATTTCAAACTAGTAAAGGCACATGAAGTCTATAAATATGTAAAGAAGGCCATTTCTAAGTCCGAGCAAGCAGCGACACTATTGACCTTAAACTTCTGTCCCTCACTCTGGAGGAAGTACTGCTCCCCTTACAAAAATTTTCAATCTCCCTCTGCTACAGCCAATTCCCTAGGAAATGGAAGGCTGCAGTTGTCACTCCAGTGCACAAAAGTGGTGATAAGTCACTGCCTGGTAACTATCGCCCGATATCAATACTACCACCTCTCTCTAAGGCCCTTGAGCGCTGGTGGCGGACCAACTTTCAGACTACCTGAAAAGCACAACATCCTATGCACCCAGCAGCATGGATTTAGGAAAGGGCACAGCACATCAACTGCCTTACTTGAATTCTCAGGAGCAATCCACAATGCCATGGACAAAGGAAACCTAACTGGAGCAGTCTACATTGACTTAACCAAGGCATTTGATACAGTACACCATGGCCTACTTATCAAACAACTACTATCCCTAGGGCTCTCGCAGGGTCCTGGTGACTGGGTAAAAAATTACCTTGCTCAGCACTCTCAATCTGTAAAAGTAGCTGGAGTTCTCTCAGACTCAAAACCGGTTTGCTCAGGAGTTCCCCAGGGATCCATCCTGGGCCCCCTCCTTTTCAGCCTTTTCCTAAACTCCCTCCCCAAATCCTGCCCTGAACAAATAATCTTCTATGCCGATGATGCCGTGATTCTTGCCACTCATAAAGATCCGAACCTCTTACGCCTCAACCTTCAACATGCTTTTTCCAAAGTTGAGATGTGGTTCCTTGAACATAAGCTGGTTCTAAACCACAAAAAACTAAATCCGTGCTCTTCTCTAACCCGCAAAACAAGAAATGGCAAGTCCCACTCACCATTAATACATACCTGGGAAATACCCTTGAACAAGTGCCAATTTTCAAATATCTTGGAATCAACTTTGATCAAGACCTAACCTTTGCAACTCACATTGATAGTACAGCAAAAACTATTAATCAGCGAATTGGGATTCTGTATTGGAACCGACAGCTCCTTACCCATTCTGCACTGAGGATTGCCATCCAATCCTCTATCATCTCAGTCGTTGACTATGGCTTAGTTATATAAGGATCTGCCACTACCACAGCACTTAGTCGCATTACAACATCCCTAAATAAGGCCCGTCGGCTGCTCACTGGTGCACATCGACGTACCCACACTTGTGAACTCTATGCTGACTCAGGTTGGTTGCAACTCTCAAACCGGATAAAGTACCTTACCTGCCTGATGGCGAAAAAATCCACTCTGGTCCTCACTCCACCTTGTATCCAAGACCTGTTATGCCTGAGTGCTAGCACCCGTTTTACCAGAAGATCAGAACACCAGCCTCTCCAAGTCCCCCGATGCCGGACTTCCCAGGGACAAAGATCATTTGCCTATCGTGCCCCAGCTGGCTAAACGCCCTCAGCACTCATATTACTGCCTCCACCTCTCTAGATATTTTCAAAACAAGGCTGTTCTCTCACCTTGCCACCTCCAGCTCCTGTGACTACCCTGATTAAACCTCCTATTTTCTCACTACCCACTCTGTTCCGTTATTTGACAAAGACATGTTTGGGAAACCTTTTCTCCTGCTATTGTCTGCTCCCCACACCTTTCACTTACCCTCTCTGTTCTGGACTTTTTCCCTATTTGTTTCTCCTAATCTGGCATGACCTCTTTCTTGTAATAATAATGTGATTATTGATATCTCATGTCCTTCGCACAAATGATTTGATATGTATTTGTATATGTTTTCTCGCTCTTGACACAGCACAAATTGTTGTGTTATCTATGTAACCTTTTTTGTACTGCACCTAATTGACGTGGAACCTTTGTAAAAGAGCCTCTGGCTCAACGGTAGTAATTCCTAGAACAATAAACTAGAAAACTAAACCATGATCTGTGTGAACCAAGGCTCAAAGCACATTTTGCTGTTTTTGTTTGAGAAAAATGTTTTTGATTGTCTGTGTGCTGGTCGGGGGAGTTGGGGGACAACTACAAACCTTGAAATGAAAAACTTTTGTTTGATGCATGGGAATGAAATCACTGGGCGAAATGGGGTTTAATTTGAAGACCCCCACCCTATTTTCTGTAAATAAAACAATGCCTGGGTGCACCACAGGCCCAGGCAGGCCCCAAACAGATGTGTACCATGATCTGTGTGTGTCACTGAGTTTATTTAAATTACCAAGAAACAACATATTTTGATGCATTGCTATTGCTTTTCAGGTCTAAAGGTGGAACAAGGTACCAAATGCAGGCTTCAGTGTACTAGTAGTCAGTAGCTCCCATTACACTACGTTCTGTTGTTGGCAGTCTATATCCAGATGCTTTGCTAGGGTAGGCTGATACCCCTGATATCAGAAAGGATTACCATTTCAACTGATAGTTTTTTTCATGCAGACTTAAGTGGGTGGCCATCCACAGGCAGGCTGCTGTATTGCAGACAGCAGCACAGCAGCCCGTACACCCTAGCAGTCCTACACCCCCCCAACCTGCCCATAGCACCAGACCCCCACAACTGCCACCAGATACACCCCTAGTGGTATAGTGCCCCACTGCACCCCCACCCAGCGATGCCATGAGTCAGCTCCCCGGTGGCATAGTGGACCCCCACCCCACCGGTTGCACTACATCCCCATGAATGCCACCTTGGACGGTTCCCTGGTGATGTAGTGGAACCCACCCATCCCTGCCCTGCAAGGTGATATTGGCCCTGCCAGACTCCCTGGTGGTCCAGTGGTTCCCCCCACCCACACAGGCAACCTCCAGCCCACTCATACATCCAGAGCCTATTAGAATCAGTCTGAAGGGCAGCACATCCCTCCCGTATACCGCCCACCGACTACGCTGTCTGTGAATGACAGCATACTGTATGGCTTGAAGCCCATTGGTCGACATGGTATCACACCTTGCGGGGCAGGGATGGGGGGTTCCACTATACCACCAGGGACATTTTGGCTTGTTACGGGGGTCTCTGCTTCGGGTGGGGAATGGGGAACGCTATCCCACCAGGGTATGGTGAGGGGGTGTTTCTGGGGCTGTGCTATGGGCAATGTAGTGTGGGGTTGCTATGCCACCAGGGCACCGCTGGTACCATGTCCAGGGGACTCGCTATGGGTTGGGGGGGAGGCCACTCAAGCCACCAGGTCAGGGTGTTGGGCTCTGGCTGTCCTGTCTGGGCAATTCCCTGTTGCACCTATGGAAACAGAGCCATAATGGCTTGCAAATGGCCCCATTGCACCATGCATGCCTAATGGCCTCATTTGCATGCCTGTGGCTGTGAATGGCGATATTGGGTGCAGCGCATCCTGAGATATGCTGCCCTATTGGGTTCACAGCCTGATGTGGGGGATGTGTTGACACACTGTGGGCTGGGCGCAACTGTGCTGTTCACAGAGAGGATGCACTGGAGGTATTTCCCAGTGCATCATCTGTGAATACCACTTTATTTGCTCGGTGCATCTCCACTGAGCCGTGGCAGTTGGCATGCGCCGACTGCATCTCCTTTGTGAATCCTGCCCTTATCGTTCTAGAGGGAGATGGCAAAAGGACTGCCCAAACTAAGCACACAAAGATTGCCCAAACTAGGCACACAAAGGACTGCCCAGAACTAAGCACACAAAGCACCTATGTTGTTTATTTTTTTTAAACATGTGTCCCCTTCTTTTTGTTTCCACTTCCACCACCCCATGGTGGCAGTGTGTGGGTGGAATGTGCTACGTGATAGGATCTGGGATATGGCAGGGAGTGTCTGTCTGACTGTGTTGGGGGTGGGAGGGCCATTGGACAAGCAGGGATAATGACCGGGGGACACATCACCATCAGTCTGGCCGGGATGGGGGGGTCATTATACTGAGTGAGTGAGTGGGATCCTGCTTGCCATCTGTTCAGGGCTGCTGTGCCAGGGGGTTGGGGGGTCCACTATGCCCCCAGGGCACTGTGCTGTATGGTAGCCGGAGGTGTGCTGTCACGTGCTGGGAGGGGGGGTTCCACTATGCCACCTGGGACCTTATTGGTGAGTGTGACAGACAGAGGTATAATGGTGCAGTGGGCATTGGTGAGTGCAGGTTGGACAGTCAAGGGCATATGGAAAACAGCATGCAAGCTGGTGTCCAGTCTGCTCAGTGTGTAAGTTTCCTTTTTCCTTGATGCAGGCAGCAAAGCATCTGACTGGCCAGCAGTGAACTGACTGAAGAAGGCACACGACACCAGTAGAAGAAACAGGGTACCCTGGGTAACATGTGGTGATCATACATGTATTCAGAGGAAGCCATCACCAACAGCATTTCATCACCTTTAGTTACACAACTTAAGGTACTGTCTTACTCCCAGTAGAGAAATGTTAAAATGCTTGTTTTTTTTTTATTTTGTTGGTTTTGACTTTGAGGCTAGGGTGGTGGATGTGGTGGGGGGGGAAGAAGTACTACTGTTGATACAGCTACCATAAATATAGAAGATGATGCAGTGTAAGCAATAATACCCTCCTGGGTGGGCGGTATTGTGCTATACCGGACCACCCATGGGCGTAATGAGGACAGATGACTTAGTCCCTGGAAGGTCTGGTATAGTACAATACCGCCAACCCTGGAGGTATTATTGCACTTAGAGAATGGTCACTGAAAAAGAAATCTATTCAAAGTTTTTAATAGAAAAAAATAATTTAAGGTATCTTTTGTAATAAAATACTTCCTGCGCCTGTATATTTTAGTAGGGACTTTTGTCCTATTAGAGAATCTGTTTAAAAAACAAACAAAAAAAAGTTCCTCCTCGGCAGCTCTATAATGAGTCCCTGGCTCATTTAGATATCAACAATGTGGCAGTTTAGTTAGCGAGTCAGTATGACCTGGTCACGCTTGTTAAAAATTTCTTTGCTTGAAATTGCAGACAAGAGCAGTAATTTCTTCATTCTCCGTACTGTAGATTGTCTTTCTGCGATACAGAAAATGGAGAAAGTACCACTGTGTGTTTCATCTAGGTAGGTGGCACGGTGGGTGGCCATAATAGACGCTGTAATAAATGTAATGCAACCCCCATAAGACTCTACGCAGTTGGCGGTCTGGTGTCCCTTAATTTCTTCTGCCATACATAGTTGCCATGCACTTAAACATAGAAATGGTTCCAACCCTCGCTTGGGTCATGTGTACCGCGCTCAGTCGGTAGAGTTTAAGGGGTTTGTGTTTACAGAACAAGCTGTGAATTTACCACCAGGTCCAGCCAGGGGATAGATTGATGGGGCCATGCTAGACTTATCTTCTGGAGGGGTAACCAGTAAGTCCAAGCATGAAGCAATAACGTAATGTCCAGACCTGCAAATGGAGCCCTACTAACACTTGGCAAATGTATTAACTTCCATTAACCCCATACATTGGAATGGGGTTCCGTACTTGTTTTGTCAATATGTGACAAAAATCCTGTGTGACTGCTTGTGAAGTAGTGTACACATGTTGAAACAACTTTTATAATTGCTTTAGATAACCTGCTGGCTGACAACAACCAACTGGGCATAAACAATACCATGTGACACGAATTTTGGGGAGGGAATTGTCACGGTGACACTGAATATGTCAAGCTCAGGTCAAGCCGGTTCAAAGACCCAAAGGAGAACCATTACAACCACCACCACCACAAAGTCTTTATGAGACTGCTGGTTAACAAAAAAATGTCCCACAACTCAGTGCCTTGCGACTGACTCTGGAGGGAGTTCATCTGCGAATGGACCAACTACTGATTGTTCTTCCAATTCCAATACTGAAATGGAAAGTGACAGCTGCGACCTTGCTGTAACTTCAGTTTGTTATTCTGATGAGTTTCCTACACTTCAGTTATCAGAAAGTGATGATTTTTCTTCTTCTTATGAGTGTATCCCACAATCTTCAGCTTCTCAGGTTCACACAGAGTCATCAGTGGTTCAGAAACCATGCAGTGACACTAGAAATAAGAACAGTCAGTTATCAGATGTTATGAAATCTGTTGTTATGCATAATTACAGACATCAGTGGGAAACTGAATTTGATTGGCTGGAGGCAAGAGATGAGAAAATGTTTTGCTGTGTGTGCCGTTCAGATCGCTGTCTCACAAACAAATTTGCTACTACAGGTGCAGGTGCGTTAATGTGTATGCAGTATGTCTGACAGTAACAGTTCCAAGTGCTTGACTGGCTGTCACAAAATGGGCTTTGGCTTCTCCAGTTAACAGTGGTGGTGGCTGTGAATTAAGTAGTAAGGCATGACATGAGTGACATCATGACCATCTAGAGAGAATTATGGTGTTATAACAACCCACCCACCTCCAGATGGTTTGAAGCATGAGGTGTAGGTAGCCAAGTGCTTCCACCACTCGAGAAGGGCCACCCGTTACCCCACAATAAAGCACCCCCTGAAGTGCCATATTGAGCTAATGAAATGTGCTCTTTTTTGGAACCATTATGAATTTTTAAGCAGCTTATTTCAGCTGGGCTGTTGTGCTGTGATAACAGTCCAGCAGGAAGCATCTGTCTGCCAATCTGAATTCAGCATTTTTTCCACACATTTCATAATCTGATATTGAAATCGGTAGAAAGGATGCTGAATTCTGATTGGTAGACAGATGCTTTTTGTATGGCTGGCCCATAATCCCACCACAACAGCCCAGCCATAATAACCTCTTTAAGAAATTCATTACATTGCCAAAAAATTACCTATTTTATTCCCACAGTACAGCACTTCAGGGGATTCGTTATGTAAGCAATAAGACACATCGACAGGGTGTACATGGAACAGATTTTACCACATGGCCAGGAGCATAATAAGGCATGAGGCTTTGGCTGAGTACCTTTAGCCCCTGATGTGCGGTAAAATCTGTTCCATGCATACCCTGTCGATGTATCTTATTGCTTACTTATAAAATGGGAAGCTAAAACCAGCCAGTTTTTAGCTTCCCATTTTATAAGGTGAGTTACTGGCCCTTCTTGAGTGATAGAAGCACTCTGCTACTTATATCTTGTGCTTCAACCCACCAGAGGAGGGCAGGACAGTTATCCCACCGTAACACTCCCCACTCAAGCCTTATTGCTTAATTCATAATCATCATAGTTCATCTAGTAAAGGCTTGCTACTTTTATTAATAATTTGTAACAGAAATGACAATCTATGCCTCAAGAATGCTGACTTTGTCACCTGTGTTTTGGGACTGCACTGTCCCTCCCCATGCAGATGCTAATAAGTTTGATAACTTGTAGCCGAAGATAGCACAGTGGAGGGCAACCAATAGAATCCTGCAGTCTGTACAGAGAGTGCAATACTGAGTCACCACAAGAGTATTTTCAACTTGTAGGATATCACAGAACATACATATATCTTTTTTGGGGTGACCTCACTCATCAGGTAGGTATGGTACCAGACGAGAGCCCTCCAACATGGTGATCTGTCCTTTTTGTTCGGCAGCACTCAAAATTTGGTCCTTAATATGGGGTCCAGCAGTAATGACCAGTATCACTCTGGATCGTTCTGTATTTGAGAGCATCTTCCTCACTGTGTAGGTCTTAAAAATGTTGAATTGAAGTGAGAACCCCAAAGCTGTTTTTATCAAGCCTTGTACAAAATGTAGTAAATCCTCTCCTTCAGAGTGTTCAGGGACCCCTAGCAGATGAACATTTCCTAAACATGCAGTATTTCCCAGATTTTCCAGTCCAAGTCTCATTAATTTGTTTTCAGCAATTATTCCTGACACAGCAGCAGCCCACTTCTGAGTCAACTCTGGCAGATTTGGCTTCTGCCAAAACTGCATTTAGCTTGTTGTTCAAGAGACTGAATTTATAATTAAAGGGCTCTATCATTTTATTGAGGTTCCTTATTGCTTTCAGCAGAGCTGCGTTCATTGTTCCTCAACCTCTGTGACCTCGTGGCTCATGCCACATCCCTACATTGTTTCTAGTGGCTTGCTCAATTTCCTTCTCCCATTCTCTAGAGGAGCATTCTAATGCAGGTTTACCATTATTAAATCTGCCGATGTCTGGTAACAATGTGTTTCTCCCTACTTCCTCTGATAATTTGTGCAATTTTGGAGTTAGTCTGGCAGAGTTAAAGAGCTTTAAAATAGAAAATAAAATTGTTTCACAGGAGCTCTTCTCAAGAGCGTCTAGATCCATTGGCTGTTAGCCACACCCCTTGTGAGGAACATTTTAAAAATAAAGACAAGTTTTTTTAATAAACATCTGTGCCAATTGGTAGTACTGTAACCATGCATAGGTTCTGGCCAGCCAGGATCCAGGAATTTCCCTTCCCATTTTATAATAATATGTAAATGAAGATGTCCTGCTGGCACTGTGTGCAAACATCAGATCAGATTTATATTCCCCTGTCCCACCCATAACTGATACCCATTACACCCTTATAGCCCACCACTGAGCTGCATGATAAGGTCTCCTGCTTATCACTCTGGTAGTGCAATGGGTCTCGTGACAGTGGCAACTATAGGTAAAGACATTTGTAGTCAAGAGGCTGAGGCTCCTTCCTCCCTAGCTCTGTACCCCTGTAAATGTCCCTCACTGATCTGGTCCCTTGCCAAACTCCATTCTCTGCTGAGAATTGGCACCCCACACAGCACTCTGATGACCCCCTACTGGCAAGTTTTCCTAGTGGCATTTGGGGGCCATTGCAAAATTTCTGCAACAGGTGTGCCAAGGCAGTTAGAAATGCAACTGGAATTGCATACCTACTCTACTCCTTTTATGCACCAGTGACTAGTCATTTAGGCATAACAAGAAGCTTGGATAATTTGTATAAAGAATGTCTCAGTGCAGATCTACAGATAAACTATAAAAAAATCTAAGGTACTGGTATTTTGGGAGAATAAGAATAATTATAAATATTACATAAATCATAATAGAATAGAAGAGGTGAAGAGTTTCTGTTATTTGGGAATAACCTTTAGCAAAAATGGGAATTGGTATGAACACCTGAGGGAAATCAAGATAAAGGCAGAGAAGTTTTTCCCTGCCATCTTGTCTTTTTTTTTTTACTGTTTGGACAGAACTCTATTGAAGGGAATCTGATGGTTGTTGATGCCAAAATCAGATCCCAGCTTCTTTATGGAGCTGAGATTTGGGTCATCAATTACAACAGTAAAATGGGACTTGATCCAAACTTAAATAAACTCTACAAGAAGATGTTGGGACTTTCAATCTCTACCCCATCTTCGTTAGTGAGGGCAGAGCTTGGAAAAATCTCAGTTGAATGTCATATACAGCAAAGGTTGGTAAATTATTGGTTACAAGCTTGTGCTTATACAACGTCATTTGCACTGAGGGGTTATTTTAAACCATAACTTATTACTTGCCTCGCTGTGAGGTACCTTCCTGACATCCGGGTCACGGACAGGTATTTAAGTCTGCCCGGTGGCGAGCTCGATTCATTTGCTAGCACTTGTTAGAGCTGCTAGGTTTTCCTATCTCTATTGAGTGTGTGCTTAACAGAAATCAAAGATATATATACTGAATGAAACATTTTACTTTAGTACACTTAAGCCTTATGTGAGCCCCGCTGTAGCAGGAAGAGGACATTTAGTTTTCGGTGCTCTGTACCCTGAACTATTAATGCCAGTCCGTGTCTGCATATTATAAACCTTTGGGGGATCAGAACTGATGTGCTTGTGCCTATATAACGTCATTTGCACTGAGGGGTTATTTTAAACCATAACTTATTACTTGCCTTGCTACGAGGTAACTTCCTGACATCCGGGTCACGGACAGGTATTTAAGTCTGCCCAGCGGCAAGCGCACGTGGAGACGCGTGCAGAGACATGCGTGTCTGCTGTGTCAGCGGGGTCAGCAGAGTCAAAGGGCAACGTCACTTAGTACAGCTTGAGAGTAAGTTATGACAAATTTAGCTTTGTATTTGATTGTATGGCTGACTTTGTTAAACATGGATACATCTAATAATTATTGTGTGTCTTGTCAAATGTTTGGTTTGGGGCCTCAAATTAATGACTTTGTATGTAGCAAATGTCTAATGATCGAAACCCTGCACGAGGAAATCGGTCGCTTACTGGCATCCTCAAACGTTAGTCCTGAAATAGAGGCTCTGGAGGATTATATTGACTCGATGTTGGGTCAATCCATACCCTCGAGTCCTACCCCATCATCTGCTGCTCCTTCCACTTTGCATTTCAATGTCTGCAGCACTGCCCCCTCTCCTGATTTGGCTTCTGAAGATCCTGAACAATGGTCGCTTGTTACCAAATGTAAAACCAAATGTAGGGGTGGCCAAATAGGTAACAATAAATCATCTTTACACTTATTCAATCATTATGGTGTTCTTAATCAAGAATCAAATGTATCCTGATGAAGACCCTCCAATTGATACCCAGGGGAGTTTGTCTAATTTTAGCCCCCCTTCCCCCAGAGGCCCAGTACACAAGATTAAGAATGCATCCTCTAGACCACTGAATTCTCAGCTTGAGGCAGAGAGTATAATTAATGCGCTAGATTCTTCCTCACTCCCTGTAAAAAATACGGATTGCTTTTCTCCTTCTAAACAAATATTTGTTATTGGAGATTCTCTTATAAAACATTTGGATCGTCCAATCTGCAATATGGACAAATTAAATCGTACGTGTTCTAGTTTTAGGGGAGCCCGAGTTTCTGACATTACTTCTATTGTTAAAAAATTATTGAGAGGAGCTGGGGAAAAACCTTTGTTTGTAATACGCGCTGGCACAAATGATATAAACAGAACCAGCCTTGATGAGCTTAAGCTTGATATTATAGCACTCAATAATGTTTTGGCAGACATCGATAGCCTTGTATGCTTCTCTGAGATTCTTCCTGTTCCTAGAGCTACCACTGCTATCAATACCAAGATTAAAGCCTTCAATGACTGGTTGAGATGGTGGTGCCTTCAGCAGGGCATTTTATGTCTTACACACTGGGAAACATTCTATATGAAAGATTCTCTGTTTTGTTGGGATGGCCTTCACCTCAGCCATAGGGGTAGTACTTTACTGGATAAAAGTGTTAATTTAGCCATTAGTAAACTTTTAAACTAAAAACTGTGGGGAGAATGGGAATGTGTCCTGTTCTCTAAAATGGAATAACGCAGATCCCATTGGATGCATGGTTCTTTCTCTTAATGCAAGATCTCTGAATTTGGTAAAAATGGCCGAACTTGAGGCCAAGTGTCTTCTGGATAAATATGGACTCATTTCGATTACTGAAACTTGGTGGGATCTGGATACCACCTGGAGCTTACATCTACCTGGATATAAGTTATTTCATAAGGATCATCAGGGTCAAGTTGTGGATGGTGTCTGTCTTTACGTAAGGGAAGATATAGCCTCATTTCAACTTCCCATTACTACTAATACTGACTCTCTCTGGGTGAATATTCAGTTCAAGGGTCAACCCCAATTGTTGGTTGGAACATGCTACAGGCTCCCATCAGCTAATACTGATTATACTTCACTTTTGTATCAAGAGATTTTAAATATAGCCTCGAATGGTAATATTCTCATTCTGGGCGACTTTAACATGCCATCCATAAATTGGACAACTTTATCTGGTAGAACGATGGTTGAAAAAGATTTAATTTCACTTATCATGGATATGGGTTTTGAACAAGTCGTAAGTGAACCAACTCGTGGTAAGAACATATTACATCTAGTTATTACCAATATAGCGAGTTCTATTACAAATATACAATTGGGTGCCCCTCTGGGTTCTAGTGATCATTACTCCATTTCTTTTTCTTTGTTATCTTTTCAACAAAATTTGAACTATTCAGAATTTAAAAACTATAATCAAGCTAAATTTGACATTATTAATGACCAATTAAATTCCATTCCATGGGATGAAGTTCTATCTCCCTATCTCTTGAGAAATCTTGGGAATATCTGAAAGCGTTAATTTATTACTTGGAAGATCTATATGTTCCTATAAAGAAAAAGTTTAATAAAAAGGGGAAGATTCCCCTGTGGTTCAATAGAACTATAAAAAAAACTTATTAAGCAAAAACAAAGGCTTTTGTCCCTTTTAAAAAACAGAAGGGGAGACGCTAACGATTTATTACTTTCCAAATATAGGAAAACTCTAAAGCTTCTAAAACAAATTATTATACAATCTAAAAAAAAATTGGAGTTTTATCTAGCGCACTCTAAGGATAGTTACAAATCATTATTTTCATATTTAAATAATAAGAAATTGAATAATAGATATATGGGTCCTTTAATCGTCAATAATTCCATTTTATCAATTGATAGTGATATCGCAGATACCTTTAATAATCAGTTTTGTTCAGTCTTTACAAAAAAAAGAAATCCCTAAACTATTTAAACATGTAGATAATTGTAAATTACACTATACTATTACAGAAGAGGATACCTTAGAGGCTATTTACTCTTTAAAACAGACTTCTAGTCCAGGACCAGACAACATTACTTCTAGATTTATACTAGAAACTGCTAAAGCCATCTCTAAACCACTAACTTTAATCTTTAATAAATCGCTACTGGATGGTGTCATCCCTCATGACTGGGCACTTGCTACAGTCATACCAATCTTTAAAAAAGGTAATCACTCTAAACCTGAAAATTATCGACCAATAAGTTTAACATCTATAATAAGTAAACTAATGGAGAAAAATATCAAAAAAATTATTGGAACAGGAATCTATTATTAATAATGAAACTGACACTACTCAACATGGATTTAGGCAGGGGTACTCCTGCACTACCAATCTTGTAGCTTTTTATAACTATATTAGTTTAGGACTTGACAGAGGTATCCCCATGGATGTTATTCTTCTTGATTATAGTAGAGCTTTTGATAAAGTTCCTCATGATGTATTGTTGGATAAAATGTTGAATATGGGATTTTCACAGTTTCTAACTAATTGGGTATCAGGCTAGTTGAATAATAAACTTCAACAGGTTAGAATAAATGGTTCTTTCTCCCAAATTCAGAAAGTGACCAGTGGAGTTCCACAGGGATCGATTCTTGGACCAACACTGTTTAATATTTTTATTAGTGATCTACAGGTTAGTTCTGATAATCTTCTTTCAAAATTTGCTGATGATACCAAGTTGGGAGGGTCTGTTAATTCATCACAAAACAGGGTCTCTATTATTAATATCTAAAAATTATTGAGGACTGGGCAGATACCAACAGGATGATACTTAATTCTGATAAGTGTCATGTCTTACATTTTGGAAAGAATAATCCCAAACAAACCTATTATCTAAATAATATTCCTCTTCAGGTGTCATTAGTAGAATGCGATCTTGGAATTCTTGTAAACAACAAATTATCCTCAACGGATCACTGTATTAGGATAGCGAATATGTTCAATGCCATACTTACCCGGGTTCAACGATCTTTTGTGTCAAGGACCCAGGAATGTATAATCCCCTTGTTCAGAGCTTATGTGAGGCCTCATTCTGAATATGGGTCTCCTTTTTGGAGTCCTTATTTAAGACAAGATAGGGATAGAATAGAAAAAATTCAGAAGAGACCCACCAGAATGGTTCCTCATTTGGCAAAATTGGACTATCAAGACAGACGTCAGAAAACTGGGTTACATTCACTTCAACTAAGACGCATAAGAGGTGATTTGCTACTTTTATATAAAATTCTTGATTCTCAGGAATTAATGAACTTATGTGGTTTAAATTTGTCAAGTAGAAGAATTAGCCCTCGGTTGCATAACAAACAAATCGATGTTGCAAGTTCTAAAACTAACAAAAGGTTAAATTATTTTACAGTTAGAACGCCTAGGATTTGGAATTTATTACCACAAGACCTGGTAGAATGTGATTCAATTTCATCTTTTAAAAGGGGATTGGATCCTTGGTTGGAGTCTAACTACTTTAGGTTTTAATTTTCCCACCATGATGGTGGGGGACAATGTCGATGGGCAATAGCCTTCTTTTGTCCTTGCGAACCAAATAAACCAAGTGTTTAGAATGAATCAGAATAGGCTCCCTAGGGTTTGTTTGGAGAAAGGTTTAACATATCTTCATTTTCAAATAATCTTCCCCTGTATGAAAGTAGTAGAAGAAATTATTAAACCACTTGGTCTGATGCCAATTATAACAGATTGTTTAAGACTTTCCTTAGTCCAAATAAGAGAACAAGTAAATTCCAGGATAAATAATATATATATACAAAAGGACTTGGGAGACCTGCAGATTGTCGAAAGTATGCCCATGATTAGCTAAAAACAAAAGATCTCATAAATTTGAATTATATTTGGAGATTTTACGAAATCCTAAACATAAAAAGCAGTTACTAGATTTCGCTTTGAATGCTTTTCAAGTAATGTTAGGAAAGGAAAATTTGAGAAAAGCAAAAATAAAGATATTTATTGTAAATGTGGGTTAAGCAAAGACAACTTATTACATGTGGTCTTGCTGTGTTCCCTGTATGAAAAAATGAGGACTTCTCTTTTGGGTGGTCTAATTCAATAACTTACATATCAACCATTTCACATATTGACTTTTTTATTAAAAACTCGGAAAGAAGAGGTACTTGTCCCTGTGGCCTCCCTCCTAAGATATATGGAACTTAAACGTTTCCACCTAAAATCGTCCCCTATGTAAAAGAATCAGTGATTCTGTGTAATGAATGGTGATAAAAATGGTATATACTTCATATCTTAAAACTAAATTATGGTAAACATAAGAAAGATTATTTGGCAAATGGATTTAAATTGTAAGACAGTGTTGTAATGGGTATGTGATGATTTGACACTATGTGGCTCTTAGGTACTGCAAATGCATTTTTTATATTACTGAGAATTGTTTTTAATAATATGTCAGCTTGACATGACTTATTAATTTAATATTTATGTCTGGATTTGTAATGGCATGGTATGCCAAGCAATAAACTTGAATTGACTTGAACTGAATTATGCACCAGTACATGTATATAATGAATGCTTTTACTTGTTTGTAACATTTTTCTTGTTAAATGTATTGAATTTTGTAACTGTACCTATTGCAATAAAGGACCTCATTGAAAATGAGTTTGGCTCAATTGAGTTTTCCTCTTCATATGAAATATGAATACAGTTTTACCATACCATGCCATGCCATACCATACCATACCGTACTATACCATGTCATACCATGCCTTGCCTTACCACGGCATGCTGTGCCTTGCCTTGCCATGCCATGCCATTCCATACCATGTGCATTTTTATGTACACTGGCATATAAGGGTACTCTGGCCTCTCTGAGCATAGCTTGAGGAGATGGCAATGGAGGGACTGGTGCTAGCTTGGCCTGATTTAGTAACAGTCCGGTAATTTTATCTGAGACTCAGGTCTTTTAAACAATCATAGGTAAACTTCCAGTTCATGGTTTTACATGCCTGTTCATTGATCAGTACATGAAGATGTCATGACTGTTTTGAAAATCATCCTTTAGGGGGCCTTCAGCTGTAGAGTTGTGTAGCATTCTGCCGGTGGAATTTGTGCAGGGTGAAAATTCCACTTCCAAAATACTTTTTAGAATTTATTTTCGAATTGTATGGAATTTTATGTAAACCAAGGAATCTCTCCTGGATCACATAATCTGCAGAATATTATCCCATGGTTTGTGGAAAATGATGTCACGGTTCATGTAAACTGCACAATACTATTGTGTGATTTGTGTAAAGTAGGGATTACTAAGTGTAACCACATAGTCCCCTGGGGTTACTAGAATCCTATCAGTATTATTGTTAGGAAGGCAGCAGACAGTTGGTAGGGAGCTCATTAGGGATTCCTTACATAATGACATCATTGTTTACTCAACTAGCCTGAGGGGAGAATGATTAGGTCATTTAGAACTCCCACAGCAGTGTAAGCCACACCGTGTGGATAGCTGCTCTGAGGAGGTTAGAATGCTGATTTTTGAGTGAGCAGAGTTTGAGTGAGGAGGTGAGAGTGTCAGAAGGACTGCCAGTGGGCTCTGAGGAGAGGGCCCAGGATTTCTCACCCTAATGGAGAGTCATTTCCAGCTTCCAGTTGAAGTGGTGAAGACAAGGCTACAGCAGGATTTCCTGATTTCTACTCCCTGTGAAGTGGAAGTAACTGTTTGTTCTCAGAGGACTCAAGGGGCAATCTCCTGAATGTTCTGCAATATTTTCAGCTGCCTTGGATAGGACCTGAAAGAGACTGTTTTGACCGGCTGCTGAGGAGAGTGTTTGCGTTTTTGTTTTTCATTGTTCCATGCCCTGTGGACTGGACAACTTCTGTGAGTACTGTTCTAGGAGACTAGATCTCCACATTTTCTAAGAAGGTTAGATAGTCTGGGGTGTGTGTGCCCAAAGATAAGGCTGGATCACACCTGTCTGCCCCTGGTCTCACCAGTGTGAGTGTAGTAAAGTTAAACTGTGTACCCCAGTGAGTGCAGTTTGTTCTCTGGTCACCCCAGTTTGTGACAAAGTGTGGGACCTCCAGCATTTCAGTGAGGAATGGGGATTTCAATGGAGTAACCCTGAAGAATGGCAGAGACTGTGATTGGGGCTAAGGGTGGGAGGAACACCATCTAAGTGCTTACAAGGCAGGGCTTCCTGGTTCATAAAGGGCACCGGTATGTTTATCTGAGTGAGGGCCAAGCTGCAGGTTAATGTGTGTGGCTGAATTTCACGTATTGCACCTATGTCCCAGAAAAGTTCTGAGTGTGTGGCTTAGATTCACTAAATGACACTGATTGGAAGAAAGATGTTCATGTGCATGGCCGGTGTCCACTAATGCACCTTTTGGGAATTTGGGAAGAAGATTGTTCTGTTGTTGTTCATGAAGTGTACTGCATGCAAGGAGAGTTTGTGAATTGGTACCTGTCTAGCCTGGACCGATCCTTGGGGGTCCACTTCTGCTTTTACTTTCCATCTGTTGAATAAAGCCATACTGCACAATCCCATTCACTGTTATGGACATTCTGATTATTGCTTCTGGCTGTGTGGATTTACTGGGACCCCCTCTGTAGGTTATATTTAGCATATGCCTAGCTGCCTCCACTCAGAAACTGGGTTGTGTTATTTACACAAGGTTCATGTTGTTTGTTTCTGTACCCTCACCCCTCTCTTCCTCTAGACACAGAGCCAGGTATACATCTTAATGCCAAGGGTGGTACCTACCTTTCTGTGAAGTAAATTGGTATGCCAGTACATAGGCACTTGTGTTTCCAGATATTGAAGGGGGGGGAGTGTGCACACTAGTTAAAAAAGTGGCCTGGGTTTACAAAAAATTGGGGCTTATCTTGGGATATTTAATTAGGGGTGGGAGGCATGCTATGGGTGTGTCTAGGATCTTTCTGTCTGGTTGTGGTGCCCCAAACAGAAGATCGTTTTACCAGAAAGCAAAGTTGTGTAAAGTAAAATGCCATCTGAAGGTCGTTTGCTGCCTGAGTCATGTGGAAAAGAAAGAGGAAGAATGTGCTGCTCGTGTTGGCTTTAAAACTGTGGACTGAGAAATAATTGCTATTGCCTTGTAGTAAAAGCACTTAAAAACTGCTTAAAAGTTGCAAGGTTCTAGAGAAAATAATCTGTGGACTTTAAAGACAGTGTTTTCTAAGTGCTCAGAAAGTTTCAAGTGTGTGCAGTGAAATTTTGGGGTATCGCTAAGGAAAATGCATCAAGAACTGAGTGAAAATGCCTTAAAATGCTTTGCCCCGCTGAAATTTCAAGCCGAGAAAAAAAGTGACAGTTTGCAGTTTAAATTTTGCCTTCTTGAACAATCGCTGTACAGGAGTGCAGCAGAGAGAAAGAGTGAGACAGAGAGCTCATTTGCATGGTGTCATGTGATTGGTCCCAGTGCACCTAAGCCCCACCCCTGCCTGAGTCTCTGCTTGTGGGACATTCGTGGAGGAGCAGCCTGCAGTGTGTGAGCAGCTTGTAGTTTGTGCAGCAGGAAGGAGAAATCGCTTGCAGCAAACAATTGTGCAACAGCAGTTTTTCCGTCTTTTTTCACAAATACCTTAGCTCAACCGTATTCCGACTGACTGGAGAGTGATTGAGGTAATCGTAGTGACGATCGGCAGGACTGCTGACTTGTTTCACCACAGAGGCCTTCTTTAAGTTGGCAACGGGCCATATTCTATCAATGGTGCAAACCATCCACTGCCTGTAAGTACCCTGCGCAAAAGAAACTGACTGTGGTGATAAGGTCAGAAAACTGTGTAGGTACCTGAGCAAATGCAGCAAAAGTACTGAAGGAGACAGAGTTTTGTGAACTGTTAAATCCTGGACTTTGTGTGTGAAAGTGCTGTTTTCAAAGAAAGTGAACTTTAAAACTAACGATCCCTCTGGTCCAAGTGCTTGTAAAGTAATGGATTGAGAAACGGTACAAATGAACTTGTGCTCGAGAATATCAGTTGAAATGCAAAGATCCAGACAGAGTCCTAACAATTTTTAACAGAGTGTGATACAAAGTTACAGTTGCCATGTTAGGGTGTAGCCAGCTATGTAAACAAAACAGAGTGATTTTATAAGAGTTTTCAAAACCAAAACAAAGTTTCAAATGGTTTCTTGTTAAGTTGTGAACTAAAATTGCAGCAGCCAGGCAGCGTGTTAGTGAACTTTTTTCCAGTGTGTTAAAACCAAATCTCGGAGTAATTGCAAACAATAGTAATTTTGGGACTTATGTGTTTGACTTTCAGAACTACCCGCTCCATGCTAGGGTGTGGGTAACCCAACAAGAACAAGAAATAGCCCATTCTGAGCAATTGTCTGACTGTCCAACAGCACCCGCTGAGGTAGCTTTTCTGAACTATCCGTGTAATGTGTGCACAGTATGCCTAAAACCAGGAAGAGATGTTCTGCCTATTCCCCATTGCACAGACTGTAGAACATGATTTGGGATGAGCATGGCAGGTAGCACAAAGGTAGCTAAAGCAAAATGCATCCAGTTAGCTCCAACTTGGACACAGACAGGGGACCCTGTAGAATCGGAACAACAGCGACAGGCTAGTTGCAATAAAAGTGACCCCACAGAGTTTGTAAAGGAGTTTCTGGACATTGTCTGCATTGATGCTTTGCAAGGCCCAGAGGAAGTGAAGTGTTCTACACTGCAGAAGGTGGAATTAGATGCTGCCAGCGCAGGTTTAGTAGATCCATGGGTGGAAGGCCCAAGTCCAAGCCTCGTGGGAGATTCTGAGGTGGAGGAAGCATGTCTTTTGGAGGACAGTGCCTCTGATGACAGTAGAGAATGGATAATTGTGGGGGTTGGCACAATCACCAGTTCCTGGGCAGAATGTGTGGAAGAGGAGGAAGCAGCAATGGCTTCAGTGGGCCATCGTGAGTCGCCATTGTCCTGGGCTTCCATGGAGCCTCTCAATGTACATGTGGAGGAAGGCTCAAGAAGTGTGCCCTTGAGTGCAGAGGTGGACTGCTCTTGCTCTGCACTAAGTGTTCATGACTGGCTCAGCCACGACTGGCCACCCCCAAGCCATGCTTCTGGACCTGAGTTAGTGGAAAGCAACAAAGAGAAGAGAATTGTGCTTAGACGAGCTGATGTCAAGTATGGACAGTCGTACACTTTCTACCCTAGAAAGATATAGGAAGAAATTGAGAAAGACAGGCATGCATGTTTGTGGGAGGCAGCTTGTGCCAGCCTGTACCCTAGAGTAAACAAGTGGGTCTGAATTAAGGTGTGCAATGAGCGACTGCCATTCTGGAGGCGTGGCAGGACCTTGTTGATCAACTCTGCGAGAATAGTGGACAAAGCTGGCCAAGAGACATTCTATAATGTTCCCATGGTTCATCCAGATGGGGTGACAGTCTATGCCCCAGATCCAGAATGGTACTACCCCAGAAACTGGTGCCATTCTTGAAAAATTGTTCCCGCCTGGCAAAATTTAATTCAGCCATTGTCAGCTCAGCCATCTGCCACCAAAGAGGCAGCAATCCAGGATGGAGGTGCCTTTCTTCTGGTGACCCAGTTTCATCTGCAGCAGTATCCAGGTTCGTCTGTGGTAACATCCAGGTTCATCAGCCCAGCATGTTCGGAGAAGATTTTCAGTCTGGATCCAGTAGGAGGTTGTGGAAGCATCTGATCCAAAGATTTTGTCTACCCTGCAGCTGAAGATCATCAGGTCATAGCTGCAGAGAGGTGATGATGACATCCTTTTGTCATCGAGAACTGGTAAGAGACCTTTTTCATTTTTAAGTTAACTCTTTCCTGCAAGTTTGAAGACTCTTTGGAATGATGGTCCCCAAATGACCATCCATCTAGACTGCAGTGCTTGCAGGTCTTGTGTCTGTTCCAGAACTGTGCATCAGCAGTCTCCAGGCTAGGAGAGACTCTTGTTGTAGTGCTTCAGCACTCTAGACTCCTTCTTAGTTTGGGACTTTGCAGGGATTCCCCCTCTAAATGTTTTGCAAATGTCTTTATGTTTTCTATTTTGTACTGTTGTAGAAAATCCTTTTAAAAATGCTTTTTGGGCTTGTGCAGCATCCAGTGGGAGGGTTTTGGTCACTGTTTTGGGCTTTTACAGGTTATAGTTGCGTTCAGAAATGTGTTTTGTAGTGTTTTCTTATGCTGGTGATCCTGGAAGAAGACAAGAAGACCTGAAGGGGATTGGTGGGACTTATCAGAGTCCTCCTTTGTGTAGAGTTGTTTGGCTTGTGTAACTGTGTAGTACAATGCCTAACCTTTTTGTTTTACAGGTGTGAGGTGCAAAATGGTTTTGTTTTTGGGGGGATGGAACCTGGTAGGTAGCATAGGTCAGATAGAGTCCCCTAGAGGGTTAGAGGGGGAAGGCAGGTTGGTGGTCCTGATTACGGATAGAGGGATCACCAATGTTGTCTGGTAGGACATGCTTCAGGCAGTTTCTTGGAGCCACTGAGGAGCCATAAATAGTGCAGTAGTAGGATAGGAACTGAAGTTTCTTCAGAGGGCCTCTATCTTGTGGTGTTACCTGCCTGTACCTGGCACATGGTAGGGGAGGACTTTATCAACCCTCCCCGTAGGTGGCATCGGAGGTAGGATGGTCTGGTGTCGAGTGAAGGAATGACTGTGGACAGTCATTTACCTGGCAAAGGGTGAGCGTAACCACCCAGTCCTCTGGGGTTACTAGAATCTTATTAGTATTATTGTTAGGAAGGCAGCAGGCAGCTGGTGGGGAGCTCATTAGAGACTCCTAAATTAATGACATCATTGTTTACTCAGCTAGCCTGAGTGGAGAACGATTAGGCCATTTAGAACTCTCGCAGCAGCATAAGCCACACTGTGTGGATAGCTGCTCTGAGGAGGTTAGAATGCTGATTTTTGAGTGAGTATAATTTGAGTGAGGAGGTGAGAGTGTCAGAAGGACTGCCAGTGGGCTCTGAGGAGAGGGCCCAGGATTTCTCACCCTAATGGAGAGTCATTTCCAGCTTCCAGTTGAAGTGGTGGAGACAAGGCTGCAGCAGGATTTCCTGATTTGTACTCCTTGTGAAGTGGAAGGAACTGCTTGTTCTCAGAGGACTCAAGGGGCAATCCTCTGAATGTTCTGTGGTGTTTTCAGCTGCCTTGGATAGGAACTGAAAGAGACTTTTTTAGCCAGCTACCCAGGAGAGTGTTTTCCTTTTCCTTTTTCATTGTTCCATGCCCTGTGGGCTGGACAACTTCTGTGAGTACTGTTCTAGGAGACTAGATCTCCACATTTTCTAAGGGGATTAGATAGTCTGGGGTGCGTGTGCCCGTAGATAAGGCTGGATCGCACCTGTCAGTGCCCCTAGTCTCACCAATGTGAGTGAAGTAAAGTTAAACTGTGTACCCCAGTGAGTGCAGTTTATTCTCTGGTCACCCCAGTTTGTGACAAGTTAAAGTTTGGTACCTCTAGCATTTCAGTGGGGAATGGGGGTTTCAGTGGTGTAACCCTGAAGAATGGCAGACACTGTTGGTTGGGGCCAAGAGTGGGAGGAACACCATCTAAGTGCTTACAAGGCAGAGCTTCCCGGTTCATAAAGGGCACCAGTATGTTTACCTGAGAGCGGGCCAAGCTGCAGGTTAAGGTGTGTGGTTGAGTTTCACATATTGCAACTATGTCTGAAAAGAGTTCTGAGTGTGTGGCTTAGATTCACTAAATGACACTGATTGGAAGAAAGATCTTCATTTGCATGGCCAGGTGTCCACTAATGCACCTTTTGGGAATTTGCGAAGAAGATTGTTCTGTTGTTGTTCATGAACTGTACTGCATGCAAGAAGAGTTTGTGAATTTGTACCTGTCCAGCCTGGACCAACCCTTGGGGGTCCACTTCTGCTTTTACTTTCCATCTGTTGAATAAAGCCATACTGCACAATCCCAGTCATTGTTATGGACATTCTGATTATTGCTTCTGGTTGTGTAGCTTGGTATACGTATGCTACTGCGACAAGTCTACAGCACTCGATACTACAGCGACAACAGCGCCAGGTTACTGTAGTGTTGGCGCGGGACCATGGCACTGCTTTCCAGGTGTATCGCACCCCCATCCCCGAAACAACTCTGACTCAGAGTTGATTATTTTATTAGCAGGGGGTGCGGGGTGCAGAGCCCCCCACTTAGTTGGTTCAGGGGCTGAAGCCCCCCCGAAGAAAACAATGTGTCAATTAACTCCTTTTATACTGACCACAAATGTGGTCGACATAAGAAAGTTGCTGTAACGTCGATCGACAACTAAACTGTCGACTGACTGTCATGGATCCATGTGGATTTACTGGGACCCCCCAGCAGGTTAGACCCAACATATGCCTAGCTGCCTCCACCCAGAACCTGGGTTGTGTCATTTACACAAGGTTCATGTTGTTTGTTTCTGTGCCCCCACCCCTCTCTTCCTGTAGACATTGAGCCAGGTATACATCCTAATTAAAGCTACCAACTTTCCAAGGCCTAAAACTGGGACGATCCATCCTGACCATGAACCCCCACCGTATCACTCCCACAGGCACCACCGCAAACAACACTGCACACAATCACTTACATTTTGTTGCTTGCTCTGGCCATGCCACCCCACAGTAACACCAGTTGCAAATATCCAGATTAAAACAATACATAATTCTTCTGCAGCTAGTTCCAAATCATGATGTACAGAAAGTTCATTAGAAGCAAACCTGCATTAATTGTGATCAGACATTCGAGCTGCATGCATTGCTCCTCTTGACAGTTCCATCCAACCCGCTTACACTCACCTCATTTGCTGAGCAAACTTCACTTCAGTGACTCCCACCACTACACCAGATTGTTTTCACACACTTCACTATAGCTGATCAGGTTCTGGTACCTTAATTCACTGCTGCCAGTCCCTTTTTGTCTGGAGTCCCTCTTAGCTACTGACAGGCAGACATCCACGTGCGCTTGTTTGCACTACTATCCAGTCTAACCTAACAGGAAGGAACATGCTTTACTGTGCTCTCACTGACTTGCTTGCAGCGCAACACAGGTGCAGAGGTTGAAGTTGCAAACTGCTGTCCATCCCAAGCAGCACCACAGTGGTGCTGAAATAACTGTTACTCACGGATTAGCAGTCAGCAGAAAAAAGGGACAAAACTGGGACACATAAGCAAAAACCAGGACAAAAATGGCATTTTGCAAAACTTGTGGGAACACTGAGACATGCTGCCTAAAATAGGGACTGTCCTGGGAAAATAGGGACTGTTGGTAGCTTTAATCCTAATACCAAGGGTGGTGCCTACCTTTTTGTAAAGTAAATTGGTATGCCAGTATATGGATACTTGTGTTTACAGATATTTAATGGGGGGTGGGCAAACTAGTAAAAAAGTGGCCTGGGGGTTACACTAAGCCACAGTTTTAAAAAATTCCACTTTTGAAATTTCAGAATTCCACTTCAGGCAGAATTTCACAGAATTAGGTGGAATTTCCTAAAGTCCTCAGAATGCTGGCGTTAGAAGCAGAATTACAACATTTTGAACAGCTCTATTCAGGTGCAACTGTGAATGCAGTGATACAATGAATAGATTTTTACTTTTTTTTTTTTTTTTACAGTTTAACTGCCCAGGATGTAGCACAGGTGAGATGCAACATCTCATTTGTAGTGGAGTCCTGCTTCTGGTCATTTCTGCAGCTGGGTGGACTACAGTGGCAGATCTGGAAGAGGATGGGTTCATAGTTTGGAACCCTTCTGATGCCCTTTTGTAACCATCTTCATTTTTGCTACCTACTGTCAGAATATACCAACTAAGACAGTTTCCCAAAAATGTTTAAAATGTTCAATTCCCTCTCTGTGATATGCCTAGATCCAGCCCAGAACTAGACAACAAGAACATTAAGTGACTTGTCCAAGGTCACAGAGTAAACATTTGGTTTCAGTCGGGTTCAAATCTGTAATTTCCTGCTTCTCAAGCTGGTGTTCTAACCACTAGACTATGCTGCATTGAATAGAGAGACAGACCCACAATATATTTTTTTGCTCCCTTCTCTCCCCCCCCCAGCCCTTATCGGCCACCCTACTCCCAGCCATGCCACCCACTATATCTCAGACTTACTCCGTTCCTCCTTGGCTTACCCCTCTGTGCGGGTTTGACAGGGGTGGGCCAGGCCCTTGTTTGGAATAAAAATGAAGCTGTTTTTGAATGTGTCGAACTGTGTCTGTACCGCTCCTTGAATCCAATATGGAGTTATGGGCGTCTTTTGGAGTGCTAACCATTTTTGCTACTTTCCGTAGCTTTGTGCCTTTTGTACTAACTTCAGCTCTGGTAAGCGCACCCTAAGCTTGTCACTCAATGCTCTGAACTGCTGGCCACTTTTTATTTTGTTGTTTAAAAACTAGAGGAGTTATCAAGGGTGTAGCAGCTTGGTTTCAACATGAAAAACTGCAAAGTAATGCACTTAGAGCACAGAAATTCAGGGGCAGAGAACAAAATGGGTAGAGTGGTACTGACACCCACCAGGCGGAAAACAGACCTGGGGTACTCATATCTGATGACCTAAACGTGGTCAAGCAGTGTGACAAGGCAGTTGGGAGGGCTAGTGGAATGCTGGGGTGGACGAGTAGGGGTATCACCAGCAGGAAGAGGGAGGTGGTGTTTCCTCTGTATTGATCACTAATAAGAACCCACTTAGAGTATTGTGTCCTCTTCCGGAGCCCACATCTCCAGAAGGAATCAGGGGTGGTCCAGATGAGGGCAGTTAAAATATTGCAGGATCTGCATCAGAAGCCCTGTCCGGAGAGACTAAAGGACCTCAATATGTACACCCTGGAAGAGAGGAGGGAGAGGGGGATATGGTTGAGACCTATAAATACCTCATTGGGTAAATAAGGTACAGAATGGAAGCATTTTTCAGAAAAAGGGCGCTTAAGAACAAGGGGACATGTTATGAAGCTGGAGGGGGTAAGTTCAGGAGGCATGTGAGGAAGTACTTCTTCATAGAAAGAGTGGTGGATTCCTGGAACTGCTTTCTAGCAGAGGTGGTAGGGGCAAAAACAGTGGTGGCATTCAAGAATGCATGGGATGAGAACAAGGGAATCATAGTGGAGAGGACGGGGAGAGGGAGAAAGAGCTGTAGATCAAGTAAGGTCGGCTATGATGATGTAGGTAGGAAAAAATAAGCAGACTGGGTGGACCAAGCAGTCCATATCTGCCATCAAATGCTATGCTTCTACACTTCCACATTTAACTAGTGTTGTGGTGCAAGCCTGTAATATTTTACATGACACTGCACTGTACAGTATGTTTTATAGCTTACAACATATAACCATTAGCATAACTCGTACTTTATCATACCTCGTGTTTTCCAGAAACATGTTGCATCAAAGCCAGCCGTTAAGTCATACCGCACACCTGGCAGCAGATAATTAAATTGTTATTAAAGTGTCACATTACAATGATAAGTAACCTGCAAAGATCTGTCAGCATCAGCAGGTGATTTTTTTATAAATCAGATTAAGAGATGCTATCAGATTTCTATTGAATGAACTGGAGCACAGGACATTTTTCTTCTATAAGCCAGCTGACTGAGTGATGTTAAGTTTCTGTTAGTATAAATAAGTATACTATTAAAGAAATAACATATCCACAAAATGGAGTGGGGAAAAACTCCTCAAGGTCAATAAATGAAAACCTCAGCTAGTTTCTGTAGGTTCAGAAAGGGATCCAAAAAGATTAGTACAATTTCGTTCAATGGCCTATGTAACCAGTTTAGTGTGTGTTATGCTTGTGCAACTGTTTTACTTTGGCCAATCGCACTCTCTGTTCCATGGGGAATCACCACCCTGTCAGGGTGCCAAAGGCAAGGAACCTCGAAGAGGGTTCCAGCCCTAGAGGTGCCACAGGAAGTTTCCCTTGGCTAAAGGTACCTTAGGAAGAATCCCCAAAAGAAACTGTACTATCAGTGGTCATGAGGCAGAGAGTAGAGTGACAGCAACAGGTAACTTGATAAACGGAACTGATATATGCAGGTTAGCAGAATAGCACGGGTACAATGCATTGCCTTAATAACTCCAGGGGGCTTCCTAAAGAGAGAGGGAACGGCAAGTAGGGACACCATCCACCTCCATCCAGCAATGGAACCTACCTAAGTAAACTAGGGAATACTAACTAAGGCTAACTAATTATCATGACCAAAGGCATGGAAGAGAGGAAAAAAAAAAAACCTTTGAGGAGGAAATCTCTGGGGATCCAAGGCCTAGGTCACCTTCCCTCCAGGTGTGGGATTTATTTATCTAGTTTTTTGTTGACCGGGTAAGTGCACTAGACAAATTCTGCCTATTTTCAGGCATGACCCAGGGGAAGGGGGATACAGAAGAATGCCAACTGACCTTGAACCAAATTAAGCTGTTGGTGGTATTTTTAGTGAATGGGGAAATTTGGCCAGGACACTGGGGAAATTCCCCTACTGGCCTGTAGGGGGAACTTCTGGCCGGCAGAATGGCCACTTTGGCTATGCGTTTGGAGTGTGAGGACATGCAGGGGGTAGATGAGCCAGCCTCCTTCTCTACCACATCCTCTGGTGAGGCTGAACTCTTTTTTGATGCTCCAATAGCAATGGAGCAAGAAATTGTATTGGGAGAACATACTAAGAGCCAAAATTTAGTGACTTGAAGCTCAAGAAAAGCAGGAATCATAGAAACAGACAAACTGAGAAAAAGTACTTCAGAGAGCAACATTACCAGTGGAAATACACAAGCAGCAACCTCTGGAGATGCAGGACAAAACAACAGCAGCACAATCTGAGGGACAGGAGAACGGACAACATCACTCAGATGAGAGACAGCGCTCAGGAGAGCTGCACCCAGTAAATGCACAGGCCCAGATGCAGCCTATGTGTGGCGCAACAACACAAGATACCTCTGTACCACAAACTGAAGAAGGAAGTTACGAGGAGACTCCATCCACATCTGCAGCATCATTTACATTTCCACCAGGTCCCAGCATTGAACCACTGTTTGCTTTTAAGGCAATCACAAAAAATTGTTTGGCACTGTCTCGCCCGGAAGGGCACATACAGGACATTTTCCCAGCCCAAGATGGGACAGGGCAAATGAATCAACAACCACTGAAAAATAATCTTGGTCTGTAGAAACTGCTTTAACGGCAGCAGGGTGGGAACAGCAAAAACATACTGGTAAATGAATCTCTGGCTCATTACCCATAAATACAAGAGCCTCTGTAATTACCAGGCCAGGTACACAAACAGATATTTCAGACTCAGAGATGAAAGGTATTAATACTGCCCCAGTTACAGGGTCTTGTTCCCTACTTCATTTAACTCAAAGTTTAGAATTTGTAGATTCCCCGATGCATCATTTAACGACAGCTAAGGGCCAACTCAGTCATGGAAATGCTATGGTAGGACCCCCCCTTCATACCAGAACAATAATGGAAGACCATCAGTTATTCCAAACCAGCAATCAGATGACAATACAGACTCAAATCCTCCTAGGGATGGGGGTACCTGACCTAGATCTTATGCATACTTTTTTAGAGTGCCCACTTTTTCAGCAAAAAGTCATTATGCTGTTCGGCTACCATACAAAGGGAGCTGTGGACATTTTCCCAGACAGAAAGTTTGTTACTAGAACATTACTGAGAGGCACTATGAACTTCACGGCTCAAGAAGTGTGCACACTAATTCACATATCAGGTGAAGCAACTTTTGACATTAGCTTTAAGCTAAATGCAAGGCTACAGACATTTTGGACAAAATACCAGCTGCTGAAACAATCACTTTGGTTACCTTTCGAGGTCATTCCTCTTTCAAAGCCAGCTAACAAGACCATCACAGTCTTGTTCCGTAATGAAGGTGTAGGAATGACTGACTTATTATGCTGGCTAAGACAGAGGTGTACAGTACAGGGGCAGCCAGAAGCAATATTTGACGATGACAACATTTGGATGGAGGGGGCGGATCCGAGTATTGTTGAATAGTACAGCCGAAGGGTTACAGCACCTGCCTAGCTGTTGTTTTGGGGAAGAGATTGAGGGGTACTGTTCTGTGCAGGATAGCCCAAGGCATGCCACAGATGTGGAGCTACAGGGCATATCAGTAGCCTCTGTGATAAATTAAAGTATACCATCTGAAATGAGATAGGACATGCTAGTGGGTTCTGCAGAAACGATCAAAGATGTAATCTGTGTGACACAGCTGGGCACTCATATCACACATGCCCATGGGCAGATCATAGTCAACCAGAGCAAGCAGACAGCAAGGAAGAAAGACTTCTTGTAGCCATAGCTCAAGAGGGAGAAACATGCAAAGTCACCCCCCTTCCCCAACAAGAAGCAGTTAAGACTCTGGAACAGATTTCTAGGGAACCTAGACATGAACAAGATAACAATACTGAGCCTGAGCAGGGAGGGTTAGAAGTGGGGGAGGTTAGGCCAGAAAATATGGAGCAAGAAACTAACAGTACAGATTGAGGGAAAAGAACCAGCAAAGTCATACTACAAGAGGGTGCAGATATGCTACCCCCTTCCCCCAGTACAAGAAATTGTTGAACAGAGAGAAGGGAACATGGTAACTGGAAGAAGGCAGGCTTGGGACATGCCAGCATCCAAAATTTCCTAAACCATGGAAATGCCCATATCAAACAGATTTGAGATTTTTGCAGAAAAAGACAAAGACAGTAACATTGAGTCAGGTGATTCTTCGCTTTGGTCTTCCCTGCCTGACCCCAGCTCAGACAGGGAAGATACTCCCTTATCTAAATCATTAAATGAAGAACAGCCCCAACAACCAGTGACTGTTAAACAGAAAAAAGGTAGAACGGCAAGAAAAAAAAAGAAACCACCATGAGTTAAAATGCTTACCTGGTCTTTTATGAATGATTTAAGCAGTACTACCCCTCCCACATTTAACAAGCATTTGTCAATGCCGAATGTTGATTGCTTTGCTCCGTTGAGGGTGCTCACTACCCCACTCTCACTCGCTCATTCTGTTTCTCCTGGCGCTGCAGGCTGCCCTTTTGTACTGGGCTCCTGCCTGTGTTGGTGCCTTTTTCTGCCCACAAAGAAATCCACAGCAGTCCTGACAGAGCTCAGTTGAACTCGGTCACTCCCCCCCCCCAGTCGCTCGATCCTAATCTGTCCCAAACACTGGTTTCCGAAAGTGACTGCGGTATTCTGTGCCGGAAACGTGAAAACACATTTTGGCCAGGATGTGAAAAATGACAGCTGTACTGTTCATAAGGAGGTGTGAAAAAATGCCAGTGTTGAAAATCTGGCATGAAAATATTACTAATTTGCGAAGTTACAAGGCTGCATGGAAACTGTACAATGCACACTCTTAACACAGTCATTTTATGGAGTTTCATCACAAAATTTTTAACATAGGCATTTTAGGACCTCTGCTCCTGAAGAGTGTCACTGTGATTTTCGTAATGCATCCCGAACACTGATTTCACACAGCACCCGCGCTATTCTGTGCCGGACGTGCGAAAACACATTTCAGCCAGGATGTGAAAAATGACAGCTGCACTGTTCATAAGGAGGTGTGGAAAAATGGCAATGTTGAAAATCTGGAGTGAAAATATTGCAAAGTTGAGAAGTTACGAGCATGCATGGAACCTGTGCAATGCATGCTTATAACACACTCATTTTATGGACTTTCGTCACAAAATTTTCAACATTAGCATTTTAGGACCTCTGCTCATGAACAGTGTCACTGTGATTTTCTTAATGTGTCCTGAACACTGATTTCAAACAGCGACCGTGCTATTCTACGCTGGAACTGTGAAAACACATTTCGGCCAGGAAGTGAAAAATGACAGCTATACTGTTCATAAGGAGGTGCATAAGAATAGCAAAGTTGAAAATCTGGAGTGAAAATATTGCAAATTGGTGAAGTTATGAGCTTGCGTAGCAACTGAGCAAAGCACGCTCGAAAGACAGTCATTTTTTGGATTTTTCCCACCAAATTTGCAACATACACTTTTTGAGACCCCACCTCATGAACACTGGCACTGTCGTTTTGTTAATCAGTCCCGAAAGGTGATTCCTCACAGTGACCGCAAAAATCACCTTTCAGGACCGATTAATGCCATGACAGTGGCTGAATTCATGAGGAGCGGGCCCAATAACCCCATATTGAAAATTTGGTGCCAAAATTCCAAAAAATGCCTGAGATATGCACACAAGTTGAAAAAGCCCTATTTATGCCATTATACAGCTTAACGGCTTTTTCTCAGTTCATGGTCGGCTTTGAAGAGTGCAGACGTGTTCCCGGTCCACAGAAGATCGTCGTGCCAGACTCCGCAGGTAAGTATGGGGTGATGGAGGTGTGGGGATGTAGGGAGACGGTGAGGGACCGTTTTCTTTTTTACAGGTTAAAAACATTATAGGACTTTTTACAGATTCCATTTAGCACGCTGGGGTGGGCTCCAAGCGTGCCAACAGAGCGTTTTGGGGTGCAGCTCTCCGAGTCGACATGACAACTTCATTGGCAAAAGGGGTGCAAGAGCCGAGGGGGATTGGGCACCCCTTGGCACAACTGTACTGCATGTTTCAGGGGAATTATGCAGGACGGAGTGAGGCTTCTCTGTCGGCAACATGAACGTCACGGGCACTGAAGCCGATGGGGATTGGGGGCCCCTTCAGCAAACAAACACTGTGGTGGGGGGGCACATGCTGCCGAGGGAGATTGGGCACCCCCTTGGCAGTGGGGGTGCTTAATATTGTTTATGAACATGGTGGCAAGCTGCCGTCCTGTTCACAAACAATATCACAGTAGCAAGGTTCTGCCCAGCAATGATGGGTCACTCCCTCATTGCAGCGGAATGGCTTATGCTGCAATGATGAGGCGGCCCCTGATTGCAGAGGCTGAAACCTTTCAAGGTTGAGGCACACTGGCTGAACTAGTGTCAGCAGCAGTGTGCCACCCCATTGGGAAAAGCGAACCAAGCCTCCAAAGGCTGTGGGGGCATTGGCCACAGCAGTGCAGCGCCTCCACAACCTGCTTCTGCAGCAAGTTGCCGCAATATGCTTCTTGCACATGCGTGCAATCAACACAAAAATGGATTACAGCCTTCACCTATATACTATTAATGTGAATAGTATGAAAAGCCCAAGAAAGAAAACATCAGAGATAGCTAGCCTTAAACAGTTGCAAGCAAGGATTATTTTCCTACAAGACACCAAGTTTCACACTACCATAGAATTAAAACAAAACCATTACTCAATGGGCGGTAGGCCCATCCTACTGGTCATTAACAATGGACACGTGTTCAGGGGTGGCTATTCTCTTTCTGTTTTTAAAACGTTTTGTTTATGTATTTTGTCATACATTGCAAATTTTACACAAAAGCAAACAATACACAATGTGATTAACAGGTTACACAACATTGAAACAAAGATACAGAGGACAGAACATTAAATACATATTCACTTAATAGTTTAAATGTACAAAAATCTAATAGGAGAGGATTAACTTGATATGGAGTAGCTAATTTGGGTTGTGCTTTGATTTCTATTAAAGTTACTCTAGTCCCTGGCTAATAAGGCTCTAACTCAAACAATGGAGTAGCAAGGCTGGACCAGAATTTGTTTTGGTCATATAAGATATTTATTTGGGGCTCTCTCCACTAGTTTCTCCCTTTTTATATTCACCCTTATGTAATTGGACCCCCCCCCCCACAGGTGGTGCCTCCCCATGGCTCTCCTCTTAGAATGTTTATGGTACAACATCTTCCCTATATTGTCCTATATACAAAACCCATCTATGCCAAAACAATTCAAATGTTTCTACCTTATGTCGAGTTCGAGCAGTTAAGTGCTCCATCTGATATAGTTCAATCATGATGTCCCACCAGTCTTCTATAGTTGGGAAGACTGTGGAGCACCACCTGCGAGTAATTGCCTTTTTAGAGGCCAGAAGGCAGATCCCCGATAATTTCCTTGAAGCTGGGTCTCTGGATCCAGGAGGCAGGTAGGAGAATAAGAAGGACTCAGCTGTAAGCTGAGTCTAGGGGACAGAGATTTCCCTTATCACCCCCTGTATAGCTGTTAAGAAAGGTTGCAGTGCCCTGCTTCCCCAGAAGATATGGCCATGTGTGGCAGGAGATGTTCAGCATCCCTGCCAGCAGGAGGCCCCCTGGCCTGGGAGATATTTGTTTTGTTTTTTTATAATAAGGTTTTTATTAGGCACAAGGGTATATACATACACACAGGCATTGTTGCATGTATACATTGTTCAGCATATAAAATTATACATTAAAACTGCTCCCAGCACAATGTCAAGTTAATCTCATACAGAAGGAAATCACGTATCGTATTTACCTATACACTGATTTGATTAATTCCAGGGTACAAAATCAGAATACATATTTAACTGGTAAAGAGTCCATTTCCTCCATTTTATATCAAAAGCCTCCACTCTGTCCCTTAATCTGGCTGCCATTCTCTCCAGACTATAAATTTCTCTTGTCAAGTTGAGCTACGCTCCCTTAGTTGGTAGTTTATTTGTCCCCCACAATCTGGTTATTACCTTTTTTGCTTCCAGTATCATCAGTGTGGTATGTAGGTAGATAGTCTTGTCTACTTTCAGGCCAAAAGGGGTAATGGCAGTTAATATATACCCAGGAGTGCCTGGGAGATATTTGACTTGTATGTTTGGGGTCTTAAAAAATCTAATGGCGCGTTTCCAACTAAACTCCTTCCACCTGCGAGAGGAAGTACATGAATGTAAATATTTAAGGTGTGTGTTCCAACAGTGATCTGTTAGTACTATTCCTAGGTCTTAACCCCAGTTTTGCCTGACGTAGGCTGTAGATCTGCACCTGAGTTCCATCAGAACTCGGTATGTGTAAGAAATCATATGTGTCAGAGGTGGTCTACCTGCCAGTGCTTGCTGCATAAGTGGATGGAACTTTTTTGGAGGCCTGTTCCAGGTCTGTTCTGGAGAATCGTTTGAGGAAGTCCACCACCTGTAGGTAGCGAAACTGATCTTGGGGACTTAATCCCTATAAGTCACATAATTCTGAAAAGGGGCAGGGTGTTCTGTCCTTTAATAGAGTTGTCAATGTAATAGCCCCTTGTCTTTCCTATCTTTTGAACCCTGACTCCAGCCTTGCCGGTAAGAATTGATGATGTCTAGGAAGGGAAATTAGTAAGGGTCTAATGGGAACCCACTGGGCTGAATTAACTAGGGCCCTACAACACTTTATAGTGTTAATTGTGTATGGATTATCTGTCACTAGTTCCATTGGGGGAGCAGGGGATGCTAATAGAATCTGGAGTAGATTAAAAAGATCTTCTGATTTAACTTCTAGCTCTCTCTGCTTGGCATGGTATGACTTATGAAGCCAAAGAAAAATTATCCTGAGCTGTGCTGCCTTGTGATATCCTTCTAGATCTGGGAGGGCTAGGCCGCCCATGTCTTTGGACAGCTGTAGGATTGTATATTTCACCTGGCATGGTTTATAATTCCATACATACCAAGAGATTTTTTTATTTAAACTTGTAAAGAATTGTTTTGGGGGGGACTGGGAGGGTTTGTGACAGATATAGGACTCTAGGGAGAAGATTCATTCTTATAGCTTCTGTTCTTTGTATTAAAATAAGGGGAATGATTTTCCATCTCTCCAGTTCTGTACTGAGGGTATTTAAAAGCGGCTCATAATTATATTTATACAGGAGATCAGGGTCGGCCAAGAGATATACCCCTAGGTATTTTAATTTAGGGAGGTTCCACCTAAAGGGGAATCTACAGAGAGTTTCCCGTGAAAGGTTATAATTGGTCCGGAGTACCTCCATTTTGTGCAGGTTAACCTTATAACCTAACAGGGTTCCAAAGGTCTCCAATAAGTTTCAGAGTGAGGGGAGGGATTTCTCAGGATCCGTTAGGTACACCAGTATGTCATCTGCATATAAAGCAAGTTGATGGTGGGTTCCCTCCATCTGTAGCCCCTTTATTTCTTATTCCTGTCTCAGAGCCAGTGCCAGAGGCTCTAAGTAAATGCAAAAAATAGGGGGGACAAAGGGTGTCCCTGTCTAGTCCCTCGTTGCAAAGCCACTGGGTCGGAGATGGAGCCATTCATTTTAACATATGCCATGGGTCTATCATATAATCTCCCAATAATTCCCTGCACATCACTCGGGAAGCCCAACTCTCCCATCACCTCCATCAAGAAGGGCCGTGCCACCCGGTCGAAGGCCTCCTCAGCATCTAGGTTTATTAATACAAAAGGAGTCCCTGGCCAGGCAGGATAGTGTAGCAGATGAAGGGAACATTTTATGTTGTCTTGAGTCTGTCTTGAGGGGACAAAACCACGTTGATCTGGCTCAATGATCATTAGAAGAATGCGCTGAAGATGTGTCACCAGGATTTTGGTGAAGATTTTATAATCAATGTTCAATACCGAGACTGGGTGGTAAGATGAACACTGAGTTGGGTCTTTCCCCTGTTTAGGTATGCTAGATATGATTGCATACCTCCAAGATTCTGGCATTGGATCTCCTCCCGACATTCCCTGACAGGCCTCTACCAGAGGGGGGGAGCAGGAGGGGTTTAAATGCCTTGTAAAGTTCACTAGTGTACCCATCAGGGATGGGACTTGCAAGGACTCTAGTGGCCAGTAGGCCAGCCTCATAGTATTTCTGTTTAATGTACTGAAGCACCTGTTCAGTCTTTTGATCCAGAATATACTGGATACACTGCTTGGTGGCCTTTAGTAATGGGAAGACCGACTCATTCCACCCCCCCCCCCAGTTTTGCTCCTGTAAATCCTAAAACTAGGTTTGTAGAGTTTCCAACAGCTTGTTCTGTGTCTTTTTATAAAAGGAGGCATATTTCACTATTTCTCCCCTAAGTACTGCCTTTAGTGTGTCTCACAGGACTCCTGGGGAAATATCCCATGTGTGGTTGTTTTCCAGAACCTGTGGAATGAGGTCCTGCATTTGCTTTTTAAAGTCTGGGAGATTCAGCAGAAAGTTGCTAAATTTCCAGCAGGTTCTCCTCTCCTCTTTACTTCAATTAAGAGTTAGCGTAACCATATTGTGATCCGACAGGGAGAAGGGGATCATGTCACACACTTTAATCATGTAAATATGTTCTGCTAACATATGGCAGAGGTCTATGGGTGTATACATTTTACGGGGGAACGAATAGTGTGAGTAGCTTCTCTGGGATGGATGGAGGGATCTCCATGTATCTGTCCATTTGGCTGTTTTAATGTAAGTGAGGGCAGTCCTTTGGGTTGGGATTCTTCTCAGAGGGCGGGGAGTTGTTGAATCCCTTTGATCATAAACCATATTGTGGTCTTCCCCCCCAATCAACACCTCCTTATGGCATGAGGTAATTTTTTGGAACAGGGGGCATACTACCTCTGGGACAGATCCGGGGGGGGGTACAGTCTGACCAATGTTACTGGCATTCCATCTAGATGGCACCTGGCCAGAGCCATATGTCCCTCCAGATCTGAGTGGGCAAGGGCAGGCTGGAATTATTTACCTCCAGAAATCCAAATGGTGGTCCCTCTTGACAGTATGCTCCCTCTGGCAGTGAGTCACTATAACAACTTAGGATTTCAGCTCGTCGTGGTGCAGCCGGCCATTCGGTGAGCCCTGAAAGTTCCTGCTTCTCGACGGGCAAACGTCTCTTGCAGGCTCTCAGACCCCTGCTTCCTGATGCACTCTTGTGCTTAATTCAGCAGTGATCAGGTACTCACTAAATGTTCAGGTGTTGGAACCAAGGAGACAAGGCAAAACCAAAAGACAGTCCGTGGTTTACAGGTTAGTAACTCCTTTGGAACATGCCAGTCAAACTCTCAATCGGTCAATGTTAGGAATGTAAGCTAGACTTGCCTTCTGCTCTAGGGCCTCTGGGAGTAAAGAGATAGAAGTGTCCCAGATCTGCTGCATGGACTTTCAGGTCATGGCTTCATGGGCACTGGCCTCTGATTCCTGCATTGCTTCCCCCATGAGTTTTTTCAGCAAACCTCTAACTTCTTGGAGGGTAGTGGGAGCTGAGCACTTTCCATTTGATTGGGCATTGTGTCCATTCGCCGGTTGCCACTGTCACCCACTGGATTTCCTGTTGGTCCTTCTATATTATCCGGTCTGCTGATCCTCTAGCCTTTCTCTGAAATTGCATGTGCAGCTTCTTCTGGTATAGAGCCTTGCCCGTTTCCCAAAACACCAATAGTTTGGCAGGGTAAGGGGTTTGAAATCTCACCCCATTTGCACACAGAGTTCTCAGTATCAGGGCATAGGCTAAGCATTTCTGTAGTAAGGCCAGGGGATAGTCCTGGTCAAAGTAGAGGCGGGTTCCATTATTATCTATGTGTTTTTGTTGCCAGGACTGTTTTAGAATGTTTTCTTTGTCTCGGAAGCTCGAGAATTTCATTGTTATTGATCTCGGACAAGCTGCAGTGTCAGTGGGCTTAGGTGTTAAGGCTTTGTGTGCCCATTCAATTTTAAAATTTGAGTTTGGGAGGAAGGTCTAGCACATGGTCTCTAAGATGGTGGCTGAGCTGAGCTAGCCTGAATACTAGTCTATTGATTTTATTTTTATTTTAACGTTCTATTTGTATTTAATTTATTTCTTACATTTTATTTGCATTTCTTTTATTATAGACTTGGTAAAGGTTGAAGTAGTGAGCTAGACCAGGGTGAGAGGCGTATTTTCGGATTTTTAGAGTTAATTGTGTACTGAATGCCGTTTTTTTTTCCGGCCCCTGTTCGTGTTCTTGGTTCCTGTTTTGATCCCTGTTTAGCTGCTTGACTCCTTTCCAGCTGTGGTACGATGTGGAGTTGGGGAGTTATGGGGAAGATTTGCCTGCTTGAGAGTTTTCTTTTTTCTTTGGGGGTGAGAGGAAAGAGGACTCTGCTTGCATTGGCAGCTCTGTCTCCCTTCTCTCTCCTTGGGGGAGTTTGGGGTGTTCACCTGACTGCTCACTGCTTACCTGACGAGATCGCAGTGTGGCAGGCTGTGGAGTTGGGGGAGTAGTGGAGTGGATTTATTTTTATCTTTGGCTGGATACGTGTCCCGAGTTCCTTGCAGAGTTTTTTGGGAGCAGTGATCTGAACAAGGCCCTGGAACTCAAACCAGAACTGGATAAATGACCGGTATTACGTGGAGTTTATTTGATTATTGGAGAACTGAAGCTGTGGGACTGCTCCAAACCATAAATCGGATCCTAGCAGTGCAGGGGGCTCCTTAATTTGTGCTGAGAAATCTGGGTTGAATTTCACTGTGGCTTGGGGGACCTGAGCTGTGGATTGGCCAGGGAACTGACTGGAGGGCTTAGGGTCCTCTTTGATTCCCCAGAGGGACTATTGTGTGGTGAATCCCCGTTGTGGTTTCTTTAGCCGAGGTGAATATTTTCGGTCCGGGTCCCAGCACATGGGTTTCTCTCTGTACTTGCTTTTGGTGGATGCTGGTCTGGAAGGAATGGTTCGATGATGGTTATTTGTATTTGAAGAACTACAAACACGGTCAGACGTTCTTTTTTTTTCTTATTAATCTCTGGTGACCTGGACCATGTTAATAACTTTATAGGCATTGAGAGTGCCTATATTTCTGGTTGTTGTTCAAGCAGTGAGAGGGCTTGGATACTTTTAATTATCTCCACTTTGCACCTAAAGCTTGCCTCTGAAGAATTATAAATATGGTCAGATGCTTTTTCCTTTATTAATCCTGATGACTCAGACTATGGTATCAATTTTATAAGCAGTGAGAGTGCTTTTTCTTCTGGCTGTTGTCCAAGCAGTGAGAGGGCTTGGTTACTCTCAATTATCTCTATTTGTATTTAAAGCTTGTCTCATTTAAAGCTTGCTTGCTTAATTGTATTTTGACTTTGAATATATATTTTTTTCCTTTGCTCACTAGGGAGTGAGAGAACCTTGGGGCGGAGGTGTTTTTGTTATAGTTGTAGCCTCTTAGTGAGATTTAGCTACTTTAGGATTAATGATTCAAAGTCTAGGTTTTTAATTTTTAATTGTTATTTGTTGGGTTTAGAGTGTTATTTCTTATGGTTAAGTATTTTATTATTTAGATAATTTAATATTGAGATTGTATAACAATTTAATTGTTGGTATTATTTGATTGTGTTTTGGGTTACTGAATGCCTGGGATGTTGTCTCCCACAGTTGTGCACTATTCGTCCTCTGCTCTTCGCGCCCTTCATCCTTTTTTTCCTCCTTCTCTTCAGTTTAACACCTACTTATGGTGCAGGGCATTGGGTATTGCACATAGGAGTTGGAGGAGGACGGGGGGAGTGAACAGTGGAGGGCAAAAGAGGGATGCCATCGCATCAGGATAGTAGGATCCAGGAGACGCCCTTGGGTGAAATGGAACCCAGAACATGGGGCTCCTTGCTTGGTTTCCATACCCAAGGGCACTACTGATTATAGTAGGCAGATGGTTCGGGTGGCCCGAGAGGTTCGTCCAACCCGGGCGGTGTTATGCAATACCAGGTCAATCAGAAACAAGACCGCTATTATTGTGGATCTTGTTGAATCGGTGGACCTGGCTTGCATCACCGAGACCTGGCTGGATGAAAATTCTGGTCCCATTTTGGAGCTTCAATTCCAACTGGGTACCATTGATACACCACCGATTGGATCACGGGGTGGGGGGTTCGCGGTCTGTTTTAAGACCAAACTAAACTTCTCGAGTGTACTAGTTGAGGAGGCAGAGTCGTTCGAGTGTACTGCAGTAGCAGGTGTAGGTTGTCAGATTGCCCTCATCTACCGTCCACCCGGTGATGGGAAGCGTTTCCTTCAGGAAGTGGCAGACATTGTCATCGACATGATGTTGGAGTTGCCCAGACTGATGGTTCTGGGTGACTTTAACGCCTGGATCGATGACGAACTCTCACAATTTGGACAGCACTTCCTCCAGTTAATGACATCTCTGGGCCTCACAGAGGTGGTTACCACTGCTACTCATAAACATGGTCACTCCCTCAACCTGGTTTTCCTCCTAGGGATCGAGGCCTCCAATTTGGGGGTGAAACCTGTTGTGTGGTCCGATCACTACACCATGGGGTTTAGTTTTAGCACCCCCCAGTAGACCTCCCTCCGTGGAGATGGTCAGGTACCGCCCTTTACGGGACATAAGTTCTCAGAACCTATCTGCGGCACTTGACCTATTGTTCCTCTCTGTGGCAAGCAGTGACCAAGGGACCCTCATGCTGGCTTATAATATGGCCATCTCAGGGGCACTGGATGTGATTGCTCCAGTCCGAGTTTGTCCTCTCTCCCTTTGCCCTCGATCCCCTTGGTTTGATGGGATCTTGAGGGAGATGCGGCGACAAGGACGAAGGCTAGAACGTTACTGGCGGAAATCTGCCCTCTATGCCGACCGCCTTAGATTGATGGACCATTATCAAGTCTATCAATCCACAATCCCCCATAAGAAGGCAGAATTCCTGTCCAGGGAGATTGTGGCAGCACAGAACCGACCAGCTCAACTATTCCGTACTGTGGACAGACTGTGCAACCCAGACTGTCTCCAGGTTCGGAAAGTGTTTTCACAAATAGAGTGCGATGGCCTTGCTCGTTTCTTTGCTGATAAGGTGGCTGACATCAGGGCAGGGCTCCAACCAGCACATTCTCTGGGTGTTGCTTGTGATCAGCATGAGGTCACTGTCCCTTGGTTTTCCTGGAGTACCTTCAGCTACCCTGACTTCATGGATGTCATGCGGATCATCCAGGATGTACGCCCTACATGCTGTAGTTTGGACCCTGGACCAAATTCCCTGATATTGGATTGTCTTGATGTTATCGGTCCAGTCCTAGCGCAGATAGTTTGGTGGTCCTTGGAATCTGGGGAGTTTCTGAACTCTCTGAAAAAGGCGGTAGTGATATCACTCTTGAAGAAAGCTACTTTAGACCCAAACTGCCACGACAGCTACAGGCCAATCTCAAACCTCCCTTTTTTAGGGAAGGTGATTGAGAAAGTAGTGGTGGTGCAACTGGAGGACCATTTAGCCATCTATGAACCCCTCTAGTTCGGTTTTCGGAAGAGACATAGTACCGAGACAGCGCTGGTTCTGGTGCTCAATGATCTCTTGATGGCGAGGGATTGGTAGAACTGTTCAATCTTAGTTCTTCTGGATCTATCATCAGCATTTGACACCGTGGACCATAGGCTGTTACTTAGCCATCTGAGGTACATCTGTGGAGTAACTGAATCTGTCCACAGGTGGTTTACATCATTCCTCACTGGAAGAATGCAGGGAGTGGTATCTGGAGTGTTTTCTTCAGATCCAATGTCTCTGTCTTGTGGGGTTCCTCAGGGTTCGGTTTTGTTGCCCATGCTGTTTGCGGTGTACATGCTACCCCTCGGAGACATTGTAAGGAGGTATGGGCTGAGGTTTCATTGTTGTGCCGATGATACCCAGCTCTACCTTTCTTTTGCACCTGACCAGGGTAGTGCTTTCTCGGTCTTTAGTAATTGTCTCAAAGAAATCCGGGAGTGGATGGATATGAGCTGGCTGAAGTTGAACTCTGGTAAGACTGAGACGATGGTTGTGGAACCTGGTCGCTGGACAGGAGGTTTGGGTAGTGGGTCGCCCTCAGGACTTGTTCTTGGAGGAGTCCCGCTCCCGACTTCTGACCAGGTGCGAAACCTGGGGGTGATTTTTGACATAGGGCTGACCCTGCAATCGCAGGTGTCAGCTGTCATCAGATCTTCCTTTTACCATCTAAGGAATATCTCCAGGATTAAGCATCTGGTTCCGTCCAGCGACCTTCTTGTTTTGGTCCACACCTTTGTGTCCTCTCACTGAGATTACTGCAATTCCCTATACCTAGGGCCTTCAGGGGTGGAAATCTGCTGCCTGCAGCTGGTGCAGAATGCAGCAGCCTGGTTATTGACTGGAGCTTCTCGCTCTTGTCATATTACACTGGTGCTGCGTGAACTGCACTGGCTGCCAGTTCAGTGGCGGATCACCTTTAAAGTTGGCTTGCTGACTTTTAAGACCCTACACGGACTGGGCCCGGACTACCTGAAAGAGCTGCTGGCCCCCTACTGCCCTGGGCGATCACTTTGCTCGGCCAGCGAGGGGTTACTAGAGACTCCTAAGATGCGTTTGAAATCTTTGGGAGCCAGATCTTTTATATTCGTGGCTCCCACATTATGGAATTCTTTGCCTCGTCGGTTATGGGAGTGCACGCGCCTTGGTTTTTTGAAAGGCACCTTAAAAATAAAAATATTATTATTATTACTTATTATGTCTAAGGAGATCAGAGAGAAAGTCTGCCATCTCTTCAGTTTCCAACCCCTCAGGAAGTCCATATATCCTCAAGTTATCTCATCTCAAGTGTGCCTCTAGGTCCAGGTATTTCCAGTTAATAGCTCCTGATGATCAATAAGAAAGTCCGCTGCCTGTGTTAGTTGAGTTAGGCTGTCCTCAGTCACCGCAGTTCTGCCTTCTGATTCTTTGACCCCGGTCTCCAGGTTTGTGAACTTGTTATTGAGGCTTCTGAATTCTTGTTGGTTTTTCATTCAGAAATTTTTGATCTCCGTGGGTAATGTCTCAAAACATGTCCAAGGCAGTTTCTCGTATTCCACATCCGTATCTAGGTCTAGGCCCACCATGCTTGCCGGGGAGTTTCTGCTGCTCATTGCTGTGGAGCTTGTTGAGCTTAATCCTCTGCCATCGCGCTTCATTTGCGATTGCTGGGTTTGAGATCTGTTCCATTTGTCCTTGCCACTGTCTTTAGAAGCCATCTGTTGAAGAATGGGTTATTCTCTAGGTTTTGTGGCTGGTGAAAGCAGTCGGGAGTGGAGGAGTGCAACTGTGGAACTGTGTCGTAGAGTGATATTCAAACACCGGGGCTGCACAGCGCAAGTCACACTGCGCCATTGCACAATGTTAATGTATGCAGCGCAAGTGCAGGGGGCGTTCCAATCAATACGCAGCGCAATGGGATATTCAACCGGAAAACATGGCGCAAGTTAGGAGCAAATCACAAGATGTGACAGTCTGACTTGAGCCTATTAAAAACTGGCTCCAATACACAGACAGCAGATGCACAACCCTGTGACAACCAACAGAGAGACCCAGGGAGAGATGGATGCCACACCATTCTTGATGGAGGCAGTAATGAGGGGTGTGAGGAGGCAGGAGGAGCACCAACATGGCCAATAAAAGGCTCGACGGTGGTATGCCCCACACAGGTGGTACTGTGCCCGTATCACATTTAAGAACTATAGTGATAGAGATCATGGACCAGTGCCACCTGAACAGGGCTATCCTGATGAAGCTCTTTGAACTGTGCAGTGAGGAGATGCAGGCACCCACCAGACGTAGTCATGCCATGTCAGTGGAGACTGAGATGACAGCTGTAATGTGCCTGCTCACCACGGGCTCCTTCCAAAGACCAACAGGGGATACCACGGGCATCACCCAGTCAGCCACATCCCGCCTCCTCACACAGTTCCTCAATGCTCTGCTGCCACATGCTTCAGAGTATATACGATTCCCCAGCACACAGGCAGAGCGTACGGCAATCATGCAGGACTTCCCCAGGGTGGCGTGCATGCCAGGCATGATTGGGGCCATAGACTGCACCCATGTGGCCATCTGCACACCACCTGGTCCTGAGGGGCCAATATACATAAACAGAAAGGGATACCCATCCATCAACTACTAGGTGGTGTGCAATGCCACGGGGCACATAATCAATGTCTGCACCACACACCCCAGGAGTGCACATGATGCATTCATCTGGCACAGCTCTGCGCTGTGCCAGAGGTTCAAATGTGGGGACATCTCCATGGGCCACCTGGTGGGTAAGTAGGGAACAGGCCAGGGGGCATGCATGGCATGGCAGTGGGAGGAGTGAGGACAGAGAGGGTGGGTGTGGTGGAGTGGGCAGTAGGTGACAGTGACAGGGTGGCCACCACAACACAGCACAGTGCTAACCATGTCGTTCCTGACACAGGTGACAGAGCATATCCACTCAGGCCCTGGCTGCTCACCCCTTACCGCCGATCATCGTCCCCCACAGAGGAGCAGTACAATGAGGAACATGCCAGCATGCGCAATATTATCGAGTGTGTCTTTAGCATGTTGAAAATGCAATTCTGTTGCCTAGACAGTTCAGGCGGTGCCCTACAATACAGCCCATTGAAAGCCTGTGGCCTATTCCTGGCCTGCTGCATCTTGCACAACATGACCATTGACCGTGGGAAAGCTGTCCAGGTGGATGAGGGCGACAGCAGTGGGGACGATGGTGAGGATATTCCAGAGGGTGGTGGGCAGCCACCACCAGGGAGGAGGGACCCCCGCCTAGCCCAGGAGGCCAGGCGGCACTGAGACACCATTGTACAGGAGCATTATGGATAGTGCAGGTAAGTTCACTGACACACATGCATGGAACACATGGACCAGCACACCACACACGGGATTGTACGCGCACAGCAGGATGCATGCGTGGAAAGGAGCACACCACAGGCATGGTGGATGTAATGGCACACAGACACATGCACACTCACACACAGCACAGGCATGCAGACAGACACACAGGCTGTGGGACATGGCATGGATCAGATGCATGACACCAGAGCACAGGCACAACCAGTGCGGAGCTGCCCTCATCACACCCATGCCACATGTCCCAGCAGCCTGGACAGTACACATGGTGGGCATGCACCACAGCACACATGCGAGCCACCACATGCATGCTGCAATACCACCACCCACGTGTGCATGGGTCAGCAGCAGTGGACAGCAGGTCAGGGCAGCATACACCTCAGGCCAGCCGCGCATGTCCTGGGCCACCACATCCATGAGGGTAGCCACACCAGGGCTGATCAGCAACCGCAGGCTGCGCATCAGCCATGGAGTATGTGTCCAATGCACCGCCGGGGTAGAGGTCCTGGACCATGACCTTGTCATCACAGGGGTGTTGAGGTGGCCAAACAGGCTAGCACCAGGAGTGTCTGGGATGCCAAGATTGGAGCCTGGCATCTGCTGTGAGGGGGTTGCCAGACACCGGGACTGTGGGGTGGACAGAGCACTGCTTGGTGTTCCTTGCATACGGCCGAGCCCAGTGGCTGCCACCAAAGCAAGCCTGGCCGCCATGGCACCGATCATGCAGTCCATTGACACGGTGATGGCCTCCTGCAACTGTCAGAGCTCATCAATGAGATGAGCAGTGCCCCTGTCTTGCTACTCGGCCAGATGTCACACCTCCGCACACAGTGCATGCACCTCTGTGACAAGTAGCGCCTGGTTGTCAACAGAAGCCCACAGCAACCGGGTGTGCTCAGCCAGCCTTTGGGCATCCTGCACCTCCTGGGCCAGATGCCGGGCTGCTGGGGGGGGGAATGGCACACTGCCCAGCATCTCACTCTAGTGGGCACTGCACAGGGGGCCGTACTGGGGTACAGTGTCCTGAGGTGCACTGGCGGTGGACCCTGGGTCACACTGCGTGGTGATACATGCATCCAGCTGCTGCTGCCCTACCATCTTCTGGGCAGTGCCCCATAAGCCACCGCAACAGCACCACCACCCACACTGGACACACTGGTGGCACCATACACCACCGTGCCGGTGGGGATGAGTGGCAGCTGTGAAGCCACTGGCTCAGCACTGGGCCCTGCTGTTGCCTATGAAACTCCCAGGGGTGTGCCAGACTCCACAGCCCCTATGCTGTCCAGGATCAGCGTTATGTCATCATCAGAGCCAGAACTGACCCCCAGCTGAGTCTCAGCGCACAGCACTGGCAGGCAGGTATCCTGCAAGAACCCAGTCAGGGCATTGTCTGACTCCAGGCCTAGGACATCCACCTGCCCTGCATAGCCAAGCCATGGCCTATCCCTGCCCTGGATGCCGATGGAGGAGGACGGTATGGCATCCATGTCCATGGCTGCGGCCACCTCCACCTGGTCCTCCCCATGTAGGTGAGATGGTGCTGCAAGACAGAAACAGAGCATTAATAATGCTGTGTCATCCATGTGCCCCCCCCGTGCATGTCGACATTGCAGCTGGCCTTCGTGGTGCAATGCAAGGCTGTGGCCACCCACGCATGCAGCATGCGGCATGGCAGCAGGCACACCTGCATGTCCACCCCACACCACCCAGGAATGACTGTGGAGTGCATACTCACCATGCAGTGATGATGTGCCACCTGTCTGGAAGCCGCCATCAGGCATGCTCTCCACCGCCATGTGGCTGATGGTGGCTTCCACCAGCTCTTCTTTTTTTTTTCACTCTTTTTCTGGCAGGTCCTCTGTCTATCTCAGCCCTGGTCATGGCCCCCATAATTCCACCTACCGTCTATTGCCAGCATCTCCCAGTCACCCTCCGGCTTACCCCCCCCGGAGGGTGGGGCCGCAGCACTGGTCCCCTATCCAGAGCCACAGGACCAGTAACTGGTTGGGAGTGCTTGGTGACGGTGGCTAATTGAAGCCCAGGGAGGGCTTCATGGAGACGGAGGACCCACCTGCCCTCTTTTTCCAGTTTTCTTGGGAGGCGGGGACATGCAATGATGCCAGAGTCTGCCCCGCCTCCAGTGCGTGTGAGTGCCATCTGCTGAGTGACTCCTGGCCTCTGCCAGGGGTCTTCCATGCACTGGACACTTCCCTGCCCTCCCCCCGGGAGAAGGAGAGCAGTCCATGGGATGCTCCATCCTTCTCCCCCCCAGCTGGCCCTCCAGTGATCCGGATCCATTCCCAAACTCGAGTCGCTGGCATCACAAGCAGAAATCCAACCGCTGCGCCGACGGGCCGGTGCCACCACCAGCTCTTCTGTGGCTGACAGTGGTGGAGCGGTGGATGGGCCACCAACAGTCATCCTGCGGGATGCCCATATGGCCACCTCCTTCTCTTTGATCCTTCTCTTGTCCATGCCAACCTTCATCTGGCACTCCTGCGCAGTGCTTATTCATGTACCGTGCCACCTCCTCCCAACCTGCCGACCACTCCTGGGATGTGCCTGTGCCACCACTGAGCAGGGCTCCCTGTCCAAATACACCTCAAACAGGGCATTCTGGTCTGCTGCAGTGAAGTTGGCCCTGCTCTTACGTGCAGGCCCACGCACCTCCTCTCCTTCATTTGCCAACATGTCGCTACCTGTGAACAGGAACAGTACAGTGGGTCACTGTCAGCATGGCCAATTGCATCCCTCTGTAGCAGTGTTGTTGTAGGCTTCTGTTTCTCTAAGTTGCCAGGCACTTACCAAATAGGTTGCAATACCGGTCTGTGACTGGTGCTGTTCGGTGGTGCCTATAAGGTGCATCGCATGCAAATGAGCCAGTGCGCAATGGTAATGATATGCTGATGCACCCTGCTGTGCCACACATTGGCTGTTGAGGTGATTTGCATACGGCGGTTGAATATCACAAGTCTGCACCGTGTGCATTCAAGTTGTGCCAGAGCAACTCCGTGGTGCATTACTCACACATGCGCAGAGCGCATGCCCACAGTACGCATGTACACATGATGTAGCACATGCCTATCGCACGACTTGCATTCCCTGCGTGATGCTGTGCAATTGCACGTGTGGTGCTGGTATGGCATTGCGCATGCGCATGCCTCCTGACACTGGCTCCTATCGTGCACATGCGCACTGTGCACAGGGTAATGACCTCTGACCCCCCCAGTCATATGCATGACCCCATGCACCTTCCAGGCCATGGCATGGTGCACATGCCCAGGACTGCACTATTCACTCGCACTGTGCACTGTGGTTGCGCATCCCCATGCTGTGCAATTTCATCCTTAGGTTTGCGATTGTACAGTGTACACATGTCCCCCCCCCCATGTGCATGGTTTCCTGGCCAGTTCCAACAACATTACTGCTGTATTTTAGGGATTGCTGCTTGTTGTTGGAGCCATGGTGTAGGGATGAGGCAGGCGATCTGCCAACTGGAGTGACCTGGAGGTGGTTAACCTTGTGGCTGTGGTGCAGCCCTTTAAGGGGCAGCTGTACAGACTGATGTCCCTCCAACAGGCCTGGGGGGATATCTGACAGTAGGTGTACATGGCCCTGGAGAGGCGGATGGGGTGCCCAGGACCCCAGAACAGTGTCACCACAGATATGGAGACCTACGCAGGATGGACCCGGAGAGGTTGTGCAGGAAACAGGCACATGTCCAGTGTAAGGCGGTGCCACTGCCAGGTAGGTATGCACATGTAGCATGCATGTCAGGGTGCTCTACTGTAGTTGGTGTAGGGCTGCATGGCATGGTCCATGGGGGGGGACATCATGGTCCTGGTGGATGCTGCACATCATGCATGGCTGCTGTGCATGTTGTAGTCATGAAGACGTGGGGACCACGGGATGGACAGGGACATGCCCTGCACCATGCGGGCTGTGTGGTGTCGGGGGGGCTCTCCATGTATGCATGTGTACTCATGTACACCTCTCTTCATTCCTTCCACATGGCCAGAACAGCCAAGGCAGGCCAGAGGGACCCCGGTAGGGAACAACGGCCAGCGCCTGCTGCACCGCGCAGGGCAGATAAGCTTTGTCACTTTTCTGGTACATGTTTCTGTGGGATAGCAGTGGAGACAGGGTCTGGACATGGTCACCACAGCCATGTGCCTGCACAGCTGTGGTTGGCGTAATGTCCATTGTGCATGCCACTGTGGCACGTCCCTTGGCTACCTTGTTCTGGATGGTGGTGGGGCATGTGCACAGCTTCCACTGTGTGTGCTTCTGCAGTGCCTTTGCTCTGTGCCATGTGACCATGCCCGTGTGAACATGTGTACGCTGTGCTGCACCATCCGCCTGTCTGCACCACTGTGGTGTGCCGTGTGGATGGCTGGTGTGGGTCTCCATGTGAGGATCCATTGTGATCTCTCCAGGGGTGTGTGCCTCCACTGTCCACTGCATGCTGTGGGTTGGCAAGGGTCTTTGGGGCATTGCACTGATTGCTTGTCCTGTCCCTTCCCCTAGGTGTATGACAGATGGCGGGCCGGAGGGGGGCAAGGCCCCTGTTTCAGGCCATGATGGTGATCCTGGTGGTGCTGTTGAGTGTACTGGTGGTGCAGCAGTGCCACATCCGGGAGATGGCTGCTCTGAGATGGGCCACGGAGCAGCTGGGAATGTCTGTCTGAAGAGGGCGATAGGCAATACCTGTATATAGCCCCCTTTCCCAAACTTACTCTGTTTCCCTGCAGTCCCCCATCCTGTTGTAAAGCCCCTATTTCCAGCTCCTGTCCTACTTTCACCATCCCCTGTCCCTGAACCTTGGTCTACACTTTTGTATTGTTGTTGCTATTTTGTTATAAAGATTTTATTTTCCTACATCTTTGTATCTGTGTCTGCTTTGCAGGTGGCCTGCATAGCCATGCTGCAGATATCAGGTGATAGTACATGGTGTCAGCCCAGGTGGGGGCACGTGTGGGGTTCCCAAGGGTGCATGTTGTTTCCAGTGGTGTTTCACATGGTAGTGGGAGATATTACTGAGGATTGGTAGGGTTTGGTGCGTCTCTCTGCAGTCAGTGTGGAGCTTTATACTGGGGTGGGCAGCCAGGTGGGGGGGGGGACTTTGCACCTCGGTGTCCTGGAGGCATGGACTGCCTACTGGCGATTGGACATCAGCGTACACTGGTGCATTTCAGGCCACATGGGGAGGGGACACCTGCCTGGGACCTACATACAGTGGTGGTGCGGGACCTGGGTGTTATTGTGTCCAGGGACTTAAGGGTAGCCAACCACTGTGGCCAGGCATTGGCCACAGCTGGCAGGATGCTGGGCTGCATGGGGGGGATTCACTAGCAGGCTGGCAATGGCCATTATCCCCTTATGTCACCAGCTGGTCAGGCCACATGTGGGTTCTGGGGTACACTTCTGAAAAACCGTTCCTGTCACACAGCCATGGACCGGCTGAGGAAGGTGCAGTGCACAGTGCCTATGATGGTAGCTGTGCTCTGTTGCCTGTCATGCAGGGATAGCTTGGGCAGCCTGGGTTTGTACTCACTGGACCACAGATGGGATAGGATGTTCTAGTAGGACTATTTCACTGTATGGCAGGCTTTGTGTTTGCCCCATCTGCTGGCACTGTGCACATGGCACCCTGTGGGCTTGCCTGGTGGGTGTCTGTTGCATGTCCCTGCCATTGACATTGCTGTGGTGACAGGGTTTTGGATGGGTGCTTCTTCCATGGTTGGTGGATTGGGGTTGTCTGTGCACCGTCCCCTGGTGCCCTGTGTTCCCTCCAGGTCAGTGCTTCTGTGTACCCTGGTGTGCCCTGCTGGTGGGGTCCTGTGCCCCTTGTCCCTGTGCTTCCTTGGCTATGTGTCTCTGGACCTGTTGCTCTTTTCCTGCTCACTGGGTTTGTGCTCAGATCTGCTCCGTGCATCCACGGTTATGCCGGCGCATCTCTGGGTGTGCCATGGCTCATCTTTGCCATATTCAGCAGGCTTGTGCTTGCACATTTCCGGTACTGCATCTTCTGAATATGGCTCCTGGTGTGCCATGGTGCACCTGACTTGCACTGTGCCGTACTTGAGCCGGCCTTTGGCTCATTTCTGAATATCTCCCCCCTAGAATATTTAAACAACAGGAAAAAGCTTCAGCACCTGTTAACAATGGCTTATACAAAAAGCCAAGACCTCCAAGACCAAATTCAGTACATAAAAGAGGAAATGAAAGCTTTTCATGTCCAACAGGAACAAAATCTTTTGCATCAACAAAAATATGGGACGCAAGGGACAAAAGGCTGTTGGCTAACTAGGTTAACTAGGATCTGCGTCCTATCCTGTAGGTAGGGAAATGGGCAGACTAGATGGGCCAAGCGGTCCTTATCTGCCGTCAAAGTCTATGTTTCTATGTTTCTAAAGGAAAAATTAGTCCTTATGAATGCAGCCAAGAAAAAGTCTAACAAAAATACATGGAGAGTCTGAAAAACTCACAAAACCAGATTTGTACCACTACCCAAGATTTAATTCAAGTTGTAACCATGCATTCCATAGGGCTATTCCGTAAAAACCATGCTATTTCCTTAGATATAGAGTCTTTTGTTCCAGACATTTAGAACACCTATAGTATCTCCAGAATTAATTCAAGAATTAGAAGCAAATATACAGGCCCACGAAATTGAAAATGCTATTGCACATCTTAACAGGCATTTGTCAATGCCGAATGTTGCTTGCTTGTATGTGCTGTTTAGGTATTTGGAAGTGATAGTTCCATGCCTTCCTCCCAAGACATGCACTGTGTCTTTCCGTTCAGTATTCAGAGAAGAGTGGGAGGGGCAAGGGCCACAGCAGTACAGCAGTTGCCAAGAGGGTGAAGAGGTGGACAATAGTCCATTCAAAGGCAAAAGCAGCAGGGGGGAGGCGGGGAACAATAGGCCGTTCAGCCTCACCTCAGTAGTGGGGAAGATCATGGAGACTTAAAGAAAGGATAGTGGGGCATCTAGAAGGTATCAGAGCCCAGGACCATAGACAACATGGATTCACAGTGGGGACATCATGTCAGACAAATCTGGTTGATTTCTTTGACTGGGTGACAAAGGGAGTGAATCAGAGTGGGGCAGTGGACAACGCTTACCTTGATTTCATCAAAGCCTTTGACACCATTCCACATAGGAGGCTGATAAACTAGCTGGGTAGGCTGGGCATGGGGGAAAGGGTGGTAAACTGGGTTAGAAACTGGCTAACAGACAGGAAGCAGAGAGTGGTGGTAAATGGGGTGCAGTCTAGGGAGAGGGGGTGACCAGTGGGGTGCTGCAGGGATCGGTCCTGGGGCCAGTCCTGTTCAATGTCTTCATTAGTAACATTGCAGAATGGCTGAAGGGAATTTTATCACCAAATTTTCAACATAGCCATTTTAAGACCTCTGCTAATTAACAGTGTCACTGTGATTTTCTTAACCTGCCCCAAACATTGATTGTGCACACTGACTGCGCCATTGTGCGCTACATGCACTGAAACACATTTTGGGCGACATGTGAAAATGACAGCTGTACTGCTCATAAGGAGGTGTGGTGAAATGGCATCTGTCATGTCCCCCTCTCCCTCCTTTCCTCAAGGGTATACATATTAAGCTGCTTTAGTCTCTCCTCGTATGTCTTCTGGTGCAGACCTTGCACCATTTTGGTTGCCCTCCTCTGAACAGCCTCCACTCTGTCTATGTCTTTGCAGAGATGGGGTCTCCAGAATTGCATGCAGTAATCCAGATGGGGTCTCACTAACTGTCTGTACAGAGGGATAACAACTTCCTGTTTTCTACTGTTGATGCCTCTCCCTGTGCATTCCAATATCCCCCCAGCCCTCCTTACTGCCTTCTCACATTGCTTGCCCACCTTTAGGTCATCAGATATAATTACACCTAGGTCTCTTTCGATTTTTGTTGTTGTTATTAACTCACCCCCATTGTGTACTCTTCCCCTGGGTTTTTGTTTCCCAGATGCATTACCTTGCACTTCTTTGCATTGAATCTGAACTGCCACATATTTGACCATTCCTCCAACCTTGCCAAGTCCCTTTTCATTCTTTTCAGCACCCAGGAGTGACGTTATTACATGAAAACACACACCTTGGAGTGCCTTATTGCAATTATACAGTGGCTTGATGTTATACAAAATAAAAAAAAATTAAAATGTTTTTAGTATATTTTTATAATGTAAAAAGAGAGTATCTCTAATGGAATATCAATACAGTGATGTTACTGTGTAATAACATCACTGTTTCACACACACTGACCAGTCAGAGTCAGGATCTTTCTTGCCATTGACTAATATCAGACAATGACCTGCAGTCACTGAAGTGTTGTATTGGGCTTATAAAATGGGTGCAAAACTAAAAGGAACAAAAATATACGAAAAGACATAGGTGTGTGTTTTTAAGGGAGTAATGCAATGTCATGTGATGTGTTTGCACCAAATTATGTTAGAACAGAATTTTTCTTACCAATTATAGATAGCTATAGCTGTAAATACAGATTGTCCCATTGTTGTATATACTCCTTGTTCATTCCAGCCATTTTGCTCTGCTATTTATTGTACACCAGCCCCCAGTATTTCCCCCATCTCCCGCCAGCCTCATGCCACGGAGTTGCGTCTCAGCTAAGTTTGCCTTTCCAGCTGAAAATGTTGTATTTGTCTGTACCTGTGTTGTACAGTTGAAAACTTGGAAAAAACAGTAAAAAGATTAACTGCAAAAAGAAAATGTTTAAATAAAACTGAGAACAGACAATTTATCTATGCAGTTATGTTTGTTGCAATCAGTACACAGTATGAAAGGACTTCAATCCAAATGTGTATGCAACAGTATTTGGCTTGTTAGATTTGTTGCGTGCAAGTAAACATATATGGCGGTGCAGGTCAGTAAGATAATTATTTTAATCAGTATACAAATAACTACAAAGGACATGTCATCGGTGAAACTCGATTGACAGGAGAATTCGTGCTGTAGAAAAAAATTCGCCTGCTCTTGGAAATGCTCTGTCCATAATTTTGAACTGCACATTTGAAGTTAATCTTTTTATTGACGTATATATGTAGATTGTTCTAAGTAACATAAAAAGATACGGTTGCTATATCTCAAATAGACAAATAATAGTGTATATTAGTAGCATGGTAGATGATCATGTATATGCTTGAGACTTATCTAAAATGTGACACGATCGAGAAATCTCACAACACATTAACATACTTTTGACAAATTAAAGTAGAATCTTACATGTTGTACTTGTTGGGATAGCTGCTGCTCGTGATGGATACTTACTGTAGCGGAGAAACCTGTTCAAATCATTTGTGAGCCATATATTGAATTGTGTTAGCATTAAAGTTTTTACAAGCCCGGTAGGGTCACAGCTGCAGAGCTGCCTGGTATTGATTTCAGCAATATATAGAAGATTGTCTCGACAAACATTGTGCGCCTGCTGCTGTTTAGCTCTGTGGCACTTTATTTCAAATTTGCAGATACGTGACAGTATCACTTTTTGTCTCCATTGTTCCATGTGTGTATTGTTGTTCTCGCCAATAGTCTGAAAAGAGCACTGTAAAAAAGATAGATAACTAGGCAGGATGGTTGGTAAGGGTCCTGGGCTTTGGACTGTACACATATTTATGCCGGTGCCTGTTGGCTGGGGTGCAGTTAAAGAAAGTTGAGGGGAAGGGGTATGTAAACCTTGATGGTGCTGTAACTTGCAAACCCTATGATTTGGAGCAGCTCTCCAGGTTTAGCAGCAACAGCAGTTGCTAGGGAATGTGTTTAAGGTGGCAGTGATGATGCAGGCGCGTTGTGCAGAGAACCGACAAGCAGTACAGACTGGACTGGGGTAAAACCCAATGTGGCATTTGGCAGGTGCTGTACAAATGAAACAAGTGTAAGATCAACTGCAAAGCTGTTAATTGTTTTACCCTTTATCTTTTCACAGGTATTGGCTGTGTAATAAAATATATACTAAAAACCATGTGTCTGGGAGTTTTCTTTGAAAAGGTGGATATTTTACAACTCAGCATGTTTTACTACCTGATCTTTCAGTGCCGCTCAGTTAATTTTTTTTCTCCATACTACACCATTCTGGCTGTTCATAACGTCATTCATGGAGTGATGTCTGCTTTGTCTGTGCCAGCTATTGTCAGATCCGAAGCGCGAGGTATCATAAGCTGTCACGAAGCAAAGCAGCAGCTGTTTATTTTTTTATTCATGCGCATAATTTGTTTTTAGTAACAGACAGCATGATTTTTCTGTAAAAAAATTGTTAGTTCTAATAGGGGAGTGGATCAGTTAATTCACTAATTCACTGTACGTGGATTAGTTAAATATATTCTTCAATTTTTTCTGTTCAGGATCAGGCAGCACATCAAAGCATAATACATAATCCCTCCTCATCCTGCTCATTGACATGTTTCCTAAATGTAAATTTTAACCTATCGTTATCCCCTATAAGCAACTCTGTATTTTTAACCGTCCGCTCAAGCCTATTATGAATTCTTTTAAGGACCATTTTATTTAAATGCTGCATCAATCTGTAGTATTTTAAAAAAATAGAACAGCCCTAGTTTGGCTCAGTTATTTGCTGTCTGTGTAGAGTTGGCGGCTGAGTTGAATCTCTCTCACTAGCTCTCAATTGTTCCATAACTAAAACACTGACAGATAAATTGTCATGTAGAGATAGTTAGATTACTATTGATAGTTATTTTGTTAGATTTCATTTTCTATGAACAAAATCTAACAGAAAAACTAACATTAGGCAATTTACTTATATTTTGTTTTTCGATGTGCATTCTGTGTGTGTGGGAGGCGGCTAGGTTGCATGAAAATGACAGAAAAAAATCATAACATAAATGAGTATGTCAGGTAATGCTACATGAGCCATAATTGCATGTTCCCACTCTGGACCTTGTCATCTGAGCATTGCTTGCTTCTTTGACTATGCACTGCTTTTTCTAGTCGCTTTTCGCGAATTTAGCGATGCAGTGCAAGTCCAGAAAATGCTAGTCTATTTATATTGATTGAACCTATACATATTGTCTCTTCTGAGTGCATCTGCCAATGCTGCTTACACTGCCTTTCTGACACTCATATCTGATGATATGTAGACTCATCTTATAGAAGTCTAGCTTGCCAGATCTTTATGTGTGCCTGCACAGCCAAAGTGCTACAGCTGGCTCGAGCTGTTTAAAATGGGTACCATGAAATTTTTCACCAATACACTCTCTTTCCTCTCAAACATTTGCACTGATCATGTGCGAAATGTAAGATGCTGCCTATGACTTACATGTGTTCAGGATCTCGCACAGCATTACTAGCCTTGATTTACCTGTAGTATTCATGCTGTCTATTTCATATATAGTTTCAGAGGAAAGAGAGTGTATTGGTGAAAATATTTCATGGTACCCATTTTAAACAGCTCGAGCCAGCTGTAGCACTTTGGCTGTGCAGGCACACATAAAGATCTGGCAAGCTAGACTCTCTATAAGATGAGTCTACATATCATCAGATATGAGTGTCAGAAAGGCAGTGTAAGCAGCATTTTGGCAGATGCACCGTGAGAGACAATATGTATAGGTTCAATCAATATAAATAGACTAGCATTTTCTGTGACTTACACTGCATCGCTAAATTCCGACAAAAGTGACTAGAAAAAAACAGTGCATAGTCAAAGAAACAAGCAATGCTCAGATGACAAGGTCCAGAGTGAGAGAACATGCAATTATGGCTCATGTAGCATTTATTCCTGACATACTCATTTATGTTATGATTTTTTTCTGTCATTTTCATGCAACCTAGCCGCCCCCACACACACACAGAATGCACATCGAAAAACAAAATATAAGTAAATTGCCTAATGATAGTTTCTGTTAGATTTTGTTCATAGAAAACAAATCTAACAAAATAATTATCAATAGTAATGCCAACTATCTCTACATGACAATTTATCTGTCAGTGTTTTAGTTATGGAACAATTGAGAGCTAGTGAGAGAGATTCAACTTCAATGGCATAACTCTACACCAGACAGCAAATAACTGAGCCAAACTAGGGCTGTTCTATTTTTTAAAAGTACTACAGATTGATGCAGCATTTAAACAAAATGGTCCTTAAAAGAATTCATAATAGCGCTGAGCCGACGGGTTAAAAAAAATACAGAGTTGCTCATAGGGGATAACGATAGGTTAAAATTTACATTTAGGAAACATGTCAATGAGCAGGATGAGGAGGGGATTTTGTGTTATGCTTTTGATGTGCTGCCTGATCCTGAACAGAAAAAAGTTGAAGAATATATTTAAATCCACCCACTTGCACAGTGAATCGCGGTGAATTAACTGATCCACTCCACTATTAGAACTAACAATTTTTTCACAGAAAAATCATGCTGTCTGTTACTAAAAACAAATTATGCGCATGAATAAAAAAATAAACAGCTGCTGCTTTGCTTCGTGACAGCTTTTGATAGCTCGCGCTTCGGATCTGACAATAGGTGGCACAGACAAAGCAGACATCACTCCATGAATGATGTTATGAACAGCCAGAATGCTGTAGTACGGAGAAAAAAATTTAACTGAGTGGCACTGAAAGATCAGGTAGTAAAACATGCTGAGTTGTAAAACATCCACCTTTCCAAAGAAAAACTCCCAGACACATGGTTTTTAGTGTATATTTTTATTACACAGCCAATACCTGTGAAAAGATAAAGGGTAAAACAATTAACAGCTTTGCAGGTGATCTTTAATGTGCCTCACAAACCACACAGTTATGCAAATTATGCTATATTAACCCTTTGTGCATCCCATATAGGTATGCACGGATCGGAACTTAAATAAAAAATAAAGATGCACAATGTTTTTCTTTAGGCATGAATTCTTGTGTTACTGGGCCGGCATTATAATATGGTGTTTCCTTTTAATGGAGCCAAACGGCGAAGAATCAGAAATCACCCAACCTGTCTGTGTGTGTGTGTGTGTGTGTGTGTGTGTGTGTGAGCAGCAGTATGCGTGCCTGTGTGTGTGTGTGGGGGGGGAGCTGCGCATGAGCAGGCAATATCTTATCGCTGCTCACTGAAGCGTAGCCCCCCCTTTGAACTGTATGCCACTGCATTTTGGAGCTTGTCATAGACAGCTCCAGCATGCATTGGCTTACAGGGGCCGCGCCTGCCAACACACTGACTGAATTGGAGGAGGAGGTGACACACCTCTGAAATCTCGGATGGGGGCACTATGTTTCTTGCACATGCATGCAAGCAACATAAAAATGATACTTCACCAGGAGGTGATGTACTAACGGCGGAATTATATAAGTTCATAGGTAAAGACATAGCACCTGAATTAGCAGCAGTGTTTTCAGCCATTTTAAAAACACCGAGCCCTACTCTGAGAATGTTGAATGGTAGGCTGGCTTTTTTTACATAAAAAAGGTGACAGACCAGAGATAAATAACTGGAGGCCTGTCAGCCTACTTAACAATGATTTTAAAATTCTAATAAAAATCTTAACCCTAAGGTTATCGAGAGTCGCTAAAGAGGTGATTACAAAGGTACAAACGTGTGCAGTTCCTGGAAGCTCCATAACCGAGCATTTAATTCTACTAAGAGAACTGTTCACACAAGGTTACCAGGGAAACATACATGGTATACTTCTTTCTCTGAATCAGAAAAAAACCTTTGATTTTGGTAATCATGGATTTCTTTGGACAACTCTAAATAAATATAATATTTCACCACAATTTATATCATGGATACAAGACCTATACCGAAATGCTACAGTAACACTTCTAGTTAATGGACGATCTGGACCCATGATTAGGGTAACCAGGGGGGTTCGACAGGGGTGCTCCATGAGCCCATTATTATATGCATTTTGTATAGACCCCCTATTAGGAGCTTTGAATGAATCACCACGGATACAAAATATCAATACCATAACAGGCAGACTCCCTTATATGGCAATAGCCTATGCAGATGCCCTTTGTACCCTTACACAAGATGAGCAATCAGCCACAGAAAGTTTTGAAATCTGTAGACAATGTGGAAAGGTTTCAGGGTCTGCATTAAATCTGGAGAAATGTGCGGGATATCACTTGGATAAAAATAATCAGACCACGAATAGGATAGCAGGGATTACTGTACAAGAGGGCCCTATTCATATTCTAGGAATTATTTATGGATCTGGTAATGACGGCAGAGTTAATTGGGACGCTAAAATCAAACAAGAGCAAGCACTGGTACAGCAATGGAATAGATGGAAATTTGAAAAAGAGTAAAGGATATACATGATTAAATCATATCTCTTGCCTGTTTTTTTTATATTTAAGTTCCATCCCCCCCAAGGAGTCTAGCGGTCACATTATTAAGCATTTGTTTCCAGGCAGTGTGGGGGAGCAGGCAAGTAATCAAAGTGATTGATCACCTGGTTTTTCAGTGTACATATATTGTAGCTTCCTGGACTGGTTTAGCAGATTAATAGAAAGAAGTACGAGTCTCTGCAGTTACCTTTGAGGATCTCATGCATGGAGTCTATGGAGGGGCAGCCAGTAAGTGGAAAAAGAGCACTGTATACATGTTATTGGTATGCATAAACAGCACTTATGGAATGCAAAGGAGCCTGTTTCAATTACAACAAAAGCATATAGACCATATTGAAATTATTAACAAGATTGCTGCTGATTTAAAATCACTTTATTGTATGGAAAGAAGAAATACTGGGGCAAGAATGTTCAATATGGTATGGAGAAATCTGCCTTGGATTGCCACTTTGGATGTACCAGTGACTTGAATGCTTGATTCACATACAGAATGGGTTAGTAAAGGTTGACCACTAAAATGTATTTCAGTACAGATAGGTCGAGAGTTTATTTTGGTAAAATTGCACTTTTGTATGGTAATGAGGTAATTACTGGTCTGTGTTTTGAAACAGTTTTTTCTCTGTAAATAATAGTATATGTATAATTTGGCAGATCTTTGTGTCATCTGCAAAGAGACATACTTTTCCTTCCAGTCCCTCTGCAATGTCGCTTATAAAGACATTGAAGAGGACCAGTCCTAATACTGAACCCTGCGGTATCCCACTAGTAACCCCCCTTTCTTCAGAGTGGACCCAGTTTTATTTTCTTTTAATAAATTTCCCCTACTGTTTTTGAGAAGTGCCATGGGATCTTTAACATACACCTGAACTACCACCGGAACAGGCAGATAGAACCTTGGTTTAACGTCTCATCCGGAAAATGGCACCTCAGGAGTGCAGCACCCCCCCCGCTGCACTACAGTGTCAGTATCGGGATTTAACCCAAGTGCCTGGTGTGGGGATAGAACCCACAGCCTTCTGATCTCCCAGCTTCAGAGACGAGTGTACTACCTGCTGAGCCACTGACACCAATAGTTTGTTTAGTGATGGCTCTACTGCTGCAATTTGACAACCCGATCAAAGGGGGGTGGAAAATATTCCAGTTTGAAGGAAGGGTCTCACACTATCCCTCTAGCGGGAATGTCATAAAGAGTTTCTAGCAAACTCTGCAACACAGTTCCTCCAAGGTGGGAAGAGAAGAGCAACAACTGCTGAGGGGCTCAGCTGGCTTACCGATTTAAAAACAAACCAAGTGAACCAGAGGCAGTCAAGGGAATAACAGCATAGAAGGTGCCTTAGGCAGCTGGTGCTGCAGCTAAAGGGTAGTAATATGTCCTCCCTTCACAGCATAGTCAAAATTCCACATCCAGAGGTGCCGCTGTGCACAGACTTTCATACCAAATGGCTAAAGATTCACCTGGAGTAAGGACATTCCCACTATGGGCCAGAAAGGAAGGACCTCACACCAGGCATCACACGCTCAGGATAGGACTAGAAGGTAGAGAGGGACCATAGGCTGCAAGCGAGCTCAAGCCAAATTGATGGGCATGGTCTGATAATCTCATGTTGCAATGGAGCAGGCCATACAAGGCACTGGAGAGAATATCAGGTACTAAGCAGCAAAAGAAACACAGTAGGTACGGTACAGGCAGCAACAAGTAGCATGGTAAGCATGTGAAACAATGGGAGCACTGAGTGTTGGAGACCATACCTAAGTCAGACATGCTTTAAAGCAAGCTTCAGCTCAAGGTAACCTGGGCCTTTAGTGATGCAAGGCTAGTCAACCAGTTCATCGATGATTGACAAATAAAGGTGACAAATACTCAGAGGATTTTAGTGGAGGAGGCAGTAGCCCGAACATGAGGTAAGTAGGCCCAATGGGGCCACAACTCTTCAATAAAAACCCCAGTCCCCACGGTAAGAAAAACAAGGAAGTAAAGGGAACGTGCCTCGATCCGCATGCAGATTTTAAAACTAGTTTGCAGCAAGTGCAATGGCTGGGCTGACCTCCAGAGTAAAATAAAGCAGTGTGCAAAAGTAACTGAGCAGCATCCAGCAGCAATTAACTATAGCTTGTAGGGGGTAGCAATCTGAATGAACATAGAAACTGTTGGGAGAGGCAATGCACTGAACACAGCAGCAAAGTGTTCTTGGTATAAGTTCAGCAAGCAGGACTGAGTTCCATGGGCTAGGTTGCTTAGGTTATTGTACAGCAGTAAAACAGGGAGCAGTTGTTAGCTGGGCAGCAAAGCCATGAACCAGGTGTAATCAATCAAGGGGAACAAGGCAGCAGATTGCAGTGTGAGCTGAAACATACAGTGACAATTGTAGGGATGGAGGCTTGTTAGGCAGAAAAGCAGGTTGAGCTAAAGCACACAGAACAATGCAGTGAACAGAGGGCTGCAATATCAGGTGAGAAATGGAGCCAGGGGTACAGGCATAGGGCAGCATAAGGCAAGGAAACAGAGTGTAACCTGAAGCACAAGTAGCAATGTATACACAGGGCACTTGAAAACTAGAAATCCCCCCCCAAAAAAACAAGGCAAACATAAGGACAGGAGCAGGAAGGGAATCAGCACACACAGAAGCATGGAGCAGCTGGAGGCCAGCAATAACAAACCAAAAGCATGAGAACAGAAAAACAGAAGTCGGGGGGCAATGCCCCAATAGGCCCCAGGAGAGAAGACAGACCAACACAGCCTCCAGCCACAAAGAAAAAAGTGCTTCAGAAAGAGGCTTGAAGGAACTGCTTATACAGATCAGGAAGGGGGAGTGGCTAGCTGCTTGGCCATTGAACTACAGGCGTAGCCTTTCAATTGATGCCAACTCCAGTTCCTGCAGCAAATGAAAATCACACAAGTGTATTTATTTATTTTTACTTATGAGTTGTTTACCAGGGGAAGACACAGTAAACCAAAGCATTTTTCCACATATTACAAGTGGTGTTGGGGGAATGTACTAAGGTGGATTGAGTATGTCAGCAATAAACAGATAACATTCAACAAGAATGCATTATTGTTGATGAACAGTGCAAATCATACAAGTAAGGTGCAGCTGTAGAATGCCACTTGTGAGGCAGCTAAGTACATCAAAAGGTGCAACTAAAACAACAGTAACAACATAAGTATAGAGAGGTGAGGAAAAAAGAAGAAAGAAAAGAAAGAAAGAGGAAAGAAAGAAAGAAAGAAAGAAAGCCATAACATTACAGGGATGGCAGAAGGATTGCTAGCTGGGTACGGGGTAATACAGCGTGCAAAATAAATAGGGTAGAACTAAGAAAAGAAACAGTGAGGAGAGGTTTAGAGGTGGCTAGTTGCAAGACTAGGTGCTGTATGAGCAGAGAAATTATGGAGGAGAGGTTTAAAAGTGAAGGAGGAAAAGGAGGAATGAAGAGCTGGAGGGAGAACATTGTTCAAAATGAAAGGAAAACAGGCAGGAGAAGAAAGCAAACTGTTCATAATAAGGAGCAAAGAATGACTGGGAGTTTAAAGGAATGAAGAGAGCAAAGGAGGGGAAGGAAGGGGACAGATAGCAAGGGAAGGAGCTGAACCAGAATGTGAAGCAGAAAGTGACACAGTGAGAAAGGCATGGGTATCAAGGGAGGGAAGAGAGAGAGAGAGGAGAAACAAGGAGGGGAGCTGACCCAGAATGAGGAAAGTGGCACAGTGAGAAAGGCATCTGTATCAAGGGAGGGGAGAGAGAGAGGAGGAGGAACAAGGAGGGGAGTTGAACCAGAATGTGGAGTGGAAAGTGGCACAGTGAGAAAGGCATGGGTATCAAGGGAGGAGAGGAAGTGGAGGGAGAGGTTACTTTACAGGCAGTGGCGATAAGTGTGGGAGTTGAGCAGTCAGAACAGAATTTTCAAATTCCACATACACCAGAATTCCATGGAATTTTGCCAGCCAGTGGCGCTGAGGGGTTAAGCGTGATGCCACCTCACGCCATGCTGGTGACCTGCAGGTTCAGATCACGAGCCCGCCCACTAGGGTTAGTAGGGGTGGGATAGGATTGAGCGTCTGGGACTGCTCTCCTATCCTGGAGAGTTCAAGGGCCACTGCTCTGTAGTGGCCCTGGTGATGATAGAGAGGCACTATTAGAGTGGTGCCTGAGGGGGGAATAGTCTTGACAGAATGTGGCATGCAGTGTGTGTGTCCTGACATCATTGCATGCCCGCACCCTGCAGGGAGAAAATCAGAGGAAACAATGGGCATAGGTTAGGCAGCATGATCTTCCAACCTCCGTGGCCCGATCCGAATGGTGCCTCTTCAGCTGGATCCTGTCTGGGCGAGTTGAGCTGTGGGTAGCTCCTTGCAACCCTGCCACAGGGGGTAATCTGTGGGAGTTAGAAGGAGGTGACCTGATCTCGGGTTAGGGGCCGGGGGTCAGTAAGGATGACTTAATGATTGTGCCTAGGAAGGAGAGAAAAATATAGGGAAAAAAAAAGAATTCCATGGAATTTTGGAAATTCTGCATTATTTCACAAAATTCCACTGGAGGCAGAATTCTGAGATTCTAAAAGCAGATTTTTTTTTTTTTTTTTTGTAAATTGTGGATTAGTATTCAGCAATTTACATAAACTGCAGATCTTTTCCCCCAAACTGAGATTGCGTACTATGCAGAATATTCCACGGTTTACACAGAAATGCTTTTCAGAATTCTGTGGAATAAAAAATAAAGTTGGAAAAGCATTTTGGAAGAGGAATTGCCATTCCACACAAATTCTGCCAGTGTAATTCCACATTCTGCATAGCTCTGCTATTTGGAGGGCAGTTGAGGGCACACATCAGAAAGCACAGACAAGAGGGTTCAGTCCAACCAGAGTAGTTTTGGAGGCAGCACTGTACGCCACATCTCCACTGCTGAACAAAAAGAGGCTCATCTGAAGGACAATTTCATGGCAGAATGGCACAGGATGGCTGGGTTACTTTGTGGTACTGTGAGACAAGTTTGGGGAGGAGCTTGTTATGGATGGCATCGATGTGGGATGTTGTGATTAGTTTCAAAGACCACAGAGATGGTTTTCTTGGCAATAAGCAAGCATTGCAAGTCAAGCCATGGTTGAACATGATCAAAATCATTCTGCAACACCACGCCTAGCTCGGGGACTGAATCTCCAGAGGCAAGATGTATAGCACCATCCATGCACGAGGAATGTATGAGGAGACACAGACAGTGAGGAGGTCATTCAGGAAGATGGAGGAAAGGATAGAACCCATGATGGAGTTTGCGGGGTTGGTGGGGTAATGAGATGGCAGGGGAGGCCCTCACCTAATTAGACAAAGTAGCTTTACAATGTTTGCCTTTGTCTAACAAAGTGAATTCTTCAGAAACATGCAGAACTGGTTCTACATGATAGAAACATAGATTGTGTCACTAGAAAAGGATCCCAAGGTGCAGACAGCCTGTCCCCTTCCCTGCTTGTTACATGCATGGTCTAACACTGGACTGGATTTAGAGATCTGATAACCCTAGGTATTGATCATCACCCTCTTCCCTAGGTATCCCTTTCCCTGTTCTGCCTGTGGATCCTACTAGTGACACAATGTCAGATCCCCAAGAAACCCAGGTGACTGTAAAAGAGCTTCCCTTAGAGGTGTTTTGTAAGTAATTCCTTTAGACATCATGTTTGTTGTATCTCCTTTCAGTCATATCAACTGCTCTGACATGTTGTGACTGTTTTTGATTCAGAAAGTTATTCCTTTTTTCTTTGTCTTCTAAATGCTGCTGGGTGTGTCTTAGACTCATACTATTAACTGGTTAGAATGTTTGTGTTCCAGTGTTTTGGACATTCTATGATGTCATTTCTTACTGTTCCACAGGGATTAGTTAGCTATGTGGTGCAGTGGAAACTGCCATCACAGAAGGTCCAGAAAAACAAGAAACAAGCTGTGAAAACAATGACAAGGTCACATGAAAAGCAAACTGTATCGAACATAAAGCATTAGAAATGTTTTTTAAAGGCAAACAGTACCCAAAGCATATCAGAGTACTGAATACTTAAATCAAGAATCTTGCAATCATCTGAATGCAAAAATATTCCAGTGTCCGCCAGTCTGTTGGCTCCGCAGTAGGACTACTGATCATGGTGCAGGGGATCTGGGTTCAGGAATGAGCCAGGGTTATTGGGGGCTGACCTGGAGGGAGGGAGGAGGACTGGGCATCCCAGATGATGCTGTCTGCTTCCAGGGAGGGAGGGCTGCCTTCTTCAATGTAGCACTTGTACCTGGCAACCACAGGTGGCAGTGCAGCTGATGGTGTCGAATGGGAGTGGAAAGACATCAGCTGGTGACCCATGCCTTGCACACAATGCAAGCACATGTGCACTGGTCCCCCTCATTTACCGATGACTTCAAGAGGAGTTGGGGAAATAAAAGAGGAAAGTGCAACTGCAGTGCCAGCTTCCAAGGACCCCATTATATCCAGAAAAGTCCCCACCGTTTCCTCCATCACTCAATGGCTAGCATGCTTACGAGTATATCCATCCCCTTACCCCAATCAGGGTCAGATAAAGGCTCTATGGGGCAGACACATGGAAGGTAAGTGGGAATCCACGGGTAAGATGCAGGGGGAGGGCCAGGTATTCCATTGGGAGCTTGAGTCAGAGCACAAAAGTCCAGCACTCAGGAAATGGCTGAAGTGTGGCCAAAAGCCCAATGCTAAGGAAAAGGCTAATGGGTTAAAAAAAATTCTAGCATTCAGGAAATCGGTGATGCGTGGTCAAAAGCACAAAATCCCAGCACCCAGGAAATGGCTGATGCATGGCCAAAAGCACAAAAGCCCAGCACTCAGGAAATGGCTGATGCGTGGACAAGAGCACAAAAGCCCAGCACTCAGGAAATGGCTGATGCATGGCCAAAAGCACAAAAGCCCAGCACTCAGGAAATGGCTGATGTGTGACCGAAAGCACAAAAGCCCAGGACCCAGGAAATGGCTGATGCATGACCAAGAGCACAAACTCGAAGCACTTGGGAAATGGGTCATGTGTGGCCAAAAGCACAAAAGGCCAGCACTCAGGAAATGGCTGAAGTGCAGATAAAAGCACAAAAACTGAGCACTTAGGAAATGGCTAAAGCGTGGCCAAGAGCACAAAAGTCCAGCACTCGGGAAATGGCTGATACGTGGCCAAAAGCACAAAAGCCCAGTCTTCAGGAAAAGGCTGATGCATGGCCAAAAGCACAAAAGCCCAGCACTCAGGAAATGGCTGATGCATGGCCAAAAGCACAAAAGCCCAGTCCTGAGGAAATGGCTGATGCGTGGCCAAAATCACAAAAGCCCAGTCCGCAGGAAATGGTTGATCTGTGGCCAAAAGAACAAAATCCAAATGCTCAGGAAATGGCTGATGCATGGCCAAAAGCACAAAAGCCCAGCACTCAGGAAATGGCTGATGCGCGGCTAAAAGCACAACAGTCCAGTCCTCAGGAAATGGCTGAGGTGTGGCCAAAAGCACAAACGCCCAGAACTCAGGAAATGGCTGATGCGTGGCCAAAAGAACAAAAGCTGAGTACTCAGGAAATGGCTGATCTGTGGCCCAAAAGCACAAAAGCCCAGCACTCAGGAAATGGCTGCTATGTGACCAAAAGCACAAAAGCCCAGAAATCAGGAAATGGCTAATGCATGGCCAAAAGCACAAAAGCCCAGCACTCAGGAAATGGCTGATGCATGGCCAAAAGCACAAAATCCAAACGCTCAGGAAAAGGCTGATACGTGGCCAAAAGCACAAAATACAAGCACTCAGGAAATGGCTGATGTGTGGCCAAAAGCATAAAATCCCAGCACTCAGGAAATGGCTGATGTGTGGCCAAAAGCACAAAATCCCAGCACTCAGGAAATGGCTGATGCATGGCCAAAAGCACAAAAACCCAGCACTCAGGAAATGGCAAATGCGTGGCCAAGAGCACAAAAGAACAGCACTCAGGAAATGGCTGATGCCTGGCAAGAGCACAAAAGCCCAGCACTCAGGAAATGGCTGATGCAGAGCAAAAAGCACAAAAACCCAGCACTCAGGAAATGGGTGAAGCGTGGCCAAGAGTACAAAAGAACAGTACTCAGGAAATGGCTGATGCACAGCCAAAAGCACAAAAGCCCAGCACTCAGGAAATGGCTGATGCATGGCCAAAAGCACAAAAGCCCTGTCCTCAGGAAATGGCTGATGCGTGACCAAAAGCACAAAATCCAAGCACTCAGGAAATGGCTGATATGTGGCCAAAAGCACAAAATTCAAGCACTCAGGAAATGGCTGATGTGTGGCCAAAAGCACAAAATCCCAGCACTCAGGAAATGGCTGAAGCAGGCCAAAAGCACAAAAGCACAGCTCCCAGGAAATGGCTGATGCAGGCCAAAAGCACAAAAGCCCAGCTAACAGGAAATGGCTGATGCATGGCCAAAGCACAAAAGCCCAGCACTCAGGAAATGGCTGATGTGTGACCAAAAGCACAAAAGCCCAGAACCCAGGAAATGGCTGATGCATGACCAAGAGCACAAACTCGAAGCACTTGAGAAATGGGTCATGTGTGGCCAAAAGCACAAAAGCCCAGCACTCAGGAAATGGCTGAAGCGCAGATAAAAGCACAAAAACCGAGCACTCAGGAAATGGCTGATGCGTGGCCAAGAGCACAAAAGACCAGCACTCGGGAAATGGCTGATACGTGGCCAAAAGCACAAAAGCCCAGTCTTCAGGAAAAGGCTGATGCATGGCCAAAAGCACAAAAGCCCAGCAGTCAGGAAATGGCTGATGCATGGCCAAAAGCACAAAAGCCCAGTCCTCAGGAAATGGCTGATGCGTGGCCAAAAGCACAAAAGCGCAGTACTCAGGAAATGGTTGATGCGTGGCCAAAAGCACAAAATCCCAGCACTCAGGTAATGGCTGATGTATGGATAAAAGCACAAAAGCCCAGCACTCAGGAAATTGCTGATGCGCGGCTAAAAGCACAACAGCCCAGTCCTCAGGAAATGGCTGAGGCGTGGCCAAAAGCACAAAAGCCCAGCATTCAGGAAATGGCTGATGCATGGCCAAAAGCACAAAAGCCGAGTACTCAGGAAATGGCTGATCTGTGGACTAAAAGCACAAAAGCCCAGCAGTCAGGAAATGGCTGATATGTGGCCAAAAGCACAAAAGCCCAGCACTCAGGAAATGGCTGAGGCATGGCCAAAAGCACAAAAGCCCAGCACTCAGGAAATGGCTGATCATGGCCAAAAGCACAAAATCAAACACTCGGAAATGGCTGATCGTGGCCAAAAAGCACAAAAAACCCAGCACTCAGAAATGAAATGATGTGTGGCCAAAACACAAAATCAACACTCGGAAATGGTTGATGCATAGCCTAAGCACAAAGCCCAGCACTCAGGAAATGGCTGATGCGTAAAAGCACAAAACCCAAACACTCTGGAAATGGCTGATGCGTGGACAAGAGCACAAAAGCCCAGCACTCAGGTAATGGCTGCTGCAGAGCCAAAAGCACAAAAACCCAGCACACAGGAAATGGCTGATGCGTGGCCAAGAGCACAAAAGCCCAGCACTCAGAAAATGGCTGATGCACAGCAAAAAGCGCAAAAACCCAGTACACAGGAAATGGGTGATGCGTGGCCAAACTAAAATCAGGCACTCAGGAAATGGCTGATGCATGGCCAAAAGCAAAAAAACAGTACTCAGGAAAATAGCTGATGCATGTGGCCAAAAGCAAAAAAGCCCAGCACTCAGGAAATGGCTGATGCACGGCTAAAAGTACAAAACCTATCACTCAGGAAATGGCTGATGTGTGGCCAAAAGCACAAAAGCTCAGTACTCAGGAAATGGCTGATGCGTGGATAAAAGAACAAAATATAAAGCACTCAGGAAATGGCTGATGCATGGCCAAGAGCACAAAAGCCCACCACTAAGGAAATGGGTGATGTGCGGTCAAAAGCACAAAATCCCAGCACTCAGGAAATGGCTGGGCGTGGCCAAAGCACAAAGAGCAGCACTTAGGAAATGTGATCATGTGAAGCACAAAATCCAGAACTCAGGAAATGGCTGATATGTGACCAAAAGCACAAAAGCCCAGCACTCAGGAAATGGCTGATGTGTGGCCAAAAGTATAAAATCCCAGCACTCAGGAAATGGCTGATGTGTGGCCAAAAGCACAAAATCCCAGCACACAGGAAATGGTTGATGCATGGCCAAAAGCACAAAAGCCCAGCACTCAGGAAATGGCTGATGTGTTGCCAAAAGTATAAAATCCCAGCACTCAGGAAATGGCTGATGTGTGGCCAAAAGCACAAAATCCCAGCACTCAGGAAATGGCTGATGCAGAGCCAAAAGCACAAAAACCCAGCACTCAGGAAATGGCTGATGCATGGCCAAGAGCACAAAAGCCCAGCAATCAGGTAATGGCTGATGCCTGGCAAGAGCACAAAAGCCCAGCACTCAGGAAATGGCTGATGCAGAGCCAAAAGCACAAAAACCCAGCACTCAGGAAATGGCTGATGCGTGACCAAAAGCACAAAAGCCCAGCACTCAGAAAATGGCTGATGCACAGCCAAAAGCACAAAAACCCAGTACACAGGAAATGGCTGATGCACAGCCAAAAGCACAAAAACCCAGTACACAGGAAATGGCTGATGCGTGGCCAAGAGCACAAAATCCAGGCACTCAGGAAATGGCTGATGCATGGCCAAAAGCACAAAAACCCAGTACTCAGGAAATAGCTGATGCATGGCCAAAAGCCAAAAAGCCCAGCACTCAGGAAATGACTGATGCGTGGCTAAAAGTACAAAACATATCACTCAGGAAATGGCTGATGTGTGGCCCAAAGCTCAGTACTCAGGAAATGGCTGATGCGCGGATAAAAGAACAAAATCCAAGCACTCAGGAAATGGCTGATGCATGGCCAAGAGCACAAAAGCCCACCACTAAGGAAATGGCTGATGTGCGGTCAAAAGCACAAAATCCCAGCACTCAGGAAATGGCTGAAGTGTGGCCAAAAGCACAAAAGAGCAGCACTTAGGAAATGGCTGACGCGTGGCCAAAAGCACAAAATACAAGAACTCAGGAAATGGCTGATATGTGGCCAAAAGCACAAAAGCCCAGCACTCAGGAAATGGCTGAGGCATGTCCAAAAGCACAAAAGCCCAGCACTCAGGAAATGGCTGATGCATGGCCAGAAGCACAAAATCCAAACACTGAGGAAATGGCTGATACGTGGCCAAAAGCACAAAAACCCAGCACTCAGGAAATGGCTGATGTGTGGCCAAAACCAAAAAATCCAGCACTCAGGAAATGGTTGATGCATGGCCAAAAGCACAAAGCCCAGCACTCAGGAAATGGCTGATGCACAGCCAAAAGCACAAACCCAACACTCAGGAAATGAGCTGATCAGTGGCCAAGAGCACAAAATAGCGGCGTAGGTAATGGCTGCTGAGCCAAAAGCACAAAACCCAGCACACAAATGGCTGATACAGTGGCCAAGACACAAAAGCCCAGCACTCAGAAAATGGCTGATGCAGAGCCAAAAGCACAAAAACCCAGTACACAGGAAATGGCTGATGCGTGGCCAAGAGCACAAAATCCAGGCACTCAGGAAATGGCTGATGCATGGCCAAAAGCAAAAAAAACCAGTACTCAGGAAATAGCTGATGCATGGCCAAAAGCAAAAAAGCCCAGCACTCAGGAAATGGCTGATGCGCGGCTAAAAGTACCAAACCTATCACTCAGGAAATGGCTGATGTGTGGCCAAAAGCACAAAAGCTCAGTACTCAGGAAATGGCTGATGCGTGGATAAAGAACAAAATACAAAGCACTCAGGAAATGGCTGGTGCAGGCAGAACACAAAAAGCCCACCACTAAAATGGGTGAGATGTGCGGGTCAAAAGCACAAATCCCAGCACTCAGGAAATGGCTGAGCGTGGCCAAAAGCCTGATCCAGAACTCAGGAAATGGCTGATGTGTGCCAAAAGCACAAAAGCCCAGCACTCAGGAAATGGCTGATGTGTGGCCAAAGTATAAAATCCAGCACTCAGGAAATGGCTGATGTGTGGCCAAAAGCACAAATCAGCACTCAGGAAATGGTAGATGCATGGCCAGGCACAACAAAGCCCAACAGCAGGGAAATGGCTGATGTGTGGCCAAAAGTATAAAACCAACACTCAGAAATATAGCTGATGTGTGGCCAAAACACAAAATCTAGCACTCAGGGAAATGGCTGATGCAGAGCCAAAAACACAAAAAACCCAGCACTCAGGAAATGAGCTGATGTGGCCAACACAAAAGCCCAGCACTCAGGTAATGGCTGATGCCTGGCAAAAGCACAAAGCCCAGCACTCAGGAAATACAAGCAGATGCAGAACCAAAAGCACAAAACCCAGCACTCAGAAATGGCTGATGTGTGGCCAAAACTAAAAAGCTAGCACTCAGAAAATGGCTGATGCACAATGGCTTACACAAAACCCAGTACACAGGAAATGGCTGATCGTGACCAATGAGCACAAAATCCAGGCACTCAGGAAATGGCTGATGCATGGCCTAAGCCTAAAACCCAAGTACTCAGGAAATAAGCTGATGCATGGCAATAAGCTAAAAATCCAGCACTCAGAAAATGGCTGATGTGGCCAAAAGCCTAAAAGCTCAGTACTCAGAAATGGCTGATCGTGGATAAAGAACAAAATCAAGCACTCAGGAAATGGCTGATCTGGCCAAAACAAAAACCCACTACTAGGAAATGGCTGATGTCGGTCTCAGCACAAAATCCAGCACTCAGGAAATGGCTGAGTGTGGCCAACACAAAATGCAAGAACTCAGGAGTATGGCTGATGTGTGTTAAGCACAAGCCCAGCACTCGGGAAGTAGCTGTTCATGCAGCCAAGCACAAAAACCAACCTCAGAAATGGCAGATGTTGGCCATGAGCACAAATCCCAGCACTCAGAAATGGCTGATGCCTGGCAAGAGCACAAAAGTCCAGCACTCAGGAAATGGCTGATGCAGATCCAAAAGCACAAAAATCGAGCACTCAGAAAATGGCTGATGCGTGACGAAGAGCTCAAAAGCCCAGCACTCAGGAAATGGCTGATGCACTGCCAAAAAAAAAAACAGTACACAGGAAATGGCTGATGTGTGGCCAAGAGTACAAAATCCAGGCACTCAGGAAATGGCTGATGCATGGCCAAAAGTACAAAAACCAAGTACTCAGGAAATAGCTGATACATTGCCAAAAGCAAAAAAGCCAAGCACTCAGGAAATGGCTGATGGGTGGCTAAAGCACAAAACCTATCCTCAGGAAATGGCTGATGTGAGAGACCAAAGCACAAGCTCAGAACTCAGGGAAATGGCTGATGCGTGGATAAGCTTCCAAAATCAAGCACTCAGGAAATGGCTGATGCAGCACCAAAAGCACAAAATCAAGAACTCAGAAGATAGCTGATATGGTCAAAAGCACAAAATCTCAGCACTCAGGAAATGGCTTATGCGTGGCCAAAATCACAGAAGTCCAGCACTCAGGAAATGGCTGATGCATGGCCAAAAGCACAAAAGCCCAGCACTTAGGAAATGGTTGATGCACGGCTAAAAGCACAAAAGCCCAGTCCTCAGGAAATGGCTGATGCGTGGCCAAAAGCACAAAAGTCCAGCACTCAGGAAATGGCTGATGTGTGGCCAAAAGCACAAAAGCCGAGTACTCAGGAAAAGGCTGATCTGTGGCCCAAGCACAAAAGCTCAGCACTCAGGAAATGGCTGATGTATTACAGCACAAAAAGCCAGCACTCAGAAATGATGTGGCCAAAAGCACAAAATCAGCACTCAGAAATGGCTGATGTGGCCAAGCACAAAATCCAGCACTCAGAAATACTGAAACAACCAAAAGCACAAAACTAGCTCCCAGGAATGGCTGATGCAGGCCAAAAGCACAAAAAGCCCAGCTCCAGAATGGCTGATCGCAGCCAAAAGCACAAAAGCCCAGCACTCAGGAAATGGCTGATGTGTGACCAAAAAAACAAAAGCCCAGACCCCAGGAAATGGCCAAAAGCACAAACCTAGTACTCAAGAAATGGCTCGTGTACAAAAGCCTAAAAGTCAAGCACTCAGGAATGATTGATTCAGGCCCAAAGTCTAGCACTCAGAAATGGCTGATGCTTGGCCAAAGCACAAAAATCTAAGCACTGAAATGGCGGAAGGTGGTCATGCACAAAAGCACAGTCTCAGGAAATGGCTGATGCGAAATAGCACAAAAAGCCAGCACTTGGGAATGGTGATGCGTAGAAGCACAAAATTAAGCACCTGGAAATGGCTGATGTGTGGTCAAAAGCACAAAACCCAGCACTGTGGAATGGCTCCTGTGTTGCTAAAGCACAAAGTCCAGCACTTGAAACGGTTGATGTCTGCCAGCACAAATCTAAGCACTCTGCGGAAGAGGCTGATATGTGGACAGAAACACAAAAGCCCAGCACTACAAATGGCTGATGTGTGGCAGAAGCACAAAATCCAAGCACTCAGTAAATGGCTGATGTGTGCTGCGCCAAAAATCCCAGCACTATGAAATGGTTGATGTCCAAAAGCACAAAGCCCAGCACTCTGGAATGATGTCGTGCAAGGCACAAAATCCCAGCACTCAGAAAATGGCTAATGTGGCCAAAGCACAAAACCTATCACTCAGGAAATGGCTGATGGGCCAAAAGCACGTGCAAGTCCTGTCCTCAGAAATGGGTGGTGCGTGGTCAGAAGCACAAAAGCTCAGCATTCATTAAATGGCTGGTGGAGGCCAAGAACAAAAAGCCTACACTAAGGAATGCCTGATGTCCAAAGCATAGCTCAGAACCAGAAATGGCTGATGGCCAAGAGGCAAAATCTAAGCACACATTGGCTGACACGTGTTAAGGCACAAAACCCAGTACCTGGAAATGGCTGTGAACCAAGAGCCAGCCCAGCACTGAATGGCTGATATGGGCCAAAGCACAAAAGTCCCGTACTCAGGAAATGGCTGATGTGTGACCACGAACTCTCAAGCACTTGGGAAATGTCTATGTGGCCTAAAGCACAAAAGCCCAGCAGTCAGGAATTGCTGATGTGGCAGAGGACAAAATCTGACAGGAAATGGCTGATCTGTCTCCAAGAGAACAAAAGCCAGCACTCAGGGAATGGCTGATCATGTGGCCAAAAGCACAAAAGCCCAGCACTAGAATGGCTGATGAGGGCCAAAGCACAAAAATCCAGCACTCAGGAAATGGCTTATGTGGCGAAAAGCACAAAAGCCCAGCACCTGAAATGGTTAATGTGAGGCAAAGGCACAAAAGCCCAGCACTCGGAAATGGCTGATGCGTGGCCAAAAGCACAAATGCTCAGCACTCAGGAAATGGGAGGATATGTGGCCAAAGCAAAAGCCAGTCCTCAGGAAATGGCTGATGCGTGGCCAAAAGCACAAATCCCAGTCTCAGAAATGGCTGAAATCTTGGCCAAAAGCACAAAGACCAGCACTTAGTAAATGGCTGATGTGCTGCCTAAAGCACAAAAGCTCCTGCACCCAGGAAATGGCTGACATGGCTGGCCAAAGGCAGAAAATCCCAGCACTCAGGAAATGGCTGATGTGTGGCCAAAGCACAAAATCTAAGCACTCAGTAAATGGCTGACATGTGGCCAAAAGCACAAAAGCCCAGCACTCAGGAAATGGCTGATATGTGGCCAAAAGCACAAAAGCCCAGCACTCAGGAAATGGCTGATGTGTGGCCAAAAGCACAAAAGCCCAGCACTCAGGAAATGGCTGATATGTGGCCAAAAGCACAAAAGCTCAGTACTCAGGAAATGGCTGATATGTGGCCAAAAGCACAAAAGTCCCAGCACTCAGGAAATGGCTGATGTGTGGCCAAAAGCACAAAAGCCCAGCACTCAGGAAATGGCTGATGCTGTGCCAAAAGCACAAAAGCCAAGCACTCAGGAAATGGCTGATATGTGGCCAAAAGCACAAAAGCCCAGCACTCAGGAAATGGCTGATTGTGGCCAAAAGCACAAATCTACAAGCACTCAGTAAATGGCTGACATGTGGCCAAAAGCACAAAAGCCCAGCACTCAGGAAATGGCTGATATGTGGCCAAAGGCACAAAAGCCCACCACTCAGGAAATGGCTGATGCGTGGCCAAAAGCACAAAAGCCCAGCACTCAGGAAATAGCTGATGTGTGGCCAAAAGCACAAAAGCCCAGCACTCAGGAAATGGCTCATGTGAGGACAAAAGCACAAAAGCCCAGCACTCAGGAAATGGCTCATGTGAGGACAAAAGCACAAAAGACCAGCACTAAGGAAATGGCTAATATGTGGCCAAAAGCACAAAAGGCCAGTCCTCAGGAAATGGCTATTGCCAAAAGCCCTGCACTCAAAAAATGGCTGATGCGCGGCCAAAAGCACAAAAGCCCAGCACTCAGGAAATGGCTGATGCATGGCCAAAGGCACAAAAGCCCAAAACTCAGGAAATGGCTGATATGTGGCCAAAAGCACAAAAGCCCAGAACTCAGGAAATGGCTGATTTACGGCCAAAAGCACAAACTACAAGCACTCAGGAAATGGCTGATGTGTGGCCAAAAGCACAAAAACCCAGTACTCAAGAAATGGCTCATGTGTGACCAAAAGCACAAAAGTCCAGCACTCAGGAAATGGCTGATCTGTGGCCCAAAAGCATAAAAGCCCAGCACTCAGGAAATGGCTGATGCATGGCCAAAAGCACAAAATCCAAGCACTCAGGAAATGGCAGAAGGCCAAAAGCACTAAAGCCCAGTCCTCAGGAAATGGCTGATGCGCGGCCAAATGCACAAAAGCCTAGCACTTGGGAAATGGGTGATGCGTGGCCAGAAGCACAAAATCCAAGCACTCAGGAAATTGCTGATGTGTGGCCAAAAGCACAAAAACCCAGTATTCAAGAAATGTCTCATGTGTGGCCAAAAGCACAAAAGTCCAGCACTCAGAAAATGGCTGATCTGTGGCAATTAAGCACAAAAGCCTAGCACTGGTCCCACTCATTTACCGATGACTTCAAGAGGACTGGGGAAAAGAAAAGAGGAAAATGCAACTGCAGTGCCAGCTTCCAAGGACCCCATTATATCCAGAAAAGACCCACCGTATCCTCCATCACTCAATGGCTGGCATGCTTAGGAGTATATCCATCCCTCTACCCCCCCAGGGTTAGACAAAGGCTCTATGGAGCAGACACATGGAAGGTTAGTGGGAATCCGGGGTAGATGCAGGGGGAGGGCCAGGTATTCCATTGGAAGCTTGAGACAGAGCACAAAAGTCCAGCACTCAGGAAATATCTGATGCATGGCCAAAGGCACAAAAGCCCAACACACAGGAAATGGCTGAAATGTGGCCAAAGGCACAAATGCCCAGAACTCAGGAAATGGCAGATGCACGGCCAAAAGCACAAACTCCAAGCACTCAGGAAATGGCTGATGAGTGGCCAAAAGCACAAAAACCCAGTACTCAAGAAATGGCTCTTGTGTGACCAAAAGCACAAAAGACGAGGACTCAGGAAATGGCTGATCTGTGGCCCAAAAGCATAAAAGTCTAGCACTCAGGAAATGGCTGATGCATGGCCAAAAGCACAAAATCCAAGCACTCAGGAAATGGCAGATGCGTGGCCCAAAAGCACAAAAGCCCAGTCCTCAGGAAATGGCTGATGCGCGGCCAAAAGCACAAAAGCCTAGCACTCGGGAAATGGGTGATGCGTGGCCAGAAGCACAAAATCCAAGCACTCAGTAAATGGCTGATGTGTGGCCAAAAGCACAAAAAACCAAGTATTCAAGAATTGGCTCATGTGTGGCCAAAAGCACAAAAGCCCAGCACTCAGGAAATGACTGATGCGTGGCCAAAATCACAAAAGCCCAGTACTCAGGAAATGACAGATGTGTGGCTAAAAGCACAAAATCCAAGCACTCTGAAAATGGCTGATATGTGGCCAAAAGCACAAAATCCAAGCAACTCAGGAAATGGCTGATGTGTGGCCAAAAGCACAAAATCCTAGAACTCAGTAAATGGCAGATGCAGGCCAAAAGCACAAAAGCACAGCTCCCAGGAAAAGGCTGATGCAGGCCAGAAGCACAAAAGCCCAGCACTCAGGAAATGGCTGATGTGTCACTAAAAGCACAAAGGCCCAGAACCCAGGAAATGGCTGATGCGTGACCAAGAGCACAAAAGTCCAGCACTCATGAAATGGCTGATGCGTGGCCAAGAGCACAAAATTTCAGCACTCAGGAAATGTCTGATGCGTGGCCAAAAGCACAAAATCCAAGCACTCAGGAAATGACTGATGCAAGATAAAAGCAAAAAATCCCAGCACTCAGGAAATGGCTGATGTGCAGCCAAAAGCAGAAAAACCCAGCACTCAGGAAATGGCTGATGCGTGGCCAAGAGCACAAAAGCCCAGCACTCAGGAAATGGCTGATGCACAGCCAAAAGCACAAAAACCCAGCACTCAGGAAATGGCTGATGCGTGGCCAAGAGCACAAAAGCCCAGCACTCAGGAAATGGCTGATGTGTGGCAAACAGCACAAAATCCAGGCACTCAGGAAATGGCTGATGTGTGGCCAAAACCACAAAAACCCAGTACTCAGGAAATGGCTCATGCATGGCCAAAAGCATAAAAAGCCCCAGCACTCAGGGAAATGGCTGCCAAAGGCCAAAAGCACAAAATCCAGCACTCAGAAATGGCTGATACGGCCAAAGCAAAAAGCTCAGTACCTGTGGAAAATGGCTGATGCGGGCTAAGCCAAAAAATTAAAGCACTCAGGAAATGGCTGATGCATGGCCAAGAGCATAAAAGCCAACCACTCAGGAAATGGCTGATGTGCGGTCAAAAGCACAACATCCCAGCACTCAGGAAATGGCTGATGCATGGCCAAAAGCACAAAAGCCCAGCACTCAGGAAGTGGCTGATGCGTGGCCAAAAGCACAAAAGCACAGCACTTAGGAAATGGATGATGCGTGGCCAAAAGCACAAAAGCCCAGCACTCAGGAAATGGCTGATATGTGGCCAAAAGCACAAATCAAAGCACTCAGGAAGTGGCTGATATGTGGCCAGAAACACAAAAGCCCAGCACTCACAAAATGGCAGATGCATGGCCAAAAGCACAAAATTCAAGCACTCAGGAAATGGCTGTTTTGTGGCCAAGAGCACAAAAATCCCAGCACTGAGGAAATGGCTGATGTGTTGCCAAAAGCACAAAACCCATCACTCAGGAAATGGCTAATGCGTGGCCAAAAGCACAAAAGTCCAGTCCTCAGGAAATGGTTGATGCGTGGCCATAAGTACAAAAGCCCAGCATTCATTAAATGGCTGATGTGTGGCCATAAGCACAAAAGCCCAGCACTCAGGAAATGGCTGATGCGTGGCCAAAAGCATAAAAGCCCAGAACCCAGGAAATGGCTGGTGCGTGGCCAAGAGCACAAAATCTAAGCACTCAGGAAATGGCTGATAAGTGGCCAAAAGCACAAAATCTCACAACTCAGGAAATGGCTGATGAGTGACCACGAGCACAAACTCAAAGCACTTGAGAAATGGCTCATGTGTGGCCAAAAGCACAAAAGCCCAGCAGTCAGGAAATGGCTGATGTGTGGCCAAGAGTACAAAATCCAAGTACTCAGGAAATGGCTGATGCATCTCCAAGAGCACAAAAGCCCAGCACTCAGGGAATGGCTGACATGTGGCCAAAAGCACAAAAACCCAGCACTCAGGAAATGGCTGATATGTGGCCAAAAGCACAAAAGCCCTGCACTCGGGAAATGGCTACGTGGCAAAAAACACAAAAGCCCACCACTCAGGAAATGGCTGATGCGTGGCCAAAAGGACAAAAGCCCAGCACTCAGGAAATAGCTGATATGTGGCCAAAGCACAAAAGCCCACTACTCAGGAAATGGCTGATGCGTGGCCAAAAGCACAAAAACCCAGCACTCAGGAAATAGCTGATGTGTGGCCAAAAGCACAAAATCCAAAAATTCAGGAAATGGCTTATGCGAGGCCAAAAGCAGAAAAGCCCAGCACTCAGGAAATGGCTGATATGTAGCCAAAAGCACAAAATCCCACCACTCAGGAAGTGGCTGAAGCGCTGCCAAAATCACAAAAGCCCAGCACTCAGGAAACGGCTAATGTGAGGCCTAAAGCACAAAAGCCCAGCACTCGTGAAATGGCTGATGCGTGGCCAAAAGCACAAATGCCCAGCACTCAGGAAAAGGTGGATATGTGGTCAAAAGCACAAAAGCCCCGTCCACAGAAGATGGCTGGTATGTGGCCAAAAGCACAAAAGCCCAGCACCCAGAAAATTGCTGACGCATGACCAAAAGCACAAAAGCCCAGCACACAGGAAATGGCTGCGGCATGGCCAAAGGCACATAAGCCCAGCACTCAGGAAAAGGCTGATGTGGCCAAAAGCACAAAATCCAAGCACTCAGGAAATGGCTGATATGTGGCCAAAAGCACAAAAGCCCAGCACTCAGGAAATGTCTGATATGTGGCCAAAAGCACAAAAGCGTACCACTCAGGAAATGGCTGATGGATGCCAAAAGCACAAAATACCAGCACTCAGGAAATAGCTGATGTGTGCCCAAAAGCACAATATCCCAGCACTCAGGAAATGGCTCATGGGGGGCCAAAAGCACAAAAGACCAGCACTCCGGAAATGGCTGATGCATGGCCAAAAGCACAAAAGCCCAGCACTCAGAAAATGGCTGAAATGTGGCCAAAAGCACAAAATCTCAGTCCTCAGGAAATGGCAGATGCGCGGCCAAAAGCAAAAAAGCCCGGTCCTCAGAAAATGACTGGTATGTGGCCAAAAGCACAAAAGCCCAGCACCCAGGAAATGGCTGATGCACTACCAAATGCACAAAAGCCCAGCACCCAGGAAATGGCTGATGCATTGTCAAAGGCACAAAAGCCCAACACTCAGGAAATGGCTGATATGTGGCAAAAAGCACAAAAGCACAGAACTCAGGAAATGGCTGATGCGCTGCCAACTGCACAAAATCCAAGCACTCAGGAAATGGCTGATGTGTGGCCAAAAGCACAAAAACCCAGTACTCAAGAAATGGCTCATGTGTGACCAAAAGCACAAATGTCCAGCACTCAGGAAATGGCTGATCTGTGGCCCAAAAGCATAAAAGTCTAGCACTCAGGAAATGGCTGATGCATGGCCAAAAGCACAAAATTCAAGCACTCTGGAAATGGCAGAAGCGTGGCCAAAAGCACTAAAGCCCAGTCCTCAGGAAATGGCTGATGCGCATCCAAAAGCACAAAAGCCTAGCACTTGGTAAATGGGTGATGCGTGGCCAGAAGCACAAAATCCAAACACTCAGGAAATGGCTGATCTGTGGCCAAAAGCACAAAAACCCAGTATTCAAGAAATGGCTCATGTGTGGCCAAAAGCACAAAAGTCCAGCACTCAGGAAATGGCTGATCTGTGGCCCAAAAGCACAAAAGCCTAGCACTGGTCCCCCTCATTTACCGATAACTTCAAGAGGACTGGAGAAAATAAAAGAGGAAAATGCAACTGCAGTGCCTACTTCCAAGGACCCCATTATATCCAGAAAAGTCCCCACCATTTCCTCCATCACTCAATGGCTATCATGCTTAGTAGTATATCCATCCCCTTACCACCTCAGGGTTAGACAAAGGCTCTATGGGGCAGACACTTGGAAGGAAAGTGGGAATCCGGGGGTAAGATGCAGGGGGAGGACCAGGTATTCCATTGGGAGCTTGAATCAGAGCACAAAAGTCCAGCACTCAGGAAATGGCTGATGTATGGCCAAAGGCACAAAAGCCCAACACTCAGGAAATGGCTGAAATGTGGCCAAAAGCACAAAAGCCCAGAACTCAGGAAATGGCTGACGCGCGGCCAAAAGAACAAAATCCAAGCACTCAGGAAATGGCTGATGTGTGGCCAAAAGCACAAAAATCCAGTACTGAAGAAATGGCTCATGTGTGACCGAAACCACAAAAGTCCAGGACTCAGGAAATGGCTGATCTGTGGCCCAAAAGCATAAAAGTCTAGCACTCAGGAAATGGCTGATGCATGGCCAAAAGCACAAAATCCAAGCACTCAGTGAATAGCAGAAGCGTGGCCAAAAGCACAAAAGCCCAGCCCACAGGAAATGGCTGATGCGCGGCCAAAAGCACAAAAGCCTAGCACTCGGGAAATGGGTGATGCGTGGCCAGAAGCGCAAAATCCAAGCACTCAGGAAATGGCTGATGTGTGGACAAAAGCACAAAAACCCAGTATTCAAGAATTGGCTGATGTGTGGCCAAAACCACAAAAGTCCAGCACTCAGGAAATGGCTGATCTGTGGCACAGAACCACAAAAGCCTAGCACTGGTCCCCCTCATTTACCGATGACTTCAAGAGGACTGGGGAAAATAAAAGAGGAAATGCGACTGCAGTGCCAGCTTCCAAGGACCCCATTATATCCAGAAAAGTCCCCACCGTTTCCTCCATCACTGAATGGCTGGCATGATTAGGAGTATATCCATCTCTTACCACCTCAAGGTTAGACAAAGGCTCTATGGGGCAGACACATGGAAGGTAAGTGGGAATCCGGGGGTAAGATGCAGGGGGAGGGCCAGGTATTCCATTGGGAGCTTGAGTCAGAGCACAAAAGTCCAGCACACAGGAAATGGCTGATGTGTGGCCAAAAGCCCAAAGCTAAGGTAAAGGCAAATGGGTTAAACAAAATTCTAGCACTCTGGAAATGGGTGATGCGTGGCCAAAAGCACAAAAGCCCAGCACCCAGGAAATGGCTGATGCGTGGCCAAAAGCACAAAAGCCCAGCACTCAGGAAATGGCTGATATGTGGCCAAAAGCACAAAAGCCAAGCACTCAGGAAATGGCTGATATGTGGCAAAAAGCACAAAAGGCCAGCACCCAGGAAATGATTGATACATGGCCAAAAGCACAAAAGCGCAGTCCTCAGGAAATGGTTGATGCATGGTCGAAAGCACAAAATCCAGGCACTCAGGAAATGGCAGATGCGTGGCCAAAAGCACAAAAGTCCAGCACTCAGGAAATGGCTGATACGTGGCGAATAGCACAAAATCCAAGCACTCTGGAAATCGCTGATGCATGGCCAAATGCACAAAAGCCAGTCCTCAGGAAATGGTTGATGGATGGCCAAAAGCACAAAATCAAAGCACTCAGGAAATGGCTGATGCGTGGCCAAAAGCACAAAAGCCCAGCACTCAGGAAATGGCTGATCTGTGGCCCAAAAGCACAAAAGTCTAGCACTGGTCCCCCTCATTTACCGATGACTTCAAGAGGACTGGGGAAAATAAAAGAGGAAAATGCGACTGCAGTGCCAGCTTCCCAAGGACCCCATTATATCCAGAAAAGTCCCCACCGTTTCCTCCATCACTGAATGGCTGGCATGATTAGGAGTATATCCATCGTCTTACCACCCTCAGGGTTAGACAAAGGCTCTATGGGGTAGACACATGGAAGGTAAGTGGGAATCCGGGGGTAAGATGCAGGGGGAGGGCCAGGTATTCCATTGGGAGCTTGAGTCAGACCACAAAAGTCCAGCACGCAGGAAATGGCTGATGATGTGGCCAAAAGCCCAAAGCTAAGGTAAAGGCAAATGGGTTAAACAAAAATTCTAGCACTCTGGAAATGGGTGATGCATGGCCAAAAGCACAAAAGCCCAGCTCCCAGGAAATGGCTGATGCGTGGCCAAAAGCACAAAAGCCCAGCACTCAGGAAATGGCTGATATGTGGCCAAAAGCACAAAAGCCAAGCACTCAGGAAATGGCTGATATGTGGCAAAAAGCACAAAAGGCCAGCACCCAGGAAATGATTGATACATGGCCAAAAGCACAAAAGCACAGTCCTCAGGAAATGGTTGATGCATGGTCAAAAGCACAAAATCCAGGCACTCAGGAAATGGCTGATGCGTGGCCAAAAGCACAAAAGTCCAACACTCAGGAAATGGTTGATACGTGGCGAATAGCACAAAATCCAAGCACTCTGGAAATCGCTGATGCGTGGCCAAATGCACAAAAGCCAGTCCTCAGGAAATGGTTGATGGATGGCCAAAAGCACAAAATCAAAGCACTCAGGAAATGGCTGATGCGTGGCCAAAAGCACAAAAGCCCAGCACTCAGGAAATGGCTGATATGTGGCCAAAAACACAAAATCCCAGCACTCAGGAAATGGCTGATGCATGGCCAAAAGCACAAAAGCCCGGTCCTCAGGAAAAGGCTGATGCATGGCCAAAAGCACAAAAGCCCAGCACCCAGGAAATGGCTGAAGCATGGCCAAAAGCACAAATGCCCAGCAATCAGGAAATGGCTGATATGTGGCCAAAAGCACAAAAGCCCAGCACCCAGGAAATGACTGATGCAGGCCAAAAGCACAAAATCCCAGCACTGCAGAAATGGCTGATTCAGGCCAAAAGCACAAAAGCCCAGCACTCAGGAAATAGCTGATGTGTGGCCAAAAGCAGGAAAGCCCAGCACTCAGGAAATGGCTCATGTGAGGCCGAAAGCTCAAAAGCCGATCACTTGGGAAAATTCTGATACGAGGCCAAAAGCACAAAAGTCCAGCACTCAGGAAATGGCTGATATGTGGCCAAAAGCACAAAAGCCAAGTCCTCAGGAAATGGCTGATATGTGGTCAAAAGCTCAAAGGCCCAGCACTCAGGAAATGGCTGATGCGTGGCCAAAAGCACAAAAGCCCGGTCCTCAGGAAATGGCTGGAATGTGGCCAAAAGCACAAAAGCCCAGCACCCAGGAAATGGCTGATGCACTACCAAAAGCACAAAAGTGCAGCACCTAGGAAATAGCTGATGCATGGCCAAAGGAACAAAAGCCCAGCACTCAGGAAATGGCTGATATGTGTCCAAAAGCACAAAAGCCCAGAACTCAGGAAATGGCTGATTCGCAGTGAAAAGCACAAAATCCAAGCACTCAGAAAATGGCTGATGTGTGGCCAAGAGCACACAAACCCAGAACTCAAGTAATGGATCATGTGTGGCCAAAAGCACAAAAGTCCAGCACTCAGGAAATGGCTGACCTGTGGCCCAAAAGCACAAAAGTCTAGCACTCAGGAAATGACTGAAGCATGGCCAAAAGCACAAAATTCAAGCACTCAGGAAATGGCAGATGCGTGGCCGAAAAGCACAAAACACAGTCCTCAGGAAGTGGCTGATGCGTGGCCAAAAGCACAAAAGCCTAGCACTCGGGGAATGGGTGATGCGTGGCCAGAAGCACAAAATCCAAGCACTCAGGAAATGGCTGATGTGTGGCCAAAAGAACAAAAACCCAGTACTCAAGAAATGGCTCATGTGTCCAAAAGCACAAAAGTCCAGAACTCAGGAAATGGCTGATCTGTGGCCCAAAAGCACAAAAGCCTAGCACTGGTCCCCCTCATTTACCGATGACTTCAAGAGGACTGGGGGAAATAAAAGAGGAAAGTGCAACTGCAGTACCAGCTTCCAGGACCCCATTATATCCAGAAAAGTCCCCACCGTTTCCTCCATCACTCAGTGGCTGGCATGCTTAGGAGTATATCCATCCTCTTACCACCCTCAGGGTTAGACAAAGGCTCTATGGGGCAGACACCTGGAAGGTAAGTGGGAATCTGGGAGTAAGATGCAGGAGGAGGGCCAGGTATTCCATTGGGAGCTTGAGTCAGAGCACAAAAGTACAGCACTCAGGAAATGGAAGATGTGTGGCCAAAAGCCCAATGCTAAGGAAAAGGCTAATGGGTTAAAAAAAAATTCAAGCACTCAGGAAATGGGTGATGCGTGGCCAAAGGCACAAAAAAAGCCCAGCACCCAGGAAATGGCAGATGCGTGGACAAATGCACAAAAGCCAGCACTCAGGAAATGGCTGATATGTGGCCAAAAGCACAAATGCCAAGCACTCAGAAAATGGCTGATGCATGGCAAAAAGCACAAAATCCAAGCACTCAGGAAATGGCTGATGCATGGCCAAAAGCACAAAAGCCCAGCACTCAGGAAATGGCTGATGTGGTCAAAAGCACAAAATCCTAAGCACTCAGGAAATGGCTGATGTGTGGCCAAAAGCACAAAAGCTCAGCACTCAGTAAATGGCTGATGCGTTCAAATGCACAAAAGCCCAGCACTCAGGAAATGGCTGATGCATGGCCAAGAGCACAAAAGCCCAGCACTCAGGAAATGGCTGATGCGTGGCCAAAGCACAAAAACCCAGCACTCAGGAAATGGCTGATGCATGGCCAAAAGCACAAAAGCCCAGCACTCAGGAAATGGCTGATATGTGGCCAAAAGCAAAAAATCCCAGCACTCGGGAAATGGCTGGTGCGAGGTCAAAAGCACAAAAGTGCAGCACTTAGGAAATGGCTAATGCGAGGCCAAAAGCACAAAATCCCAGCACTCAGGAAATGGCTGATATGTGGCCAAAAGCACAAAATCCCAGCACTCAGGAAATGGCTGATGCGTGGTAAAAAGCAGAGAATCCAAGCACTCAGGAAGTGGCTGATATGTGGCCAGAAACAGAAAAGCCCAGCACTCGGGAAATGGCTGATGCGTGGCCAAAAGCACAAAAGCCAAGCACTCAGGAAATGGCTGATGTGTGGCTCCAAAGCACAAAATCCCAGCACTCTGAAATGACTGATGTGGCCTAAAGCACAAAAGCCCAGTCCTCAGTAAATGACTGATGCGTGGCCAAAAGCTCAAAAGCCCAGGATTCAGGAAATGGCTGTTTCCTGGCCAAGAGCACAAAACCCAGCACTCAGGAAATGGCTGTTGTGAGGCCAAAATCACAAAACCTATCACTCAGGAAATGGCTGATGTGTGGCCAAAAGCACAAAAGCCCAGCACTCAAGAAATGGCTGATGCGTGGCCAAAAGTACAAAAACCGAGCACTCAGGAAATAGCTGTTTCATGGCCAAGAGCACAAAATCCAAGCACTCATGAAATGGCTGATGCAAGGTCAAAAGCACAAAAGGCCAGCATTCAGGAAATGGCTGATGCATGTCCAAAAGTACTAAATCCAAGCACTCAGGAAATGGCTGATGCGTGGCCAAAAGCACAAATGCACAGCTCCCAGGAAATGGCTGATACGTGGCCAAAATTACAAAAGCTCAGCACCCAGGAAATGGTTGATGCAAGTCTAAAAGCACCAAAAGCCCAGCACTAGAAATGGCTGAGTGTGAATAAAAGCAAGAAAGCACAGAACTCAGGAAATGGCAGATGCTGACTAAGAGCACAAATTGAAGCACTTGGGAAATGGCTTATATGTGGCCAAAAGCACAAAAGCCCAGCACTCAGGAAATGGCTTATGCATGGCCAAAAGCAAAAAAACTCAGTACTCAGCAAATGGCTGATGCGTGGCCAAAAGCACAAAAACCCAGCACTCAGGAAATGGCTGATGCGTTGCCAAAAGCACAAAAGTCCAGCACTCAGGAAATGGCTGATGCATGGCCAAAAGCACAAAATCCAGGCACTCGGGAAATGGCTGATATGTGGCCAAATTCACAAAAGCCAGGCACTCAGGAAATGGCTGATCTGTGGCCCAAAAGCACAAAAGCCCAGCACTCAGGAAATGGCTGATCTGTGGCCCAAAAGCACAAAAGCCCAGCACTCAGGAAATGGCTGATGCATGACCAAGAGCAAAAAATTGAAACACTCAGGAAATGGCTAATGCGTGGACAAAAGCACAAAAACCCAGTACTCAGGAAATGACTCTTGTGAGGCCAAAAGCACAAAAGCCGAGCACCCAGGAAATGGCTGATGCCTGGTCAAAAGCACAAAAGTACAGCACCCAGGAAATGGCTGATGCGTGCCCAAATGCAGAAAAGCCCAGCACTCAGGAAATGGCTGATATTTGGCCACAAGCACAAAAGCCCAGAACTCAGGAAATGGCTGATGCATGGCCAAAAGCACAAAAGCCCAGCACTCAGGAAATGGCTGGTGCGTGGCCAAAAGCACAAAAATGCAGCACTTAGGAAATGGCTAATGCGAGGCCAAAAGCACAAAATCCCAGCACTCAGGAAATGGCTGATATGTGGCCAAAAGCACAAAAGCCCAGCACTCAGGAAATGGCTGATGCGCGGCCAAAAGCATAAAATCCAAGCACTCAGGAAGTGGTTGATATGTGGCCAGAAACACAAAAGCCCAGCACTCGGGAAATGGCTGATGCGTGGCAAAAAGCACAAAAGCCAAGCACTCAGGAAATGGCTGATGTGTGGCCAAAAGCACAAAAATCCCAGCACTCAGGAAATGACTGATGTGTGGCCAAAAGCACAAAAGCCCAGTCCTCAGTAAATGACTCAAGCGTGACCAAAAGCACAAAAGCCCAGGATTCAGGAAATGGCTGTTTCCTTGCCAAGAGCACAAAACCCAGCACTCAGGAAATGGCTGTTGTGTGGCCAAAATCACAAAACCTATCACTCAGGAAATGGCTGATGTGTGGCCAAAAGCACAAAAGCCCAGCACTTAAGAAATGGCTGATGCTTGGCCAAAAGCACAAAAACCCAGCACTCAGGAAATAGCTGTTTCATGGCCAAGAGCACAAAATCCAAGCACTCAGGAAATGGCTGATGCAAGGTCAAAAGCACAAAAGCCCAGCATTCAGGAAATGGCTGATGCATGTCCAAAAGCACTAAATCCAAGCACTCAGGAAATGGCTGATGCGTGGCCAAAAGCACAAAAGCACAGCTCCCAGGAAATGGCTGATACGTGGCCAAAATTACAAAAGCTCAGCACTCAGGAAATGATTGACGCGTGGCCAAAAGCACGAAAGCCCAGCACTCAAGAAATGGCTGATGTGAGGCCAAAAGCACAAAAGCACAGAACTCAGGAAATGGCAGATGCGTGACCAAGAGCACAAATTCGAAGCACTTGGGAAATTTCTTATATGTGGCCAAAATCACAAAAGCCCAGCACTCAGGAAATGGCTGATGCATGGCCAAAAGCAAAAAAACTCAGTACTCAGCAAATGGCTGAAGCGTGGCAAAAAGCACAAAAACCCAGCACTCAGGAAATGGCTGATGCGTGGCCAAAAGCACAAAAGCCCAGCACTCAGGAAATGGCTGATGCATGGCCAAAAGCACAAAATCCATGCACTCGGGAAATGGCTGATATGTGGCCAAATTCACAAAAGCCAGGCACTCAGGAAATGGCTGATCTGTGGCCCAAAAGCACAAAAGCCCAGCACTCAGGAAATGGCTGATCTGTGGCCCAAAAGCTCAAAAGCCCAGCACTCCGGAAATGGCTGATGCATGACCAAGAGCAAAAAATCGAAACACTCAGTACTCAGGAAATGGCTCTTGTGAGGCCAAAAGCACAAAAGCCGAGCACCCAGGAAATGGCTGATGCGGGCCAAAAGCACAAAAGTACAGCACCCAGGAAATGGCTAATGCGTGCCCAAAAGCACAAAAGCCAAGCACTCAGGAAATGGCTGATATTTGGCCAAAAGCACAAAAGCCCAGAACTCAGAAATGGCTGTGTGGCCAAAAGCACAAAAGTCCAGCACTCAGGAAATGGCTGATCTGTGGCCCAAAAGCACAAAAGTCTAGCACTCAGGAAATGGCTGATGCATGGCCAAAAGCACAAAATCCAAGCACTCAGGAAATGGCAGATGCGTGGCCAAAAGCACAAAAGCACAGTCCTCAGGAAATGGCTGATGCGCGGCCAAAAGCACAAAAGCCTAGCACTCGGGAAATGGGTGATGCGTGGCCAGAAGCACAAAATCCAAGCACTCAGGAAATGGCTGATGTGTGGCCAAAAGCACAAAAACCCAGTACTCAAGAAATGGCTCATGTGTGGCCAAAAGCACAAAAGTCCAGCACTCAGGAAATGGCTGATCTGTGGCCCAAAAGCACAAAAGCCTAGCACTGGTCCCCCTCATTTACCGATGACTTCAAGAGGACTGGGGAAAATAAAAGAGGAAAGGGCAACTGCAGTGCCAGCTTCCAAGGACCCCATTATATCCAGAAAAGTCCCCACTGTTTCCTCCATCACTCAGTGGATGGCATGCTTAGGAGTATATCCATCCTCTTACCCCCCTCAGGGTTAGACAAAGGCTCTATGAGGCAGACAGCTGGAAGGTAAGAGGGAATCTGGGGGTAAGATGCAGGGGGAGGGCCAGGTATTCCATTGGGAGCTTGAGTCAGAGCACAAAAGTGCAGCACTCAGGAAATGGCTGATGTGTGGCCAAAAGCTCAATGCTAAGGAAAAGGCTAATGGGTTAAAAAAAAATTCAAGCACTCAGGAAATGGGTGATGCGTGGCCAAAGGCACAAAAAAAAAGCCCAGCACCCAGAATATGGCAGATGCGTGGCCAAATGCACAAAAGACAGCACTCAGGAAATGCCTGATATGTGACCAAAAGCATAAATTCCAAGCACTCAGGAAATGGATGATGCGTGGCCAAAAGCACAAAAGCAGAGTCCTCAGGAAATGGTTGATGCATGGCCAAAAGCACAAAATCCAACCACTCAGGAAATGGTTGATACGTGGCCAAAAGCACAAAGGGCCAGCACTTATTAAATGGTTGATGCGTGGCCAAAAGGACAAAAACTCAGCCATCAGGAAATGGCTGATAAGTGGCCAAAAGCACAAAATCCCAGCACTCAGGAAAAGGCTGATGCATGGCCAAAAGCACAAAAGCCCAGCACTCAGGAAATGGCTGATGCGTGGCCAAAATCACAAAATCCAAGCACTCAGGAAATGGCTGATATGTGGACAAAAGCACAAAAGCCCAGCACTCAGAAAATGACTCATGCATGGATAAAATCACAAAAGCACAGCACTCAGAAAATGGCTGATGCATGGCCAAAAGCACAAAATCCAGGCACTCAGGAAATGGCTGATATGTGGCCAAAAGCACAAAATCCAAGAACTCAGGAAATGGCTGATGCAGGAAAAAAAGCACAAAAGCACAGCTCCCAGGAAAAGGCTGATGCAGGCCAAAAGCACAAAAGCACAGCTCCCAGGAAAAGGCTGATGCGTGGCCAAAAGTACAATATATCAGCACTCAGGAAATGGCTGATGTGTGACCAAAAGCACAAAAGCCCAGGACTCAGGAAATGGCTGATGCGTGGCAAAGAGCACAAAAGTCCAGCACTCAGGAAATGGCTGATGCACAGCCAAAAGCACAAAACCCTAGCACTCAGGAAATGGATGATGTGGGCCAAGAGCACAAAAGCCCAGCACTCAGAAATGGCTGATGCGTGGCCAAGAGCACAAAATCCAGGCACTCATAAAATGGCTGATGCATGGCCAAAAGCACAAAATCCAAGCACTCAGGAAATGGCTGATGCATGGCCAAAAGCAAAGAAGCCCAGCACTCAGGAAATGGCTGATGCGTGGCCAAAAGCACAAAAGCTCAGTACTCAGTAAATGGCTGATGTGTTTCTAAAAGCTCAAAAGCCCAGCACTCAGGAAATGGCTGATATTTGGCCAAAAGCACAAAAGCCCAGAACTCAGAAAATGGCTGTTATGTGGCCAAAAGCACAAAAGCCCAGCACCCAGGAAATGGATGACCTGTGGCCCAAAAGCACAAAAGTCTAGCACTCAGGAAATGGCTGATGCATGGCCAAAAGCACAAAATCCAAGCACTCAGGAAATGGCAGATGCGTGGCCAAAAGCACAAAACACAGTCCTCAGGAAGTGGCTGATGCGTGGCCAAAAGCACAAAAGCCTAGCACTCGGGAAATGGGTGATGCGTGGCCAGAAGCACAAAATCCAAGCACTCAGGAAATGGCTGATGTGTGGCCAAAAGAACAAAAACCCAGTACTCAAGAAATGGCTCATGTGTGGCCAAAAGCACAAAAGTCCAGCACTCAGGAAATGGCTGATCTGTGGCCCAAAAGCACAAAAGCCTAGCACTGGTCCCCCTCATTTACCGATGACTTCAAGAGGACTGGGGAAAATAAAGAGGAAAGTGCAACTGCAGTGCCAGCTTCCAAGGACCCCATTATATCCAGAAAAGTCCCCACCGTTTCCTCCATCACTCAATGGCTGGCATGCTTAGGAGTATATCCATCCCCTTACCCCCTCAGGGTTAGACAAAGGCTCTATGAGGCAGACAGCTGGAAGGTAAGAGGAATCTGGGGTAAGATGCAGGGGAGGGCCAGGTATTCCATTGGGAGCTTGAGTCAGAGCACAAAGTGCGCAGCACTCAGGAAATGGCTGATGTGGCCAAAAGCTCAATGCTAAGGAAAAGGCTAATGGGTTAAAAAAAAATTCAAGCACTCAGGAAATGGGTGATGCGTGGCCAAAGGCACAAAAAAAGCCCAGCACCCAGAAAATGGCAGATGTGTGGCCAAATGCACAAAAGACAGCACTCAGGAAATGCCTGATATGTGGCCAAAAGCATAAATTCCAAGCACTCAGGAAATGGATGATGCGTGGCCAAAAGCACAAAAGCAGAGTCCTCAGGAAATGGTTGATGCATGGCCAAAAGCACAAAATCCAACCACTCAGGAAATGGTTGATGCGTGGCCAAAAGCACAAAGGGCCAGCACTTATTAAATGGTTGATGCGTGGCCAAAAGCACAAAAACTCAGCCATCAGGAAATGGCTGATAAGTGGCCAAAAGCACAAAATCCCAGCATTCAGGAAAAGGCTGATGCATGGCCACAAGCACAAAAGCCCAGCACTCAGGAAATGGCTGATGCGTGGCCAAAATCACAAAATCCAAGCACTCAGGAAATGGCTGATATGTGGACAAAAGCACAAAAGCCCAGCACTCAGAAAATGACTCATGCATGGATAAAATCACAAAAGCACAGCACTCAGAAAATGGCTGATGCATGGCCAAAAGCACAAAATCCAGGCACTCAGGAAATGGCTGGTATGTGGCCAAAAGCACAAAATCCAAGCACTCAGGAAATGGCTGATGCAGGAAAAAAAGCACAAAAGCACAGCTCCCAGAAAAAGGCTGATGCAGGCCAAAAGCACAAAAGCACTGCTCCCAGGAAAAGGCTGATGCGTGGCCAAAAGTACAATATATCAGCACTCAGGAAATGGCTGATGTGTGACCAAAAGCACAAAAGCCCAGCACTCAGGAAATGGCTGATGCGTGGCCAAGAGCACAAAAGTCCAGCACTCAGGAAATGGCTGATGCACAGCCAAAAGCACAAAACCCTAGCACTCAGGAAATGGATGATGTGTGGCCAAGAGCACAAAAGCCCAGCACTCAGGAAATGGCTGATGCGTGGCCAAGAGCACAAAATCCAGGCACTCATAAAATGGCTGATGCATGGCCAAAAGCACAAAATCCAAGCACTCAGGAAATGGCTGATGCATGGCCAAAAGCAAAAAAGCCCAGCACTCAGGAAATGGCTGATGCGTGGCCAAAAGCACAAAAGCTCAGTACTCAGTAAATGGCTGATGTGTTTCTAAAAGCTCAAAAGCCCAGCACTCAGGAAATGGCTGATGCATGACCAAAACACAAAAGCCCACCACTCAGGAAATGGCTGATGCACGGCCAAAAGCACACAATCCAAGCACTCAGGAAGTGGCTGATATGTGGCCAGAAACACAAATGGCCAGCACTCGGGAAATGGCTGATGCGTGGCCAAAAGCACAAAATCCAGCACTCAGGAAATGGCTGATGTGTGGCCAAAAGCACAAAATCCCAGCACTCAGGAAATGACTGATGTGTGGCCAAAAGCACAAAAGCCCAGTCCTCAGTAAATGACTGATGCGTGGCCAAAAGCACAAAAACCCAGGACTTAGGAAATGGCTGTTTCCTGGCTAAGAGCACAAAATCCCAGCACTCAGGAAATGGCTGTTGTGTGGCCAAAATCACAAAACCTATCACTCAGTAAATGGCTGATGTGTGGCCAAAAGCACAAAAGCCCAGCACTCAAGAAATGGCTGATGCTTGGCGAAAAGCACAAAACCCAGCACTCAGTAAATAGCTGTTTCATGGCCAAGAGCACAAAATCCAAGCACTCAGGAAATGGCTGATGCAAGGTCAAAAGCACAAAAGCCCAGCATTCAGGAAATGGCTGATGCATGTCCAAAAGCATTAAATCCAAGCACTCAGAAATGGCTGATCGTGTTAACCAAAAGCCAGCTCCCCGGAAATGGCGATCACGTAGCAAAAATTACAAAAGCTCAGCACTCAGGAAATGGTTGACGCGTGGCCAAAGGCACTAAAGCCCAGCACTCAGGAAATGGCTGATGTGTGGCCAAAAGCACAAAAGCACAGAACTCAGGAAATGGCTGATGCGTGACCCAGAGCACAAATTCGAAGCACTTGGGAAATGGCTTATGTGTGGCCAAAAGCACAAAAGCCCAGCACTCAGGAAATGGCTGATGCGTGTCCAAAAGTACAAAAACCTAGCACTCAGAAAATGGCTGATGCGTGGCCAAAAGCACAAAAACCAAGCATTCGGGAAATGGCTGATATGTGGCCAAATTCACAAAAGCTAGGCACTCAGGAAATGGCTGATCTGTGGCCCAAAAACACAAAAGCCCAGCACTCAGGAAATGGCTGATCTGTGGCCCAAAAGCACAAAAGCCCTGCACTGAGGAAATGGCTGATGCATGACCAAGAGCAAAAAATCGAAACACTCAGGATATGGCTAATGCGTGGCCAAAAGCACAAAAACCCAGTACTCAGGAAATGGCTCTTGTAAGGCCATAAGCACAAAAGCCGAGCACCCAGGAAATGGCTGATGCCTGGCCAAAAGCACAAAAGTCCAGCACCCAGGAAATGGCTGATGCGTGCCCAAAAGCACAAAAGCCCAGCACTCAGGAAATGGCTGATATGTGGCCAAAAGCACAAAAGCCCAGAACTCAGAAAATGGCTGTCATGTGGCCAAAAGCACAAAAGCCCAGCACCCAGGAAATGGCTGATGCACGGCCAAAAGCACAAAAGCCCAGCAGTCAAGAAATGGCTGATCTGTGGCCCAAGAGCACAAAATCCAAACACTCAGGAAATGGCTGATGTGTGGCCAAAAGCACAAAAGCCCAGTCCTCAGGAAATGGCTGATGCGCTGCCAGAAGCACAAAAGCCCAGCACTCAGGAAGTGGCTGATGCGTGGCCAAGAGAACAAAATCCAAGCACTCAGGAAATGGCAGATGCACGGGCAACAGCACAAAAGCCCAGTATTCAGGAAATGGCTGATGCTTGGCCAAAAGCACAAAAGTCCAGTCCTCAGGAAATGGGTGATACGTGGCCAGTAGCATAAAAGCCCAGCATTCATTAAATGGCTGATGTGTGGCCATAGGCACAAAAGCCCAGCACTCAGGAAATGGCTGATGCGTAGCCAAAAGCATAAAATCCAAGAACCAAGGAAATGGCTGATGCGCGGCCACAAAGCACAAAACAAGTACTAGGAAATGATATTGACACGTGCAGAAGCAAAATCTCAGCACTAAGGAAATGGCTGATGCGTGACCAAGAGCACAAACTCGAAGCACTTGGGAAATGGCTCATGTGTGGTCAAAAGCACAAAAGTCTAGCACTGAGGAAATGGCAGATATGTGGCCAAGAGCACAAAATCCAAGTACTCAGGAAATGGCTGATGCGTGTCCAAGAGCACAAAAGCCCTGCACTCAAGGAATGGCTGACATGTGGCCAAAAACACAAAAGCCGAGCACTCAGGAAATGGCAGATGTGTGGCCAAAAGCACAAAATACAAGCACTCAGGAAATGGCTGATATGTGCCCAAAAGCACAAAAGCCCACCACTCAGGTAATGGCTGATGTGTGGCCAAAGCACAAAAGCCCCGCACTCAGGAAATGGCTCATGTGAGGCCAAAAGCACAAAAGCCCAGCACTCGGGAAATGGCTGATGTGTGGCCAAAAGAACAAAAATCCAGTACTCAAGAAATGACTCATGTGTGGCCAAAAGCACAAAAGTCCAGCACTCAGGAAATGGCTGATCTGTGGCACGAAAGCACAAAAGCCTAGCACAGGTCCCCCTCATTTACAGATGACGTCAAGAGGACTGGGGAAAATAAAAGAGGAAAGTGCAACTGCAGTGCCAGCTTCCAAGGACCCCATTATATCCAGAAAAGTCCCCACCGTTTCCTCCATCACTCAATGGCTGGCATGCTTAGGAGTATATCCATCCCCTTACCCCCTCAGGGTTAGACAAAGGCTCTATGGGGCAGACACATGGAAGGTAAGTGGGAATCCGGGGGTAAGATGCAGGGGGAGGGCCAGGTATTCCATTGGGAGCTTGAGTCAGAGCACAAAAGTCCAGCACTCAGGAAATGGCTGATGTGTGGCCAAAAGCCCAATGCTAAGGAAAAGGCTAATGGGTTAAAAAAAAATTCTAGCACTCAGGAAATGGGTGATGCATGGCCAAAAGCACAAAAGCCCAGCACCCAGGAAATGGCAGATGCGAGGCCAAATGCACAAAAGCCAGCACTCAGGAAATGGCTGATATGTGGCCAAAAGCATAAATTCCAAGCACTCAGGAAATGGCTGTTGCATAGCCAAAAGCACAAAAGCAGAGTCCTCAGAAAATGGTTGATGCATGGCCAAAAGCACAAAATCCAACCACTCAGGAAATGGTTGATGCGTGGCCAAAAGCACAAAGGCCCAGCACTTAGGAAATGGTTGATGTGTGGCCAAAAGCACAAAAGCTCAGCACTCAGGAAATGGCTGATTAGTGGCCAAAAGCACAAAATCAAAGCACTCAGGAAAAGGCTGATGCATGGCCAAAAGCACAAAAGCCCAGCACTCAGAAAATGGCTGATGCGTGGCCAAAATCACAAAATCCAAGCACTCAGGAAATGGCTGATATGTGGACAAAAGCACAAAAGCCTAGCACTCAGAAAATGACTCATGCATGGCCAAAATCACAAAAGCCCAGCACTCAGAAAATGGCTGATGCATGGCCAAAAGCACAAAATCCAAGCACTCAGGAAATGGCTGATGCAGGAAAAAAAGCACAAAAGCACAGCTCCCAGGAAAAGGCTGATGCAGTCCAAAAGCACAAAAGCACAGCTCCCAGGAAAAGGATGATGCGTGGCCAAAGCACAAAATACCCAGCTCTCAGGAAAAGGCTGATGCGTACCAGTACAATATATCAGCACTCAGGAAATGGCTGATGTGCCCAAAAGCACAAAAGCCCAGCACTAGGAAATGGCTGATGCGTGGCCAAGAGCACAAAAGCCCAGCACTCAGGAAATGGCTGATGCACAGCCAAAAGCACAAAACCCCAGCACTCAGGAAATGGCTGATGCGTGGCCAAGAGCACAAAAGTCCAGCACTCAGGAAATGGCTGATGCGTGGCCAAAAGCACAAAATCCAAGCACTCAGGAAATGGCTGATGCATGGCCAAAAGTAAAAAAGCCCAGTACTCAGGAAATTGCTGATGTGCGGTCAAAAGCACAAAAGCCCAGCACTCAGGAAATGGCTCATGTGAGGCCAAAATCACAAAAGCCCAGCACTCGGGAAATGGCTGATGCATGGCCAAAAGCACAAAAGCCCAGCACTCAGGAAATGGCTGATGCATGGCCAAAAGCACAAAAGCCTAACACTCAGGAAATGGTTGATCGTGGGCCAAATGCACAAAAGCTCAGCACTCAGGAAATGGTTGATCTGTGGCCTAAAAGCTACAAAAGCTCTGCACCAGGAAATGGCTGATGTACGGCCAAAGCACAAAACCAAGCACTCCAGGAAATGGCTGATGCGTGGCCAAAAGCACAAAACCACAGCACTCTGGAAATGGCTGATGCTTACAAAAGCACAAAAGCCTGGTGTCCTCAGGAAATGGGTGGTGGCGTGGCATGTTAGCATAAAAGCCCAGCACCCAGGAAATGGCTGGATGCTCTACCAAAAGTACACAAGCCCAGCACCCAGAAATGGTTGATGCGTGAGCCAAGGCACAGAAGCCCAGCACTCAGGAAATGGCTTTTATGAGGCCAAAAGCACAAAAATTCTAGCATCATAAAATGGCTGGATTGCAGCCAAAGCACAAAACCCAGCACTCAGGAATGGCTAATGCTTTACAAAAGCAGAAAAGCCCGTGCATTCGGAAATGGCTGATGCGTGGCTAAAGCACAAAAGCCCAGCACAAGGAAATGGCTATGGCGCGGTTGTGCACAAAAGACCAGTCCCTTGAAATGGTTGATATGTGGCCAGCTCAAAAGCCCAGCACTCAGGAAATGGCTGATGCGCAGGCCCAAAGTGACAAAAGGCCTGTCCTCAGGAATGGCTGGTATGTTGGCCAGAACAGAAAAGCCCAGCACCTAGGGAAATGTCTGATGTACGCACCGTGCCACGGCAGCCCAGAACCCATGAATTGGCTGATGCGTGGGCAAAGGCACAAAAGCCCAGCACTCAGGAAATGGCTGATGTGTGGAATAAAGCACAAAAGCCCAGCATTCAGGAAATGGCTAATGCTTTGCCAAAAGCAGAAAAGCCCAGCATTCGGGAAATGGCTGATGCGTGGCCAATAGCACAAAAGCCCAGCACTCAGGAAATGGCTTATGCACGGCCAAAAGCACAAAAGCCCAGCACTCAGGAAATGGCTGGTCGTTGCCGTGCCAAGAAAATCCCAGCATTCGGGAAATGGCTGATGCGTGGCCAAAAGCACAAAAGCCCAGCACACAGGAAATGGCTGATATGCGGCTAAAAGTACAAAAGACCAGTCCTCTGGAAATGGTTGATATGTGGCCAAAAGCTCAAAAGCCCAGCACTCAGGAAATGGCTGATGCGCGTCCAAAAGCACAAAAGCCCGGTCCTCAGGAAATGGCTGGTATGTGGCCAAAAGCACAAAAGCCCAGCACCTAGGAAATGTCTGATGCACGACCAAAAGCACAAAAGCCCAGAACCCATGAATTGGCTGATGTGATGCAAGAAAACAAAAAGCCCAGCACCAGAAATGGCTGATGTGTAATAAAGCATTAAAACCCAGCATTCAGGAAATGGCTGATGCATGGTCATTCAGAACCCAGGGAATGGCAGATATGTGTATACAAGAGCACAAAATCCAAGCACTCAGGAAATGGCTGATACGGGCAAAGCACAAAATCTCAGCACTCAGGAAATGGCTGATGCGTGACTAAGAGCACAAACCAAGCACTTTGGAAATGGCCATGTGGCAAAAAGCACAAAAGGCACAGCACTCAGGAAATGGCTGATGTGTGGCCGAGAGCACAAAATCCAAGTACTCAGGAAATGGCTGATGCGTGTCCAAGAGCACACAAAAGCCTCAGCACTCAGGGAATGGCTGACATGGGGCCAAAAGCACAGAAGCCCAGCAATCAGAAATGGCAGATGTGTCCAAAAGCACAAAATCCAATCACTCAGGAAATGGTGATATGTGTCCAAAAGCACAAAAAGCCCAGCACTCAGGAAATGGCTGATATGTGGGCAAAAGCACAAAAGCCTATCACCAGGAAATGGCTGATGCGTACAAAGCACAAACGCCCAGCACTCAGGAAATAGCTGATGTGTACAACGCACAAAAGCTCACCCTCAGGAAATGGCTGATGCGTGCCCAAAGCGGCACAAAAGCTCAGTACTCAGGAATGGCTGATATGTGGCCACAGCACAAAAGCCCAGTCCTCAGGAAATGGCTGATATGTGGCCACAGGCTAAAAGCCCAGCACTCAGGAAATGGCTGATGCACGACCAAAAAGCACAAAAGCCCAGCACCTGTGAAATGGCTGATACATGTCCAAAGGCACAAAACCAAGTACTAGGAAAATGGCTGATATGTGACCAAAAGCACAAAAGCCCAGCACTCAGGAAATGGCTGATATGTGGCCAAAAGCACAAAAACTCACCACTAGGAAATGGCTGATGCGGGCACAAAAGCGCAAAAGCCCAGCACTCAGTGAAATAGCTATTGATGTGAGGTCAAAGCACAAAAGCTCAGCACTCAGGAAATGGCTCATGTGAGGCCAAAAGCACAAAAGCCCAGTACTGAGAAATGGCTGATGTGGCTGAAAAGCACAAAAGCCCAGCACCCAGAAATGGTGATGCATGGTCAAAGGCACAAAACCCAGCACTCAGGAAATGGCTGATATATGGCCAAAAGCACAAAAGCCCAGAACTTCAGGAAAATGGCTGATGCGCCTCTAAAAGCATGTGCAAATCCAAGCACTAAGGAAATGGCTGATGTGTGGGCTAAAAGCACAGAAATCCAGGACTCAAGAAATGGCTCTATGTGTGGCCAAAAGCACAAAAGTCCAGCACTCAGGAAATGGTTGATCTGTGGCCTAAAAACAAAAGCCTAGCACTCAGGAATTGGCTGATGTATGGCCAAAAGCACAAAATCCAAGCACTCAGGAAATGGTAGCTCGCGTGGCCAAAGGCACAAAAGCCCAGTCCTCAGGAATGGCTGATGCGCTGCCAGCACAAAAGCCTAGCACTCAGGAAATGGGTGATGTGTGTTGTAGCACAAAACCAAGCACTCAGGAAATGGCAGATGCGTGGCTGATAAGCACAAAATACCAAGCACTTTGTGAAAGTGGCTGATGCGGGCCAAGAGTATAAAAATCCAAGCACTCAGGAAATGGCTGATGCGTACAAAAGCACAGAAACCCAGTACTCAGGAAATGGCTGATGCGCCGCCAAAACACAAAAAGCCCAGCACTCGAAATGGTGATGCGTCCAGAAGCACAAAATTCCAGCACTCTGGAAGTGGCTGATTCAGGGCCAAGAGCACAAAATCCAAGCACTCAGGAAATGGCTGATGCATGGGCAACAGCACAAAAGCCCAGTACTCAGGAAATGGCTGATGTATGGCCAAAAGCACAAAAGTCCCTTCCTCAGGAAATGGGTGATGCGTGGCCAGAAGCACAAAATCCCAGCACTCAGGAAATGGCTGATGCGCGGCCAAAAGCACAAAATCCAAGCACTCAGGAAGTGGCTGATATGTGGCAGAAACACAAAAGCCCAGCACTCACAAAATAGCTGATGCGTGGCCAAAAGCACAAAATCCAAGCACTCAGGAAATGGCTGATGAGTGGCCAAAATCACAAAATTCCTGCACTCAGGAAATGGCTGATGCGGCCAAAAGCACAAAACTCCAGTCCTCGAAACGGGCTGGATGCGTGTCAAAAGCACAAAAGCCTCAGTACTCAGGAAATGGCTGTTTCGTGGGCCAAGAGCACAAAATCCCAGCACTCAGGAAATGCGCTGATGTGTGGCCAAAAACACAAAACCCATTACCTCGAAATGGCTGATGTGTGTACACAGCACAAAAAGCCCAGCACTCAAGAAATGGCTGATGCGCTGCCAAAAGCACAAAAACCCAGCACTCAGGAAATAGCTGTTTGTAAGCAAGAGTACAAATTCCAAGCACTCAGGAAATGGCTGATGCAAGGTCAAAGCACAAAACCCCAGCATTCAAGAAATGGCTGATGCGTGTCCAAAAGCACAAAATCAAAGCACTCAGGAAATGGCTGATGCGGGCTAGTAGCACAAAAGCCCAGCACTCAGGAAATGGCTGATGCATGGTCAAAAGCACTAAAGCCCAGCACTCAGGAAATGGCTGATGTGTGGTCAAAAGCACAAAAGCCCAGAACTCAGGAAATGGCTGATGCATGACCAAGAGCACAAATTCGAAGCACTTGGGATATGGCTTATGTGTGGCCAAAAGCACAAAAGCCCAGCACGCAGGAAATGGCTGATGTGTGGCCAAAAGCATAAAAATCCAGCACTCTGGAAATGGCTGATACATGGCCAAAAGCACAAAATCCAAGCACTCAGGAAATGGCTGATACGTGGCAAAAAGCACAAAATCTCAGCACTCAGGAAATGGCTGATGCGTGACCAAGAGCACAAACTCGAAGCACTTGGGAAATGGCTCATGTGTGGCAAAAAGCACAAAAGCACAGCACTCAGGAAATGGCTGATGTGACAAGAGCACAAAATCAAGTACTCAGGAAATGGCTGATGTCGTGTCCAAGAGCACAAAAGCCCAGCACTCAGGAATGGCTGACATGTGGCCAAAAGCACAGAAGCCCAGCAATCAGGAAATGGCAGATGTGTGGCCAAAAGCACAAAATCCAATCACAGAAATGGCTGATATGTCCAAAAGCACAAAAGCCCAGCACTCAGGAAATGGCTGGATATGGGCAAAAGCACAAAAGCTCATCACTCAGGAAATGGCTGATGCGTACAAAAGCACAAATGCTCAGTACTCTGGAAATAGCTGATGTGTGGCCAAATGCACAAAAGCCCACCCCTCAGGAAATGGCTGATGCGTGGCCTAAAGCACAAAAGCCCAGTACTCAGGAAATGGCTGATATGTGGCCAAAGGCTCAAAAGCCCAGCACTCAGGAAATGGCTGATGCACGACCAAAAGCACAAAAGCCCAGCACCCAGGAAATGGCTGATCCGTGGCCAAGAGCTAAAAATCTAAGCACTCCTCAGGAAATGGCTAATGCGTGGCCAAAAGCACAAAAACCCAGTACTCAGGAAATGGCTCTTGTGAGGCCAAAAGCACAAAAGCCGAGCACCCAGGAAATGGCTGCTGCATGGCCAAAAGCACAAAAGTCCACCACCCAGGAAATGGCTGATGCGTGCCCAAAAGCACAAAAGCCCAACACTCAGGAAATGGCTGATATGTGGCCAAAAGCACAAAAGACCAGAACTCAGGAAATGGCTGGTATGTGGCCAAAGGCACAAAAGCCCAGCACCAAGGAAATGGCTGATGCATGGCCAAAAGCACAAAAGCCCAGTACTCAAGAAATGGCTGATCTGTGGCCCAAGAGCACAAAATCCAAACACTCAGGAAATGGTTGATGTGTGACCAAAAGCACAAAAGCCCAGTCCTCAGGAAATGGCTGATGCTCGGCCAAAAGCACAAAAGCCCAGCACTCAGGAAGTGGCTGATGAGTGGCCAAGAGTGCAAAATCCAAGCACTCAGGAAATGGCTGATGCAGGGGCAACAGCACAAAAGCCCAGCACCAAGGAAATGGCTGATGCATGGTCAAAAGCACAAAAGTCCAGTCCTCAGCAAATGGGTGATGCGTGACCAGAAGCACAAAAGCATAGCATTCATTAAATGGCTGATGTGTGGCCACAAGCACAAAACCCCAGCACTCAGGAAATGGCTGATTCGTGGCCAAAAGCATAAAAGCCCAGAACCCAGGAAATGGCAGATATGTGTATACAAGAGCACAAAATCCAAGCACTCAGGAAATGGCTGATACGTGGCAAAAAGCACAAAATCTCAGCACTCAGGAAATGGCTGATGCGTGACCAAGAGCACAAACTCGAAGCACTTGGGAAATGGCTCATGTGTGGCAAAAAGCACAAAAGCACAGCACTCAGGAAATGGCTGATGTGTGGCCAAGAGCACAAAATCCAAGTACTCAGGAAATGGCTGATGCGTGTCCAAGAGCACAAAAGCCCAGCACTCAGGGAATGGCTGACATGTGGCCAAAAGCACAGAAGCCCAGCAATCAGGAAATGGCAGATGTGTGGACAAAAGCACAAAATCCAATCACTCAGGAAATGGCTGATATGTGTCCAAAAGCACAAAAGCCCAGCACTCAGGAAATGGCTGATATGTGGGCAAAAGCACAAAAGCCCATCACTCAGGAAATGGCTGATGCGTGGCCAAAAGCACAAACGCCCAGCACTCAGGAAATAGCTGATGTGTGGCCAAATGCACAAAAGCCCACCCCTCAGGAAATGGCTGATGCGTGGCCTAAAGCACAAAAGCCCAGTACTCAGGAAATGGCTGATATGTGGCCAATAGCACAAAAGCCCAGTCCTCAGGAAATGGCTGATATGTGGCCAAAGGCTCAAAAGCCCAGCACTCAGGAAATGGCTGATGCACGACCAAAAGCACAAAAGCCCAGCACCCAGGAAATGGCTGATACATGTCCAAAGGCACAAAAACCAAGCACTCAGGAAATGGCTGATATGTGACCAAAAGCACAAAAGCCCAGCACTCAGGAAATGGCTGATATGTGGCCAAAAGCACAAAAACCCACCACTCAGGAAATGGCTGATGCGTGGCCAAAAGCGCAAAAGCCCAGCACTCAGGAAATAGCTGATGTGAGGTCAAAAGCACAAAAGCTCAGCACTCAGGAAATGGCTCATGTGAGGCCAAAAGCACAAAAGCCCAGTACTGGAAATGGCTGATGTGTGTCCAAAAGCACAAAAGCCCAGCACCCAGGAAATGGCAGATGCATGGTCAAAGGCACAAAAACCCAGCACTCAGGAAATGGCTGATATATGGCCAAAAGCACAAAAGCCCAGAACTCAGGAAATGGCTGATGCGCGCCCCAAAGCACAAAATCCAAGCACTAAGGAAATGGCTGATGTGTGGCCAAAAGCACAGAAATCCAGGACTCAAGAAATGGCTCATGTGTGGCCAAAAGCACAAAAGTCCAGCACTCAGGAAATGGTTGATCTGTGGCCCAAAAGCACAAAAGCCTAGCACTCAGGAATTGGCTGATGCATGGCCAAAAGCACAAAATCCAAGCACTCAGGAAATGGCAGCTGCGTGGCCAAAGGCACAAAAGCCCAGTCCTCAGGAAATGGCTGATGCGCGGCCAAAAGCACAAAAGCCTAGCACTCAGGAAATGGGTGATGTGTGGCCAGAAGCACAAAATCCAAGCACTCAGGAAATGGCAGATGCGTGGCCAAAAGCACAAAATCCAAGCACTCAGGAAAGTGGCTGATGCGTGGCCAAGAGCACAAAATCCAAGCACTCAGGAAATGGCTGATGCGCGGCCAAAAACACAAAAGCCCAGCACTCGGGAAATGGGTGATGCGTGGCCAGAAGCACAAAATCCAAGCACTCAGGAAGTGGCTGATTCAGGGCCAAGAGCACAAAATCCAAGCACTCAGGAAATGGCTGATGCATGGGCAACAGCACAAATGCCCAGTACTCAGGAAATGGCTGATGTATGGCCAAAAGCACAAAAGTCCCTTCCTCAGGAAATGGGTGATGCGTGGCCAGAAGCACAAAATCCCAGCACTCAGGAAATGGCTGATGCGCGGCCAAAAGCACAAAATCCAAGCACTCAGGAAGTGGCTGATATGTGGCAGAAACACAAAAGCCCAGCACTCACAAAATAGCTGATGCATGGCCAAAAGCACAAAATCCAAGCACTCAGGAAATGGCTGATGAGTGGCCAAAATCACAAAATTCCTGCACTCAGGAAATGGCTGATGTGCGGCCAAAAGCACAAAACTCCAGTCCTCGGGAAACGGCTGATGCGTGGCCAAAAGCACAAAAGCTCAGCACTCAGGAAATGGCTGTTTCGTGGCCAAGAGCACAAAATCCCAGCACTCAGGAAATGGCTGATGTGTGGCCAAAAACACAAAACCTATCACTCAGGAAATGGCTGATGTGTGGCCAATAGCACAAAAGCCCAGCACTCAAGAAATGGCTGATGCGCGCCAAAAGCACAAAAACCCAGCACTCAGGAAATAGCTGTTTCGTGGGCAAGAGTACAAATTCCAAGCACTCAGGAAATGGCTGATGCAAGGTCAAAAGCACAAAACCCCAGCATTCAAGAAATGGCTGATGCGTGTCCAAAAGCACAAAATCAAAGCACTCAGGAAATGGCTGATGCGTGGCCAAAAGCACAAAAGCCCAGCACTCAGGAAATGGCTGATGCATGGTCAAAAGCACTAAAGCCCAGCACTCAGGAAATGGCTGATGTGTGGTCAAAAGCACAAAAGCCCAGAACTCAGGAAATGGCTGATGCATGACCAAGAGCACAAATTCGAAGCACTTGGGATATGGCTTATGTGTGGCAAAAAGCACAAAAGCCCAGCACGCAGGAAATGGCTGATGTGTGGCCAAAAGCATAAAAATCCAGCACTCTGGAAATGGCTGATACATGGCCAAAAGCACAAAATCCAAGCACTCGGGAAATGGCTGATACGTGGCCTAATTCACAAAAGCCAAGAACTCAGGAAATGGCTAATGCGTTGACAAAAGCACAAAAGCCCAGCTCTCAGGAAATGGCTAATGCATGGCCAAAAGCACAAAAACCCAGCACTCAGGAAATGGCTGATGCACGTCCAAAAGCACAAAAGCCCAACACTCAGTAAATTGCATATGCATGGCCAAAAGCACAAAAGACGAGTACTCAGGAAATGGCTGATCTCTGGCCCAAAAGCACAAAAGCCCAGCCCTCAGGAAATGGCTGATCTGTGGCCCAAAGGCACAAAAGCCCAGCACTCAGGAAATGGCTGATCCATGACCAAGAGCTAAAAATCTAAGCACTCAGGAAATGGCAAATGCGTGGCGAAAAGCACTAAAACCTAGTACTCTGGAAATGGCTCTTGTGAGGTCAAAAGCACAAAACCGAGCACCCAGGAAATGGCTGATGCGTCAAAAGCACAAAAGTCCAGCACCCAGGAAATGGCTGATGCGTGCCCAAAAGCACAAAAGCCCAGCACTCAGGAAATGGCTGACTTGTGGCCAAAAGCACAAAAGACCAGAACTCAGGAAATGGCTGGTATGTGGCCAAAGGCACAAAAGCCCAGCACCAAGAAAATGGCTGATGCACGGCCAAAAGCACAAAAGCCCAGCACTCAAGAAATGGCTGATCTGTGGCCCAAGAGCACAAAATCCAAACACTCAGGAAATGGCTGATGTGTGGCCAAAAGCACAAAAGCCCACTCCTCAGTAAATGGCTGATGCTCGGCCAAAAGCACAGAAGCCCAGCACTCAGGAAGTGGCTGATGCAAGGCCAAGAGTGCAAAATCCAAGCACTCAGGAAATGGCTGATGCACGGGCAACAGCACAAAAACCCAGTACTCAGGAAATGGCTGATACGTGGCCAAAAGCACAAAAGTCCAGTCCTCAGTAAATGGGTGATGCGTGGCCAGAAGCACAAAAGCATAGCATTCATTAAATGGCTGATGTGTGGCCACAAGCACAAAAGCCCAGCACTCAGGAAATGGCTGATGCATGGCCAAAAGCTAAAAGCCCAGAACCCAGGAAATGGCGGATATGTGTATAAAAGAGCACAAAATCCAAGCACTCAGGAAATGGCTGATAGGTGGACAAAAGCACAAAATCTCAGCACTCAGGAAATGGCTGATGCATGACCAAGAGCACAAACTCGAAGCACTTGGGAAATGGCTCAGGTGTGGCAAAAAGCACAAAAGCCCAGCACCTAGGAAATGTCTGATGTGTGGCCCAGAGCACAAAATTCAAGTACTCAGGAAATGGCTGATGTGTGTCCAAGAGCACAAAAGCCCAGCACTCAGAGAATGGCTGACATGTGGCCAAAAGCACAGAAGCCAAGCAATCAGGAAATGGCTGATGTGTGGCCAAAAGCACAAAATCCAATCACTCAGGAAATGGCTGATATGTGTCCAAAAGCACAAAAGCCCAGCACTCAGGAAATGGCTGATATGTGGCTAAAAGCACAAAAGCCCACCACTCAGGAAATGGCTGATGCATGGCCAAAAGCACAAACGCCCAGCACTCAGGAAATGGCTGATGCGTGGCCAAAAGCACTAAAGCTCAGCACTCAGGAAATGGCTGATATGTGGCAAAAAGCACAAAAGCCCACCAATCAGGAATTGGCTGATGTGCGGCCAAAAGCACAAAAGCCCAGCACTCAAAAAATTGCTGATGCGTGGCCTAAAGCACAAAAGCCCAGTACTCAGGAAATGGCTGATATGTGGCCAGTAGCACTAAAGCCCAGTCCTCTGGAAATGGCTGATACGTGGCCAAATGCTCAATAGCCCAGCACTCAGGAAATGGCTGATGCGTGGCCAAAAGCACAAAAGCCCAGCACTTAGGAAATAGCCGATGCGCGGCCAAAAGCACAAAAGCCCGGTCCTCAGGAAATGGTTGGTATGTGGCCAAAAGCACAAAAGCCCAGCACCCAGGAAATGGCTGATGCACGACCAAATGCACAAAAGCCAAGCACCCATGAAATGGCTGATGCATGGGCAAAGTCACAAAAGCCCAGCACTCAAGAAATGGCTGATGTGTGGCTAAAAGCACAAAATCCAAGCACTCAGGAAATGGCTGATATGTGGCCAAAAGCACAAAAGCCCAGCACTCAGAAAATGGCTGATATGTGGCCAAAAGCACAAAAGCCCACCACTCAGGAAATGGCTGATGCGTGGCCAAAAGCACAAAAGCCCAGCACTCAGGAAATAGCTGATGTATGGCCAAAAGCACAAAAGCCCAGCACTCAGGAAATGGCTCATGTGAGGCCAAAAGCACAAAAGCCCAGCACTCGGGAAATGGCTGATGCGTGGCCAAAAGCACAAAAGCCCAGCACTCAGGAAATGGCTATGTGGCCAAAAGCACAAAAGCTCAGTCCTGAGGAAATGGCTGATATGTGGCCAAAAGCTCAAAAGCCCAGCACTCAGGAAATGGCTGATGCGTGGCCAAAAGCACAAAAGTCCAGTCCTCAGGAAATGGGTGGTATGTGGCGAAAAGCACAAAAGCCCAGCACCCAGGAAATGGCTGATGCATGGCCCAAGGCACAAAAACCCAGCACTCAGGAAATGGCTGATTTGTGGCCAAAAGCTCAAAAGCCCAGAACTCAGCAAATGGCTGATGCGCGCCCCAAAGCACAAAATCCAAACACTCAGGAAATGGCCGTGTGGCCAAAAGCACAAAAACCCAGGGCTCAGGAAATGGCTCATGTGTGGCCAAAAGCACAAAAGTCCAGCACTCAGGAAATGGCTGATCTGTGGCCCAAAAGCACAAAAGTCTAGCACTCAGGAAATGGCTGATATGTGACCAATAGCACAAAAGCCAAGTCCTCTGGAAATGGCTGATATGTGGCCAAAAGCACAAAAGCCCAGCACTCAGGAAATGGCTGATGCACGACCAAAAGCACAAAAGCCCTGCACACAGGAAATGGCTGATGCATGGCCAAAGGCACAAAAACCAAGCACTCAGGAAATGGCTGATATGTGACCAAAAGCACAAAAGCACAGCACTCAGGAAATGGCTGATATGTGGCCAAAAGCACAAAAACCCACCACTCAGGAAATGGCTGATGCGTGGCCAAAAGCGCGAAATCCCAGCAGTCATGAAATAGCTGATGTGTGGCCAAAAGCACAAAAGCCCAGCACTCAGGAAATGGCTCATGTGAGGCCAAAAGCACAAAAGCCCAGCACTCGGGAAATGGCTGATGCGTGTCCTAAAGCACAAAAGCCCAGCACCCAGGAAATGGCGTGCATGGTCAAAGGCACAAAACCCAGCACTCAGGAATGGCTGATATGTGGCCAAAAGCACAAAGCCCAGAACTCATGAAATGGCTGATGCGCGCCCCAAAGCACAAAATCCAAGCACTAAGGAAATGGCTGATTGTACAAAGCACAGAAATCAGGACTCAAGAAATGGCTGATGTGCGGCCAAAAGCACAAAAGTCCAGCACTCAGGAAATGGCTGATCTGTGGCCCAAAAGCACAAAAGCCTAGCACTCAGGAAATCGTTGATGCATGGCCAAAAGCACAAAATCCAAGCACTCAGGAAATGGCAGCTGCGTGGACAAAGGCACAAAAGCCCAGTCCTCAGGAAATGGCTGATGCGCGGCCAAAAGCACAAAAGCCTAGCACTCGGGAAATGGGTGATGCGTGGCAAGAAGCACAAAATCCAAGCACTCAGGAAGTGGCTGATGTGAGGCCAAGAGCAGAAAATCCAAGCACTCAAGAAATGGCAGATGCGTGGCCAAAAGCACAAAATCCAAGCACTCAGGAAGTGGCTGATGTGTGGCCAAGAGCACAAAAACCCAAGCGCTCAGGAAATGGCTGATGCGTGGCCAAAAGCACAAAAACCCAGTACTCAGGAAATGGCTGATGCGCGGCCAAAAACACAAAAGCCCAGCACTCGGGAAATGGGTGATGCGTGGCCAGAAGAACAAAATCCAAGCACTCAGGAAGTGGCTGATGCATGGCCAAGAGCACAAAATCCAAGCACTCAGGAAATGGCTGCTGCACGGGCAACAGCACAAAAGATCAGTAATCAGGAAATGGCTGATGTATGGCCAAAAGTACAAAAGTCCCTTCCTCAGGAAATGGGTGATGCGTGGCCAGAAGCACAAAATCCCAGCACTCAGGAAATGGCTGATGCGCGGCCAAAAGCACAAAATCCAAGCACTCAGGAAGTGGCTGATATGTGGCAGAAACACAAAAGCCCAGCACTCACAAAATAGCTGATGCGTGGCCAAAAGCACAAAATCCAAGCACTCAGGAAATGGCTGATGTGTGGCCAAAATCACAAAATTCCTGCACTCAGGAAATGGCTGATGTGCAGCCAAAAGCACAAAACTCCAGTCCTCGGGAAACGGCTGATGCGTGGCCAAAAGCACAAAAGCTCAGCACTCAGGAAATGGCTGTTTCGTGGCCAAGAGCACAAAATCCCAGCACTCAGGAAATGGCTGATGTGTGGCCAAAACACAAAACCTATCACTCAGGAAATGGCTGATGTGTGGCCAATTGCACAAAAGCCCAGCACTCAAGAAATGGCTGATGCGCGCCAAAAGCACAAAAACCCAGCACTCAGGAAATAGCTGTTTCGTGGGCAAGAGTACAAATTCCAAGCACTCAGGAAATGGCTGATGCAAGGTCAAAAGCACAAAACCCCAGCATTCAGGAAATGGCTGATGCGTGTCCAAAAGCACAAAATCCAAGCACTCAGGAAATGGCTGATGCGTGGACAAAAGCACAAAAGCCCAGCACTCAGGAAATGGCTGACGTAGCCAAAAGCACTAAAGCCCAGCACTCAGGAAATGGCTGATGTGTGGTCAAAAGCACAAAAGCCCAGAACTCAGGAAATGGCTGATGCTTGACCAAGAGCACAAATTCGAAGAACTTGGGAAATGGCTTATGTGCGGCCAATAGCACAAAAGCCAAGTCCTCTGGAAATGGCTGATATGTGGCTAAAAGCACAAAAGCCCAGCACTCAGAAATGGCTGATGCACGACCAAAAGCACAAAAGCCCTGCACACAGGAAATGGCTGATGCATGGCCAAAGGCACAAAAACCAAGCACTCAGGAAATGGCTGATATGTGACCAAAAGCACAAAAGCACAGCACTCAGGAAATGGCTGATATGTGGCCAAAAGCACAAAACCCACCACTTAGGAAATGGCTGATGCGTGGCCAAAAGCGCAAAAGCCCAGCAGTCAGGAAATAGCTGATGTGTGGCCAAAAGCACAAAAGCCCAGCACTCAGGAAATGGCTCATGTGAGGCCAAAAGCACAAAAGCCCAGCACTCGGGAAATGGCTGATGCGTGTCCTAAAGCACAAAAGCCCAGCACCCAGGAAATGGCTGATGCATGGTCAAAGGCACAAAAACCCAGCACTCAGGAAATGGCTGATATGTGGCCAAAAGCACAAAAGCCCAGAACTCAGGAAATGGCTGATGCGCGCCCCAAAGCACAAAATCCAAGCACTAAGGAAATGGCTGATGTGTGGCCAAAAGCACAGAAATCCAGGACTCAAGAAATGGCTGATGTGCGGCCAAAAGCACAAAAGTCCAGCACTCAGGAAATGGCTGATCTGTGGCCCAAAAGCACAAAAGCCTAGCACTCAGGAAATCGTTGATGCATGGCCAAAAGCACAAAATCCAAGCACTCAGGAAATGGCAGCTGCGTGGCCAAAGGCACAAAAGCCCAGTCCTCAGGAAATGGCTGATGCGCGGCCAAAAGCACAAAAGCCTAGCACTCAGGAAATGGGTGATGCGTGGCCAGAAGCACAAAATCCAAGCACTCAGGAAGTGGCTGATGTGTGGCCAAGAGCAGAAAATCCAAGCACTCAGGAAATGGCTGATGCGTGGCCAAAAGCACAAAACCCAGTACTCAGGAAATGGCTGATGCGCGGCCAAAAACACAAAAGCCCAGCACTCGGGAAATGGATGATGCGTGGCCAGAAGCACAAAATCCAAGCACTCAGGAAGTGGCTTATGCATGGCCAAGAGCACAAAATCCAAGCACTCAGGAAATGGCTGATGCACGGGCAACAGCACAAAAGATCAGTAATCAGGAAATGGCTGATGTATGGCCAAAAGTACAAAAGTCCCTTCCTCAGGAAATGGGTGATGCGTGGCCAGAAGCACAAAATCCCAGCACTCAGGAAATGGCTGATGCGCGGCCAAAAGCACAAAATCCAAGCACTCAGGAAGTGGCTGATATGTGGCAGAAACACAAAAGCCCAGCACTCACAAAATAGCTGATGCGTGGCCAAAAGCACAAAATCCAAGCACTCAGGAAATGGCTGATGTGTGGCCAAAATCACAAAATTCCTGCACTCAGGAAATGGCTGATGTGCAGCCAAAAGCACAAAATCCCAGTCCTCAGGAAACGGCTGATGCGTGGCCAAAAGCACAAAAGCTCAGCACTCAGGAAATGGCTGTTTCGTGGCCAAGAGCACAAAATCCCAGCACTCAGTAAATGGCTGATGTGTGGCCAAAACCTCAAAACCTATCACTCAGGAAATGGCTGATGTGTGGCCAATTGCACAAAAGCCCAGCACTCAAGAAATGGCTGATCCGTGGCCAAAAGCACAAAACCCAGCACTCAGGAAATAGCTGTTTCGTGGGCAAGAGTACAAATTCAAGCACTCAGGAAATGGCTGATGCAAGGTCAAAAGCACAAAACCCAGCATTCAGGAAATGGCTGATGCGTGTCCAAAAGCACAAAATCCAAGCACTCAGGAAATGGCTGATGTGGCCAAAAGCACAAAAGCCCAGCACTCAGGAAATGGCTGATGCATGGCCAAAAGCACTAAAGCCCAGCACTCAGGAAATGGCTGATGTGTGGTCAAAAGCACAAAGCCAGAACTCAGGAAATGGCTGATGCATGACCAAGAGCACAAATTCGAAGCACTTGGGAAATGGCTTATGTGTGGCCAAAAGCACAAAAGCCCAGCACTCAGGAAATGACTGATGCATGGCCAAAAGCACAAAAACCAAGCACTCAGGAAATGGCTGATGCGTGGCCAAAAACATAAAAACCCAGCACTCATGGAACTGGCTGATGCATGGCCAAAAGCACAAAATCCAAGCACTCGGGAAATGGCTGATCGTGGCCAAATTCACAAAAGCCAAGAACTCAGGAAATGGCTAATGCGTTGCCAAAAGCACAAAAGCCCAGCTCTCAGGAAATGGCTAATGCATGGCCAAAAGCACAAAAGCCCAGCACTCAGTAAATGGCATATGCATGGCCAAAAGCACAAAAGACGAGTACTCAGGAAATGGCTGATCTCTGGCCCAAAAGCACAAAAGCCCAGCCCTCAGGAAATGGCTGATCTGTGGCCCAAAAGCACGAAAGCCCAGCACTCAGGAAAAGGCTGATCCATGACCAAGAGCTAAAAATCTAAGCACTCAGGAAATGGCTATTGCATGGCCAAAAGCACAAAAACCCAGTACTCTGGAAATGGCTCTTGTGAGGTCAAAAGCACAAAAGCCGAGCACCCAGGAAATGGCTGATGCGTGGCCAAAAGCACAAAAGTCCAGCACCCAGGAAATGGCTGAGGCGTGCCCAATAGCACAAAAGCACAGCCCTCAGGAAATGGCTGATATGTGGCCAAAAGCACAAAAGACCAGAACTCAGGAAATGGCTGGTATGTGGCCAAAGGCACAAAAGCCCAGCACCAAGAAAATGGCTGATACACGGCCAAAAGCACAAAAGCCCAGCACTCAAGAAATGGCTGATCTGTGGCCAAGAGCACAAAATCCAAACACTCAGGAAATGGCTGATGTGTGGCCAAAAGCACAAAAGCCCAGTCCTCAGGAAATGGCTGATGCTCGGCCAAAAGCACAAAAGCCCAGCACTCAGGAAGTGGCTGATGCGTGGCCAAGAGTGCAAAATCCAAGCACTCAGGAAATGGCTGATGCACGGGCAACAGTACAAAAACCCAGTACTCAGGAAATGGCTGATACGTGGCCAAAAACACAAAAGTCCAGTCCTCAGTAAATGGGTGATGTGTGGCTAGAAGCACAAAAGCATAGCATTCATTAAATGGCTGATGTGTGGCCACAAGCACAAAAGCCCAGCACTCAGGAAATGGCTGATGCGTGGCCACAAGCATAAAAGCCCAGAACCCAGGAAATGGCGGATATGTGTATACAAGAGCACAAAATCCAAGCACTCAGGAAATGGCTGATACGTGGCCAAAAGCACAAAATCTCAGCACTCAGGAAATGGCTGATGCATGACCAAGAGCACAAACTCGAAGCACTTGGGAAATGGCTCAGGTGTGGCAAAAGCACAAAAGCCCAGCACTCAGGAAATGTCTGATGTGTGGCCAAGAGCACAAAATCCAAGTACTCAGGAAATGGCTGATGTGTCCAAGAGCACAAAAGCCCAGCACTCAGGGAATGGCTGACATGAGGCCAAAAGCACAGAAGCCCAGCAATCAGGAAATGGCTGATGTGTGGCCAAAAGCACAAAATCCAAGCACTCAGGAAATGGCTGATATGTGTCCAAAAGCACAAAAGCCCAGCACTCAGGAAATGGCTGATATGTGGCCAAAAGCACAAAAGCCCACCACTCAGGAAATGGCTGATGCATGGCCAAAAGCACAAAAGCCCAGCACTCAGGAAATGGCTGATGTGGCCAAAAGCACTAAAGCCCAGCACTCAGGAAATGGCTGATATGTGGCAAAAGCACAAAAGCCCACCAATCAGGAAATGGCTGATCATGGCCAAAGCACAAAGAAGCCCAGCACTCAGGAAATGGCTGATGCGTGGCCTAAAACACAAAGCCCAGTACTCAGAAATGCCTGATGTGTTGCCAAAAGCACAAAAGCCCAGTCCTCTGGAAATGGCTGATATGTGGCCAAAAGCTCAAGAGCCCAGCACTCAGGAAATGGTTGATGCGTGGCCAAAAGCACAAAAGCCCAGCACTTAGGAAATAGCCGATGCGCGGCCAAAAGCACAAAAGGCCGGTCCTCAGGAAATGGCTGGTATGTGGCCAAAAGCACAAAAGCCCAGCGCCCAGGAAATGGCTGATGCTCGACCAAATGCACAAAAGCCAAGCACCCAGGAAATGGCTGATGCATGGGCAAAGTCACAAAAGCCCAGCACTCAGGAAATGGCTGATGTGTGCGAAAGCACAAAATCCAAGCACTCAGGAAATGGCTGATATGTGGCCAAAAGCACAAAAGCCCAGCACTCAGGAAATGGCTGATATGTGGCCAAAAGCACAAAAGCCCAGCACTCAGGAAATGGCTGATGTGTGGCCAAAAGCACAAAAGCCCAGCACTCAGGAAATGGCTGATGTGTGGCCAAAGCACAAAAGCCCAGCACTGGGAAATGTCTGATCGTGGCCACAAAGCACAAAAGCCCAGCACTCAGGAAATGGCTGATATGTGGCCATAAGCACAAAAGCTCAGTCCTGAGGAAATGGCTGATATGTGGCCAAAAGCTCAAAAGCCCAGCACTCAGGAAATGGCTGATGCGAGGCCAAAAGCACAAAAGTCCAGTCCTCAGGAAATGGGTGGTATGTGGCCAAAAGCACAAAAGCCCAGCACCCAGGAAATGGCTGATGCACGACCAAGAGCACAAACTCGAAGCACTTGGGAAATGGCTCAGGTGTGGCCAAAAGCACAAAAGCCCAGCACTCAGGAAATGTCTGATGTGTGGCCAAGAGCACAAAATCCAAGTACTCAGGAAATGGCTGATGTGTCCAAGAGCACAAAAGCCCAGCACTCAGGGAATGGCTGACATGTGGCCAAAAGCACAGAAGCCCAGCAATCAGGAAATGGCTGATGTGTGGCCAAAAGCACAAAATCCAAGCACTCAGGAAATGGCTGATATGTGTCCAAAAGCACAAAAGCCCAGCACTCAGGAAATGGCTGATATGTGGCCAAAAGCACAAAAGCCCACCACTCAGGAAATGGCTGATGCATGGCCAAAAGCACAAATGCCCAGCACTCAGGAAATGGCTGATGCGTGGCCAAAAGCACTAAAGCCCAGCACTCAGGAAATGGCTGATATGTGGCAAAAAGCACAAAAGCCCACCAATCAGGAAATGGCTGATGCGCAGCCAAAAGCACAAAAGCCCAGCACTCAGGAAATGGCTGATGCGTGGCCTAAAGCACAAAAGCCCAGTACTCAGGAAATGGCTGATGTGTTGCCAAAAGCACAAAAGCCCAGTCCTCTGGAAATGGCTGATATGTGGCCAAAAGCTCAAGAGCCCAGCACTCAGGAAATGGTTGATGCGTGGCCAAAAGCACAAAAGGCCAGCACTTAGGAAATAGCCAATGCGCCGCCAAAAGCACAAAAGCCCGGTCCTCAGGAAATGGCTGGTATGTGGCCAAAAGCACAAAAACCCAGCACCCAGGAAATGGCTGATGCAGTACAAATGCACAAAAGCCAAGCACCCAGGAAATGGCTGATGCATGGGCAAAGGTACAAAAGCCCAGCACTCAGGAAATGGCTGATGTGTGGCGAAAGCACAAAATCCAAGCACTCAGGAAATGGCTGATATGTGGCCAAAAGCACAAAAGCCCAGCACTCAGAAAATGGCTGATATGTGGCCAAAAGCACAAAAGCCCACCACTCAGGAAATGGCTGATGTGTGGCCAAAAGTGCAAAAGCCCAGCACTCAGGAAATAGCTGATGTGTGGCCAAAAGCACAAAAGCCCAGCACTCGGGAAATGTCTGATGCGTGGCCAAAAGCACAAAAGCCCAGCACTCAGGAAATGGCTATGTGGCCATAAGCACAAAAGCTCAGTCCTGAGGAAATGGCTGATATGTGGCCAAAAGCTCAAAAGCCCAGCACTCAGGAAATGGCTGATGCGCGGCCAAAAGCACAAAAGTCCAGTCCTCAGGAAATGGGTGGTATGTGGCCAAAAGCACAAAAGCCCAGCACCCAGGAAATGGCTGATGCACGACCAAAAGCACAAAATCCCAGCACCCTGAAATGGCTGATGCATGGCCAAAGGCACAAAAGCCCAGCACTCAGGAAATGGCTGATTTGTGGCCAAAAGCTCAAAAGCCCAGAACTCAGCAAATGGCTGATGCGCGGCCCAAAGCACAAAATCCAAGCACTCAGGAAATGGCTGATGTGTGGCCAAAAGCTCAAAAACCCAGGACTCAAGAAATGGCTCATGTGTGGCCAAAAGCACAAAAGTCCAGCACTCAGGAAATGGCTGATCTGTGGCCCAAAAGCACAAAAGTCTAGCACTCAGGAAATGGCTGATGCATGGCCAAAAGCACAAAATCCAAGCACTCAGGAAATGGCAGATGCGTGGCCAAAAGCACAAAAGCCCAGTCCTCAGGAAATGGCTGATGCGTGGCCAAAAGCACAAAAACCTAGCACTCGGGAAATGGGTGATGCGTGGCCAGAAGAACAAAATCCAAGCACTCAGGAAGTGGCTGATGTGTGGCCAAGAGCACAAAATCCAAGCACTCAGGAAATGGCAGATGTGTGGCCAAAAGCACAAAATCCAAGCACTCAGGAAGTGGCTGATGCGTGGCCAAGAGCACAAAATCCAAGCACTCAGGAAATGTCTGATGCGTGTCCAAAAGCACAAAAGCCCAGTCCTCAGGAAATGGCTGATGCGTGGCCAAAAGCTCAAAAGCCCAGAACTCAGGAAATGGCTGATGCGCTGCCAAAAAAACCAAAACCCAGCATTCGGGAAATGGGTGATGCGTGGCCAGAAGCACAAAATCCAAGCACTCAGGAAGTGGCTGATGCATGGCCAAGAGCACAAAATCCAAGCACTCAGGAAATGGCTGATGCACGGGCAACAGCACAAAAGCCCAGTACTCAGGAAATGGATGATGTTTGGCCAAAAGCACAAAAGTCCCTTCCTCAGGAAATTGGTGATGCATGGCCAGAAGCACAAAAGCCCAGCATTCATTAAATGGCTGATGTGTGGCCAAAAGCACAAAAGCCCAGCACTCAGGAAATGGCTGATGCGTGGCCAAAAGCATAAAAGCCCAGAACCCAGGAAATGGCTGATGCGCCAAAAGCACAAAATCCAAGCACTCAGGAAATGGCTGATACGTGGCCAAAAGCACAAAATCTCAGCACTCAGGAAATGGCTAATTACTTGGTATTATTTGGTTTTAGGTACAAAAGAAGGCCGTAGCCCATCGAGATTGTCCCCCACAATTTGTGTGTCATTTTAGAACTCAACATAAGTTCTCCCTTATCCATAGATCCACATTATTTTTAAATGCATCAAAGCTACATTTAGTGATTAATTCTTGGGGCAGAGTGTTCCGTAGCCTTGCTGCTCATATGGTGAAAAAATTTCCCCTTTTGTTAGTTTTAAAGGATTGTATTTTTAGCTGTTTATTCTGTAATCTAGGGACTATCCTTCTGGTTGAATAATCGAGTCCACATTGGCTCATAAGAGTGGGTGATTGACATATTTTATAAATGAATAATAAATCACCTCTTTTTCTCCTCATTTCTAATGAATATAGACCAGTAAGTTTCAATCTTGTAGTATAATCAAGGTGTGTAAGTCCTGGAACCATTTTAGTTACTCTTCTCAGAATATGTTCCAGGCAAGATATATCTCCCTTAACATAGGGGTTCCAGACCTGGGAGCCATAATCAACATAAGGTCTTATAAAGGTCCTATACAGGGGAATGATACATTGTTCAGCACGGGTAGTGAAGGTATGTTTAATTTGCTTTAAGAGACCATTGGTCATTTTAGCTGTTTTTAAGCAGTGTTCCCTAGATGTAAGTTTGTTTTTTATCAATATCCCCAAACCTTTATCACAACTTAATGTTTTAAGTTTAATATTATTAACATAATAATCATACATTGGGTTATTTCTTCCAAAATGAAGAACCACACATTTATCTTGATTGAAAAACATTACGTTCTCAATTGCCCAATGTTCTATTTTCCGTAAGTCAGTAACTAATGTTTCCAAATTTTGGGGTCATTAACCTTACCCCCCAATTTAGTGTCATCAGTGAACTTTGAAAGATAATTATTTGGTCCAGCTTGCTTATCACTAATGAATAAATTGAATAGTGTGGGTCCCAATACTGAACCCCGTGGAACCCCACTCGTTACCAAGCCTCAGTCAGATAAAATGTTATTAAATTTGACTTTTTGGTTTCTACGTGTAAGCCAATCAGCTATCCAGTTAACAAGGTACATTGAGATGCCAAGTGATTTTAATTTCTGTAAGAGTTTAATAAGTGGAACCTTATCAAATGCTTTACTGAAGTCAAGTTATATTACATCTGTAGAAATCCCATTATCAAGATGTGTACTAATAATATTGTAAAAAGCAATTAAATTTGTGGTACATGAGTGACCTGGCATAAAGCCATGTTGAGTTAAATCTGCTATACATCTAGTTGTAACCTCATCCTCTAACTTTGTTTTAATAATCCTCTCCATAAGTTTCCCTGTAACAGATGTTAAACTAATGGGATGGTAATTTTCAACATTTCTTCAATTTCCCTTCTTAAATATTGGTGTAACAATTGCTGTACACCAATGATCAGGTATTCGACTTTCTTGTAGTGATTTATTAAAGATGATTAACAGTGGAAGGGAAATAAACTGGGAAGTTGCCTTAAGAAATTTTGGGTGAATGTTATCAGCACCTGGGCTTGTTGTTGATTTCAGTTTACCAAGTGCTTGCAGAATGTCACACATATTAATTACATGAGTGATTGAATGATATAGAGAATGAGATGCTCTATAAACATTTATGTCTGATGGAGAAAAAACTGAACAAAAGTATTTATAAAAAAGATCTGCAGTATCAACATCTGACTCGCATTTAGTTCCCATATTAAATATTGGGCCTATTTCCCCGGAGTTTCCTTTTTGATTATTTAGATAAGAATAAAGTGACTTATGACAGTCTTTTGTATGGGCTAATTTAAATTCCAAATTAACTTTAGTTGTTTTTATCATTTCTTTCAATGTTTTAATTGCTGTTCTATATTTAGTTAATATATTTTTATTAGGCTGTAAGCTGGTTTTTAATTTACTAAACAGTTTAGTTTTAAGACTAATCTGGGATTTAATGGCTTTATTGAACCATATTGCGTGGCCAAAAGCACAAAAGTCTAGCACTCAGGAAATGGCTGATATGTGGCCAAAAGCACAAAAGCCCAGCACTCAGGAAATGGCTGATGCGCGGCCAAAAGCACAAAAGCCCGATCCTCAGGAAATGGCTGGTATGTGGTCAAAAGCACAAAAGCCCAGCACTCAGGAAATGGCTGATGCGCCAAAAGCACAAAAGTCCAGCACCCAGGAAATGGCTGATGCATGGCCAAAAGCACAAAAGCCCGGTCCTCAGGAAATGGCAGATATGTGGCCAAAAGCACAAAAGCCCAGCACCCAGGAAATGGCTGATGCACAACCAAAAGCACAAAAGCCCAGCACCCAGGAAATGGCTGATGTATGGCCAAAAGCACAAAATCCAGCACTCAGGAAATGGCTGATATGTTACCAAAAGCACAAAAGCCCAGAACTCAGGAAATGGCTGATGCGTGGCCAAAAGCATAAAATCCCAGAACCCTGGAAATGGGTGATGCGCGGCCAAAAGCACAAAATCCAAGCACTCAGGAAATGGCTGATGTGTGGACAAAAGTACAAAAATCCAGTACTCAAGAAATGGCTCATGTGTGGCCAAAAGCACAAAAGCCCAGCACTCAGGAAATGGCTGATTCGTGGCCAAAAGCACAAAAGCCCAGTCCTCAGGAAATGGCTGATGCGCGGCCAAAAGCACAAAAGCCCAGCACTCGGGAAATGGGTGATGCGTAGCCAGAAGCACAAAATCCAAGCACTCAGGAAGTGGCTGATGCGTGGCCAAGAGCACAAAATCCAAGCACTCAGGAAATGGCTGATGCACGGGCAACAGCACAAAAGCCCAGTACTCAGGAAATGGCTGATGCGTGGCCAAAAGCACAAAAGTCCAGTCCTCAGGAAATGGGTGATGCGTGGCCAGAAGCACAAAAGCCCAGCATTCATTAAATGGCTGATGTGTGGCCAAAAGCACAAAAGCCCAGAACCCAGGAAATGGCTGATGCGTGGTCAAGAGCACAAAAGCCCAGCACTCAGGAAATGGCTGATGCGTGTCCAAAAGCATAAAAGCCCAGAACACAGGAAATGGGTGATGCGCAGCCAAAAGCACAAAATCCAAGCACTCAGGAAACGGCTGATGTGTGGCCAAAAGCACAAAAACCCAGTACTCAAGAAATGGCTCATGTGTGGCCAAAAGCACAAAAGCCCAGCACTCAGGAAATGGCTGATCTGTGGCCCAAAAGCACAAAAGCCTAGCACTCAGGAAATGGCTGATGCGTGGCCAAAAGCACAAAATCCAAGCACTCAGGAAATGGCTGATGTGTGGCCAAAAGCACAAAAGCCCAGTCCTCAGGAAATGGCTGATGGGCGGCCAAAAGCTCAAAAGCCCAGAACTCAGGAAATGGCTGATGCGCGGCCAAAAGCACAAAAGTCCAGCACTCGGGAAATGGGTGATGCGTAGCTAGAAGCACAAAATCCAAGCACTCAGGAAGTGGCTGATGCGTGGCCAAGAGCACAAAATCCAAGCACTCAGGAAATGGCTGATACATGGCCAAAAGCACAAAATCTCAGCACTCAGGAAATGGCTAATTACTTGGTATTACTTGGTTTTAGGGACAAAAGAAGGCCGTAGCCCATTGAGATTGTCCCCCACAATTTGTGTGTCATTTTAGAACTCAACATAAGTTCTCCCTTATCCATAGATCCAAATTATATTTAAATGCATCAAAGCTACATATAGTGATTAATTATTGGGGCAGAGTGTTCCATAGCCTTGCTGCTCATATGGTGAAAAAAAATTCCCCTTTTGTTAGTTTTAAAGGATTGTATTTCTAGCTGTTTATTGTGTAATCTAGGGACTATCCTTCTGGTTGAATAATCGAGTCCACATTGGCTCATAAGAGTGGGTGATTGACATATTTTATAAATTAATAATAAATCACCTATTTTCCTCCTCATTTCTAATGAATATAGACCAGTAAGTTTCAATCTTGTAGTATAATCAAGGTGTGTAAGTCTTGGAACCATTTTAGTTACTCTTTTCTGAATATGTTCCAGGCAAGATATGTCTCCCTTAACATAGGGGTTCCAGACCTGGGAGCCATAATCAACATAAGATCTTATAAAGGTCCTATACAGGAGAATAATACATTGTTCAGTACGGGTAATGAAGGTATATTTAATTTGCTTTAAGAGACCATTGGTCATTTTAGTTGCTTTTAAGCAGTGTTCCCTAGATGTAAGTTTGTTATTTATCAATATCCCCAAACCTTTTTCACAACTTGATGTTTTAAGTTTAATATTATTAAGATAATAATCATACATTGGGTTATTTCTTCCAAAATGAAGATCCTCACATTTATCATGATTGAAAAACATTACGTTCTCAGTTGCCCAGTGTTCTATTTTCCGTAAGTCAGTAACTAATGTTTCCAAATTTTGGGGTCATTAACCTTACCCCCCAATTTGGTGTCATCAGTGAACTTTGAAAGATAATTATTTGGTCCAGCTTGCATATCACTAATGAATAAATTGAATAGTGTGGGTCCCAATACTGAGCCCCGAGGAACCCCACTCGTTACCAAGCTCAGTCAGATAAAATGTTATTAAATTTGACTTTTTGGGTTCTACGTGTAAGCCAATCAGCTATCCAGTTAACAAGGTATATTGAGATGCCAAGTGTTTTTAATTTCTGTAAGAGTTTAATAAGTGGAACCTTATCAAATGCTTTACTGAAGTCAAGTTATATTACATCTGTAGAAATCCCATTATCAAGATGTGTACTAATAATATTGTAAAAAGCAATTAAATTTGTGGTACATGAGTGACCTGGCATAAAGCCATGTTGAGTTAAATCTGCTATACCTCTAGTTGTAACCTCATCCTCTAACTTTGTTTTAATAATCCTTTCCATAAGTTTCCCTATAACAGAGGTTAAACTAATGGGACGGTAATTTTCAACATTTCTTCAATTTCCCTTCTTAAATATTGGTGTAACAATTGCTGTACGCCAATCATCAGGTATTCAACTTTCTTGTAGTGATTTATTAAAGATGATTAACAGTCGAAGGGAAATAAACTGGGAAGTTGCCTTAAGAAATTTTGGGTGAATGTTTTCAGCGCCTGGGCTTGTTGTTGATTTCAATTTACCAAGTGCTTGCAGAATGTCACACATATTAATTACATGAGTGATTGAATGATATAGAGAATTGAGATGCTCTATTAACATTTATGTCAGATGGAGAAAAAACTGAACAAAAGTATTTATAAAAAAGATCTGCAGTATCAATATCTGACTCGCATTTAGTTCCCATATTAAATATTGGGCCTATTTCCCTGGAGTTTCCTTTTTTATTATTTAGATAAGAATAAAGTGACTTATGACAGTCTTTTGTATGGGCTAATTTAAATTCCAAATTAACTTTAGCTGTTTTTATCATTTCTTTCAATGTTTTAATTGCTGTTCTATATTTAGTTAATAATATATTCTTATTAGGATGTAAGCTGGTCTTCAATTTACTAAAAAGTTTAGTTTTAAGTCTAATCTGGGATTTAATGGCTTTATTGAACCATATTGTGTGGCCAAAAGCACAAAAGCCCAGCACTCAGGAAATGGTTGATGTGTGGCCCAAAAGCACAAAAGCCCAGCACTCAGGAAATGGTTGATGCATGACCAAGAGCACAAAATCCCAGCACTCAGGAAATGGCTGATACGTGGCCAAAAGCACAAAAGCCCAGCACTCAGGAAATGGCTGATGCATGGCCAAAAGCACAAAATCCAAGCACTCAGGAAGTGGCTGATATGTGGCCAAAAGCACAAAAGCCCAGCACTCAAGAAATGGCTGATGCGTGGCCAAAAGCACAAAAGCCCAGCACTCAGGAAACAGCTGTTTAGTGGCCAAGAGCACAAAATCCAAGCACTCAGGAAATGGCTGATGCATGGCCAAAAGCACAAAAGCCCAGCACTCAGGAAATGGCTGATGCGCAGCCAAAAGCACAAAAGCCCAGCACTCAGGAAATGGCTGATGCGTGGCCAAGAGCACAAAATCCAAGCACTCAGGAAATGTCCGGTACGTGGCCAATAGCACAAAAGCTCAGCACTCAGGAAATGGCTGATGTGTAGCCAAAAACACAAAAGCCCAGAACTCAGGAAATGGCTGATGCGTGGCCAAGAGCACAAAATCCAAGCACTCAGGAAATGGCTGATGCATGGCCAAAAGCACAAAAACCCAGCACTCAGGAAATGGCTGATGCGTGGCCAAGAGCACAAAATCAAAGCACTCAGGAAATGGCTGATGCGTGGCCAAAAACACAAAAGGCCAGTAGTCAGGAAATGGCTAATGCATGGCCAAAAGCACAAAATCCCTGCACTCAGGAAATGGCTGATACATGACCAAGAGCACAAAATCCAAGCACTCAGGAAATGGCTGATACGTGGCCAAAAGAACAAATCTCAAGGCAAAAACACAGGTCTTATTTTCTCCTCTAAGATGCTGAACAACAAACACACACACACTCAAATGCTTTGCAGAGTGTCATTTAATAAAGGATTCTAGGTAGTGAGGGTACACTGAAGCATGTAAAACCTGGTACCAAAGAACTTAGAACCTCAAAGGTCCTTCATCGGGGAACGTGGCTTCAACATTATAGGCAAACATGTATGCTACCTTTCTTAAAGTTCTGTAACAAACTTTAACATAATGTGCCATTCAAGCTATGTTAAACACATATAGAAAGCATATTGGAAGGGACAAAGATGCTATTTAACAATATGATCAGATAGCACCTATATTGCTAATTAGCATACATTATATGGTAAATACTGGAGCTTTGCAAAAATCCCTTGACAACGGCCTTCTCACAGGGGCCGTTTTCGTCGACCTCTCCAAGGCCTTCAATACAGTACACCATGGACTACTAATACACCAACTACTGAATACCGGACTATCACCTGACTCTTCTCTCTGATTTAAAAGCTACTTAGAAAACCGGTCACAGAGAGTAAAAATTGCGGACGCTCTTTCTAACACCCTGCCTGTTCGCTCGGGTGTCCCACAGGGATCCATACTGGGACCTCTCCTTTTTAGCCTTTTCTTAAACTCCCTCCCTTACCACTGCTCTGAGCAGATCATACTATATGCCGATGATGCTGTTGTAGTCTCCACTCACAAAGATCCTGCAACTCTTCAACACAACCTTCAACTTGGTTTCAGTTCTGTAGAGTCATGGTTTCTTAATCATAAACTGGTCCTCAATGACAAGAAAACCAAATCTATGCTCTTCTGCAGCTCTCATAACCCACACAAGCTACACCACTTGGCTATCTCCACCACCCAGGGCAACACTCTAGATCAGGTGGTGTCCTTCAAATACTTAGGGATTCAGTTTGACCCTAATCTCTCCTATGGACTTCATGTAGATAATGTAGCTAGAGCTGCTAATACACGGCTCGGTCTCCTCTACAAACACAGACCACACCTCACGCCAGAAGCTTTGAAGGTTGCAGTCCTGAGCTCTGTGATCTCTGTAATAGACTATGGTCTCATCATTTATGGCTCAGCCACAACCACAGCCCTTAGACGCCTCTCAACTGTCTTAAATAAAGCATGTTGGCTCATCACTGGTGCTCACCGTCTCACCCACACATGTGACCTGTACACTCAGACCGGCTGGCTCCAACTATCAAACTGCATAAAGTTTCACCTGCTCCATGGTCAAAAAAATCTACCTTGGCCTTGCACCTTCTGGGGTCTCAACTCTGTTACAACACCGAATTAACAAACGGTGCCTTAGGAGATCCACGCTACAGCTACTGAATGTCCCTCACTGTCACACTTCACAGGGACAATGCTTTTTTGCTTATCGAGCACCACTCTGGTTCAATGGCCTCAGCCCAACCATCTCCTCTGCCCCAACTATTGGTATGTTTAAAACTAGGCTCCAGGACTATCTTACTACCAACAGCTCCTGTGACTGCCCAACTTAACCTTGTTTCTCCACTTCCCTTTTTGCTCTAGTTGTTCCCCCTCCTCCTCCCCTCCTCACTGGATTCTACCCTCACATCTTGGTATACCCAATGCTGCACTTTTCACCCTCTTGCCATCCTTCCTACATTCCTTCTCCCCTACCTCTTCCTCTCCCTATGACTCTGGCACTTCTTATCTGTTGTCTATTTTCTCTGACAAATGCCACTAGCTGCCTTGTTACAATGCTACCCTTGAACTGTATTAATCTGTACTCTGTTTGCAATGTCCACATTGTTGTAATGCCTGTCTTGATGTTCCCCATAATTTGTATTTCTCTGACGTGGAACCTTTGAAAAAGAGCCATGGCTCAAAGGTATTTGTAATCCCAGACTTGTTAAAATAAAATAAGATAAAAAATAAATACCATTACTGAAAAGGATACCTTTTTCGCTACATAGGGATGTCAAAATGGTCAAACCATAACCAATATGCATACCTCATATGTACCAATGGAATTTATCGGAGAGTAGTGCACAGTATCCCTCATTCAGTTAATCTGTTATGTTAACTTATACTAACTATAGAAAATCCCAAAATATTTCTTCAGTTTTGTCCTAATAGATAATTCTTATGAAAATTGATACACCAAGTACCTAAAAGAAAATGTTATCCAAGTAGCTCCATACCAATATATAACTCTGGACAAAGTAGATACAATGATTACTCAAGTATAGATAAACACATTCATGATCTCACAATAAATTAAAACGTTACAAGAACAGATTAAAATCTCACGTCTCAATTAACACTTCAGGATGTAATGTTTAATTCCTAAAATTAAGCATGATTCCCATTTCAGTGGTTGATTGAATCTACCTTATCTTTCTCAATTCTTTTAACATGTCTATTCACCGTAAATTTCAAATCGGTTACATTCTAAGTACAGTATGTTTATGCATCTCATGCACTCCCAACAGAGTGTCACACCTCCCATTCAGAACTGATCTTCTATGTTCTTGAGTGCATAGTTTCACAGGTCTGGTTGTTCTCCCTATCTAAACCAGGGGGACAATCACATCAAATGGCATAGCATACAACGGGAGTTCTACAGTTCAAACAAAGTTGCATCTCCCAAGTCTTGAAAAAAAAAAAAACACTTCCTGGTTGACCTAGAGACAAATGTTGAAAAAAAGCCACAGCTGTGAAATCCTTTAGGTGAGGGTCCTAAACAAGTCACTTGTTCAGTTCTTGAACATTGTGGCCATGTACCAAGGTGTCTTTCAGACTTTTTCCCCTTGTGTAAACAATCTGTGTTTTTTAGCTGTTAGTTTCACCAAATCATGATCTGTGTCTGAGACGTACCAATGTTTCTTGATGTTCAAGTCTACAACTGTAGAAATCTCACTAACCCTGTGCAGCCTATCCATTTTCCCATTAATCGTGCCTGTTGGCCTAACTTTTCCATGTTTGCTTGTGCGTCATAAAAGCAAACATATTAACAGTGTGCAAGCACTGTATGGCTTTTGCAGATGTGACCGTGTCGGGGCCAAGTCATTTGAGCAATGCAAAGGCTTAGCTGTGAGCAGCGTAATACAAGCAGGCTGATGAGGATGCTAGTCAGTTTGCTGATGGGTGGAAACATCTTACATATGAAATGATGAAGTCGCTCCTATCGTAACAAGTTTTTGCCCATTTACATTCCAACTGGGCATGATCTTCAGTTGTGAATCCAGCTCCCTCCCCAAGAACCCAGTCTCACTTCTCCCCAAAGCGAACTCCTCAACGTGACCAGTGGTACATCCCCTTACAGTTCATCAACTCTCATAATGCTACCAGCAGCCATCAGGGGGCAGAGCAGGGGAGGAAGGATTGCGCATCCCAGGGACTGCTCCTTTTCCTTAGGGAGGGGAGAAGACTGTTCCCGCTCAGCGACAGCTGACTGGTGAAGACCAGTCAATAGCACAGTGTGGACTAGAAGTAGGGGGGAGGGTTTGTTGCCAGATGTCTGTCATGCATGTGTGCCACCCCGCATACATGCGACAGCCTTATTGCATGACACCATCTCAGGGGAGAACCTTAGGTGACAGGAGGAAAATGCAAGCCATTCAAGCTGGCACCCCTCCATAAACTCTCGAACAACTCACCCTGCTGGCCACTCACCACATTGTGGTTCTGGTTAAGAGGTGGACAAATTTCCAACGGGTGGAACAGCGTTTACAAATGGCGCTGGGCCATTGCTAGCAGTTGGGGGGGTGGAGCAGCCTCACACAGAAACAGCGAGATCCAAAATGCTCTGTAGCACTTGTGTAGAAGAATAGATGTCACAGCCAGACTGGAGAGCCAGTGCAAATATGTTTTTCATTTTAAATAAAGTGTACAAAATACAGACTGATTCTGGCCATTCACAATCTTTACAGGTGCAGTTGCACTGCTACCCACTCACCCCAGCATTTCAACTCACTCAAATCTTCCTTAGGGGGGAGTACTATGAATGGCCAGGGTGAGTCTGTATTTTACACACTTTATTTGAAATTAAAAAAAAAAATGTATTTGCACTGGCTATCCAGTCTGGCTTTGACTTATATTCTTCTACGTACGAACATACGAAAATGCCAGCAGATACAGGCCCATAGGTCTATCGAGTCTGCTCGAGTGTGCAGCTATCTGAATTTACTCCACAGCTGCCCCCTTCCCAATCTCCCAGTTTCTCTCCCCTGATCCTATCCCACTCCCTCTTAAAGCTGTTCACCGATTTCAGAGACACCACCTCTTCGGAGAGTGCGTTCCACCCTGCCACCACCATCTCTGTGAAGTAGTGTTTTGTCAACTCTCACTTGAACTTACGCCCCTCCAGTCTCAGACTATGCCCCCTAGTGGCCCTTCTTCCCTTTAATCTAAACATTTCCTCTGTGCTGACCCTGGTTATGCCCTTCATATATCTGAAGGTCTCGATCATATCCCCTCTACCTCTCCTCTCTTTCAGGGAGTACATACTGAGCTCTCTCAGTCTTTCCTCTTAGGGTTTTCCCTCCATTCCTGTTAACATCCTGGTTACTCTGCATTGGACTCCCTCCAGCAGCCTAATACTCTTCTTTAGGAAGGGACACCAGAACTGTATGCAGTACTCCTAGTTCGGCCTGACCAGTGATCTGTACAGTGGCAGGATGACCGCTCTCCTCCTAGAGGTGATTTCCCTGGCGATGCACCCCAGCATCTTGTTAGTTTTAGCTGCTGCCTTCCTGCACTGTGCTGAATGATTCATTTGCCCTGTTAAGAGTACCCCAAGATCCTTCTCCTCCTCCTCTGTAGTGCCCAATTGTATTCCCCCCATTTTGTAGCTAAATTTACAGTTCCTGTCCCTCAAGTGCATAACCTTGCACTTTTTTGCATTGAAACCCAGCTGCCATGTGTCCAACCATTGTACGAGTTTGTCCAGGTCTTCTTGCAGTCCTAGCCAGCCCTCTGTGTTGTCCACCACTGCACCTATGTTTGTGTCATCTGCAAACAGGCTGATCTTATTGTTGACACCATCTGATATGTCAGCAATGAATATGCCAAATAGAACTGGAGGGCTGCAGAGCCTTTTGGATCTCGCTGTAAGTGGTGAATAACCTGTAAGTCTGTGAGAAGATCAGTGACTGGGCCGGGGGTGGGGGGGAGAGTGATGCCAGATGAGATCAGAACGAGAAACAGCTTTGTGGAAAATTAAAAAAAAGGCAGGACCTCACTGAAAACAAGATACTGCATCTTAGTTGTGCTGTCATGGAAAAATGCAGTTTAAAAATGTGTAAAGGCAGGACCCCACTGAAAATGAGATATTGCTGCTATTCTAACTTGTAACAACATGCAAGCAAACATGTTTGGCATTGACAAATGCTTGTTAGAAATGCCCTGAGACATCTCATCTATGTATTTTGCATTCTAGCATCTACCATGCCAAGCAATCATAAGCATGAACACATACGTACGTTGTTTTAATCTGTAGACTATGTTCTTTCCAGTGGTAGTAGCTATATTACTTCAAATTATGCAAGTTAGCTATGTTTGGAGGCCATGATAACAAAATACAAAGTGTGCCGTCAGTGAAGATCAATGAGAAAATCCAGCTTGGGTCCCTCTGGCTCCTGGCGTATTTCTTCATTAGTCCAATTGACCCCATCACTAACCTTCTCAGTCTGTTTATTAGACCTTTACCAATCAACTGGACCTGCAGTGGGTGAGCTATCACGAGTGACACTGAGAGCCCAGGAAACATCCATTTTTAAATAAACAGATACATAAATAAATATTTTTTAGGACTCCCGGCCCCACCCACTGCTGTTTCACAGTTGTATTTATCAGTCTGTCTGCTGGGAAAGATTAACTTTTGTAAGGAAATTTATGGCATCCTCTCACTCACGATACAATTTTCTAAAACTCATTTAATCTGATCTGCTAAAGAGACATTGCCAATCCCCTTAGGCCTCAAAGTATCTCTAATTGAAAAACAGAACATTTTATGATTGATTGCCTTCTATAGAGATAGCTGGTAATCTGATTCTGATTCCCCTTTTCCTTTTTAAAAGTGAAAAACCTCCTGCTCATCATGCTGGTTTATCACATAAAAACAAGTTTACTGTCAGTCCTTGATCAGCTCCCACTGCATCTTTCAAGGGCTTCGGAACACCCACAACACTGTCTAGCCACTCATGATGAATTGAAAGGCTACGCCTGTAGTTCAGTGGGTGAGCAACCAACCACACCTCCTTTCTGAGCTCTATAAGCAGTTCCTCCCAGCCTCCCTTTGAAGCACTTTTTCTTTGCCCCACCATCCTCCCCATCTCCTGCAGCAGCTTGCCTCTCCTCGGGGGGGGGTCTTCCTATGTTACATTAGCAAAGGGAACCTTCCCATGGCACCTCTAGGGGTGGAACCCTCTTTGAGGGTTCCTTGTCTTTGGTACCCCCTACAGGGTGGTAATTCCTCAGGGAATAGAGAGTATGAATGCCACAACAAAGTAAAACAGTTGCACAAGCATTACATTATTTTGGTTGTGTAGGCTATTGAAGTAAGAGGGTTTTATGTGATAACAGTGACTCCTAATGAGCACTGACCACAAAGAGCGAGACAAGAACTGCCCGACAGACAAAGGGCAATGGACAGTAGAGTGACCATTGCAAATAGCGATAGCCGCTTACTGCAGCTGAAAAAAGAAAAGATATGCATTTTTATGTGGGGGGCTATGCCTCCCCCACACCCTCCTCTGTGGGGGGAAAGCCCCCTGTGCCCCCCCAAAAAGATAAAGAACTCCATGGTGGGTGCGGACTTAGGGGAAAATATAAAGATTTAAAAAAAATATTTCCTTTCTGGCCACTAGACCCAAACCCGGGTCATTCGCTTCAGGGGTGGTAGTGTATACTGCCACGCTACATGGCCAGCTCGGCAGTGATAGCCCAACCATCATGCTATGTCCTGCTCTAGTGAGTGTAGCTCCCTGCTACACTCGCTCTACAGGATATAACGACTTCTTTCACCACTTGCTCTACTTCCAAGCGCTATTATTGAGTCGCTCAACAATAGGCACTCATATAGAGTGTTACCCACTGGGAGTAGAGGAGACTATAGCTTCATGAGTGACTTCACTGTTTGGGGCATTCCTTTGTTCAGAAAGTATGCAGTAAAAATGGATGACGGATTTGAAACAAATCAAAGTTGGGCATAAGCCGCATAACACACCACTAGCATGCATTTCAGTTTTACTAAGAACGGAGGCAGATAAAATAAGCAGCAACATGAATGGATTTTAGAGAAGGTACGCAATCATACAAAGTGAGTTTTCATCTAGAAGTAATGTGATTCAAAAATGGTTGACAGTGTCCCTTTAAGGCTTTTGCGCTTACTAATGGCTGTATCAAAAATTACCTCCTTTTAACAGTAGAATGCAACATGCATACATAATCACCAAATGAAACAGCAGAGTAGTTACATTGGTTCAGTCACATTTTAAAAATATGAAGTACCCGCATAACACTGCAAAACAAATACTGCTAAATACATGAACTGTGCTGTTATTGCACTAATTGAAGAACCTACTTTACAAATAAACACTTTCCTGTGAGACAGTTTGTTTTGCCTCTCCCCACCCCCACTTCTGGTGTCCAAGGCACAAACCTAGACTGCCTTATCCGTTAATCTGACCTAGGCATGAACTGGGAATTTCAATCAGTTTTTATTACTTTTGGCCCTTGCCATAGCTAGGAAAAATGTACAAAAATGTATCGTATTCAGTACCCATATGTTTATACCCTGCTTTAAAATCACTAGGCTGAGGGTTGAAACCCATATTCCATAGATAAATGCAAAGCCACGGCACAGCTATAGGGGTGGAGAAAACCTATTTCTGCCAACCTTTCACAAGGAAGAGAGATTTCTTTTTAGTTAGGCAAGGTGTAGTTTAGGCTTACTTTGATTACAGTTTCTGTTGTTTTTAATTATATTTAAAAAAAAATGAAGTAAATGGCACAAACGTGGAGCCTGCAGAAGCCTTTCTGTTCAAAGCATTTTTTAAAGGGGGTGGGTTAAAAGGCTTTCAAACAGGACGTCTGGGCTCGCAGCTGCAGGCCTGTACGAATCAGTGATAGGCCTGAATTCCAGCAGCAAGAAGCTGAATTGAAGATTTACACCACAGCCCCATGCTGCTGAGGAATGCTCTGTGAACAAAATCCCTTGTATAGTGGAGGGAGGCTGGGGTCGAGCGTGTCAGCAGGGAGATCTGCTCAAGGCTGCTACTGAGAACAGATCCCTGCAGGAGGGGTCATTTTCAAGGCAGTCTGGGGGCTCAGCCAAGGTTAGGAACGTCAACGCAGCAGGGGACTTCCAGTGAGAGATCCCTGCACTTTAAACTGAAATGAGTGTCCTGCCAGCAGCCCAGCACAGAAATTGCAGCTTCTGTCGTAATAGACAGTGGTTTTCCTTTTTTCTTCTTTCCCTTCTTCTTTTAGTGGGCCATTATTCCCAGTTTTTGTTGTGCTCAGACACTACAGCTGGCATCAAGGCACTTTTCTAGTTTGCAAGTGATTCTGTAGGTGCCTCAGTCTGAAATGTTTAAATAAATGTTAACCCTTAGGCTGCCAACAGAATTAGAACGTATAGGAATTCTGGACTGATATATCAATCTGCGGCCCTTTTGTTTTCACTCTGTAGTTGAGAAAAAAGATTACTTACTTTATAACCGGGAAATGCACACTAAGCCAAGGCTCGTTTCCAGGTGCGACCTGGGGGAGGGGAACACAGTAAAGAGCTGCACTGAATACAAGCAAGAAGACATTTGGACAACACACAGTACAAGAAGTAGTACAAAATGTGAATAAGTACTATAAATACCATGGCCCCCATATTCAAAGGCCAGAGGCTTTCCAGCACATCTAGTGTCATCCACAAAGTTGTGAATGACAGCTTACAGCACACACTGCAAGCCCACTGGTCAACAGTGTCAACCAATGAGCTTCTCCTGTGTACAGTACGGCTGTCATTCACTGACATTTCAGTCGGTGGGCAGTCATGGAGGTGTGCAGAGGGCTGTGCTGCCTGTCGGCTGACTGGCTGCCTGGCCATGCTGGGGAGCGGGGTGGGATGTGGGTGTCTGAGTGGGTGGGAGGGTGGGGGACCCTACACTATGGAAAAATGGAGTGGGGTGTAATTTATTTTTAATTTGCATGGGGATTGGGACAGGAGGGGGGCACTACACTCTAGAAATGAAGGGATGGGGTGTCATATATTTTTATTACGAACAGGGTTCAAGGATGGGAGGGGAGTGCCACTAGACTATGGAAAAGGGCATTTGGGGGCATATTTTGTATGTGATCGGGGACCGTGATGGGGTGGGGGGACCACTACACATTGGGAGACATGTACAAATAGGTACTATGCACCACACAGGGATCCTGGTCCTGATTCATTCGTGGACTGTACATTGAACCAGGATCCTGGACCAGCAGTGCCTGTATAGTGCGCTGAGATTGGGGTTCGGGATTGGGGACAGGGTGGGGGTCGGGCACTACACTTTGGAAAACGGGGTTGCTGCCACTTTTACTTTGGATCGGTGAATGGTACTGTGGGTGGCTCACCACTGGGCTGCAGGAACAGGTGGCTGCTGTCTGCAGTACAGCAGCCCGCCTGTGGTTGGCTACAGGTTAGGCGTGTAACTTTGTGAAGCACATCTCTGAGATGTTCTGGCAGATTCGCCACACATCTCGGTTGAATGTGGGGATGTGCTGCATATTCATGGGCATGCCCCCTGGAGATGCGCTGCATACATTAACACTCTGCTTGGGCATAGCCGGAGTTGCGCGATGCATCCCCACCATTTGAATATCACGCTGTGGCACATTTCTTGAGTTGCACAGTGCATTTCCTTTGACAATGTCCACCTAAAAATATGTGTGTGCCAAGAGTAAATGATAATTTATACAAAGTAGGTGAGTGTCAAACCTTACAGATAAATATTTTTTTAGCCACTGATGAATTACAAATGAAGACAAATATGGAACAGGCAGTAGCCTCATTCATAGTGTGCCATTTATCTTCAGATGTGAGGGTGTAGAACCATAATCACAAGTGACAGAGCCGCACTTGAGTTACAGTGTAAAGGCCCTACCCACTCACAAGTAAGGATAAACATTATGTTCTGAGTGAGACCATTGCATTTCCAAGTTATAAAATGCATTTTAAATTGTAAAGCTTTCAAATGTGTTTTTTTTTACCATATTTAAAGTACCACTTTTATGCAGACAATAGGATATTATATGCCACTGGGAGTTCGTTCTCTCAGGTTCAGGAAACCCTTCCAGAAGCTTAATTTGCTGCAGGATTTCCTTTATAGGCATAAACCGGTGCTAAATTCCAAAAAATCTCAAGTTATGACTTTTGGTCATTCTAATAGGGCATCGTCCTCTAATGAAAGCTTGGACATTGTTACATTTTCTAGGCACAGACTGGAGCAAGTCCTGTCCTATAAATATCTAGGCCGATGGGTAGATGAGGGTTTCTGCTAGGATATACATATTGCTCAAACTGTTAAAAGTATATATAGGAAGTTGAGGGGCACTGTATCGTGTTAAAAAAGAATTGCCTATAGAAGCTATAGCTAGAATTGTGGAGGCCATGCTTTTAACTATAATAGATTACGGAGACATTATCTATGGGGGAGCAGCAGGTACAGAGTTGTATAAATTAGATACTTTATTCAATAGGTTAGCTAGATACATGTTAAATGCCCCACATAAAAGACATCACTGTTTTCTTTATAGGGATTTGACTTGCATAAGACTGGAAGATCATAAAAAATGACATATGTTAGGCATAATGATGAAAGCCTATGAAAAACTTCTTCCACCTACTACTGCTACTGCTACTACTACCACTACTACAACTACTGCTACTACTACTGCTACTGCTGCTACTACCACTACTACAACTACTGCTACTACTACTACTGCTGCTACTAATATTACTACTGCTACTGCTACTACTACTACTAGTACTGCTACTGCTGCTACTACTACTACTACTACTGCTACTGCTACTACTACCACTACTACTACTACTGCTGCTGCTGCTGCTACTACTACTACTGCTGCTACTTATACTACTACCACTACTACAACCACTACCACTAGTATTGCTACCGCTGCTACCACTCACCACTACACAACCACTACCACTAGTACCACTGCTGCCACTCACCACCACCACCACAACCACTCACCACTAGTACTGCTACCACTGCTACCACCACTACCAGTACACGCCACCACTACCGCTGCTACCATTACCACTGCCACCACTGCCACCGCCACCACTGCCACTGCCACCTACCACCACCACAGCAACCACCACCACCAGCACTGCTACTGCCACCACCACCACCACCACCACTACCACCGCCGCTGCTGCCACCACTGCACCGCTGCCACCGACACTACCACCACCACCACCACCACCACCACTGCCACTGCCACCACCACCGCTGATGCCACCACCACTACCACCGCTCGCCACCACACACCACCACCGTTGCCACCGACACCACTACCACCACCACCACCACCACTACCACTGCCACTGCCACCACCACCGCTGCCGCCACCACCACCACTGCCAACCAACACTACCACCACAACCACCACCAACCGCTGCTGCTACTACTACTACTACTACTGCTACTACTGCCACTACCACTACAACTACTACTACTAGTACTGCTACTACTACTACTACTTTTATGAAGATTTAACTGTTCTTGTTTAATTACACTGCTCTTCTTTGAGTGCAGCAGAGGCCACTGTGATGTCATCAGGCATTGTGTAAGATGCTACTCCATTGATTAAGAGCCCCTTTGTGTCTGGTCTAAAGTGGAAATAAATGCTGATGATCCACCCAGCATTTAAGTAAACTATTTATTTTCATTAAAAAACAAACAAAACAAACAAACAAAACAATGCTCAGTGGCTAAAACAGATCATTTATCTGTGAGATGTGACTCTCACCTACATTATACAGTATAAGTAATATATCATTTACTGTAATATTTAAACAGACTGTACTACACTAATTATACTATACTAATTTTATGTGGATGAAACATACCCTCTTTAATAAGTATTGATGATTATTTTTATGTTAGACAATGTTGTTTATATTGAAACAGTATGTCTGGCAGTGCACCCCATTGGGAATGTGCTTTGGCTCAACTGGACAATGCATTTCTAAGTGTTTTGAATAAATGTATTTACTGCTAATACTACTATCCCCAAAACTTTGGATGTATCATTAACGTTTATCTCCACTTCAGAGAGGTGACAAACAACCCCTTAACCAATGGGAGAGCACCTTTCCATGTTGTAAATGAGCTATGCTCAATGGTGCTCGCCTGGATAAATAAAGATTTGATTGATTGATTGATTGATTTCACGATACCTAATGACATCACAATAGTGTCAGTTGCACTCAAAATAGACCATTAAGATTGATTGGTTTATTTATTTATTAAAAGTTGGTGACTATGAACAACACACTGATCCAAGGCTAATTTCTGGGGCAACCTGGGGGAAGCGGAGTACAGAAACTAGAGGCGCACAACATAGCGCAATAAAACGCAAAGCAGACAGATTACAGTACAGAAAAACGTACAGGATACCATACTGTAAGAGCAACAAAAACCAGAGGTTATACAAAGTAGTCAGTCTATGCCATGCAGTAAAGTACAGAAAGTACAACAAATACCAGAATATTACAAATTATATAAATCATACAGGACCCCCATTACTGAAGATCACAAGACCACTGATCTACAGTGATTAAAGTCATGAAATTCCATTTTCAAGACTTGATATTTTGGGCATTGCACCAATGATGGTTAGCCCAATTTCCAGATTTTGCTGCGATTCTACTATTGTTCTTTTAGAATGAGCATAATCAGAAGGGGCAGACCAGGTGGGCCACACGGTCCTTATCTGCTGCCACCTTCTATGTTTATTAATAAAAGAAGGCTTCTTATACAAGACATTAAATGAAGCAAACTGAAAATAGTACAGGAAGCAACTAAGAAAATTATAAGTTTTATTCATTTACTGATCTGGTATAAAATGTAAAATTATGTTAAATTCTTTGCTTTTTTACTGGTGAGCAGGCAGTCCAGATTCCAGAATTTTACTGGCTATTGTGATAAAACAATGAAAACCAGAGGCTGATGGAGGAAAAATGCAAGTAGGCACTCTGATACTGTGCTGGAATTCAGATTATCCCAAACACAAGTCGTCACTACACAAAGAGGTATTAGAGGAAAAAGGGGAAGAATAGAAGGTTTTTCAACCAAGATCAGGCAACGGGGGAGGATAAGAAGCTTGGCTAATGGTCTGAGGGGAAACAGATACAAATGGGGTTAAATGGGCACAAAGGAGCAGTGTGAAGGATAGAGGTGTGCAGAACCTCTTCGAGTGAAACCGAACCACTCCAAACTCATGCAGCTTGTTTTTCACAGCACCCGATCTGAACCTCACTGGCTCGGCTCAGATCTTGGAGCTGTTTTTTTTCCCAGCTCTCCCAACCTCCCGCATGTCTGTCTGTCATATGACAGGCTTAAGAGAGGCAGAGAGGTCAAGGGTGCAGCGGGGAGTCACCATGCAATAAAATGCTCTGGTTTGCACATGCACAAACCAGAGTATAGAGTAGCATGGCTCTGACGTCCGTGCCATTACAACATCAGCCAGCAAGGAAGAGGTAGATTACAGAGAGAGGCAGGGAGCAGCTGGGTAAGGGATTGGGAAGGGAACAGGTTTCTATTTGTCACCCACCTCACCTGCACCACCAACGAGAACAGGGGAAAAGAAACACAAACGTGACAAAAACTTCAAACAAAAATTAGAGGGCGAGGGAGAGGGACACAACTGAGGAGTGGTGCGCCAGGGACTGACTGTGTGTGTGTGTATGGGAGAGGGGAGAAATGGGGCACCACATGCCCGAAGAAAAGAAAATACAGAAAAACTAAAGTGTTGTTTAGTGCCACTGAGCACATCCAGTCAGCAATGGACAAATATCTCATCACTGCTGCCATCTTTGTGGACCTGGTGAAGGCCTTCGACCCTTTCTGTCATCAACTCCTGATCCAAAAACTTCTTTTCTCCAGTCTGACCCCATCCACAATTGACTGGTTCAAATTTTATCTCCAAAACAGACAGAAATATTTTCAAGTAGGCAACACCCTCTCCCCTCCTCTCCCTATCCCAACTGGCGTTCCCCAAGGATCCATACTCGGCCCTATCCTATTCTCGCTTTTTATAAATGACCTCCCATCCATATGTTCTCCTTCCAATATCCACATGTACGTGGAAGACGCTGTGGTATACCTTTCTGGTCCAAATGTCACTGATGTAACTACCCCCCCCCCCCGCAGCACAACTTCGATAAAGTGCAGTCCTGGTTCAGACAAAATTAGCTCAAATTAGACACCAAAAAAACAGACTCCATGTTCTTTGGATCGAGGCAAAGGTTATCCAAATCCCAAATCATCCCTGCTTTTGTCACCCTGGATAGCTCTCAACTAGACAGTCAAGACTTTCAAATACTTAGGGGTCTGGCTTGACAGCAATCTTGATTTCACTGCCCATAATGACTCCATCTGCTCCAAGCTTTGACCTAAACTAGGAGCCCTCTTCCGCCACAAGGACTGCCTCCCCTTGTCCACCCGCTGTGATTTAGTCACCAAAACCATCTTACCAGTTATTGACTATGCAGATATTGTTTATTGCTCCACACCCGTTCCATTTCTTGCTAGACTTGACTCCCTACTAAACTCATGTTGTCATTTCGCTCCCCTCCTCACGCATGTACCATTGCACTCTCTATTTCTCCCGCTCCCTAATGCCTTTACCTGCTAGGCACCATATCCATAGCCTGACTTTCATGTCCAAACTCTGAATTTAGGTCACTCCCCCCTTACCTCAACTTCTGTGACTCACCAGTTAGCTCCTCCAGGTACTCCCTCTGATCCAGGGATACTCATACGTTCTCCCCCCCCCCCATCCACACACCTGCTTAGGCAAGTTCACCTTCACTTACTGCCTCCCATACCTCTGGAATCAACTTCCTTTGGACACTTGCCACTCCCCACATTCTCTGCCCTTAAGATCAAGGTCCTAGCTGATCCCGCCACTGTATGCTCATGTCTTCCCACCCATCCCAGACCACGCCAACACCCTTCCTAACCTAGCATCATCCACCTCCTCACAAAGTTCCTACTCTTCATTTATCAACCAACCAGTTTTAAATAATCTTGTCATATGTATATATATATATATATATATATATATGTATATATATATATATATATGTATATATATATATATATATATATATATTGCTTGTAATATGTTGTACATTATCTAACGTATTTGTTTTTTGTTTATTTAAGGTTAGACCATTGAGCCAAAGCTCAGTCTCAATGGTGACCTTATAATACAATGTAATGCAATACAATACAAGCATACAAAAGTAACCAGCAGAAGAAGGCCTCCTGGTCTATTGAGCCTGCTCAATATATGATGCAGGGTCCTGGCTTTGCAGCTTATGCCAATGACCCTGCCCCTCCTTCCCTCCTCTCATCCCACTTCCCTCTCCCCTTTCTTGGTCCCAAGGGTTCCCTCTGTGCTTGTCCCAGGCTCTCTTGAATGTTCCCACTGTCTTTGCTGCCACAACCTCCTCAGGCTCAGGCAGCGTGTTCCATGTTGACACCACCCTCTCTGTAAAAAAATGATTCCTGACATCACTTCAGAATCTTTCCCCCACCAGTTTTAGGCTGTGCAATCTAGTGGTGGTATTGTCGCTTCTTGTAAAGAGACCCTCCTTTTCCACTCTGTTAACTCCCTTCATTTACTTGAAAGTCTCTATCACATCACCCCACACCCTCCTCTCTTCCAAGGAGTACATCCTTAGGGCTCCCAGCCTCTCTTCATTCAATATATCCCAATAGTTCTCAGTATTTGTCATAGTGAGCCTCCCCCAAGCCATGGAAAAGATTTTGAGCCTCCCCAGATACTGAAATAATCTTGGGCCTCACCATAGAAAAACAGCATACTTTGCACAGTTCATCAGGAATAAAGTGAAACTCCTTTGAATAGTTGGTTCTCACTTTATTTGTTTATTGACCCCCTCCCCCATCAACCTACGTGCTCTGCTGTTTTGATTCTCAAACTATTGTTACCCTTTGTAGCAATACCTATATGGTCAGACTGCTTTCTCACTCTGCTTTCTTCTATCTGGAATAACCTTCCTACCCACCTCCACCTCTCCCCTTATTCTGCTCTTAAGCAACTCCTCAGGGATCTTTTTGCTTTCTCCTGCTCTTGCTCCTAGTACCTTTCTGTTAACACCTTGTATATGGGCTGTTATATTGGGCTGTTCTGCCACAAACCTAATTGGTCAATTGTTGCCTCTCACTGTTTATGGTTCCTATTTGTTTGCACTATTGTTCATTTTGTATTGCTTGACTGCTTTGCAGTTACCTTTGGAACTGTATTCACTTGCTACCCTTCCTCTGGTTCACCTGTAATAAGCCTTAGCTCAGTGTAACTTTCCTGGTCACTAATGGGTAAATATTGTAAATACATAAATTGCCCTTTTAGCCTCTTTCAGTTTGCCTCATCCCATCACACAAAAAATCTTGCACTCAAAATTCAATTACACTACTTTTTCAGACTTACTTGAACCTCCCCTGGAACAGGTTGGGGCTTCCCCAAGGAGGCTGTCCTCACCATTTGAGAAACCCTGATATATCCTGTTGTCCCTTGATCATTTTAGTTGCTCTCCTCTGGACCCTATCCAGCAGGTTAATGTCCTTCTTAAGGTATGGATGCCAGTACCTCACCTCATAGAAACATAGAAACATAGACTTTGACTGCAGATAAGGACCGCTAGGCCCATCTAGTCTGCCCATTTCCCTAACTACAGGATAGGCCGCAGATCCTAGTTAACCAACAGCCTATATCTTCCTGCCCCCCACAAGAATTGCCTTATGTCTGTCCCATGCATTCTTGAATTCTCCCACAGTTTTAGACCCCACAACTTCCTCAGGAAGGCTGTTCCATGCATCCACTACCCTCTCTGTGAAATAATACTTCTCACATTGCCCCTGAACCGCCCTCCTTCTATCTTTAAATTGTGTCCCCTTGTTCTTGCAAGTCTCTTTTTCTGAAAGATGCTACCCTCTTGGACTTTGTTGATTCCCTTGAGGTACTTGAAAGTTTCTATCATGTCCCCTCTCCCTTCTTTCCTCAAGCGTATACATATTAAGCTCCTTTAGTCTCTCCTCATCGGCTTCCCTTGCAGACCCTGCACCATTTTAGTTGCCTCCTCTGACTGCCTCTATCCTGTCTATGTCCTTGCGGAGATGGGGTCTCCAGAACTGAACACAGTATTCCAGATGGGGTCTCACCAACTGTCTGTACAGAGGATAACAACTTCCTGTTTCTGCTGCTGATGCCTCTCCTATACATCCCAGTATACCCCAGCCCTCCCTACTGCCTTCTCACATTGCTTGCTAACCTTAAGGTCATCTGATATGATTACCCCAGGTCCCTTTCCTGTTTTATTGTTGTTACTACCTCCCACCCATTGTGTATTCTTCCCTGGGTTCTTGTTTCCCAGGTGCATTATTTTGCACTTTTGCATTGAATCCTAGCTGCCATACGTCTGACCATTCCTCCAACCTTGCCAAGTCCCTTTTCATCCTTTCCACACCTCCTTGTGTATCAACCCTGTTGCAGATCTTTGTGTCATCTGCAAAAGGCATCTTTTCCTTCCAGTCCCTCTGCAATGTCACTGATGAAGACATTAAAAGGACTGGACCCAATACTGAACCCTCGGTACCCACTAGTAACCGCCCTTTCTTCAGAGTGGACTCCATTTACAATTACCTTCTGTGTCCTGTTGTCCAGCCAATGTTTTACCCAGGCTACCACCCTGGGACCCACTCCCAGGCTGGTTAATTTGACTAATAATCTTTTGTGTGGGACTGTGTCAAATGCCTTGCTAAAGTCTAGGTAGGCCATGTCCACAGCTCCTCCCTGGTCTACTACTTTGGTCACCCAGTCAAAGAAATCTATTAGATTCGTCTGACATGACCTTCCCGCTGTGAACCCATGCTGCCTTGGATCCTGTGCTCCACTGACCTCTAGGTACTCAACTATTCTTTCCTTCAGAAGTGACTCCATCATTTTCCCTACCACAGAGGTCAGACTGACAGGTCTGTAGTTTCCTGCCTCTGTCTTGGTCCCACTTTTGTGAAGGGGAATCACATCCGCCTTCCTCCAGTCCTCGGGTACCACACCACCCTCCCATGATTTATTAAAAAGAGTAGCCAGTGGTTTCACTAGTTCCTTCCTTAATTCTTTTAGAATTCTGGGGTGAATTCCATCAGGACCCATTGCTTTGTCCACCTTCAGTTTTAGGAGTTCTTGCAGAACCCTTTCTTCTGTGAAAGGACTGGGATCGACCTCCTATCAAGAGTGCTTCTGTTAATTGGATTAGGCACTTCCTCCTCTTGTGAATACTGAGCAGAAATATTCGCTCAGTATTCCTGCTTTTCACTGTCCCTCTGCCCACCCAATTGCCCACATTCTATTCAGCCTCACTATCCCTCCCTTTGTCTTTCTACTCTCGCTGATGTACCTATAAAAGGTTTTATCCTCTTCTTAACTGAGTTGGCTATCTTTTCCTCAGTTTGGGCCTTTGCTATTCTGACTTCCCTCCTGCTTCTTTCTGCCTTAACTGGTACAGCCTCTGTCCTGCTCCTTCTGTGTTTCCTTATACTTCCGGAATGCTATCTTTTTCTTCCTGACTTTCACAGCCACCTCTCTTGAGAACCATAGTGGCTTTTTCTTTCATTTTGATTTGTTTATTTGCTTCACACAAAGGCTTGTTGCCTCTGTGATGGCAGTTTTGATAATTCCCCATTGTTGCTCCACACCTCCTTCTAGCCTGTTTGCTATTCTAAATGCGGTCTCACCAATTACCTGTGCAATGGTAGAATAACCTCGCTCTGCCTACTACTGAATCCCTTTGCAATACACGCTAACATCCTGTTCACCTTCGCCACAGCCCTCTTGCATTAGGAGGACTGTTTCAGGTCACTAGTAATTGCCACCCCCAGATCCTTTCCTTCCTCGGAAGCAATTACTTGTACCTTCCCTATGTAGTAATCTGTTCTTGGGTTCTTGGCTCCTTACATGCATCACTTTGCACTTTTTGGCATTGAAACCAAGCTACCAGATTCCTGACAATCTCTCCAGTTTGGCTAGGTCCTTCCTCAGATCATATATCCCTTCCTGGGTGTCCACCCTCCTACAAAGTTTGGTGTCATCCACAAACAGGCAGATTTTGCCATGGCTGCCTTCTACAATGTCTTCTGTGAAAACATTGAACAACACTGGCCCCAACACTGACCCTCGTGGTACCCCACTGGTGACCTCCATAGTGCTTGAGAACTCACCCCTGCCACTACTCTGTCTTTTGCCACCCAACCAGTTCTCAACCCATCTTACCAGCTTCTCCCCCACCTTTAGATCCCTCAGTTTCATTAGTAAACATCTGTGTGGCACAGAATTGAAGGCCTTGCTAAAGTCCAGGTATATGATGTCCACTCCCTGGCACTTGTCCACTGCTTTAGTGACCCAGTCAAAGAACGTGATCAGGTTCATTTGACTCTATCTGCCTGCCACAAACCCATGCTGTCTATTGTCCTGTTGACCATTCTCCTCCATGAACCTCATCAGCCTTTCCTTTAGTATGGTCTTCATGAGTTTATACACTATCAATGTCAGGCTGATGGTCTGTAGCTGCCTGGGTCCTCCTTGGGTCCAGTCTTGTGGACTGGCACCACATGTGCTGTTCTCCATTCTAAAGGCATTGCTATTGTCTCCAGAGATGTATTGAAGAGAACAGTCAGTGGTCCTGCCAGCTCCTCTGCTAACTCCTTCAGCATCCTGGGTGTAATGCATCCAGCCCCAGGGATTTGTCCACCCTCAGTGCCATCAGCCCCTCCCTCACCCTTTCAATCTTGATGACTCCTATTGCATTCCCCAGTTTCCTCCCTTCCCTTCGCTGTACGTGGTACTGGTCCCAACTTTTCCTTTGTAAAGACAGAGCAGAAGTATTCATTTAATGCCTCAGCTTTGCTTCCATCTTCCTCGACCCAGTCATCCCCTTTCCCCAGCCTGACAGTGCACTCTTTCTTGTCTCTCCTTTCACGTATGTAGTGAAAAAAGGCCTTTTCGCCAGTCTTTATTCACTCAGCTATTTGGAGCTCCTTCTGCATCTTTGCTTGTCATACTTCCCTCCTTACCATTTTAGCTAGCCTCTGGTATTCTTCCTCATCCTCATCTCTTGCTGTTCTTTGGAATTTCCTTTAGGCCTGCCCTCTTTTTCCTTACTACTCTGGCCACCTCTCTGTTAAACCAGCTTGGTGGTCTCGCTCCTGATTTCTTGATCCTCAGTTTAATGCAGTTGCTTGTGGCCTTTTGAATGGCCCTCCCAATGGTATCCTATATTCTATCCATCTAAATTCCTTCTTCATTGCTCCCCAGGTCATCCCTAATTAACTCCCTCATCTTTTTAAAGTTGGCTCTCCTGAAATCTAATGCTTTGGTCTTGGTTGGGATGTCCTCCCTACCCATATCCAAACTGAACCACACTGTGCTGTGGTCACTTCCACGCTGGGGTTCCCTAGTATCCATCTCCTGTACCTGCTCCCCATTTGTGAGCACTAGATCCAGGATTGCACCCTCCCTAGTAGGACTAGTTACACACTAGGTCATGAAGTTGTCCTGGATTACATTTATGATTTCCTGACTTCTGGCACAGGATGTGATGGGGGTGTCCCAGTCCACTTTAGGTAGGTTGAAATCCTCCATCACTGCCACCTCCCCCTTTGCTGCATTCCTCAGCTGTGAGCACAGCTCCCTGTTCTTGTCCTCAACCTGAATGGGTGGTCTATATACGACTCCTATCCTGATCTTTCTTCCCACATACAATACAATACAATACAATACAATGCAATACAATACAACACAATACAATACAATTATATGCACAAATATACACACATAATAGTGTAATGTGTTTGTACATTATCTAACCTTTCTCTGCTGTTACTGCATCTATATTTTCGCTTGTTATTTATTCCACTTATTTTTTCTGTATGGTTTTGTTTTTGTTGCACTGTTTATGAATGCTGTAACCACTGTATTGTCCCCTACCCCCAGATCACACCTGGAAGTAAGCTCTTGCACAGTTTGCCTTTCCAAGTTATCAACTTTTAAATAAATATAATAAAATAAATTCAAAAAAAGGGGGAGATGGAGAAGACTGAGAAGTGGTGCATCAAGGACTTACTGTGTGGAGGGGCGGGGTGGACGGGGTGGGGGGATGCCATATGCCCAAAGAAACTGCAGAAAACTAAAAAGCTGTTTTAAGTGACAATATTAAAAAAAAAATGTGAGGGAGAGGGACAAGACTAAGGAGTGGTGCACCAGAGACTTAGTGCTGGGGGGAGGGCAGGGGCGCTGCACGTCCAAACAAACTGCAGAAAAACTAAAGAGCCGTGATGAAATAAAAAAAAAAGAGAGAGGGAGAGGGACTAGACCGAGGAGTGGTGCACCAGTGTCTGACTGTGTTTGTGGGAGTGGGGGTGGGGACGGGGGCACCATGTTCATGAAGAAACTGCAGAAAAAGTAAAGAGTTGTTTAAGAAGGCAGCTGCCAAATTAATAGAGTTAAACTTAAAAAACTTATAAAAAAGGCAACAGAACACAGAGTGTGTGTGTGGGGGCGGGGGGGGGAGTTAGTGGGGTAGTGGGAGACTGCAGTGTTGCTCTGCTAGGCTAACCCCAAAGTAACCAAAGAAAAAGTTAGCCTCTCCGGTAAATGATAGTGTGAGTGGGTCAAAGAAATAACCAATTTAAAGAGAAAAGACCCCACACCTATCTAGAATCCCCAGAAAGCATCTGAGACTTATTCTAAAATTCTTAAAATCATATGTTTATTCAATACAAAATCTTAAAAGATCAAGTACTTGGCAGAAATTATATATTTATATATATAAATCCCACAACAAATTATCCCTGCAGTGCAACAAACAAACCCCAAAGTGTTAGCAGCACAGCAGAGCACAGCACAGCAGAACTGGGTTTGATACCTCCACTGGTATACTGAGGAGGTCACAGGCCTTAACCACCTTAAAACTCCTGGGTCACCCTAAAAACAAGCACTTGTGCCTAGAGGGCCTTACCTGGTTGATTGGAAAAAAAAAGACAGTTGAGTACACAACAGTCAGATCCAGTAAAAAGTAGGCATGCGTTACATGTGAAAGCTGTGTTCCATGTCATAACAGCAATCGCCGTTTGGGCGAGTGTACATTGCCAAAAATAAATTTTGGTGATGTACACTCACAGTGAACAGCAAAAGGGCTCCCGAGAGTCAGGTTTTATTGTTTTATGTGGGGGGGCTGTGCCCCCCATGCCCTCGAGGGGGGCTTCACCCATAACACCTCCTTATAAAAGATTCTGAGCTCCAGGGGGGTGCATATTGGGGGAGTGCAAAACTAAAAAAAAACACAAAACCCCGACCAGGCACAAACACAAGAGTGCGCCCTGAACCGAACCTGGCACCCTCTCAACCCCAGCCTGCCACCAACCCACCATGCCCCATGGCCAGCTTGGCAGCCCACCACTGCATTACACCCCACAAACCCTCCCTCCCCTTTAGCCTGTTGCTCGGTGTGGTCCCTCCCCCCGTGTTCATGTATACATAGCGACATCCTGTCACTATATTCACCTAGCCCCTCATCCGGTCACTCCCCCCCCCACCAGGTAGCCCTGTGTACAGGCACTGTGATTGACTTGCCCTTTTTGAAAATGCACAACAGTGGTTGCCCTTATCACAGGCTACCAAAATCTTTTGTGGTGGGGCTCCAGCACTGCCAGCAGTTGAATAGCTTTTGTCTGCAGTGTCACCAATCATTTCCCACACAAGCAATTTTTTTTTGTGTAGTCCTGTGGAAGCAGAGTCAGTAAAGGCTTACATGATGTGTGAAACCTTTTGGAGGGAGGGGGCAGCCTTGCAGTTGAGTAGCCTCTGTCTGCAGCATCACCAGCCATTTCCTGCACAAACAGGAGTCAGAACAGGGTCATTTTATTTGCGTAGTCCTGTAAAATAAAGGCTATCAACTTGCGTCATGTGTGAAACCTATTTTGTTTGAGGGGCAGCTCGTGGCAGTTGCATAGTAGCACCATCTAGTAGTCTTGCTAGTTAACCAGTTCATAGTCATACCTTAGAAGATAGTTACAGCACTCAAACAAATAATGCAGTTCGGGGTCAAAAGTAGGTTTTAAATGTTATTGTGGCATGTCAAGAAATGCCAAATAAAATCCAATGCCTTGACGCTTTAACCCAAAATTAGGCCTTCATTAGGGGGATCTGCCCCCCTGATGAGGACCCAGTTTAGGGCTGAAGTGCTAGGGTATTGGATTTTAGTCTGCATTTCCTGACATGCCACAATAACATTTAAAACTTACTTTTGACCCCTGAACTGCATTATTTGCTTGAGTGCTGTAACTACCTTGTAAGATATTTGTGGGCTAGCTGCCTCTTACAGCACTGCCCCATTCCAGAAGCACAACTTCTTTCCCTTATCTCATATTCATATGTAACCCCTAGGTGGCACTATCCTAAGGGCTACTACCCCTGTCTGCTTGGCTAGTAGCAGGTTAAGGGGCCTGAGTTCTGAAACGGGTGCCTCCACCCGGAGGTCAGGGTTGGTAGTGGTCTAGCTAACCTGGGCACAGCCCTCCATGACACTGTAACCCCCCTCTTTCCCCTATAGTGGCCTGAAAACTGTACAATAATCACTTTCACAATTCCTTTGGTACACCACACAAGTACCTACATTGTTTGCACTTACCACCAGGGCTGGTTCCTCTGGCTCGACCCTGGGAACCCCCTGTAAAACAAGGTTAAGCACAGCAAATAGCAACAGTACAGTACTTTGAGCACAAACTGGAACCACAGTCAGATTACATGCAGAAAAAGTTAGATCTGATTTATTCAGGGGACTTGAACAAGGGAAGGGCAAAATCAGGTTAATTAGCTTAAAGGTTATATCAATCAAGCAGTTATGCATGCGCTTTGAGTCCCCCACACAGTTCACGTCTGGGTACCAAGGTAGAGAATAGATGGGCTAGCCAGGACAGTTGCCCGGGGTTGCAGCTGGTTGGAGCCCTGTGATGGAAAACACAACATGCACAGTACACAATATTTGTAATCCGGAGCCAGAGAGCTCACTTCGTAAAGGAAACAAAACAACAAGACAATCAGATGACACACTCAGATTAAGCTGTTGTTGTAGGGAGCTACCCTGGTATTTACTCACGATACCCAAGAGTGGACACAGGCTGGACAAAAATCGAGACTGCAGGCGGTTGATCTGGAATGCCAGGAGAAGCAGGGCCCACACAAGTTGTAGAGGCATCGTTCCTGTTCAAGAGTGGAGCAGAGGGCTGATCTCTAGGCAGGTCTCTCGTTGATGGCTTCTCTGTGCAGTTGGTAGTCTGGCTGGGCCAGTCTGACAAAGCCCAGACTGCATGGAGACAAGTTCGGAAGCAGTCCGTTTTGGGCTGGATACAGCTTCCAGCAAGCAGAACACAGTTCACACAGTGGGGAACTAACTCACAACCCACTAGCAGCTCATAGCACATTTACATGTACGGGAATTCTACTGTACCAGGCAAAGTGCTCCCCGGGCACAATCGCAAAGTCTTTGCACACACCAGGAGCTTAGGGTAGCTGGAACTCCTGACAGGCCGATTGCATTTAGCAAAAATATTCGGTCTTCTTCAGGTTGAGTCTGGCCCACTTCAGTAGCTCACTTTAGTCATACAAACTTGGATTTAGTCCAAAATAATTATTTTCTCTCCCTCTCGGGAACAGCAGCAGGCAGACAAGGAGGCCAAACTCTCAGCCTTTTCCCAGTTCTCCCATGTGAATCCTCTCAGGATTGCTCTCAGAATCACTTCAGCTCCTTCTAGCTCAGCTTCCAGCGTAGTTCTAACTGAAAACTGCAAGCAGCCTGGGACTTCCCCAAGATCCAAAAGCTTTGGTTGGCTGATTTGGTTGTCAGTCAAAGCAAGAGCTCCCCCTTCACTTGCAAAAAAGGCGCAAAAACTCAAACCACAGTTCCTATAAATTTTGAATTCAGATAGCTCCTGTAGTCTGGCTACATTTTAGGTCCCATCAGAACTGATTGGTCCAATTTGCAGTCCAGGACCAAGATAGTGGAGACAACAAAACAGTCCTTGCTACAAAGAAAGCAGGTTAGACAAACTACATTATCATTATCATTCTAAATGGTTTTCAGCAAATAGTTACATCCATCTCAGATTACTTATGCTGCAATCAAGCAGCTCTTAAATAGACAGTGCACAGAGGCTATACAGGCTCTGGTAATCACATTTAAACTGCTAAAACGCAGAACTCCAGCCTGGCAGTGAGCATTTAGGCAAGCTCAAGGAAGACTTTTTGGGAACTCCCATTTGTAGGGGGGTTACACCCTTCCCTGCCTGGGCAAACTTGGCAACCGCATCAAGTCTGTACTATCACAACATTGAAAATGCAACATATGCAAGATATTTATACCATTAGCATGCTATACAAGTACTATCTGATTCATCAGTTGACATAACTTGCCACTTTACTACACAGAATCATGTAATAACTTCTTGTACTCTAAACAATGCAAGAGGGGGCCCTTCCCTATCAGCTGACTTGGAGCTGGATTGGGCAGGGGCACCATGGTGAGAGGGCCGAACAAGTAACCTGGAATGGGCCATTAAGCTCAGTTTGGGCAGTGATCTGTGAGAGATATAAACACCTTTGTGGACTACATTGAGAGGCAAATCCACTGGCCTCCCGGGGGAATGGTAACTGAAGTGCACCACTGGCTTGACACCTCGGCCAGTCTTTCTGGGGTGAACAATCACAGTCTCTGTAATTTCAGCAATGGTCTTGGAGCTTTCATCACTTGTGAGGGGTGCCTCTACATGAAGGGGAATGTCCAAGCTGGGAGCACTGTCAGCCCCTTGCCCTGTAGTCCCTGTTTCTACAACACTTGGTTCATTTTGAAGACACTCTGGCACTGAAAGGGGGTTATCAGCACTCTCATAGTGTTCCTCAAGTTCTGGCATGTCACCAGAAAGACTCATACCATCAGCCTCTCCTTCAGGCAAATCATACAGTTCCACTATACACTAAGACTCAGCATCCTCAGATGTGATACTTTGCACTTCACCTTCAGGGAACATTGGCTCAAAGGATGATGCTGGGCATTAGACAGTCCAGAAGGCCCAGCTTCATCCCCATAATTCAACATAGGATTTCCACGAAACAACTGACTCAGTTTATATGAGGGGTAATAGGCATTATCACACTCACTGTCATCCGAGGTAGACTGGCAGTCACTATCATTCTGGGCCTAGTGCGGGGGAAGTCTTAAATCGGCAACCATGAGGGTAGGCTGACTCTGTCTCTTTCTTGAAGCAGCATGGGTCACTGGTCCAGGGGAATCAATCTCGGTGGGTTCAGCCTCAATTATAACTTGACCAATAGGCAGCAAGTGGTTATGGTGCACAGTCTAGACAGCTTTGGAGTTATTCTCTGGGCACACTTTGTACGCTGGCAAATCATCCAACTTTCCAACTATGACATGGGGAAGATGGTGCCATCGATCAGCAATTCTGTGTTTACCGTGCAATCCTAAATTTCACAACAACACACGGTCTCCAGGCCTAAGCTCTTGAGCCTTTACTTTTCTATCATGTCTCTCTTTGTTGGCTAGATTTCTTTTGGCAGCCATTGTCTGGGCCAGTTGATAGGCATGGTTCAGTTGAGCTTTCAGTTTTTGTACATATTGCAGGTAATCTTCCGCTCAGACCCCATCGGGATAAACCCTAAAACAGACATCAACAGGCAGCCGGGCCTCTCTCCCAAATGTGAGGCAGTAGGGAGAGAACCCAGTAGCATCATTCTTTGTGCAATTGTATGTGTGTACCAAGATGCTAATCTGTTGGCTCCATTTATGCTTATCTTTTGGGTGGAGGGTGCCTAGCATGTATACAGGGTGCTGTTAAAGCATTCTGGTTGAGGATCCCCCTGCGGGTGATAAGGAGTTGTTCTTGACTTTCGCACCCCCCATAGAGAGAGCATTTCTTTAATTAGCCGACTCTCAAAATCCCGGTCCTAATCAGAGCGAATTCGCTGGGGGACACCATAGTGGACGAAGAAATTTTCCGCTAGCACCTTGGCCATGGTAGATGCTTTTTGATCGTAGGTGGGAAAAGCTTGTGCATACTGTGTGAAATGGTCCATAACCACTAACACATTGCCAATGTTTCGCTGATCAGGCTCTAAACAAAAGAAGTCTATGTAGACTAGTTACATTAGGATGCTGGTAGTAATGTTGACAAGTGGGGCAGTTCTCTGAGGTAGGGCTTTTCTCTACAGGCAGCGACTACAAGTCCTTACATGGTGCTCAACATTGGCCACCATCTTGGGCCAGTAGAATCGAGATCGTACTAGGTCAAGGGTCTGGTGGATACCAAGGTGGACCACATGATTGTGGAGGGACCTCAGTACCAAATCTTTGAAGGCTGTGGGCAGGACCAATTGTTGCTTGTCTATTTGGCCACCTGGATCTACAGTGTCTCTATACAACAACTGATTAAGCAGCTTCAACCTGGGGCATTCTTTGAACAACAAAGCAGTTTGCAAATCAGAGGAACGCAACTTGGACGCATCCTTTCCTGCACGAAGGGTGTCAAGTGCTGGCTGAATCATAGGATCTCAGGTTTGAGCCCATTGAATGCTGTCATTGTCAAACTGAGGTAGTGCACTAATATCTAGAGCAGAAAAGTGGCAACATGCAGCCGGTATGCAGGTGTCAGATGGAGCCCAATCAATCTGCTAAGCAGTCCACTGTGTCCGTAGACATCTGTTCATTTCTATCAAAATTTTGGCACAATGCTCGGATGTCAGGTTCAGACAGCCTGACCCAGTCGTTCTTGGAAATGGGCCTCCAGGATAGGGTGTCAACATCAATATGATTCAGGTCCGATCTGTATTCGACAGCATAATCATATGTTGACAATGCAGAAAGCCACTGGTGCCCCGTGACGTCTAACTTAGCTGAGGTCTGTACATAGGTCAATGGGTTATTGTCAGTCCTCACCAATATTTTCGCCCCATACAGGTAATCATGAAACTGCTCGACAATGGCCCATTTTAACGCAAGGAACTCCAACTTGTGCACAGGGTAGTTTCGCTCTGATGGGGTCAAGCTCCTACTGGCAAATGCCACTGGTCTCAAACCATCCTCATGGTCTTGATACAGTACAGCTCCTAAACCCTGCAGACTGGCGTCAATATGCAGCACATAGGGTTTGGTGGGATCAGCATAAGCAAGAATGGGGGCATGGGTGAGCTGATATATGACTTTGTGGAAAGCTGCTTCACAGTAAGGCATCCAATGAGACCCGAAAAGTTCACCTGGGTGGAAATATGCTTTGTCTGGTTCTTTGACAGCCCCTTTTTGTATTTTCGATTGGTAGGAGGGTAACCCTGGGTAAGATTCAAGAGTGGCCGAATCACTTTAAAATAGTCCTTTATGAACCAGTGATAGTAACCATAGAATCCCAGGAAATGTTGCAGTTCTTTCAAATTGTGGGGCTGGGGCCAAGTAGTCAAGGCTTCTACTTTACTAGGATCAGTCTCTATCCCCTCTGTAGACACTATGTGCCCCACATACTTCACTGAGGTTTGGAAAAACTGGCACTTGTCAATGGACAGCTTGAGGCCGAAATCTTCCAGTCGGTCTAGTACTTTGAACAGTAGACTCTCATGTTCCTCTAGGGAGCTCCCAAACACAATGACATCATCCAAGTCCACCAGGCATTCCAGTAAATTCATGTCTACCACCGCTCATTTCATCAGTCACTGGAAGGTGGCTGGGATGCCTGATATCCCCTGTGGCATTCTCAGAAATTCGTAGAACCCCAAAGGACAGATGAAGGCTGTCTTCTCACAGTCGTCCAGAGCCATCAGAATCTGGTAATATCCACTCTGAAGATCCAACACTGAGAACCATTTGCTCCCATTCAAACAATCCAGAGCGTCTTATATGCGGGGCATGGTGTATTGATCAGAGATGGTTCGCCTGTTGAGGGTCCGATAATCTACACACATTCGTATTGTTCCATTCTTCTTACACACAACCACAAAGGGAGAGGCATATGGGCTCCTGGATTCTTGTATCACACCAATCATGAGCATTTCTTGCAAGTGTCTTCTCAAATCGTCTATGTCTGCAGGGGCTAGGCGTCAAGACCTCTCTCAAAATGGGCATTCATCGTGCAGGCGTATGTGATGCTCCGCACCCTGGACACATCCCACATCCCATTCCTTTAACGAAAACACTTGATCTCTCTAGGCAAGTTTCTGACTAATTCTAGTCTTCCATTCAGCTGGCAATGGGGAGTCACCAAAATCAAACAAGTCGGGAGACACTCTGTCTTGCCAGTGTGCTTGTTGCTGGGCAACACTGCAGTGTCTGCACGGTGTACCATAGCTAGGGTGCATCCTCTGTTCACCCAGATCTCCCAATCTGACACATTATGAATCTGGACCATCACTCGTCGTGCATAGCCATGAGCACGAGCTGGCAAGATGCTGGGCTTAACCAATAATCCTTTCGGCAATTTTCCATTGCCTGGCACGACCAACATCAGTATTTTGTTCTTGACATCTTTGCGGAGGCAGACCTCCCCTTGAATGGTACACTGGGCATTAAGGGCCAGTACCATTGAATTGGGATCCTTCTTCCAAACGACCCCTACCAGTTCATCCTGGTCCACTCCCTTGGGGTTCTGTTGCAAATCATAGGCCATCTTGATCAGAGCGGGAATTCTTAGGGCCCTCCCAGTCCGTCGCCCTTGTTTCTGGTGACAGAGTTGTGCCAGTCTCCCAAACATCCAGGCATTGGTCCCAGTTAAGAGGGGAACCCCAACATACAGTCCAGTAGGGGGACACACTAAGGCCAGTGTCTCAACTTGCTCCTCTACACCAGTTACAGCTGCAGGAAATGACAACCAGAGGTGGACATATCCTAGGTAGGGATAAGACTTGTTGCTCAGCCCCACACATGTAGGCCTTCCAGGGATTGTAAGGGCACAGCAGATAAGTATTTGTCATACCTGTCCTTAAATACAATGGTCACTTGCGAACCACTGTCCAGCACAGCCTGAGTAGGAATACCATTCACAGCCATGGTAGTCTCCATTGAAGGGCCCACTATTTTGGACCAGTCTGGAGGGACAGCAGCAGGGGCCTAGACAGATGATTTAGCCACGTAGAGATTTGAGTTACTACTTCTTGAACCCTCACTGCGGTCATTTTGGGTACTCCTAGACCACTGATTCGTTCTCTGAAGCTCAGCTTGAAGTCTATATACAACTTTATCTAGGTCTTTTGTGGAACTGCATTCTCTCTTCATGTGCACATCCTTCCCACAATTATGGCAAAATATGTTTTCTGGGATTTGGGGTGGCCAAGGCATCACACTGGGAGCTGAGGCGGTGGTACTACCAACCGAGAACCTTGGTGCCATCTCTGTCTGCTGTGTGGTGAGCATTTGGAGACATCTCTTCAATTCTCTTACTTTCATAGTCAAGACATTGAGTTTTGAGCTGCTGTCAGCAGGAGATGCCTGGGTGGACACCCCCAACCCCATAGCAGATGCAGTTGGATAAGGGTCGGTGCCTTTAGTCACACAAACTTGGATTTAGTCCAAAACAATTCTCTTCTCTCCCTCTCAGGAGCAGCAGGCAGACATGGAGGCCAAGCTTTCAGCCTTTTCATAGTTCTCCCATGCGAATCCACTCAGGATTGCTCTCAGAATCACTTCATCTCCTTTTTGCTCAGCTTCCAGCTTAGTTTGAACTGAAAACTGCAAGCAGCCTGGGACTTCCCCAAGATCCAAAAGTTTTGGTTGGCTGATTTGGTTGTCAGTCAAAGCAAGCGCTCCCCCTTCAGTTGCAAAAAAGGCACAAAAACTCAAAGCAAAGTTCCTATAGATTTTGAATTCAGACAGCTCCTGTAGTCCAGCTACATTTTAGGTCCCACCAGAACTGATTGGTCCAATTTGCAGTCCAGGACCAAGATAGTGGAGACAAACAAAACAGTCCTTGCTACAAAGAAAGCAGGTTAGACAAACTACATTATCATTATCACTCTAAATGGTTTTCAGCAAATAGTTACATAATTCAACAGAGCTCCATCTTGATTACTTATGCTGCAATCAAGCAGCTCTTAAAGAGACAGTGCACAGAGGCTATACAGGCTCTGGTAATTACATTTAAACTGCTAAAACACAGGACACCAGCCTGGCAGTGAGCATTTAGGCAAGCTCAAGGAAGACTTTTTGGGAACCCCAGTTTGTAGGGGGGTTACACTTACATTGCCTTGAGACGTGCACTAACTACTCATCGTCATTGCCACCTATTTCTCCAAGGTGAACGAGGAAGGTAGTACGGTTAAGAACTATTTTTTTCTTGGAAGGGAGCTGGCTTCATTAGTGATCAGCAACTGCTATTTAAAACAATGAAGGAAGGGAGTAGGCCTGTGAAACAAGTCTCCAAGACAAAGACGGCAATTCAGAAGGAAACAAAGTCACAAAAAGTGCTTCTTCTACTGTAGTAGGTGCATCCTCTTTACCGATTGAAGCTTCCTCATGCTCCGAGTCCTTGTCTTCTGAGATCTAATCATGTTTGTCTGCTGCTGCAGATGACACCCTGTTAACAAATACTGGCCAAATAAAAGGCAACAAGAAAAGCTTGGGTGCTGAATCAGCAACTAAGAAAATTAGATTTGCCAAACATACAGTTATTAAAAAAATAAAGGCAGTTGCAGGCACTGCACATAGTGGAAAGGAAAGAAAAAGCACACATGCAGACTTTGTGCCACTATCTCAAGAGTCTGCCATTCCTTATTCCTCTGTGAGCTGTTCAGAGTCAGACCATGTGAATAGCAGTGGCAGTGAGTACATTCCTGAAACAGAGGCAGTGCATGATGAGAGCTCGGAACCAGAGGAATCTGTAGGAAGCCAGACCAGAAAATCTGAGGAAAGGTGATTAGGAGCCAATGACAAGGAAGCTATGCCCGGCTTGCCTATCTCCTCTGCTGCGAGCAGGTCTCACACCTAATCATCCAGTGAAGATATTGCGGAAAATGCCCAAATATAGAAATTAACACAGATGTGCTGAATGATGATTCAGAAGTTGCAATGTCAGGGACAAACATGAAAAAGGCATCTTCTTTCATTTTTTTCGCTTTGACCCAAAGAACAGTATGCAAGCAATATGCTGTTTATGCAAGGCCTCTTTTAGCACGGGAGGCAGGCAACCAATCTTGGCACATCAACCTTAGTAAGACACTTACAATGGATACATCCACTTCAGTGGGCCAGAAATAAGTCACAAGGTGACATCATGACAGTTGATGTTGCACAAGTTAACACTGGTACTCACGCTGGTGGTATAGCTAAATTTTTCCATATACAGCACAGCACTTTGACTGCATCACCCCCTTTATCTGCTAGGTCTTTATCAGAATCAGAATGTTCCCCAATTGAAAACAGAATGAATTCTTCTCTGTCTCCTCCAGCCTATTTTACTGTGCCAGTTGCACCTCGGAAACAGTTAACAATGAAGCAGGCTTTTGAACAGAGCACTAAATATAACCAAAGATACCCAGCTGCTCAGCAGTTAAATAAAGCTATATCTGCAATGATTGCGCTGGATATGCGCCCATTTTCTGTTGCTGACTCTGCTGGGTTTCAGGAGGTGATGAAACTTGCTGCCCCCTGATATCAGCTGCCAACACGGACATATTTCTCCAGAAAGGCTGTGCCAGCTCTTTATAGGGAACTGTGCCAGAAAGTAAACCATGCCTTGCAGTCATCGTCTATTGAAGAAGAGCGTATAACAACAGATATGTGGATGAGTGGTCAAACAGCAGACTACATGACTGTCACCGCCCACTGGGTATCATTTTCCTCTGCTGCATCCTCTGGCACCACCAGTGACCAGCGAAATCCTCAGAAACAGGCTGCCCTCTGTATTGCAAGCTTTGACTCTGGTCTGAACATCTTACAGGCTCAAAATAAACGGTTCTCAGAATGGCTTCCCCTCATGTCCTTTCCCCAGGATTTGAGGTTACAGACAATGGAGCTAGCATGGTGAAAGCATTAAAGGATGGCGGGTTTCTGCATTTATCATGTTTTAAAGATACACTCAATCTAGTGGTACAGGACTTTTTCAATAATGACAGGAGTGTGCAGAATATGCTGGGCGCTGCATATAAAGTATGTGGTCACTTTAGGAACTCTGCAAAAGTTTGTCAAATTTTGTGGACTGTAAAAACAGCATAACTTACCAATTCATGACTCTGCATTAAAAACCTCATGCACACGTACAGGTATAGGTATTTACTCTGTCTGACCTTCCTATTGTATGCATATGTATCTATAATTTGTAACTGCAACTGTAAATGATGTAATTGTAATTGTAAATGTAAATGATGTAAATGTAACCATGGCACCTGCTGTGTCATTGTCTCTGTACTACACTATCAGGGTTGAAATTTAATTTAAAAGACTGTGGCAGTTTTTAACTGCAGAAACTGAGCTGCTCACCGAATGTAGCCATCGTGGTGGTGAAGTGCTGGGGAATACCGAGAATGGCGGGAATGCTGAGAGGGGAACGGAACTGGGATTTCAGCATTTGCATTTGTCCTGTGCACTGGAGTTTTAGGCCAGTTTGGATTTCCCTGGTGAGTACTACAGGAGCGTGGCATAGGTGGCAGTGGTAGCCATTGACAACTTTCAGTCGTTATCACTACTCACGTGACCAGTGGTTTCAGTTTCTGTGGTTTAGCGTAGCTGCTCCATTTTAGAAAAAGAAAAAAATATTCCACAAAGTTAAGCATTGTGTTTTCTGTATGTGGGAAACAGATTTTATGTGTGTGCATTCTCGTGATTTCACGTTCGTGGCACAAGAGCGGGGATTAACTACATAACTACATTGATTCAAGCACAGTTTGTCCCTCAGTGACATCACAGTGTTCTAAAAATGGCTGAAATGTAGTCTTAATATTGACCAGACTCAGCCATCTACATTTCTGGAGTGCTTCCAGTCACAGGTGAGCCCAATGTCTTGTTTGAAAAGGTTTTTCATGGGCGTTCAGACTATTTCCACCACTGCACATGACTATTTCATTTTAAAATAAGGGAGGAAAGAATATGGCCCAGAATAAATCTCTGTTGGACAGCAGAACTGACCAGAAGTGGTGAGGATAAGGCATCACTGATCTGAACCAGTGGGGCCTGGTCTGTGAGGTAGGAGTGGTCAACAACAGGGGGACACAGATCTACATCTGCTAGCTTATCCAGGAGGAGGAGGGATAGGCCACCGTATCAAAAGCCTTAGGAAGGTCAGTGACTAAAACAGTGGTGATAAGGCCATGATCTATGTCTATCAGAATAGAATAATTAACCACCAGGATGGAGGAGACGGTGGAGTGGTACTTATGAAAGCCAGATTGGAATGGGGTGAGAAGAAGGTGACTGCCATAGGGAATACACATTGAGTTGCAGCTCTCTGAGTTTTTGTTTGCAAAACTTACTAAAAAAAGTACTATTCCTTGCTCTAGTATCTTTTTCTTAAACAATATTTCATACAGGACTCTGATCTGAATTATCAAAACCGTCTAAAAAAGAGAGGGAAAAGTTTCAGAGACAAGAAAAGAAGAAGAAATGCAAGGAATTGGTACCTTCCCCAAATGACCCAATCAACCTAAACAAAAAGGACAGAGGTGGACCCACTGATAACTATCTCTGCCCAAGTAGGGAGGACACCGAAAGGATGGTGCCCACTGCCTCAACTTTGGGCTTCAGCTCTGGCCCTGAAGAAGTTCTAGACCTTGAAAAATTGGTCCCTGGAGTGTCCTGGACACTGTAGCCTGAAATTGCACTACTGGACAAACTGACTAATATTACTGCTACAGCTGCAGCCGATGGTGTGTTGGCTTCTTTGATCTGATCCACACCTGACACTGCAGTCGGACTGACAACAGTTAAGCAAGGTGAGTGAGCTGCTAATATAACTTCTGTGTCTGAACCTCAGTCTTTAGAAGCACCCCCTCCCATTAAACCCCAAAATAAAATCACTCCTGCATTTAATAAATGGAGAACTTTGACAATGTTAATAAGAGCTTTGCTACTCTATTTACTAAGCTAGATGAAAAAAACTGACTGTGAGCTTACATGTATAGAAAATACACTTCTCAGAAATGAGATCCAGATTAAAGAGAATAGTGCTGGAGTGAAAGAATTACAGAAGGAGTCCTCTGAGCTGGAAAATAAAACTGAATCTACAGCTGCACTATCAGTTTCCCTTATGAGAAACTCCATTGCTTTAAACCATAAAGATGAAATCTTAGAAAACAACCAAAGGAAGCAAAATCTTCATTTTATTGGAATGCCCCCGCTGGAAAACAAATACATTTACTGCCCGGGATTTAATTAAACTCTTTTTCATCAAGCAATTAATATATACTGAATCCCACCTTCCTCATATCATCAGAGCATTTTTGATACCTACAAAACAAACCTTTCTGGAAACCCAGATGCAGTCTGATAACGTGAAACCAACAACCATGATTGAGATTTTTGCTCTTTACTAGTTTGTGAAACAATAATTAAGGCTCCAAGGATAAAAGGGGCATGCATGTATACAAATCAGTGGGTTTCTATTTGTCCAGATGTGGTACCAGTCACACAGCAGAGGTGACAGAGATTGTTACAGTTCAGAGAAGAAATCGAAGAGTTTTCTGAGCAGCTTTTGGTGCTTTACCCATGTAAAGCCAGGGAAAAAATGCCAACTCAAGCCAGAAAATTTTTCGATGAAGAGTAGATTAAAGAATACATTTTGGACCAAAATGCAGTAAAAGCAACCAAGGCACCTTATGGAACAGATAATGATTTGAACGTGGACAATAGCCTTGCAGATCAGGCAGGTGTAATGCACGCACATCACGACCTACAACAAAGAGTGGAATTACGATCATTTGGTGCATGGGGCTTGCAGCATTCTTCATGCTGAAGGATTTTCAATCCTGAGCCCCAAACGCCATATGTTAGATCAACTTTTCCCTAGTCTAAGTTACGCCATTTGGGGGACCCTTTTTACGGGGCTTGTGCCAAATCTTTGGTGCAAGCTGCAGAAGACTGAGGAAACTGATGCAGCTGCACCTGCCAATCAAAAATTGGGTGCAGTTGTGGTAAATTAGTTTGATGCAGCTGTGCCAAACAATGGCTTGGACACAGGGTTTGATGCAATCGCTGCGTCAGCCTTTGAAAATCGAGCCCCTGGAGCTGAACACAACCCAAATTGAAGTGACCTCAAAATCCCTTGCACATGTTGCTGAACTAGTTTCTTAGAAGGGATGAGCTAGTGTTACATATCAATTTTGAACTGAAACGTTGATCATATCTAGCACAGGTTAAAGGCTAATTTAATTTAATACTGAGTATATAATTACACCTATAGTTAGTTCTCAGCTTGCAGAGGTATGTTTATTTTAATAGTTCTGGGTACTATCATGAAGTTATTGTGATGTATGAAATTAAGGGTTTAATTGCTTTAGTAGCAAGGACTAGACAAGGGAAAATATTGTTACAGTTTACTTCTATTTGAGTTAGCGTATGTTAGAAAAATGAACAGTGAATATGGCAGGTCTAACTTTTTTTACAATCACATGTTTTTGGATATCTTATTCAGTGTTAATGGCCCAGACCTTATTTAATATGCGTGTTGTATGTAAGCAATAAGACATGACAGGGTGTGCATTACACACTTTAACACACAGCTAGGAGGTGTAGTGAGACACAAGGCCATCAGCTGAGTGCGTCCAGCCATCTAGCCTTGTGTTAAAGTGTGTAACGCACATCCTGGAGTGTCTTATTGCGCTTATGAAACGGTTATCTAAAATACAGATGTTTCTCATAGCTAAAATGCATAATATTTAATAGTAAAACACTTACATGTTTGTCTTAATTGTTAGTAAAATAGTTCCTCCACCTGTTTTTTTTTTCCTTGAGGACATTTGAGCTGCAAAGGCATCCTTACTTGTAGTTGATATGGCACTACCCTCCCTCTCCCTCTCCCCCTCCCCCGCAGGTCAGGGTAGCAGTATGTCCCACTAAGAAGTGGTTCTGAAAGAAACACGGTAAATTAGTTTTCCATTGGCAGAAATTAGAAATTATATGCTATGAAAGGGAAGTTGCAATTAGAACAGTCAGTGAGCGGGCAGGCCAGGAGAGAGATCGTGGCAGCCATTTTCTTTTTAAGTACTGACTCCAGGAGAGAGAGAGAGATCATGGCAGTCCCTGTTTTTTTTTTTGTTTGTTTAGTTCAGTGTGCATCCAGAAGTAAAGGAGACAAGCGAGGGAAGTTGCAATTGAAACAGCCAGTGAGCAGGCGGGCCAGGAGAGAGATCGTGGCAGCCGTTTTCTTTTTATGTACTGACTCCAGGAGAGAGATCGAGGCAGTCCCTGTTTTTTTTTTGTTTAGTTCATGCTGCATCCAGAAGTAAAGGAGACAAGCAGATGAAGGATCGACAAAATTACTATTGCGGAAATGGTAGTAAAACAAAACAAAACAAAAACAAATGGAAGAGTGCGAGGCTGAGGGAACGGTCGAGCGGCTTGCAAGGTGAGGATGGAGAGTGAGCGAGTGGTTGGGGTGAGGGATCATGGCCGGGTTTTGTTTGTATTTTGCTTGAATCTTGTTAGTATGAAAAAGTTAGAATGTTAAAAAAGGGAAGGCAACTGAATAGGAGATCAGAGGTAGTTATTTGTTGTGTTTTTTTACAGTTAGGCTGGCACCACTGTTGGCAGAAACAAGATGGCTGCCATTTTGTTTCCTTCACATTCTGAGTGGCAGCATCACTCATATCAATGCCCACTGGGCACTGCTGGTCCTTTTTCCTGTGCATAAGAATGAATATCACATCCCTAGCAGCCAATCAGAGCTCTCATTTTGTGATGCTCATTTCATAATCTAAGTCGTAGTACACCAATATATCTTCTGTAAAGTACATACCTTTAGTTCTAGTACATGTAATTGCACCATAACTATAGTTAAATAATTTTTTTTATTATATTTTTTTATATATGTTTGTAGTTTTAATAAATGGCATTGTATTGTATGAATAGTAAAATTAATAACCATCAGAAGGGCACACTTCAGTGATTTGATGATCCATTATGTTACTATTAACTAATTATGTCAGTGAATAATATAATTTTGTATTTTCATTTGAATGTTTGATATCTATCATACTTTTGTTGTCTTATTATGGTGTAGCCGGCATATACCATGCTTGGCAATGTCATTCAAAAGAACTTGAAAATGCTGTATAATCTTTCTTGGATTTCTCAGCTGATAGGACTTATCGATGTTGTCTTTATCTTTTTGTTTATTGCAAAGATGATCTATTGTGTATCATCTGGTACTTGAATCTTACAATACAGCATAAAATTGTTGTTACCTGTTTAACTATATTATATGTAAAAAGTTTAAAAAATAAAGAAGGAAAGGGGTGAGAAAGTAATAGTAGAAGCAGTAAATCAATTTATAAGGCTCCTTCCCAGGAGGATCAGGGCACTGCACAGGAACAAACAGTCAGATAAAACCAATTCAATAAATAAATAGTTTAATATACAGCATAACACTGCACAAATATAGAATTCCCATCATACCAATTTACAATTACAATAACAAAGAAGAGGAGTCCAGGAAAGAGGATGAAGAATTGAAGAAAGAGGAGGAGTCAAGGAAGAAGGACATTTTGGAGAAAACAAGTTTCTTCTTGTACTTTAGCAAGAGTACAGTAGGGAGAAAAGAAATGGTGCTAGTTTCCAGTGGAAGGAGCAAAATTCAGACAGACACAGCTAAATTGTTATAAAAACAACTAATGTAAAAGCTTTATGATTTAAAATTCATTATATTAATTGGATGTACAATGTAAAGACTCAGAATATTCCATGTATTATCACTTGTAGAAATATATATATATATATACAGTATATATATATATATATACAGTATATATATATATATATATATATATATATATATATATAGATATGTATGCATGTATTTTTTTAACTAATCTTTAATCCACACAATGATACAGCAGCATGTCACATTAGTGTACAAGAAGCTATTCTACACCAACCTTTTAAGCCCAGCTACACGGCTCTTGGCAGTACATATGCTGTATGATCTGTTTCTAAACAAGAGGAACCATTATCAAGTTCCTGGGGATAAAATGCTGACAGTTTTGCTATCCCAGAGTCCACATTCATTAAGACTGCTGCACATAGATAATGTAGCTAATATAAAGCTATGCCCACTAAACATGCAGATATTAAACCTTATTTTTAGATCCTTAAGAAAACTGCTATAACAATGAACAACAAAGAAGAAGAAAAGAACATTGAACCAAAAAAAAAAAAACAGGAAAAAAACAATGGCTTAGTTCAATTGTGCTTACTCAACTGGATGAGATATATGCTTGTGTGACTTCGATACTTTGTGGCTATTCACCTCTCTATCCGTGGGATAGGCCACCCTGTAGGAGTACGATGTGATGAACCCTAGGGGAGAGTTCCCCCCTTATAGGTGCTGCGGGAATGATTTCCTTGGCTAAAGGTAGCTTAGGAAGAAGCCCACGAGTAATAGAGACAAGCCGCTGGAGGAGGAGGGGTGGGTGGTGGGGCAACAAAGAGACGTATCCTAGAACAGTCCAGGAGGAGTGGCATTTTAAGGCCATATGGGGGGGTGATGTAGTTGCTCCACACACTGAACCTCAGTCTTAAAGCCTTCCCATTCAATTGTGCTTATGCAACTAGATGAGATGTATGCTTGTGTGACTTTGATACATTGTTGCTATTCACCTCTCTATCCATGGGATATACCACCCTGTAGGGTTGCGAAGCAAGGAACCCTAGGGGAGGGTCTCCCTCCCCTGGGTGCCGCGGGAATGATTCCCTTGGATAAAGGTAGCTTAGGAAGAGGCCCAAAAAGAATACCTAGAAGGGTGTAGAGCATTAAAGAGGTGAGAAGTAAGAAGATATCTAGACCAAAAATGAATGCATAGGACATAGACAGGAAAGACAGGAGAAAAATGAGAAAAGGCGAAGACAATGAAGGAAAGGAAAATAGATGAGATACAGAAGGGTAGTTTCCTAAGGAGAGAGGGAACAGCTGGTGCCACCATCCAACTCCATCCAACAGTGGAACCTAATGAACCTATGAAAGCACTAACCCTAACTAATATTATGACCATTGCACAGAGGAGAGGAAAAACTCCCTATGAGGAGGAAACCTCTGGGGATCCAAGACCTAGATTGCCTTCCCTCCATGCTGAAGGACATTTTGATTATGGGTGACACAGCTACAGCAATTGAAAGTAGAGAACAAGAAAGTAGGAAAGTGTAATTATATAGGAAGGTCTCACTCTGTCCTGGAATTTGACAGCTGTCAAGGGATGCAAATGACATCTGCAACAAGAGTCTCAAGGCCAGAGGAAGAATAATGATGGAAAGAAGCCTAGAAGGCTTGGATGGTTGAAGGTGAGACAAGAAATGAACTATGAATGATGATGATGGAGAAAAGCCTGCCAGCCCCTAATGAAGGCGCAAGAGACACAAAGGCATGTCTTTGAGAGGAGAGCAGATTGAGTCGAGGTAGCATGGACCCAATAGGGTTATGCTTGAGTGTTTGATGTACAGGAGAAGACCCATATAGAGATTGGATGAGCGAGGGCTATCCAAATGCGGTCATAAGACTGATGGTAATCATAACTGCAGGAGTTCCACAGTTTGATGAGGTAGCATATGGCCCAATGAGAGGTATGCTCAATTAAGAGATGTAAATGATTAGATCCTGAGATCAGACCGAGAACCTGTGGTCAGACTGAATGAATGAGAACAGGACATGGGCACCTAGACACCCAACGGACTAAAGTGAGAGGAGGATGTGAATAAGGAAAGTGATGGCAGGATAGGGCCAGACAGACTAGAGTAAGAAGGGGATATGAATGGGAAGGTGATAATAGGGAAAACTTCAAAAGAAAGCAAAAGAGAGAGCAGGAGCAAAATGGAGGGAGGAGGGAATGGGAGGAGGAATGAAACAAGGGGAGGCGACAAGGATAGACACCCCTGATACATTGGACAATGGCAATACAGAGTAGAGAAACAGAGAGCTGTAAAGTAGGTATGAAAGACGTCCAAACACCATGGAGACAGCAAAATGCTCACATGCATATGAGTCCCCATGTTGGTCATACAGGGGTTGTGACATTGACATGAATAAGCAAATAGTATGGAATAGCCCCATGCAACACACTGGCTGGGGGGGGGAGAAGGAGAGAATCGAGTTATGATGCCAGAGTACTGTACCACAGATGTAGCCCAGCATCCGATGGATGCAGAAAACGAACGTGCAAAGGTACAGCAATGAAGGCCAGGATGCCAGCAGCCAGAAAGCCAGGAGTGGAGGCACAAGAAGTTAGGGGCATGGAAGGTAGAGAAAATGTGGGAGGAACACTGATGATCCACCACAAGCCATGACAAGCAGAAATGAAAGGAGCGATGAGAACACCGGGAGAGAACCACCCAGAGGACAGGGACAGACTGAATGGCAGGAGCCAGAAGCAGTGAGGGAGCATGCGATGGTAGGGCAGAACCCCCAATTGAGCGAGGCAGGAAGAGAAGGCAGGAGAAGAGCAGGAGGTGGATCCAGGAGAATCTCCAAATGAGTAGATGGAGAGGGAATGAGTGTACAGCAGGAGAAACCTGGAGCTGTCAGGGAACGGGCAGACGGGAGCAGTGAGCAGGGAAACAGAAGCTGTCGGTTGCAAAGATGGGTGGTCTCGGAGGACCCAAGCTGGTGGGCACAACCGAGTCCGGATGCTCGAACATACTGTGAGCCACAATCCAAATATTTGGCGTGAGTCAACTGCGGGAACCAGAGATGGACACTAAGAGGACACATGGGAGGAGGAAACCGCTGCAAGAAATGCCACCAGGGCAGAACAAATGCCCACCAAATGAAGGGGAATCCAAATGAACGAAGGAGAAGCCGGGACAAGTGATGGACATGAGCGACAGATGAAAAGAACAGGGAGTAGAAACAATGGATGGAAGAAAATCGGGGCTGAGTGCAAGTGCCCCATGCTGAACTAGGGAGCTGGTAATGGGAAGCTGCAGAAAAGGAATGCGGATGGAGAAGGAGGAGGAGGATGAGGAACAGGGCCACAAAGTGACTGATGGAAGGGGGAAAGAATGAAGAGGAAGGGTGCAGGGGTGCGAAGAGACTGTAGGGAGAAGCAACACAAGGAAATAAGCTAATGAGGCAGAGAGAAATGAATGGGCAGCCAGAGGCGGCTGCCAAAACAGGGAGGAAAAGCAAATACAAGCAAAAATCCAGAGAGAGAGAGGTGGATAGCAGTGCCTCCGGCTGCAATGAAGAAACAAATCCTGGAACAGTCCAAAAGGAGTGGCCTTTTAAGGCCTGATAGGGGAGTGACGTAGTTGCTCTGCCCATTGAACCTCACTCTTAAAGCCTTCCCACTGCATGTCTATCCACACCTCCAATTATCCACTTTATTCATTTTACTGACTATGATTTATAACAAAGGGTTATGGCTATTTATAACATAAATCTACTTCCTATAATGTGTTAATCAGAGAGGGTATGGGGGAAAATCAACGTCCTTATCCTTCCAGCCCCCTCAAAACAATGTCAGAGTACCCTCGCCAAGCTTACCTGCCACCAAATGCTTGCCAGAATTGAAGGGGGAACACTGCTTTTACCTTCCTAACTGCCATGCCTCCCAGCATCTCCGTCTATCCACGTGTTTTTCAAATTGAAGACAGAGATGGGCTATCCAAGCTTCCATTAGTACCACTGCTTTGATGCTCCCAACCCAATCACCCAGCATGGGTGGCTCTTGCTGGAGCCAACATGCCGTGATGCATTTTGTAAATATATTTTTAAAGCAGTAGGACAAACACCATTGAGCTAACATTCATTTTCCATGGGTTCCTTAGATGCAGAAGGTATGAAAGTTGCAACACAAAATAATAACTTGGTCAATAGCAGTAACACTTAACACTACGTACTGTATGAGTAATACGTTTACATCCAACACATTTGCTCTGAACTGTAATGGTTCAAAATCATTTAGTAAATAAATTAAAAGAAGTACTTGTGAGGGGGCAGGACTCACGTAACTCATCTTACCTTTACTAGCTATGAGTTACTGCCCTGCCCCCTCACTCTTCAAGATATATAAGATACATGGTATATTATGAGTCAGGCTAAGGCACATCCCATGCATTTTTCACATATACTGCAAAAATGTATTTTGAATGCATCAGAAGCTGGCTCTTTTTAGTCTATTCAAAAAATGTGAGTGGGAACATATGCTGTATATGGAACACATTACAGTGGCATGGTAGCGCACTATAGTTAAGTGTTGAGTAGGCTCTTTAAGGTTAAACCCCTAACTTTGCACTTTAATAGCATTTCCACTATTTAACAGATTTGCATGATATTGTGCATGCGTAGTTTTGGGGCCAAGTTCTCCTGACATGCCAAGTTTTGTTCTGGTCACATGTGTGGATTCCAAGATCTGGATAGAGAAAAAAGTGGGAAAAAAATCATTGCTTTCTGCTGTTATTTTTATTTTTTTTTTTGTTATATCATAGTGTCCAGATGGTTTAGAATTTTGCTGTGAAATTTTCAGGGTAGAAAGGGTTTGGGCCATAGTGGCACCTTTGCTTGTTTGGTGAAAATAATATTAATCAATTTCAGAGTTATAAGGATTTGAAATTTTGGGTCTGAGCATTCTCAGTATGGTCTTTTGGATAGCTATTTCAAACAAAAAAATAATTTGCTGGCCCATACGAAATAAGATTCTGTTTTGTATGGGGGTAATATTTTTTCATGAGAAAAAATTATTTTTTTGTATGGCCGACACCTTGTTTCCATTTTTTATCATCCAAACACAGACAGACAGACAGACACATACACACACACACACACACACACACACACACATCTTTAGAAAGACAGTCAGCGTATCCAAATCAGGAATATGAAAAATTAGATACACTGTGTCCATGACGTTCTATATTCATTTGTTTGCATTCATTCTCTGCTATTTATGTCAACTGGGCTGACTGTCTTTCTGAAGATGTTTGTATAAAACTATTTACATAACACTGTATTTTAACTTTTATAAAACATGTGTCATATAATTCATGTTTCTATGTAAAATTGTAAAGACCTAATGTGTCCATCAATAAATCTTTAAATCCATCCAGGAGTTAGATCCCCTTATAGCAGACTTCATGTTCAGAATAAAATGCATAGATGGTTCAGATTATGAACTCAGCACTCTGGGAGGTTTCCTTGTCAGTATAGACAGGCATCTAATAAAGTCTGTCTAGGGACATTATATATTCCATGGCAACAGTGCCACCTTTTAAGAGACACTAAAAACATTAAAGGCAACAATGAAGTTTTTAAAGAAACATGGCAAGGGCAACAAATCCAACCAAGCAGAGGCAAAACAGATGAAGACATTGACAGATTGTACACCACAGGGACAATCAGGGGTCATAACACAACCAGGTTACTAAACATGATGTTTTTCATCATTGGATTATACTTTCCTTTGAGAACAAGTGAGTACTACTGTTTGTAGTGGGGGGACATTGAAATTTACCATGATTCAGCAGGTCTTCAATTTCTTCAGTACACAGAGTGTCAGACTAAAACACGGACTGGTGAAAACTCCTGGGATACACAGCAAGTGAAGCTGAGAATGTATGAAAACAAAGAAAATCTATCTAGGGATCCAGTAACAGCATATCTAAAGTATGAATCACAGTGACCACAAAAAAATGAAAATTCTTGATTCACCCTTTTATCTGGTGCCAAACCTAAACTATGTGCCAGGTAAGCCAGGCTCCCTATAGTTTCGCTCAATGACAGTAGGCAAAAATAAACCCGGTCCCTAATGAAGGAAATGAAGGTTAGCGCTGGCTTGCCAGATCATAAAAAATAAACCATTCAACCCAGAAAACATGCATCCAGAGACTTATCAACAGCAATGTTCCCCCAACAGAGGTAGTACAAGTCTCTGGGCATAGAATTTTGCTTCAATAAACAACAACTTGACACTGTCTGAGAGAAAACAATGCAGAAACTGATTAATTTTTGCTGGGAACTTGGGCATTGCAAGTTGTTCACAAAGCACCACTGGCCAACAATATGTTACTGTGACCCACCAACAAAATCCAATACCCTCTCCCAGAGACCAACAAATACGAACCACTCACCACCCAAACCTGCATGGTGAATCACAAGGACTAACCTTGTGTGGCAGCAATTGTATCTGTAACAAGGAGTCAAATTACCATCGTCAACAATCTGGACCATTCAGAAAGATGACAGATTTGTGTACTGGACTCCTCCTCAGACAGTGATCAAGGTAAGCAGCTTCCAGTCCTGTGTCAGCTTGTGTAGGCCATAAGGCAGTTGGGTGGGTCATGTAATCAGGATGCCGGCATCAAAATAGACGACTGACGCACAAGGGTCAAGTAAACACTGAGGTCAGCTAGCGTGGGAGGGTGTTGATGAGTACTGCTAGCCATTAACTGCTTGAAAAACAGTAAAAACAGATCATCGCCAAGTAAATGATCATCTTTTGTTTTCTCTTTTTTTCCACACAGAGAAGCTGGAAGAACTCAAGCACTGAACTCAGTGGACACAGCTTTTTCTAAAAGAGTTCCAAATGTTACCATTCCTTGTGTTTGTTGCTAGTTGTGGGCAAGAGAATAGTTAAACTAACAGTTCACAGTGTTGTTTGCTTGTTCTGGGTGCAGTAATGAAAAATTTAACAGTGTTGTTTGCTTGTTTCGGAATGCTGGAAAGAACCATGAATGAAAATGTTAACAGTGGGCTGTTGTTAATTTAAACATGCCGTGTGTGGTTGCAATAAATGTCAAATTTCAAATCTCACCCTATTTATGTCTCTTAATAATACACTTAGGGCACCATACACTATAAAAAATACTGGAAGCACAACTGTGCTCACCCAGTGAGTTCTGCCACCTCGGGGTGCTGATTCCCTGAGACTTCTTGAGCTTCGCTCTCAAAGTCTTAGGGAATCAGAACCTCTCTGTGGTAGAACTCATTGGTTGAGCATGGTTGCTCATCCAGTATTCTCTATTTAATACATTTTAAAATATTTTTTGTGAGATGATTTTCATTTTTCATATGGCCATACGACACAAAAATGAGCCATATGAAAGAAGATTGCCTTCATAAGAAAACAGAATTTGGACTTAGTTTTTTTCACATTCTTTTTTCATATGAAGACATATTTTTTCATGAGTACGACACAATCTCATGAAAAAAGATTTCTACATACAAAAAAAATCAGATTTTTTTTCACATTCCTTTTTTGTATGAAGGAATCGTCATCTCACAAAAAAAGATTCCTTCATGAAAAAAATAATTTGGACTTAGCTTTCTCAGATTTTTTTTTCATATGACGGATTCTTTTTTCATGAGATTGTGTCATTCTCACAAAAAGAAGAATCCATCACATGAAAAAAGAAATTGGACTTCGTTTTTTTTTCCACATTTCAAATTTAACAAGCCATAACTCCAACAATATTTGCACTGAAGGGATAATCTAGATATCAAATGTAAGGTCTTAATGGGTACTATACGACTAACACATAACACCCCCAAATAGTGCAGGGGCCATATAGAAAAATGTAACAATTAAAAAATCAAAATTCCCATGGGATAACATTGCAACTTTAACATACCATAACTCCATCAATAATTGGAGTTAAGGGGCAATGCATATATATAAAAAGGTGTCAATTAGTTCTACAGTATGAATACATACTTGCTTCCTAAATATTCATGGGGTATGCAGCGCACTCCAAAATTACTTCCAATCTTCAACATGGTGTCAAATCCACAACAAAAGTCTGATCAGCATCAAAAATGCATGAAAGGTGTATGTTTGCCACTACAACCATACAAACTTTCAGAGCAAACCAACAACACTTTAATGACTTATGGATAAAATAACTAGAAATACATTTTTTCCCTATACAATCAAGCACTGTAAAGAGGCATGCTTTATATAGTTCCTCTCTGAAGTGACTTCCACAAACACACACAAAAAAACTATTACAACCAAGCACATGAATTGCCTTTTTGGAGGCATGGAAGCACAAGGCCTTCTAGGCCCTGAGTTTCCCTACATAAGAGGATGTGTTCATGTAGTTTACACAGGGATCTGCTTGAATGAGGCTATGATTATACTATCTCAAAAAGTAAGAAATTGGTTGCAGAAAACATTATAATGTACCAGTTAGAGTTCAAGATTAAATAGACAAAATTAGGGAAATGTGGTGTTAGGGTTTCCAACCCTAACACTCCACCCCCACCCTGCAAGCAACAATAGAGAAAAACATAACAGTTTTGGCAATCCTGAGTCTTTGCAAATGAGGCCTAAGATCTTTCTTGGGGTTATCAGCGCTAATACTCAACCCATTCTAATAGAGTCTGCACATTTTAGCTTATTTGCTGATGGAATGGGGGGAGCATTAGGGTTGAGAACCCCAAGAAAGATCTCAGACCTGATTTGTGATGAGTCAGGACAGCCCAAACCATGTTTTTTGCTATTGTTGCTTGCAAGGTGGGGTTCGGGTGTTAGGGTTGGAAACCCTAACTCCACATTTCCCTGCTTTTGTCTGTTTAATCTGAACTCTAACCACACCTCTCAACCTCCTGCCTCACAAATCAGGGACAAGGCTTAAAAAATTCAGGGACAAAGGTTTAAAATCAGGGACACACCTTACAAATTGGTGATATCCACTCAGGAAGCTGGTAAAATAAGTGGTGTAGTGTAAAATGCATTTTCTAAGGAAGAACACGTCTGTAACATTAATGTCTGACATTATGTTATACTTACAACCCCCACTGTTTGGTCATGGAAACACAATTTGTAGGAGGGACAGAGTAAAGGTCTTGTGGTAAAATCAGGGATGTCCCTGAAAATCAGGGACAGTTGAGAGGTATGACTCTAACTGGTACAATAATGAAATATTTGCAAAGAATATAGACAATATAATATATAGACCATATATAAAACATGCATGTAACTTCATATCAAGAATGCATAATTAACATATTGTTCACTTATGTCATATATTATACCAAAAGGAGGCCACTTTGTGGAATATTTTAAATGCAGTTTTATTGCATATGGAAACTATATCTGTTTGAGTACAGGCATGCAGATACGGAGCTTGAATAGTGAATGCGTTTCTTCATTTGATGTGAGTTGGATAATTCCACAACTTACATAGAATTGCTTTTTGGAATTATGTGAAATGAAGAAAAAATCCCACAAAGCTATTTCTAACTGGAATTGCCATTCTGCACAACTGTAATAATTATCAGAACCTTACTAGGACTTACTCTTTGTCAAGAGATGGAGAGACCTTATAGAGCCAGGACATTACTGGGCAGCAAGAGGTGAAATTCTTTTATACTGGTGATATCTGTATGCAGGTACTTTTGAACTCTTCCGTAACTTTACAACTGATGTGCACTGGCAGTGACAAGTTGCTTTTTTGCACATTGCACTGCAGCAGCTATTGCTGTATCGCTATATTTATTACATAGAGAATAATGCATATGTAGGGGGTTGATATGGAGTGTTTTTTACACACCTAAGTTGTGTGATAATATGTAAACCTCGAGAGCGAAGCTCGAGAGGTTTTACTATTATCACACAATGAGGGTGTGTAAAAAAAAACCCCATATCTACCCCCTACATATGTTTTATTTTTAATAATAACTGGTGCAAAAAAAAACTGTCTCAGAAGAATTACGATTATGAGTTGGCAATCACTTAATTTGCTTTTTAGCGATAGTAAGCTTGTGAGTGTGTGTTTACCATTGGAGAATGGTCTCATCTTGCCTCGGACAGTTTCATTGATTTGTGCTGGTGTATGCTTCTCAGCGTGAGGATGTAAAAGTCACATCAACCAGAGGGTCGAGATGAGTTTTTTCATATCAACCTGCGGGTTGATATGACTTTTCAAAGTTGCTAAAAACGAGTTGATATTGGACATCACCAGTTACTATAATTGAATTTCACACTTGCAAAATCAGTATGGTGGCACAGGGTCCCTGCTTTAATATTTCTTGAGTGTGCATTTTGCTTTAGTGTTGTTGAACTGATTGCCCTGAGATTTTCATTGTACCCCAGCACTACAAAGCAACCTCATACTGTCTGCGGACTGGTAATGCAGCCAGTGTAGGACTGTGTAGCTGCCTTTTAAAATTCAGCTAGATCAGTTTCAAGGAACAGAATTTCACTGGGTATAAGATTTGATCAAGATAAAAGGGCACAGTTCGCAGCAGAATGTTGAGATAGTATGGTTGCAAAAGGCATGAGGGCAGGACAGAAACTGGAGGAACTGTTAGTCTGGTTTTGTCTCACAGATTGTATGTTTCTGTGTTCCCTGAGCTGCATCACACACATAGCTCACAAACCAATTACTAAAATCAGGACTTATGAAGTATGCTGCAAGCTACAGTTAGGTGACTTTTCTTGCAGTATTTTTTCCATCAATGATGCAAAAACAGTAATGAGATTTGTTTTTCAAAGCGTTGGCATACAGTATAATGACATTTTTTCTGTTAAGTTGATATTGGAACAAAACATGGCCATGTAGTCCAGGAAAAATGCACTTAGAAAAATTATTTTGGCCCTCATTTCTTCACATGGATCCAGTGCGCTATGAGACTTCTAGACTGAATCTAAAAAACTGCTTTTGAACTTTTCATGCTGATATGAACTGATCTTGTCAACAGTTGTCAGTGTTATGTAAACTGACAGACTGATGGTTAATGTTTATTATCGTAATCCTATCGGAGCATAGCAATCACAAAAGAAGTATTCTAACTGACTGATTTGCAGTTTTTTATATCATGCAACAGAAAAGGCTAAAGAGGAACGGCACTATGGTGCAATACTACTGGTAACAATGGCCCCAACTGGATAGAGGATGTTGTCCCTTCCCTCCAGTGATGACTGTACTGTCCCACCCCCACGTCAGTGATGACTTTACTGTCACACACCCACTCCAGTGATGACTCTACTGTCCCATCCCCACTGCAGTAATGACTGTACTGTCCGACCGCCACTCCAGTGATGACTGTACTGTCCCACCCCCACTTCAGTGATGATTGTACTGTCCCACTCCCACTCCAGTAATGACTCTGCTGTCCCACCTCCACTCCAGTTATGACTGTACTGTCCCACCCCCACTTCAGTGATGATTGTACTGTCCCACTCCCACTCCAGTAATGACTCTGCTGTCCCACCTCCACTCCAGTGATGACTGTACTGTCCCACCCCCATTCCAGTGATGACTGTACTGTCCCACCCCATTCCAGTGATGACTGTACTGTCCCACCCCCACTCCAGTGATGACTGTACTGTCCCACCCCACTCCAGTGATGACTGTACTGTCCCACCCCACAGCAGTGATGACTGCACTGTCCCACCCCACTGCAGTGATGACTGTACTGTCTCACCACCACTTCAGTGACAGCTGTACTGTCCCACCGCCACTTCAGTGATGACTGTACTGTCCCACCCACACTCCAGTGATTACTGTACTGTCTCACCCCCCACTCCAGTAATGACTCTACTGTCCCACCCCCACTCCAGTGATGACTGTACTGTCCCACCCCCACTCCAGTGATGACTCTACTGTCCCACCCCCAATTCAGTGATGATTGTACTGTCCCACCCCCAATTCAGTGATGATTGTACTGTCCCACCACACTTCAGTGACAGCTGTACTGTCCACCCCATTCCAGTGATGACTGTACTGTCCCACCCCCACTCCAGTGATTACTGTACTGTCCCACCCCCACTCCAGTAATGACTCTGCTGTCCCACCTCCACTCCAGTGATGACTGTACTGTCCCACCCCCACTGCAGTGATGACTGTACTGTCCCACCCCCACTGCAGTGATGACTGTACTGTCTCACCACCACTTCAGTGACAGCTGTACTGTCCCACCGCCACTTCAGTGATGACTGTACTGTCCCACCCCCACGTCAGTGATGACTTTACTGTCACACACCCACTCCAGTGATGACTCTACTGTCCCATCCCCACTGCAGTAATGACTGTACTGTCCGACCGCCACTCCAGTGATGACTGTACTGTCCCACCCCCACTTCAGTGATGATTGTACTGTCCCACTCCCACTCCAGTAATGACTCTGCTGTCCCACCTCCACTCCAGTGATGACTGTACTGTCCCACCCCATTCCAGTGATGACTGTACTGTCCCACCCCATTCCAGTGATGACTGTACTGTCCCACCCCCACTCCAGTGATGACTGTACTGTCCCACCCCCACTCCAGTGATGACTGTACTGTCCCACCCCCACAGCAGTGATGACTGTACTGTCCCACCCCCACTGCAGTGATGACTGTACTGTCTCACCACCACTTCAGTGACAGCTGTACTGTCCCACCGCCACTTCAGTGATGACTGTACTGTCCCACCCACACTCCAGTGATTACTGTACTGTCCCACCCCCCACTCCAGTAATGACTCTACTGTCCCACCCCCACTCCAGTGATGACTGTACTGTCCCACCCCCACTGCAGTGATGACTCTACTGTCCCACCCCCAATTCAGTGATGATTGTACTGTCCCACCACCACTTCAGTGACAGCTGTACTGTCCCACCCCATTCCAGTGATGACTGTACTGTCCCACCCCCACTCCAGTGATTACTGTACTGTCCCACCCCCACTCCAGTAATGACTCTGCTGTCCCACCTCCACTCCAGTGATGACTGTACTGTCCCACCCCCACTGCAGTGATGACTGTACTGTCCTACCCCCACTGCAGTGATGACTGTACTGTCTCACCACCACTTCAGTGACAGCTGTACTGTCCCACCGCCACTTCAGTGATGACTGTACTGTCCCACCCCCACTCCAGTGATTACTGTACTGTCCCACCCCCCACTCCAGTAATGACTCTACTGTCCCACCCTCACTCCAGTGATGACTGTACTGTCCCATTCCCCACTCCAGTGATGACTGTACTGTCCCACCCCCAATTCAGTGATGACTGTACTGGCCACTGAGGCTTTCCACAGTCTCTCCTCCCTAGTGGCAAACAGGGATTCATCATTCCCCTTTAAGTCATGCTTGGCCCTTGGAGGAAATCTGGGGGTGGGGTCAGGGCAGAGGGTATAATCTAGTGGAGCTGAGAGCAGTGCAGCAAGTTTAGGGCAGACCAGTGATGTGGTGACATGTCTGTAGGGGAGCAGATGTGGGCACACTGGAAGGAGATCCTGATCAGGGAAGGGGTGGAGGAACAAAGAGAAAGGTACTGTAAACAGTAGTTGGCTAGAGCCAAAGGGTAATAAAAGCAGAGGAAACTGATAGTTTCATTTGACATAGTAGCCAATTCAGGCCATTAGAGAAGCATCATGGTCTAATGGCTGGCGCACACACCTGTTGACCAGGTGGCACTGGTTCAAATCTCAGTCAGTCATTTACTCAATGTGCAGCCCTGAGTAAGTTATTAAACCATTCAAGTGGTTCTATCCCCTCAGCTGTAAAAATGAGTAACAGCAGGATCCCACTGAAAATGAGATAGGCTGACAGAAGGAGGCTGCTGGATTTTGTGCTGTGCTAAGCGTTTGCAATTAAATGGCTAAAATTGCTCTTTACAGCTTTTTGAAGCTGTATCTTTGTTACTGCAGTGGATCTTTCTTTATTGAATTGCAAACCTTTTGAAAAAAGAAAAAAGACATCTTGAGTAAGAAAGAGGAACGAGAAGAGGAAGAAGGATAGCATCACCCCCATTGGACCAGACATAGCTGCAGAAACACGAGTGCACAGGCCCACTTGACAAATAATAGGCACTATGCACATGGGTCGTCCCGAGGTTCTGGGTTTCTCAGCTGCAGCTGAACCCACTGGCCTGGTACCCATGCAAAAAGCAATGGTGTCTACAATATCTACTGAATGATCTGAACAAGCAGAAGCGCTAAAGTCTCCCCATGAAAAGCCTGATTCCCTGGACACCATAAACAAGTGATATGCTACCATTCTTACAGCTATTGCAAAACGTGACTCTAAATGGGAGGTTATTGCCACCAAGTGTGAGGCTACAGGACTCAGGCTTCAAGAAACTGATAAAGTTATCTCTAATATTACAAATGAAACAGGCTGCTATAGAAATGAAAGTGGATTCAAACAGTGCACACTTATCTTCTGTGTTAACAGACAATATCCAGCAAGCTAGAAAATTGAGGGTCTGGAAACTGCAGCCAGGAATAACAACCTACAGGCTGTCGGCTTGCCAAACCTTGAAACCCCAGAGATTATTACATGGGACATGGTGAAAGATCTTTTCATTGAAACTCTGGGTTTCAACAACTTAATTTGTTTTGCTAATAGTCTATTTCTGATGTTGTACATTTCTTTGCTGTGTTTGAATTGCTGTATTCTGCTCTCTCGAAATTTAAATTAATAAAATATTTAAAGCAAAAAAACAAAACAAAAAAAAGACCATCTGCCCCCATTGTCAAGAGTTTTCAGACTACCAGACTTCTTCCGCTACATCAGAGAGGGAAGAAAAAGCAAAGATCTGCTGGTGAGGATTAAGAAGGATGGAGGTGGGTGGAGAAAGGGACGAAGCAGGCAGAGGTACTGAATTAATACTTCTGCCTGTATTCACTAAGAGAAGGGAGGGCAGATAGCCCAGGCTAGAAGGGTGGGTGGGTGGGAGGATGACAGATATAGGGATTACAGAGAGCAGGGTAGTAGATGGGTTGAGGGCATTAAGGATGGACAAGGCACCTGGACATGATGGCATTCACCCTAGGGTACTAAGGGAAGTTGGCAGGAGGTCCTGGTGGGGCCACTGGCTGACCTGTTCAATACTTCCTGGATGTGGGATGTATCCACAGGACTGGAGAATGGCCCATGTGGTGCCCATACGTAAAAGTGGCCCAAAGGATGTATCAGGAAACTATAGGCCAGTGAGCCTCACATCTATTGTGGGAAAGCTCGTGGAGACCATACTAAAAGAGAGGATAGTGAGCTTCATAGAGGAAAGTGGTCTCCAGGATGGTCAACAGCACGGGTTTTTGGCAGACAGATCCTGCCAGACAAACCTTTTAGAGCACTAAGATTGGGTGACATGGGAACTGGACAAGGGCCATGCAGTGGATGTCCTGTATTTGAACTTCAGCAAGGCCATTGATTCAGTGCTGCATGGGAGACTGGGGGGGGGGAACTAAGATATGTGGGTGTGGGACCAAAAATGGTGAAATGGATCACAAACTGGCTAAAGGGAAGGCAGCAAATGGTGGTGGTGGGGGGATCTCTCATCACCGAGAGCAGTGGCAAGCAGGGTACCACAGGGATCAGTACTGGGACCGGTGCTGTTTCAGATTTTTATTGCAGATATCTCACATGGGATCCGGAGCAAGATCAGCCTGTTTGCAGATGATACCAAGATGGGAGCTATGGTTGATGACACGGAGGGGTGGAAGGGGTTGCAGGAGGACCTGAATAAGCTGCAGGCGTGGGTGGAAACATGGCGGTTTGGGTTCAACGCCAAGAAGTGCAAGGTTATGCACTTTAGAGCCAGGAACCATGGGAGGGATTATCAGTTGAATGGGGTACAGTTGGGGAGCTCCACAGAGGAGAAGGACCTAGTAGTGATCATCACGGGGAGCATGAACAACTCTGCTCAGTGCAGGAAGTGGCAGCAAAAGCCAACAAAATGCTGGGGTGCATTGCAAGAGAGATCTTCTCCAGAAGGAGGGAGAGTATCCTGCCCCTGTATAGGTCATTGGTCAGGCCCCACCAGGAGTATTGCATGCAATACTGGCACCCGTTGCTGAAGAAGGACATCAGATTGTTGGAGAGGGTGCAGTGAAGAGCCACAAAGATGATCCAGGGATTGGACAGCAAGCCCTACAAGGACAGGCTGGGAGAGCTGAATATGTATTCACTGGAGGAGAGGAGGGATGGGGGGATTTGATTGAGACCTTTAAGTATCTGAAGGGAATGAACAAGACCAACACAGAAAGGATTGTTCAGATGAGAAGGGGTAGGGACACAAGAGGGCATGAACTGAGACTGGAGGGGGGGGGGAAGATTCAAGAGGGAGATGAGGAGACATTTTTTCATGGAAAGAGTGGTGGCCAAATGGAACACCTTACCAGATGACATAGTGTCCTGTGAGATGGTGGGCAGTTTCAAGAGGGGTTGGAACAGGGTGAAGGGAAGGGATACTGGGAAAGGGGGGTAGGAGGAGCACCTGCATGATGGGCTAGCTGCACACTCGAGCAGACTCGATAGACCATGAGGCCTGTTTCTGCTGGCAATTTCATATGTTCGTATGTTCATACCAGTTCTTTTGAAAAATAAGTAAACTCACCATTCCTCATCTGTACCTGACACTGAATTGGTTTCTTCAGTAGCTGCTAGTATACTAACACAATTCACCTTGAGAGTGATTGAGAATATATAATTCAAAAAGCCAGCCTGACAGGGGCTTTAAATTTCAAGTACAGCAAAGTTTACCTCTACCCTGGCGTCAGCCCTCAGACCCAGGCGAGACACTGGCATTTCCTACAGTCCTAATCAGAAGTGGCTGAGTTAAGCGGGTGAAGTGGGAGTTTTCACTACTTAATCCTTGTAAAGCCATGGCCATATTGAATGCAATTAAGTAAATTTTTTATGACCCAACCCAACTGCATACTTTCAATAAAAATCAACAAGCCAAGCAGATGAAGAAGGATACTGAATCTTCCTCAGAAACAGAGAAAGACTGATCGTGATGTACCTGTTATTGCCTGAGATAAAGTCGTCAACCTGGCAGAGTAATCACAAGTATTTCTGAAGAACATGACTTAGAATTTCTTGAACTATTGTGTTTTGACAATTTTTTTAGTGGACCTCTAGTTTAACAGTTTGGCACTTATTTAATGACTTTCTTCTCAAGCTGTTTAACTAATATTTTTCTTTCTGTTAATAGCTAGTAGAAATGGCCGTGTGTGTATATTTCTTATTTAATTGTATATTTTAATGTTTAAATGCAAAAATTTTTATGAAACTGAAAGGTCATACTTTTCACAAGTACAAATTTTGTTCAGTGTCCCAAAAATTCAAAGAAAAAATAATTGAAGTATGGACCAAAATGACCTTCTTAAGTTTTTATTTTTTTGCCACCTTTTTCAAATATGTCTTATAAAGCAATGTTTCGAGGCTCTGGCTGGTCTCTTTTTCAGGCTAAGTGGTTATATAATTAATACAAAACAGAGAAGTTATGTAACTTTTACCGTTGTTCACATAAGTTCCCTATTTTGTATTGATTTTAAAGCCACTTTCTCTGAAGAAGAGACCAGCCAGAGACTCAAAATGTTGGTTTAGAAGACATATTTAAAAAGGTGGCAAGAAAATAATAACCTAAAGAATATCATTTTGGTCCAGACTTCAATTTTTTAATATATTAATGTTTGGCATAATTTTCTTATAGGATGGCCTGCAATAATATTAATCTAATTTATTAATCTAACCTAGGGACTAAAGATCTGGCTAGGGATGAGGCTAGGATAGTGCAGGAAGAGTTCAGGGAACTAGGGAGAGGTCTTAGGCAGGTAACACGCTCAGTGGCCTTCTCTGAGGTGTTGCCTGTCTACAACAGGGGGAGGAGAGGGTTCTCCATACCAGGAGCTTAAACGCATGGTTGAAGGAGTGGTTCAGAGAGGAGGGGATTGGCTTCATTAGGGAATGGAGTCCCACCTGGAGAGATAAGGGCATATACAGGGGAGATGGCCTGTATTAACCTGGGTGGAGAACCACAGTCCTCAGTGAATGGTTTAGGTGCTACATTGGCGAGCATTTAAACTAGCCAAGGGTGGTGGTGGAAAGAAGCAGGGAGCCATAAACTCGAAAGCTGAAATAGTCAGTAGAGAAAACCCTAAGGGAAGGAAATCCCCAACAGTACCTAGCAAAAATGAAAACAAAATAGTAGAAGGGATGGAACTGAAGGCAGAGGGAGAAAGGAGAGTAGGCAAAAAAGAAATAAGGGGGCTGACAAAGAGGGTGGTGGCAGAACCTGGAAGGTCATGTGTGCAAATGCTCAAAGTCTGGGAAATAAAATCCCAGACTTAGTGGCCATTGTAGCAGAGACTGACCTGGACATTGTGGCCATTACTGAGTCAAGATGCTATGAGTACCATGAGTCAGATATAGTCATACCTGGCTATACACTGTTCAGGAAGGACAGGGTTGTTAAAAAAGGGATAGGAGTGGCTCTTTACATAAGGGATACCATTAAAGCAACAGAAACACAGGGAATACAGGGAGGGGTAGAGGCACTGTGGGTCACCCTAGAGGTGGGGAATGGAACTGCTATTCGCACTGGTATGATCTACAGGCCTCCAATACAGGGGGGGAAGATGGATAAGGTTCTGGTGAAAGCCATCCAAAAGATGGCAAATAAGATGGAGGTGCTGCTGGTGGGGGACTTCAATCTGCTGGATGTAGATTGCAGCAACCCAGCTGCAGCTTCAACTTGAAACAAGGACATCCTGGACTCCTTGCAGGGAGCATTCCTCACGTAACTAGTAAGAGAGGCCACTCATGATGGGGCAGTATTGGATCTTGTACTCACCAGTGGGGACAGTGTTGCAGACATCACAGTGAGGGGCCACCTGGGGACCAGTGATCACTGTATGGTGTGGTTCAATATTAGAACAGTGACAGAATTGAACCACACTAAGGTGAGGATTCTGAACTTCAAGAGGGCCGACTTTACAAAGATGGGGGAATGTCTCAGGGATGCGCTGCTGGGGGGGGTGAGGACTTGGGGGGTGTGGAGGAACAGTGTACAAAACTAAAAGGGGCCATAGTGAAAGCAACTAACCTCTGTGTCAGGCAAGTAAGCAAAAACAAGAGGAAAAAGAGATCGCTTTGGTTCTCAAAAGAGGTGGCCAAGAAGGTAAGTGTAAAAAAGCATCCAGGAAGTATAAGGAGACACAGAGTGAGGAGGATAGGGAGGTATATCAGGAGAATCCAAGGGAGGCAGGGAAAGCAGTCAGAAGCACAAAGGTGCAAATGGAGGAGAAAATTGCCCAGGCAGTGAAAAATGGGACAAGACATTTTTCAGGCATGTAAGTGAAAGGAGAAAGATCAGCTACGGGACTGTAAGGCTGAAATGGGAACCAGGGGAGTGAGAGGAGGGTGAGCAGGAGAAAGCAGACATCCTAAACAAATACTTGTGTTCAGTATTCATGGAGGTAGAGGGTGGCAAGGGACCGCAGATAAGTGTTAGGAGCATCTCGGAAAGGGAGGTGGACACTAGTCCATTTACAGAGTAGAGTCCTAAAAGAATTCACAAATCTGAAAGTGGACAAGGCAAAGGGGCCAGATGGTATATATCCAAGGATATTGAATGAGCTCAAGTGGAGGTGCTGGCTGCACCTCTGACATTATTGTTCAACTACTTACTGGAGTCTCAAGAGGTTCCAGATGACTGGAGGAGGACAGATGTAGTCCCATTTCACAAAAGTGGTAGTAGGGAGGAGGCTGACAAATTACAGGCCCATCAGTATGACTTCGGTGGTGGGGAAATTAATGGAATCACTACTGAAGGAAAGGTTTGTGGAATATCTTGAATCCAGTGGCTTACAGGATCTGAGGCAACATGGATTCACGGGAGGGAGGTCATGTCAAACAAATGTGATAGATTTATTTGGCTGGGTGACCAGGGAATTAGATCAGGGTGGGGCGGTGAATGTAGCCTACCTAGATTTCAGTAAGGCCTTCAACACCGTTCCACATAGGAGACTCATAAACAAACTCAGCAGCCTGGGAGTAGGTCTGAAGGCAGTCGACTGGGTAGGAAATTGGTTGGGGATAGGCAACAGAGGGTGGTGGTAAACAGAGTTCACTCTGAGGAAGGGAGGGTGACCAGCTGGGTGTCACTGGGATCAGTATTGGGACCGGCCCTCTTTAATGTCTTTATTAATGACATTGCAGAGGGGCTAGAAGGGAAGGTATGCCTTTTTGCGGACAACACAAAGATCTGCAATAGGATAGACATTACGGGGTGGGGGTGGAAAACATGAACAGGGATCTAAGAAAGCTTGAGGAGCAGTCAAAAGTGTGGTGACTAAGTTTCAATGCGAAGAAGAGCAAAATCATGCACTTGAGGCACATAAACCCGGGGTGGAGTACAAGATGGAGGGAGAGGTGCTGACCACTACCAAACAGGAAAGAGCCCCAGGGGTAATCATGTCTGATGATCTAATGTTGACCAAACACTGTGACAAGGCAGTGGGGAGAGCCAGTGGGATGCAAGGTTGCATAGGGAGGGGTATCACCAGCAGAAACAGGGAGGTGGTGATGTCAATGCATGTATCATTGGTGAGACCTCACCTAGAGTACTGTGTCCAGTTCTGTAGATCACATCTCTGGAGGGACCTAGACAGAGTAGAGGTGGGCTAGAGAAGGGCAACCAAAATGGTACAGGGTCTGTACCAGAAACCCTATGAGGAGAGAATAAAGGACCTCAATATGTAGACCTTGGAGAAAAGGAAGGAGAGGGGGGATATGATAGAGATTTTCAGATACCTCATGGGTATAAATAAGACACAAGAGGGAAGCATTTTTCAGAAAGAAAGATGCTCAAGAACAAGGGTCATGCTATGAAGCTGGAGTGGAGTATTCTCAGGGGAAACTTGAAAAAGTACTTCTTCACAGAAAGAGTGCTGGATACCTGGAACAGCCTCCCAGTGGAGGTGGTGGAAGCAAAAACTGTAAAGAGATTCAAGCATGCATAGGATAAACATAAGGGAACCTTAGTGGTCCGAGAAGAGAGGGTTAAGCCACAGATCAAGTAGGGTCTGCGGTATTACAGTAGGTAAGGAAAATGGGCAGACTAGGTGGGCCAAGCGGTCCTTATCTGCCATCAAATTCAATGTTTTTATCTTTCTGTATATAGTAAGCGCTCTGACAGTTCATTGGGCAGTCGGCATTGGCAGTGTCAGGAGGGCTGTGCCAGTCACCAGACTGGAGTACAGGATAGGGGAGGGAGAGGGGTGGTGGCCAATATCTGCCAGGTGTGAGGGTGTGGGGGGCTACTAGTTCACCAGGTTGAGATGATGTCTGCTGTTCCATATTCGAAGCATATCGGGCTGGGGGTGATGGCCCTGGATCACCATTCACAGACTGAGGGATATTTTGCAGTATGGGCATGATGGGGCTGTGGGGGGGAGGATTCCATGGAATGAAATGTGAGACATATGTATTTATTGCTGTACATTAGGGGCATACCAGGGCTTGGGGGGGCGCTAATTCACTGGGGACTGACTGCTTTATACTTATTTACATTATGGCATATCGGGGTTGGGGGGCACTAGGTCACCAGGGTAATGGTTTGGGAATGTATAGGGTACTGGCTGATCAGTGCTGGGGGGGAACACAATGGCCTACGGATGCCGATACTGCCAAAGGATCTCTAAGAACTGTTATGCCAGTCTTTGGCTTTTCTAACTGTACTTGGACCTTTGTCCTCAGGATCAGTTTTGAAATTTTAAAGATTAGGGGATGTGGCAGCCTTCATGTGCTGCAGGCCCCCAGTGCCACACCCATATTGTGGTGCAAGGCTGGCACAAGCTTCCTTTGGTGCATGCAGCCTGCGTTTGCTGCAGACTGCATTGCAAAATAGCTCCGGGCATATCCTCCGACGCTGTTGCATCAGAAATGTTTGATGCAGGCACCTTGCATCCTTCTCCAGGCTTTGAAAATTCAGCCCGCCGCCTTCATTTTGTACTCATTGTATCAGTGCTGTAATCATTCTGTAACTTGCTCAGCACTTTTTAGCACTTTAACAAGAAAACAAGTTTGACTCTCCCCAGAACCACTGGTGCCTTGTCCTGATCAGTTACATTTGAATGGTACATGAATTATTCATGAGCCACTGATAACATGGACAGCTACCATGGCCTATAAATTTGGAGCTCAGGTGGTATGATCACATCCGCTAATGAAGTTCACCAGAGCAGAGCACCAAGGTAAATTAGTTGGTGCTCTCTCCTTTGCACGAGTCACTGCAATGCAATCGCTCCTTGGGAATTTTGACCCTTTTGTGTGCATTGTACTTCTGTATGACCCTTCCTTGTTTATGGTCTTTGTCTGCTTTACTGTCATTTACTGTGATTTTGATAATAAACTGGACTTAAGACCAGTTATTTGAGAGTGCAATACAGTTGGTGTGCCCCGAGTAATCTTTCACCACAGAGTGCACTATCATTTGCCTGCAGCTACTGTAATAGGGGTGAGCCACCTCTGATGGCACAACTTCCCAGCACCATGTGTGAATTTTAAACACACACACACTTATTTCATCATTCTTAATTTTGTGTAAATTGTTCTAACATTGCATTATGGATTTTTTATCATTTGTGTATTTCTACGTATTCCAACAGTAGAAGGCTGCACAAGGACTAGTGGTGCACCAAACAACAAACTGGAATACAAAATCAAAAGTTGGGCACTCACCAACCAATATAAAATTGACACATGGCTCTGAGGTGTGTAGCAAAAAGGCAAAGTTTATTCCATGAAAAAGCTGCACGCTTTATGCGTTTCGGAGATCAGTCCTAAATCAAAAGCTTTTGATAAAGGATTTATGTCTGAAACGCATAAAGCGTGCAGATTTTTCATGAAATAAACTTTGCCTTTTTGCTATACACCTCGGAGCCATGTGTCAATTTTATATTGGTTGATGAGTGCCCAACTTTTGATTTTGTATTTCTATGTATCTATTTAAGTGTGTAAAAACAAAAGCAAAGAGCTGTGTCAGCATGTGGTCTGAAAGCAAAACAAAATGGTAATATTAAATGCACACTGAAAATAGAAAACAGAGTTAAAAATCTATGTTTCGACCTTAGGTTTCTTTAGGAAATATCTAAAAGAGAAAAAAACAAAGTTAGTGTAGATGGGAGGTAAAATAAGGTATATATATATATATATATATATGTGTGGAAAGAAAAAAGGGGAAGGCTCTGGGAGAGGAAGTGATAAATGGAAAGATTAAGAGAGAATCTGTGAAACAAAAAGGTGACGATGGGAGTGACAAGGCATAATAGGAGTGAATGCGCTGCTAGAGAAGTCCCCAGATGGGGACTAATTTACAGGGCCTAGTAAGAAGGCTGAAAGGTGACAAATGTGGGGGAAGGAGACAGAGATGGAGACATCAGGTGAAAATGAAAAAGAAATTAAATGAGCACAAATACAAACAGACTTTAGGGAAAACAAGGGGTGGCTAAAGGATCTTAGTAGAAAATAGGTCTATCATTTAAACTGGAGGGCTGCGGGAAGCCAAGGCAGTTGATCAGCTTGGTTTCCATGTTTTTTCTATGGTCAGAATCCCAGAAGCCCTGCTGAAGGACACAAACAGAAAGGTCATTGACACTGTGGTCCCTGCAGATAAAGTGGGATATAATGGGTTTAGCAGTTTCTCCATTCCTGACTGCCCTGTAATGTTCCCTGAAATGGTCAGCAAGATGTCTACCAGTTTCTCCAATGTAAATAGCTGCACACTTCCTGCAAAGAATACAATATGCCACATTAGTGGAGGTGCATGAGAACTCCTTGGTGATGTGAAAAACACCTGTAGGACCCTGAATTTCAGTCACACTAGAAACAAATTTGCAGGTGTAGCAGCGAGTTCTTTTGCCAGGTTTGGTACCTGGTAGGGAGAAACTGTTAGGAGTAGGTAGGCTGCTTTTTACCAGGAGATTCTGCAGGTTAGGTGGCCGGTGGTAGGAGGCAATAGGTGGTTCTGTAAAGGAAGCACCAATATTGGGGTCAGTTTGCAAAATAGGAAAGTGTGTGTCTGCTTGAGTCTAAGGGATATGGCACCACAGTAATAAAATCTACTACTACACAGTTGCACACCATATGCAGAGCTGCATACCCGAACACAGACGCATGCACTCACAGTCCAGCTGCATAGTAGCATACCATAAACAATGCCAATTCCTAATCCAGGTAAGATTTAGTTTTTCTTGCATCTTGTGCAGCCTTATTGCATCTGGCAAGACTTGTTTGTTGGCATAAGTAATTCCTGGAGATTTTTTACCCAACACCTTGCTCCAGAGGTACTGTTCCTCCAACAATTTAGAAACAGCCTTTGGTGCTGTGGTTTTGCTAGTTAGTATTATTATACAATATGTCCAACATGGGGGGGGAGGGGGGAGAGAGAGAGAGAGATGACTTTGGGCTACATATACCCTCATGGTTTCTGACCCCTGCTGTCCCCATTCTGGCCACTTTTTTCCCATATTGTTTTTTCCCTCTGGTCAGCAAGGGCAGGGTAATCACTACAGTCCCTGCCCCTCCACCTGGCATTCTACCTTAATCACAACTGGGACCCTGAGACCCCCATGGATTGCCCCCCCCATATCAGTGGCAAGGCAGATGAAAGCTACCCTACTCCCTCCCAGAAAAGTGCATCCAATACTGGGGTTCTGGTTGGTCAGAAGTGTGGGGTGGAGGGCCACCACGCAGGGCTTCATGAAATCCGAGCTGACCATGTTTCCTTTTTCTTTCTGGGTTCTCCTAACCACAGTGGCATGGAAAACTCTTTAGTATGGAGGCATGCATGCATCTCATCTCTGAACCACGGCTCCCCATCCGCTACCAGAGTGTGCTGCTCATGCATCAATATTACCACAAGGCTTCCACCTGGTGGCAGCCAAGAGCTGAGTCAACTCAGCACCGTGACCCAGGAGAGGAGAGCTGCCAGGCTGCTGCTTGATCCACTCCCAGCAGTAAAACCCTTGCCAACCCCCAGTGACCCAAACTTATTCACAAACTCGGGTCGCAAGCGTGGTGAGAGGTAAGGTGCTTAGCATCTCAGCCCTCTGCACCACTCTAGCGGTATCCCATTTTGGCCCCTTGACTACAGTGCATGCCCATGCACTAGGGTACCCAAGGGGTATTAGAAGAAGAAGAAGAAGAAAAAAACAACACACAAACCATATGTACAGGGATACATACACATGCACCGCAACACACAGATGCTTGTACACACACACACACACACAAAATGCAACATGCAGATACATGTACATACACACACACATGCATGCAACACACATATGCTTGTACACACACATTCACGCACACATGCACTGCAACACACAGATGCATGAACATGCACACATGCATGCAACACACATGCACGTACACATATGCACTGCAACACATAGATGCATGTACATACATATGCATGCAACACACAGATGCATGTACACACATTCACATTCACACACATGCACTGCATTGCACAGACACATGTAGATACATACAGGCATGCACCACACAGATGCATGTACACACATATGCATGCAACACACAGATGAACATATACACACATACACACATATGCACTGCAACACACAGACACATGTACACACACATATATGCACTGCAACATACAGATGCATGTACACACACGTACTGCAACCCGCAGATGCATGTACACACATTCGCGAACATTCACTACAACACACAGATGCATGTACACACACGCACTGCAACACACCTATGCATTTACACACAATCATGCATGCAACCCACAGGTGCATGTATACACACATGTGTTAAACACACACATGCATGTACACACACATATTCACACACATGTACTGAAACACAAAGATGCCTGTACACACATATGCATGCAACACACAGATAAATGTATACACACATTCACACACATGCACTGCTACACACAGATGCATGTACACGCACATATGCACTGCAACACACTGATGCACATACATACTCATGCACTGCAACACACAGATGCATGTCCCCATACACATTCACACATATGCACTGCAACACACAGGTGCAGGTACACACATGCACCACAACACACAGATGATGTGCACACACACACATATAATTGCAACACACAGATCCATGTACATACCCACACATGCAGTGCAACACACAGATGCATACACACGCACATATGCACTGCTATACACTAATGCATGTACAAACACACACACACAGATACATGTACACACACATGCACCACAACACACAGATGATGTACACACACATATAATTACAACACACAGATGCATGTACATACACACACATGCACTGCAACACACTGATGCATGTACACACACATTCATACACATGTACTGCAGCATACTGATGCATGTACACACTCATGTACTGCAACACACAGATGCATGTACCCACACACATTCACACACATGCACTGCAACACACAGGTACATGTACACACATGCACCACAACACACAGATGATGTGCACAAACACACATATAACTGCAACACAAAGATGCACATACATACATACACATGCACTGCAACACACTGATGCAAGTACACACATTCATACACATGCACTGCAACACACAGATGCATGTACACACATATGCACTGCGATATACAAATGCATGCACACACACATACACACCACCACAACACACTGAAGCATGTACATACACATATGCATGCAACACACAGATTCATGTACACACACTTATGCATGCAACACACAGATGCACATACACACATGCACTGCAACACTAAGATGCATTTACACACATATTCACCAAACACTCAGATGCAAGTACACACACATATGTGTGCAATACACAGCTGCATGTACACACACATGTACCACATCCCACAGATACATGTATACACACACACACACACTGCAACACACAGATGAGTGTATACACACATATGCATACAACACAGAGATGCATGTACACACACACTACAACACACATATGCATGTACACACACATACACTGCAATAGACAGATGCATGTACCCAAACACACACGTGATGCAACACATAGATCCATGCACACACACACATGCACTGCAACACACAGATGCATGTACACACATACGCATGCAACACACATACACATGTACACACACACCACACCACACTACTCATATGCATTTACACATCCAAATGCACTGCAACAGACATGTACCCAAACACACACATATGCACCACAACACACAGATGCATGTACCCACACACACACACACACACATATGCACACATACTGTACACATGCACCACAACTCACAGATGCATGCGCAGAAACACACACACACACACATGCATGCATGTACACACACACACATATATACAATGCTTCTTCTTACCTTTATGCTTACTCTGCATGATTTCTGGGATGAACAAACAGGTTTCTGTTGTGTCAGCAGCAGCACACATGATTTGTGTATGGTGCTGGGTCAGATGGCAGCTGTTCTGGCTGAGATTTTCTTGGTAGGCCTTTAGGCAGCAACTGCAATGGGCAGGCAGCAGTGGTCAGGAGTTGCTTTGAGGGCTTGCTGGATGGTAGCTACAGTGGATAGGACAACAGAGGATGGTAGTTGTGTCTGGTGCTGGTTGGTTGTTGACTGCATTAGGTGGGGGTTTCTTGGGGTCTAGGTTGGCAGTAGTGGGACGGAATTGCTTTGAGCAGTAGCAATGGTGGACAAAGCATCAGTGAGGCTGGAGTTGCTTAGGGGGCTGGGTCAGGTGATGATAGCAGTGGACAAATGGCCAAAGATGGAAGGGGAGCTGCTGGACACCAAGCAAATGATCAGCAGGTTCAATGAGAGGGAGCAACTGGGCAGCAGGGATCTGATCAGGAGGGTCAGGGTGGGAGATGGGTGTCACTGGACACAAGGGAAATGATCAGGATGGTCAGGGAGAGGGATGGTAGCCACTGGACCCAGGGAACAGATCTGCAGGATGAGGGAGAGGATTGGGAGTCTCTGGACCTAAGGAAATGATCAACATGGTCAGAGGGAAGGATGGTGGCCACTGTACCCAGGCAACAGATCAGCAGGATCAGGGAGAGGGACGGGGGATCTGGACCCCAAGGAAATGATCAGCAGGGGCAGTGGAAGGGATGGGGGCCACTGGCCCCAAGGGAAATGATCAGCAGTGTCAGGAGAAGGGATGGAGGGCCACTGGACCCAGGGAACAGATTAGCAGGGTCAGAGAAAGGGATGGAGGGGCCACTGGACCCAGGGGACAGATTATCAGGGTCAGGGAAAGGGGTTGGGGTCTCTGGACCCCAAGGAAATGATCAGCAAGGTCGGGGGAGGGAGCCACTGCACACCAAAGATGTGATCTTGGGAAGTGGAAGGAATGATTGAATGTGGGTGGCAAATGGTCTGTGTGTATACTGAGGGATTGATTAGGAAGCAGATGTAATGATGTGGGCTGGGGGATCATTCAAGAAGCAAGTATGATGATCTTCAGCAGGCGGTAGTTGGTGTTTATATCAGCTGGGGGACTGATTAGGAAGCAGGCAGGATTATTGACAGCAGGAGGAATAATTTTTTGTGTGAGTGAGGGGAACATTTGTGAAGCAGGCATGGTGATTAGCAATAGGTAGGAGTAAGCTTTCCTGTGGACCAGGGGCCATATCTGTTAACAAAAGAAAGCTTGTCCTGCAACTTACCTCAGTCATTAGAGAAATGGTAGAGTCCTCAGTCCTCCCAGCAGCCAGATCTGAGCACTGACAAAAGATCACTGCACAGAGGTTGATGAAATCACCCTGAACAGTTTTGACAGGCTGTCAGCAGGAATGGAAGGGCAAAAGTGGTTAGCTAGCATTTCCGTAACAGCTGTTTTATGTTAAAGACAGGCCAGCATAAAAATGTTTGTTGTTTTTGGCAGATCTCATAAAGGGACTACAATAGATGGGCTATCTAGCACAGACCTTTAAAAATGGTTTAAGAGAATATTTGCGGCATACAGACCTGTTGATGCAAGGCTGGAGTTACAGGTCATCTAATGTTTAAAGTCAGGGACTAGGAGTCAGCCATTTCTGCTTTGAATCCCAACTGGCTAGCCATGTGAACTTGGCACATTATGACAGTTGCACTTACACTTAGAGGAACTCTCGTCACTGCTGAAATGACTCAGACTTGTTACTCCTCTGCCAGCTGACCTGCTGTTCAAGTGCAGACAGATCTGGAGTGTCACAGAGTCCATCCACTGCAGGCATTTCTCTTCACTGTGGTGGTGGTTGTGAGCAGTGGAAACCCTGCAGGTGTTGCAGTGCCTGGTATTGCTGCACACAACCACTGCCAACTCTGCAGCTGCAGTGCTGCCATAAGCCCTAAAGGAAATCTTTACTTGCCAGCCCTTTCTTGTTGCCATACCTCAGCCCGCCCCTGACAACATTTAAAAATGCTGATCTCCATCCACCGCATTGCAGAAGGTCGATGTGGATGCACACTGAAATACAACATCTAGCCCTGAGGGTCACATACTGTGCTCAGGATTGCAAACTATCAGGCAGTGTAAACAGGCATTCTGTTACAGCATAGGACTCTGAGCTAGGAGATCCTCATTTGATTTCCAGCTCAACCCATAACCATCAGGGTAGCCCCCTATATGAGCATCTATTACTGAGCAGCTCAATATGAGTGACTCAGTAATAGCGCTTTAAAGTACAGCGACTGGTGAAAAAGGTCACTATATCCTGTACAGTGAGTGTGGCAGAGAGCTACACTCACTAGAGCAGGTTTTAGGACCATGTTGTGCCAAGCCCTGCAGAGCTGGCCATTTAACACAGCATATACACTACCGCTCCCAAAGCCTGTGACCAGGGTTTGGATCTAGCGCCTGAGAGTAGAGTTTTTAGTTCTGGTTGTTTTTCCCTAAGTCCACGCCCCGTGGAGTTGATTATAATTATTTTGGGGGGTGCAGGGGGTTTACCCCACTCAGGGGAGTGCAGGGGACATAGGCCCCCGCATAAAAATACATATGATGTTTTTTTTTTTCATGTAGTAAGTGACTGTCGCTATTTGCATCGGTCAGTGTAATGTGTCATCGCCCTGTTCTGTTGGGCATATTTTGTATCGCTCTTTGTGGTCTGCGACTATTATTAGTCGCTGTTATCACATAAAACCCCTTTCAGCAGTCCTGATTTGGCAAGACATCCTGATTTTCAGCAACTTGTTCAGTCTGGTTCCAATCTCTCAACTCTGTATAACAAAATTCAGATTTCAGAGTCTGGTTATTACAAGCACTCTGTGGCCGTGTGACTCCATGTGTCTCCATGTTTCCTTTCAGTGCTGCACAGACCAAGCATGATTATTTATGACTAGTAGTGTGCAAACCTAGAAAACTTCGCCTTGCAAATTAGTTCACAAAGTCACCCCGTTACGTCAAGTAAATCTGTCTTACGAAGTCCAAATTCGCAGTGAACTGCCAACTTTGCATAATGTGAAGTTGGTTATTTTGCTGCAAAGTTTGCTACTGAGGTGAAGTTTGCAATGTACTATTGCATTGGAGGACACATGTTAATGTGATGTTGTGTTAAAAGTTAGCTAACTGAAATGGTTAAGGAATTTCGCTATCTTGTTAATATTCGAGACAGTTGTCTCTCAAACATCACAAATTTCACATTACAGAAAAACTTCATTGACAACTGGGTGTTCTTTAGAGTCAAAAACTGTTTAACAACTGAGTCTAGAAAAATCTTATCTGATGGTTTGTTACTTCAGCTGATTGACTACAGTCTGCTAGTATATTCCGCTGCAAATGAGACAATGCTATCAAAGGTTAGGGTACTTTACAATTGCATTTGTAGATTTCAGACTAACCTCCCCTGCCACACACATCATCTTCTGTGTAATTCTGCCTGTCATCTTTCATAGGATAATAAAATTAAATTTTTGGGTTTGTTTTTTTCTTCAGAAGGTGGCTTTAGTACTAGTTCCACATATTATTCTGGGTTTGTTTAAAGAATTGACACTAATGACACTAGTGAATGACAGTGAAGTGGCACAAGATGAGCTTCCCTAGATTAAAGGCACTATAACAATTTTCCACCATTTGCCATATGTCTATCTAGTTTGTTTTTAAAGACCCCCACACACACTTTTTTTCACTAGTGACTATAGTTTCAGGCTGTTTGTTCCAAAGGTTTATCACCCTTTGCATGAAAAAAAAACAACTTTCTTTTATCCAACCTGAATCTCATGGTCTGTACTTGTAGTGAATGGCAATGAGTATTGTGGATAGTGTACTTAAAATGTATATAATGTACGGACAATGTCTATTAACCCCTGTTTTCAATCAATTTATAACCTGATAATTCCATCGTTATGACATCAGTATGCTGTAAACCTTGCTTAACTATGTCATAATAACTGGCTACTGCTTTTTCGCATAGGGAAACCAGGTTATAATTCTAGCGTTATAACCAGCCAGTTATAATGAAAAGCCATGCAAAGCAGCACAAAGCCGAGCAAAGCCGTGCTAAGTCGTGTAAGCCGAGCTAAGTCATTCAAAGCTGCGCAAAAAGTGCAAAACACCAGTAATTATAAAAAATAAAAGATAGGCAAGTGTGTGTTATGGATTTTTTTACACACCCTCCATGTGTGATGACTGTGTAAACCTCCCGAGCTTTGCTCTCGAGGTTTACAGGTCATCACACACCTCGGGTGTTTAAAAAAAATCCATAACACACACCTGCTTATCCATTTATTCTCTATATAATGATGGGATTACAGGCTAGAATGTCACCACCTGTCAAAATTTACGGAAAGAAAAGGTGATCTGCTGCTTGGACATTCATTCAGAACACACACATTCCATTCAGACAGCTACAGGCCCACTGCAGTATAGATCACAATGGCTAATTTCAGCACTTTAGTTGCTAAACATTCAAGCAGGAGGCATTCATAGCTGAGCAGGAGAACGAAAGCACATTGAAAAAACTGTATTTTTTTCCCCACAGTGGCTAGTTTTTCCATACACTATAAAATACAATGCCTGGGTAATGGTGGTGAACCACAGACGTCATCACCTCTCGCAGTTGCCATGACAACTGTAAACCTCTCGAGCTGTGCTCTCGAGGTTTACTTGGTTGTCCTGGCAACTGCTTGAGGTGATTACATTGTGGTTGACCACTGTTACTCAGGCATTATCCCCGATGTTCAGCTGTTCTCTAAGATAAGTATCGCGGATAACATCATAAAACATCAATAGGTCAACCCTCTTTCTTCCGATCCTCTAAAGAGTAAGGTTGTAGTTTGTTTGGTGTCTCATTGTATGAAAGATTTTTATGTTCCTTTAATATTTTTTATTTATTGTATTTCCATCTAGGATTACAATATCTTTGAGCCGAGGATCTTTTACAAAGGTTCCACGTCAGCGTGTGCAACAGTCATCATTTTTAGTTGCAGACATATATTCTTGACTTACAGATATGTAATAACCAGTACAAAGACTTGAGCTATGGGCAAGACAAGGGAAGGAGGGTGGGAAGTGAGGGTAGGAGATCGAGGGGAAGGAGTGCAGGGGTAAGGGAGAGTACGATAGGTGGTTGGAGATGGGGGCAGGAGTGGGGATATGGGGGGGAGGTGGGCAAGGGTGGGTGACAGTGCAGCCAGGGGGCCTTGTCAAGGGAATATGACAGGTAAGGTGCAAGGGGTGCAAAGACTGATTGTAAGTGCTGGGTGCTGGGGCATGTGCAGCTGGAACGGTGGAAATGTTAAGATGGGTAATCGCAGGATACAAGCAGTGAGAGGCACAGCTTGGACTTGAAGAGGACGAGTGTTGGAGCAGTCGCTATATTGTTGCCAAGAGAGCTGAGCCAGTTGGATGCCCGATAGGCGAATGATCTTTGTCCTTGGGTTGTGTGATATCATGGGATATGTAGTAGATTGGAATTGGATCTCCTTGTAGTGACGTTCCTGTGTCTAGGCTTAAGGAGGGCACAGACGCCAGGCGGAGCAAGCCCTATTATAATTTCCTTGGCCGTGATGCAGGTTTGGTATTTTATGCATTTGTCAAGTTGTAGCCATCCAGATTGGGAATAAAGGTCACATGTGTGGGTACGGCGATGGGAGCCAGTGATGAATCGACAGGCCTTATTCAGGGAGGTCGTGACTCATTTGAGAGCAGTGGTAGTTGCAGACCCATATATGATAAGTCCATAGTCTATGATGCTGATGATGGAGCTTTGGGCGGCCACTGATAGTGGTTCTGGAGTTAGGTGTTTCCTGTGTCGGAATAATATGCCTAACCTCGCATTGGCAGACTTTGCAACATTGCTGATATGGACAGCGTATAGAAACATAGAAACATAGACTTTGATGGCAGATAAGGACTGCTTGGCCCACCTAGTCTGCCCATTTCCCTACCTACAGGATAGGCCGCAGATCCTAGTTAACCAGCAACCTATTTCTTCCTACCCCCCACAAGAATTACCTTATGTCTGTCCCATGCATTCTTGAATTCTCCCACAATTTTAGACCTCACAACCTCCTCAGGAAGGCTGTTCCATGCATCCACTACTCTCTCTGTGAAAAAATACTTCCTCCCATTGCCCCTGAACCACCCCCCATCTTTAAATTGTGTCCCCTTGTTCTTGCATGTCTCTTTTTCTGAAAGATGCTACCCTCTTGGACTTTGTTGATTCCACTGAGGTACTTAAAAGTTTCTATCATGTCCCCCCCCCGCTCTCTTTTTTTCCTCAAGGGTATACATATTAAACTCCTTTAGTCTCTCCTCGTACGGCTTCTCTTGCAGACTCTGCACCATTTTGGCTGCCATCCTCTGGACAGCCTCTATTCTGTCTATGTCCTTGTGGAGATGGGCTCTCCAGAACTGGATGCAGTACTCCAGATGGGGTCTCATCAACTGTCTGTACAGAGGGATAACAACTTCCTGTTTTCTGCTGGTGTTGCCTCTCCCTATGCATCCCAGTATACCCACAGCCCTCCCTACTGCCTTCTCACATTGCTTGCTAAGCTTAAGGTCATCTGATATGATTACCCCCAGGTCCCTTTCCTTTTCTGTTGTTGTTACTACCTCCCCCACAATGTGTAATCTTCCCCTTGGTTCTTGTTTCACAGGTGCATTATTTTGCACTTCTTTGCATTGAATCCTAGCTGCCATACTTCTGATCATTCCTCCAACCGTGCCAAGTCCCATCTCATCCTTTCCACACCTCCTTGTGTATCAACCCTGTTGCAGATGTTTGTGTCATCTGCAAAGAGGCATACTGTTCCTTCCAATCCCTCTGCAAAGTCATTTATAAAGACATTAAAAATGACTGGACCCAGTACTGAACCCTGCGGTACCCCACTAGTAACCCCTCTTTCTTCAGAGTGGACTCCATTTACAATTACTTTCTGTGTTCTGTTGTTCAGCCAATGTTTTACCCAGGCTACCACCCTGGGACCCTCTCCCAGGCTGGTTAATTTGACTATTAATTTGTTGTGTGGGACTGTGTCAAATGCCTTGCTAAAGTCTAGGTAGGCCATGTCCACAGCCCCTTCCGGTCTACTACTTTGGTCACCCAGACAAAGAAATCTATTAGATTTGTCTGACATGACCTGCCCACTGTGAACCCATGCTGCCTTAGGTCCTGTGCCCCACTGGCCTCTAGGTACTCAACAATTCTTTCCTTCAGAAGTGACTCCATCACTTTCCCCTACCACAGAGGTCAAATTGACAGGTCTGTAGTTTCCTGCCTCTGTCTTGGTCCCACTTTTGTGAAGGGGAATCACATCCACCTTCCTCCAGTCCTCGGGTAATACACCATCCTCCCATGATTTGTTAAAAAGAGTAGTCAGTGGTTTCACTAGTTTCCCCCTTAATTCTTTTAGAATTCTTGGGTGAATTCCATCAGGCCCCATTGCTTTGTCCACCTTCAGTTTTAGGAGTTCTTGCAGAACCCTTTATTCTGTGAAAGGACTGGGATTGACCCCCCTATCAAGAGTGCTTCTGTTATTTGGATTAGGCACTTCCCCCTCCTCTTTTGTGAATACTGAGCAGAAATATTCGTTCAGTATCCCTGCTTTTTCACTGTCCCCCTCTGCCCACCCACTGTTCATTCTATTCAGCCTCACTATCCCTCCCTTTGTCTTTCTACACTCTCTGATGTACCTATAAAAGGTTTTATCCCCCTTCTTAACTAGTTGGCTATCTTTTCCTCAGTTTGGGCCTTTGCTATTCTGACTTCCCTCCCTGCTTCCTTCTGCCTTAACTGGTACAGCTCTCTGTCCTGCTCCTTCTGTGTTTTCTTATACTTCCGGAATGCTATCTTTTTCTTCCTGACTTTCCCAGCCACCTCTTTTGAGAACCATAGTGGCTTTTTCATTCATTTTGATTTGTTTATTTGCTTCACACAAAGGCTTGTTGCCTCTGTGATGGCAGTTTTGATCATTCCCCATTGATGCTCCACCCCTTCTTCTTGCCTGTTTGCTAGTGCTTTTCTAAGGCACTCTCCCATCTTGCAAAGTCAGCCCTCCTGAAGTCCAGTACCCTCACTTTTGTAAGGCTTGACTCTGTAGCTGAGTTTAACGTAGACCACACTGTTTGATGGTCACTTGTTCCCAGATGCCAACCACTTCTAGATCTGAGATCCTCTCACTGCCCCCATTTGAGTGCGAGGTCTAGATTGCTCCCTCATGAGTGGGTTCCAAAACTAGCTGTCTGAGGCCTGCCACCTGTAGGGCATCGAGAATGGTCCTGCTCTTGGATGTGGCTGCAGCAAATGTGCTCCAGTTAACATCTGGCATATTCAGGTCTCCATCAACAGTCTCTCCCTTTCTCTACCATCCTAGAATGCCTTCTATCATATCCTTGTCCATTCCTCCCCTGACATGGGGTCTATACCTAACCCTGTGTGGATTGTGGTGCCCTTTCCATTCTCAAGGTGACCCACAGTGTCTTCTCTCCTCCCTGTTTACTCTTTTATTCAGTTGCTTTTATCCCTTCCTTTGCCGAGAGAGCTACTCCTCCCCCTCTTCTCCCCTGCCTGTCTCTCCTGTAGGTTATGTACCCTGGTATGTTAACATCCCAGCCATGGTTCTCTGTGTACCATGTTTCTGTGACTGCTACGATATCCAGGAATCCCTCTTCCATCAAGGCCACCAGCTCAGGGAGCTTGTTGCCCAGACTACGGGCATTGGTACTCATTACCCTCCATTTCTTGATGGCCTTACTCCTTTTTGCCCCATCCCTGTCCTTCTTGCCTTTGTCACTTTCCTCATTTATCCCTGCCCTTCTCCCTATCGACACCTCTATGTTGGTGTTTACTGCACTTACTACAGTGATTTTGAGGGGGGGCTAGGATTTCCCTGCTCCTCTCCAGTGCCTCCCCCCTTGGCTAGTTTAAATGCTTGCCAATGAAGCATTTATGAGAGGTGAGGATCAAGGGTGATGCCGAGGTACTTGAAAGATTGTGTTTGCTCTAGGATGGCTCCTTGTTTGGTTGTAATGGAGAGGTGGAGTTGTTTGTTTTTGTTGTGGGGGCTACAGAAGACCATAGACTTGTTTTTTTTCTGATTGAGAAGCAGTTTATGATTTAGGAACCAGGATTTAATGGAGGAGAAGGCCCACTGAAGTTTATTTTGTAATTGGATTGGGTCGGGGTCTGAGGTGAGGATCACAGCATCATCGGCATACAGAATTATTTGTTCTGGGCAGCTGTCTGGTAGTGAGTTTAAGAACAGGCTGAAGAGGAGGGGTCCCAGAAAGGAGCCATGGGGGACTCCCGAGCACACCAGTCTGGGGTCCAAGAGCGTATCAGTGATTCTTACTGTTTGGGACCGTTCTTCAAGGTAGCTCTTAAACCAACCAATGAAGTTGGTTGACAGCCCAGTGTTCTGAAGCTGGACTAGCAGGAGGCAGTGATTGATGGTGTCGAAGGTTTTAGCTAAGTCGATGTAGATTGAGCCTAGTAGTTTGCCAGAGTCAAGTGCATTGTGGATTGCTCCTGTGAATTCAAGTAGGGCTGAGGAAGTGCTGTGACCTTTGCTGAACCCGTGTTGTTGCTTGCACAGGATGTTGTGCATATCCAGGTATTCTGTGAGCTGGTCTGAGGCAATGCGTTCTAGTGCCTTGGAGAGTGGGGGTAGTAGGGAGGTAGGTCTGTAGTTATCGTGGGCAGTTTTGTCACCACTTTTATGGATTGGGGTGACAGTGGCAGATTTCCACCTGTCCAGGAACTGGCTAAGGCTGAGGGAGAGGTTGAAGATTCTGGTCAGTGGACTAAGCACTTCTTCAAGTGTGAGAGACAGGATTTTGAGATCGAGGGAATCATTACTGAATCTGATTTACCAAGGGCTTTGGTGACATATTTGCGTACTCGGTGAGCCTTGACTGCTTTGAAGTAGAAGTGGGGGGAGCTGGTGGGGGTAGTGTTTATTGCGGACAGAGGGACTTCACCATCTTTGAAGTAGTCCTGGGGTAGGACAGTGCTGATGTTGGTAAAGGCTTTGTTAAAGGTATCCACAATGGTTTTTGGGTTGAGGGTTGTGGTTCCGTTGATACTGAGTATCGATGGGGGTTTTTGGGTGGATTCCCGGTGAGTTCCTTTATGTTCTTCCAGAATTCCCAACCATTGCCCCAGGAGTTTGTGAGGGCATGCTTTTAGTAGGCGGTCTTTGTTTGCCGGATGGTTTTGGTGCATTCATTGCAGGCATGTTTGTAGTTTTGGATGTCATTTTGCCTTCCAGAGTTTCTGGACGCAGTTGTTATTTGATGCTGCATTTTTTCTACCATTTCCACTTCAGACGTCCTGTAAGGGCACCACAACTGGCTGCAATAATCCAGATGTGAGGCGACATATGGTTTACACAGTAGCATAATCACTTCAGCTTTGCGAGTCTTTATATTTATTTTTATTGAGCCTAACAGGAGGCAGTATAGCGCAGTAGTCTAAGGCTCTGAGCTGCAAATTTGGTGACATCCAGCAGACCAGACCTGGGTTTCAATCCCACAGCTTCCACTTGCATACTGTGTGACCCTGAGCAAGTCACTTAACCTCCTTGTGCTCCCAGGTCGCTCCTGTAAAAAAGCTTTCAGCTTAGTGTGCTATACCTGGTTAAACAACTAAATAAATAAAAAAATAAATAAAAAACACTCTGTTAGCCTTGGATACTGCACCAATACATTGCTCCTTCAAATTTAGTGAGTTGTCAGTAATAACACCTAAGTCTTTTTCTGATGAAGATGTGTTTAGGATAGTATTACGTAATACATACTGATTAAGTGTGCTATGTCTTCCTAAATGAAGAACAGCAAAATTTATCTAAATTAAAAGAGGTACCCCATTGTAAAAACCCAAGTGGTTATGGCAAGCAAGCAAACTGCAAGCAAACTTTATTTATATAGTGCCTTTCATAGTCAAGACACTGTACAAAATATAAAAATATAAATGCAATATAGATCACTAAAATAATAACATATTTAAAAATCAATTAATTATTCAACAAATTAGGGAAGGCCAAAGAAAATAAATACATTTTCAGCATAGATTTAAAACTGCTGACAGTCAGGCATTCTCTTAACCAACAAGGTAAAGAATTCTACAGGGTTGGTGCTACAAATGAAAAAGTACGCACTCCAGCTGTTTTAAGACGAACCCTGGGAATCTCTAGCAATCCCTCATCAGCGGATCGGAGAGGACGATTGTGGGAATAGGGAGTCAGGAGATCTTTCAGGTAGTCGGGTCCCTGTGCAAATGGCATCCAGGTCTCTTTCGATACTGGCTCTCTGTTCTGGGGTGGACGTTGGGCCACCAATCTTTGTGTCATCGGTGTATTTTACTATAAAGTTATCAATGTTGTTATCTAGAGCTGCCATAAATAGATCAAGTAAAATTGGTCCCCAGACTGATCCTTGGGGGACACCATGCATCACACTCCCCTCCTGAGACAGAAATCCTTTTATAGAAACTCTTGGCGTAAGTAAGGTTAACCAATTTGTAATCCATTTTATAATACAGAATTGTTTAATAACAAGTATACAAGATCCTCTGCAAGTTGTGTGTTTCATATTCCTACCATGAACAACTGTCTGGGTCAAAGATCCCTGGTGTATAGGGTCACGCATTGGTATAATAAGCTACCCACATTAATTACTGTACAAAAAACAATTGTGAGCTTTAAAAATGTATGTCTTCATTTTAGGGCTTATTAGTTTATTTGTAATTGTACTTAGTTAATTGTCTTCTGTTATTGCACATGTATTGTCTGTTTTTTTATGTTGTCTGCGCATAGCGCAGGCAACATATTGTGGTTGCTTCAGTGGAGAAGCGGGTTTTGGAAGTGTGGTCCAGCTGCAGCCAATGGCACCATTGCTTTTCATGGCTGGGCTCTGTGGTGCCAATGGCATAGCACGCTGTCTATGACAGCAGTTGAGAGACATGCCACCAACTTGAAAGAAATTCGCCGTTGCAATCAGGGAGCACCACGGGGTGGTCCCTGATTGCAGCAGCAAATTACTTCTTGCCTTGTCTGGTTTCCCTTTCCAAGAAAGATGGTGGCGGCTTCCCGTCACTTCTCACAGTGCCCACAGAAGCTAACGGACAACTTCTGCCTCTCACAGTGCCCTTGAATGCCAACAGGGGGTGACCAATCTCCCTGTTGGCATGCCCCTCCTAAATTAATTTGCTGATGGGGGTGCCCAATCCTGTTGGCATAATGCCCTCCCATTTCTTGTGTGCCAAGGGGGGTGCCCAATCCTCCTCAGCTCATGCGACCCCCCCACTCTGTATGTGCCGATGGGGGTGCCCAATCCCCATCCACTACAGACCCCCCCATCAAACAGTTAGGTAGCATGCTGGGAGCCCACCCCAGCATACAAAAGTACCTGCAAAAAGCGAAAACCTTCCCATGTCGTCATGTTTTTTTAACCTGTAAAATTAAAAAACAGTCCCTTGTTGAGTTCAGTGTCCCCTCCACCAACCCACACCCACCCTCTGTGCACCTCACCTCCTCACACCCCCCTCACTCCATACTTACCTTCGGAGCCCGGCACGGTGATCTGCGCGGTGGACCAGGATCATGACTCCACTCTTCAAAGCCGACTGTGAACTGAAGAAATGCTGGTAAGCTGTATAATGGCATAAATGGGTTTTTTCAACTTATGCGCATATCTCAGCCATTCTTTTGACATTTGGCACCAAATTTTCAACATAGGGTTTTTGGGACCCCTCCTCACAAATTCAGTTACTGTCATGGCGTTATTCAGTCCCAAAAGGTGATTTCACAGTCACTGTGTGGAATCACCTTTCAGGACTGAGTAACAAAATAACAGTGTCACTGTTCATGAGGTGGGCTCCCAAAAAGCCTATGTTGCTAATTTGGTGAAAAAATTCCAGAAAATGACTGTGTTACAAGTGTGCATTGTGCCGTTTCCACGCACACTCGTAGCTTTGCAAATTTGTAATATTTTCACCTAGATTTTCAACAATGGCATTTTTTGACACCTCCTTATGAAAGTACAGCTGTCATTTTTCATGTCCTGGCCAAAATGTGTTTTCGCACTACCAGCGCAGAATAGCGCAGTCGCTGTGGGAAATCAGTGTTTGGGACAGATTAAGAAAATTGCAGTGATAGTGTTCATGAGTAGAGGTCCTAAAATGCCTATGTTGAAAATATGGTGACAAAAGTCCAGAAAATGAGTATGATACAAACGTGCATTGCGCAGTTTCCACGCGCACTCATAACTTTGAGATTTTGTAATATTTTCACTCAGCATTTTCAACATTGTCACTTTTGAACATCTCCTTATAAACAGTACAGCTTTCATTTTTCACATCCTGCCCGAAATGTGTTTTCACACAACTGGCGCACAATGGCACAGTCGCTGTGGGAAATCAATGTTCAGGACAGATGAAGAAAATCAGAGAGACAGTGTTCAAGAGCAGAGGTCTCAAAATGCCTATCTTGAAAATTTGGTGAAATAATTCCACTAAATGACTGTGTTACGAGTGTGCATTGCGCAATTTCCACGTATGCTCGTGAATTCGAGCATGTTTTATATTTTCACTCAATATTTTCAACACTGCCATCTCTTCACACCTACCTATGAATGGTACAGCTGTCATTTTTCACATCCTGCCCGAACGTTGTCACTTTTTGTTGTACTTAATATTAAATTACCCGTTATCCCTGTTATTTTAATCCCTGTTCTGTTTAAAAAAAAGGAAAAAAAATAGAACTGTTTTCATTGTTTTTAATAGAAGTTTTTCAGATAATACTGCTAATCCCTGATTCTCTAAGGGGAGGTGCTGTCTGCTGCTGGCAGCTAATAACTTGTTTAACCCTTTTACCCCTGTTGCGTGTGTTATGTTAATCCCTGTGGTGTTTTAATTTTTCAGATCACACTGCTGATCCCTGATACCCTAGGGGGAGGTGTTGTCTGCTTCTGCTACTTATTTGTACTGCAGTCTTTATTTACATTTAGTAATTTTTCATCCCAAATCAAGTTACAATTAGCATGTAAGAATGGTCTGGAAGAGGTGCTGTACTAAAGGGAGAGGTGCCAGTGAGGCAGCAAATAAGTGTTCAAAATCAGTGGTGAAAAACAGTGCTGTAGTTTTAAAAAAACGACGTCTGTGGTAACATGTTCTATGGGCTCTGGGGCTGGTAGTAGCAAAGGAGTAGTTGGCAGTGGCACCACTAGTGTGGCCAACGTTTCCTCAGACACATCTGTGGCATCCATGCTGGTGGGGATGTGGAAGGTGACAAGAGGCAGTATAGTGCAGTGGTTTAAGGCTCTGAGCTGCAAACTTGGAGACCTGGGTTTGAATCCCACAGCTCCTAGTTGCAAACTGTGACCCTGAGTAAGTCACTTAACTTCCTTGTCACACCTGTAAACAAGCTTCAGCTTAGTGTGTCTCTCATGATTAAAAAAAAAGAAGCAGCAGTAAACAAGCAGGGGGAGATGTTTATTACATAGGCTGCAAGTGACCACCCTAACCCTAACCCTAACAAGCCATAACTCCGACAGTCTTTGGAGTTAAGGGACACGATATACATCCAAACAAGGGTCTCAATGTGAACAACAACAGTAACACATAATACCCCTGGAAAAAATCATGGGTTGTGCACAACACCCCAATATCACCTCCCAACTTGACCATGGCACCAAATTCACAATTTAAGTCCACTACTGATCACAAATGTACCAAATATGCACCTCCTCTTGGACTACAACCATATCAAGTGTCAGACAAGTTTGACTGAGTTATGCCTAAACAACCCAGAAGGAGTAGTTGTTGGAAGTCATTTCATCTCAGCTTCACATTTGTGTACCCCAAGGAGAAGTTACAGGTGAAGGTGGAAGGGAAAATCATCAGTGGCGAATTTCCTATTAAATAGAAAAACCTCACAAAATGATCTACAGAAGTGAATTTGGTGACTTTGCCTACAAATGAAAACTTTGCAACATCTCTATTTATGATGTGAGTGCACCATCAGTCAATTGTTGTGCTTACTTGCACAGCTCAGTCTGTCTGGTGATTTCCTCACTACCACCACCCCAAGCCTTGTATTCCCTCTTTCCCATCAGGTCTGTGCACACACTTTAAACTGTCCCCACCAGTGCTCTTGGACCAACTACAGCTGAGGGGGGTTCCAGAGTGCCGGAGAGGAAATCAAGATACTAGCTGCCACCATCAGAGCAACACAGACAATTGGAGAGAGACAGCTGAGTAAGAATGCAGTGTACCTCAAAGTGACCACTGCACCCTAGCAAAAGAACAGCCACCACCAGCACCAGAGGCTAGTTAGAACTGTAAATCACTTACAACAGCATACAACAGCACAGCAACATGTAATTAAAAACAAAAAAAGCTAAAATCACTGTTAGTGCCACTGCCATCACAGCAGCTAGTCTGTTAGAGGTCAGCAGCACAGCAGTCGAGAGTCAAGGAGAATAGGTCAAATTTTCAGACTGTCAGGTGCCACGGTGCCAGCCAGTTTGTACCGTTATTCTGAGAGGTACCGTACATGTATTATATATTGCGAAGTCTGATTTAGTGGCTTGTAGAATATCTATTTCCATTCCTTTGAACTCACTGGATAAACATAAAAGATTGGCAAAATAGCTGTAAACTGTAACTAAAAGACAATGATATGCCTCTGATTTTTTCTACTTAACTCTGATGTCTTTGCACAGCTTTTTTTAAATATATGTTTTATTATGGCTTGTCAGGCATGACACAGAACATATAGGAACATATGTGTTAAAAGCAGTGGTTAAAGAATAGCCAATAAATGCAATAGTTATGAAGCAGACAAGCAAACATAATAATGTTAGGTTTCTCAGTTATTATAGATGTTTAAACAATTGAACTGAAATGTACACTATAAGGAATAATGTATGGGCGGCCATACACAATGAGCCTGTGTTTCCATCAATCGGTTGAGATACCAGCGTATGGACCTCAGCAGGGCTGTCCAAACAACTGTAAGGGCCCCACTGCAAAATATTTTGGGGGGGCCCACCTCCCCACCAATAAATGTAAAATAACCATTAGTGCATATGACATTTTTACAGCTTGAGTTTCTTTGTATCAGTCCTGCTGAACATACATAGTTTGTCCATGCTGCCCCCATGTCCTCTTTGCTGGTACCGTGATCAAAAACCTGAACAATTTCATTTGTTCCTGCTCCTTCTGGGACACCTGCACCAAGATTAGGTGTTTTGAGTAATGGGTCCTGTTGCGTCTTTGTTCTGTACCCCCCCCCAACCACGTGAAACTGGAGTTGGAATCTTCTGACACCACTGCTGACACACCCAGTTTCAAATGGATAAGCGATTTCCAAAGTGAAACTTGCAAGTTCGTCTGTGAGAAAAGGCTTTCTTAATGCTGACCTCTGAGGCAGTGGGCCCCCTAATAGTGTGGGCCCTACTGCAACTGTAGCTCTTGCACCCCTCTGGTCACTGCCCTGGACCTCAGGATCAAAGCTTGAGAGGTCCATGCTGGTATCTCAACCCCTAGATGGAAACACAAGGCGAGCTGTGTATGGCTGCCCATGCTTTATTCCTTATATTGCATGGTTTATTAAAGAGTCAGATAGTGTAATAGGGTTTTTGTTATGTTTACTGTTTTAAATGAACATCAATACATCTTCTACTGAGGTTCAGATTCGGCAGTCGTCTGTGACAGGAAAACAATAATAGAAAGAGTGAGTTTTTTTTGCAGCTTGATGTTGTGGTGTTAGAGGTGCAGTGACTGTTTCATCCTTATTTATAAGGAAAGAGTTTACCAGTCTCGTGTTGAGAGTTATTTGGGCAGTCCACTTCTTTTCTTGATCAATTATGAATTGTTGTCTTTTGGACAGTTTGTTGGACTGAGCCGTGGTTGACTGAGCCTCTTGTGACATTTTTTTTAAAGAAGCACCATTCCAACTTCTCTAAGGTACTCTGAAGTGCCATGAAGGAAAAGAGGCAGAGAAGTTGACGGAAGTTAATGTGAGTTACTGGGGGGATGTTTTTCATATGAAACGTGCACAATCAGGGGTTTAGAATGTGTACAATAAGCTTAGAATGAGCACAATAAGCCCTTTAGAAGGAGCACAATAAGGTTATTGACTTGTGTGATTTCTATGCACATCTACAAACCATGCAGTATATGGTATTGGGCCCTATACATTAAAAAAAGGATTGCCTACATGCCGTGTATCTGAGGCACGTAGGTAATCTTAAGTGGAAATGCCACACAGAGGGGGTCCCACAGACCCCTGGTGGCATTCATGAACAGTGCACCAGCCAGCTGCACAGTGGATCTCCCGACTGGGTGGGCAGCTACATGCCAAGGGACCGGGGGGGTGTGTTAGAGGCATGCCAGCTCTATGTGCCATTCACAACTACATGTAGTACCAGGCACAAGGGGCACAGGTTTTGGCTGTGGGGATCTTTCCCATAACCCATTACATGCCCCACATGGATGAAACCCACCAGCCGTGGGGGGACTGGGAGTCAACCGTCCAAGTTGCCTAGGCCCTCTGGGAACATACGGAGGGCTGGGGTGACCATTCGGGTGAGTGTCCATACTTTTGACCTGCACCTACCCACAATCCCCTGCCCCCACGACACAAGGGATCCACTCTGTGGCACTGGATGGGCATCCCATTGGATGCCTGCTTGGACCCACTGCTCCACACCCATCCACCCCCCACATACCTGTGTGCTGGGGGGCGTGGATAGGTGCCCAGGACAGGTGTCCTGTGTGTGCTTGTGATCATGAATACTTACACACCACAGAGCTACATGGGCAGGACACACACCTTTGGTGCATACCTCATGCCCCATTAGTGCATAGGCCCAATATCTGTAAAATGATAATAACAAATTATTATGGATCTAAGTCAGCTGAAGCAATTTGTAAAATCCTGAAATCCCATAGATTTAATTCTCAGTTATACATGTATCAAAATTTTTAATAATCTACAGAATACCCATTATTATAAAAGTGAGTGATAAAAGTTGCTTCCATTCCATTCTGGCAAAACTAAGGGTAGCATTCTGTCTCCAGTTGTTTTCAATATTAGTCTCTTTATAGCCATATTATTAGCTTTTATTATAATCTTAGACTTAGTTCTGTTTTTCATATGATAAACGTTTCGTTCAAGCACTGAATTAGTAAAACTTGGATTATGCATCATAATACCCATTTTTTTCTAAAATGTTAAAAAGAAAAGTACTACCAGCTGTGCACATTTGTACACTCCCAGAACGTATAACTAGTATTTTCATTTGGTTATGTTTCCAACAGCTGGAATCAGCTTTCATTTTAATTCAATGCAGTCTTATTGGAGTACAGTGTGCATTGCTTATAATTTTGATTTGGATAATCCTATCTCTGGATGCTTTATAATCTGGCAAGAATAGTTTTCCATTGTGTCTCTGTATATTTAGAACCTATGTCCTTCTCCCACTGTTGTACTGTTTTTTTATATACGCTGACCCAAAAAACACTGATTTTTCCTTTTTTTTGGTAAAAAGGCTGTAAGACCTTGCTTTCTGAAAAGCATGGCTTCATACTTAAGGTCCGTTCTTCCTGTTTTGGGAGCTCTTTCCCACCTTTTGAAGTCTTTCTTGTAGATACTCAGTAATTATGTATATATATGTATAATAGTCTTTCTTGTAGATACTCAGTAATTATGTATAAATGTGTATAATAGGCTACTGTATTCAGACCGAAGCTATTCTTTATGTTGGACCATGATGACAGTCTCTTGGTTTTTGCATTTAAGATTTTATCCTCCATGACCAGAACAAGCTGAGCTCCCCTCTGCTCTGCCCCATAACTCCTTACTGATCTACACCTTCCCAGGACTTACCTGAGGACTGGATGCCCCCACAGATTCCCACCCATGGTGGGATCAGAGGGCAGGGTCGTCCTCCTCCCCAATGCACACAAGTCCAGCTCCCAGAGTCCTGGTGATGTGAAGGGTAAGGATCGGTGGGCAGGCATCATGTATGCCTGTCCAGCCAGCATTTTTCCTCCATTTTCTGCCCTTCACAATGCTGGGACACACTCATGAACGTGCATGTGAGGAGGCACATGCATGCTGCAGAGTCCTACAGTACCTCCCTTCTTCTGCTGCTCCTCAACCTGCACTGCCCCCAGGCTTCCACTTGGTGGTAGTTATTCAGCAAGACACAAGGGCATACAGTTTGTCCCTCTGGGAGAGGAGAGCAGTCCCTCAAATGTGCAAAACTCCCCCCCCCCGGCCAAGCAGCAGCAATTTGTGCTCATTCCTGAACACAGGTCACTGGTGTCGTATAAGATGTGGTGTCTAATGCTTCAGACATCAGTGCCACTGAGCCGGATCAGTCTCCCATTTTTTAAGTTATCCATCCACCTTTTTATTCTTCTTCTTTCCCAACTAGAAAACTTACATGGTGTCCCATTGATTTTGATATTTGGATTTTTCCATAATTGGTTGGAGGAGTATGCCTTAGCACTGCAGTTTGTTTTACTTTGGTATATTTTAGTTGAGGTGCTTACATTTCTTGTTATAATGCTATTGCATTTTGTAGGGTCTATGGGGGGAATACCAAAAAATACTGCAAGAGCATAAATCTTGTTTATTAATATTTGAAATCCATATTTCAATGTAACAATCTGCTTCTTCATCATAGGCAAACTTTTTAAGGGTGGGCAGACCCGAGAAGGTCCTAACCCTTATTATAAGGACCTGGATCTATGCCAGAGTCCTGATAAGCTCTGACTGATGCTGACTCAAATCAGAACCTTAAGAAAATTAATGATAATACGTGACAGCAATCACAAAAGCACTGAAAATAGAAAATAAAGTAGTAATAAAGTTTTTCCTACCTGGGTGTGTTTGCCTGTTTCTGACTCCATTCTGTGCCCTCTTCTGCTAGCTATAGGTTATCAACTTGTGTTTCTTATCCTGTGTGTGAGCTAAGCATGGTATTGTCATGAACCCACTCCTGAGGGTCAGGTCCACTGAACCCACAGTGCCCACCCCTAAGTACAATCCATGACAGGGAGGGGGAAAACGGGATACTCTCTTCACGCCCTTCTATAGTGCTCACTGAGTTCACAACTGAGCACTTGTCACAAAGTCCCAGGGTCCCCTCTTTACTCTGTGTAAGGTTACAATACAAGTCTCAAGTCTTGTAGCCAAATGTGAACCCCTATCAATTGTTGCACAAAGGGGAAGATCCAGGTGTTACAGTCTCTTCAGGGTAGCATTGTAACCCTGATTTTGTCTTCTCCCACTGGGCATGCAATAACCTGGTTCAAATCCCCACAGACCTGTTCTTGAGTCTTTTGTATTTACCCTATCTTTATCCAGATTTCTCTATACAGACCCTTGTTCAATTGATAGCTTATGGTGACACTCCTTAGCAATAACAGTTTAGTCACAGATTATTATTAAACATCCCACAACCACACAGAATAAGAAAAATCTTGCTCGGGCAGGTTTCTTAAAAACAAATGTTTTTATTTAAATGCTTCATTAATAATCATACAGTTACAACTAAACATTTTAGACAATTTGGTCACATAATAACACAAATAAAAGTAGAAAATACACGTAAAACAAATGCACTATAAAAATTTACCTAATTTCTACCTTAAGTTTGTAGTGAATTGAAATCCCGAAGAATAAGTCCAGTCTCTGGTTCTTAGTCTGTCTCTGTCATGGCAGTCTTGCTTCTTGTGTGTCAGAAGAGTCTCTTTTGAAAAGTGAGCTAACCAATGCTCTGCAGAGGGTCTTAAATAGGGATGGCTGTCCCAGTCTGTGGATAGCTAGTGGCCTTATTTTTGTTATGCCAGTAGATGCCACTCGTGCTTTTTCCAGATATTAAGGAATTAGTATTTATTTCCTTATTTGGGTTGTCATATCACGACTTCCTTGTACATTAATAACATTTCAGAATTAATGCCTTTGAAGTCCTATTGCCCTACAATATAACACATGTAAGACAATTCATACCAGCTGAAGGGCTATTTACTAGACCCCATTTCCCAGGCATCCTGCCTTTGAAGTGGAAGAGTTTTATGATCCTAGGGGATGTTTTCTATCCCTTGACAGTGTTATGACCCTCTCCCTTTGACTAGCTGACTAGGGAAATCACCTTTGAAAATGTAATTTTCAGCTTCCTGGCTAGTACCTGTTTTCCTGGGCCACATAGGAATGCAACATATTTTGCAAGACCCTTTTCTCTCTTCCTGTGACCTTTCAGTAACACTGTGCATTTTCCTGTGGCATTTAGCATACACAAAATAATATCAAAATGAATATACAGAAATATATCTGCAAAAAATGACTGGCAGTTGGCTAGGTTTTTTTTTTTTAGTTGTTTAACCAGTTTGCCACAGGTATCACTCTCCCATTCTGACCCAGTAGTTATGGATATCTCCAGTCTGTCCCATCTGATGACATCCTCCTCCCTAATTAGCAGCACATTCTTAATTCCCCCTTCTATCTGCTGACACCCACACTTCCCCAGTATGTACATCCTACTCCCTCCATCTGCCAGAAACCACCCTTCCCCTTCATCTGCTGCTACGCACCCAGCCCCAATAAATACCCTCCTCTCATTGGTTTATATCCACCATGTCATAGGATGAATACTTCTACACCCTGTCATACAGTGGATACATCTCATCCTCCTCTAGTATCCAATTTCCTGGCCTTTCCCTTCTATCTGGTGATACTACTCTGTAATAATATTATTATCACTGCACCTCCTCCTTTCTGTGGCATCCACCCTGTTAGAGAATGAATACTCCTTTTGCCACCTCCCATTTGCTGATGCTCAGCTTCTACCAGAATTAATACCCTATTCCCTAATCCCATCTAGTGATATACATCCACCTGCTGATTCCCACCCATGTCCCAGAAGAATAAAATGAATACCCCTCCCATTGACCCCTTTCCATCTGCTGATACCCACCCACATACTCCCAGAAATAACTAAATACCCACCCACACAGTCCCAGATATAAAGGAACACCACTCTCCCATCTGCTGATACTCACCCACACAGTCCAAGTAATGATGGAATATCCACCCACACAGTTCCACAAATGAATAAATACCCCCCTCATCTGCTGATACCCACTCACATAGTCCCAGAAATGAATGATTACCCCTCCCATCTGCTGATGAACACCCACACAGTGCCAGAAATAAATGAATACAAACATCCTTATCTGCTGATACCAACCCTGCCACACACTCTGAATGATGCCTGCGGTGCCATTGCCATCCTCCTTGCCACTGCTATCACCATGCTGCCTCCTCAGGGTAAATTAATTAAAATACCACCCAGTACAAACTTGATTAAGGACATCCTTAGTATGCTGCTACCATGCTGCTACGTCCCTCCTAATGCTGAGGCTGACTGCTCCCTCACATGCTCTCTCATGCTACAAGCATGGGAGCACACATTTGAAACTTTGCATGAGAGAATTAGCAACCATTGTGAGCAACTAGCGGGAGAGAAAAAACAAAAAAATATATTTTTTTGTTGTTCTGGGATGGGGCTCTCTAGAAGAAGGATGATGGGATTGTGTTTTTTCAATAAATTGTAGAATTATTTTTTATTTATTTATTTATTTATTTATTTGCCTAGCAGAGCACTGTGAGATGGACCTGGTACACTGCCAGCCAGAGTTCAGATCTACAGGAATCCAACAGACATTCGAGATCTGGGGGAACTTCTTTTTGTTTAAATATGCTTCCACACTAAGAAATCATTAAAAAAATTCAAAAGAGTATTTATTGCACTTTTTTATTCTAAATATAACAAGACATTGCATAATAGTAATAAGGCACTCCAGGGTGTGTGTCATTGTGTTGAAGCATGCAGCCTACAGCCTCAGGCTTCAACCACCTTAGGTGGACATTATTACACAATAACACACACACACACACACACACACACGCACCCTGTCATGCCTTTTTACTTTATTAATAGCATATTGAGAGTGCTTATTTGATCCCAAATAGATAATGATTTTTTTTTTTTGCCATCGACAGTGCTGTTTCAAGAGTCACTAGATAGAGGGAGGTTATTGAGGTCTGGAGAAAAGCTAACGTTTTGCCTATTTATAAAAAAGTGTCCAAGCAGGAAGTGGGCAACTATAGGCTGGTTAGTCTGACTACAGTGCTGGGTAAAGTTCTGGAGGGGATAGTAAAGGAACAGACCATAGATTTTATGTGCCAGTTGTGATGCTTGGCCAGCTGGTTATGATTGTTCTTTGATATTTGTAATATAGAATGTGGTATGTGACCTGTCTCACAGAAGACATCATGTGCCCCTGGGATGACACCCCCCCAACCAAGTTTTGTTAAAATAACAGGATATATGAAACTAACAAGAGATTTCAGTAAGGAAATTAACTTTCTTGAGGAGTTGCATTTTATGGCCATGTTTATGGCCTCCTGCCTTTGAAGCTGGGAAACTAGAATACACATTTTATGACTTCAGATAAGATGATCCCTGTAAAGCCTTATTGCATACAGGTATGAAAAGTCATAAAAATCCTCAGATGTGCCATGGGAAGAGGAAATACTCGCGATCAAAGAGGGAATGTTAATTAAAGTGTCATATTGGGAAACTAGTTTCTGCTGATGCCACCTTATTTAATATACCTCCTGATAGGACATACTGTTTTGTACATTTCTTATATTCTGAAAGGAGGAGCTAGATTACATCATCAAAGGGGTGGTAACACAGTGTTTTAAACTGTATTCTGTGTTTCCACTTAGACACATTTTCTTTGTGGGCTCTTAGAAACAAGAACTAACTATAAGCACTGCAGAAGGTAAAATGTTAGATAGAGAAGTCTAATTGTATTGTGGTAGGAGTTTATGTTTGTTCTTTTCCTTGTTTTCTTTTAAGTCATTGTATGCTTTGTGATATAGTGTTCTGTGTTTACATTTTACATATTTTTGTACATTTTTAAGTAAACCTCTTATATTTAAGAGACTGCCTGGTGTGCCATCAAAATTCTTTCTTTTGCATGTGAAGTGTAGATGGTTAAAGCTGACAACTGTTCATAAGCTTAATGGTGTTACTGAACTGGGAAAAGGTAAGAAATACCTAAGGTCTTTCATAGAGTTTTAAGGGTTCATTTTGGATACCCGGTTAGGTGAAAGATGTCTGGCATTCCTTGAAGAGCAGAATTATCTAAGCCGGTACATTTGGGTACGCTAGCATAAGGTTCACAGTTTGAATCCTCCCAGAACTTGAGACCAAAGGTGATTCGGACCCACAAGCAGACAGGAGGGTTACCCTGTTCTGTTACCTGTTCACAATACTGTGCTTGGAGGTTGGCACTGTGGGAGCAGAGGGCCTGACCTGCTGAGCGGGTTTGTGACAGCAGGCAGGAGATATTGATTATACCCAACATGGCTTTACAAAGGGCCACTCATGTCAGACTAATCTCTTGGAGTTCTTTGGCAATGTCAGCAGGGCACTGGATAGTGGGAACTCAGTGGACGTGATTTTTCTAGACTTCTCAAAGGCATTCAATAAGGTTCCACATGGGGAATTAGGGGATTCACTTATAGAACACCAAATTCAGGGGAATATTACTTTCTGGATAGCCTCATGGCTTAAAAACAGGAAGCAGAGGGTATGTATCAGGGGATCTTTTTCTAGCTGGTCAGAAGCGATAAGCAAAGTTCCCCAGGGATCTGTGTTGGGGCCTTGACTGTTTAGTATCTATATTCACTCAATGACTGGTAAGGGGGTTGTCTGGGAGTCAAACTTCTCTGATGATACTCAGATAGGAACAACGGTGAACAACACATCGGATGCAGATAAATTGCAGTCAGCACTGACTATGATGGAAGAGTGGGCCCATAAATGCAAACTGTCATTTAATACTGATAAGTGCACAATATGCAGTTCAGGTGAAACAATAATGAAGTGGAGTACAAACTTAATGGGCAGACACTGAGGGAAGTCATGGGAAAAAAGGGACTTTGGCATCAGGACCTCAAATGATCTACTCTTTAAACAACACTGTAGCCAAGTAGTTAAGCCAGCTAGTGGCATATTAAACTGCATCAACAGGCACATTAGGAACAAGAAGAGAGAGGTAATAGTCTCCCTGAATGGGTCACTGGTGAGACCACATATGGAGTATTGCATTCAGTTTTAGTCACCAGGGTATAAAACCAAAATAAGATTACTTGAGAAAGTACAGAGGAGAGCCACACATGATTACCGAGGTTAAAAATAAAGATTATGAGGAAAGGTTATCTGAGTTGGGGATGTTCACCCTGGAATGTCACAGATTAAGGGGTGACATGTGCATGTTTTTAAGGTTCTATCAGATGAGGGGTTATGGAAGAAGTTGGGCCTTGAAATTAGGGAGCAGAAATATGATACTAGAGCCCACCCCTTACAACTAGCTGGGGAAAGATACCTGTCTAAAAAGAGGAAACATTGGTTCAACCTAAGGGTAGTGCCTATCTGGAATGGCTTGCCTGTGGAAGTGGTGTCCAGCAATAGTATGAATGAGTTTAAAAACAAACTGGGCAAGTACTTAATAGCTAACAAAATTCAGGGGTTTATCTAGGTCATACGTGGCAAGCAATATGGACTACAGTCTTCTGTGCTCTGTATTGGTCTATGCAACCTATGTATACTTGTGTCTTTATTTTGATTTCGTCAATTAAATATTCAAAACTGGCTTTGTACAATGAGTGTATGCTGTTTGTGAGTTTTGTGCCTAAGTAATCCATAGAATCAAGTGTAACCTGAGCACTACGAGCAGCAGCTAGTTCTTCAATGTTGATATGGCTGAATGGCAACAGCTCTGATTATCTGTCCTTTAATTTTATGGCTTGAGCATGTTGAATATCTCTCTATAACCTTTTTGACTTCATTTAAACTGTTGATGGGGTCCTCCAGTAAAACTATGATGCTATCTGCGTCAGATTTTAATTTAAGTGTTTGTTCTCTGATTTGAATCCCTCGGATGTTTTTGTTGCTTCTAATTTCATTTAACAGTATTTCTAATGTTTAAATAAAGAGAGTTGACAAAAGGGGCACCCTTGCCTTACACCTCTGTGTAATAGTAGTGTGTTAGAAAGAGAGCTGTTAATTTTTTACTTTGCTTTGGGTAGTTTATACAAGGCTTTTATGAGATCAATTATTTCTACAGGAAGGCCCCATTGTTCAAGAACAAAAAACATAAACGGCCATTTAACCATGTCAAACGCTTTCGTCACACCTAGAGATGAAAATATTGCATCAGTTTTATATTGCTCGAGATGTTCTATTACAGTATGTACTGAATCTTATGACTTGCAGTGAAAAATGTTCTGCCAGGTATAAACCTTCCTTGATCTCGATGTAGTAATTTATTCATATGAGATTCTATTATTATTTTTGCCAAAAATTTATATTCGTAGTTAAGGACAGATAATGTTCGATAGTTTTCAACCTTTTGATGATCTTTATCTTGTGTTAGGATAAGTGAGATTTGAATATTTTCAAGAGGGAGGAATGGCATGATTCTGTTGTATTCGTTGAAAAAGTTTTTCCAGTAATGGAGAAATTATGTTTAGGAAATGAAGTTAAAAGTCCATAGAAAACCCATCTTCACCTGGGCTTTTAGCTTTCTTCATTGGCTTTATAACTAGTTCTATTTCAGTTTAATGAATGGGAGCCTTTAAGGAATTTATTTCTTCTTCCATAAATGGATATTGGTTGATATATTTCACATAACACTGTAATTCATGTTTCTGAGGTATGCAGTCAGATTGATATACAGTAAAAGGCTACAATACCTATAAAAATGATTAATTTTTTGTGAATTATCTAAACAAACTTTCCTGTATTTATCTGGTATTGATATAATCTTTCTTTTCTCCTCTTCTCCATTAATTCTTTTTGCCAACATTTCCCCAAGTCTCAGTACGTAATTGCTACCCTGTTTGTAACACCTCCAGTTCGATTTTATTTGAAATATTTGGCTTTTTATCATTTTTTTCAGATTTTCATATATCTGCTGTTTGTTTGTACTTTCCATTCTGCCTTCCTGATCTAGTGATTTCAACTTATGTTCTGCTTCTTTAACCAGTTGTTTCCTTTCTTTATTTTTCCAGGAGGCAAAATAATAATTTTGCTTCTTGACATAGCCTTAAAGGAGTCCCAATATTGAACTATATGGTTATAATCCAGGTCATTGTTTTGCTGGAAGGCTGACATAGCATTGTTTAGTTTGTCCATCAAAGTCTTACCTCTTTATAGGTCATTGTTAAACCTCCAATTATTCTGCTTAGTTATATTAGTATAACATTGACAGTTGAAAGTGTACAGGGTTATGATCATATACACACTTCCGTCTACTTTTCTGTAAAATGTCTGTGATTTTTCTTGCTGATGTTGTGCACTGTTAATTTTTTTTTTGCCTCTAACTAAACTCGGATCGCCCCTCAAAAAGGGACCTTTGGCCTCAGAGGGCCTACCCGGTTACCAAAATTCAATAAATAAAATATTGAGGAGGAAACAGAAGAACTTATTGCTAAAAAAGATTTTGAAACTAATACATAATCAAGTCTGGTATACTTGTACGGTTTTGATTGCTGGATAAATTCTAAATTATGTGTGTGTTGTATTTGCCATAAGTTCACCGACATATTAGAATCTAGAAAGTTATTAAATAGTCTGGACTTATATTTGTCCCACTCTTGGGATTTTGCTGTTTTATATATTTGAGCAGCCTGTAGGCAATTCATATCACCCCCCCAAAATAATGTTTTCTATATTCCAATCCAATAGCAGCTCATTTATGGTGGTATAGATTTTAGACAGATTCTTAAGTACTAGGAGCCTTCTTCCTAAACTGGACCTTCGTACGGTATGGGTTTCCCATAATGCTCCTGACATCTTCTGTATTACTAAATCGTGACTTTCCTCCAGACTTCCAGATTCTAGCATGGACCTTCCTGGCTACAATGGCTTCAGGCAGGACAGAGGCAAGCATGGAAGAGGAGAAGCTCTCTACAGTATGTCTGCAAGAGCCTTCCCTGTGCTTTCACTCTCAGGAAGGTCTTAGCCTCCTCTCATAAGTATCTGCTCACCAAAATCTCCTTCCCCTCTACTGTACTCATATCCATTCATTTTTTTTATGCATCTCCTAAATCACTCTCTTGTCTCTTGTTGATTCACTCTCTGTCGTCACCACTCAGTCCACCTCAAGTGAACTAATTCTCCTAAGGGACTTTAATATCAGTTGTTTTTTTTCCTGCCACCAAGTCTACCTCCCTCAAGATTGAGTTCCTAAATCTCACACAACTCATCACTGAACCTACCCGGCACAATCTACGTTCTTTTAACCACACTCTGATAACTGGGGTCACTCCTCCCACCCACACTGCATCACTGCTTCAGGTATATTGCCTGAAACTTTCAGTGACCAATGTACGACTTATTGTGTGAGAAAGATCCAGCAACCTCCACCCCCAAGTACATCTGGTCTTGGTTCCTATGGTCACTAAACACAGCTCCTCCACTAAGTGACCTGTGTGCAACCCATGCTCACTGCCCCTGATATAGACATTGAGCTTTCCCTCTTCCACTTGATCTTCTGTCTGGAATGAACATGTCCATGTCAGGAAGGCCAGGGTTAGATCTTCCCACCTTCCTTGGATCACCCCTCTCTGAGATCAAAGACTGGATGAGCTTGAGTTGGTTGAAACTGAATCTGGATAAGACGGAACTGTTGGTTGTGGATCCAGGTCACCTGGGGGAGGGTTCTGGGGCTAGGCATATGTCGGGCCTATGGCTTGATGGTGTCCCGCTCATTACCTCAGATTGGGTGCATAACCTGGGCATTATTTTTGATGATGGCTTGACCCTGAAGTCTCAAGTGTCAGCTGTAGTTAAATCCTCATTTTACCATCTGAGGAATATCGCCCAGGTGAAGCACCTGATTCCATAGGGCGACCTTCCAACATTGGCCCATGCCTTCATTACCACCCATTTTGACTACTGCAATGCCCTCCACCTAGGGCTGTCTAGGGTTGATATCCGCCACTTGCAGCTAGTGCAGAATGCAGCAGCCAGGCTGTTGACTGGTACTTTCAGGACCAGTTACATTATGACTGTGCTGTGTGAACTGCACTGGCGACCAGTTCAGTGGTGGATCACCTATAAGGTAGGCTTGCTTACCTTTAAAACCCTACATGAACAGGGACCTAACTACCTGAAAGAACTCCTGACTCCCTACTCCCCTAATTGCCCTCTCCGATCCACTGATGAGGGATTATTAGAGATTCCCATGGTTCATCTTAAAACATCTGGAGCTTGTGCTTTTTCATTTGCAGCACAGACCCTGTGAAATTCTCTACCTCATCAGTTAAGAGAATGCCTGACCATCAGTAGTTTTAAATCTATGCTGAAAACATATCTATTCTCTCTGGCCTTCCCTGATTGATTGATTGATTGATTTTAACGAATTTATTATGTCAGCTGTTTTAATATTGTAATTTGTATCATGTACCACACCTTGATTTTGAAAGGTGCTGTATAAATAAAGTTTGCTTGCTTGCTTGCTGACCTCACTGATTTGTGCCGAACCCAGGATCAAGCCTGGGATCAGTTCAAATTCTCTCACTTTCTGTGTGACCTTCACTCTTACAGAGCACTTAGGAACTCATACACAAAGGCCATTCAAATAGCTAAACTCTTGTACTTCAAAACCAACTTCCAAAACAATCTTAACTGCCCTGCAAAATTTGGGAAGGTGATTCACTCTGTGTTTGACCCCCCCAACCTAATATGCTCATCCTGTCCTTACAGTAAATGGCACACCAGCATCTGACCCTTCCTCTGTTGCTACTAGGGTTGATGTAGCATGTGCAATTGGTACTGGAGAGGCTGTGGCCTCCTATAACAGGGTCGTTACTGAAGCTCCAAAAGCCATGACACCAGTCCGTATATCACCCAGATCCTCTCACTTGAGATCCCCTTGGTTTGATGGAGATCTCAAGGGGATGAAGATCAAGGGTTGGAAGTTGGAGCATTGTTAGTGGAAGACCCAGCTGGAGGCCAACAGGCTGGCCCTACTTTCTCACTATGTTGAGTACCAGGGGACAATTTCCCATAAGAAGGCAGAATTTTTGTCCAGGGAAAATTGCTGCAGGGAGAAATAGACCTTCTCAGCTGTTTTGGACCACGGACAAGCTTTTTTTTCTCTGACAGAGTGTCGGCCATCCGGTTGGGGAATCCACCAGAGAGGCTTTTGCCTTGCAGTAATCGAGCTGGGAGTTTCAGAGGCACTCTGTCTGCCTGGGAAGAGTTTAGGCCAGTGGAGGTGTCTGAAGTGACGGAGGAGATCTTGGAGCTGAAGCACACCTTTTGCGAACTGGACCCAGCACCGACGTGCTTCTTAATGGGATGTGTTGATACTGTTGGCCCGGTGTTCATCAGGATTGCCGAGGTGCTTGATGGCAGAGGGGATCTTCCCAGACACTTTGAAAGAAGCACTGGTGAAGCCCCTGCTAAAGAAATCTTCCCTCAACCCAGACGTCCTGGTAAATTACCGTCCAATCTCCAACCTGCAGTTTTTGAGCAAGGTTGTTGAGAAATTGGTGGCACATCAGCTTGAGGATTGCCTGGTGTCCTCGGATATCTATAAGCCTTTCCAGTCAGGTTTTGGGCCAGACATAGCACTGAAATTGCTCTAGTGAGAGTGCATAATAATCTGCTCAGGGTTAGAGATAGAGGAGACAGGTTAGTTCTTGTGCTCCTCGATCTCTCCTCAGCTTTTGACACTGTGGATCACGTTGTGCTTCTTGATAAACTCTGTGAGCTTTGTGGACTCACCGGCACTGTCATCAAATGGTTTGCGTCCTATCTCTCCGACAGAGTGCAGTGGGCAGTGATGGGGAATTTCTCCTCCTGCCCAATGCCTCTGTCTTGCTGAGTACCTCAGGGCTCAATCTTGTCACCGATGTTGTTCACAGTGTACATGCTGCCCCTGGGCAAGATCATTCGACAATACGGTGTGGAGTTTCACTGCTATGCAGATGATACCCAACTGTATTTGTCTTTTGCACTCTGAATATCGGGAGCAGTCAACAAACTTAACAGCTGTCTGGCTAAAATGAATGACTAGATGGCTTCCAGGTTAATGAGACTCAACCCAGCTAAGACTGAGGTGCTGTTGATCGAGCCTAGTCATGGACATGATGAGTTGCCACCGGGGGCTGACTCTGGACTTGTTCTGGGGCCTGCTCCATTAGTGGTTTCTCTGAGAATGTAAAATCTGGGCGTGATCCTTGATTTCAGACTGACCTATGAAGATCAGGTGTCAGCTGTAGTCAGCAGTGGTTTTTACCACTTGCAGAACATTTCCCGGATTAAACCCCTCATTCTTCCCGAGGACCTGCCGACACCAGTACATGCCTTCATGACTTTGAGGCTTGACTACTGCAATGCTCTGTACTTCGGGGTCATGGGAGGGACCCTCCACAGGCTGCAGCTAGTGCAGAATACAGTGGCCCGGTTGCTGAAGGGGCCTTTCCAGGTCCAGTCATGTGACTCTGGTCCTGCGTGCTGTGCATTGGCTGCCAGTCAGGTGGAGGGTCTTTTTCAAGTGAGCCTTCTCTCCTTTAAGGCCCTATATGGGCTTGGTCCTGGTTACCTGTCTGAGCTCCTGACATCAGTGTCCTCTGCTCACCCCCAGCTCCTCCTCAAGGGATCTCCTGGATATTCCCAGGGTTTGGCTCAAGACCTCGGGAGATCGTACTTTTAGTGTCTCTGGGCCAACCCTGTGGAACTCGCTTCCACCTGCAGTCCGGGAGGCTCCCTCAATTGAGATATTTAAGGGGAGGCTAAAGGCCCATCTCTTCAGCCTGACCTTTGACTGCTGACATATTCTTTAGTTTTGGCCTGTTCTACAAAGTTTGACTTCTGGAAACCTCTATTTTACTGTATTTTAATCTTGTTATGGTTTTAATGAGGTTTTATTATGTTAAATCTACTGCTGTATGTCCTCATTTATTTACGGCACCCAGAGCCTCAGGAATTGGGCTCCCTATAAATAAAATTGCCTTGCCTTGCCTTGCTTATTCACCTTAATGAGTATTTTACCACTTGTGCTCTCCCCTCCTTGCCCTCTCCAGTTCATCTCTTACCCCATTGTTTCCACACTCTACTTCATCTTCCACTTCCATGGGGTTTCATTTCCCTCCTGTGTCTTTGAAGGAAACCTTGCTTGTTCTCCTTTTTACCCAAGCCATTCAAACCCAGTCCCAATGGTCTAGATGCTAAACTCCTCCATCTCTCAGCTTCTGCCATTGCCTCACCCCTCACTCATCTCCTTAATCACTCCTTCACCCTAGGTGCTGTCCTGCAGGCTTGGAAGCTGGCCAGAGTTCTCCCACTTTAAAAAGTAAGTCATCCCTCCTCCCCTTGAAACTACCATCCTATCTTCTTCCTCCCCCTCACTTGCAAAATTGTAAGAGAAATTGGTCAGCTCATAACTGTCTGACTTCCGCCACTCTGTACAGTTCGTTGTGATTGTAATTTTATTACTACATGTGCGGTCTCATCCTGGTTTGAACTCTCAGCAACTGATTTGTTCATACTTTGAATTCCATTTTCTTCTTGGTTGTCCTTAGGTTTTCTGAAACATGTGCCTCTCAGGTTCATTCCCTCCCCAGATGTAGCAGGACCATCATGCAGCTCTGTTTCCAAATGGTGTCTGATTTTGCTGCCATATTGTGCCACTCAGTATTGTCTAAAATATTAAATAGTAGCAGGGACTGAACTAAGGATCCCATTAGTTTGGCTTTTTTGGTTCCTTTCTGTTTTCCTCTCTTGTCAAGGTTTTTATTTTCTTTACTTTGTAGCTGTTTTGGGGTTTGACTTTGTCTCTGAGGACCTCGATATTTTATTTAGTCTTTTATTCTCATTTGGGTTTGGATCACCACTGATATTTAGGATTTTTCTTCTGGCCCCCAATTTGCTATCACAGTCTGCATTTTGCATTCATTTTCTGTTACCAAGATGCTAATGAAGTATAGCTTGCAAAAAAATAATTAACATATACTGTATTAACTGTGGCTCATAGCTTATGGATTAGGTGTGCGTACTGGTATCAAAAATGGAAATGAGCTACAATTTTTCTTCATTTAAAGCTAAGTTTTGATTTAGGAGGGCTGGTCAAGATTTGACTAGAGTATGACTGAATAACTTTAATAAAACGTATATAAAAACAGTTCAAAGAGAATTTCTTCATTGGGTAAATCCCAGACTTGTGTGTCTACAGACTAATTTTACATATAGAATGTTGCTGTGTGTGGAGCTCAGATATACCATGTACGAAAGAACCTCTTTATCAAAGAAATATCTTTAAACTTTTTCTTAAGAGTGTTCAGTCACAGGTAACTTCTGCATCACTTTTTTTTGTAGAAACTCGGTCAGTTATTATTTGTTTCAATATTGTTGCAAGCTTTCCCTTCACATTGATGTGTTTCTTGAAAAGTTAATGTTTTTAAGGGAATGCTAACAAAAAAAAACGTTGGCAGTCAAGGTAAAGTAATTGCCGTCTGAAACAGTATAACCTGGTTTACATACTATCAAGGAAATGGCTTTCTGACGTGGAAATGAAAACTTTTGGAATTAACTGGGTAATAATAATCGCTACTTTGAAGACTCTTCTAGCTTCTTGCTGGATGCATCTCGAAAAGGCCAGCACCTTAAGCCTTGATAACTTGGTCAGTCGAATCAAGAAACTGCTCTGATCTAAACTTGGTGCCTTGTACAGAAAGAGATTGTCATTCCCTACAGGTTCACCGAGAGCTTGACACCAAAATGGTGCCCCCTGTCTTTGATAATGTGGATGTGATCTATGGGTCCACCTTCTCCACATCCCTGTTTAGACTGGATACCCTCCTTAAGTTTTTCTGTCGCTTTGCAGCCAACTTGCCCTCTCATACTTATCACTGTTAACTTAACTCATCACTATCCATTCTTCTCCTTCCATCCCATAGCCTGATGCACTGTGCCTCTTTTATATCTAAATACTGGTTTGGATCCCTTCCTTCGTACCTCTCATCAGTACTGTTCATTGTTCCCTCTGCCTCATGCTCCCTCCACTCTATGGACCACCGCTCCTTTGCTTTGCCATGTTCTTGGACCTTGAATGGCCAATCAGCTTATGTCTACCATCTCCCTTCCCTCTGGAACCAACTTCTCTCTTTAAGCTGAGTGGCAACCATATCACAAGGGCGCACAGTCTTAAGTTGGAGGGTGGGAGGTTTAGGAGGGAGGTCAGGAAGCACTTCTTCACAGAGAGGGTGGTGGACACTTGGAATGCGCTGCTGAAAGAGGTCGTCTCATCGAAGACAGTGGGCAGCTTTAAGAGGGGCTGGGATATGCATAGGGGGAAGGTAAGAATCATGGGCAGGGAGGATGGGAGGAGTGGGGAGGGAAGGCAGGGACATTAGCTCAAGCTGTAAACCCTGTAATAAGAGCAGACTTGATAGAACAAATGGCCTTCTTCTGCTAGCTTCTTCGTATGTTCGTATTTCACTGCCTTCCCTGCCTCACTCAGATATTAAGTGAGACTACCTCCCTTTCCCCTTGCTCCTGTTTCCCCTCTCCTTAGTCAGTTTACACCGGCTGTAATGTGTAACTGCCAGTTTTATTTATTTGATCATTATGCACTTTCTGTGGTCTCTGTTGACCATGACTTTGTGCTCTTTTTGTAAATCTGTACTGTATTTGTCTAAGCTATTGGGTTGTCTAAGCTATTGATTTTTACCCTTTGTTCCCCTTCCCTGGATTGCACCTGGAAACGAGCCTAGCTCAGTGTGCCTTTCCCCAGTGCCAATTTTCAATCAAATAAATAAAGAGCCAGATGGATACATAGATAAATGAATAAAAAGTTCGGACACTGAAGCCAACACCATTTACTCCTGCAAGATGCAGAGCAGTGGCGACAATGATGCCTAACACTCACGCATGCTTGATGCAACCAACTCTGCCTTCCCACCCACTCAAGTCACTCTTGTTGTCTTTGCATAGCTTTTATGAACCAAACTCTTTTTGTGCATGCATGGATACGTCATACCAAGGCTATTGTGAATGATTATTCTGAAAAGAGAGCTAGAGTTAATATTTTTGCAATCTTTTTAAAAGGAAATATCCCTGTCTCTATGCCACACACATCAGTGTGGGGCACCCCCCAGGTTAGCATTTTGCACAGAGTTGTAATTCTTTAATATACTTGCCTCTGACATGGTTACAATTTATCTGGCTTGATCCTGCATCCCTTCTACTGTCATTTTGAGTACAGCCCCATTAGCAGGGCACCCCACAACCTCCAATGGCTGCTCCAAGGCTGACAGCAGAGCTGGGAGCCAGTCTACTGTTAGTCTATACTTGGCCTCAGTATTGTACCAAGACCAGTGCATCACAAGTCAAAGCTATTAACAGATAGCTCCAGCTAAAAAGACCTAAGGACCTATTATAAACACTCTTGCAGCTGCTCCCCAGCTCTGACATCAGCCATGGGAGGGTGTGAGATGTGCTGCTTGTGGCACTGTACTCCAAACACCAGCAGGAGGAACGACAGGATCGACCCAGATAAAATCTAAACACATTGGGCTGGATAGTCAAACTGCGCTATTCTGTGGTGCAAGCCCTTGTGCTGCACAAAATATTTGCGCAAGGGTGTGGCAGGGGCGATATTCAAAGGAGTTGCGCTATTGAGCAACTCCTTTGAATATCACCCCCCAGCCACAGCCACTGTGCATGGTGCAGTGAAACTTGCGCCACCCAAAGTGGTCAGAGAGTGGAGCATTCAAGTGCGGTGGCACAAGTACCATTCGCGTAATGTCGCCAAATTTCGATATTCAAAGGTGACATGCAAATGGGGCCATAATTCATGCAAGGCACAGGGGCCATTTGCATGTATTTATAGCCCCATTTGCGCTCATCATAACATACGTGCGCTGATCCCCGAGACTTAGCTTGCAAGCGCCTGCCAGGCAGCAGCGTCGAGGACTGATGCCTGCAGCCCAATCATGGGCAAAGTGTAAAGATCCCCTCCCCCCGACTGGTCGATTACAGGGCTAACCTAATCACCCCACACACCAGCCTGATCGTGGGCGGCACAGAATGCAACCCCAAAGGACATATCCCTGGTGGTCCAGTGGACTGCTAAACCCAATCGCGGGCTGCATAATGGTGAAACACCCCCAACACCACATCCCTGGTGGTCAGTGGACCACTAAGCCAGATCGCGGGCTGCATACTGGTGAAACACCCCCACTAACAGATCCTGGTGATCTAGTGTCCCCCACCACCCAGGCCCCACCACCCGCCCGCCCGGCAGCCGGTGGCGGCAGCATCCACCGTCTGCGCCCGCCACCACCAATGACTGCCGGTAGGGCTGCATGCCCGTGGTGCAGAGCAAAAGCCAATGGGCATGCAGCTAATACCGTCTAAGGCAGTCCAGATATGTGAATGAATTTTTCATTCACATATCTGGACTGCCTTACGGTAAGAGCTACACACCCATTGCTCTTGCTCTGCACCACGGGCATGCAGCCCTTCCGACAGTCAGTCGGCACAGCGGGTGGCAGGCGCGGTGGGATGCTGCCACCGCAACTGCCGGGGAGTGGGGAGTGGGGGCTTCGTGGGTGGGTGGGGTGGGGGACACTAGATCACCAGGGATCTGTTTGTGGGGTGTTCACCAGTATGCAGCCAGCGATTGCGCTTAGCGGTCCACTGGACCACCAGGGATGTGGTGTTGGGGGGTGTTTCACCATTATGCGGCCGCAATCGGGCTTAGCAGTCCACTGGACCTCCAGGGATGTGGTGTTGGGGGTTTCACCATTATGCAGCCAGCGATCGGGCTTAGCGGTCCACTGGACCACCAGGGATATATCCTTGGGGGTTGCACTCTGTGCTGCCCGCAATCAGGCCAGTCCCGGAGGAGTTTTTATGCTTTTGCCTGTGTCGGGCCAGTCGGGAGGTGGGGGATTCTTTACACCATTGCCGCTGATCGGGCTAGTCGGGGGTGGGGATGTTTTACATGTTTGCCCGCCGATCGGGCTGCAGGGAGGCACAGGAGTAGGTTGAGGGCCAGCCACAGGTGGCAGCTGCTGTGTTGCACCCTGCAATGGCAGCTCACCTGGGTGGCCTCATTTCTCCTTTTTTTGCTCAAAGTTGTGCAGGTGCAGGTTGGGGTTGCGCCTGCACAACTCTGCACAGCCCGCTGAATATCGGGCTGTGCAGTTTATGCATGGTTCCTCCCCCTCCAGTTCAGCATGAATTCATTTGCATTGTGCTGTTGCTCAGCTTGCCTTGGGGGGACGCAACTGCCTCCTACTGAATATCGCAGAATGGTGCAATTTCGGACTTGCGCAGGTGCAACCCTATTGTGTATGGCGCAACCCTTTTGAATATCCCACCCATTGAAAGCAATTATGTTAAAAAAATTACAACTTCGTGCAAAAATGTTAATCAAGGGGTGCCCTACACCGTGGACATTTCCCTTTAACTAAAATGTAGCTATTCCTTGTCTAACTTAAGAACACTTTTACACTTCTGCATTTTACTGTGTACAGACATGAAATATATTATATATACATATAACTGTTTTGTACAAAAGCCAAACAAAAAGTAACATGACAATACCAGAGAAATGAAGTGTGCCCAGGAACCCAGGTTCAATCATGGGAACCTGTAGCTCAGTGGTTAGAGCACCTGGATGGTATTTTGGGGCCTGGGTTCAATGCCCAGCAGGTCACATTTATTTATTTCTCCCCACGATTTGTGAAATAAAAAAGCAGAAGTTTGAGAATGCATAAATTATTAGAAATTTACAAAGTGGTATTATGTGCTTATTATTTAATTATTGGTGCACAGTTGGACTTGGGGGACAATGGCACATGGTTGGGCTTGGCGCAAACAAGGTATGGCGTCACTGACTTATTTTAAAGCAGTGGCTGGAGCAGTTATTATAATGCTATGTACTACTATGACCTCCCAGCACCCACTAACATGCAGCAAATATTGTAGTTTGATCAGTGGATGTGGGACTTCTTTACATTCTGAGTTCTTGCTTAAAGTCCTTGGGGGATTGGGCATTTGGAGTGGCACCCCACTTCTCTGGATTACCCTTCCCTGGAGCCAATAGGTGCTCCTTCTCTGACTATTTTTAAATCTAAGCTTAAAACGTACCTGTTAACCATGTGTGCTGGGGCAAGATGCTGTTATTGTATACTCTGCTACATTTATTTGTTGATGCATTACATTTTATTGTTGTAACTGTATTACTTGTAGGAATGTGTTTGGCTTCCGTGGGCACCCAGAAAGCCCTGGGATTGGACGCCATATAAATAAAATTGCCTTGCCTTGCCTAGTTTATGATCAATGCACCAGACACTGCTTTAAAATGAGTCTGGCAATGATGTCATGCCTCTGTCAACAGAGCATTTGAAATGTAAATTGTAATGGTGCCAACTACTGCGTGTCCTTATTTCTGGTGAGAGGTAAGTAGTTTGCTTATTTGACAGGAAGTTTGTTAATAATGATTGCTACAATTCTGCCTGAATGACGGAGTGACACACAGCTACACTTGGCACTGGCATGGCATCATTGAATTATATTAAAGCAGTGGCTGGAGCAGTTATTATGAACACTGTGGGCCCCATTCACTAATAGGCACAGTTCGTGCCGGTAAAGGCATGTACAGATCAAGCAAGTGTGCACTCCATAGCCAGCCTCTGCAGGATGCACAGGGCCAGTATGCACTTTCCGTTGGGCAGGCTTGGATGCCCTGAGTGTGGTCTCATATTTCCATGCTAGGGGCAGAGTTGACCAGGGTGTCGGACATGGGCTGGACCCAGGGCTTCCAATCAGAATCTCTGACTAGGCCCCACGGTGGATTCCCTGTGTCATGGGAGAAGGGGATCGTGGGGCATGGCAGTCTATGTGCAGGCAGCCATGTCCCCAATGGCAGGCAATAGAATTTATGATTTATAAAGTTGGCAACCCACAGCCTGCTACCACCCCAACCCTCCGAGACATTGAGGTGGGATGGGCTTTGTCACTGTGGGGCACCAATGTGCCCTGTGATGCCCGGTTGGGGTTGTCAGGCTGACATAATGATAATCCCCCTGACACCCGTCTGGCGGATTGTAAGTGGCATTGTGCATGCTGTACTCTGCTGGCTTTCTCTGGGCATGACCACTCTCTGCCCCTGGCTTGGACTGACAGCATAGTTGCATGGGATCCCCCAACCATGGTCCAGGCCAGAAGTGTGGAGCGGGTGCATGCTGGTAGTGCATCCGTTGATTTTCATTGGACAGCCGGGATGTGCATATCCTTGCCCTATGCACCACATAAAAGGCATGTAGGAGAAGGATACTGTATATGCATAGGACCCTGACTGCTGTGATTCCCTTCCTCCCTCCTAGCGCCCACTACAAGGCAGCACATAGTATAGTTTATAATAAATGCACTAGTCACAGATTTAAAATTATTCTGGAATGTCTGGCAATGATGAAAATATCACATTTGACCAAACTGTAAAGAGAGAAGGCAATGATAAGACCTAACTTGGATTTGCACCCAAAATAATGTCTCAGTATTTAGGTTTTTTATTGTGTATATTCCAAATGATTTCCCCCCCTTCAGTACCCCTTTGCCCTCATCCCATGAACTGGGATCACCACATCTGCACCCTTCCTATGGCCAGGAGAGCAGGCAAGTGTATAACTTCACAGTCTATGTCACCTTTTCTGGTTGGCTGGCAGGGAGTGCCAAAAATGCAGGGCAGTGAAACACCAGGGAGAGATAGTGTAGTGCCAACTTGCATTTGGATAGAGGAAAGAGCTGAGTGCCATCTTCATGACACTGTTGGCAGCTGCTGTTCGTCACAGCTGTGGGATTCCCTTGGAGCAGCCCCTGTTGGCAGGCTTGCTGGTGACGTTGCTGATCACACGTTGCCATCCTCCCTGTTAATTGGGTTTAAAAACATAGAAACGTAGAATGTGTAAAGCATGTTTGAAGCTCCCTCATTGTCTTTGCCCCTACCATCTCCTCTGGCAGGCTGTTCTAGGCATCCACCACCCTTTCTATGAAGAAGTAATTTCTCACACGACTCTTAAACTTCCTTTCCTCAGGCTTCATAGCATGCCCCCGTATTCTGGTGCTCCTCCTCCTGTGAAAGAGACTCTCCTCTTACACCTTCTTCACTCCCATGAGGTGCTTGTAGGTCTCACTCACATCTCCTTTTGTTTTTCTCTCTCCTCCAGGAAGACATATTGAGCTCCCATAAACTTTCCTCATGTGGTTTCTCATGCAACCTCCACACCATTTTAGTACCCCTCCTCTGGACCACTTCCACCCCGTCAATGTTCCTGCAGAGGTGTGGCCTCCAGAACTGGACACAGTGCTCCTGGTGGGGTCTCATAAGTGAGCGATATAGAGGCAACACTGCCCCCTTCTCCTGCTAATGATCCCTATCTCTCTGCATCCCAGCATCTGGGTCACCTTGCTTACTCTTCTGTTGCACTGCCCTTCCACCTTGAGATCATCAGGTATGATCATCCTAAGGTCCCTCTCTTGTTTGGTAACTGTAAGTAACTCTCACCCCATTTTATACCCAGCTCCCTGATTTCCCTGCCCCATGTGCATGACTTTGCACTTTTTGGCATTGAAACTCAGCTGCCACTCCCTAGACCACTAGACCACACCTCTAGTTTTCCCAGATTTTTTTGTATTCTCTACACCCCCTCCTGGGTGTCCACCCTGTTGTAGATTTTTGTATCATCTGCAAAGAGAAACGCCTTCCCCTTCAATTCCTCAGCAATGTCACTTGTGAAGACATTGAAGAGGACAGGGTCCAGTACCAACCCTCTGGTACTCCACTGGTCGCTATGCTATTCCCTGAATGACTGCCATTTACCACCACCCACTGCCTCCTCTCTTTCAACCAGTTAGATACCCAGCTCACCACATTCTCCCCCACCCACAGGCTGCTAAATTTCTTCCTCAGCCTCCTACAGTGTCAAAGGCCTTACTGAAGTCCATATAGACCACATCCACTGCACTTGCCTGGTCCACTTGCTAATTAGCCAGACAAAGAAATCTATGAGATTTGTTTGACATGATCTGCCCCCATGAAGCTGTGCTGCCAGTGCTCCTGCAGCCTACATGTCTCCAGGTACACCATTGGTCTCTCCTTCAGAAGGTCTCCATTAATTTCCCTGTCACTGATGTGAGGCTGTCTGTTCTGTAACTGCTGGTCTCCTCCATAGTGCTGCTCTTGTGCAGAGGGACCACATCAGCCCTCCTCCATTCCTCTGGAACCACCCCATCTTCAGTGAGGTCTTAAGTAGTGTAGCCAGAGGAGCAGCTAGCTAGCACCATGCTCAGTTTCTTAAATACCCTTAGATCAGGGGTTCTCAAATGGTGAGGCCAGCCTCCCTGGGGAGGCCCCAACTTGTTCCAAGGGAGGCTCAAGCAAGTCTTAAAAAATATTATATATCACTTTTGAACTTTATAGATTTTGTGTGAAGGGATAAGGCAAACTGAAAGAGGATAATAGTAGGTGAATTTATGTATTTATTCACAAGTCTGTGACCGGGAAAGGTACTGTACACTGAGCCATGGCTTATATCAGGTGTACCCAAGGAAGGGTAGTGAGAATACAGTTCAGAATGTAACTGCAAAACACTCAAGCAATACAAAATGAATAAAAGTGCAAATAAATTAACAATAAACTAACAATGTTAGGAACAATTTATTAATTAGGCTGGCAGCAGAACTGTCCACATACAAGAGTTAACCATACAGGTACTAGGAATAAGAGCAGGTGGGAGCAAAATGATCCCTGAGAAGTTGCTTAAGAGCAGGGGAGAGCAGAGGTCATCAGGAAGGTTATTCCAGTTAGAGAACAAATGGAAAGCAATCTGATCCATGGAGGTATGGCAGTAAAGGGTAACAATGGTTTGAGAGTCAAAATATTGGAGCAAGTAGGTTGTCCTGATAGGAGGGGGGTTACAATAAGCTTAACATGAGAGCCAGGTATGCAAAGAGGTTTCAATTTATTCCTGATGTACCTGTGAAAAGTAGGCTATTTTTCTATGGGGAGGCCCAAAAATATTTCAGTATTTTGGGGGAGGCTCAAGATCTTTTCCATGGCTTAGGGGAGGCTCACAAAGTTTGAGAACTGTTGCCTTAGATGGATCCCATCTGGCCCCATCTCTTTATTTTCCTTCAGAGCTTCCAACCTCCGGCGGGCTCTCTCTTCCATGAATGGACTCTCCCTAGTCCCTCTTAATGCATGTTGGCCCATCCCCCCTTTCCACTGTGAATATTGAACAGTAGTATTCATTTAATATTTTAGCTTTTTCTTGGTCTTCCTCTGCACAGTCTCACCCCCCATCTCCTGATCTTCACTGTACCACCCCTAGCACTCTTGCACCCTTGCACCTATTCCCGACCTCCTGGATGATCCTTTTCTCATTTTGAGCCTTTGCTGTCCTTATCCTTCTTCCTGCCATTTGTTTCTCCAGATATACAGTACCTCCCTGTCTGCCTCCATTTTTGTCTCCATGTACTTTTCGAAAGCTGTTTTTTTCCCCTACATCTCTTAGCCACCTCCTTAGAGAACCACAGTGGCCCCTTCTCCTCTTACCCTTGCCTATTACCTTTAAGCAGCTTGCCATTACCTCAGTTATTCCCTCCTTTATTTACTTCCATCATGCCTCCACCCATCCACCCCCCAGTTATCAACCCCTTCAAGACATTTCCTAAGGCAGCCGCCTATTTTTTTTAAATCTGCTCTGTTGAAGTCCAGGACCATCATCCTAGTTTTTTTTTTTCTTCTGCCCAATCCATATGCCAAACCACACCCTACTGGGTGAAAATATCATTTCGAGAACAGCGCTGGTAAAAACAGCACTTTAACAATGGCTAAAACAAGGACAGCGACAGGGAGAGAGTAGCGAAATGTAGTTACTGCTACTGTCATGTCAGTGGGAGGACGTGTACAAGTAGGAAGAAAGTGGGGTGGCTGGTTGAGCTGCTCCCATGGTGGAGATGTCTAAGGCATACAGAAGTTCGGCCAGTACAGACTTGGAGACCAAGGTTCTGTTCTTGGTCTCCTGATAATTAAATTTTCTCACTGAAGCTGTATTTTTTTCCAAGTCCCGTCACCCTTGAAGATCTTCACCCCCCCCCCCGAGTTTCTCCCTGTCCTGAGATCCAATCCCCGTGGAGTTGACTATAAAAATATCAGGGGTGCAGGGCAGAGTCCCAGCAAAAACATAATGTACTGTTTTTGTTGTTTTTATATGAGCCATGGTTGCGGTCCTCGGTGTGTTTTTGGACTGCTGCCATTGGTGCTGTTGTGTTCCATGCTGTTTTCACTGGGCGCTGTTGTTGAAGGTGCAGTTATTACTACGCTGTTGTTTAATGTGCTGTTATTCAAACCACACTGTATGATGATTGCTTGTACCCAGGGTGCTACCCACTGAGGTATCTGCAATGCTGTCCCTCTTTGTAAGTACCAAATACAGCGCTGCCCTGTCTTTAGTGGGCTCTGTAACCAGCTACCTGAGAAATGCCCCCTGCAGAGAGTCCAGAATGACCCTGCTCCTAGTTGTAGCTGCAGCCAAGATGTTCCGGTCTACATCCAACACATTAAAGTCACAGGTCTACATCCAGCACATTAAAGTCACAGGTCTCTAGTCTGAGAAGTTGCAAATCTCTCCTACTGATGGTTCCCAAAGTTAACTCTCGCTTTGGCAAGGCTGCTATAAGCTTTACACTGTCCTCCTTGTGGAATAAATTGCAAAAAAAAACTGAAACTGAGGTCACCCATCGGCATCTCATCTTTCAAGCTCTTATATTCACATCTCAGAAATGATCAATGCAATTGTTTCCCATGACCATGAATTGTCATCATGCTAACCTGTACCATTTAACCATGAACAAATTACTTATAGTGCTTGTCTCCTTCTTGGTCCTGGTCTGTCATCATGCTTTCATGTAACACCTTGATGCCTCTGTCCTCCCTTTGATACTGGTCTATCTTCTCCAGCCTTCTTTTCACAACTCTATACTGCACTCATTCACAATCTACACGCAATCATACTATAAAAGTCCTAATTCCCCTTTCCCTCTCCCTGAAGGCCCCCACCGCCGCGTCAGTTCTACCGACCTATCCTTGGGACTTCACTTCTCACAATGTTTATCCTTCACTTACATATTACATACCCCTCCTGGTACCCCATCTGCCATTAGTTGGTGGTTCTCCAAGCCATTTTCATGGCTAGTACTAGTGACTGCCCCTGGTAAATGAACTAACTGGTACTTCTATACAGAGAACATGGTTTATGTACAGTTGCATGGTTCAATGGTGGTCCTGCCCCCTTGTATTTGAATCCTCCTCTCTTATGGCTTGCCTTGTCTTCCTTTTATCATTTGACTCCCCTATTACTGCACCATTGTGTTTGTGTTTATATACTTATTTACATGTGTCTATATGTTTTTATGATGGATGTTACCCGATCCTGTTCTAACCAGGTCCATCTTGTAAAAGAGCTGTGTTCAATGATGTTCACCTGGATAAATAAAGATTTCGATTGATTGATTGATTGACTTCCCCTTTGCTTGCCATTTTGTTTATGGCCTCCCTCCAAATCCTGTCCAATTCCTCCCTCTCTACTGGTAGCCTTTACACCACCCACAAGCATATAAATGCATCAGACCCCATCTCTAAGTTAACCCAAAGAACCTTCAGCCCGTCTTTGTCCCAGCTGTGTTCTTGTATTTCCATGGCCTTTATACCTTCCCTTACACACTGTAACTCATTATGGCCACCTTCCAGCTGTGGTTGCCAGTGTACCCTGATTCTGTTATGGCCACCAGCTCTAGGTCCACCTCCACTATGGTAGCCTCAAGGTCAGGAATTTTTTTCCTAGGCTCTTGTGTTGGATCACGTGACTCTCCACTCCTTTTGTCCATTCCTGCACCTACTGTGCCCTTCCTTCCTGAGTCTACCCTTCACCCCTCCTTTTCCACTGGTACCCTCTTTCCACTTTTAGCCTCCCTCTTCCCACCCTTTCTAGTATTTTTCTCATCCTTAGTACCACCTCCCAACCCTTCTATACCTCCAGCCCTTACCCGTATTCACCACTACCACTGAAGAATTTGTTTTCCCTGAACTTTTCCTTACTACTGCTCCATTATCTGGGGAGTGCATTCACTGCCTTCATCATTTCTTCTGCCTCCCCCCTTGGCTAGTTTAAATGCCCATCAAAGTAGTGTTTAAACCTTCCACCCAGGAATGCCATTCCATCCTGGATGGATGATGGCCACACCATCTATACCGGCCTTTATCCCTTCAGGAAGGACCCTAGTCCTCAATGTAACCAAACCCATCCTCCCTGCAACATGCCTTCAACCAGTTGTTGAAGACTGCAGCATGATATTCTCTCTCCTCCCTCCAGCCTTGCACAGACAACACCTCACAGAAGGCCACCATGCATGCTACGTGCTTCAGATCCCTCCCCAGCTCCTTGAAACTATTCTGCACCACCTCAGTTGCATCACCTGCTGGGTCATTTGTCCTCAGATGGACAATGACATCCAGTTTCCTCTCCTGCCATGCTGTCCTTCTGATCCTATGGATCTGCTACCCATCCCTCTGTGCCGAGGTGCTGGGTATGCACCTCACTTCCCTCCTTCCCACCCATGCTGTTTCCAAAACTAATCCCCTGATGATTGAGTCCCCCAACAGAAGTAGCTTCTTCTTCTTTAGTCCTCTACCCCCACCTTCAGGCCTCTACTCTGAAGTATCCCCACATCCTCCCTTGCCATTACCATGGGTGCCTCATTTCAGCAGTTCTGTCCCATCAGGGCAATGAAAGAGTTCTGTAGTGGCACTGGCTAAGGAATGTGTTCCCTCACCCCCACCCCACCTTCCTGGAGCCCACCACAGTCCAGCCTGCACTCATTCTAGGCACCCTCAGAGGCATCAGTGGTGGACATGGTGGCCCTGGGGGGGGGGAAGAGGTCCTCTGAATCCTGGCCAACTTAGCCCAAAGTCTATAGCCCTCCACCCTCAGCCCAGAAGTGAGTGCAAATGGGGTAGCACTTCAGTCTCCAGAAAGTGTCCCTGAAGACTGCAGCTCCACAGCCACTGCACCACATCCCACATTCCACATTCCCACATCTAGTCCATGTATGACCTGAAAATGATTTTATACCTTTTTTTATTTTTTTTTTTATTTAGTTGTTTAACCAGGTATAGCACACTGAGCTGGAAGCTTTTTTACAGGAGCGACCTGGGAGCACAAGGAGGTTAAGTGACTTGCTCAGGGTCACACAGTATGCAAGTAGAAGCTGTGGGATTCAAACCCAGGTCTGGTCTGCTGGATGTCACCAGATTTGCAGCTCAGAGCCTTAGACCACTGCGCTATACTGCCTCCTATACCTTTACCCCAGATACAGTGTTTTTCTTGATTTCCCTTTTTATGTTTGCTTGTATGCATGTGCAAGAAACATAGTGCCATCATCCGAGTTTTCGGAGGTGTGTCATCCCCTCTTCCAATTCAGTCAGTGTGTTGGCAGGAGCGGCCCCAGTCCGCCAATGCATGCTGGAGCTGTCTATGACAGCTCCAAAATGCAGTGGCATACAGTTAAAAGGAGATACGCTTCAGTGAGCAGCGATCAGATATTGCCTGCTCATGTGCAGCTCCCCACACACACACACACACACACACAAGCTGCGCGCCTGCGTACTGCCCCCCACGCACACACTGTATAGCCGACAGAGGGTGCCCAATCCCCGTCGGCTGTGCTGCGCTATCCCCCCCCAAAGCCTTCCACATGCCATGCTGGGTGCCCACCCCAGCTTGGCAAGTCATCGTATAGCCGACAGGGGACCACTGTCCCCCCCCCAGAGTGCAGGGTGCCACGCTGGGAGCCCACCCCAGCATGGCCACTGATGCTGTGGCCGACGGGGGTGCCCAATCCCCCATCGGCTCCATGTCCCCCCAACTAGACATCCTTGTGCCAAGCTGGGAGCCCACCCCAGCGTGGCAAACGTCCCGCGTCGTCATTTTAATAACAAAAAACCTGAAAATTAAAAACTGTCCCTCGGCGCTTCTCCCTGCCCCCCTCCCACAACCCGCACCCACCCACTGCTCACCCAGCCTCCCCATACCACCCCTCACCCCATATTTACCTCCAGACCTCGGCGCAACGATCTTCAGTGGGCCGGAAACACGTCTGCACTCTTCAAAGCCGACCACGAACTAAAGAAATGCGGTAGCTGTATAATGGGATAGATAGGGTTTTTCAACTTTGTTGCATATCTCAGGCATTTTTTGGAATTTTGCAAATTTTCAACATTGGGTTTTGGGACCCCTTCTCATGTGAATGTTGTCACTGTCATGGCGTTATTCGGGCCCGAAGGGTGATTTCGCAGTCACTGTGTGAAATCACCTTTCAGGACTGATTAACGAAAATGACACTGCTAGTGTTCATAAGGTGGGCTCTCAAGAAGCCTATTTTGAAAAATTGGTGCAAAATTCCAAAATGACTGTTTTATTTAACGCATGTGCAGCACGTTCCTACGCTTACCGTAAGTTCACGAATTTTCAATATTTTCACCCAGATTTTCAACATTGCCATTTTACCACACCTTCTTATATTGGTAGCTGTCATTTTCTCCCCATCTCACCCAAAGCGTGTTTCCGCCCATGTAGCGCACAATGGCGCAGTTGGTGTGTGAAATCAATGTACAGGACAAATTAAGAAAATCACAGTGACACTGTTCATGAGCAGAGGTTTTAACATGGCTATGTTGTAAATTTGGTGAAAAAATTCCTTAAAATGACTGTTTTACAAGCGTTCGTTGCGCAGTTCCTATGCATTCTCGTAAGTTTGCGAATTTAATATTTCCACTCCAGATTTTCAACATTGCCATTTTATTACACTTTCTTATAAACAGTACAGCTGCCATTTTTCATATGTCGCCCAAAATGTGTTTTTGCACATGTAGCGCACAATGGTGCTGTTGGTGTGCGAAAGCAATGTTTGGGACAGATTAAGAAAATCACAGTGACACTGTTCATGAGCAGAGGTCTTAAAATGGCTATGTTGAAAATTTGGTGACAAAAGTCCATAAAATGACTGTGTTACGAGTGAGCATTGTGCAGTTTCCATGCACCCTCATAAGTTCATGACTTTGTAATATTTTCAGTCCAGATTTTCACCAGTGGCATTTTTCCACACTTCCCTATGAACAGTACAGCTGTCATTTTTCACAACATGGCCGAAGTGTGTTTTCACACTTTCAGCGCAGAGATGCGTAGTGGCTGTGGGAAATCATTGTTTGGGACAGATAAAGAAAATCACAGTGACACTGTTCGAGGCACAAAATGCCTGAGTTGACAATCTGCTGTAAAAATCCTAACCTAATTATATTACGGGTGTGCGTTGCACAGTTTCTATGTACGCTCGTGACTTCACCAGTTTTTTTAATATTTTTACTGCAGATTTGCAACATTGCCATTTTTTACACCTCCCCATGAACAGTACAGCTGTCATTTTTTACATCCTGTTTGGAATGTTTTTGCACCCGTGGTGCTAAATGCCATAGTCGCTGTGCATAAGCAGCTTTCGGCTACCAAACTGATATTCCCTCTGTTCATGAGGTGGGGTCACAAAAAAACCATGTCGAAAATTTGGAGTGAAAATACCAATGAATGCCTGACGTAATAGGGTTTCCAACCATAACGCCCAACCCTGTAGAGAATGACAGGCATCAGGGGTGTGACTTGGGATTCTTGCCTGTAATGCTCATACCATTCCACACCCCGCAGCCAGTGAGAGGCATCGAGGTATGCCTTAGACTCTTCGGCCTCAAAGTTCACCCCATTCTCCTATACACCCATCTCACTGTATTTCCTAATGGAATGGGTGTGCACAAGAGCCAAAGACCCCAAGGAACACCGTGACACTTGTCAGTGTCTGCAGGGTGGGGTGTGGTGAAATGGTGTGGCCGTTATGCCTGACGAACCAAGGGTACACCCCAATGCCTGTCACTCTCTACAGGGTGGTGGTGGGGTTGGCTTCAGTTCAATACTTCACTTCCATTCCTATTAAGCAGCTCTGTAACTTCTACACTACCACTGCCAATGCCAGCAAGCAAACATTCGGCATTGACAAATGCTTGTTTTGTCTGGCTTTCTCCTTATTATTATAACCTAGTGAAGTACTAATTTGCTTCCCTCTTAAAGTTCTAATGGTTTTGGGTTTGTTAAAGCTATTTAGCCATGGGGACTTTGTACTTTAGTTTTTTCAGTTCAATGGCAATGTGATATTTGGGGGATATTATAGTACACTGTGTGAAAGTTAGATCTGTAAATCTGCACTCCAATTGTTCTTTGAGGGCATGAAAAGTATTATGTTTTACTAAAGGTATCTGCATTTCTAAAGTAAATATTTAACTAAAGCAACATTTTTGTGTGTACAGTGGGCAAGATGAGAGGAAACTCTCACTCGAAGGCCCTTGGGGTGGTTTGTGGAGCATTGCTGAAAAGCAGTGCCACTACATCAAAGCCCTCCTCGATGGGCACTGTATGAAATTTAAAATTAAAAAATGTGCTACATGCAGTGAGGATGGTCTGGTCACTAACTTTTTCCTTGTAGACAGGAGGGGGCCAGTTTTAGCTGCATACAGTGTAGACTTCATTTTTCTTTCCCTCATCTCTGTAATTTTAAGATGAGGGTGAGAGCTCAGTTATTCCAGACACTGAGGGGGGCCCTGCACCAGACAGTAAAAATAATTTGTTTTGTAATGACTCTTCCAAATTTGTGACAAAATGTGATTCAGTCCACTCGTGATACATTGGCAGCTGCTTCTAAGTGTTCCTGGTAGAAGTTACAACACGATAAGTGAAAATGGCAGCGTCACACTGACCCAGCCTGCCATGAGCGGTTGAGCGGTGCTTACTGCCACCTACTTGATGGAATACTATCAATCCTGAAATAAATTCTGAAGTTTGACTTAGTGCTTTTTAATTTCAGATGTGTTATGCTGTGGTTATTTTGTGTTGGGGTGTGGGTAGTTTAAAGAATGTAACAGCCAAACTTCATAAACTGCTGCATTACATTGTCTGTAATAAATCATTCAGGTTTTAAGTGGGTTTCCTTTTAATTTTATCTATCTAATTGAAGCACAGAGTGGTTTTCAGAACTGGTTTTATTCAGTATTATTGCTTAGGGATATACAAATGTGAGTATTTAGTATACACACACACTCACACACACACACACACGCATACTTTGAGATCCATCCAGTTTGTGGATTCTGTACTCATGGTCTGCCATGCTCTGGAAGCTGAGTTGGACTGGACAGGTAAATAGAATACAGCCTTCTGGTTCATACTTGAGGACATTCTAACAACAATATCAGAGTGGTGAAGTAGTCCTTCATCCTTGGACACTCGACTTGAGTCGGACTGGACAGGTGAGGAGTAGCTTCTGCTGCTTATGTGCTGAATGTTGCTGAATTAAGGTTGCAGGATGTTTTCTTTACTGAATTTCTTTTGCATACATCTCATTCCACAGAGCCAGAAGACCCCACTACTCGCTGAATGTGGCAAAGTTCCAGGACCAGGTGGTTGTAGCAGCACGAGTTCTGATAAACAGACATCCAGTGACTGAAAAGGGTACATGAATGTTTCCCATGCATAACCAAACATTACAGTATCCTAGGCACTGCTAGGAAATAAAATGATCAAAAAATCATATAGCCAACTGCTTAGTAATGTTTAGCAAGCAGTTGTTCATATGCTGTTTTGACCATTTAATTTCCTTCATATGTTGGGCACCCCTTCCTTAAGTACAGAATCGGGGTACCTTAAAACATCTACACTAAACACTGCCTGTCATAACAACACAGCACTTGTCTTAAAAAGGTTAAAAAAAATGTAATGCAGAGATTGTTTTACGGTTCAGTAGCATCCTTCCACAAAGTTGAGTCTTTTACTTCAATTGGTATGACTTCTGATTTACTGAGCTACAGCCCCACACTGAAAATGGAGAAAAACTGTTTATTTTGAGAATCATTCATAAACCAATTGGCATTCTAGAGTAAATGAAACAACATGTAGAATGTGTTTCTCTGTCTGTTTGAACATAAATAAAGCAATCTGTCTTTTGTTTTTTATTTCATCAATACAACACCAGAGAAGAAAAAGAGGATGGCAGCCTGTCAAAGCAGCTGGAAAGTAACATTCAACCGAGTCATAGAAAACAAGCACGGCCTAGGCTTTGCTTTTTGCAAAGTCTGTAACACCAGTCTCAGGGGTGACCATGAAGGATGTAGCAACCTTCAAAGACACACGGATTCAGAGAGGCACAAAGTGTCAAACATGCATCTGGCAGAAAACGATCCAAAATGTTTGCCTCACAAACAAACACAAAAGTCTTGAAGCAGTCATCATCTTTGTTGCCCTGTTGGCTGAACACAACCTACCGTTTACTACTGATGATCACCATCTCAAGTTTATGAAAAAAGGTTCCATGTCATAAGAGCGAGGATTAATGGGTGCCTTTAATTTGAGCAAATGCAGAAGAGCGACTGCAATTCGGGCAACGGTACATTGCAGCGACGGTAAAAAAATAGTGAACATTTGCAGCTGTACTCTCTACCGCATACTGTATCATTCTACTGGAGTTCCTTCTTGTCCTCTCCCTCAGCTCAATCACTGACACACTGGTTCCCACTCACCCACAATTGCGCCCATGTTGCGCGGGGGGGCTTTGCCTCTCTGATCCCCCACTGGGAGCTGTGCCCCCCCCCATCATTTGCCTCTCGGATCCCCCCATCGCTACAATTCCAACACCACGCTACACCTGGACATTGGGGGAAGGTTATAACTTCACAGTCACTCGTCTGTACCAGTCGCCATTAATTTATGGTCACCCATTTAGAAGTCGCCGTAATTCTGATGCCTAAATTGAATCACCCTTTTTCTCTTGCTCAATTGACTTGCTACCGAAAGAATACTGCACAGATGACAAAGTTGTGAACAAGATGACCTGTGGTGGTATAAAGGCTACCTGCTTTGGTCAGGATGTCTTGGGGCCAAAATATCAAGATGATTTAGCAGCAAAGTGTTGCACCCTACTAAGGCTGGGCCAAATTAGTGAATTCTAAATTTGTGGAATTTTTGCAAAACTCCTTGGGTGGGATATTCAGAAATGCACTAGAAGCAGGCGCAAGGGCGGCGCAGCACAGGTACACTGCGCAGGTGCGCAACCAATGTGATATTCAAAGACTAAGCACCAAGGCAAGTGACAGCGCAAGACGGCTGAATATTGCAGGGATGAGCCATAGCGCAACAAGGGCTGCGCCAGGGAGCAAGTCAGCAGGTGCCATCGTGCAACCATGGTTGTGCAATGGAGCAAGGCAGGAAGTGCAGGAGCACAGCAATGGCAGGGCAAGGGACAGAGGTGCATGGGCCATAGCACAGGGCACCTGGCACAGTGTGGAGCAGGCCACAAGACCAGGACACACTGCCACCATAGAGCAGGGGATGACCGAAGGGGGGCAAGGCAGGTGTACAGCCACATGCCCTGACCTCGCAATCCACTGCAGTGCATGGAGGTGGCGTGACACCCATGGCTACTGGCAGGCAGCTTTGGGCAACACCCACAGGATGGCACAGGATATGGCCCCTGGACCAAAGCAGACATCATACAAGCTGACAGCACACAACACACCGGACACACAGCCCAGCAGGGAACAAACGCATGCCACAGGGCACACAGACACAAGCCACTGTACGCAGACCACCTGACACAAACCCCAGGCAACTGCAAACGTACCACACAGCCACCATGCACACCACTGCAGCATGGCACCAAAGCCAGCTGCAAAGCAGACACAGACACGGATGGCTACCAAAATAGAAATGTATTAAAAGCAACAAACAACAATAACAAACTATTTACAGGTGAACAGGGGTGGGGGCATGGAACAGGGAGGCCACAATCTTGAACGTAGGCTGGGGAAGGGGGTGGGGAGACAGGTGACATGGTAGGCTGTGTACAATGGAGGAATGGGAGGGGTGTCAGTGGAAGGGAGGGTGATGCAGGCCAATGGGCCCCTCGGGAGGTCCACGACTACCGGCGCCTCTGCCGCCTTCTCCTCTGTGGCTGGAACAGGGCCCGCTGTATGATGCAGGTCACTGCAAGTGTGGCCGTGGTGACCCTTTTAAGATCCTTTCCAGCAGCCTGGTATGGACATCCACCAGATGGGCACCTAGGACAAAGGAGGGGACATGGATGAGTGCATGCCCACATGACCGTACCCCACCCACCATGCGCAGTGGACAGTGGTGGCATGCACCCTGTAGGGGGCACACAGCTGACCACAGCATGCGTGCCCACACGAGCCGCCATCCCGACCATCCACAGCCATGCACAGCACTGCACACCACCACCAGCCATGCGCAGCATGCCACAGCCATGGCAGCCAAGCGAATGGCCATTGTGTGGGGCTGTCAGTGGCCTGGCTGGGACCCTGATTCACCTGCAGTGGCCACACACACGTGCCCAGGGTGCAGCATGGTGCAATGGACCACGCTGGCGAAGCACGGCATGTACTGGCTATGTGCATGGGGGGCTGTGTCCCACCCCTACCCCACACAACAGCATACACCACCAAAGTGCCTACCTGCAAGCTGCAGCCTGACTGGTGCCTGGCTACCTGCACCTCCCAGCTGGGCAGCATCCCTCCGCTGTGCTACATCACTGGCCTGCTGCTGTCCAGCAGCGGCACCTGCCATCTGGGCTCTGCATCGATCTTCAGGGCCTAGTATAGGGAGACAGTGAGAGACAGACATCGGCATTGGGCAGCAACACATGGCCACCCCACCAGCACAGTATACCCCATGACCCAGCGCAGCGGCAATGCTGTGGCACAGCACACCTACGGTGTGCTGCCATGCCCAGCAGTGTTCCCAGCCACTGTCCCCCACCCACAGCAGCATGGCGTGACACCCACTGGCAACCCACACAACACCAACATGGCATGGACGGGGATATGTGCACTCACCTGGCCGTGGCACACTGCCCCTCCAGACGCGTGCCTGCAGTGTTCTGAGATGGTCCGGGTCCCTCCTCTGCAGGTCCCCATACCTGTGGTGGCACTGCTCCCCACTACGGCGTGATCCTGTGGCCTCCTTGAGAGCCTCTGCCACCCCCTGCCACACCTCAGTGCACAGCTGGTCCGGGGTACCTGCCCATAGAGGGCACCAATATGTGGCTCCACCAATGCCACTAGGTTGACCAATTCCACCTAGGTCCAATTTGGCACTCTAGGCATGCTCCTGCGAGGCATGGCTATATCCAGAACCACAGAAGCATAATGGCGCTGGTGAGCGCATGAGATGCACCGGTGATGGATGTGCGACACACCTGGTGATGCGCTGCCATCCCCGATCACACATCGGCAGGGTATGCGCGATATGGCTGAGGCAATGCTGGCACAAGCTGCAGGCACCTGGGGGTCAAGGGGCACACGCAGGGGTCAAAGGGTGGATGCGCACCATGTGTGTCAGTGCGATAGGGCATGGATAGCATGGTGCGCGATAGGGTCCAGTGTGCCCCATGGGCCATGTGCCAATAGTGCTTGGGCGCCAATGGGTGTACAGCACATGTGCTCCACATGCCCAATAGCAGCAGAGCACCTTGCCACCTGTAGCACACTGTGCATAGGAAGCACCACCACCGTACGCAACATCAGTGCGCGCATGCACTGTACCATGCAGACTGCACATGTCCCACAGATGCGCCATGACATGCGCATGAACAATGCCACTGCGCAATGCACAATTCCACGATATTCAGCAAGCATATGTAAATTAGCAGAGTAGCATATCCATGGTGCATCAGAGGCATTTGCATCTCATTACAGTTGTGCATTCCCTCATTTGCATGTGATGCGCTATAAAGGCGCCATGTGGCAGCACAGTCACCAGAACGGTATTGCATCCTTCACAGGTAGGACGCCAGGCACTGGGCATGTCGGGGCTGTGGTGTGGGGGGGGGCCTGTGTGTGGCAACCAGCACTAACCACATGTGCCCACCCACAGGAACAGCATGTCATAGCAAGAGGAAGTTGAGGAGCAGGGGCCTGTACAAAAGCGCAGGCCCAATTTCACAAGGGCAGAGTGCGATGCCCTATATGATGCCTACCTGGACCAAGAGCCCCTCCTGAGTGGCTCCACAGGCACCCAGCAAGCCAGGGCAGAAGCATGGGCAGGTGTAACCAGGGTCATGAACCTGCAGTGCGTCCATCAGAGGTCGATGCAGGAATGCAAGAAGAAGGTGGGCACAGACCGCAGGCAGATCAAGAAGAAGGTGGCAGCCATCCGGGCTGGTTCAATGGTGGACCTGCCCCCTTGTATTTGAATCCTCCTCTGTCATGGTTTGCCTTGTCTTCCTTTTATCATTTGACTCCCCTATTTCTGCACCATTGTATTTGTGTTTATATACTTATTTACATGTATTTATATGTTTTTATGATGGATGTTACCCGACCCTGTTCTAACCAGGTCCATCTTGTAAAAGAGCTCTGCTCAATGATGTTCACCTGGATAAATAAAGATTTTGATTGATTGATTGATTGGCTTCCCCTTTGCTTGCCATTTTGCTTATGGCCTCCCTTCAAACCCTGTCCAATTCCTCCCTCTCTACTGGTAGCCTTAATGCCACCCACATGCATATAAATGCCTCAGACCCCATCTCTAAGTTAACCCAAAGAACCTTCAGCCCCTCTTCTTCCCAGCTGTGTTCTTGTATTTCCATGGCCTTTATACCTTCCCTTACACATTGTAACTCATTATGGCCACCTTCCAGCTGTGGTTGTCAGTGTACCCTGATTCTGTTATGGCCACCAGCTCTAGGTCCACCTCCACAGTGGTAGCCTCAAGGTCAGGAATTTTTTTACTAGGCTCTTGTGTTGGAGCACATGACTCTCCACTCCTTTTGTCCATTCCTGCACCTACTGTGCCCTCCCTTCCTGACTCTATCCTTCACCCCTCCTTTTCCATTGGTACCCTCTTTCCATTTTTATCCTCCCTCTTCCCACCCTTTCTAGTATTTTGGTTTCACAGGTGGTGAACGGCCTGAGGTTCCACAGCTGACACTGCAGGAGGAGCTTGTGGCGGTGACTACGCAGTGCAGCGCCATTGGGGGTGTTCCCGGTGGTGGATTCCAGATGAAGGGTAGCCCATCACTGCATGGTAGGTACAGCGGCACATGGGGATGTGGGTAAGGGGTGCATTGGGGCAGGGGTGCGTGGTGGTGGCACTAACGTGTAAATGTTCCCTTACAGATCCCAAGCACCTGCGTGCGGATGCAGGGGCAGCGGTGCCCACCCTGGGTGATGTTGGGGACCTGGAGGAGCGCCCATCCACCTCCCCTGGGGTCTGTGGCCCGGGCCCCCACTGGACCCACCACACTGTCTGCACGGATGCCTGTGGTGTGGGCTTGGATGAGGCCCAGGCAGTGTTTCAGCGGGATGCCAGCCATGGCGTCCAGTATGCTGAGACAGTGATCAGGGCGGGGTCTGCATCCGATGACGACGTGACCGCTACCCAGGACAGTGGTGATGCCTTACAGGGGGAAGCAACCCTACCACGCACCGGACACGGCAGTGCCGATGGTGCATGGGTAGCACTGGCAGACCCGCCAGCCACACCGCCCAGTGTTGTGGCGGCCACCGTACCTGCAGCACAGTCCAGCCCATCTGACGGTGGGGGTGCAGCCTCCCTGGTGATGTCACGTGCACAGTGGCCGGAGGGGCAGTGGTGGCAGCAGGACAGTGCAGAGGGTCAACTGGCTGCAGTGTCTGCAGCCAGTGCACTGCAGATGGTACAGGCCCATGTGGGCCCAGCTGTGCAGCCCCCACCTGCGCGGGGGGTTGTGCCGTGGGGCCACACAACCCCCGCAGGTCAGCATGATGCACAAGACCCCCATGGCACCGACCCGCTGGACGAGCACACCCGTCTTCTCAGGGCATTCGGGAGCAACAGATGCAGGTCATGGCAGGGGTGCTTGCACTCCTCACTGAGCTGCACCAGTCTGCAGGAAGGCGTGACCGGGATTTTGAGAAACTCCTGGCCAAGGCCACATGCATGCGGGAGGACACGACCACAGGCCGGGATTGTCTCACCGCTGCAGTCACTGCCATTCTGGCACCACTGGCAACCCTGGTGCAGGGCCGTCCATGGCAGTCACTGCGGAGTGCATTCGCCACCCCTCGGTCCCGGCATCATGCGACCCCAGCATTGTCATCGCTGGGATCAGCTGTGGGCATCCTGGGCACGCCTGGAGTGGGGCTGTTCGGGGGTCTGCAGATGCTTGAGAAGGACTGGTCGCGTTCTCATAGCAACATGCCTGGGGGTACTTCTGTGACACCCCCTGTGGCCGCCACACAGCCTGCGTCTGCTGGGTGGTCTAGGCGGGGCCATCCACTTGTCCATGGTGCCCATGCACCTGCGTGGCGGTCATGATCCACCGCCCTCCCTGTCCGCTGCCTGCTGCAGCCCTGTATGCATGGAGGTGTGGTATGTGCATGTACATACCTGGGCCATGACATCCATGGCCGCATGTCATGCCCGCCTTGTGCACACCCTCCCGGCAGCTAGCCACCATGGCATGTGCATGATGATGCCATCACAGCACCGGCTGCCACAGTGCACTGGTGTTCAGCATCTGACACACACCCATTTGTGGCCTTGGGGGGTGTGTGTGTGTGTGTGCCCGTGTGACTGTGCCTATGTGTGTGTGGGGCTGTGTGGGTGGGGTCCACTGTTCTGTCAGGGGTGCTTCCACGGTTTCCTGTCCCATGTCCGTCAATGCCCCCCTCCAGCCGTGTCTGTTGTGGGGCCCTGCCAGCCATGCCTGTATACCATGCCCCGGTCCCTGGGACATGTATGTGAACCTGTTCACCTACCTGTATGCACCATAGTGCTCCTCTGCAATGGTGTCCCTGTGCCGCTGGGCCATCATGGGTATCCGCTGTCACCTGTGGGGGAACATTTTGGGTTAGCACGTTGGTCAGTGTGGCTGCCCCCCCCCGCACAGCCAAACCATCTACACCCCATGCATAGCATCACCCCCCCATGCCCTGCCCTGTTGTGCAGGGCTGCCTTTCCCTGCTGCATACTCACCTACTAGGTGGCCGGTGGGGATGTTCCCACTCTCGAACCTGTGGCACAGTGCAGACTGGTGCCAGATGAAGGCATCGTGCGCTCTCCCAAGATGTGTGGCACAGACACTGATTATGCGCCCCTTGGCATCACACACCGCTTGGCAGTTGACACTGGGGTAGCCCTTCCTTTTGATGTAGGCCACCCTCTCTGGCCCTGGTGGTGTGCGGATGCCTACGTGGGTGCAGTCAATGGCCCCTAGCATGCCAGGCATACGTGCAACCCTGTGGAACTCCTGCATGTTTGCTGTATGCTCCACCTGTGTGCTGGGGAAGTGGATGACTTCTGCAGCATGTGGCAGCAGTGCGCTGAGGAATTGTGTGAGGCGCCATGATGCAGCCAACTGGGTTATGCCTGTGGTGTCCCCTGTTGGTCTCTGGAAGGTGTCCGTGGTGAGCAGGCACATCACGGCCGTGACCTTGGTCTCCACTGACAGGGCGTGGCTCCGTCTTGTGGGTGTCTGCATCTCGTCACTGCACAGCTCACAGAGCTGCCTCAGAATCACCTGGTTCAGGTGGTACTGGCCCACAATCTCAGTGTCGCTGTACTGTTCAAAGGTGGTGCGGGCACGGTACCACCTGTTCCGGGCATACCACCACTGGGCACTTCCACAGCTGCGCCGCCCAGCCACCTGCCTCCTCACACCTCTCATTACTGCCTCCATCTGGAATATTGCACTGGCCATGGCCCAGCCTGTCTGACCCCCCCCCCGTGGCTGTCTCCCTGGGCTTCCCCGGCTTTATGCTGCTGCTTGGGCCCCTGTACTGGGTGCACTTCTGTGTTGGGGACCCACATGCACGGTCTGGCCTGCCCACAGGCTCGGCCTGGGTCACACACTCTGTCCCACTGCCCACTGCACCTCCTGCCTTTGTGACTGTCCTGCACCCCTGCTGCTGTCCTGCCTGGCCAATAGCCCTCACCCTGTCACTGTCTCACAGTGTCTCTGTCCCTCACTCTGTCTCTCTCTCAATCTCTCTCTCCCTCTCTCACCCCTGCTTCTCTGGGTGCAAGCTGCCATCCCATGCTTGCTCCATCCTTTTATAGGCTCAACTTTGCTCCGCGCATGTCTCTGTTGCTCCGCGCCTGCGCCATCGGCCTGCCGTTGAATATCGCACTGCGCTGTTTATTCATGGCTACGCCCCCTGTACTTGTGCTTGCATTCACTAGGGTTGCGCATTGGCACACTGTGATTTGCACTGCACATTGTCACCCACTGAATATCGCTCTTTGGCGCATATCCACTGTTGCGCTGGCGCATCTTACTTACGCCTTGCGCAACTGCTTTGAATATCCCACCCCATGAGTTTCATGAAATTTTGTGAAGTTTTCTTGAAATTCTTTAATTGGTCATAACTCAATCAGTCTTCTAAATAGAGATCTGCAATTTGGTATGCATATGATTTGGAAGTCCTAGAGGGTTGCCACATTTCATGACATTTTGATGAAGGGTGGGGAAGTCATAGGGCTCATAGTCTCCAATTTTTTAATCATTTTAAACATTTGTGAAATATTCCAAATTCTTTAATTGATCATACCTTGGTCAGTCTTATAGTCAGAAATCTAATATTTGGCATGAAAATTGCCTGTATGGGGCCCTAAAAGGATGGCAAGTTTCATGACATTTAAATGAGGGACAGATAAGTTATAGGAGCTCAACATTTGGCAATTCATTAATCATGAAAATGTCATAACATTTGTTGAACCTTTTTATTAGCCATAACTCAGTCAGTCCCAAATATTGAGACCTGAGATGTGGCAAGCAAATAGTTTGTACATGGCCCTGAAAGTATGTCAAGTTTCATGACATATGGATGAAGGGCAGGGAAGTTATAGGAGCTCAAAGGCTGGCAATTTATGAATCATATAAAAGTTTCTGAAACTATTTCTATGTTTACAACTTAGTCACCTTCAGAGCTAGATAACTGAAAATGTATATGCATACTTTCTAGGACGAGTCTTAGAAACTGCTAAATAGTTATAGAATCATAGACTCATAGAAACTTGACAACAGAAAAAGACCACACTGGTCCATCTAGTCTGCACCTTGCCCCCTCCCCTACTCAACCCCCTTCCTCATGCCCACCCTCCTCCCATTCAGCCCCATATATCACGCCTTCTTGAATCTCTCCACCATTTCAGCCCCCACCACCTCCTCTGGCAGACCATTCCAGGCCTCCACCACCCTCTCCAAGAATAATCGCCCCCTCACGCTGCCTCTGTATCTTCCACCCTGCAGTCTGAGACTATGCCCTCTAGTTCTAGCCCCCTCCATCTTTCTAAGTAAACACCCTTCCTTTACCTTGTTGATCCCCTTCACGTATTTAAAAGTTTCAATCATGTCCCCTTTTCCCTTCTAGTCTCCAGCATGTACAGGTCCAGTTCCCTACACCTCTGCTTATTTGTCTTCCCCTTGCATACACTGCACCATCTTGGTTGTCCTTCTCTGAACCCTCTCTATCCACTCAATGTCCTTGTGCAGGTGTGGTCTCCAGAACTGGACCTCATACTCTAGGTGCAGCCTCACCATGGCTTTATAGAGGGGCATTAGTACTTCCTTCTTTCTACTCATATTGCCCCTGCCTATGCATGCCAACATTCCATTTGCCTTCCCCACCACCCTGCTACATTGGTAACCTACCTTGAGGTTGGATGAAACTATAATCCCCAGATCCCTTTCCTGTTTAGTTACTCTGATATCCTCCCCTCCTATGGTGTATCCTGTTCATGGGTTCCTACACCCTACGTGAATCTCAGCACAATTTTTGGCATATTATTTCAGTTGCCACATCTTTGACCACTCCTGTAATGCCTTCAGGTCCAGCCTCATGTCCTCCACTCCTCCTGGGGTGTCCACCCTATTACAGATTTTTGTATAATCGGCAAATAGGCACACTCACCCACTCAGTTCCTCCACTATATCACTGATGTAAATGTTAACAAGCATTTGTCAATACCAAATGTTGTCTCGCTGGCATTGGCATTGGTAGTGCAGGAGTTAGAGATGCGTAATAGGAAATGGCAGTGAACTATTGAACTGACGCCAACCCTACCCCCACCCTGCAGAGACTGACAGGTGTTGGGGTGTGCCTTTGGGTCATCAGCTATAACGTTCATGCCATTTCACCTCACTCTACCCTGTAGACACTGACAAGTGTCGTAGTGTGCTTTGGGGTCTTTGGGCCTTATACTTACCCCATTCCATTAGGAAATACGCCAAGATGGATGCAGTATAGGAGAATGGAGTGAACTTTGGGGCCAAACACTCCAAGGCACACCTTGATGCCTGTCACTGGCTGCAGGGTGGGGGTGGGGGTGGAATGACGTGAGCATTACAGCCGATGATAGAAAGTCACACCCCTGACACCTGTCAATCTCTACATGGTGGGGTGTTACACTTGGAAACCCTAATGCCGTAGGCAATTGTTGGTATTCTCACTCCAAATGTTCAACATGGACTTTTTGTGACCCCACCTCATGAAGAGCGGCACTTTCAGTTTGTTAGCCGGAAGGTGATTATGCACAGTGACTGCGCCACTTGACGCAACAGGTATGAAAACACATTTTGGGCGGGATGTGAAAAATGATGACTGAATTGTTCATGACGAGGTATAAAAAAATGGCAAAGTTGAAAATCTGGAGTGAAAATATGAAAAATTGAAGTCATGAGCATGCATAGAAACTGTGCAATGCACGTCCGTAATCCAATTATATTTGGGATTTTTTTAACCACATTTTCAACATAAGCATTTTGGGACCTCCCCTCATGAACAGTGGCACTGTGATTTTGTTAATCTGTCTCAAAAGTTGATTTCCCACAGCGACCACGTCGTTGTACACCACAGGTGCAAAAACACATTTCAGCCAGGATGTGAAAAATGACATCTGCACTGTTCATAAGTAGGTGTGAAAAAATGCTAGTGTTGAAAATCTGGCATGAAAGTATTGCAAATTTGCGAAGTTACAAGGGTGTGTGGAAACTGTGCAATGCAGGCTTGTAACACAGTCATTTTATGAACTTTCATCACCAAACTTTCAACACAGGCATTTTAGGACCTCTGCTCATGAACAGTGTCACTGTCATTTCTTAATCTGTCCCTAAAACTGATTTCCCACAGCGACTGTGCTATTCTGCGCCAGAAGTGTGAAAACACATTTCGGCCAGGATATGTAAAATGACAGCAGTACTATTCATAAGGAGGTGTGGAAAATGTTGAAAATCTGGAGTGAAAATATTACAAATTCATGAAGCGTGTATGGAAACTGCGCAACGCATGCTCGTAAAACATTCATTTTTTTTTTTTTCACCAAATTTGCAACATAGGCCTTTTGAGAGCCCACCTCATGAACAGTGGCACTGTAATTTCATTAATCAGTCCCGAAAGGTGATTCCGTGCAGTGACCACAAAATCACCTTTCTGGACTGAATAATGCCATGACAATGACTGAATTCATGAGGAGGGGTCCCACTAACCCCACGCTGAAAATTTGCTGACAAAATTCCCAAAAATGCCCGAGATATGTACCAAAGTTTAAAAAACATATTTATGCCATTATACAGCTTACCAGCATTTCTTCAGTTCACGGTCAGCTTTGAAGAGTGCAGACATGTTCCCGGTCCACCGAAGATCATTGCACTGTGCTCTCAAGGTAAGTATGGGGTGTGGGGGTGTGGGGAGGCAGGGTGCACAGAGGGTGGACGCAGTTTGGGGTAGGGGCCACCGAACTCAACGAGGGACCGTTTTCTGTTCTACAGGTTTTAAAAAAAGGAAAACATTGCAGAAAGGATTTTTTTTTTTTTACAGGGACATTTGGCACACTGGGGTGGGCTCCCAGCATGCCACCTGAGTGTTTTGGGGGGGGCTGTAGCCGACGGGGGATTGGGCACCCCCCCTCAGCACACAACAAATGGGGGGGACATTATGCTGATGAGGAGTGGGCTCCCCCGTCGGCAGATTGAACTGGGAATGGGGACTGAAGCCGATGGGAATTGGGCCACCTGTCGGTGAAAAGACTATTGGGGGGTGCATGATGCCGAGGGGGATTTGGAACTCCCTCAGCACACAACTGAAATGGGAGGGGGGCATTATGCCGACAGGGAGTGGGCTCCCCTGTTGGCACAAGAACTGGGTGGGGGGAAGCCGACAGGGGGATTAGGCACCCCTGAAGTTGGCATTGTGGCAGGCGGTGGCAGTCACTGCCGCCATGTTTATTGGAATACTTCACCAGGAAGGGCATGTCGGGTGGCGTATTATTGTGCCACTGCATGACGAGCTTGCCTCTCACTGCAGTGGCACTTTTCTTAGCTGTGGTGACCACTTTACACATTGCTGGTGTCAGCGCCTGCATGCTGGCTTACTGGGGAATGAGGGACGCACCTGTTGATGTGTGCCCTGCATTCACCCACAGTGACTGCACCTCCAAATCTGCTACTACTGCAAGATGTTGGCTGGTGCGCAAACGCGAGCCAACATAAAAAGGAGGGGTCCCAGTACTGACCCCTGGAGTACTTCACTCATCACCTCCTTTCCCAGAGTATATCCCATTTAGCTCCACTCTCTGGCTTTTGCCCGCCAACCAGTTTTCACCCACCTGGTTATTTTCCCTCCCACCCCTACTCTTTCCAGCTTGCTTTTTTTTTTTCAATTGTTTAACCAGGAGTGGCACACTAAGCTGAAAGCTTGTTTACAGGTGTGACCTGGAAGCACAGGGAAGTTAAGTGACTTGCTCAGGGTCACACATTATGCAAGTGGGGGCTGTGGAATTCAAACCCAGGTCTCCAGATTTGCAGCTCAGAGCCTTAAACCACTGCGCCATATTGCCTCCTGATTACCAACCTTCTGTGAGAGACGGTGTCGAAGACCTTACTGAAGTCCAGGTAGACTATGTCCACCCCCCCTTCCTGGTCAACCACCCATGCCACCCAATTGAAGAACTCAATTAGGTTCGTCTGGCATAACTTTCCCTTAGTGAAGCCATGCTGCCTGTTATCCTGCAAGTCACTCCTCTCCAGGTAGTCCACCATCCTCTACTTGATTAGCATGGTCATGACCTTCTCCACCACCGAGGTAAGGCTGACCAGGTGACAGTTCTACGTCACCTCCCTACTACCTTCTTGTGCAAAGGCACCATGTTCGCCCTCTTTCAGTCCGACGGTACCTTCCCCGATCCCAGGGACAAGTTGAACAGCTTCGTCAGTAGGGCGGCCAACTCCTCTGTCAGTTCTCTGATCACTCTGGGGTGCAACCCATCCAGCCCCATTGCCTTATCCACCTTAAACCTACCTAGTTCCTCCATGACCCTGGCAACACTGAATGCGTTCGGATCCACCCTGCAGCCCTCCTTTCCCCTCTCTGACCTCTGGTCCCCTGCCCTCTTCCTCCTTTGTGAATACCGAGCAGAAGAACTTATTCAACTCTTCTGCTTTTTCACCATCCCCTAGCAGTTGCATACTGCCTTCTGTCCTCAGCCCCATAATCCCCTGCCTCGTCTTTCTCCTTTCCCTCACATATCTAAAAAATGTTTGTCTCCCCTTTTGGCCTGGTTTGCTCTTGTCTCTTCAGTATCTGCTTTTGCCCTCGTTATGTCTCTTGAAAGCTCTCCTCCTGTCCCTGACCGCCCCTGCCACCTTACTTGTAAACCAAGGTAGTCTCCTTTTTCTGCTGTTCTTAACCTTCTTTACGCACCTTTCCATGGCTTTCAGTACCCATCCTTTAATAGTTTCCCATAAGTCCTCCACCTCCCCATATTTTCTGTTCCCACCAGGTTTTCCCTCACTATCTTTTTCATCCTGTTGAAGTCTGTGCCCCTGAAATCCATAACAGTACTGCTGGTCTGGTTGAACTCCAGTCCTGCCCTTACCCTGAACCTTACAGTCCTGCGGTCGCTGGTGCCCGAGGCGTCTCCCACCTGCACCTCCTCCACAATCTCCCCATTTGTCAGGACCACGTCCAGCAGGTTGTTGCCCCTTGTTGGCTCCCTAGCTAGTTGCTGTAAGAAAAAAACCCTGTACTATCTCTAGAATCTCCCTGCTCCTGGTTGATGTTGCATTGGAGATGCCCCATGCTATGTCCAGGAGGTTTAGGTCCCCCACCAGCAGCAGTTCCTCTTTGAGGGCCATTCACATGACTGCTTGTATCAGCTATCTATCTGCTTCCTCCCCTGCGTAGGAGGTCTGTATACTACCCCCAGCTGCAAGGATTCTCCAGTCCATCTGTCCAGTGTCACCCACAGTAGCTCAGTCTCCCCATCTTCCTCTTGCCCCTTGGTTACTTTGATATCATCTTTGATGAATAATGCAACCTACCCCCTTCCTACCCACCTGTCTCTTCTAAATTGTCTGTACCCTGGTATAGTAGTCTCCCAGGTGTGACGCTTTTTCCACCAAGTCTCGATTATCGCTACTATATCCATTCCTTCATCCCCCCCACGATGGCCTGTAAGTCCCCCATTTTGTTCCCTAAGTTCCTGACATTGGATACTAAGCCCACCGTCCCAACTATCCTCTGATACCCTTTTGCCTACCATTCTCTTACTATCCTGGGGGGAGGCTGATAGACCCCCATTTCTCCTCTCTGGTGGTGTGGATTTTCACCTAACCCCCCCACCCCGATGAAGTAATTTAAATTATACGTTTTCTCAAAGAACTCTCCCATCTTACACTTTAGTACAGCCCCTCCCTCCCTATTCAGGTGCAGTCTGTCCGGGGCAAATAGGCTCTCATCTTCCAATGTAGATCCCCAGTCCCCACTAACTCATACCCCATCTTCCTGCACCATCCCATCAGCCATTTATTAAAGTCCACAATCTTCCGCCTTCTTGCAGTACTCATTTTTGGCACGGGCAGCACTTCTGAAAAGGCCACTGACTGGAACCCTAGGCTGCTACAGTACTTAGCAAGCTCCCTGAATCATGCCTGTATCTCCAGCAGGCTATTCCCCTCCAGATCATTTATTCCAAGGTGGAGCACTAGGTGTGTTTTCCCATCCTACTGCTTCCCCCATGAGGGGAATGTAGTGCCTTACCTCCAGCACTGTCATACCTGGCAGGCACTCAACCTAAACTGCACTGCTCTTGTCCCTCTTGGCCCCCATCTGATTCCCTTTAGTACTGCATCCCCATCAAGTAGGACCCTGCTCCCCTTAGCCATCTGCTTGTATTGCTCTTCTAATCCTCCCTTAGCTCCTTGTATTAATAGTTCTTCCTTCTTTTCAGTGCCCCTATGCCTACCCCATCCCCTGAGTGCTGTTTACCACCTGCGCTCCACCCACCCAATTTCCTGTGTGAGGGTTTTCTTCTCATCCACCTGCGCCTGCCTCTCTCTCCTTGAGCCCTCCCCTTTGTCCTGCTATCCCCTGAGTTCTGACTGACTTTCCTGGTGAGCTGAAAACTCCCTCTTGGCCCACTTGGTTTGGCCCCCTCCTCTCCTTTGTTTGCCGTCTTTTCCCCCTTTGTGGTCAACCCTCTCCAGGGAGTGCCTGCCCCATGCCCTTTCCCTGAATTTTACTGCCCACTTGGTTCTTTCCCAAAGGGGAGTCCCTCATTTCTTCTCCCACTCAACATATTTTCTTGCCCTGAGGCCTCCTCACCTCCCTTCTCCTGCTTCTGTTCTTCTTCTTTATGTGTCCCCAGGGGTGCAAATCTGTTACCTACAGGTAGCTCTATGTCCACTGACTGCATCCTGCTGACTGATGTGCCCCTCCTTAATTCCCACCTTTGTACCTATGTGCAGGCTTTGCCCCTTTGAACCTAATCTCCTGCCATTCCCCTAGGTCCTTTTTGTGTAACTCGCCTCCTTTACCTGATCTGCATGAGTTAGTTCATTATGTAAATTGTAAGTTACAGGAGTTCAAAATTTCACAGTTTCATTATTTGCTAAATTGTGAGAACATTTTCAAAAATATGTAGATGTTTATAGCTCCACTGCTATTGCAAGTATACACTCAAACTTTGGCATGCATACACAATGTAAATATGTCCTGGAATCTAATTAGGCTGGATAAATGTGGCTTAGTATACTTTTGAAATTATTAACTGGCAAAATGTGCTCAAAAATTCATGGATGCATAATAGGTAATGCCACTAGAATGCCACTGGTGGAATTTAATTTTCACAAAGCACTTATCACCACTGAATCAATCTGAACTAGCATCACAGTCCTGCAATGCCCCTCCAACACTCCTGTGACAGTGATGCCCAGCATCATGCTCCATCATGAATCACCTTACCTGCACTAGCATCATGGCCCTGCAGTGCCCCTCCAACACTCCTGTGACAGTGATGCCCAGCATCATGCTTCATCATGAATCACCTTACCTGCACTAGCATCATGGCCCTGCAATGCCCCTCAAACACTCCTGTGACAGTGATGCCCAGCGTCATGCTGCATCATGAATCACCTTACCTGCACTAGCATCATGGCCCTGCAATACCCCTCCAACACTCCTGTAACAGTGATGGACAGCATCATGCTCCATCATGAATCACCTTACCTGCACTAGCATCACGACCTGCAATGCCCCTCCAACACTCCTGTGACAGTGATGCCCACCATCATGCACCATCATGAATCACCTTACCTGCACTAGCATCATGGCCCTCCAATGCCCCTCCAACACTCCTGTAACAGTGATGCCCGGCTTCATGCTTCATCATGAATCACCTTACCTGCACTAGCATCATGGCCCTGCAATGCCCCTCAAACACTCCTGTGACAGTGATGCCCAGCATCATGCTCCATCATGAATGACCTTACTTGCACTAGCATCATGGTCCTGCAATACCCCTCCAACAATCCTGTAACAGGGATGCCCAGCATCATGCTCCATCATGAATCACTTTACCTGCACTAGCATCATGGCCCTGCAATACCCCTCAAACACTCCTGTGACAGTGATGCCCAGCATCATGCTGCATCATGAATCACCTTACCTGCACTAGCATCATGGCCCTCCAATGCCCCTCCAACACTCCTGTAACAGGGATGCCCGGCTTCATGCTTCATCATGAATCACCTTACCTGCACTAGCATCATGGCCCTCCAATGCCCCTCCAACACTCCTGTAACAGTGATGCCCGGCTTCATGCTTCATCATGAATCACCTTACCTGCACTAGTATCATGGTCCTGCAATGCCCCTCCAACACTCCTGTGACAGTGATACCCAGCATCATGCTCCATCATGAATCAACTTACCTACACTAGCATCATGGCCCTGCAATGCCCCTCCAACACTCCTGTGACAGTGATGCCCAGAATCATGCTCCATCATGAATTCCCTTACCTGCACTAGCATCATGGCCCTGCAATGCCCCTCCAACACTCCTGCCACAGTGATACCCAGCATCATGCTCCACCATGACTAAAGATAGCCAGATGCTTTTGTCACTATGGCCGAGATCACAACCAGTTGTAAGACTTTTCATCACTTGATGCCACTGTTTTCAAATAGTAAAAATATACATTGTTATCCAGAGGGTTGTTAAAGAGTCAGCAGGTGGCATTGTACAGAAACAATGCTGTACATGCATGGGCTACCACAAGTCATTAACTCAGTGTGCTTTAGTGGTTAGCTGTCACGTTGCAAGAAGACAGGCTAAAGCGCAGTGATGTCCATGACTGTTCTTCATGGTTCATCATCACTCAAGATAGTAACCTGACACTTGGCACCACTATACTTTTTATTACGGAACCTCCTATGACTGCTACCTTATTACCACTTTACTCAGCCTTCCTCTACAATGGCAACTGAAGTGTATGACTGGGCAAAATGTATGGACATGGCTTCGACAAAAGTCACAACATTCCACAATTTCACAAAAGCTCCTGAAATTCAGCTTTAATTACTGATGTCATTGTGATATCTTTGGCTGCTTATAACTTGGTCAGCCTTTGAGCAAGAGATTAGAGAGCTGATACACACACAGCCTCTTTTTTTTTCTATATTGTTTTTTTTTTTTCTCCTGGCTGGCAGCTCATCTCTTAGAGATATACCCTGTTCACAAAGATATATAATCACACTGAACCCAACCATCATTCAGTTGTCCTCCTGTTTCTTTCCCCACATTTATTCCCTCCCACCTCCCCTGGTGGGGGTGGTGCCTCTATCAGTCTTGCACGGCCGCAGCTTCCCGTAAGGCAGGAGCAAGCTCCCTGGCCCAGCTTCAGGGTTGCTGTGTTGGTGGAATCTGCTGCCAACCCTCCTCAGCTGAGATGCACTCTTGAGTGGCATCTGTCTTGTCCATGGCCTGACTCCCAACCTGACTTCCTGGGCTCGCTTCCAAACCTGGTTCGTCAGCAGGGCAGCATGAGACTTTGCTCCTGGACCGTGGGGGTGACCTCAAAGCTTAATATCTGGGGTCCATGAACCTAACAAAATTGGTGATATTCCATTCTCTAGTTTTAAAGCTATAGGGACTTAAAATCCATCACTTTACATAACTGTGAAAAGTAATTTTATAAATTCTGAACGTCTGGAGGCTTATAACTCAGTCATCCTTAAAGATAGAGATCTGAAACTTAATTCATTTCTGTGTGGAATGTGGGAGAGGCTTCATGCCAAATATGTTGCAATTGTGACAAACACTATTTATATTAGACATAAATAATTTAAGTCTCTATTCTGGTGAAATTGTATGACATTTTCATGGAAATTTCACATTATTTCACAGAAACAAAATCATAATTTTGCCAGAATTTCTCCAGCATAAGACAAACTTCACCCAGCTCTACACAATACTTTTCTGTGTCTACTCAGACTAAAACACTGACATGTGGCATGATAAGCTCCCTGTTATTTTGGTGTGATTTTTTGATGAGTAACCGGGGAAGAATGGGGTGTGATTTCCGGTTATGCCCATTTGTGTTTCCAGAACTGGTCATAACCGCTCACTTGAAACCCTGAAGAGGAGTAGCTGCCTCAGCGGCCTGTTTCAAAAATGTGTCTGCGGCAGACATCTGCACTGCCACCACCTGGACTTCCGTTCATACCTTCACTAAACACTACTGTTTGGACGTTGCCTCTCGCCATAGAGCAGGCTTCGGGCTGGCTGTTCTGCAAGGCCTCTTATCTTGAGGCTTACACAGCTAGAACTGCTTCTTGGAGTAGTTTTCCTCCTCCGGTGCCTCTCTTTGTTCCAGACTGCTTGGGATTCAGTCCTATTTGTAATTACCTACTGCAACAGCCCTCTTGAGTAAGATAGTACAGCTACGTAAGAACTTACCATAACAGTAGATCTTCAAGAAAGGCTCTTGCAGTAGGCAATACCTTCCCGCCCTCCATCCCTTAGGCCTTTTCAGCTCCTTTTCAGAGAAATATCCGCTTCTCTCGTCCGACCTTTCTGGCCTAGAGTAGGGAAAAGAACTGGAAGGAGGTGTCAGGGACCGCCCTTTATACCGACGTTGCATGACGCCGGTTACCTGACGTAGGGGCGGTCCCTTGCCAGGGACTGCTAGCTAGAAATTTTTCCATGGGGTCCTGCCGCCTGCTGCTTCCATGACTGGGAAAAAGAACTCTGGTCCAGAATGAAGTAGAACAATCCTTATATTGGGGCTAAGTAAAATGAAGGGCCAGACATGCACACTAGGCCCACTTAGCTCCACACCCCTGGACAGGTGTGCGATAGCTGTCATTCACAAATGCTGGCCACCTCTGGGTGCCTGTCTGTGGCTTTGCTCTCTCAGGTGACCATGATTGCAGGAGGTGGATGGAGGGCACAGGAGGGCATCCAGTTGGATGCCGGTCCTGCTCCTGTAGTGGATTTACTTTTTTTCACAGAGCAGGGGATTGCTGGATGGTGCAGAATGGTATAGTTTAAAATAGACTGATGAGTGCCTGAATGTCTTCTTCCACCCATCCCAGGGGACTGGGGCAGAACAGTAAGGTGGTATTCCATTCCACTGCAGCCAACGGCTGTAATCTGCTGGGAGCCTGGGAGCACACAACGGATATGGCAGGGTCCCTGCTGCTGTATTCTGTGCCCCCTCACCCAGTACTCCACGTCCTCATGAAAGGTGGTGAGTGTGGGCATGTCCCCAGACACAACCTTGGACCATCCAATGGTGTAACTGTACAAACTGCCAGGGGATCAAGTGCAGACTGGATCTATGTCCCTTCTATGAGTGCTGACAGAGGTCCATAGGACCCCCCCCCCATGCACAGCATTCTAACTTAGGTTTGCCTATGTACCATGGATCTGCGGCACATAAACAACCTGCACTTCAATGCATAGGCCCCATTGTGCACATGGGCTGTTTGTGCCACTTGTGCATTGAATCAAGTGTAAAGACAATGGCATTGCCCACTGATGAATAAGTGTCAGATATTTATTGTTGTTTTGCAAGCAGCACACAACGGCAGCAAAAATGTAAAGGATTTGTGCTGTTTGTTGACATTGAGCCACTGTAGGTTATTAAACACACACCATCTCAATAGCTGAGCTTGAGCAAGGTAATTAAAAGGATGACTGACATGTGTCTTGCACTTAAATCCTATTTCCGAACACGTGAACAACATACAACCAAGGTGAAGCTGATCACAAAGAGACTAGACTGTCACAAAGTGAAGCTGGCATTTTACTTCCTGCAATGTGCAGTACAGCCTCTGCACAAGTTTAATGTTCAGATGCGGAGCAGAGAAAGACAGTTCTTGAGTCTCCATGCTGACATCTGCAAAACAATACAGATTTATCCTATCAGAGTACTAAAGACAATAGCAGCATAACAGTTGCTACCATCTGCCTCTGAGTCTGTGCTACAAGAAGAAGAAAATGTGCTGCAACAAAGTGAAATTTGTGTCGGCCTAGAAGAAGAGAAACATAACATAGAAACATAGATTTTGATGGCAGATAAGGACCGCTTGGCCCGCCTAGTCTGTCCATTTCTCCTACCTAGTTAACCAACAGCCAATTTCTTCCTACCCCCCCAAGAATTGCCTTATGTCTGTCCCAGGCATTCTTGAATTCCCCCACTGTTTTTGACCCCATGACCTCCTCAGGAAGGCTGTTCCATGTGGCCACCACCCTCTCTGTGAAAAAATACTTCCTCACATTGCCCCTGAGCCATTCCCCCTCTATCTTCAAATTGTATCCCCTTGTTCTTGCACATCTTTTTTTCTGAAAGATGCTACCCTCTTGGACTTTGTTGATTCCCTTGAGGTACTTAAAAGTTTCTATCATGTATCCCCTCTCCCTCCTTTCCCCAAGGCTATACATATTAAGCTCTTTTAGTCTCTCCTCTTATGGCTTTTCTTGCAGACCCTGCACCATTTTAGTTGCCCTCCTCTGGACTGCCTCCATCCTGTCTATGTCTTTGCGGAGATGGGTCTCCAGAACTTCACGCAGTACTCCAGATGGGATCTCACCAATTGTCTGTACAGAGGGATAACAACTTCCTGTTTTCTACTGGTGATGCCTCTCCCTATACATCCCAGTATCCCCACAGCCATCCCTACTGCCCTCACATTGCTTGCTAACCTTTAGGTCATCTGAAATGAGTACCCCCAGGTCCCTTTCCATTTTTGTTGTTGTTACTACCCCCATTGTGTACTTTTCCCCGGGTTTTTGTTTCCCAGGTGCATTACTTTGCACTTCTTTGCATTGAATCTAAGCTGCCATACTTCTGACCATTCCTCCAACTTTGCCAAGTCCCTTCTCATCCTTTCCTGCTCCCCTTGTGTATCAACCCTGTTGCACATCTTTGTGTCATCTGCAGAGACATACTTTTCCTTCCAGTCCCTCTGCAATGTCACTTATAAAGACATTAAAAAGGACCGGACCCAGTACTGAACCCTGCGGTAGCCCACTAGTAACCACCCTTTCTTCAGAGTGGACTCCGTTTACTATTACCCTCTGTGTCCTGTTGTCCAGCCAATGTTTTACCCAGGCTACCACCCTGGGACCCACTCCCAGGCTGTCTAATTTGTTTATTACTCTTTTGCGTGGGACTGTGTCAAATGCCTTACTAAAGTCTAGGTAGGACATGTCCACAGCCCTTCCCTGGTCTACTACTTTGGTCACCCAGTCAAAGAAATCTATTAGATTCATCTGACATGACCTTCCCGCTGTGAATCCATGCTGCCTTGGGTCTTGTGCTCTACTGGCCTCTAGGTACTCAACAATTCTTTTCTTCAGAAGTGATGCCATCATTTTCCCTACCACTGAGGTCAAACTAACAGGTCTATAGTTTCCTGCCTCTGTCTTGCTCCCACTTTTGTGAAGGGGATTCACATCTGCCCTGCTCCAGTCCTCAGGTACCACACCATCCTCCCATAATTTGTTGTAAAGGGTTGTCAGTGGAGTCACTATTTCTCCCCTTAGTTCTTTTAGAATTCTGGTGTGAATCCTCCTTCTCTGAGATCCTGCCAGTCTGGGAGAGTGGGGCAGATGGACGGAAGGTCAGAGAAGAGGAGATGGGGAGCTAAACATGTGGCTCAAGAGCTGGTGCCAGGAAAAAGGACGCAAATTTGTAGGTAGATGGCAACAGTTTGGGGAGCAAAAGTTCTTTAAATTCGATGGACTGCATCTGACTAAGGATGGAGTCAGTGCATTGGAGCAGAAGTTTGACGTCTTTGCAGAATATTTAAACTAGCAAATGGGGAAGGGTGCAGCACCCCATACATCAAATGGGAAGAACACCCATCCCCCCTCAGCTAGTGATAAAACAGGAGTTCAGCATGTGCGTAGTTCATTTGCATCATCAGGTAAGGAAAAAGGTCTGGCTCCCCATACGACACACAGGGGAAACATCGAACCTCACCTAACAACTAACGCACCGAAATCTGGCAAATGAAAAATCATGTACGCAAATGTTCGCAGTCTTGGAAACAAGATCCCAGACCTGGAGGCAACAATGATAGAGGCTAAACTGGACATAGTAGCCATTAGTGAGACATGGTTCACCAGCAACCACACTTGGGAGACTTCAGTACCCGGCTATGTACTGTTCAGAAGAGACAGAGGTTCAAAAACAGAGGGTGGAGTGGCCCTTTATGTCAATGAAAATATCAAAGCTACAGAAATTCAGAATACACATAAGGAGCCAGAAGAACTGTGGGTCACCCTGGAAACAGGAAATGGGACTGCCATACGAACTGGGGTTCTCTACAGGCCTCCAGACCAGGGGAGGACATAGACACATTATTGTTAGAAGATATACAAAACATAACTGCTAAAGGGGAGGTTCTGATAATGGAAGACTTAATGGGAGACTTCAACATGCCAGATACAGATTGGTCAATACCAGCAGGAACATCTGCCAGAACTAGACACATAGTGGATTCCCTGCAGGGGGAGGGCCTCAAACAACTGGTAGAGCAACCCACAAGAGACAAGGCTATCCTAGATCTAGTGCTGACTAACAGGGAAAGGATCACAGCTCTCCAGGTAGAAGGTCACCTGGGGGCCAGTGGCCATCACATGGTATGGTTCAATTTGGCCACTAGAACTAAATCATCCCATTCCAAGGCAAAAATATGGGACTTCAGAGGAGCTGACTTTGACAAGATGGCCAACAGAGTTAAGCTAGCCCTTACAAGAAGAAATACAGGTGAGGGGGTACAGGCAAATTGGGCAAGCATTAAGGGTGCAATACTTGAAGCAACATCCCATTGTGTTAGAGAGAAAAGCAAGAGCAAAAGAAGAAGGAAACCAGTTTGGTTCTCAAGAACAGTAGCAGAAAAGGTCAAAGCCAAAAGGCTGGCCTTCAGGAAATAAAAGGAAACGCAGTTGGACAAAGATAGGGAGGCATACCAAACTTCCCTAAGGGAAGCAAGGAAGACAGTAAGGCAGGCAAAGGCTCAAACCGAGGAAACACTAGCACAAACAGTAAAAGAAGGTGACAAGACTTTCTATAGATGCATTAGTGAAAGGAGAAAGTCCAGAGGGGGTATTGCTAAGATCAAAGGGGATAAGGGGGAGTGTGAGAAGGAGGACCAAGGAAAAGCATCTATCCTATATAGATACTTCTGCTCAGTATTTACTGAGGAAAAGATAGGGCAGTGCCCACAGCTCAGCACCATGGACACAGGGGGGAAGGAGGTGTGTACTAATCCTGTCACAAAAGAAAGGGTCCTACAAGAGCTCAATAAGCTCAGGGTGGACAAGGCAATGGGACCTGATGGCATACATCCTAGGGTACTAAATGAGCTAAGGGTGGAACTAGCAGAGTCATTATCAGAACTGTTTAGTGAGTCTCTGAGCATAGGAGAGGTCCCAGAAGACTGGAGAAGGGCTCATGTGATCCTGCTCCACAAGAGTGGTAGCAGGAAGGAGGCAGGGAACTACAGACCAGTCAGTCTTACCTCAGTAGTGAACAAGATTATGGAGGCACTTCTTAAGGAAAGGATAGTGCAACACCTGGAATCCTTAGGAGCACAGGATCCAAGGCAGCGTGGGTTTACAACAGGAAGGTCCTGTCATACTAATCTCATAGATTTCTTTGACTGGGTAGCCAGAGTGGTGGACCAAGGGAAGCAGTTGATGTCGCCTACCTTGACTTCAGCAAAGCTTTCAATACTGTTCCACATAGAAGATTGATTAATAAGCTGGGTAGGCTCAGGCTGGGTCAGAGGTTGGTCAACCAGGTGGCAAACTGGTTGGCGGGCAGAAAACAGAGAGTGGTGGTAGACGGTATACAGTCAGAAGAGATGCAATTCACAAGTGGAGTACCTCAGGGATCAGTCCTGGGGCCTGTCCTCTTCCATATCTTCATCAGTGACATTGCAGATGGACTGGAAGATAAGGTTTGTCTGTTTGCAGATGACACCAAGATCTGCAACAGAGTAGATGATCCAGATGGGGTGGGAAGAATGAGAAGAGATCTGGATAAACTGGCAAAGTGGTCTGAAGAGTGGCAACTGGGGTTTAACGCAAAGAAGTGCAAGATCATGCACATAGGGAAGAGAAACCCTGAAGCCACCTATAGTTTGGGAGGGGAGTTGCTGGCTATCACAAGGGAAGAAAGAGACTTGGGTATCATCATCATTACAGATGACCTGAAATCATCCAAGCAGACCACTAAAGCAGTAGGTAAGGTTAGAGGGATGTTGGGGTGTATTAGTAGGGGTATCACAAGTCATAAGAGGGAGTTAATAATCCCTCTTTACAAGACACTGGTTAGGCCCCATCTGGAGTACTACATGCAGTACTGGAGGCTGCACCTGCACAAGGACATTAACAAAATGGAGGCAGTCCAGAGGTGGGCAACCAAAATGGTGCAGGTACTGCTTCAGAAAACATATGAGGACAGATTAACGGAGCTCAATATGTATACCTAAGAGCAAAGGTTGGAGAGAGGTCTTATAATCAAAACATTCAAACATCTTAACGGCATTAACAAGGTGAAAGAGTCTAACATGTTTCAATATAAGAAAAATAGCAAGACAAGAGGACACAGCATGAGAAGAGAGGGAGGCCGATTAAAGGGTAATGTGAGGAAGTTCTTTTTCACAGAAATGGTAGTGGATGTACGGAATGGCTTATCTCAGGAAGTGGTGGATATGAATACAGTGCAGGGCTTCAAACAGGCATAGGATAGGCATAAGGGAGCAATAAAGATGAGTATGAAGAGATAGGCTATTGACAGAGTAAAGACCTATAGCACATTCATAAGGTAGAAAAAATAGGCAGACTGGATGGGCCTTGCGGTCTTTATCTGCCATCAACTTCTATGTTTCTATGTTTCTATGAATCCTGTTAGGCCCCATTGCTTTGTTCACCAAGCAGAAACGTACATGGAGGAAAATGCGAATGACATCATGGGCACCATCATCGAGCAGAACTTTGTAAAAAAAAAAAGCATTTTACTTAGCGGTACTTATGAACATTTTCTCAATTATCCTCTTCTGAAAAGTGTTGCTGTTCTTTGAATCCTGCATTGAAAATTCACATTAGCAACTGTGATAGTGGATATTTGTACCCACCTCTGACTCTGCAGCTCATGGTCATGGCAAGAGGGAAGTCAGCTTTTGGATGAGTATTCAGTCTACCAGCTGCCTGAAATGTAGCAACGCATTAGTGACACAGATTCCTGCTTCTTGATATGTTGGCCTGCCATGTTCTCATCCACAGAACTCTGTGATTCAGCAGCCTTCAGAAAGTTAATGTTGAATGTAGTTTGCCTTCTACACTCCAGCAGCGAGAAGGAATGGGTATTTTGTATGGTTTGCAAAGTAAAGACTAAGCTAAGACAGTTACTCAGGCCCCCAAACTCAGAGCCGGCCATTCTCTGTAGTGATTTCCTCTTAGAACAGCCGATACTGCCTGAGGCTTGGGTCAAGTTATGCTCTTTCAGAAGGTCACCCTTGCAATACCAGGTCTCAGTTTTATGAGAACAGGGTCTTTCTCTGTCTCAGGTTGAAAGACTGACTTTCTCAGCACTAATCAGTAGCTTATCAAATGTGTGCATGTCATATTTATTTTTATTTAAAAAACATTTGATAACCAGGAGAAGCACACTGAGCTGAGGCTTGTTTCCAGGTGCAACCCGGTGGTGAGGGGGAGGGAGTTACAAACAGTACACATACTGTACATAGAACAGATACATGAGAATATTACATACAATTACATAATTTTGTACAAAGACTGTATTTACATTCAGTTGCGTATATACAGTTTTTACCATCAGTTACAGGAATACAATAATATATAGTCCAGAGGTTTCGAAGTTTATATTATATTATATTTGAAGTATATTTATCTATATCATTTTTTGGGGATTGGCATTTTCCTGACAGCCCTGCTGAGTGTATCGGCAATATGGAGCTCTCTTCCTGCTTTATATTCCACTTTCAAATCATTTTTGTTTTGCAGCTTCAACATCATGTGTTGAATTCTTGGTGGAGCAGTGTGCAACAGCTTCCTGAAAAGGCTCCCAAGTGGGCTGTGGTTCATTTCTACATGTACCCATTGTCTTCCATAAATGTGCTGATGAAACTTAGTGCAGCCACACACGATGATGAGCATTTCTTTTTCAATTTGTGTGCAGTTTCTTTCAACTTTATTGAGTGATCATGATGCAAATGCAACAGGTTGCCCTTCTTTTTTTTTTACTTTCTTTATTGCATTTTTTGATGGTGAACCAGCCATAATGTAGAGGTGAAATACAAACTTTTATGACAGAGCTCACACAATAATGTGAATGTTACAACTGAAGGAGTCCAGTAGCATCTCTCCCTCTATGTCACAGCAGTTAGTAAGTTAGTTTTTGTTGACCGGGTAAGTATACTAGACACATTCTGCCTATTTTCAGGCACAACCCGGGGGAGGGGGATATAGATGAATGCTAACTGACCTTGAACCAGATTAAGCTGTTGATGGTATTTTTTTTTTTTTTTAGTGAAACGAGGGAAATTCGGCCAGGACACTGGGGAAATTTCCCTGCTCTTTTTGAGAAGTGCCATGGGATCTTTAACATCCACGGCACCTCAGGAGTGCAGCACCCCCCTCATGCTGCACTATAGTGTCAATATTGGGATTTAACCCAAGTGCTTGGTGTTTTTGAAAGAACCCACAGCCTTCTGATCTCTCGGCCTCAAAGGTGAGTGTGCTACCTGCTGAGCCACTGATACTGATCGACACACAGGAGACTCTTATCTTCAAAATTTTGTAGTAGTCTAATAAAGTCCAGGAAGCCATATGATCGCACAAGGTAAGGGTCACTCACATACCAAAAAGTGTTACAGCAAAGACTCCCACCATATTAATACTGGTATAGTGCCCATAATCCAAAGAAAAGAAAAGCAGCAAAATGCAATTGCAAGGAACTACTAAAGCATACAGATAACTTTAGTTAACTATGATTGCTAGAAATAGAACTTAGAGACCCTGAATCTACAGGGTAAACATACTCTAACATTTAAGGGATCGCAGATTTAATCATAGTGTCATGTTTCAACATGAATCTCTATCTGCTAGCCCAATGGTGTCTTTATTTAAATTTAACTCCATAAACTGGGATGAGACAGATATGCCCAGCCTGCAACCCCCCCCCCCAAGTAAATAAATAAATAAATAAATGTTGCCGAGAGAGACAGGCACTTAGAAGAGAACTACATGGTGGGAACCACCACTTGCTGACAGTGCCATCTTGACCATACGATCAAGCTACCACAATATTGATCAGAAAGGCTTTAAATGCCCCTATCAGTTCCCCTGGTTCCACAACCCGGTACATACCCTGCCTCTAACAAAACAGGTGAAATAGTTACATCTCAGAATTGTACTTTCTACTATTAGAACTGCAAAAAAACAGAATTTAACCTGTCCTGTACAACTCAATTACAGCAGTTCGAGTTCAGGTGTCCAATTCAGCCTCTGACTGAGCCGCATTCACTCGAGCAGTAAATTCCCTGTCTGATCTTTTCAGTCAGCTAACCTGCATCTGCAGGATCAGAAAACAAATACGTCTTGCCTCCATAATGAATTTTCAGGCAAGCAGGTAGCAAAAGGTGGTGGTTAACCTCCAGCTCACGTAAAGCCAACCAAATGCCATCAAAGCTCTTTTGTCATGTTCTGGTGCTGAAGCTTAGATCCGGGAAAAAACTAATTGTTGCAGCTCCCAAGCTGGCTCCTTTAGATTGTTTTGCAGTCTAAAGAAGCTCATCTCTCTCCTTAGGACCGCCTGTTACCAGAAGAATAGTACGGGGAGAGGAATCATCCTGTAGTGATCTCCGAGGAGTTATTCGGTATGCCTACTTGATAGAGATATTCCGAGAGAGGGGAGAGAGAGAGAGAGAGAGAGAGAGAGAGAGAGAGAGAGAGAGCCTCCAGTAGCCATCCAGCCAGGAAACCTTTCAAACTGTCCCCTTCTACATCTTCAGGTAATCCAATAATGCAAACATTACCAGCTCTTGTAAAATTCTCCAGTTGTTCGAGGTGTGCTCGTAGGGTAGTATTTTCCCCTACAAGCCCCATGCTGGTTGCAAGAGCTTTCTAGGCTGCTTTGCCCACCGTCATTGCTTTGGTTGTCACTGTCTCAGCTTTTTGTTCCAGCAGGGCCATTCTATTATTAAAATCTTCGATCTTTTTGTCAAGCCGCTGAATCGCATCAAGGAGTAAGGCCAGCGTAAACTCCCCACTGGAAGTCAAAGGCACAGTGTCTCCCATTACAGATCACGTGTTCTGGGCCTTAGATCTTGGCTGTTCATTCGGCAGTTGATTTCTAGTCTTCCCCATTGTTGTTGAAACCACAATTCATCCAGATGATACTATGGAGCTAGTTGTAGCAATGGAACTGCAAAAGTACCAAATTAGCACTGTATCGGTTTTTATTTCAAATGTTTGAAGTTTATTCCTAGTGGAGCTCTGGTTCCTTGCATCTGCTGATGCCGGCAGTCAGGCCACACACCCCAGGTCACCCTTCTTCTAGCAGGCAACCACCCAGCCCTTCTGATGATGCATCAACTGAAAGTCAGATCATAGTAGGCTAAAACCAAGGGGTGGGAGTTGCCCCTCTTCAGCTCCAGAAATACTTTGTCATGTCAGTCCTCCCAATGCCAAGCAATCGTTTTCTCAAGCTGTTCTCTTAAAGTCTTATTAATAGTAGATAGATTTGGAATAAATTTTCCTAGGTAATTCGCCATCCCCATGAATCTTTGCAAGTCCGTTTTACATTGCAGGGTGGGCATATCCACAGTCACCTTAATTTTGTCAGGGTCTGCTATAAGTCTATCTTTATTTAGCTTGTGCCCAGTATAGGAAACTTCACTCAGTCCTATTTTAGATTTTTTTTATTCCAGCATTAAATGGCATCCCCAAACTCTTTGCAGAACCCTCTGGAGTCTCTCATTGTCAATCAATCAATCAATCAAGTCTTTATTTAACCAGGCGTTCATCGTTGAGCAGAAGCTCATTTGCAAGATGGACCTGGGTGAAGCATGAACAATTGTATATACAGGTCAACACAGGTATTTACAAGGCAATACAGATAATACTCTTTACAGAGAGGAAGAAAAAGAAGTTCATATGTACATAGAATTATACCGATATTGTACAGATTACACGGTATTTACATACATAGAAGTGTCTATAGGAAGATAAAGCAGGTTATCTAAGGTTGCAGGAGGAAGTAACGGAAGAAAAAAATTAAAATAAAAATATACACCAGGTAGAGGTGAAGGTGGGGGGAAGAGAGGGAGGGAAGTAGGGGGAGAAAGGCTAGGAGGGCACGGTGCACAGAGAGGAGTTGGTAAAGCTGGATGTAGAGAAGGTGGATGGAGAAAAGGAGTATGTGTGAGCCCCGGGATTGAATGCTATAAAGTACGGGGCATGGTAGGATGTCACAACCCAGGGTAGTGAGCTCCTATCTGAGGTTGGGAAAGGAAGAATAAGGGTGTTCTTTAATATCAGGACCCCATATCAGGATGTCATTCACGATAACCTCAGTACTTTCAATTCCTTCCAGGATCTGAGAAATCCTCCTTTGGAAGACCTCTGGTGCTGAACAAATACCGAATAGCACACATTTTAACTTATTGTGCCCAAATGGAGTGTTAAAAATCACAAATTCAGAACTGGGTTCATCAAGCTTAATCTGTCAAAATGCATGACCTGCATCCTGCACTGAAAAGAGCTTGGCCCCTGTAAGCTGGCCTGCTACTTCCTCCACTGTCTTCATGGAGTAGTTCTCCCTTTTAACAGCTTTGTTCAAATCCCGTGGATCAATAGAAATTCTTACTTTATGTTGCTTTTCAGTTACAGCCATCGAATTGACCCAACTAGTGGGCTTTTCGACTTTCTCTATCACCCACAGCTTCTCCATTTTCTCAGGCTAAGCTTTAACTTTGCCCTTCAGTGTAAAAGGAATTTTTCTTGGAGGGTGAATTACCTGGCTCAAAGATTAATCAGTCTTGATCTGGTGTTTGCCAAGCAGCCTAACTCCTGAAAAACATCAGCAAAGCTTGATAATATCTCCTCAGTGGAGTCCCCTTATTTGTCAAGAGCAGTGGCTACTGAAAACATTCTCTTTACAAGTTTCATTTCCAGGCAAGTTGGCAATCCTATAAGAGGTGTGATGTTTGCATCCACCACTTGAAAAGTGATAGGGTAGTACTGGTCTTTGAAACACGCAGTTAATATGACTTTACCGTCTACATTCAGCTGGTGCCAAGAATAAGAATTCAGTCTTCCTCTTGATCCCTGAACAGTCACTCTTGACAAAGACTTGTACATGTTTAGAGGCATCACATTGCATTGTGCCCCTGTGTCCAACTTAAAGCTCACATCTCTAGTTGTATTCAAGATCACTGTCCAATCAGTCTGCTCTGCATTGGTGGTTAGTGTCTCTATGCAAAAAGGTACTCTTGTACCCACTACTTTACTCATCTTTGAGCACATGAATATTCACGCTGTCTTCTGTGTAGCACGTTTTAGCAAAGTGATTTGTCTGATTACACAGTCTACACTTTTGGACAAATGCAGGACACTTTGTTGGCTCATGCTCTCCACTGCACTTCCCATATCTGCTTACTTTGTGCACACACACACACACACACAGGATTACTTTTTCCGCTTTTGTTTAGGCCACCTTTGTCTCTCCTTTCCTGAAAAGTGCTGCATGCACATATTGATCTTCTGGAGGCATCTCAAACACTTTATTTGTCAGCTTTACAAACATCGATAGTTCAAAACAGTCAAATCAGCTTTCTGAAGCAGTCTGTACCTCACTTGATCACTGAAAATGCCGCAAACAATTCTGTCTCTAATAAGTGAATCACACAGTTCTCTGAATTCACATGACTTAGCTCTCAGTCTTAATTCAGTGACCATGTGTCTATGGATTCACCAGGATTTTGTTTTTAGTGCTAAACAAGTGGCACTCATATGTCACATTTTTTCTGGGATGTCAGTACCTCTCAAACGTGTCCATTATCTGGGACATTTTTTTGTCTATATCATTTTCATTCAAAAGTGTTGTACACCTCGAGAGCTGCAGGGCCAGCAGTCTAAAGAAAGGTCATGACTTGTATCTTCTGGGATTTTTTAGCAACTCCAATGACTACAAAAAAGATCTGCATTTGTTGCTTAAAACTGTACCAGTTCTCTGCCAAATTTCCTTGAAGGCTGAGGGCATTCTGGCGATAACTGTTCCATTCTCATACCATGTAATGATACCTTCCTTCCACTGTCTCACAGATGCATCTCACACTGTGCCAAACTAACCTCCAAATTCTGGTTCGGAGTGCTCCCCTCCTCTCTCTCATCCTCTCTCTCCACTCCACCTCCCCCCACCCACTCTCTCAGATCAAATGATGCCCGCACCTTGACAGTCCCTCATTGCTCTACCCTCATCAGTCAGACTGGTTTCACCCATTGCTTCCCTAAAATCTGGAATTCACTCCCCTCTGAAATATGACACTCCTCCTCCAGCCATACCTCTCAACTGTCCCTGATTTTCAGGGATGTCCCTGATTTGAACTCAACATTTTCCTCTGTCCCTCGTAAAACTTGTGTTTTCGTGACAGAACAGTGGGGATTAAAAGTACAAAAAAATGTCAGACATTAAAGTTGCAGACTTGTTCTTCTGCAGAAAATGCATCTTATCACAGATCCCTTTATTCTATCAGCTTTTTAAGTGAATAGTACCAGTTTTTAAGATGTGTCCCTGATTTGAGGTCTTTGTCCCTGATTTTTTTAAGCCTTGTCCCTGATTCATGAGGCAAGAGGTTGAGAGGTATGCCTCCAGCTACTCCTTTGTCTCCACCCTACACAATTACCTCTCCCTCAGCTGTTCCTGCTTTAACTCTCCTTAATACCTATCCCCTGTTTCTGCCTTCCTACCCTAACCCCCCCAGCAGGGTTCTCAACATCTGGAAGGGGGAATCAGGAAATGGCTACCCCCTCTCCTCATATTCAGTTCTTGCCTCTCCCTCTGTCTTCTCCACCTGCCCTTCTGGGTCATCCGTGTGCACACTCTACCCCATCCTTTTTACTCCAACAACACTTGCGTACTATCTCCAGCCTGCTCCTGATCTGCTCATGCACTATAAATGCTTCTGTCACTTTATTACTGTTTTGTATGTTGATAGGTTCTTTTGAACATTTCTGGACATGTATTGTAATTTACCCAATATTCCTCTACTGTTTATTGTACAATACATTGTATTCCAACTGTTGCATAATCTTACAATTTTGTATTGTTTGTACTACCTACATACTACTGTATAACTGACCATCTTTCACAACCCTATGTAACCCCCTTCCACATGAGTCGCTTTTTACCGTGAGACAAGCAACTTGTTGCTCAGTGTGCCCTCCTGGTGAAACATTTCAATAAATAAATAAATAAAATGTGGAAAGGCCACTAAGTCTTATTCAGTGTAGCTGTAATAGCCCAGTACAGCTCAGAACTCATCAACTTGAATGATACTGCACAGGGGTAAAAGCCCGCCAACACGTACATTAATACAGCACATAAAACGTAATGATGTACATGGATTCCATTATATCAGCTCTTATCTTTACATTGTTCTGGTACCATAAGGCTTCAAGAAGAAAAAATTCTAAGAGCCTTTAGCGTGTGATGCAGCCCTCCAATAAAATATTATAAATAACTGAATTGATATTATATATTAAAAATTAAGTTTAATTTTTTTTTAATATTAAAAAAAATCCTACAAGGACTGTGCAAAATTTTCACATTTTCCAGAAAATTTTGTCTAATTATGTTCAATTTTGCCACTAGCAAAATTCTTGAATTTCAAAGGGAGGATGTTTTTTGCAGATTACTAACCTGCAGTTAACATAAACCATGAACTCATTTTTTGCAATCTATGTATTTATTTATTGAAAATTGGAAACTGAGAGAGGCAAACTAAGCTGAGGCTTGTTTCCAGGTGTGACCCAGGGGAAGAGGGGAGTACAAGCAGAACAATACATCAGATACACATCAGTGAGCAATTCTGTGATGGCTTAGATTGCAGTGCACACTAGTAGGCAACAGCTACTGGAGGGGGTACAACAGGTAACAATTTACAAATTGTCATGACACAGGCATAGGAAATAAAATATAATAAAATACAATATAATCGTGCAAGTATGGAGTAACATGCATAGTGCCTGAGGATGCAGTTGTAGTGCCGTCACCTAACAGAAGTCCGCCTCTTTCACAGCAAGTACAGGGAGAAGATTGCCAAGGGTGGAAAGGAGATGAAAGGTTGAGTTAGGAGGGCAGTGACAGTGACAGGTAGAGCAAGGAAGGTGCCTTAGGTGGCACCTAAGGGCACCTAAGGTCTGTGACAGATAAGGAAAAGCTAATGGATGGGGGAAGCAGGTTCCAGATGGAGGGGATGCAGTTGGAAAAGGCAGCTTGTCCAGTGGAGGTGTACAGGTGAGAAATGGAGAAGTCATGTGGATCCCTAGAGTGGAAAGGGAGGAAGAGGAGGAGGGGATGGGACAGAGGACTGAGGAGAGAGAGGAAGGGAGGGGAACAAACCAGAATTTATGTATGAAAGAGGCACAGTGGAATTGTTGACATGGGGGAGACGAAGAATGTAGAGGGAAGAGCAGAGTGAGAAGTGATGTGTGTGAGGGGTCAATTTGTAGTGAAGCAGCAGAAAGCACTGCAGAGGGTGTCCAGACTGGCAAGGAAGGGGCAGTGCCATAGACCACGTCCACATAGTCAAAGACCAGGAGAACCATTCTGGTGACCAGCTTCTGGCAGATCTGAGTGGACAGGCAGTCCTTATTGCCGTATATGACACCTAGTTTGGTTGGAGTTTGGCATGGATGGCATCAAGTCAGGAAGAGAAGTCAAGCTTACTATGTAGCCACACAACAAAGTATTTAAAGGCAGGGACTATGTGAAGTGGAGTGTCGTCCAGCATGGAGAAGACAAGGGAACGAGACAGCTTGGCCAATTTCTGGCTGGTGCTGAAGGTCACAGGCACCATTTTCTTGGTGTTGATCAACACCAAGAAAATGGTGCCCATCTGGTGTTGGTTGGCATGAAACCAGAGTAGAACACAGAAACATAGATGTTGATGGCAGATAAGGACCACAAGGCCCATCCAGTCTGCCCATTTTTTCTACCTTATGAATGTGCCATAGGTCTTTACTCTGTCAATGCCCTATTTATTCATACTCATCTGTATTGCTCCCTTATGCCTATCCCATGCCTGTTTGAATCCCTGCACTGTATTCGTATCTACCACTTCCGGAGGTGGGCCATTCCATGCATCCACCACCCTTTCTGTGAAAAAGAACTTAGAAACATAGAAACACAGAATTTGACGGCAGATAAGGACCGCTTGGCCCACCCAGTCTGCCCATTTCCCTAACTGATGGATAAGCTGCAGATCCTAGTTAACCAGCAGCCTACTTCTTCCTACCCCCACCCCCTAGAATTGCCTTATGACTGTCCCATGCATGCTTGAATTCCACCACTGTTTGACTCCACAACCTCCTCTGGAAGGCTGTTCCATTCACATCCACAACCCTCTCTGTGAAAAATACTTCCTTAAATTACCTCTGAGCCGCCCCTTCTATCTTCAAATTGTTGCCCCTTGTTCTTGCACACCTTTTTTTTGAAAGATGCTACCCTCTTGGACTTTGTTGATTCCCTTGAGGTACTTGAAAGTTTCTATCATGTCCCCCTCTCCCTCCTTTCCTCGAGGCTATACATATTAAGCTCCTTAAGTCTCTCTTCATATGTCTTCCGGTGCAGACTCTGCACCATTTATGTTGCCCTCCTCTGGACAGCTTCCATCCTGTCTATGTCTTTGTGGAGATTGGGTCTCCAGAACTGCACGCAGTACTCCAGATGTGGTCTCACCAGCTGTCTGTACAGAAGGATAATAACTTCTTGTTTTCTACTGGTGATGCCTCTCCCTATGCATCCCAGTATCCCCCCAGCCCTCCTTGCTGCCCTCTCACATTGCTTGCCCACCTTTAGGTCATCGGATATGACTACCCCCAGGTCCCTTTCCATTTTTGTTGTTGTTAGTATCTCACCCCCCATTGTGTACTCTTCCCCTGGGTTTTTGTTTCCCAGGTGCATTACCTTGCACTTCTTAGCATTGAATCTAACAAGCTGCCATACATTTGACCATTCCTCTAACCTTGCCAAGTCCCTTCTCATCCTTTCCACCCCACCTTGTGCATCAACTCTGTCGCAGATCTTTGTGTCATCTGCAAAGATACATACTTTTCCTTCCAGTCCTCCTCTGCAATGTCGCTTATAAAGACATTGAAGAGGACCGGTCCTAATACTGAACCCTGTGGTACCCCACTGCTAACCCCCTTTTTCAGAGTGGACTCCATTTACTATTACTCTCTGTGTCCTATTCTCCAGCCAATTCTTTACCCAGGCTGTCATCTTGGGACCCACTCCCAGGCTGGCTAACTTGTATATTAATCTTTTGTGTGGGACTGTGTCAAATGCCTTGCTAAAGTCTAGGTAGGCCATGTCCACAGCCCCTCCCTGATCAACTACTTTGGTCACCCAGTCAAAGAAATCTATCAGATTTGTCTGGCATGACCTTCCCGCTGTGAATCCATGCTGCCTCGGGTCCTGTGCCCCTCTGGCCTCTAGATACGCAACAATTCTTTCCTTCAGAAGTGATTCCATCATTTTCCTACCACTGAGGTTAAACTAACAGGTCTGTAGTTTCCTGCTTCTGCCTTCCTCACATCACCCCTTAAGAAAAACTCCTAAATCCACTGCCCCTATACCAAGCTGTTTTTCTTTTCTACTTTATTTTTATTTGGAAAGTCCATAAACCAGGAATATGGTGGACACTTGGGGCACTCCATTACTGTAAGGGTGTTACACACACCATGCACTTCAATACAAAGTATTGACATGTATGGTGCGCCACACACCTTTACAGTAAATGGAGTCCCCCCAGCAACTGGCATATTCCCAGTTCATGGGCTTTTCAAAAAAAAAATAAAGTAAGTAGCTGCTCAAGAAAGATGTGCTTTTCTAAATAAAAAGCTGGATCGGGGGTAAGCCTTTCAGGAGCAGGGGACCGTGGATTTAGAGAGTTTTCCTTTAATCAGCCTACCTCTAATCTCATGCAGTGTCCTCTTGTCCAGCTATTTTGTCTTATATTGAAACATGTTACACTCTTTCACCTTGTTAATGCCCTGAAGATGTTTGAATGTTTCAGTCACGTCACCTCTTTCCCTCCTTTGCTCTATGAGGGTATACATATTGAGCTCTGTTAATCTGTCCTCATATGTTTTCGGATGCAGTACCTGCACCATTTTAGTTGCCCTTCTCTGGACTGCCTCCATTTTGTTAATGTCCTTGTGCAGGTGAGGCCTCCAGTACTGCATGCAGTACTCCAGATGGGGCCTAACCAGTGTCTTGTAAAGATGGATTATTACTTCCCTCTTATGACTTGTGATACCCCTACTAATACTCCCCAACATCCCTCTAGCCTTACCTACTGCTTTAGTGGTCTGCTTGGATGATTTCAGGTCATCTGTGATAATGATGATGCCCAAGTCTCTTTCTTCCCTTGTGATTGCCAGCAACTCCCCTCCCAAACTATAGGTGACTTCAGGGTTTCTCTTCCCTATGTGCATGATCTTGCACTTCTTTGCGTTAAACCCCAGTTGCCACTCTTTAGACCATTTTTACATTTTTTTCAGATCTCTTCTCATTCTGCCCATCCCATCTAGATCATCTACTCTGTTGCAGATCTTGGTGTCATCTGCAAACAGACAAGCCTCACCCTCTAGTCCATCTGTAATGTCACTGATGAAGATATAGAAGAGGACTGCCCCAGAACTGATCCCTGAGGTACCCCACTTATGACTTGCATCTCTTCTGACTGTATACCATTTACCACCACTCTCTATTTTCTGCCCGCCAACCAGTTTGCTACCCAGTTGACCAACTTCTAACCCACTCTGAACCTACCCTGATTGCCTGATTTTATCCTGTACGGCGCCTTGGTTTTTGAAAGGTGCCATAAAAATAAAAATATTATTATTATTACCCAGCTTATTAATCAATCTTCTATGTGGAACAGTATCTAAAACTTTGCTGAAGTCAAGCTAGCTGACATCAACTCCACCCCCTTGGTCCACCACTCTGGTTACCCAGTCAAAGAAATCTATGAGATTAGTTTGACAGGACCTTCCTTTTGTAAACCTATGCTGTGTTGGATCCTGTCTTCCTATGGATTCAAGGTGTTGCACTATCCTTTCCTTAAGGATTGCCTCCATAATCTTGCCCACTACTGAGGTAAGACTGACTGGTCTGTAGTTCTCTGCCTCCTCCCTGCTGCCACTCTTGTGGAGCAGGATCACATTATCCCTTCTCCAGTCTTCTGGGACCTCTCTTGTGCTCAGAAACTCACTAAATAGTTCTGCTAATGGCTCTGCTAGTTCCACCCTTAGCTCCTTTAGTACCCTGGGATGTATGCCATCAGGTTCTATTGCCTTGTCCGCCCTGAGCTTAGCGAGCTCTAGTAGGACCCTTTCTTTTGTGAAGGGACTTGTGTTCACCTCCCTTTGCCCTGTGTCCATGGTGCTGAGCTGTGGGCCCTGCCCTACTTTCTCCTCAGTAAATACTGAGCAGAAGTATCTATTTAGGATAGATGCTTTTCCTTGGTCCTACTCCACTCACTCCCCCTTATCCCCTTTCTTTTTTTTTTTACTTGCCCAGATCCCACGGCTTTCAGAGGAGGCCTTGTACCTCCTCCTACTATTCCGTCCACCAGGGCTATCCCCAAGGCATCCCTTCCTCAGTTTCATCTGCTCATAGGGCCGGGGTTTATTGTATTTTTCTCCGATTTTCTCCCAACCCCTGGGACGCTGGCACGAAGGATGCATGTCCAGACTAGGCAACATGCTTACACATGCAGTCAGTCAAGAACCTAACAGTGTTCCCCCTTCCCAACTCCGTGAAACAGAGCCATCAGTGCCCCAAAAGACCGTGCTTCCACTGGCTTCAGGAGTGTCAGGTGTGTGAAGCACCCCCTGTATCCCACCTCCGAAGGAGGAGAGCATCCGTTGGGATGCTCAATCCTCCTTCACCCCGCTGACCCCCAGGAACCCGAGTTCGTTCCTGAACCTGGGTCGACAGCGCAGCACGAGGTGTGGCATCCAGTGCTTCAACCCTCAGCACCACCGGGCTGGCTCCCCTTATCCCCTTTGATCTTAGCAATACCTCCTCTGGACTTTCTCCTTTCACTAATGTATCTATAGAAAGTCCTGTCCCCTTCTTTTACTGTTTGTGCTAGTGTTTCCTCTGTTTGGGCCTTTGTCTGCCTTACTGCCTTTCCTGCTTCCCTTAGGGAAGTTTAGTATGCCTCCTTATCTTCATCCAGCTTCGTTCCCTTATATTTTCAAAAGGCCAACCTTTTGGCTCTGACCTTTTCTGCTACTGTTTTTGAGAACCAAAGTGGTTTCCTCCTTCTTTTGCTGTTGCTTTTCTCCCAAACACAATGGGATGTTGCTTCAAGTATTGCATCCTTAATGCTTGCCCACTTTGCCTGTACCTTCCTCACCTGTATTTCTTCTTGCAAGGGCTAGCTTAACTCTCGTGGCCATCTTATTAAAGTCAACTCTTCTGAAGTCCCATATTTTTGCCTTGGAATGGGATGATTTTGTTCTAGTGGCCAAATTGAACCATAACACGTGATGGTCACTGACCCAGGACAGCCCTGTCTCTTGTGGGTTGTTGTACCAATTGTCTGAGGCCCTCCCCCGTGGGAAATCCACAAAAATATAGCTCAAGTGAAGCTAGGTGCCTTGGTCAGCAAACCTAGTCTACATATAAGAAGCCTAGAATACACATAAGGAGCCAGAAGAACTGTGGGTCACCCTGGAAACAGGAAATGAGACAGCCATACAAACTGGGGTTGTGTACAGGCCTCCAGACCAGGAGAAGGACACAAACACATTACTGTTAGAAGATATACAAAACATGACAGTTAATGGGGAGGTTCTGATAATGGGAGACTTCAACATGCCAGATACAAATTGATCAATACCAGAAGGGACATCTGCCAGAACTAGACACATGGTAGATTCCCTGCAGGGGGAGGGCCTCAAACAACTGGTACAACAACCCACAAGAGACAGGGCTATCCTAGATCTAGTACTGACTAACACAAAAAGGATCACAGATCTCCAGATAGAAGGTAACCTGGGTGCCAGTGACCATGGTATGGTTCAGTTTGGCCACTAGAGCAAAATCATCCCATTCCAAGGCAAAAATATGAGACTTCAGAGGAGCTGACTTTGATAAGATGGCCAACAGAGATAAGCTAGCCCTGGCAAAAAGAAATACAGGTGAGGGGGTACAGGCAATGTGGGCAAGCATTACAGATGCAGTACTTGAAGAAACACCCCATTGTGTTAGTGAGAAAAGGAAGTGCAAAAGAAGAAGGACACCACTTTGGTTCTCAAACATAGTAGCAGAAAAGGTGAGAGCCAAAAGGCTGGCCTTCAGGAAATATAAGGGAACGCAGCAGGATGAAGATAGGGAGACATACCAAACTTCCCTAAGGGAAGCAGGGAAGGCAGAAAGGCAGGCAAAGGCCCAAACTGAGTAAACGAAGGTGACAAGACTTTCTATAGATGCATTAGTGAAAGAAGAAAGTCCAGAGGGGGTATTGCCAAGATCAAAGGGTGTGAGGAGGAGGAGGACCATGTAAAAGCACCTATCCTAAATTGGTACTTCTACTCAGTATTTACTGAAGAGATGGTAGGGCAGGGCCCACAACTTTGCACCATGGACACAGGGGGGAGGGAGGTGTGCACTAGTCCCTTCACAACATAAAGGGTCCTACAAGAGCTTGATAAGCTCAGAGTGGACAAGGCAATGGGACCTGATGGCATACATCCTAGGGTACTAATGGAGCTAAGGGTGGAACTAGCAGAGCCATTATCAGAACTGTTTAGTGAGTCTCTGAGCATAGGAGAGGTCCCAGAAGACTGGAGAAGGGCTTGTGCAATCCCGCTCCACAAGAGCAGTAGCAGGGAGGAGGCAGGGAACTAAAGACCAGTCAGTCTTACCTCAGCAGTGGACAAGATTATGGAGACACTCCTTAATGAAAGGATAGTGCAACACCTGGAATCCATAGGAGCACAGGATCCAAGACAGCATGGGTTTACACAAGGAAGGTCCTGTCAAACTAATTTCATAGATTTCTTTGACTGGATAACCAGAGTGGTGGACCAAGGAGGAGCAGTTGATGTTTCCTACCTTGACTTCAACAAAGCTTTCGATACTGTTCCACATAGAAGATTGATTAATAAGCTGGGTAGGCTTGGGGTGGGTCAGAGGTTGGTCAGTTGGGTGGCAAACTGGTTGACTGACAGAAAACAGAGAGTGGTGGTAAATGGTATACAGTCAGAAGAGATGCGAGTCACAAGCAGGGTACCTCAGGGATCAGTCCTGGGGTCAGTCCTCTTCAACATCTTTGATCTGCAACAGAGCAGATGATCCAGATGAGGTGGGCAAAATGATAAGGGATCTGGATAAACTAGCAAAATGGTCAGAAGAGTGACAACTGGGGTTTAATGCAAAGAAGTGCAAGATCATGCACATAGGGAAGAGAAACCCTGAAGCCACCTATAGGTTGGGAGGGGAGTTGCTGGCAGTCACAAGGGAAGAAAGAGACATGGGTGTCTTCATCACCGATTACCTGAAATCTTTCATGCAGTCCTCTAAAAGAGTAGGTAAGGAAAGAGGGATGTTGGGGTGTATTAGTAGGGGTATCACAAGTCAGAAGAGGGAGGTAATAATCCCTCTTTACAAGACACTGGTTAGGCCCCATCTGGAGTACTGTGTGCAGTACTGGAGGCCACACCTTCACAATGACATTAACAAAACTGAGGCAGTCCAAAGGAGGGCAACCAAAATGGTGCGGGGATTGCATCAGAAAACATATGAGGACAGAGTAACTGAACTCAATATATATACCCTAGAGCAAAGGAGGGAGAGAGGTGATATGATTGAAACATTCAAACACCTTAAGGGCATTCACAAGGTGAAAGCATCTAACGTGTTTCAATATAAGAAAAATAGCAGGAAAAGAGGACACAGCATGAGATTAGAGGGAAGTCGATTAAGGGGTAAAGTGAGGAAGTTCTTTTTCACAGAAAGGGTGGTGGACGCATGGAATGGCCTACCTTAGGAAGTGGTGGATATGAATACAGTGCAGGGCTTCAAACAGGCATGGGATAGGCATAAGGGAGCAATACAGATGTGTATGAATAGATAGGCCATTGACAGAGCAAAGACCTATGGCACATTCATCAGGTAAAAAAAGAAATAGGCAGACTGGATGGGCCTTGCAGTCCTTCTCTGTCGTCAACTTATATGTCTCTATGTTTCTGAATTTCTGTAGTTTTGATATTTTCATTAACATAAAGGGCCACTCCCCCCCCACCCCCATTTTGCACATCAGTCTCTTCTGAACAGTACATAGCCGGGTTCTGATGTCTCCCAAGTGTGGTTAGTGGTGAACCATGTTTCATTAATGGCTACTATGTCCAGTTTAGCCTCTGTCATTGTTGCCTCCAGGTCTGGGATCATATTTCCCAGACAGTGGGCATTTGTGTATGTGATTTTCCATTGGCCAGATTTTGTTGCGTTAGTTGTGGGGCGAGGTCCGGCTTTTCCTCTGTGCATCGTATGGGGAGACAGACCTTTCTCCCTACCTGGTGATGCAAATGAACATTACTGAAGTCCTGCTGGAGTGTACCTTCAATGTCTGCGGAGGAGGAGGAGGAGCTGGAGGTGTAAAGGACCATGTCATCAACATACATATGGATGCGTGTGGAGACACAAGCAGAGCAGGTCATTAAGTAAGATAGTGAAGAGAACAGGTCCCAGTATGGAGCCCTGTGGGACCCTGGCTAGGATGGGGAGGGGCAGGGACATGACGCCAGCCACCTGTACCAACTGTTGACAGCCCATAAGGTAAGAAAAGAACCAGTCCACAGTGGGAGCTGAGAGGTCAACAAAACTCAAGTTGTCCATCTATGAGAATTATCCCTTGGTTTACATGATCCACAGAAAGTTGTTCTGTGTTTTACATAGAAATGCTTTTTTGAATTCTGCAGAATTTAAAAAGAAATTCCAAAAAGTATTTTGGAAGCAGAATTTCCATTCCATATCAGTTCCACGTTCCACACAGCTCTAAATTTTTGCCCCATCTGAAAATGGAACATTCTACATTTTTGAATCTTGCATGAGTTGCCCTTTTATGGTTATAAGAGGGCCTCCCAATCGAGGTAATAATCACGAATGCTGATTGGCTGATTAGTGTAGAGAACTTATTGTATAACAGGAAAGCGCAGAACCCCGGAATACCTGGTGAAACAGGACCAAAGACATTAAAGAAGACCCTAAACCCACACCTACTGTACATTTTATGCTTATTTGTCACCAGTCAGCACCATTTCTGTAGCTGTTAGCAGTTTGGAAAGTCTGAGCAGCTTGTTTTTACCGTCAGCAGTAGCCCCCTGTAACTATCATGGGTGTCTCCATTTGCTGAAAGATGAAATCTCCTTTGTTCTTGAGAGTTGCCTTAGCATATGAGAAGATGATATCACTTTGACCATTAGTCTTTACAGCATGTCTGCTAATTTAGAGTAAAGAGCAAGCAGTGGGAAAAGTACAAAATACCCTTGTTAGTTAAGTGGTGGCCATTGTGACACTTGGACAGCTGGTTCTGATCACTGTATCATTTTTGTAAAATAAAAATGTGTTATGGACTGTCTCTCCTGAGAGATGCTGAGATGGCATGTGAGATCACTCACACACACACACACACGCACACACACACACACACACACACACAGACACACACACAGACACACACACACACATACACACACACACACACACACGCACACACGCACACACTCGCACACACACACACAGGCTTTAGATACAAGGTGTTACCTGGAAGGCCAGAAGGTAATTACAGGCTAGAAGATACCTAACTGCCGAGATAGATCATAAACTTTTATAACGCTTCCCCAAGCTGAACTGTGCATTACCTGCCTGGCGTCCCCTAGAGACTGCACCCTGTTCATAAACTGCATTGTTGCTAAAAAAAACACGAACTGTTTGCTTGCTATGGAATTGTGTGATCGGATTGCGTCCTTGCACTGGATGTCCAGCTTTACCTGTGTTGCCCAGACCAGCTTCTTCTGAGCCTGATGCTGACCCAAGGAGGTCACCAGCCCAGCCATCATCTGCAGCAGAACCACCTCCAGTGGTGTCAGTCTGTTCAAAGTTCCACCACAAGCATTCCAGCTTCAGTCCTGCAACGGTAAGTTGTAGAGAGCCGCTAGTGCGGTATCCGGTAATGAATCAGCTTAGGAGCCACCCTGGCTCAACCTCACCCAGTTAACATCATGCATGCCCTTTTATTATTTTGCCAGCCATCCATAAGTGTGTGCGTGCCCGTGTCACTCAGCAGAGGCAGTCCAAAGACCGTTCTGTCAGCAGTCACCTTGTTGAGAGGTCATCTGGGGCTGTGGACCTACCAGTAGTCATTGCAGTGGATCATCCAGGGAACCATCTGTCGACCAGAAATCTTCAGCCGCTTGCCCGTAGTTGCAGAGGATCACCAAATTCTTCATTGTCCAGCTAGCGGTGTTCCTCCTTTGTGTATTGTTCATCCAGGGGGTGCCTCATTATGGCCTGTTTGTAACAAGTGCTTTGTGGGGTCAATGCCCACCTGCTGATCATCCAGTGCAGAGGAAAGCCCAAGCTTGGCTCATCAGGCTTCATCATCTCAGCCAAGTGCATGTAGGACTTGGACTCAAAGGGGTTAACCCCATGTTCTTGGGTTGATCAATTGTTGGTCCTAATTGTATTGTTCATTGTTTATTGTTATTGTCCAGTTATATTGTAGAAAACCGTCATCTTGTTTTTACTGTCCCTGGTAAATAAACCTCTTGCATCTTGGTCACTGAGTAAGCTTCCTGCCTCTCCTTCCAGATTTGTCTGGCCAGTCCTGTGATTGAAAAGTGAATCTTTCAGCCCCCAACATAATCTTAGGTCTCACAACAAAAAACTAGAAATCCTGAGGGCCAACACAGCCAAGAGAGATAACCTTTACACCATTAGATCTATTAGGGCATGGAATAGACTACCACAACATGTGGCTGACATTACAAACTTTGACAATTTCAAAAACACCTTAGACAGCCTTTACTACTTGAAACAAATGTTGATTTAATGGCCCACTCATGTGGGGGACATTCTCGATGGGTCAAGTGCCCCCTTATGTCCTAAACTTCATAGTTCATAGATCTGCAAACAAAGAGGCTAATTAACTGTGGATAACAGAGGTACTATGCCTGAAGGCTAACAGGCTGGATTAAAAAGGGCAGGTAGAGAAAGGACCTTAGTGAAAAAGGGGGGTTAAGAGAGTGCGAAGGGAATGAAAAAAAATAGCTAGAGGGAGGGGCAGAAGATGAGGTTACATGGATTAAAAAAGGTTAAGAGGGAGGGGCAGAAGAGATGATTACATGGGAAGGGGGGATAGAAAAGTGAGGAGATCAACCCGTGGGGTTTCGTTGGTAGAGGATTGGAGAGAGGATATGATTTTGGTGATTAGGGTTGAGATTGATAGGGCAAGAGAAAAGAGAGGGGGGAGTCACTAGCAGGCTTCATGGGTATAGATTAGAGGTTGTGAAGATCCGAGTAGAAAGAGAGTGTCAGAGAGATGTCTACTTAAGCTTGAGGGAGAGGAGAGCAGTGGAGGAAAGGGGGAGGGGGAGGAGGAAAGTGCTCCATGGGGCAGATATTAAAGTGTCATTAGGGATGTGTAACACAGTCAAGTACTGAGCAAGGCCAGCTGCTTTTGCAGTTTGGATTTAAAGGGTCCTTCTTTTGGTTCCATAACTAGTTCAGTGCTAAGAGACTTTAGCCAGAGAGGGGCCCTATATTCGAATGATCACTGCCCTTGTGAAGTATGGCGCTAGAGGAAGAAACATACGGTAATACGTGCTTCTATGTCAACGTCCTAGTATAATACTTGCAGAGAAAGGAAAATAAAGGAGTGTTAGGATGTAAATACCTGAGAGTTTGGGGACAATTGTAGATCGTGACCCAATTCGAGGGATGTATGAAATAAACTGGAGACTGAGGATCATAGCCAGGGGCTTGGCTTCTGGCACTCCAAAATTTATGTTTGTGCATCAGCCGCTAGGATAGCAGAGGATAACCCACTTGTGAGGAAGGAATAAGCACTAAAAATGGTGCAGGGGATAATAGAGATTCTCACACTGAGAATGGAGGCAAGCATTCTCAAAAAAAGTCAGTAAACGAAACACTACTACTGGCACAGAGAGCATAAATAGACTCAACTGGGCAGACTGGGAAACATTTCTGTTTAAAATCATTTTACTTTAGAGGTCCTTTCAGTCAGTAAGAACTGCAGACATTGCTGCTGTTTATACTTCAGCATCTTTCCCAAGCTGAGCAGACGGTGATCTTGATTGGATCACCAAACCCAGACAGGCCACTTAGTCAGCAAGGTTAGACAAATAAGCATAAGTGAACTGAAAACTGCTGCATACAGCATCCCTTTAATTACCTAGGAAAGGAAATAGAGGATTTCAGGTAACAATTTACCTTTTTTTTTGGGACACATGTCAAAACGTATCACAGGTATAACCAAGCAGTCGAATCCTTTTATCTCCTCTTTCATATAATGAGGGGTGTGCTGCAATGTAATGTGAAGGAACATTCCAGGGTGAACCAGGCTGGAATTATCGGAAGCTAAATTAAAGCACAGCCATATTGTATTACAGTACGTGCGTGGAACCTATCATCATGGCTTCCACAAAGGTGTGCAACCTTTGTTTCATCTGCATTATTTCATGAGTCACGACTCACTTAAATAGGGATTTTCACATTTGGGCAACCAAACAAAATGGTGTTTTTAAAACCAAACCATTTACAGTTCTTGCACTTATAGTACAATAAAGCACAACTTATTTTTGCAGCTAAATATTTTATTAGTTTTCAAGCATTTACAACCTCAGATGTACACATTTTCAAAACAGGGTGCAATAACCAAGTGACTATGACACACATAGCATACATGTAATAACCTTCATTCTGTGGCTGGATACCACTCTAACATAGCAGCATACAACTTAATTTTGTACAGTGTCTTTCCTATCAAATATTACAAAATGCATTACATACAAAGCCATAAAAACAAGGGGCAGGATTGACAAAGGATATGTGCTCAGAGCATCTAGGATGCCCTGGCGCAAATGAGATGCGTCGAACACCAACTATGGTATTCACAGAAGATGCACCTGGATTGCTCCTGGCACATCCCCTCTGTGAATACCACAGTTGTACCCGGCTCTGGATGCACCGCGCAACCACCTGGTGGGCCAAGAATCCAATGGGGCAATGCACTGTGCTGAAATGTGCCATTCACAGCCACAGATATGCAAATGGGACTATTAGGCATGCAAGGTGCAATGGGGCCATTTGCATGTCATTATGGCCCCATTTGCATGCACCATGCTGGAATGCACCCAGCGGAATGCATCAGGCACCCTGCAAGTGCGGCTGGACAGTCACTACACCCAGCACCCCTGTCAGGGTATTGCCTCCCTCCCGGCCAGTGTCTCAGAAGAATAGCCGCACTCTGTGGCAGTATCACAGTGTCCAACATACCCCCCTGCCCATGTCCTCATAACCATGCTTCACACTGCGGTGGTAGCACTGTGCACATAGACACCCCTCACCCTGCCTGAGTCCTTGTCACCACGCCGCACACTGCAGCGGTAGCACTGTACAAAAAGACACCCCCCCACCCTGCCTGCAACCCCGCATCCATGCTACACACTGCAGTGGTAGAGAGTCACACACAGAACCGCCACCCCACCCCACCCCACTGTACATTAAATAACAGAGTACAGCACTCACTGCAAGCCCTTGGTCAACATGGTCCACCAATGGGCTGGCAGTAGTACAGTAGCTGTCAGTCTCAGACAGCTCAGTCCATGGGCAGCCTTGGTGGAATGAGGTGGGTTGTGCTGCCTGCTGACCATGGGGACCTGAAGGGACAGGTGGAACAGGGTTGGGTAAGTTTGTCTGAGTGGGTGGTGGGGGGTCTGCTGGCCTACAGGGGTGTCATCTGTAGCACCATCGGTGGTGCATGAGGGTTGGGGTGGGGGGTTTGTGTACAACTCTGTACTACTGCAGTGTGCAGCATGGGCTTGGGGGTTGCGGGCAGGGTGGGGGTGTCTTTTGTGCACAGTGCTGCCGCCACAGTGTGCGGCATGGTTATGAGGACTCAGGCGGGGGGGAAACTGGACACTGTGATACTGCCACAGTGTGTGGCATTTCCTGGGGGGGCATGGGCAGGGAGGAGGACACACTGGACTGCCAGGGCAGGCAGGCTTCCGTGCTGCTGTCTGCAGTAGGGCAGCCTGCCTGGGTGTGGCAAGGGACTTAATTCTACTTGTTGTAGACTTATCTGTAGGAGGTGCATCTCTGGACTTGCCCCGAAGATGCGCCTCCTGGTTGGGCTGCGAATGGGGCTGGGCACCATATGCATGGCCACGCCCCCTTCACAGCCCCTTTAGATGTGTTGGTCCTCTTGCAGAATTGCACCAGTGTGCAAGTCGGGGATGCGCTGGCGCATCTCGGATATGCTGAATGCACCCCTTTTGAGAATCGTACCCAAGAAATGCAATATAAAAATGTGGGATCAGAGAACTAGGGGATGTGATATGACTTGACATAAGATATGGGGTCAGATTTTCAGACGCCCCAATTTGTCACAAGCCCTCGATGTCTGTAATATATGGCGAGCGGGGCTCGTGGCATTCTCCTGGCTGGCGATTGGGATTTTCTGTCCCATGGGTTTGAAACTTGGGGTTACTCATTTTTAGCAATCCACTCAGGCACTGTGTCAGGAATTGGAAACTTTTGGCATAGTTTCAGGCTATAAGGTAAATTATGCAAAATCCGAAGCATTGTAGGTATCGGGGGGCTTGCCATGCACAATTCAGAGCCATATTCCTCTTTAAATGGGCACCACACAGCACCATATGCTACCTAGGGGTATAAATCAAGCAATGTCTATTAACACTCTACCACCTTAACCATGTCCAATTGTTGGGGGAAGTAGTGACAGATCTTAATATGTAGCTCATCTGCCTCTTTCTCTTGGAGGCAGAATTGCAGTTCTCAAGAAGAATATTTTACCACAGCTGCTTTTTTACTTTTAGGCTTACTCATTGTCATCCCCAAAGCAATCTGGGCCAAATTACGTAAACTAATGCTGAAGTTCCTCTTGCAGGGGCAGAGTTAGGAGTAGAAATGAACACCCTGGCCCTTCCTAAGGAGAAGGGAAGGCTAGGTTTCCCAGACTTGAATGTTATTACTTATCAGCCCAAGCAGCACAGCTGATAGCAACAGCTAAACAGACAGAGTACAGGGTACAAACATACGAAATTTGCCAGCAGATAAAGGCCTAGAGGTCTATCAAGTCTGCTCGAATGTGCAGCTAGTATCCCTTATTCTGCAGCTGTCCCTCCCTTCCACCCTTCCCCTTCATTAACCCCCCCTCTTGTCCTGTCCCATCCTCGTTTGAAGCAGTCCACTGTTCTACTGCAAACCACTTCAGCAGGTAACGCATTCTACCCAGCCACCACCCTCTCTGTAAAGAAGTGTCTCCTCATCTCCCTCCTGAACCTTCCTTGCTCCAGTCTCATATCATGGCCCCTGGTGGTCCTCCCCTCCCTTACTTTGAACAGCCCCTCTGTACCTGTCTTGTTTATTCCTTTCATGTATTTAAAGGTTTCAATCATGTCACCCCTGTCTCTCCTCTCCTCCAGTGAGTACATGTTCAACTCCTTCAACCTCCTCTCATATGATAAGTCCCCCAGCCCCTTGATCATCTTTGTCGCTCTGCGCTGCACCCCCTCCAGTGACTTAATGTCCCTCTTCAGATACGGACGCCAGTACTGCACACAGTACTCCAGGTGTGTTCTAACTAATGACCTATACAGTGGCAGAATCACCTCCTCCCTCCTCGAGGATACACCCCTTGCAATACAACCCAGCATTTTTTTGGCATTTGCAGCTGCCTTCCTGCATTGTGCCGAGTTGTTCATTGACCCTGTAATGAGCATACCCAGATCCTTCTCCTCCTCCTCTGTCTGGGCTAGCTGCACTCCCCCTAGCTGGTAACTCCTCCTTGGGTTCTTCATCCCAAAATGCAGCACCTTGCACTTTTTGGCATTAAAGCCCAGCTGCCAGGTGTCTGACCAGGTTTCAAGCTTTGCCAGATTATCCTGCACCCCTGCCATCCCCTAGGTCATCCACCACCAGCGTCTACCTTGGTATCATCAGCAAACAGACTGATCTTGCTCTTGATGTCCCATGATATGTCTGCAATGAATATCCCAAACAACACTGGTCCCAACACTGAGCCCTGTGGAACATCGCTCGTCACTGCCCTTGGGTGTGAGAGCTCCCCACCCACCACCACCCTCTGTTGCCTTCCCTGCAGCCAGTATTCTACCCATCTCACCAGCTTTGCACCCACCCCTGTGCCTACTAACTTCCTTCCCAGCCTTCCATGTGGCACTGAGTCGAATGCCTTACTGAAGTCCAGATACATATACTGCCAGATACAGATAGGGTGATATGCTTTGGGAAATGGGAAATCACTCCTGGGTCCCTTGTACACTTTGCCATTCATGTGCTGGACTAGCTCATGGTTCCTTTCAGATCCAAAACCCTTAGACAAAAATATCCATACGGGTCTTTCACAGGCTGTGTAGTAGTGTCTAACCCAGACAGCAGATGATATAGGTCCCCTCATGGTAACCAGTGGAATTCCAGACTCCCGCCAAGGACAGGTGGATAGGGGCTTTTGCAGACGGAATCAAGTAGGGATCACCATATTTAGCCAATTTATTAATAATGGTGTTTGTCTGCCCTTTACTGATTTACAGGCTAGGTTTATCCTGCCGATTCCTGACCACTACAGATTTCTCTTAATTAGGCATTATGTCCCGACAGGGTTCAATAACGAGCATTTTGTAAGATACATGACTAAACTGGAAGATGATTTTTTGTGGACTGTTCGACCCGTTGGCAAAAGTACATACATATCCATCATGTATCAGTTACTGCAGGAGGCAGGGGGTCAGTCTCTAGACTACATTTAGAGAAAGTGGGAGGGGAGGTAGTCAAATAATCTCAGACTGAGACTGAGAGCAAATATTAGGGCTGGGGTGGAAGGTGACTACTTCTTCAGCTTGGAAAGAGTATAGGTGGAAGATGTTAGAGAGTTTTTTTCACACCCTCACACCCTCACAATCGCTGCCCATTTTATTTTATCACAGATAACTTTCTAATAAGCAGAAGAGAAAAGAAAAAAAACTTTAGTATTAAAAAGTTATACTGACTACGTCTTAAAATTGGTCACATTTTCCTCTCTGCTATTTTGATTCTGCTAGCTCTTTAACTGTGATTAATTGGTTGTGCATGCACATTTGAAATAAAAAAAAAAACTCAGGGAAAATTGCTACAGCTACACAGACTTTTTATGTTGAAGTCTGACAGAAACAACTACTTTGTGGTAAGATAACTCCTTTAGTGTGTGTGAGGGAGGGTTATGCAATATGGGTGGGATTCATAAAAGAGATGCACCCAGCAAATTTGAGATGCACCGGTGCATCTTGGAGATGCGACCAAGCGTGACTCACAAAGGGCAGAGATGCGCTGGCCCATCTCCAATATGCCTAACACCACCTATAATGGTATTCAGTGCATCTGGAGGGGGCGTACACATGCATATCAGATGCATCCCTTTCACAATCCACCTTGGCAGTGCGTACTCAGAGCATCTCTGAAGATGCACCACCAAAGTTAGAACTACAAACAGTACAACTTTGTGAATTACCTGTGCCATTCACAAAGTTGTGAATGAAAGCTTACAGTACACATTGCAAGCCCATTGGTTAACAGTGTCCAGCAATGGGCTTACAAGAGTACTGTATGCTGTCATTCACTGACAGCTCAGTCAGCGGGCAGCTGTGGCAATTTGCGTGTGGGTTGAGATGCCCGCTGACTTTCTGCCCATGCTGTGATGGTGGGAGCAGGGTCGGGGTGCCTGAGGGGGTGGCGGGTCCACTGGACCAGCAGGGATACTTTGGACTTTCTTATGACAATGCGATCGGTTCGTGGCTGGGTGGGGGGGCATCACTTGACTACTAGGGATAACTGAGGATGCATTTATGATGCTTGGGAATATGGGCAGGGAGGAAGGTACCACTAGACTACCAGGGATTATTTATGGGAGGATTTCTACCTGATCGAGGATACAAGCAGGGAGGCAGGATTTCCACTAGACCATGGGTTTTCAACCAGAGGTCTGTGGCCCACTGGTGGTCCATAAGCATCTGCTTGGATCGTGGAGCATGGATCACCTGGTAAAATCACAACTGTGGTAAATGTGGTAAATCACTGACCTCAGTTTCAGTTCGTGGAAACCTGCGATGATTATGGTTGTGCTGCTCTGTTTGTTTCTGCAATCCCAAACACAACTGCCAGTTTAACAGCTTAACAGTACTGTGAATACATAGACATTAACACCATTGTTTGCAAGTAAGGTTTTAATGGCTATGATTAGTTGTGCCGTGAATGAATGAATGGCCCCACACAATTGAAAGCTTGCTTGCTAGTCAGTGATGATCACTAGGGCTGTCATTTTTTTCATGGCAAAAACTGGCCAATTTCACGGCACTTCACGGTAAAAAAAAAAGATATTTATTTAAAACAGACAAACCACACTGAGAAGTGCTCCTGACTGATCTCCCAACTGATCTTGTGCTTCCAGACATCTATGTAATGCTTGACAGAAAGCAGGAGACATCAAGAGACTGTGATGTTTCCAAGGGCACACTCCTCAGTGGTTGCAGTGAGACACCTGCAGCAGTGCTCTTGAGGAAGAGTTGTGAATGGAGCGGTTGTTAGCCAGAGTTTTTATGAGGAAGGAAGTGAGTTTCAGTTGTGGAGAGCATGAGAGAGGAGCTGGGTAGTGGTGACAGGAAAAGTATCGAGGGAGGGAGAGCAGCATGCCATTTTCGAAAGCTGGAGAAATGTGGCAGATAATCTGCTTTTAAAAATGCTACTCAAAGACTGTAACACAAATGGTTAGCTTTTAAAATCATCAGCTAATTTTAATGTGCTTCCACGCTTTCAGCCATCTCTCTTCTCTGGCAGTCCACTGTCTTACTGTTTACATACTTTCCTCCTATTCAGTAAGGCTCAATAAATAAAAATACACGTTATGTAGTCCTGTAGTCCTGACCATGAGCGCGTAGCAGCAACCTCATCATTCGGTACAGTACATGCCACAACTTGGGGGATTTTAATGGGTAAATACCAGTTTCATGGTAATTGTGAAATCCATGACTCCGTGAAATAATTACAGCCCTAATGATCCCTTCACTGATGATCACCAGCTGTGGGCAACAACTATTTTAACTGTGCCTGTCCCTGCATTATTGCTAGCTTACTCTTTTGCCATTTTTGCAGCTGCAATAGGTGGAGCCTGCAGACTTTTGCATGTACAAAAGGAGTGATGTCATATTTTCTGCCCGTGGAACTGACTGAAGGTGTAAATAGCCTCTTCCACCTTACCCTCCTCCAAGCAATGTTTCTGCCCTCAAATAAATACGCTTTCATGTTAGTCAATGGTTGCAGGGTACTATTTTCTTTCTTAAATGGGTGGTACAAGAACTGAAATCTGTGTAGTGAAAGGCCTAGTTTTTTGGGGGGGAGTAAGATCCACCCCCACCTCCACCCGAGAAGCTCCTAAAGATCCACCCCCAATATTGTTTTGATTCATGTGGGAGGAGCATGAGGTGGTTCTATCATGCTGTAACAAGACACACTAGTTTGGGACCTGTATCAACCAACAGAGCAAGTCTGTGCAGTGATCAAGTTGTGGAACTCCTGCATTTTATTAAGGATAAGGAGAACAGAAGATACGTAATGCCTTTATTAAGGACTAGGAGAATAGAAGTTATTTAATGCCTTCAAATTGACATAAAAAACCTTTGGAACAAATGATTATCAGAGCCACCTGGGGCCTCAGAAGGAGACATCAATTAAGACGTGAAACTACAGTTTCCATAGGAAAACAATAGACACAGGATTCTAATTTACAGTAAGTTGAAAGAGCCACATGTTTTTCTTAAACATTTAAATACTAAAAACATAAAGTTCAGCTTTTGGGATTAACAATATTTGTTTACCAGATTCTATATATATATATATATATATATAGATATATATGGTTTGTCTTTTAGTAGTTTCAAAACTTTGAAAGCATTGGTGTTAGTAATGCATTTAGAAATACATTTTTAATTGTATTTACAGTTAAACAGCAGTTTCATGTCAAGGCACATTTTTTGGGCGGATTCAAATTATTTTAATCATGGGCACAGTACTTGGTAAATACAAACTTTGATGATAAAGTGTGTTTTTTCTTTTAAGTTTGAGAAGAATGTATTAGAAAACATTGAACAAGAAAACAATTGGTGATTTTAAAAGCTATTCTGATCAGAGCTGACATCAAAAAAAATCTCAACTGTATTTTTTATTTTATTTTATCAAGGACACTAGAAACAGGGGCCCAGATATTCAAACTGCGCTCAAAAGTAGCGCAACAGCAGGAGCAAGCACAAACCAGTTGCTAGTCAGCAGCAATATGTATATTCAAACATGGAGCAGAGCAACTGCACAAGCAACCAACGCCTCAATATCGCACATACCGCGCCATTGCACAACCAGGTAGGAGAGGCTGAGCTAAAATGCTGCGCTATGGCGCAACCATGGAAGCTCAGCTGAGCAGTGCAGACTGCCATAAGCAAGCACAGCCCCCAGCAATGTAACTGCATAATCCGGGAGGCAGGCTGGGGCCCACCGCCAGCCGTGCCACACATGGGCACAGGAACTCACTGCAGAACCCACACCACACTGGCACACCCCAAGCACAGCATCACTGGGGGTGGGACGGATGATCCACGTGCCCATGGGGACAAGCCAACTAAAGCATAGCAGAGCCATGACACCCCAGCACAACCACTGGCAGGCAGAGTGTGCCACACCCAGGGGGTTGACAACCACAGTGCACATCAGTCCCCCCCGTACGCACAGCACAGCGTGCACCATGCCCCCAAGACACCGCTCATGTGCAGTGACAGGCACTGCAGGAAACACCATGCACCCCCCGTGCCACACGTCAACCCCATGCTGCAGAGAAGCAGACCAGCCAGACCCACCCTGTGCACCCAGCAGTGGGTGGCAGCAGATGGCAAGAGCAACAGAAAGCAATGCTATGCTGGTGATACCTCCCCATGGACACACACACACACACACACACACATATACCCAGGACCATAGTAGCCCAGATGGCATGTACACCCTGCAACAGAGCACCAGAGCCAGTTGCAAAGCAGACACCAACACAGCAGTTGTACCAAAATAGAAATGTATATTTAAATAAAAACAGTGAACAACAAAGGTCGAACTATGTACAAGTTGGGGGGGACGGGTAAAAGGCAAGGGTGTTCAAGGGGGAAGGAATAAAAACTTGGAGAGGGAAGGCAGGGTGAAAGGGATGGGTGAAGGTGAAATGAAAGGTGGGCTACGGCCCAGCTGGCTCCTGCTCCTCCTCCTGCTGGCGTCCCCTCCTGTGCCTGCGCCGCCGTTCCCCCTGGCGCTGTAGGGCTTGCAGGACCTCCTAGGTCCAACACCACCTGGGCCAGGCGCAGCAGATCATGCGCCTGCGCCGCAGCACACCGAGGCCTAGGAAAATGGGAACACAGTCAATGGCTGAGACTGACCACAACCCTGAACACCACCCAACCTGCAACCCATCTAACCCAATGTCCTGCACATGTGATGGCATGCACCCACCCACAGTGAACATGCACATGGCCATCACAAACAGGCGGCACCAGCCATGCGCACCACCGCCCACACACACTGCCCACATCAAGCACCGTACAAACTACGCTGTCATGTGATGTGGCAACGTGGTGCGATGCCAGTTACACAGCTATGTGCCCAGTGCATGCCTGGACCACCTGTGATGCATACACAGACGTGTCGTGATGCTGCACTGTGATGCAGGTCACCTGTGTCACGCCTACATACATGGAGACATAGACAGTGTCGGCAGATAAGGGCCTATGGGACACCCAGTCTGGCCATTTGGCCTTGTACGATCACTCTCTTGTCCTATAAGTCCATTCCCCTCACCCTGACCTCCAGAAGTCCCTCATGGTGAACCCATGCATACATATCCCGTGACCAAGTCAGCCCCACCACATCCTCTGGCAGGGTGTTCCACTCGTCCACCACCCATCATGTGAAGAAACACTTTCTCATGTTCCTCTTAAACAAGCCCCCCCAACTGCATCCCATGCCCTCTAGTCCTGGAACATCCCTTCACGCTTAGAAATATTGTTTCCTGCACTCTGTTCCCCCTGTACAATACTTGTATGTCCCCATCATATCCCACACCCTGCTCCCTCCAGGAGTACATGTTCATTCCGTCAACCTGTCTGCATAGGACTTGTGATGCAATCCATGCACCATCCATGTCGCCTTCCTGTGAACGCCGCTTCCACCCAGTCCCTGTCCATACGCAGGTATGTTCTCCGAACTGTACACTGTACTCCAGTGTGGGACTCACTACTGTTTCGTATAGTGGAACTATGACCTCCCCTTTGGTTGTGTCCAGCATGGTTGGTGGTCCTGCCCCCCCAGCATGCAATAGCATCCATGACGTAATGATACTCACACTCCTCCAGCAGCTCGGTCTGCCGCTGCTGCTGCTGTTGCTGCTGCTGCTGCTGCTGCTGCTGCTGATGCTGCTGCTGTGGCCCGACAGCCTGTGGCACTGGGGCCCTGGCATGGCCCACATCACCATTGTCCGGCGTCCTCACCATCCTGCCTGTGGGAGACATACGGTGAGACAAACATCAGTGTGACTCAAAAGCAGAGTGCCCCCTGCCCCAGTGAGACTGCCTGCCCACACAGCCATAACCATCCATCGCACAGCTGCACACACTGACACACCGATGCACAGCCACCCAGGCACACACACACCCCTACAGAGAATATAGGTGAATAGATGGTACACCACGGGCCCAGGCACCAGCCCCGCCTGCACGGGAACGCAGCCGCGCCAATAGTTCTGGTCCTCCGGTGGAGATCACTGTACCAGTGCCGCACTGCTCAGCAGACCGGCCCGGCCAGTGACCCCCACCAGGTCAGTGGCCACCTGCTGCCACAAATGGGTCCTAGGTCGGTGAGGGGCCTCACTATATAGTCCCTCATAGTGGGGCTCACTAGGGCCACCAGGTTGGCCACTTCAACTGGGCTCCAGGACACCGCCTCCTCCTAGCCATGTCCCAACTTTACAGCAGGCAATATGGCGCCACCAGCGCTGTGACCCCCGTGAGTTGTTAAGAAGACCAGCACAGGCTCCAATGCGCTGTTCGCTGACGCGCACATTTTTACATGGCGCTGTAACCAGACAGCGCAATAGGGACGACATACGGCATGCCCACAGCGCCAGGGGTCAGAGGGCATACACAAGGTCACGGCAATGACGCCAAGGCTCGCACAGCGCCATGGGATGTATAGGCATCCTCTTGCGACTGCTAAGCATAGCACCAGTGCCTGATGGACTATCGCGCAGAAGTGCCTGGCGCCATATAGTGCCCAGTGGCAGCAGCACCACTGGCACAATGGTGGCCATGGCCAGAATCGCCTATCGCGTCAGCAGGTCTGCAGCGCGGATCGGCGCATCGCGTAACCTGTCAGGGCATGCACAATGCAGTGTAGCACACAGCCACAAACATGCGCCATCGGCTCAGCGGACCTTCCCTATTGCGCTAAGCGCCAAATAATGATATTCCGCCGACATATACCGTCAGTCGATCAGCCATGCAAAGGCGCAGTGGCGCGATTAGCATGTCATTAAAGTTGCGCCACACCCCATTTGCATGTGTTGCGCTATAAAAATGCGACACTGGGTTGTGGCGGCCAGATTTGGTTATTGCAGGTGAGAGGTGAGTTACATGCTGTGTGATGCTCAGGACAATGCTCATGGGCAGGGGTGCTGGAGGATGTCATAGGTTGAGGGGGCTGAGCATGATGAGGGCACTTAGGAAGGGGCAGAGGGCACCCTTTCCATCAGTATCTGCCATGCGGAGAGGAAGAGGGAGCTGCCCCCCGCTCCCAGCCTGCAGCCATGCTCATGGGGAAATGCTTTGGACTGCACAGTGACAGGTGTCCACTTCCACCCATACAGATCACCATGACTGATGAGAACCAGGCTGAGGCTGTGGACGGTGGGCGTAGGAGGAGGCCGAACTTCACCACAGCAGAGACTGAGGCCCTTCTCCAGGCCTACCTGGAGGATGAGCCGCTATTGAGTGGGCAGAGGGGCACCCCTCAGCAGCGTGCAACTGCATGGGAGGGGGTAGCTCTGGCCATCAACCTGCACGGAAGCCACCAGTGCTCCGCGCAGGAATGCCGCAAAAAGATGGGGACTGACTGCAGGAGGCTGAAGAAGAAGGTGGCAGCCTTCAGGGTGGCACGTGCTGCCACTGGTGGGGGACCACCGGTGGTGTTGCAGCTGACCCCGACCGAGGAGACACTGGTCGCGGCCATGCAGCCGAGTGCCATTGCGGGTGTTCCAGGCGGAGGATTCCAGACGGGTGGAAGCCCATCACTGCACGGTATGACATGGTGATGTTGTGGGGGCTGTTGTTCACATGCACTCACATGTACTCTCTTTCTGTTTCAGATCCTGTTCATCTGCAGGAGACAGTGGTGGTGGGTTCTGACAGTGAGGCAGACCTGCTGGACCAGGAGGAGGGACCATCCACCTCCGCCAGCAGCCTGCAGGCACTGCAGCAGCAGGCCGGCTGGCCCAACAACCCGCCCGGCAGTGACACGGGTGCATGGGGTGACAGCCTGTGTCACAGCAGTCTGGCATGCAGGTGTGCCAGCATGCTGTGCCTATGGCAGTGCACGCACCGGCACTATTGATGATAGCAGGCCTGCAATGGCCAGTGATAGATGTGTGTCCCACAAGGGGCATGGCAGGCCATCACGTGCCCCTGGCCCATCCTGCTCACACCTGTGTACCAGCATGCTGGCACAGTCACAGCTGGGCCTGTCAGCACCGGTGGGGCAGCATCGGTGGCTGAGCAGGTGTCTGGCACTGTTGACAGCACAGGGGTGGAACAGGTGGACCTGGGGGCTCAGCAGTTGGAGGGCGGCAGCAGCAGTTGCACACCAGGCCTGGGGGACAGCGCCAAGCAGTGGCACTTGTCCACCGCCTTAGATCCGCCATACCTGGTCCTGGCGAACAGTGGCCACCCTCAAGGGTGCTGTGCACCAGGATCATCCACACCCTGGGTCCACTGCCATTGGGGCACAGGAGTACCCTTTGGAGCGCACACCACCTGCTGCAGGAGTCGGTACAGCTGCAGGGGCGGGTTGCAAGGTCTGTGGAGGCACTGACTGTGTCCGTGGAGGCGGCATAGCAGGAGTGTGCTCGGACCAGGCTGAGATGGTCCATATCGGACGGATGTGACCGCTGCCATCGACAGGCTGACCCAGGCAGTGGTCTCTGTGGCGACCGCACTGACCACACTGTCTGGTGACCCTGTACCACGCACCCCACACAGTGTGCACTCCACTCCCCGTTCCCGGCGTCATGTGACACCAGGCCTGTCGGCGCCGGTTTCTGCTGTGGGCATCCAGAGCACCCCTGGTGCAAGTTTGTTTAGCGGGATGCAGACCCTGTGCGGCAAGTGCGCGGTCGCGCACTGGGACCCCTGGTGGTGCACTAGCACCACCCGATGTAAGCCCCTGCGCAGCCTGCCAGTGCTGCTGAGCCCACGGCGGGGCGCCTACGCATCCGTGGTGGCCGTGGGACAGTGCTCCCTGACTGAGCTGTCTCCCAATGGGCCCTGTCTGGTGCTGCCCTGTGTGCAATGTGTGTCATGGTGGGCAGTCACTACTGGGTGCTCTGCTCACTAAGCTGACACACGGACCCACCTGCACACTCTCCCAACTGCTGTCCACTGGTGCGTGTGGATGATGATGCCTGCATTGCACTGTACACCAAGGTGCAAGGTTGCCCAGGTCCTGACACACGTACGTGGACAGTCCAGGTAGTGAGGGTGGTTGGTGGTGCTGTGTGTTGGCGTGTCATTTCTGCAGTGCTGTGCTGCTGCCCCTGTATGCTGCCTGGTGTGTGTGTGTGTGTGTGTGTGTGTGTGTCCATGTGAGTGCTCGCCCCTCTCTGATGGTGTGTTGGTATGCCTGGACCCTTCAACTCCCCTGACCTTCATGCACGGTGTGTTCCCCTGTGTGCCTGTGGTTTGCGCATGGACAGTGTTGCCTGCACATGTCCCCTTGACTTACCTGTGTTGTGCGTAGTGCTCTTCTGCAATGGTGTCCCGGTGCAGCTGGGCCTGCCGAGTCAGTCGGGGGTCCCTCCATCCTAGGGGGGGCGGCTCATCACCCACATCACCGGTGCCACTGGCGTCCCCATCGCTGTCCCCCTCTTGGACCTGTACGGCTATCCCATGGTCTTTGACCATGTTGTGCAGGATGCAACAGGCCAGGAATATCCCACAGGCCTTCTGGGGGCTGTACTGTAAGGCTCCGCCGGAGGTGTCCAGGCATCAGAAGCGTGCCTTGAGTATCCCAAACACCCGCTCTATGATGTTCCGTGTTGCGGCGTGTGCCTCATTGAAACCGTGCTGCGCTGGGGTCGTGGGGCACCAGTATGGTGTGAGCAGCCAGGGATGAAGTGGGTATCCACAGTCACCTGTGTGGAGATAGTGGAGATCAGTGTCAGGTCAGGTCCATATTGCCCATATCCTTGTGTGCCACTGCCATGGCACCTGTGTCATTCCCACCCTTGCACAGAGTTTGCATTCCATACATGTGTACTCACCCACTAGATGACCCATGGGGATGTTCCCACTCTTGAATCAATGGCACAGTGCAGATTGGTGCCATATAGAAGGCATCATGTGCTCCGCCAGGGTGTGTGGCACAGACATTGATAACGCGCCCAGTGGCATCCACACACCCGGCAGCTGACACCGAGAAGCCCTTCGGCTGCGACACGCTTGGCCGCCGGGCCAGGTGGCATGCGTAATGGCCACATGGGTGCAGTCTATGGCCCCTAGCATGCCAGGCATATGTGCTACCCTGTGGAACTCCTGCATGTTTGCTGTACACTCTGCCGCGGTGCTGGGGAAATGGATGTACTCCGCAGCATGAGGCAGCAGTGCGCTGAGGAATTGGGTGAGGATGCGTGATGTGGCCAACTGCGTAATGCCTGTGGTGTCACCTGTTGGCCTCTGGAAGGTGCCCGTGGTGAGCAGGCACATGCAGGCTGTCACCTTGGTCTCCACGGACAGAGCATGACTCCGTGAGGGTGCCTGCATCACATCACTGCACAGCTCACTGAGCCGTCTCAGTATTGCCCTGTTCAGGCGGTGCCGGACCACAATCTCGACATCTGTGTACAGCTCGTAGCTGATGCAGGCCGCGATACCGCCTGTCGGGGTGGTACGCCCGGCAGGCCCTCCTCCGACCACGTCCCCTGCAGCATGCTGTCTCACCCCCCTCATTACAGCTTCCATGTGGAAGCTGACACTGTCCATCTCCCTGGCTCCTGCCCCCCAGCTGCTGTTCCTGTGTTACCCCCACTGCCCCCACTGCTGCTTCCACTGCACCGGGCACCCCCCACTGGCCTCTCTGTCCTCCAGGACCCACTGTCCCTCTCTGCCCTTCCTGCTCCTGTCTCTGTCTCTCTCTCTCTCTCTGTCTCTCTCTCTCTCTCCCCGGTTTGCGGCCTGCTAGAGTTCTTGCGCCGCTCCCTTGAGCCTTTTTATTTTGGCTCACATCCGGTACAGCGCATCCTCCGGCTGAGCCACTCTTGCGTATTGAGCAAGTGTTTGAATATCGCATTGCGCACTTTATGCATGGACCCGCCCCCTTCGGTTGTGCATGCCTTCATTTCCATTGCACTGTGGCTCAGCGTGTTTTCGGTGGCGCAACTGGACCCTTCTGAATATCGCAGAATGGCGCATTTTTGGAGTTGCGCACGCACAACCCTGTTGAGCATGGCGCAACCCTTTTGAATATCTGGGCCCAGGATGTTAACATTTGCTCCCTGGAACCTGCTATTCAGGTTTTTTTATTGCATCTTGTCCCAGGCAATCTTCCTAGAGTGCAGTTTGTCAGGGCACATTTTTGGGGGGAGGAGGTTCAAATTATTTTAATCATGAAGCATTAGTGTTAGTATTGCATTTAGAAATACATTTTAATTGTCTTTACAGTTAAACATGCAGTTTCATGTCAGGGCACATTTTTGGGGGAGGGGTTAAATTTATTTTAATCATGGGCACAGAACTTGGTAAGCACAGTCCTTGATGATAAAGTGTGTTTTTTATTTTAAGTTTGAGAAGAATGTATTAGACAACATTGAACAAGAAAACAATTGGTGATTTTAAAAGCTATTCTGATCAGAGCTGACATTAAAAAAAATCTCAACTGTATTTTTTATTTTATTTTATTTTATCAGGGACACTAGAAACAGGATGTTAACATTTGCTCCCTGGAACCTGCTATTCAGGTTTTTTTTATTGTATCTTGTTCCAGGCAATCTTCCTAGAGTGCAGTTTGTCAGGGCACATTTTTGGGGGGAAGGGGTTCAAATTATTTTAATCATGAAGCACTGGTGTTAGTAATGCATTTAGAAATACATTTTTTAATTGTCTTTGCAGTTAAACATGCAGTTTCATGTCAGGGCACATTTTTTGGGGGGGTTCAAATTATTTTAATCATGGGCACAGTACTTGGTAAACAAAAACTTTGATGAGAAAGTATGTATTTTATTTTTTATTGTTGAATAATTAGAGAACTCCCTGTTGTAGTGGTGCCAAGTTCAAAATTTGAAATACTATGACACACAATGGGACAGCACACATCTCATTTCAATGGGGTAAGTAGACTGCCTTCATTTTCCATTTATGTGGGTTCATTGATTACTGTTGGCACATCTTGTGATACTAGTGCTAAGACAGCTCTTTATTGAAAATATAGGTGTCTCAATACAAGATGATAAAGAGCAGCTAGAAAAAATAACATCCATGTAGAATTCTTACATATTTGTTTAAGACACCAGCTCAGCGTCCAGCTGTTAAAATTCTGAATTGTTGTTTTACACTTTGCACATCCTCAAAGTACTGTGCAGCAATTTGTTAGCTATAATTTAAGTTCTGTCAGTGTGTATAATAACCTGGCAATGGCCTTCCATTGATCCAGTTTTTAATTACATGCCTACATTGCTTTGGCATATAATTGCTAGGTAACCATAATGTCACCTGTTACACATTCATTCTTTGGCTCATAAATGGCAAAACAGTCCATTATACACACTTAAAATAGGCATTTAAAATATTTTTTTTCAGGCTAGAACAGGAGACAAGATCAACATGAATTTTTTTCCATTTTAAAGATGGAAGCTGCAGTCCCAAACAACTCTTGCCCCCCTCCCCCCATTGTTGTACCTCTGCATGTCTCATTGGTAGAATGACTGATCTGCGTGTTTTTATTTTTATAACAGCCTACTCCCTAGCCAGCGAAGGAGCACACCTTGCTCCTGGGGACACTTAGCATATTCCAAACCACTGAATGTCATCATTTACATTAGTCTGGTCAGAAGAAAGTTGCTACTTCTTTTTACCATTAAATAAAAAAAAGAGGAATATCTTGAAACAGATTTAAGAAAAATTATTCTGCACTTACTTTGAGATACATTTTTTCAGCTCTCCTCTTTATAATCACAGCTGCTGATGCCACAATGAAAACTTTGAAAGAACTAATAACTTGGTACAACTCAGTTTACATTTTAAATGTGTTCTGTAGATTTCTCCTGCCTATCTTTTATTACAGAGGAAATTTGGATGAATGTATAACCTTTATCTGTTAGAGCTCATCTGCCTCTATAGCTTACTCCCTACTTCAAGTCATAATGCTATGTTGTGACATCACAGTCTGCTGTCAAGGGAGTAATTGTGATGTCACAAGCCATGCATTATGACCTCAGGTAGGGAGAAAGCACCAGGAATGCATGAACACTTCAGGAGCAGCAGTCCTCTTTTCATGCAAATGGCCTCAGTAAAAAATAATGGGGGAAAAATACAGAACTACTGTGAAATATAAACGGAACTGTGTCTAAATATTATGTTTTCTTTCACTTATCCTGAAGGTGTCAGATGCTCTTTAAGACTGGCACTCTGCTTGGGGGAGGATGCTCATTGGAGCAAGGTGGCAACATGTATGTTACATGTATGTTTCAGTGCTAAACTATAACACGATTGCTTTCATTGTTTTTCCTGTGCTATAACTGTTTTAACACATTCCAATACATTCTTAAACCCATAGGCTATTACTGACAGCAAAACAGTACTGCTTGAAAAGTTTTTCAGCCCAAATTAGTGAACATGACTGTGACTCTAGGGGCAGTTGTCTCGCCAAAGACAGTCATGACTATAACTTCTCTCTCTCTATATATATATATGTCTGTCTATATGTATGTCTAAAGTCCCAACAAGCAAAACTTCTGTGCTCACACTTGCAGGAGGGGTTCGCTACTAAGGCAAAACCTTAAGAACTCCAACACATCTCCAAAACAGTAGTGCTCATCCACAGCAAAGAACGGAGATACAGATATCAATTTACAACAATTGTTACTCTTTATTTCACCGAATGTGAGAACCCCTAGCGCCTCGGCAGAGTACCTTCAAGGAGGTATGAAGGCACTCTTCCGAGGCACTAGGGTTCTCACATTCGTGAAATAAAGAGCAACAATTGTTGTAAATTGATATCTGTATCTCCGTTCTTTGCTGTGGATGAGCGCTACTGTTTTGGAGATGTATCTGTATGTCTATCTATGTAATTATCTATATTTCTATCAATTGTATCTATCCCTATTTTTACCTACTGTATATGTAAAATAAACCTGCATATCACATTTGCCTGCACTCTGAACACATACTTATGATATAGTGCATATTTGTACTCCACTCCTGTATAGACTTCATACTGTCCTGATATTCCCATTATCACAGGCATAACTACCTTAACCTTATCAGCAGCGACCCCTTATAAAAGTTACTATCACATTTTCTCTCCTAATGAAGTCCATCATTACACCTGACTGCGTGACATCAACACATTACTTAAATATAACTTACATCACCTCATGGACAAACCCCGGTTTTCTCTATAAAACTGTGTAAATAATCCCAAGACTGAACATATGCCAGCCATTACTTTTTCATGTACTGCCACCTACTGTACCTGTCAAACCTATATTGCTTACCATTGCTAGCATTGAAATCTACACCTCCACATATTTTCCAAATAATGTGTCTGCCTTCCTTTGAATGCAAAATAAAACAAATCTTACTAGTTAAAAATCATTGTGTTGTTTCTCCATGTCTCCTTAACAGTTCCATACAACCTCACTAACTTCATTATGCAGCCGTGGTGGACCTGATCAAATTTTGTTTTAAAAGTAATGCCCCGGTACTCCTCGTCGATTGCTTGAGCCTGCCTGCTTCAGTGATATGGAGATTGCTATCACACTTCAGTGCTGGAGGATACAGAGGATACAGAAACTGCTTTCTTATTCCTTTTAAAAAATCACAGCTCCTGGTTGCAGATTGCTTTATACCCGATTCAGTTTCTGCAGGTGTGAACGGAGTCACAGAGTTGCAGCTTTAGTGGTCTTCCTAGCATCACCCTCTTTCTGCGAATCAGGATACATGGCCAGTAAGACAAAAAAAGAAACAAAATATCTGGTGCATAGTTTTCATGCCGTTTGTAGCTGGTCATTACTGCAACTACATGGGGCTTTTTCTCATATTTGGTGGATGGGGCGGCTGTTGCTCGTAAATGGCTGTTTGAACTTTTACAGTTGATCATTAATCAGATATTTGCCATTATCAGGAGTCATTTTGCTAGATAAGGGCAGCAGTGTAGTAGCAGTGACATATAATGCATTTGATTTTCAGTAATTCAGTTAACTGTTTTACTCCAAATGTCATTCAGTAATCAGACAGTTGTTGCTATCAGCAGTAGTTTGAAAGGAAAGAAAAAATGTGCCCCCCCCCAGCAGTGGAATAGTAGTGACACAGAATGATGCTGTTTTTAAAACTACAACAATAATAAAAATAATATATATAAAAAAAATTAAAAAAAGCAGTTCTTTTAATTGGTTTAAAGTTGTTTTGTGTATTCCTTTGGTTAACATTTCATACAAGTATATATGACAGCAGTATAAAATGCGTAGCGACATATGAAATCAGCAGACAGTTGGTAGGGGGTCCTTGACCTGGCTGATACTTAGGCAGGGGGGCCCCAAACCAAAAAACACTAGACTACCTGGGATTATTTATGGGAGGATTTCTACATGATCAGGGATACAAGTGGGGGAAGGGGTGCACTAGACTACCATTGGTTAGTGTTCTTTTGTTTTCTGCTTTCAACCCTTGCAGGGTGCCCGGTGCATTCTGTCGGGTGCATTCCTGCAAGGGTGATGTAAATGGGGCCATAATGACAAGCAAATGGCCCCATTGCACCTTGCATACCTAATGGCCCTGTTTGCATGTGTCAGGCTGTGAATCCCGACCTTAGGCACAGTGCACCTGGAGATGTGCTGGCCCATCACTTTCCTAGCCCAAATAGGGGGATGACCAGTGCATCTCAGGTTGGGCGCAACTTTAATATTCACAGAGTGGATGTGCCAGGAGCATCTTACGGTGCATCTTCTGTGCATACCAATGTTTGGACTCGGCGCATCTCATTTGCGCTGGTGCAACTGAGATGTACCGAATGCAAATTCTTTGTGAATCTTACCCATTATTTTTAAAAATAAACGTTAATTAGTTATCTTTGATTAAAAATGAAAATCTTTGCAAAGGAATTCTTCACAAAAATTCTAACACACAAAAAAGCGGCTCCCAAACATTTGTGGTGCATCCCAGTCAAACAGTCAAAGCAGCAACCAAGGGTGGGGCACGTCACACATTCCAAAATGATCCACACTGTTAAAATATTCAAAGCTTTAATGAAGAATGTGTTCAAACTCAGCCAGTGACATTACACAGACCTCTCTCCAAACAATCAACAGTTTGGCCCTGCACCTGCTTTATTAAGACTACAGGGGAGGTCTGCGTAATGTCACTGCTGAGTTTTAATAATTTCTTCTTTAAAATTTTGAATATTTTAACAGTGTGGAACATTTCAGAGTGTGTGAAGTACCCCACCCTTGGTTGCTGGATTCTTCACACACTTTATTTTCTGTAAAATCTACTTGAAGCATGGCTATTTTAAATAGGTTTTAAAAACATTCATGCTGCACTTTAGTTTTTATTCTCCACAATGATTTTCAGAGTCTTCGTGTAGTTAGAAATAATGTCTTAACCCTTAGAAGTCGGTAGGTGTATATACACATCCAGAATCTATATATGTTCAAACATATTCAGTTCAGTTTATTGCTTTTTGATGGCTTACTGTACACCTAGACTTTTTCAGTGCTAAAGACTAATACGAACAAAAACATTAGGGACAGATAACATTTTATTTCGGTAAAAGTAAAGGGTGACAGGTTAGTGTGTGTGTGTGAGGTAGGGTTAGTATAAGTTACACAATATATTTTTCTTTAAAAAGTTAATTATGAGTAATTAATTATCCAAATGAAAATCTTCGCAAAGGAATCCTTCATAATTTTCTTTTTCTGTAAAATCTGCATGAAGCATAAAATCTTCATGAGGTTATGAATTATTTCTTAAAATATTTGTGTTTCATAATGTTCCACCCTCCCTGAGTTCCAATCCAACTTGCTTTCTTTTGTCTATGTCTACATCTTGCTCCTGCTACCAGTGATATTAAACCTCAACCCCAACAGCTCTGTTTCTTGTCCTTGCTCTTCGCTTAACCATGGCTTCTTACTCTGTCCTCTGTGCCTCACCTTGAAACATAACTGCTATTGGTTAGCCCTCTTGTAGCTGATATCATTAGCTCACAATTACAGTATATATTGTAGTGCACTCTCTTGAATGTGTCACATACTTGCCACACTACTGTGTAACCTATCTGCTTGTTATTTCATAGACCTGTGGCTGTATCTGTCTGTATCACAATCCTGTGGATCATTGAACATTGTATATCAATTTTTCCATTGTAACTGTTATTGCTATGTTAAAGCACTGTACTGTATACATACTGCACTTCCAAGTCACCCCTGAAAAAGGGACTACAATTGTTTTAGTGGACTTATCCGGTTACCAAAACTCAAATAAATAATGGCTTTCATGCTTTTCCACGGTTTTCAATTTTTTAAATATCTCTATTTTACAAAGATTTTCATATTTTGTTACAGTTTTCAGTTCTTAAAATATTGCTGTTCCATGAAGGATTTCATAATTATTAACAATTTTCAATTCTTAAAATATTTGTTTCACAATGGTTTTCATGCCTTGTGACAGTTTTTAATATTCAATACTTAAATGTTAAGGATGATATTTTAGTTTATGTGATGGACAGATTTACTTACACACACAGTTGGCCCTGTGTATCATTGGCTTCTGTACGTGCCGCAACAGGACACGTACCAACCTATCAAAGTGTAAGCCATGTACCCGGTACCAGCTGGACACTCAGAGCTGGGATTCACTATCAATGGTTGGACTAATTAGTGGTTCTCTATTTCTGCACAATGTGTGTTGCCACCTGAGATACCTGACCTCAACTGGACTATTTACTTTCAATTCAAAGGGCCAACTGGTCTCATGGCCCATGGGAGCAGGGGATTATTCTACACAAACTCAGTGGAAGAACTGTTTCTCTCTCAACAGAAGTTCTCTGGGTTTCTACAGGACAGAAAGGGTCTTGGGAAAAGTATGTTAGGAGTCAACCCTTGCTTTGCGAAGGGTTTAAAGGGCCATATGTAAAAGAAGTTACTACAGCAATTTCATAGAAAGTAAGAAAAAAAAACTGTTTTTAATTGTTTCACCCACACACTGCCACTCCTGAATTATCTGTACTCTCTTCTTTCTCCCAACAAGAGACCTGCACAAAATATAGTTCTTTGGTTATCTAGCGAAATACTTCCATCGACTACGGCTAAAGGAATTTTTTTCACAACAAAAAAGGAACCCCAGATGGCAGCACTGCATCAGAAAAGAAAACAAAATCATCTGCTTTCATCCTTCCCCCCAAGTGGACACAGTGCCAAACTGGACACTTACAGTATATTCAAAGTTTTCATCAGCAAGTCTACTGCCAGATCCTTAACAAGCAAAACCTCATCAGCTACAACCTCTCCCCATTAGAAAGGAAAGTTATACTGTCACTGAACTCCAACCATAAGATTGTCAAGACATCTGACAAAGGCTCTGCAGTTGTGATCTTAAACCGTGTAGATTATGTTAATGAAGCAAAAAGGCAATTAACAGATCACATCTACTACAGGGAACTGTCTGGTGGTGCTCCAACTGCACCAAACTTGGGAGGCAGTATAGCGCAGTGGTTTAAGGCTCTGAGCTGCAAATCTGGTGACATCCAGCAGATCAGACCTGGGTTTGAATCCCACAGCTTCCACTTGCATACTGCGTGACCCTGAGCAAGTCACTTAACTTCCCTGTGCTCCCAGGTCGCTCCTGTAAAAAAAGCTTTCAGCTTAGTGTGCTACTCCTTGTTGAACAACTAAAAAAAAAAAAAAAGAACTATGGGACATATTAAATTACTTCCTATGCATGTCCAAGACAAAATAACAGATCTCATCCCTAGTGAACCTAAGCCAGGTACATTCTGCATGCTGCCAAAGAACCATAAACCTGGGAATCCAGGGAGACCAATAATATCTGGCAATGGTACCCTGACAGGAGGGAATCCATGGAGTTATGGAACCATCTTAAAACCACCTGTACTGTAGAAATAGACTGCTATATTCGGTACACTACATACGTCTTGTCTAAACATTCTGCTTTAAGAGATTTACCATCTAATGTCAGCCAAAACATAATGGATGCAAACTCCCTCTACACAAATGTCCCACATACTGATCAGGATTTTAGCATCTCTTAAATATCTTTAACAGAAAGGACAGCACCATGACATCTGCACAAAGCTTATTGCCAGACTTAACAAAGTCATTCTAACACACAACTTCAATTTCACCAGCAAACATTATGTTCAAACCATGGGAACAGCAATGGGCACCAGCATAGCGCTACAGTATGCCAACCTTTTCGTGGGTGATCTGGAAAAGGATTTCCTGAAACAGTGTAAAATCAAACTACTCGCATATTTCACATATATTGATGATATATTTATCATTTTAACAAAGGGGACTAGCACACTTAAAGAATTTCACCAGGAACTTAACATCCTCCACCCATCCATTCAACTGTCCCGGAGTACTTTGTCATCAGCATCAACTGCCTCAGCCCCACAGTCACTCGCAATGATGGGACCTTGCAGACCTGTATCTACAGGAAACCAACAGACAGACAGAGATACCTACACAAAAACAACCATCACCCTAGGCAGACTGAAAAATCCGTAATGTACAGCCAAGCACTTCTGTACCACCAAATCTGTTCCAATGAGGAGGACAGAGATACACACCTTTTCTCACTGAAAGAAAAAAACATTTACTGAACAGGAACACTCCTCTAGAGAAATTGACAGAACTGTGGAATGTGTCACGTGTATGCCAGGAGAACAACTACTGCAATATATAGAAAAGATTGCCACTAATTAGGCACCCTTGCATAACCGGACAGTTCTTGGGGTTACTAGGATCCCATCAGTTTTAGATCAGTCAGATAGCCTGGGTAGTTCCAGAGGGTTAACATCTCTCTGGAAAACATTACATAACCACCTGCTTAGCTTTGTTGAGGCAGGAGATGATGTCACGGAATTTAGAACTCTTACAGCAGCATAAGCCACCGTACTCTGCTGCTGTTGGTCTTCTGTGAGTCAATCTGTAGTTGAAGCCTGGCAGGGCCCTTGAGAGGGTGGGGGAGGAGGGGATAATTCCTGAGGCCCAATGTCAAGAGGGGCCCAAGCCTTCCAGCATACTGTTTGCATAAAAGGGTCTGCGAGCTGGTAGCGCCCCCGGAGTCTGAACTTTTCCCGAGGTCCAGAATTCCTCTTAAGGGGTCTGGAAAGTGAAGTTGAGAGTTCTATAGGCAGGTGGTGCTCTATCAGAGGCCACTTGTCAGAGAGTGAGATCCTCAGTTTATTTTCTGCCCTGGTACAGTAACCAGCAGCCGGTTTTGTGGGACATGGTGGCTACCAAATCCCGTGAAGCCCCGAGGGGGTGAAGATTTTTCACAGACAGAGAAATGGGACTGAAAATTCAGTGAGTAGTTTGGGGGCAACCTCCAAAAGACTATGAGAACTAACAGGACTGCCCAGAATGTGGACTGTGTGTTTTCAAACCAAAAGCTACAGATTGTGTGTGAGAACTGTGAATTTCAAATGTTTTTACAAATGCCTTGGGGGCACATCGTGCTGTAAGTACAAGGTTTGTTCGTGTTCGACCGTGGGTTAGCTGGTGCTTGGCTAGAAACCCATCAAGGTTAGGATGCAGGTACTCAAGACCCTTGCACAAATAATGTGCTGTATGGATGTCTCTTGTAGCCCCTGTGTAGCTAGGAAATCATGATTTTTCCTAAAGGTAATGGCAGAGAGAGTAGCATTGGCCTGAGTGAACTGACCACTCACTCCAGGTTTCAAGGGACTTAACCAGTTACACAGAATGGTCTAATGTGTTAACTAATTTCACATAGTAGTGTTGATCAAATGTAGTGCTGTGGAAATCATCCACTAAAATGCACTGGTAAAGTCCAGAGATCCCTAATCAAAGGGGTGGATGCCAGGGAGAAGTGTTCTTGTGAGAAGTCTCAGTGCTGCCTGAAAGAGCTGTGAAATGTTTGTGTCTGCTACACGTGTGCTATCTGTGTCTGTATATCTACAAGCCTTGGGGGCACCACTGTATTTCTTTTTAACACTCTGTCAGGAATAAAGCAATACAGTAAAATCCCAATTTCTGGTTGCGGACATTCCATCTCTGAGTACCTGTGTGAGATTTTGGGGCCCCCACAGATAGGAGACACACCATAGCCCTCACACCTCTCCTTTGGACCTGGGTATGAATAAAAATGTTGTTTCGTAGTTCTTCCCCGACCTACAAGATGCCTGAACCAGGTGTTGCCCTAATGTCAGGGGTGATATTTTTTTCTGCTAAACGTGGTTGTTGCCTTGTCTGAGTAACAAAAAAGGGGGGGTCCAGGCCTTACACTTAATTACATACAGCCCAGATCTGGAAAATGATTAAGGACCTGCAAACATTATTCACTGAGAATGACATCTTGAAATGTGTTTTCTGAAACCAACTTTACTGTCTTTCAAACAGTCACATAACTTATCAGATCTGATTGTGAGGAGCAAACTTATACCTGGCCAAAACAATGGAACACTAGGAGACAGTAAACCCTGCAAAATATGCAATTTACTACACAGGAGATTTATACATGTGGATCACAGAATGTTGTCTATTACATCCAGTGCAAGAAGTGTCTACATGCAGGTTATGCCTGGGAAACTGGGCTATCCCTTCGAACCTGAATGAACTCATACTGGCACACCATAAGGGGAAAAAAGACTGAAACACCAGTGGGACAGCATTTATCGCAATCTGATTACTCTATCTCTGATTTCTCTGTCCTGGTTCTCAAAGGACACTTCAGAAAAATATAAAAGAAAGAAGGAAATGAAGAATCAGCATTTATATAGTGCTTTTCATATACAGTGTATCCCAAAGTGCTTTACAAACAATGCTAGACTGGTAGTGAAGTGACTGAATGTGTAGTGGCGACCATATCACACATCGGCACCCACACACAGCTTGGACAATTGCATGAACCAGTTTATGGGATGGGGAATGTTGGCCAGGACACCGGGAATGTCCTCTACTCTTTGTAAAGAGTGCCCTGGGTTCTTTTTCTTCTACCTGGACATTCACCAGGACAGGTAGAAGGGACCTCGGTTTAACATCTCACCCGAAGAATGGCACACCCCAGCAGTACAGCACACCCCCTAATACTGCACTCAGATGCCAGTGTTTTAGATGAAAGTCCAATCCTAGTGTGGGACAAGAACTCACGACCTTCTGGTCCAGAGGCGGATGTGCTACCAACTGAGCCACGCTGACACCTAAGCAGACTTATGTGTTCACGTATATTCATTTTCTAGATACTAAAAATAATGGACTGAAAATAGACCTCGGGATAATTTTCATGATCCCTTACAAATTTTACCTGACAGCTGTCTTTATCTTGGTTCAGGTGCATATGCATTCCTTGTGAATATATGTATACATACATTATTACTTACATTTAGTATATGTTTAGTGTGACTTGTACATTAGCATGGTTTTATTAATATGTTTGATTATACATTGTATGTACTGTATTCCTGTGTGTGTACAGAATGTATGTTTATGCAGCATAGATACATATTTTTATAACACACACACACACACACACACACACACACACACACACACACACACACACACACTGTTTTTAAGGAGGATCATACAATATGAATATATGAAAATTTATAGGTCTCCTGCTGTCACGTCCCATCCAGGGAGAGGGGTCTACATCCCTAATCTGATTTATAACTACCTAGTGTTTCCTGAAAGTGTGTGTTCTGTAAATGTCTTGTTGGGCCAATAAAAGGTATTAAATCACCCACTTTGTTCATCTTAAAAACCAAGGAAATGTATGGCAAAAAAAACTATATTAATGCTCATTACGGTTGCTACCACACAAAATGCAAACTGCACAAAGGCTGGGAATAAACTATTAGGGTTATCAACCCAACGTCCACAAAGTTTGGAAATGTGCTATTAGGGTTCTTATGTCTAACTCCCACCCACCCTACTACATGCCCTAACCTCATGACCCCAGGACAGTCTAGAGGTGCAGGGCCTTGCATTCTATTCCATTCAGAGAATTTACCATTCTAGACCACTCTCTGGCTTCTATCTGACAATCAGATGCCATCCTCTCAGTTAGTCCCCACCCTAGTTTTGTTTAGAAACATAGAAAATGATGGCAGAAAAATACCCTTGGTCTACCATCTAGTTGCCTGTAATACCCTATCCTACCCTGAGACCTAGTGTCTATATGGGATTTTTGCTCATGTTACCTCCCCCCCATGTTTTACTGCCTGACTTCTTCCCCCTTGGGTCACTATTAAACCCTTAGCTCTGTTCTGGCCATGCCTAAAGCTGTTAATGGTTTTGGTACCCACCACCTCAGCCAGCACTCTGTTCCGTGGCTCAGCTACTCTCTCTAAAATATATAACTTACCCACATCCCTCCTGACCCTTCCACCCATCAGCTTCCTTTCATCTCCCCATGTTCTGGATTTTGTGTCCCTGGCTGCCCTCTTGGTCTCTCTCCATTTTACTGAGTACTCACCCCATTCTTTATTCCCCAATTCAGCTTATATCTGATAAAAACCTTTTCTTGTACCTCACCACCTCCCTCACAATCTTAGAGAACTAGACTGGTCTCTTGTAGCTGTGTCTCCTGCTGACTGTCCCCAAGAATGACTTTGTTGCTTCAAGAATGACCCCATTAATTTCTTCCTCCACACCCTTAATTCTGTTCACCACCAAACAATCTATCTGGGAGTGAGTCCCTCATCTTGTTAAAGTCTGCTCTTCTGAAATACAGGATTTGAGTCTTTGATACGGGTATACTGATGTTGAAGGTCAGTTTCAACCATATGGTATTATGATCACTGGACCCTATTGGTTCCCACACCTGCACTCTGCCTGCCAAATTTTAGTTAGAAAGCACCACATCGAGAATGTCAGCCTGCCTTGTGGGTCCTGACCAGCTGTGCCAGTAGGTAATCCTGCAACATGGTTAGCTGGGCCTGATGTCTGGTGATCCTAGCTGCAGGAATGTCCCAATCAGTGTCTGACAGACTGAGATCTCCCACTACCACTACCTCCCCCTTTTGCAGCCTCCTTCTGTACTTCTGCTTCTTGTTCCCCATTGCCCTCATTCCCCTGTCTCAGGGGACTACAGACCACCCCATCTGCAATTTTGTGCCTGATGCTGTCATGAGCTGAACCCAGAGTTGAACTCACAGTGATTCTATTTCCCCATTCACTTCCTTGAAGGATCCATCCTCTACTGCCTCAGTGTTGTTTCTGACATACAATAGGCTACCCCATCTCCTTTACCTTTCCCCCATCTTGCCTTTACACTATGTATCCTGGGACCACCAGGTTTCAGTCGTTATTCTCTGTGGCCCAGTTTCCATAATGGCTAAAAGACTGAACCCCACATCTGCTACCATCACTAATTTTGTTTCCCAGGCTCTTGGCATTAAGACCAACCTGCCTTCCATCTTGTGCCTATACCTCTCCTATCTTTTACAAATCCTTCTCTTCATCCACTGTCAACCTCCATATTTTCTTTAATTTCCTGTTTTTTGTCAGCATAATGAGGCCCCTTCCCATAGAAACATGGAAATGTTTTTCCTTAAAGATTTTTATCTTCCTGGTGGCAGAATGGGTGGCTTCTCAGCCCCATTCCCCTCACTTCAGCCATTTCTTTCCTTCTCCTGGTCAGGGCACTTCTCCTCCATAGATTCCACCTTGTGGTGGGGCCAGGGAGGGAGGGAGAGCTGTTCCCCACAGGGCACATATCCAAATCCATCCTGGACCAGAGCAGCAGAATGGGCTGCCACATGACGGGCATGGCTTTAAGGACCCCATCCTCTATTTTTCCTCCTTTTTCTCCCTCAGCCCATGGTTGTGCAGTGAGGATGATATGTGAATGCAGCATCTCTGGAGATGCCCCAGCGCTCTGAACGTGGGGTTCTTCCCACACACAGTGTGACTCATCTCCACTACCACCTGGATTCCTCTAGGTGGCAGTGAAGCAATAAGCCATGAGAACCTCCCTCCCTGAGGGAAGCAAGCAGTCTTATGGACACTCAATCCTCTCTCTCCCCTGGCCAGCCCCCAAGTGACCCACATCTATTTTTGAACCAAAGTTGCCAATGCAGTGGGAGGTAAGAAGCATAGAATTTGATGGCAGACAAGGACTGCTTGACCCACCCAGTCTGACCATTTTTTTTCCTACCAACATTATCACCGTAGACCCTATTTGATCTACTGCTTTTTCTCCCTCTCCATTCCTTTCCACTGCTTTACAGCTGCTTGTTGCTAGGATTGGCCACAAGCGGCAACTAGATGCAGCCAGGAGTCCCAGCATTGCGATACACTACACTGATGCAAGGGATGAAGAATCCTGCTTCTGTGCTGCAGGTCCAGTGCAACGTATCTATGATGGCCCAAGGACTTGAAGCACAACATGAGTTTTTAAGCTCCAATCCTATCTTTACGCTTTCAATACCTCTATGCTAGAAGCTATTTTGTTGCTATCAGGAAGTGGTTGAGTACTTTCTATTGACTGTGAGCTCAGAACTAAATTACTTATTTAATATTTGCTTTTTTCTTCATCCTAAACCCTTGTTCCTTCCTTCTTTATTTATTGTATGTTATCCTTCACTTGTTGTTTCCCCTTATGTGTGACAGGGTTGAATAAGACTGCCTCATTTGTTACATAGAACATTAAAAGCAAGGATCTCTTCTATCCTCCTTTCCATCTCTTGTCTGTATGATTGCACAGACAAATTTTATTGTGAGATTTAGGAACTGATCACTCTGACGGTCTCAGGATTCTCCACCTCCTGCTAGCTCCCTGCCTCCACTTGCTGTTTCTGTTTTTTTCTTCCTCATTGCTTATCTATGGTTGTAAAAATATATGTGACTCTGTATGTGAAACTGAGATCCAGTTGTTTGCCAGTGTATATAGTTATATAGTTGAAAAGATTGCAACAAGCTATTTAGAACTCAGGGGGTTAACTCTGAGATGCAATTTGACCCCCATGAACTCTTTTGCAGAGTTGTCAAAAGGAGATTAGTTCTGGGACACCATATTCTATTTTGTTGCACCTGCAAGGAAAGAAACTGACAATGTTCTGATACATTTTGTAAGAAACAGGAAGTATCTTAATGAGATCAGGATGCAGAAATTAATTGCCAGGCAAAGACTTTGTATAAAAAGAGCAGCAATGTTTGTTAGAGAGAGCAAGACTAAAAGTTAGAATTAGAGATACCCTCAGAGCAAAGACTTTGTTCTGTTTGAATTGCCTATGTTTAAAAATCATTATTTACAAACTTTTTTTAATTATTATTGGAAATAATAAAATACCACTTGCACATTTTATAACCGCTGCTGGTTTTCTTATGCTTCCTGACCTATGCCTCAATGACAGATAGTGTCAGACTAAGTGGTATTTATGCAGTGCATACTCTAAGCCAGGAGTTTTGTGCGTGGGTACTAGATCTGAGACCAGGGAAGCATAGAAGAAAGGTATGGATCCTGCAACAGCAAAGCCAGGGGTGATTACCAGAAGAATGGCAGCCAAACTAGCAGAGACCAAAGTCCAAACTGAGACAATACAGCCAGAACCAGTGATAGAGGAAGAAGAACAGGCAGGGACAGAGCCTGAAAGCTTGTCTGCCTTCTTCAAATGATGGCATATGCAACAAAGAGAGACAGAAGCAGAGAAAAGTAGAGATGCAGTGACAGGAGCAGCAAGGAGAAAAGATTAGATGCAGTGACATAAGCAGCAGAAAGAAGAACAGATGCAGCAACAGAAGCAGCAGAGAAGACAAGAAAAGAGATGCAGTGACAGGAGCAACAGAGAAGAGTTGCAATGATGGCTGGATGCCTTGCAAGCTATCAAAGCTGGAGAATCTGGCACAAACACAGAGCAACAAAACTCAAACAACTTAAAAGACATTAACCTTACAAAATTGTGTCCCTTGAATGATATCAAAGCATACCTGACAACTTTTCAAAGGGTTACCACAGCCTGCCAGTGGCCAAAGCTGCAATGGGAAAGCAGGCTGGTACCTTACCTGACAGGTAAAGCCCAACTTGCCTACAGCAATATGGACACTGCACAGTCAGAAAACTATGACCTTTTGAAAAGAGAAATCCTGAAGAGATATGACACCTCAGGAGAGATCTACAGGCAAAGATTCTGATCCCTGAAGTACCACTCAGTCAGCAATCCTCGAGAAGTCTTCATCCAGCTCAGAGAACTTCTCATTAAATGACTCCAACAAGAGGACAAAACAGTCCACAGATCATTGAGATATTTGCAATGGAGCAATTAACAAACATCCTATCTACAGATGTGCAGTTTGGGGTAAAAGACCACTGACCAGAAAGTGGGGAAAAGGCCATTTCTTTGGCTGAGGACTGTCAGATGGCCAGACAAACCACGCAGCAGCAAAGTAACAGCCAAGAACTGGTAAGACTCTTTTTTGACAGATTTAGCTCCAGGTCAGACAAAAACTCCGGTAGGGGTAACAAATGTGCACTCAAAGACTTTATTTGCTATAACTGTAACAAGCCAGTGTCACAAACATGCTCCACAGGTCAGGGTGTGAACAGAAGACAAACAGTGTAACCCTCCTGTCTGTTCTGGGTCCAAATCACCTATCAGCCTCGAGTCTTGGGAGTCAAATGTGAACCGTATGCTAGCTCACCCAGTTAACAGGCTCAGATATATATTCTTTTTGGGGAAATGCAATACAATCCTTCACCCAGTGGCACCCAGCCAGGTTCCCAAATGTACCCTTATGACTCAATATGAGACCTAGGTATATTCTTACCATTAGCAAAATAGTAACACACCCTTTTCAGCTCTTAACAGCTGTCAGAAATATTAACACTTTTCCAGCATTCACATGCAAAAGAATCTGAGAAGCCACAGGCAGAATTTCAAGGAAAACAGTGTTTACTAAAAAATTTAAATAGATAAAATACTAAACAAAGTACATATACATCAATACTTACATTCAACAAAATATTTGGGAAATTACAGAACAAACATAATACCTGCAAAATACTTAAAAGTTCCAGCTGAATTATAGCTTTCTAAAGTGCCTAGTTATCAGTCCAGAGACTAAGTGTGTCTTTGATATTCAGAGAGAGCATCTGTCCTAACTTCTCAGATGCAGGCAATATTCAAAAGTCAGTTTTCTCCACCTCCTGGTGATGTCACAGCATATATGTCACTGTTAGATCCTGCCATAAACCCAAATTCCCAGTACAAACATCAACAAGGATGTGGAAATCTGCAGTCAGCAATTTTTAAAATATAACAGGCTTTCATCAAAAGCATTCCTTTAATGTCTCTCTGCTGTTTTCCTGTTTTGCAAGAATGATTTCAGTTTTATGACTTTTAGCAATATTCTGTTAAAAAGCTGTCTCTTCCTTCAGGATCATAAAACTCCTAGTTGGTTTCTAACTTCAAAAGCAGGAGCAGGCTATAAAGGGTAATAAACTGTCCCTCTGGAAGGAAGTCTTTAATTAGTGCTTTCCACTGGCCAGTTTCATGCCAGCCTGCTGAATCAGTCACACTGACACCTTTGAGGTCAAAGGTCACTTGTTACACTGTTAGGCTGTTTTCTTTCCTAAGCAGACATTCACATACACATTTGTTTATAATACAAATATTATACATATAATAATAAGCAGGTGGAAGAGCATCATAGCCAGGCCATATTGCAAGAAACTGGCATAAGACTAAGAAGGGTTACACTGGAGCAGATTTGTCCTTTGCAAATTGGGACAAGTATTTAACAGATGTCAAAGTGTGAGATAAGACACTGAAGGGACTTATAGATTCAGAAAGCAGACAGACCTTAGTGCATGTTGATGTGCTAGAAAAACACTATGCAAAAGGACCAGGTACTGGTGTCATTTGAATCCATAGGGACACTTGATACTATCCCACCACCCAAATCACTCTGAACGTTAATGGGTTGTTACACCAAATGAAATTGGGGGTAGTGCCTATGTTACATGTACATGAATTTATTAGAAATTACTTTTCAGGATTTACAGTACAGAGTTAATCACAGAGGGAGCAAAACCTACAGTTTCAGCAGCAGTGATTACAAAAGCACAGGCAAAGAAAATCTCAGCTGGTGGGGCCTCTGTTCCTTTCAGTGATTTTGATTCACACTTGTTTGAGCACAGCTCCAAGATCTGGAAGTCCAGGAAAGAAACAAGACACCTGAAAAAAGGAAAAAAGACTGATGGACACAAGGGGTTAATATCTGAAAATGCTGAAACTAAATGGATAACTGATTGTGATTTTGTTTCAAAGCAATCTAACAGTGTTTTTCTCCAAGGTTATTTAACTTATTTTAAGCAGCTGGGGATGAAACAAAAACATGTGTACCAATGTTTAAAAAAATAATAGGCTACTGTACAGAGTTTGGGTTAAACCTCAGGTAAAGGAACAAATAGAACAATTGATTATACCACAAAAGTATAGAACAGAGTTGTTACACTTAGCACATGATAGTTCTATGGCTAGTGACTCAGGGAGGAATTGCACCCTTGCCAGATTGCTGTACAGATTTTACTGGCCTGGAAATTCATAAAGATGTTGCTACTTATTGCAGTTCTTGTGCTGAATGTCAGTCAAAGATTAGCCCCAGTGACTAAAAAAGACAAGCTGTCGGTGGTGCCCCTACCCTTGATAGCTGTGCTTTTTGAAAGAATTGCAATGGATGTGATTGGCCCCTTAGAGAAAAGTAAAAAGGGTAATTGATTAATTCTGGGAGTATACTGCCGAAATTGCTGTATTTGCCAAAATCATATTTTGTATATGCCTATTGCTTTACCTGTATATATATACACAATAGAGGTGAGTGATAAATGAGTGAGATAAAACAGTGTACCATCCACTACAGTGTGATATTTTTACCATCTGCTCTACTGTGATGATATCAGCCATTTACACACACAGGTCACACAAAGATCACTGATATCATCACTCTAGGCAGCTTTGCTCTCAGCATGCAAGACACACATGTGCCCTTATCATAGACACAAATGCAGAACTACATGAGAGGTCTCACTGCTGCCTACAGCTAACTCAGTGAGCATTACAAAACACACATATTCCCCCCCTCTAACTTCCAGCTCATTACTGTGATACTCTCAGCTTGACTGCAGCCAGAATTCTAAAGTGCACAGCTTCACAGAACAGTCTATTCCTCACTGCTACTTGCAGCTAACTCAATTACCACTGAAACACACTCTCACTTTTTCCTCAAACACTGACTCTCAGCCCATTACAATTACTGTGATACTCTCAGCTTGGCTGCAGCCAGAATCCTAAACAGCACAATTTCACAGAACACTCTGTTCCTCACTGCTGCCTGCAGCTAACTCAATTACCACTAAAAACAGTATCAGCTGTTCTGACACTCTGCCTCTCAGCCCATTAAAATTATTGTGATGCTCTCAGCTTCACTGCAGCCAGACTTCTAAAGAATACAGCTTCACAAAAGTATGTTTCTCACTCCTACCTAAAACTAACTCATTTAGCATTGCAAATCACACTCATGTGTCTCACAGAATTTATAACACTGCCAGACGAGTCACAAAAGCTCACACACAGAATGAGCAAACACATAAACAGAACACAAGACTGCATAACAAAACTTCTGATACTCTTGGCCCTATTGTATATATCGAATACATGATGTGCAAATCGTGTGCTATGGCAAATATTGTCACTCCAGCATAGTGAGCTCTGGATATGTCACTCATGCCTTCAGCACTCATGAGATATCCAGAGCTCACTCTGCAGGAGTGACAATATTTGCCATATCACACTCATGCCCATCATGTATCCCATATATATATATATATATAATCTCTCTGAACTTACAATTGTGTTTTCTTTTAGTTTTACCTGTATATGTAATTGTGTCCCCCAAGATCTCCTTGCAAATGAGCTGTCTCAATGGTGCTAGCCTGGTAAAATAAAATTGAATGTGACTCTGCTACTTGATATCTAGAGGCAGTTCCAATGCATATTATCACAGCCCCAAAAGTAGCAGCAGAGCTTGCTAAAATTTTCAGCAGGTTGGGCTTACCAAAAGAGATTATTACTGATCAGTTAGTAATCTTGGTGCTGCATTACTGAAGGAGCTGTACCAACTGCTAGGTATCACTGCCGTAAGAACCTCCCCTTATCACCCTCAGAGCGACAATCTTGTTGAACATTTTAATCAAACCCTAAAAGGCATGTTTAAAAGGTTTATAAAAGGGGAAGGGAAAGATTGGGACCATGTAACAGGAGGTCCAGTTTTGAAGGATAAAGCTGACACAGAGAAGATGCAATAACCCCCCCAACCCTTTTGGTTTCTGCTTTCACTCTATCCTGTCTTCTTCTGCTTATTGTTATCTATCCTAATTTTCTTGTCAGGGTGGCTAACCTGGCAATTTTCTACTTTGCCTTTACCGTCACTTTTTTGCTCTGGTATTAAAAAATTGCATCTTGTTATAATATATTAAAAATAGGGGCTGAAATAGAATCAAGGACACTAAGGGCATACAAGATAGGAGCCCGGTGTTCCAGAATAATAACAAAAAACAATATATACAAAAAAGGAGCTGTGTCACTTAAAAGAAGCCCCAAAATGAGTAGAGGGCTGGGTTGTGGAAAAAGCCTTCAGCTACAATTTCAATTAGTGAGTAAGGAAAGCTGAGACTGTAAAATTGTGGCAAACAGTGGAAAAAAATGTTTTAGGCAACACAAACAAAGTACAGGTTTGCAGAAAAGTGCTATAGAACCTGTACAATTTCTGTAAGAGTTTAATACCCATGTATCCAAACATTGAAGTTTAAATTTAGGAGGAAATGAAAGCAAAGCAATGAAAAATGTACCTTTGTTTTTAAAACACTTGAAAATGGGCTAAAGTAAGACAGTATAATTAAAACACTACAGGCAGATTAATTGGAGTTCTGTAAGTGTCAAAAATGTATTCAAAAGGGAGCTGTAATTACTGAAGTTAAAGAGCAGGTACCTACTGTCAGACACCCAGCTCCCCTCAAACATATTATAGTAGATCTGCTCTACTGTTGAGGGGCATTAAAAATTCTATGCGCTTCCCTCTGGTTAAAAAGTTATAGCACTCCAAATATGCACCCCCATAAAAATAAAGCCTTGTCTGACACGCCTCCTTTTGTGATGTCAGAAAATGAAGGCTGCTTGTGTGTGCTCCATAGTTCTATATTGGTGCTATTTGTCAATGACGTTTAGTACTATTTAGAGTTGCCACTTGGAACAATGAACGTGATCGCTCCAGTAAACTGGGACTGTTAGTCCAGCGGCTGCTTTGATTTGTCTACATAGCACCTCTAAATAGTAGTAAATGCCATAGACATATCGCATACATACAGGTTAATGACATGCACCCTCAGTATTCATTTTCTGACATCACAAAAGGAGGCGTGTTAGATAAGGCTTTGTTTATATGGGGGTGCAAATTTTGGGTGCTATAACTTTTTAACCAGAGGTAAGTGCATAGAATTTTTAATGCCCCTCAACAGTAGAGCAGATCTACTATTATATATGTTTGAGTCGAGCTGGGTGTCTGACAGTAGGTACCTGCTTTTTAAGCCTTCTGTGTTTTAGAAGGCTGAGTTTCTCAGCAAGGCGTCGGCTGAAAGTGCAGCAGCCAGATAAGCTGTCTGAGAAAAATAATAAAAGGTTCTGGAAATATAAAACAAGGGATTTGGGAAGAAAATAATGCATGACCAAAGATTAGAGTGCCATATTATGTGAAACAAAATACAGATGCTAAAGTGGTTCACTTATGTATGTTTTCCTTATATGAACAAAAAGACAAATAAAAAGCTATAACCATATATGGAGGCAGATAGGGAGAGCGCCCCATCTCTTTTTTCCCTGCTAAGGTTATAGACTGTTATTTGTTCTTAAACAGGTTTGGTTTATCCTTATACTTTTCACATTTGTAAAGAAAAGATGTTTTACCTAGAGGTCTGTCTCATGCTGTAAGGTCCTACTACAGGGCAAGCTGCCCCTGAAATGGCAGGTTTTATAGATGCAAGGGAATGTGATGTCACAAAGGAGGAGGGGCTCAGTGAAAACCACACCCCTTTCCTTCACTATATAAACCCTCCACTAGGAGGCTTAGATAGATAGGTTGGTCAGTAGGGTTCTGACCAAGGTGAGGAAGGATCTCAGCAAGGAGGTAATGTGCAGGCTTTCACAGTAACTGAGGAAGGAGCGAACACAGGAATTTCTGTATAGCATCTGAAGCAAGAAATATATCCTGACATTTGATTTGATGTGAAGAAAAAACATCATATTTTTCCTTTCTGTAAATACTGGATTTTTTTGGGGGTTTTGTGTTTTTCTAAAATACAATGAAAAAAGCAGAAGTATGTGTTTTTTATGCATCATAATCTGGTTGTACGATCTGTTTATTGAGACCCACACGTTTACAGACCAATACTTACCTTACCTGCTTTTTGTTTACAGAGAAGTGCCACAAGCCTCACCAGATTTTCCATTATTTGAAATGCCATATGGTAGACAACCTAGAGGGCCACTAGATGTAATAAAAGAAACATGGAAAGATAACCCCACTCAAAAAAAAATCTATTACATCTTATGCAGTATGTGTGCCATGAGAAATAAACTGGCAAAATACAGTATGTTGAAACTGCCGATAGTAATCAGGAAGAGGCCCCAAACCAGCGGAAGGCATATTATGACCATGGGGTAAAAGAAAAAGTTTTTGAGCCTGGTGAAAAGGTCTTGCTACCATTACCCACTACAACAAATGAACTGTTAATGAAGTGGCAAAGGTCTTATAAAGTGCTTAGATGTACTGGCACAGTTAACTCTAAGACCCTGGATAGTAAAAATCCTATCAAGATATACCATGCTAGCCTCCTGAAGAAATGGGTTGAAAAAATACCAAAAGATCCCTTTTGTTTGCCAGCATAAATAGTTATATTGTTGGAATGATTACAAAAAACTATTTGGAACTCAGGGGGTTAACTTTGAGATGCAGTTTGACCTCCACAAACTCTTTTGCAGAGTTGTCAACAGGAGATTAGTTCTGGGACACTAGGTTCTATTTTGTTGTACCTGCAAAGAAAGAAGCTAACAACGTTCTGATATATTTTGTGAGAAACAGGATGCCTCTTAATGAGGCAGGATGCAGAAATTAATTGCCAGGCAAAGACCTCTTATAAAAAGAGCAGCAACGTTTGTTAGAGAGAGCATGACTGAAATTTGGAATTAGAGATTCCATCAGAGGAAATACTTTGTTCTGTTTGAACTGCCTATGTTTAAAAATCATTCTGTATATTTTTTTTATTGTTATTGGAAATAATAAAATGCTACTTGCAAATTTTATAACTGCCCCTGGTTTTCTTATGCTCCTTGACCTATGCCTCGATGACATTACGTAACTGTAAGAAGTCTTGCTATTGTCTTACTGCTTCAGCTACTCTTAGTTCTGTGTTGGCTTTAGCCCTAACTATGAGGTCCTCCTTTCTGCTAATTTATCTTTCTGTACAGCCTTGTTGGACTCATTCTTCTTCTTTTTGTATAACCTAAAACCCTTTCTTTTGTCCCATATTGCTTCTCTTGCTTGTTCTGCCAAAGTGTCTTCCCCTGCTTCATAATATTATTCTCATATTTTTTTTTACAAAAAATGGATGGCTCTTAACATTGCCTCTTTATTCATTGCCTGCTTATTTTCATTTTTTATTTTATTTTAGTCTTTGGTAACCGGGTAAGGCCCACTAGGCACAAGTGCCTGTTTTCAGGGGTGACCTGGGAGCACTGGGAGGTTAAATAACTTGTTCAGAGCCACACAAGGTGGGATTCACAAAGCTCATGATAGTCCTGCAGCTGTGGCAAAACATCGGCACCCAAAGGGTGGCCACTTGTGGAGCCGCAGGAGTCCCGCAGTGGCAGTATTCACAAAGGTGGAGCCGGATTATGACCAGCTCCACAATTTATGGCTGCTTGCGGGTGGTGTCACCAGGGAGACCACCGCAGCTGCAGAAAGATGCTACAGCAGGTGGGAGCAGCTGTAACACCCTCTGCAATGCAGCAGCTGAGAATCAGAACCAGTGCAGCTGCGGGTGATTTCAGTCCGCAACTGCAGTTGCGGAGCGGGACTTGGGTCCTAATAGCTTTGTGAAGCCTGGCCACAGTATGCAAGTGGAGGTTGTGAGAATCAAACTCAGGTCTGGTCTGCTGGATGAATCAAGCTCGTTCACACCTCGTTCCTCTAACCTCTTGGCTATACTGCCAGCCAATTGTTTTCTTGACCCTTCTATTTTGTGCAGGTCCATCAGCTATTCATCTATAATTTTCTTCATTTTGTTTTAATTAAATTTTCATTTTATTGTAATCTACTTTACCAAAATCCGGGACCACTTTACTGTACTTACATAGCTCAGATCCCAGCACAATGTTGAATTTAATGGAGTTGTGGTCACTCTGGCTGTTTCAAAATTCATTAATGATAGTCATGATAATATTTATAGGAGGGTTTCCTGGAATCCATCTGACAAAATCGGATACATTCAGTTTTGACCTTTTATGGAATTCTGATTCTTGATATTGAATGCCAAAAATCTGTATTCCAAAACAAAGTCTTGGATGCAGATTCAGAATTGACTCTGATTCTGAATCTATATCTGGAAAGCCCTGCCTTGCCTTCCTGTCCCTTACCTTAAGCCAGTACCTGTCAGTGGTCTCCTGACTACTTCTTCATTAGTAGTGCCATGTAGGTCAGTGCAAACTCATGGTGAGGTAAGTGGGCAGGTGGGCAACTGCAGATGCTAACATATCCACATGACAGTGATCACTCAGCATACATGGTTCTGTGGTGGTTACTTTCTTTAGTTGCTGGTCTGCTGGGTAAATATCTCTGGCTCCTAATGTACACAACTCCCCCACCAGCCTCTGAGAGTCCACTAAGTCTCATTTGAGAAAGTCTTTCATCCAGCAAGTCAGGTAGGCCCACCCAAGTACCAATGCACCCACCCATGTACACCCCATCCCTGAGAGAGAGGCAAGTGGCTGGTGAGTCTGTTGAGAGATACTCCATGACTCCCTCCCTATCCAGCAAGATAAGATAATATACTTTATTTCACCACTCACACTAGTCACCACCATGGTCTATGGATATCCATGTCCCCTCACCTTTCCCAGAAGCTCCTGGGTCTACTGCATGGGTGTCCAGGCCAATCTAAAGAAAGTGCTGGAGTTTGCCCCCACCAGACACTTAGGGTATTCTGCTCCAATGTCTTAATTAGAGGTTGAGCAGAATCAGAATTTCTCAAATTCTGACTGGGTGTAGACAGAACAGCTTCTAGAGATTCTGAGTACCCTATTTTATAGCATCAAGAAAGTGACCAGCCAACTTTATTCTCCCTTCAGTCTTTTTTTTTTACTTTATTTATGCACTAACACCAAGCTGAACTCCTTTGGGAGAGGCCACTGGGTGGAAGCCTTGATCCCACCCACCTGAAGCTCCCTCTCGCTCCTCTGTGACAGGGTATCTCCATTTCCCATGGCCACCCAGCACCCCGGCTCTGAGTCCCCCGAGGCAGGGCCACCAGATTTATGCCTCCTGGTGATCTATCTATAATCCAGTAGGGCAGCCATCGGGACAGAGAATGGAGGAAGTAAGAGAAAGAGCCCGGCGCTGAATGTGGTAGGCCACACCCCCAGACCCTCCGTTATCTATCAGGTGGTACAGGGTTTTTTCCTTATATTTTATGCCCTTTCATCCACCAACCCCCCCCCCCAAGCGGTGCCCCGAGCATGCAATGATGCCAGGGGACATCCTGCCGTGGCTCTGCAACCCTCTAGTGAACCCCTAAGTGTGTCAGTACCTCTGGTCTCCTCTGGAGGCCACTGATGTGCCGGGCATAGCCCCCTGGAACCCCCTGAAGGAGGAGAGCTGTCCTCCAGATGCTCAATCCTCCCTCTCCCCTGCCAACCCCAGGTGGCCCAGGATCATTCCCAAACCCGGGTCACCAGTGTGGCACGAAGAGTGGTGTCCAGCACCTCAGCCCTCAGCGCCACCAGGCTGGCTATTCTCCCTTCTAACCAATGTTTAATCCAACAATGTATCCTTTCTTATTTGTTTTGTTAGCCTATTAGGAGAGTTAAAACCTGGGTTATGTTTTCCTCATGTTATATTGTTTTATAAATTTATATCAGTTTCAGCCTAATTCAAATTAAAATTTCCCAAGTATAACCAACTCATGTGGGCCCATGTTGGTAAAGGCATGTACCAATATTTTAGTCCAAATTGCAGTGGGGTCAGCCAGAATGCAATACTCTTATAACAGTTTCTGCTGGTAATGTGCTGCATGATAGTGTGGAAACACAATGTCATCCAAAGGCAAAGAATTCCAACAATTTGTGACACAGAAAAGTGTGTGTGGCATGCTTATTACAGAGTGCTGCACCCTGGCTTGCTCCACTGTAACTACCAGTACACCCAATATTGCATTTCTTAGACTTTCCAAGAGCAGTGCCAGTGGCTCAGTAGGTAGCTCGCTCACCTCTGGGCCTGAAGATCAGATGGTCATGGGTTGTAGCCCTACACCAGATACCTGGGGTAATACCCATAACTGACACTGGAGTGCAGTACAACAGGGGTGCTGCACAACTGAAGTGCCATCCTTTGGATGAGACATTATACTATGGTCCCTTCTGCCCATTTCTAGTCACTGTCCAGGTGGAAGGAAAAGATATCATGGCAGTAACTGACTAAGACTAGTGGATGTCTATTGATAAGAAACATCAACAAATACTTAAAATACAACAAAGCATTCCCACCACCCTTACTCCAACTGTGTGAAAATCAAGACTCAAACCAAAAAATAGAAACAGATCTTTACAAACACAAGAGGAAATCAGTAACTGAGGGCTTCAACCAAGTTTTTTTAACTGCCATTCCAGCATTTCAAGTTGTTTCTTATCATACTCTTTGGGATTCCCTGAGGGGGATTCCATCTTCTGCAGTAACGGTCTGGTGCTAAATGCAGCTGACTGCAGGGTGCTCCCTAGCCTGCCCTCAAGAGCAAGATTCCAGGATTCCCTTAAGGGGATTCCATCTTCTGCACTAGTGGTTTGGTGCTGCACGCAGCTGGCTGCAGGGTGCTCCCCAGCCTGCCTTCAAGAGCAAGATTCCAGGTACGCTTTGGGAAAGCAGCTCCAGTCCAGCTTGCAAGCTGTGAACTCAGTTGGTGGATGATGCCTGAAATTGGGTCTACTATAGGCAGATTCCACACTCTGTCTCTCCCTGACTGGCTTCAGCTCCTGGAGATTTGACCTGCCTGGCACCTTCCCCTGGAGCTCATCTCTCCAGATTCCCTGAGGGGGATTTCATCTTCTGCACTGGCGGTCTAGTGCTGAATGCAGCTGGCTGCAGGGTGCTCCCTAGCCTGCCCTCAAAAGCAAGATTCCATGATTCCCCAAGGGGGATTCCATCTTCTACTCTAGCACTCTGGTGCTGAATGCAGCCAGCCAAAGGGTGCTCCCCAGCCTGCCCTCAAGAGCAAGATTCCAGGTACACTTCAGGAAAGCAGCACCAGTCCAGCTTGCTAGCCGCAAACGTAGTTGGTGGATGGTGCCTGAAACTAGTTCTACTGTAGGCAGATTCAGCTCTCCGTCTCTCCCAGACTGGCTTCAGCTCCTGGAGATTTGAACTGCCTGGCACCTTCCCCTAGAGCTCATCTCTCTGCTCCCTAAATTTCTCTTCCTTTCCTAACCTCTGCAACTGAATCTGTAATGTGCCTATGTGCTCACTGCTGAATATTAATTGTTAGTGTAGATAACTACAGCCATTGCTTAATTGTTAAGAGTTGGAAACTATAGCATTTTTGGAGTGTTTCAACTGCCTTACGCTATTTAAGTACCAACAAAGTTTGAAGATAAAAACTGCTTTATCTAACTGTTGAATTGCTGTTTCCCCCATCTGCCCCCCCAAACCCCACTTGCCATTTTCTTTGTATACTGGTGATGCTGTTGGTGCCTAATACCAGCCGTTCCCACAGCCATTCTCTTCCTCTCTGGCTATTCTAAGAACCCTTAATGTCTTACCTTGTTATTGAATTATTTGTCTCCTTATTTCCCTTGCCTCCCAAATTCTGAAGCCTTTGTTCTGTTGGTGCATATAAACTGACTAGTCCCTTCTCTCTTCAGGATTCCCTGAAGGGGATTCCATCTTCTGCACTTGCGGTCTGGAGCTGAACACAGCTGACCATAGGGTGCTCCCCAGCCTGCCCTCAAAAGCAAGATTCTAGGTACACTTCAGGAAAGCAGCTCTATTCCAGCTTGCTAGCTGTGAACTCAGTTGGTGGATGATGCCTGAAATTGGGTCTACAGGGTTTTATTTAACTCTAAAAATTGATTAGCGTTTTGCTCATAAAAGTGCTAAAACACTGTAAAAATGCGTAGCACATGCCTCATTGTGTTTAACAAACATAACACTTCTAGAAAACCTATATAAATACTTTCTGTACAGTTAGCATTGTCCCAGAAAAAAAACTGCTAATCAATTATTTAAAACCCTGGTCTACTATAGGCAGATTCTGCACTCTGTCTCTCCCTGACTGGCTTCAGCTTCTGGAGATTTAAACTGCCTGGCACCTTCCCCTGGAGCTCATCTCTCTGCTGCCTAAATTTCTTTTTTCCTTTCCATTAGCAGATTATATCTTCTAGCCACTAGAGGAGCAAGTTTTAAACACACTTACCCGATCCAATCCAATCCCTGTCTCATTTCACTTATTGTGTGGTCAGTCTATCACTGTTCATCAGTCTTTGCCCTCTCCCTCTTCTACTTCTGTCAAGGCCAGTGCTTTTGGATTTGCCCCTGTTGCCTAACACTCAGTCCTGTTCTACTCCCCTCCACCACCCTAACTTTATAAGCTCTGCACTCTCTGCTTACCCTCTGCTTTGGACACCTGTACCCCTTTTCGCTATGTCCATAAACACCTTTCTAATGCTGCCTCTACTTCTGTTTTTCATACCCCCCAATTCCACTAGTGCTGGTACCCCCCCTCATTTACCAGCATCGCCACTCTATGTTGGGATATATCCCTTGGTGTACCCTACGACCTTCCAAAACACACTACCGCGCTCCCATGCTAGCCTCCCTCATTAATAACCAAGGTAATTTCCTCCCCATCCCTGAGTATCTCCTTCTCCTTCAATTTCTCACCCCCTGCAGTAACACACCTACTAAAAAAATCATCAGAAGTAGACAGCATTCGGCTCTCAAGCTCCTTGCTCACTATCTTGCTAGGATTGCACTTCTCCTCCTGCTCCTAGCTGGGAACATACACCCAAACCCCAGTCCGCCCACTTCAGCATATGAATTACACAAGAAACAAGGCTCCATCAAGCTGGTGACTCTTAACATGTGCAGCCTGCCAGCTAAGCTCAATGCACTCCAAGTCTGGGTGTTACAACATAGGCCAGATGTTATAGCCCTCAATGAAACGTGGCTCTCTCCTAAGGTCACAGACAATGCTGTATCCATTCCAGGCAATGCCCTGTTCTGACTCAACAAAATTGTCAAGCGGGGGGGGTGACTGTGCCATTTATTTGAGAGACACTCTTAAAGGGCAAAACTCAATCCACCACTAACCATTGAATTAACTCTGAACTCATCTTCATGATGTGAAACCGAGATAACCTCATGCACCTAGCCATGGACTCAGGGAAACTGCATGCTATGCAGCTGTATAAGGTGGCTAGGAACCAGTGCACAATAGCTATATGCAGAGCCAAGCAAGCCTTCTACAACCAAGAACTAACTGCTGGAGAAATAGAAAAACCTTCTGGGAGAACATCAAGAGCCTCACAGATAAACAAAGCAAATCCTCCCCCACTATGATTGAGGTTAATGGCTCCACTTTACAGGACCTCAAAGAAACAGCAAACTCCTTTAATCTCACTTTCATTGATCTTAGCAGTGTCCTTCCCCCAACTTCTTTGACAACTCAGCCCAGCACTGCCTCAATAATAAAACCAATCTCCACAGTAATACCCCCCATTCTACTTTAAGAGGGTATCCATGTCTGAATCTAAAAGATACCTTAACAAAGTGCTAAACAAACCCAGTTTCAGCAGCAATACCCTTGAACTCAAACTCCTCGCTCTCTCACTTGACGTTGTCCTACAGCCTCTCAATAAACTTCTGAATCTCTCATGCTCTCATAAACAATTCCCCTAGCTCTGGAAATTAGCAGTGGTCACACCTGTTCATAAAAGAGGTGACAGGTCTCTTCTCTCTAACTACCGTCCCATCTCTATCCTCCCACCACTCTCCAAGGCGTTGGAATGAATTGTATCTGACCAGTTGTCTGAACATCTCAACAAATATAACTCACTCTGCCAGCAACAACATGGCTTTAGAAAAGCCCATAGTGCTACTACCTCCCTGCTTGACTTCATCAGTCATATTCATAAGGCAATTGACACTGGCCACCTACTGGGTGCAGTGTTCATTGATTTGACCAAGGCTTTTGACACCATGAACCACCAGCTCCGGCTTCAGTCACTCTCCTCCCTTGGACTATCTAATGATGTAGCCAAATGGTTTGAAAGCTACCTCTCTGCAAGGAGCCAAAAAGTCAAAATCATTGACTCTCTCTCTCAAGTGCCCTTCTTGTCTGCTCTGGTGTACCCCAGGATTCCATTCTTGGCTTGCTACTTTTCATCTTTTTCATCAATACTCTTCCTGCAGCTTGCAATAATAACTTAATATTCTGTGCTGATGATGCTGTCCTCTTTTCCTCCCATACTGACCCCATCTCGCTCTCCAAGGTCCTACAGACAAACTTCAGCCTAGTTGAAACCTGGCTTCTCCAAAATAAGCTGCTGATGAATTACAAAAAAACAAAGTCCATGCTGTTCCATAGCTCTCACAGCAAATACAGATCCATAAACTTCACCATACATAATGAACTTCAACAGCCACTTCAGCAAGTGCAGGAGTTTAAATACCTTGGTATTACCCTTGATTGCACAATGTCTTTCAGCTCGCATGTTCAACACATCTCAAAATCATTCAGCTCAAGAATTGGGGTCCTCTACCGCCACCGTCGCTATTTTACCAGTGAAGCTATGCACGCAGCCATAACTGCTTCAGTCCTACCCATCATTGATTACGGGCTTGTCTTCTATGAGGCTGCCATTGATACCACCCTAAAACAGGTCAGGATGGTACTTAAACGCTGTAGACTTCTCACTGGTGCGGGGAAGCATACGCATACCTATGATCTCTACAAGCAATCCAACTGGCTTAATCTAAATAGTAGACTTGCCTAACAGATCTGCCTACTGGCTAAGAAAATCTGTCTTAACCTCACACCCCCTTCAACTCATGTCTTAATGTTGCCCGCAGTCACTGCACATTTTACGTGCAGATCCCTCAAACCAACGTTTATTGTTCCATTCTGCTGTACCAACCAGGCTCAATATGCTTTCCACACCAGGGCCCCCCTGCTGCTAAACAACCTTCCCCCTGAAATTGCAACTGAAAACAAGCTTGGCCCATTTAAACGTAAACTCCACCAGCACCTCACTAACCTTAGCAGTTGTGACTGCTCTGCTTAGGCTTGTGGCTTTGTTTCACCTCTCCCTCCACGCCTCTCCTCCCTTGCTACCCTCCCCACCTCTCTCCACCCCATCATCCCCTCCTACTCCCTGTCTCTTTCCCACCCCCACCTACCATTCTACCCCCTCTCACCTCCCACCTGCCATTTCACCCCCTCTCCCACTCCTCTCCTCCTGTCTCCCCCTCCCTATCACCCTATCTCTTGTTGCTCCACCCCAGACCACCTAGCACTTATCTTTCTGTTCTTGCACTTATGATAATGTCAAATCCTTGACTGCCTACCCCTTATCCCCACCCCTCCCACTCATAACCTCTACCTCTTGCTCCACTTAAGTCACCTCATGAAGGTTTTCACTTGTATTTGTGGCTTGCTACATATACACCCATATTGTTAATTGTGCGTTGTTTGCCACGGACTGTTTGCTTCTGTGCTAGTCTATACACATGTACTGTCTTTTGCCACTAAGTTAACCTCCTGACCTGTGTTGTATCATACCTCTGCTTGCATCTATGTTAACCTCTTGACCTTGTATTGTATCTTACCACTGTTTTCTTGCACCCATTGGTGACGTGGAACCTTTCTAAAAGAATCCTTGGTTCAAAGGTATTTGCAATCCTAGTAATAAATAAATAAATAAAAAATACTTTACATTCAATCTGGATACAAAATGGCTCGATATGCAGTATATGTACAGTAGGTTATATGGTGACATGTGCTCTGATAATTGTGTCCAGGTACAATTGTAGATGAACTTTACAAACTGTACATAATCAAGTCTGAGTTTTAAACACTGGACTTAATTGTGTTCTAGTTTTGATAATTGTACACTGCAGCAATTCACTCTTATATCCAAATTAGTACATACAATTAAATGTCATCTAAGCTTACTGTATGCCTTGAAAATCCCCTTCCAGCATACTAACACCATGTTTTAGACTAACTGTTGTCATTAAATAGTTAACAGGCTAATTAGGGGAATCACTGCATTTTTTTATTTTAATACAGACCCCCTTATCTTTCTCCTGCCAGCATGTGAAATTTTGAAATGGATGCCAAGGAATGACCTCTGCCTCCATGATCATATGTGTGTGAGAAATGATTCAATGAAACTTAGTTGCAGGTATTTTTCTAAGCTGAGGTTTGAAACATCAACAAAGTAATGATTAACAGTGGACATTGCAAAGGACATCAGAGTATCAGCTGCGAATATGTGTAGATCTGGGTGGAACATGCATTTCCCCCAGTAGATGTTGTGTGGAATCCTGTGCAATTCCACCAGTGGAGGTTGTGTGGAATTCTGTGCCATTCTGCTGGTGGAAGTTCTGTGGAAACATGTGCAATTCCACCAGTGGAGGTTGTGTGGAATCTTGTGCAATTCCACCAGTGGAGTTTCTGCGGAATCATGTGCCCTTCCACTAGTAGAGATTGTATGGACTCCTGTGCAATTCTGCTGGTGGAGGTTGTGTGGGATGCACAAATCAGTTGGTGGAGATTGTGTGGAATGTGCTGTTTCACTGGTGGGGGTTGTGTAGAATGTGAGATTCTGCCAATGGAGGTTATATGGAATATTGTGCAATTCCACCACTGAAGATTATGTAGAATGTGTAATTCCACTGGTGACAGTTGTGCAAACTCCACAGTTCCACCAGTGGAGGTTTTGAAAAATGCACTATTCAGCTGGTGGGTGTTAAGCAGAATGAGCAATTACACAGTGGAGGTTGTGTGGAATGTGCAAAGCCACCAGTGGAAGCTGTGCAGAATGTGAAATTCCACCAGTGGAGGTTGAGTAGAATGCCCAATTCCGCTGGTGGAGGTTGTTGTGTGGAATGTGCAATTTTGCTGGCGGAGGTTGTTGTGTGGAATACACAATTCCATGGGTGGAAGTTGTGCGGGAATATGCAGATCCACCAGTAGAGGTTGTGAGGAATGTGCAATTCCACTGGTGGAGGTTGAGTGAAATGGCCAATTCCACAGGTGGAGGCTGTGCATAATGCACAATTCCACCAGTGGCAGTTGTGTGGAATGCACAATTTTGATGGTGGAGGTTGCATGGATTATGCAGTTCTGCCACTATTGGAGGTGCGGAATGCACAATTCCACCAGTGGAGGTTGTGCAGAATACACAATACTGCCAGTGGAGGTTGTGTTGATTATGCAAGTCCTCTGGGGGGAGGTTGTGTGAAATGTACAATTCTGCCAGTGGCGATTGTGTGAAATGTGCAGTTCCACTGGTGGAGGTGGTTGTGCAGAATACACAGTTCCATGGGTGGATGTCACAGTCTGTGGGAATAAACTTCAGACAAGGCAGATTTACAGGTTTAAAACACACCGTGGTGTGATATTTATTTTTCAAAAGTAAGTAAAAGAATAAATGAAAATAAAAAAAAAAATTGCAAAGAAAATCACTACTTAACATCAGTAGTTTCACACATAATACAGTCCTGGATCTTATATCTCCTAAGGCCATTTTCATCTGCATTCAACAGCTTGTCTACAGTAGCACCTCTCTCCCTCTCTCAGGGCTGCGCCTTACTGGACTGAACTGAAGTGAACTCAGTGAAGAGGTTTTATATTTTTTATTGGGATCACCTGACTGAGCCCTTTTCTGTTTACATGTCTGGACATGCTGTTTCATGTCTGAACATGTTTCATAACCAAGGGGGCAGGGGTTGTTTCAGGGGACTTCCTGGTTCAGTTAAAGGTACAGTGTATATCCCCACTGATATTGACTCTCTATATCTCTGATCCACAGTGATGAAGCATTTTATAAAGCTTAGCATATTCTTTTGTTTAGCTTCATACATATAACCTTATATAGTAACAGGTTTATAGTGTGAATTTATGTAAATACCATAAGGATTTCTTATAACTATACTAATCATAAAATTATTATTGTTTTATCTGGTTTCTGAATCCTTTTTATTTAAAAAGGCTTTATTAACTGTATTTATTCCTATTCAAAATAGTCCTCATATTTTTGTACTCAAAATGCACTTATGCACTTTACACAACACCTCTCCATGTGTTTGGCATCATTCCAGGGACTGGATGAATGGAAATGGAAAAAGAATGAAAAGAGAGAACTAGAAGGAAGTTTAGTACAGACAGTAAAGAGCTACGCTAGGTGGCCAACCTAGGGTAGGGGGGAAATGAAAAAAAGCAAAGAGAAAAGTGTTAATTGTTGTGCAACAGAAGTTTTGGTAGCTATGAAATAAGGAGATAGAAAAGTGGTCCATCAAGTCACAGCTGAGGGTGTAGCCAAACTCCGCCACAGTGGAGGTTGTGTGGAATATGGGCTTCTACCAGTGGAGGTTGTGTGCAATGTGCAGTTCCTCCAGTGGAGGTTGTGCAGAATGCATAATTCCACCAGTGGAGGTTGTGCAGAATACATAATTCTGTCAGTGGAAGTTGTGCAGAATACACAATTCCACCGACAGAGGCTGTGCAAAATGTACAATTCAGCTGGTGGACATTGAGCAGAATGCACAATTCCTCAAGGGTGGTTGTGTAGAATATGCAATTCCACCAGTGGAGGTTGTACAGAATGCCCAATTATAAAATGGGTCTCAAAAAGCCTGTAACCTCATTGGTCAAAACATGTTACATGACCATGTGTAAATCCTGCAATAGACAACCAATAATCAAATGTTTACTTTCTTCAAACCTAATTAATTTTTGTTTTTTAATTAAGCAATAATGCCCGACAGGGTGTGTGTCGTGCTGGGATAACGTCACGCCTCAGGTGGTTGTGCACGAGGCCGCAGGCTGAGTGCATCCAACAACTGAGGCGTGATGTTATCCCAAACGACACACACCCTTGAGGGCATTATTGCTATTATACAATGGCTTGTTGTTATATATAAAGTAAAAAAAATAATTTTAAAGAATGTTTTTATTAGTGTGGAAAAATATTTTTGTTTCTTAAGAGGAGATGGAAAAAAAAGGTCATGATCAGGCTCAGGTCATCATCCAAAAGATCATCTGCAGGTTCACAGTTAGGATGAGACTAGACCAATGATGTTGTACTGATTAACATCACGGGTCCAGCCCAAGACTGACCAATCAGAGTCCAGGATTTTTTCTTGCCATTGTATAATTTTTAATAACAGATTCATTATATAATCACATTAATGCACTTCAGGGTGTGTATAGTAGTGGGATTCAGCTACTTCTTGAGTGGTTAAAGTCACTTGGCTGTGCTTCATGACACACCTCACAAGATGTGTGTAAATCCCTCAACCTGTGCCCTTTGTGCATTATTGTTTAATTCCACCATGGAGTTTGTGCAGAATGCAAAATTCAACTAGTGGAGTTTGTGCTGAATGCCCTATTCCACCAATGGAGATTGTGTGTAGAGATGTGCAAAAGTGACAAATTTCATTACGCAAAATATTTTGCAAAATTCACCCATTTGGTAAAAATTTTTGCAGAAGCGAAATTCTAAATTTTGCCCACAAAATGTGAAATTTCTCCCATGGAAGATGAAATTGCACCTGAAAAAAACCAGCAAAATTTGCCTTTCACCCATGAAAGTTTGCTGCATTTCCAGCATAATTTTACATTTCACAGGCGAAATTCCACATTTCGCACCCCGTGAAATATTTTGTGTAACAGGCAAATTTGACAAAATATTTTGCATGGCAAAATTGATGATTTCTCAGGAATTTCACTGACAAAATATAATTTTGCAACTTCTCTAGTTGTGTGGAATATGCAATTCTGCCAGTGGAGGTTGTACGGAATGTGCAATTTCACTGGTGGAGGTTGAGTGAAATGTCCAATTCCACCTGTGGAGGCTGTGCATAATACACAATTCCATCAATGGAGGTTGTGTGGCATACACAATTTTGATGGTGGAGGTTGTGCAGATTACACAATTCTGCCACTGGAAGACATGCTGAATGCACAATGCCACCAGTTGAGATGGTGTGGACTATGTAATTCCACAAGTGGATTTTGTGCAGAATACACGATTCTGCCAAAGGAGGTTGTGTTGATTATGCAATTACTCTGGGTGAGGTTGTGTGAAATACACAATTCTGACAGTGAAGGTTGTGTGGAATGCGAATTCTTCTGGGGGAGGTTGTTGTGCAAAATACACAATTCCACGGGTGAAGATTGGGCAGAACACACAGTTCCGCCAATGGAGACTGTGTGGAATTCACAATTCCACCAGTGAAGTTTGTACGGAATGTACAATTGCACCAGTGGTGACTGTGTGCAATGAGGAATTCCACCAGTGAAGGCAGTGCAGAACTCACAATTCCACCAGTGGAGATTGTACGAAATGTATAATTGCACCAGTGCTGACTGTGTGGAATAGGAAATTCCACCAGTGGCGGCTGCGCAGAATTCACAATTCCACTAGTGGAGGTTGCATGAAATGCACAATTGCACCAGTGGTGACTGTGTGGAAAGAGCAATTCCACCAGTGGAGTTAGTGCAGAATTCACAGTTCCACTAGTGGAGGTTGTGCAGAATGTACAGTTCAGCTGGTGGAGGTTGAGTGGAATGTACAGCTCTACTGGTTGAGGTTGTGCAGAATGCACGATTTCACCTGTGGAGGTTGTGTGGAATACACAATTCCACTGGTGGAGGTTGTGTGGAATATGCAGTTCCACCAGTGGAGGTTGTGCAGGATGTGCAATTCAGCTGGTGGAGGTTGTGCAGAATGCACAATTCTGTCACTGGAGATTGTGTAGAATGTGCAATTTTGCCAGTGGTGGTTGAGTAGATTGTACAATTCCATGGTGCAGGTAGTGTGGAATATGCAATTCTGCCAGTGGAAGTTGTGTGGAATACACAATACCACTGGTAGAAGTTGTGTGGAATACACAATTTCTCAGGTTGAGGTGGTGCGAAATACACAATTCCACTAGTGGAGGTTGTGCAGAATGCCCAATTCCACTGATGGAAATTGTGAAGAATGCACAATTCTGCTAGTGGAGGTTGTTCAGAATGTACAATTCTGCCAGTGGAGGCTGCACAGAATACACAATACTGCTGCTAGAGGTTACATGGAATGCACAACTCCCCAGGTGGTGGTTGTGGGGAATATGCAATTCCACTTGTGGCGGTTGTGTGCAATGCTCACTTACACTAATGGAGGTTGTCTGGAATGTACAATTCCACTAATGGAGGTTGTGTGGAATATGAAATTCCACCAGTGGAGATTGTGCAGAATAGGCAATTTTGCCTGTAGAGGTTGTGTGGAATGCAGAATTCCACCTGTGGAGGTTGTGTAGGACACACAATTCCACCAGTGGAGGTTGTGCAGAATATACAATTCCACCAGTGGAGGTTGTGCAGAATGCCCAATTCCACTGTTGGAGGTTGTGTGGAATATGCAATTCTAAAAGTGGATTGTGCGGAATGAGCAATTCCACCAGTGGAGGCTATTCAGAATGCCCAATTCTGCCAGTGGAGGTTATGTGGAATGCGTAATTCTGCCAGTGGAGGATGGTCAGACTATACAATTCCAGAGGTGGAGTTTGTGCAGAATGCCCAATTCCACAGGTGGATGTTATGCAGAATACACAATTTCACTGGTGGAGGCTGTACAGAACATGCAGTTCCACCGATGGAGGGGTTCTATGTCACTTCAGTGAATCAATTTCATTGAACGACAATTTCAGTGACTGCAAAATAGCATATCCAAATTCAGCGATTTGTTATTTTGCTGAAACGCATTTGTAGCAAAATATAGCAAACTCAGTGACCAATACTGACACTATTCATACTATCTGGACCTGCATTTGAAAATTGAATGCAAGACCCAATAGGTAGTCCATCCTAGGATGATGACTGTAGTCCCCGACGACCTGCACAATTCTTTATCTCAGATCCCTGTAGCGACTTTGACCCCCAGCAGCAGAAGCTCCAGACATCAGCTGGGCGATCCAGACCTCGGCCATTCTTTGCTCCTCCCAAATGCAATAAGTGAATCTCCACACGGTAGGGTGGCAGGCGCCAAGTTGGGTGTTAAATGCACGATACTGCCCTTCAGCAGAATTGTCAGTGTGCACCTTCCCAACCAGAACTGCATCATAGCAGTTCAATGTGCGCAAAGTATACATGACTCGGCGCCATCATGAACAGCTTATGAGACGCCCAATCCATGTATCCTCAAAGTAATTCATCAACTGCATTAGGATACCTTCATTTTCCTCATAAAGTGCACTGTCCTGCAACTCATCAAAGCTTGCTTCACATCACACACAGGGACGAATGCCAATGACAACAGTGTACGGATATGTAAAGTAAAGTCAGGTTCTGACTAATACCTCTTCGGCACCTCAGGAAACATTTGAACATGCTTCCACACAGCCTGCATGAAGTGGAAAAAGCATCCCCTCACAGCAACATTGGGGAAAGCAGTGCTCACAGCCCTCATTGATGCCTTCTCAAAATCCATCATCACAGAAGTTGGCTACATTGTTTCAGCCCACCCCTTCAGTTGCTGCATGACAGCATCATAACTTGAGACACTCCGTGATGTCATCAAGACATAGACGGCAGGGATGACAACACCATCATCTCTACACATATGAGTGGTGTATAGTTGATTAAATAAAGTGGGACATGACCGAAAAGTGCCATCCATGAACCACTGTGAGGAGGAAGACAGGTGATTCAGACTCCGGACAGCAGCAAATAGCAATATTCGATCAGCAGCAGTCCCGCTACCCCCCCAAAACAAAAACCTCTCACCACTGAGTGTTGTCATATATTACAGTGGTATAATCAGACCACCAGCACTTACAGGCATCACTAGACAAGCCTGTTTCAATTGTCGAATTCACTGGGCAGTCCGTCGCATCAGACGGACATCTGGCAGGGATATTGCAATGGCATCACTCGCTGAGGCGGCACTCTCCAGTACAGCCTGTGCAGTACTCTCTCTACTGCTCCTGGCCCTGTCCTGCATATCGGCAATTAACCGCTGAGCTCCAATGGCAGCAGCATCAGTCACATGGTTGTGTCCGCAGGGTACATCGACCACATGGTCTGCAATTGTATGAACTCATGCAAGGCACAGGTACTTGTGATAGTCACAACAGTGCCAATAGATTTTCTCTCCAACCTCCTTATCCTTCCGATATAAGAAGGCCCCATACACCAACATAGGCATACCTTTCTGACTCCTCAAGAACTCAACAGGCATGGTTCCGGTGTACCCTACCGCACTATGCCACACCTATTTATAAGGTACACTGCCAGCTGCCACTTGTTAAAATACACTAATAATTGCTTGTCATGACGCAGGGGGGCTGTGTCCCCCAAACTCCCCCCCCATTTCTAGGATTCTAACTCCATGATGCCATGGACACTGGAATAAGTAGCTTAATCATTATCACTGAAATTGTAATGTGCTGCCTTTTCCAGTCGCTTTCGCTGTAATGTACTATGTGCTGTGATTGTTATCGCTGTAATTGGCTTCACTATAATGCCGTCACTGATACTGATTCGCTGAAGTGACATGCTGCCTGATGGGGATTGTACAGACTATGCAGTTCCACTGGTGGAGGTTAGGAACATAATCTGATGGCAGGTAAGGGCCACTTGGCCCACCCAGTCTAACCATTTTTTCCTACCTTTCGTTCTCACCAGAGACTCCACTTGATCTACAGTTCTTTCTCTCCACTCTTCCTTACATCTACAATTCCCTTGTTCTTATCCCAGGCACTTTTTGAACCGATGACTATTTTCACCCCCACCACCTCCACTGGAAGGCTGTTCCAGAAATCCACCACTCTATCTGTGAAGATGAACTTCCTCACATTTCTCCTGAATCTACTCCCCTCCAGCTTCATAGCAAGGCCCCTTGTTCTTGAGCACTGGAAACAGGGGAGGTACCCAAAGACTGGAGGACAGCAGATGTAGTCCCCTTATACAAAAGTGGGAACAAAGAGGAAGCAGGGAACTACAGACCAGTCAGCCTCACCTCGGTAGTGGGGAAGATCATGGAAGCACTACTGAAGGAGAGATTGGTGGAACATCTGGTTGTCAATGGACTCCAGGATCCAAGGACAGCATGGTTTCATCAGGGGGAGGTCATGTCAGACCAACCTCATTGAATTTTTTGACTTGGTGACTAGGGAGGTGGATTGGGGAGGGCAGTGGACATGGCCTATCTGGACTTCAGCAAGGCCTTTGACACTGTGCCACATAGAAGACTATTACACAAACTAGGGAATATGGGTGTGGGCAGGACAGTAGTGTGGTGGGTAGGTAACTGGCTGGGCGGCAGGACACAGAGGGTGGTGGTAAATGGCTGTCACTCCACAGAGTGAAGAGTGACCAGTGGGGTACCACAGGGATCAGTGCTGGGACCGGTTCTATTCAACATCTTCATCAGTGACATTGTGCAGGACCTAGAAGGCAGAATTTCACTGTTCACTGATGACACAAAGCTCTGTAACAGATTAGACACACCAGAGGGTGTAGACAGAAGGAGAAGGGACCTGCAGAAACTTGAAGAATGGTCAGGGGTTTGGCAGTTGAAATTCAATGCAAAGAAGTGTAAGATAATGCATATGGGGCACAAAAACCTGGCACAATATATCAGTTGGGGGTGAGGATATAGCATACACCAAGCAGGAAAGGGATCTTGGGGTTATCATCTCTGATGACCTCAAGGTAGGGAAACAGTGTGACAAGTCAGCAGGTAAAGCAAATAGGATGCTGGGATGCATAGGCAGGGGCATCACCAGGAGGAAAAGGGAGGTCATAATTCCACTATACAAGACACTAGTGAGGCCCCACCTGGAGTACACTGTGCAGTTCTGGAGACCATACCTACGTAAGGACATAGACAGCGTAGAGAAGGTTCAGAGGAGGGCAACAAAGATGGTGCATGGATTGCATCACAAGTCCTATGAGGACAGGTTGAAGAAATTGAATATGTACTCCCTGGAGGAGAGGAGGGAGAGAGGGGACATGATAGAGACATACAAGTATCTTACAGGGAGGAACAGGGTGCAGGAATGCACTATTTTTAAGTGAAAAAGATGTTCCAGGACTAGAGGGCATGGGATGAAGTTGGAGGGAGGATGATTCAGAGGAAATGTGAGGAAGAATTTCTTCACAGAACGGGTGGTGGACAAGTGGAACACCCTGCCAGAGGAAGTGGTGGGGGGCTGAAACAATCACGAGATTTAAGAATGCATGGGATAGACATAAAGGAATTCTGGAGGTCAGGGCTAAGGGGAAACAGAGTTCTAGGAAAACATAAACAGAAGTTACAAACTCAAATGGGCAGACTGGGTGGGCCATAGGCCCTTATCTGCCGACACTGTCTATGTATCTATGTATCTATGTACCTTTTCTTCTGAAAAATACTTCCCTCCTGTACCTATGTTGTGCAGAATGGCAATTTAGCTTCCAAAATGCTTTCCAGAATTTCTTTTTTTATTCTGCCGAGTTCTGCAAAGCCTATTTAAAGCAGCAGTACTATGTAAAAAAAATCTGCACATTTTTGACAGTTTATTCCCTGAGCTCTTTTGAGCTTTTCCCTGGTAATCTTTCCTGCTGGCATTGTACTATCACCCTGTAATTTTTCTCGGTTTCCCTTTGTTTTTGTTTACATTTCTGCCACATGCCATGTTGGCAGCAGCAGTAAAGGATACAGTAGGCAGCTAAGACAGCCGCCATATTTTCTGTAGCTCTACAACAACTGGAAACCGATCACCTCCTGATTAGGTAGTACTGCTGCTTTAATCAGTGGAATAACATTCCTTGGATTATATAATTATGCAGAATATTATTCTGTAGTTTGCAGAAAAATAAATCCATGGTTGAAATAAACTGTGGAATACAATTCCCCGGTTAACATTCCACTTTCAGAATTTCAGAATTCCACTTCTGACGGAATTCTGCATAATTAGGTGGAATTTACCAAATCCCACTGAATTCTGGTAAAAGTGGAATTTCAGAATTCTGCACAGCTCTACACTCAGTGCATCTGTTTGCATTCTGAGCCTCGAGTAGCAACTAAGGTCTGTGGGCTATTACGGTGCTCACTGTAATGGGATTCTATGCTGCCAATGAACTCCCACTTTAAAAAAAAAAATCTCAAACACTAGGAAACTAGTCTGAATCCGAAACAGTTCTCCCATCCCGACTTCTGAAGTTCTGAAAGCTTCTGCTAAGCCAAAGAAAATTCTGATAGCGATCTGAGCCGAATCAGAACTTTCAGAACCTTTTTTGTGGCTTTAAAGTACACAGTTGTGATCCGGTTCATTTCACCTCATTAGCTATTGTCAGAAAGGAGAACTGTTGCTACGAGCGATTGACAGGTTCTGCCCCTCGGCCAGAGGTAGCACATTGCCAGTGACCCAGGTTTGGGAAAGGACTCGGTGCATGAGAGGGCAACGAGGGCAGGGAGATCACGCTGTTAATGACAGTGCTTTCTAACACAGGGAGGTGATTGCATCACTTCTGGCCCCACTGCAACCCCTGTGGCGGGTAAGGGAGATAGTTTCCCCAGGAACTTGTTGTTGTACCCAAGGTCTATAGTAGGCATCTGCAGTGCCATCTAGTAGATGGAGTGGTGACAGGGAAAAAAGTGGGGCAAAACCCAGGGGCCATCTGAATGATGGCCAGGAAATTGGCTACACATGGACCCTGCCGTGCCCCATGGACCCCACAGTGCACAGTGATGGTGGGCTAGTCTTGGATGGGGCAGATATGTATATCCTCATGTGACAATGGCATGACAGATTTCAGAAGGGGCGAAAAACCTATATAGAAAAGAAATGGCCCCATGGTACTAAAAATGCTTAGTGCACTATAACAACTGTAGTACCCTCATATGCTATATATTGTGCAATACCACAGTGCACATGGCCACTTATTACAGACCTGGTTTTACTGGGTCCTGTCTCTATACTGGGCCCAGTCATCATTGTCTCTAAGTCCTGCTGGAGCAGTACATTAGACTCCAAAGCCAGTGTTTCCAAAATAATCAGAACCATAGCAGAACCTGAGAAATGATGGCACAGATCCCAGACAGTTGTGAATTTATCCTCACCAAGTCTCCCATCCTTAATGGCAATACATAGATATGGGATTGTTATCTTTCTGATGAGATATTTTTTACCCAGAGCTGTAGGCTACAGAACGACCTCTCCTAGGTTTCACAGAGCTTGCAGATCAACAGAGGGATGAGTCTACGCATGCCCAGCAGCCGCAAGGGCACAGCCGCTACGGCTCCAGGTTCAAAGCTCTTTCATTTCAGGAAACATGTCCAGATGTTTACTGGAAGCAAGTCTCTTTGGTTAACCACAGATGTGCTGTTCTGTGCAGCCGAGGCACTTAATAACAGGCTTTGCTCCTCCTTCCTTCTTTTTCGTTTGGGAAAAATGAAGCATGTAAGCACATAACTGAAATCTCATTCTCCTCTCACATAGTTCGTACATCACTGACTGCTCTGCTCATGCCTCTGGTCTTATAACTCAAGTTCAAACTTTACTTTCAAAAACAAATTATAAAATGCTGGATGCAGCCAGAGTACTCTGATTGTCTGACGGCATTCCAAAAGGGTTATGCTAATGGCCAGGAACTGTCATGCACAATAAAGCATTTAGAATTTTATCTATTCAAACTTTCAGTTTAAAAAAATAAAAACATTTTAGCTTAATATTACCATTAAGGTGATTCAGGGACTGGGTTGTCGTTGTTATTCTAACCCTAGGGGCAAAAGACACTCAGTTGTGCCTCATGTCTCATGACTCCCTTAAGATTAGATTAATGGATGGTAAATCAACCCCTGGTCATGCCTTAATGTTTAAATATGAAGCTTTTTTTTCTTCTCTTTTTCATTTCCCCCCTCTTGATCCTCCTGTTCTCAGTCCTGATGACTGGGGGGGCCCCCCACAGTTCTACCCTTCCTCTGGCTAGGAGGACAGGCAAGCAGCAGGCTACAACTCTGATGCCAATTCTGTTCTTTCATTAGTAAGTAGGGGGTGCATGAGTGCTGAGTGTTCTGCCCCATCCAGCCACGGGAGCAAAGTGTCTCCCCTCAGAGACACATTCAGCCCCCAGTGTGTTGCAACATGGACTTCTGGGGACTGAACCTGTGCCTCCCAGGTGTCAGCTTACTACACTGCCACCGTGCCACCAGGCTGTTCAAGTGCTAAGGATTTTTAATCTCGATTCAGCCCAGTGTCTAAAGCAGCTTTATTCACTCATTTCTTTGACATTTTGTTCACCACAACACCCATAAGAAATGTATTAATTTCAAAAGTAGAGTGTTATTTTCAGATTAGTATTCTGCAGGTCACGTAAACCATAGATTCTTTATCCACAATCCAGGGAAAATTATTCTGCAGTTCACGTAAGCCACAGATACCTATTCTGACTTGATCTTCTCTTACACTGTATTCTTTCCTTTTTGTTTAGGGTTCCATGTGATAATAGCGACTACAAAATAGCGACCGTCAAAATAGTGACTGCCACTGCCAATAACAGCTACTACTACCTTTTCCTTCAACTGTTGTTTTTGCATAATCACGTGACATTAAATGGGGCCGCCCTGCACCCCCCATCTTAAAGATTCTAACACCATGCCTCTCATTGATTTTGGAGAAAATTACATATTCGGAAATATATTATATTCTGAGTCGCTATTTTGACAGTCGCTATTTTGTAGTCGCTATTTTGACAGTCACTATTTTGTAGTCGCTATTATCACGGGATACCTTTGTGTAGTGCTCCCCGCATTCAAAGGATGAACTGATGCTGAATTTGTTTTCGGTAAAAGTGCAGAAACTGTGCACGTTTGCCTTCAGTTCAGCCCAGTTGAGCCTTTGGTCCACTTTAGATCACGTTGAGCTTTTGCCAAATCATTAGGGGAAAAAGGCATGCTAGCCCTTCCCAGGTGGCTAGGCCTGATGTAATGGCCACCCATTTTTCTACCCCATGTCACGGTTTACTTTCTTCCACCGCTCCAAACATTCTTTTTATAAGACAAAGGTCCACATCAGGTCAGGTGATCAATGATGGCGGCCACGCTGGGCTAGCCGTCGGACTGCTGTGTATTGTGCTTATGTTTTACTTTTTTCTCGTTTATTTTAAAAGCGTTTTTTAAGTGTTTTTTAAGATTTTAAGTTTCTGTTTCGTTCGGCTTCACCCTGTGTGTAGAGCACTTTTTCGAACTCAAACCCAGGCGGCGGAGAAGCTACCTTGGCACTTACTTGTTTTCTGCCTATTTCACCAGCGTTTTTAGTGTTCGCGGTTGGATTTTTCGGATGGTTCGGACTTCAGGATCCTGAGACATTGTGTGATGCCCTAGTTTGCCCTAGGAATTAGGCTGCCTTCCAGTAGTTCGGCGGTTTGGTGGCCGCTTTTCAGTGTCAAGCCTTTGCGCTGTGTTCGCCTGTTTAGCGCAACCTTCTTTGATACTTCTCGAGGAGGAGTTCACCTTTGTGGGACTTGGAGGAGACGGGATTCACTGGGATTGAGCCTATTAAGGATTATTGGGGATTTTTGGGTGCTCTTTGGAACTGTCAAGTCCGCGGAGACTATCTGAGATTTTGTGGTCTGTTTGTTTGGAGTGACTTGTTTTATTTCTGGCTTTGATTTGCTTAGCCAGATTCGTTGGCTTTTTTGAGGTGCTTGAGGGTTGGTGACCTACACAGGGGTTGGGATCGGGGCCTGTTGGAGGGCTGGCCTTTTGACCCTATTCCCCTAGACTCCCAGTGGAGTCGGCCGGGGGGGCTGATCTGGTCTGGAGTTGTGGTGTTGGGTCACCATTATAGCCCGGTAGCTGCCTCTTAAAATAACTGGTTGGAACCTGTGGCTTGATGTGTGGCTCTCCTTGGAAATCTGGAGTTTTTTGAACCTCGAATTCTGTTTGGAATTTCCGGCTTACTGGACACATTAAGGACCTGGGGCCAGTATTGTTGGATTTTTTAGTGTGCTAAGAAGTGACCTGAAGAGTGCCTGCAAGATAAGTGACTGTGGAAACATCAACTGTTTATATAAATATTTTTGAGAAACTGACTTTATTTATTAGTTGGCTTGCATTGGTCCAGTGGTCCTGGGTTGGTGTCTCACACAGTGGGGGGGAGTGGGGTTGGCTGGAAGGCTGGTCCTTAATTTTCCCTCCTCTATACTCCTGGGGTGGTGGCTGGCCGGGGTTGCCTGCCCTGGGGAGAAGTAGGGCCACCGATCCTTTTGGACTGGCGGTTCCCATGCCTGCTGGCAGTTTTATTTTCTGTCCAGCCTAGGTGGTTGATGAACATGGTCTATTGTTTTTTGAACTTTATTTGCTGAGGTTATTTTATTTTGTATTTTATAGGTTATGTGCTGTTTAGTTATTTTTGAGGGATAATTTAGCAGTGAGAGTGCTTGTTTCCATCTTATATTCCACCCTCTCCGGTTCAGTGAGAGAGTCCCGGAAGGTGGTCTTTAAATTATTCCCTCTTTTTATTTTTATTTATTTATTATTTTATTTTTGTTATTAGTTTTGTGTTATTATTTTATTGTCCCCTGGCCGTGAGAGGGCCTGTGGATATGAAATAGTTTAATTGAGTTTATTGGTTGTTGTATTAGATTATTGGTTTATTTTAATTCTTTGTTTTAGTGGTGGGCGATGGTGTTGTTTATTTATTTTATTTGTAGTTTTAATTTTTGAGCAGCCTGATGTGCTGGCCAGTTCCACCTGTTGTTCGTTACTCGGCCTCCGCTCTCCATGCCCTCCGCCCCTTTTTCTTGTCCCCCTTGCCAGTCCATGTCTACCATCGGTGTCGGGCATTAGGGATTGTGCACAGGGGGTGGAGGAATTGGGGGGGCATGGGGGGTTGTGGCCAGCGGAGGGAGCGGTGCTTTCCCATAGGGGTGGTTAGGCCTCGAAGATGCCCTGGGGCGAAATGGCTTCTGGAGCGTGGTAGTCCCATTCTGGTTCCCATACCCAAGGGCACCTCCTGTTCTGGAGGGCAAGTGGTTGGGACAACTCGTCAACCTCATCCAACCAGGCTGTTGTGCAATGCCAGATCTGTCTGCAATAAGACTGGTCTTGGACTTTATCTGAGGAGCAGATCTGACACATTACGAGACCTGGCTGGATAGGGAATGCGACCCGTTTTAGAGGCGCTGTTCCTGCCGGTTCTCGGTTATACACCACCCGAGATTGGATCGCTGGGGGTGGGCGATCTGTTTTAAGACCCGAATTGGGCCTAACTGGTGTTCCATGGAGGCCAGATCATTTGCGTGTACTGTGGTAGCTGGTGTGGGGTGCAGGATTGCTCTCATTTACCATCCACCAGGGGATGAGAAGCTTTTCCTGCAGGAAATAGCAGATTTTGCCGCCAACATGGCCTTGGAATTGCCCAGATTGATGGTGCTGGGCGATTTCAATGCGTGGGTCGACAACGAATCTTCACTTTTTGGTCAACATTTCCTCCAGGTGATGACATTGCTGGGCTTCACACAGGTTGTTTCCACAGCTACCCACAAAGGAGGTCACTCTCTTGATCTGGTTTTCCTCCTGGGGATTGAGGCGTCCGATTTGGTGGTGGAACCAGTCAGTTGGTCTGATCATTACTCAATTGGGTTCAATTTTGAGGTCCCCCTGGGCAGGTCGGCCCCTGTGGAGTTGGTCAAGTACTGCCCATTGTGGGACGTTGTCCCTGAAGACCTGATGGCAGTTATTGACCTCTCGTTGTTTGACGAAGTGTGCTCTGATCCTGAGCAGCTAGTGGTGGCCTATAATGAGACCATCTCGGCTGCTCTTGATCAGATTGCACCAACCCGTGTTCGCCCCCTCCCGCGCTGTCCCATTGCTCCTTGGTTCGACGAGGCATTGAGAGGGTTGTGGAGGCTGGGGCATAGGATGGAGAATCGTTGGAGGAAGACTGCCTCTGAGGCCGGCCATCTTATTTTGCTACAGCATTATAAGCTCTATCAAACAGAAATTTCCCATAAGAAGGCAGAATTCCTGTCCAGGGAAATTTCCGTCGCTTGGAATCGACTGGCTCAGCTCTTCAGAACTGCTGACAGACTGTGCAACCCAGTCTGTCGGCAGATCCGTCGAGTTTTTACGCAGAATGACTGTGAGGAGATCGCTCGATTCTTTGCGAATAAGGTGGAAGACATTCGGAGGCAGTGTCCCTGACCCCACTCTAAGGTTGTTGCAGTTGATCAGTGTTTTGTCACAGAACCTGGAATTTCCTGGAGTTCTTTTGATCTGCCGGATTTTGTAGACACTATGAGGATTGTCCGTGAGATGCGCCCAACATGCTGTAGTTTGGATCCGGGTCCTACTTCCCTGATTATGGGATGTAGTGAGTCTATCGGCCCGGTCCTTGCTTGGATTATCCGGTTCTTTAGAGATGGAGTTTCCTAGCTCTCTGAAGGAAGGTGGTGACTCCCTTCTGAAGAAAGCTTCCTTGGACCCGGATGACCTGCAAAGACCACCCGATCTCTAACCTCCTTTGTGGGGAAGGTTATTGAAAAGTTGTATGCTCAATTGGATAACCATTTGACCATCCATAGTTTATACGAACCTCTCCAGTCTGGTTTTCATAAAAGGCATAGCACCGAGACTGCTTTGGTTCGGGTGCTCAATGATCTCCTGATGGTGAGAGATCGGACACACCGCTCTATTCTGGTTCTCCTTGATCTGTCATCAGCTTTTGATACTGTGGATCACGGGGTTTTGCTCGAACGTCTGAGGTCCATTTGTGGACTTTCAGGTATGGTCCTCAGATGGTTTTCATCTTACCTCGAGGAGAGAACGCAGAGAGTGGTCTCAGGATTACATTCCTCTGGGGCTTTCTCTCTGCCTTGCGGGGTACCACAGGGTTCGGTGCTTTCCCCCATGTTATTCGCAGTATACATGCTACCCCTCGGAGACATTGTAAGACGGTATGAGCTGAGGTTTCACTGCTATGCTGATGATGCCCAGCTCTACCTGTCTTTTGCACCTGACCAGGTTAGTGCTGTCTCGGTGTTGAATAACTGCCTCGTAGATATCCAAGACTGGATGAATACCAGCGGTTTAAAGTTGAATCCAGGAAAGACTGAGGTTATGGTGGTGGACCCCGGCTGCAGGGTTGGGGGTTTGGGGGTGGGGTCTCCCTCTGGAATAATACTAGGGGGAAACAGATCCCCACCTCTGAACGGGTGCGTAACCTGGGTGTGGAGCTTGACACTGGCCTGACCCTCCATTATCAGGTGTCTGCAGTTGTCAAGACTGCATTTTTTCATCTTAAAAACATCGCCAGGATTAGGCACCTGGTTCCACCTGGCGATTTGCCGGTTTTGGTCCACGCTTTCGTGACATCTCATCTTGATTACTGTAACTCCCTGTACCTAGGGCTTGCTGGGGTTGACATCTGCCGCTTGCAGCTAGTGCAGAATGCAGCAGCACGTTTGTTGACTGTGGCTTCAAAAAGATCTCATATTACCCCAGTGCTGCGCTCTCTGCACTGGCTGCCAATACAGTGGCGGATCACCTTCAAAGTGGGTCTTTTGACCTAAAAAGTCCTACACGGGTGTGGTCCTGACTACTTGAAAGAGCTTCTGGTACCTTACACCCCTTTGAGACAGCTTCGCTTGGCTGACGAGGGGTTGCTGGAGATTCCGAGGGTTAATTTGAAGTCCTCTGGAGCTCGTGCCTTTGGTTTTGCGGCTCCTACCCTCTGGAATTCTCTACCCTGTCCGCTCCAAGAAAGTACAACAGTGGACAGTTTTAAAAGGGCCTTAAAGTCCTTTTTATGGGATAAGGCTTTTCCTGCTATACTGTAACTGGCTTTTTACCTGTTATATTTGTTGTTCTGTTTTATTGTATTTTTTGATGTTTGGTGTTTTATGCTTTTTGTACAACACCTTGAAAATCTGAAAGGCGCTTAATTAAATACATTTTATTATTATTATTATCTTCTTGCATTGTGCGTGCTGCTGACATTTTGTAAAAAACACAGTGGAGAAACAGGGAAGGTGGAAAATGTTAGAAATGGCCAGATTGTGCGATTAGTGGAGGAGGGGTACCTCTTTCCCCTAATTTTAGCCTGCTAGACCCACATGCACAGGATCTGAAGAGTCTTTTGCTGAAGTTTTGAAGCCGAACTAAAGTCAGAGATCTGAATCAAAGCCCGACTGCAGTTCCAAATGTTCACATTTGCTCATTCTTACCAGATACTTGCCACTTCTACGTTCCATTTGCACCTGTACACTACAGTATCTACTGTTGGTGGTAGTGCCTTTGCCTTGCTGTCCCTGAAATCTACAATAGTGTATCCCTCTCTCTTTGCCTAACTGTACTTCACCCTCAGCATTCAAATCTTACCACCAACAAGCATTTGTCAATGCCGAATGTTCCTTGCTTCTATGTGCTGTTTAGGTATTTGGAAGTCATTGGAGTGCAAATATTGAAAATTTGAGAACTTACGAGCGTGTGTAGGAACTGCAAGAATCTACCGGAAAAACAGTCATTGTTAGGAATTTTTTCACCAAATTTTCAACATAGCTATTTTAAGACCTCTGTCATGAACAGTGTCACTGTGATTTTGTTAATGTGTCCCATACATTGAGTTTGCACACCGACTGCGCCATTGTCTACTATGCTGAAACATGTTTTGGGCAGGATGTGAAAAATGACAGCTGTACTGCTCATAGGAGGTGTGGTAAAATGGCAATGTTGAAAATCTGGAGTGAAAATATTGAGAGATTTGTGAACTTACGAGCCCTGCGTAGGAACTGCATAGCATAGCGGCTAAGTAAAACAGTCATTTTAGGAATTTTTCACCAAATTTTCAACATAGCCATTTTAAGACCTCTGTTCATGAACAGTGTCACTGTGATTTTCTTAATTTGTCCCGTACCTTGATTTAGCACCTACTCGCCATTCTGCTCTGCGGCGGAAACACATTTAGGGTGAGATGTGAAAAATGACAGCGATACTACTCATAAGAAGGTATGGTAAAATGGCAATGTTGAAAATCTGGAGTGAAAATATTGAAATTTTGCGAACTTACGAGCCTGCGTAGGAATTGCGCAATGCACGCTCGTAAAACAGTCATTTTTTGGAATTTTTGGACCAAATTTTCAACATGGGGTTTTTGGGACCCCTTCTCATGAATGATGTCACTGTCATGGTGGTATTCAGGCCCAAAGGGTGATTTCGCAGTCACTTGCAGTCACTGGTAAAATCACCCTTCGGTCCCTAATAACACCATGACAGTGACATCATTCATGAGAAGGGGTCCTAAAACCCCATGTTGAAAATTTGGTCAAAAATTCCCAAAATGCCTGAGATATGCGATAGTTGAACCCCCATCTAGCCCATTATACAGCTTACTGGCATTTCCTCAGTTCAGCGGTCGGCTTTGAAGAGTGCAGACGTGTTCCCGGTCCACCCAAGATCGTCGCTGGAGTCCAGAGGTAAGTATGGGGTGAGGGGGGTGGGGAGGCTGGGTGCAGTGGGTGGGTGCGGGTTGTGGAGGGGGTCGGAGACACACCACGGGACCGCTTTCATTTTCAGGTTTAAAAAAAAAAAGCGTCATGGGACATTTGCCACGCTAGGTGGGCTCCCAGTGGCACAAGGACGGGGAAGCATTCAGCCGATGGGGATTGGGCACCCCGTCAGCCAAGGACTGCTTTCCACGCTGGGGTGGGCTCCCAGCATGGCACCAACTACTGGGGGGCGGCGCAGCTCAGCCAGCGGGATTGGGCACCCCGTTGGCTATCAATGCATCTGGTAGGCGGGCGCCGCATCGTGGGGGGGGGAGTTATGCTTCTTATCGCTGCTCACTGAAGGTTAGCTCCCTTCAATCAGAGTACTGCATTTTGTGAGCTCAAGACAGCTCCAAAATGCATTGGCTTGTAATGCGCCTGCCAGCTCACTGACTGAATTGGAGGAGGAGGTGACACACCTCCGAAATCTCCGATGATGGCACTGTGTTTCTTGCACATGCGTGCAAGCAACATAAAAATGACTTTTGCCACTTGCTTTTGTCAGTTTTCCTGTCTAATACATTTCTATTTAAAATATGAATATGAAATATATATTTACCTTTGCTCTATATGATCAGTTTTTCCTATTCTCTGATACTGTATCTTATAATTTCCCATTTGTAAATGTTGTTTTATTTTTTCTGTTGTAAATATGTACTCACACTACTAATTATTTGTTTTGTTTCATTTTTGTTTCTACAATGTGAAGTATTTTCATAAATTTTTCAGAAAAGACAGTATAAAAGTAAATTATTGTGAAATGTAGTCTATAAAGATAACTGCAGTACATTAATATAACCTCACAGTTTGTGAACAACTTTAAAAAAGACAGAGGCCCCGATATTCAGAGGTGTGGCCGGCATCGGCGCAAGGGGGTGCACAGCGCAACTGTGTTGTGCTGATGAAACCCAGGGACATATTCAAGGCAGATGAGCAATGGCGCATCTCCTTTTGAATATACCAGGTAAAGCGCACTGCGCAAATACGATGCGCTGGCACATTCTCCCCCAGACAGGGCTGAATACCTGGAATGGGAACTGCCCCAGCACAACAGAGTTACGTTGTGCACAAACTCCCGATATTCAGCCGGCAGTATGCAGATGCGGCCATAATGTATGCAAGGTGCACCTGGAGCCATTTGCATGCCATTATGGCCCCATTTGCATGTGTTGTGCAGGCCAGTGACTTGTACCTGGTGCCCTGAACAGCATGCAGTGCCCCCAGAGGATGACTATAGGAACCCTCTGCCTTCCCCGTAGCGGCGATTGTCAACAGTGAATGGAGTAATAGCCCTGGCAGCCCAGTGGTACCTCCCTCCCTCCTGATGCTCCGATCGCTGGTACATGAATGTCTAAGCCCTCCCTGGTAGTCTAGTGGCACCCTTCCTCCCTGCCCGTAGCTGTGCTGCCTGTATATGAATGTTTCCTAGTCCCTAGTAGTCTAGTGGTAACCCCCACCCCACCCATATCCCCGATCACCAGGACACATATGGACACCTCCCTGGTGGTCCAGTGGCACCCCATCCCCTCACCCACACAGGACCCCCACCCACCCAGCACCCCTGCCCCATCATCGGCAGGCAGCTGCAATCCGCTGCATGCTGCCCGGCTACCTGCCGAATGACAGCGTACAGTAACAGCTGTCAGTCCATTGGACCACACTGTGGACCAATGTGCTTGCTTTGCATACTGTACCTGTCATACACAATTATGTGACTGGAGTCATAGAAACATAGAAACATAGAAGCTGACGGCAGATAAGGATTGCAAGGGCCATCCAGTCTGCCCATTTTTTTCTACCTTATGAATGTACCAAAGACCTTTACTCTGCCAATGGCCTATCTATTCATACTCATCTGTATTGCTCCCTTATGCCTATCCCATGTCTGTTTGAAGCCTTGCACTGTATTCATATCCACCACTTCCTGAGGTAGGCCGTTCCATGCATCCACCACCCTTTCTGTGAAAAAGAACTTCCTCACATTACCCCTTAATCAGCCTCCCTCTAACCTCATGCTGTGTCCTCTTGTCCTGCTATTTTTCTTATATTGAAACATGTTAGACTGTTTCACCTTGTTAATGCCCTTAAGGTGTTTGAATGTTTCAATCATATCACCTCTCTCCCTCATTTGCTCTAGGGTATACATATTGAGTTCAGTTAATCTGTCCTCATATGTTTTCTGATGCAGTCCCTGCACCATTTTGGTTGCCCTTCTCTGGACTGCCTCCATTTTGTTAATGTCCTTGTGAAGGTATGGCCTCCAGTACTGCATGCAGTACTCCAGATGGGACTAACCAGTGTCTTGTAAAGAGGGATTATTACCTCCCTCTTATAACTTGTGATACCCCTACTAATAAACCCCCAAATCCCCCTAGCCTTACCTACTGCTTTAGTGGTCTGCACGGATGATTTCGGTCATTGTTGGGCTTTGTCATCTGTTATTTAAAAGCATGTGTTTACTTTTCCTGGAACAGTATTATTCTCTTGTGTTAAACATACATATCCAGTAATGCTACTTTTGACCTTCTGTTAGGTAAAAAAGCAATTTATTTACTCAACAGTTGTGGCTGTGATTTCAATTATTTCTAAGGTAATTCATGGTTTCCACTGGCTGTGGCAAAACTCTGGTAGCATCCGCCACCAGGGAGATACACTGCCAGGCTTTGATCTGTGCAATTGCATGTTTGACCTCCCAGTTCAGAGAAAGGGAGAGTTCGGTGCTGGGTGAACCCAGCTGGTGGCAGCAAATACCCCAAAACAAACACCTCTCTGAAAGCTGTTACAGCCCAAAGAGAGAGGTGGGTTGTCACATGCCCAATTGAGGAATGCTGACTCCTGATGTGAGGACTCAAACCTGGATTAGCTGCATGGCAGCCAGACATGCTGACACTAGCCATCAGCTCCACTAGCCTGCCATCTGCTCAGCTAGCCTGGCATCAGCTCCGCTAACCCACCATCAGCTCAGCTAGCCTGGCATCAGCTCCACTAGCCTGTTATCAGCTCAGCTAGCCTGCCATCAGCTCAGCTAGCCTGGCATCAGCTCAGATAGCCTGCCATCAGCTCAGCTAGCCTGGCATCAGCTCAGATAGCCTGCCATCAGCTCAGCTAGCCTGGCATCAGCTCAGATAGCCTGGCATCAGCTCAGATAGCCTGCCATCAGCTCAGCTAGCCTGCCATCTGCTCAGTTAGCCTGGCATCAGCTCCACTAGCCTGTTATCAGCTCAGCTAGCCTGCCATCAGCTTAGCTAGCCTGGCATCAGCTCAGCTAGCCTGCCATCAGCTCAGCTAGCCTGCCATCAGCTCAGCTAACCTGCCATCAACTCAGCTAGGCTGCCATCAGTTCAGCTAACCCATCATCAGCTCAGCATGCCTGCCATCAATTCAGCTAGCCCATCATCAGCTCAGGTAGCCTGCCATCAGTTCAGCTAGCCAACCATCAGGTCAGCTAGGCTGCCATCAGTTCAGGTAGCCTGCCATCAGCTCAGCTAGCCAGCCATCAGTTCAGCTAGGCTGCCATCAACTCAGTTAGCCTGTCATCAGCTCAGCTAGCCCATCATCAGCTCAACTTGCCTGCCAACAGCTCAGCTGACCAACCATCAGATCAGCTAGCCCACTATCAGTTCAGGTAGACCTGGTATGTTATTTTTGGTTCTAAACTAAAAGGGAATCTTTACTTTGCAGTAGCACTTTACTAATACCAGACCTTACCACCCAATATAGCCCTAGTCAACAACATGCTGGTGATATAGTTACTGCTAAATACACACATTTTAGCTGCTTCTATCCCCGACCGCCAAGCATGCTATTTTGCTAGTGTTCCATCACACATTCCAATGGTCTGTCTCAGCTGATGACATCCATGACTCATCAGCTATTGAAAGTGTGAACTGCATGGCCACCAGATCCCCATAGATTACAGTTCACAGCGTGCGTGTTTCACATGTTTGCTCCCAACTAATCACAGCAACACACACGGGACCGGGGGTGACATCCATTTCTGAGTCCAGGTGTACCTTTGTATTATTCAGTGACAACTGTCCCGACTGATCACTGCAGCACATAGAGGACTGGGGGTGGCATCTGTTTATGAGTCCAGCTGTACCTTTGTATTATTCGGTGACAGCTGTTCCTACTGATCGCTGCAGCACATACAGGACTGGGGTTGGCATCTGTTTATGAGTCCAGCTGTATGTTTGTATTATTCAGTGACAACTGTCCCTACTGATCACTGCAGCACATACGGGTAATGGGATTGGGGGTGACATCTGTTTCTGCATCCTGCTGTACCTTTGTATAATTCAGTGATAACTGTTTAGAAAGTGGATGTCCCTTACCATCTGCAGACAGCCAGGCACATACCTCCACTCTGAGTGCTCTACAGTGAAGGTGCACACCTCTTCACCGAGAAGGTAGCCTGAGATCCCCATTGTATAAGTGGTATTAGGAAAATATGAGCATTATAAAAATGACTTTTAATGATACAGAACAGCTACATGAAGTGGTAGATGTGAGTCTGCAGGGGAAAATGAGCATGGCATAAGCTAACTGAGTTATTTGGAACTGATGACCTAACATGCATGTTTCCCTTCTCATCACTGAGCACAGAAAAAGTGCTCTCAAACTCTGCGATAAGGTAAAGATTCACTTATGACCCTGTTTGATGATGGAGAGGTGTTTCTTTCTGAAGAAAAGACAAAGAAAAAAAATACAGTGCTTGAACAATGATGTCCGCTAATTTGCAAAACATCTCTGAAATTCATATTGAAAATCCTGGCCTCATCAGGGATTACAGTATCTGTGCCAGACGTGCCTCGGGGCTGGAGAATGGGCAGAGGGATGGATCCAGATGTTCCTGGATGCCTCTGTGAAAGGTCAAGGCCATGGAGGGATGACTGTAGCATCTCAGCTGTAATTCCCAAGGAATGACAGGGCAAGGGTAGCAGTATTGCGATCTGAAAAGTGTTGCAGGCTTCACTCCTACATCATCTCCCCTAGGAACTGGTGGTACGGGGTGTACTCAATGTCAAAGGAGAGATGAACAGAGCTATCCTCTTCCTCAGAGGAGGAGGAAGGGGGAGAGGGCAGAGCACATCATGCTCCCATGCAGAAGACCTGGGTTCCTGCCACAAGCCTGACTCCCTTGATTTGGGGGGTTGAATTGCTGAAGCACTATGGTGGCAGCCTGACTCCGGGGAAGGTTGGGAGTCACTTGCTCCACTGCTCTAACACCTTCTCTGGTGTGCATGACAGAGGACCTTGATGCTGTGGGTGATCAGTGATGTTGTCTCTCCCCTTAGAGTATGGGTACTATGTGGGCAGGTCTGAATGAGGGAGGTTGATGGGCCCATACTGGGAAAATGCCAGTGTCATTAGAAAAACATTGGTGCCATCATCAGCAACACACATGCACTCCAACCCATTGCCCTCACCTTCCCCAGCAAAAAACTGAGTCCCAGTTTGTATGAGCCCTTCAACAGGCGGCCATGTCGGGTGGCTATCATGCAGGTGGTTTAAATGACAGACTGGATGTCAGGATGGAGTGCCAAAGAGAAGCAGCAGTGACAGCTCACAATATTTATTTATTTATTTAAAATTGGTGACCGGGAAAGGCATGCTGAGGTGAGGCTCATTTCCAGATGTGACACGGGTACAAGACATGCACAGAAAACTAAGCAGAGAAATACAATAAATTCTTGTTACAGACGTTAGGTACAACAGCAGGGACCAAATACAGGGGTATGTTATGTAGCAAGAAGAAAGTGTGCAGGATGAGGAGCAAATAAAGGGGGGATACAGTGATGATTGGGGCTTAAACAAAATATGACCAAAAAATAAGAAACTAAATCTCAGAAGAATGAGTGCAAGAAAAGCAGTCTGATTGGCTGAGACAGGCAACCAGGTTTACAAAGTAAAAGAGACATACTTCTAGAATGCTGTTTTTCACTGTCTGGTAGGAGACAGTCTTTTTATGGAACTCATTAGAGGCACTTTGTGTCTGTGTGCGTGATGCACTCAAGTACTAGCCACCCTAAGGTATGTAGAGCTGTGGGTGATAACATCAGAATGTAAAGCTTTCTGTAGAGGGTTGAGGCAGATGGAATGCAGCTGTCCTATGCTACAGGTTTGGATCAGTTGCTTTCAAAGCGCACTTCATGCCGGCACTTTTCAATTGCGTGCGTTTAAACTCATTTGGTTGGCATGGTGAAGACTTTTTCAGAAAATATTTTTTCACTAATAAGTAATGAGATGTCTTGTTGCTTAGGAATGTGTTCTAGGGTCATCATGAAAGGGCAACGGGATATGTTCTAGCCTGCATACCTTTGACTGAGGATAAATGTTAGTAAAGAAAACCTGGGTAGAAACTCGCACCCCCTCCCATTCTCCCTTCCCCCCTCATTTGCAAACACAGCCCATAGCTCAGCCCCCTCACATTCAAAATTGATGAAAATGTCTGCCACAGTGGCACCGTGGCAATGTGTCACACTGCCACTTGGGTGATTGATAATGATGTCTGACAGAGTGCCACGTGGCGAAGCATCATGTTGCCACCTGGGTGATTGGCAATGATATCTGTCACAGTGGCAAGGTGGCAATGCATTACAATGTGACTTGGGTGATCAGCGGCAATGATGTCTGTCACAGTGGCATGATAGCAACGCATCACACTGCCATGTGGGTGACTGATAGTGATATCTGGTACAGTGCCATGGTGGCAAAGCATCTCACTGCTACCTGGGTGATTGGCAATGACATCTGTCACAGCAGCATGGTGGCAATCCATCACGCTGCCACTTGAGCGATTGACGGTGATGTCTGTCACAGTGGCATGGTGGTAATGTATCATGCTGACACCTGGGTGATCGGCAGTGATGTTTGTCACAGTGACTTGGTGGCAACGCATCACACTGCCACCTTGGTGATCAGCAACGATGTCTGTCAGTGGCATGGTGTCAGTGCATTACACTGCCACGTGAGTATTCAGCAATGATGTCTGTCACAGTAACTTGGTGGCAATGCATCACACTGCCACCTTGGTGATTGGCAATGTCTGTCACAGTAACATGGTGGTAATGCATCACACTGCCACCTTGGTGATCAGCAACGATGTCTGTCAGTGGCATGGTGTCAATGTATCACACTGCCACGTGAGTGATCAGCAATGACATCTGTCACAGTAACTTGGTGGCAATGCATCACACTGCCACCTGGGTGATTGGCAATGTCTGTCACAGTGACATGGTGGTAATGCATCACACTGCCACCTTGGTGATCAGCAACGATGTCTGTCAGTGGCATGGTGGCAATGTATCACGCTGCCACTTTGGTGGCTGGAAATGATGATTGTCACAATGGCATAATGGCAACACAACACACTGCCACATGGGTGACTGGCAATGATGTCTTACACAGTGACAAAAGATACAGCATTTCCCAGCACCTTAGTACATACCCCTAACACCTCAACTCCACTGAGACTCCCTTTGAAGACTTTGAAGAAATTGTCGAATTTCCCTCCGCAAAATATTTTGTGAAATTCGTGCATTTTGCGAAATATTTTGTGGGTGCGAAATGCAAAATTCTGCTGGCAAAATGCGGAATTTTGCCAGTGAAATGTGAAATTCTGCCCGGAATGCAGAATTTCACCACTCGTGGGTGAAATTCTGCATTTCACAGGTAAAAGTTTACATTTTGCACCTGCTAAATATTTTGTAGAATGCACGATATTTCACAAAATGCGTCACATGGTGAAATTCACAATTTCACCAGAATTCTGCCTGCAAAATAAAATTTCTCTACATCTGTATTGAAGACTCGGTTGAGTCGAAGTGCTAGGGGTATATACTAAATTGCTGGGGAACACTACATCTATTGTTATGAACTAATGAATTGTTTGGAATAAATTAAGTTTACTTTACACAGTGTCTGGTACATTGTGTAAGAATGATTCCAACCCTACTGATTTGGTACTGTTTTGGGCTGGCTGCCCGTTTCTGGAAGCACCAACTCTCTAAACGCTGTATCGTGGCTGTTACCTGTTTGTATTTGAGTTTTTGTCTGTCACAATGGCATGGTGGCAATGTGTCATGCTGGCACCTGGGTGATCAGCAATGATGCGTGTCAGAGTGGCATGGTGGTAATGCCTCATGTTGCCAACTAGATGATTGGTGATGACTTCTGCCACACTGGCATTGTGGCCATGTGGCACACTGCCACATGAGTGATCAACAATGATATCTCTTACAGTGGCATGGTGGAAATGCATCACACTGCCACGTGGGTGATCAGCAATAATGTCTGTCACAGTGGCATGGTGGCAATGTGTCAAGCTGCCACATGAGTGATCAACAATGATATCTCTTACAGTGACATGGCGGCAATGCATGACACTGCCATGTGGGTGTTTGACAATGATGTCTGTCATGGTGGCATGGTGTTAATACAACACACTACCACCTGGGTGTTTGACAATGATGTCTGTCATGGGGGCATGGTGTTAATACAACACGCTGCCACTTGGGTGATTGACAATGATGTCTGTTAATGTGGCATGGTGGCAATGCATCACACTGCCATGTGTGTGATTGGCAATGATGTCAGTCAGAGTGGCATGGTGGTAATCCCTGATGCTGCCACATGGGTGATCGGTGATGACATCTGTCACACTGGCATGGGGCAATGAGTCATGCTGCCACATGGTTGTGCATCAATGATATCTCTTACAAAAGCATGGTGGCAATGTATCACACAGCCACTTGGGTGATTGGCAATGATGTCTGTCACAGTGGCATGGTGGTAATACATCACAATGCCACCTGGGTGATTGGCAATGATGTCTGTCACAGTGACATGGTGGTAATACATCACGCTGCCACTTGGGTGATTGACAATGATGTCTGTCACCGTGGCATGGTGACACTGCATCAAACTGCCAAATGAGTGATCAGTGATGAAGACTGTCACAGCGGCATGGTGGCAATGCATCATGCTACCACCTGAGTGATCAACAGTGATGTCTGTCATAGTGGCATGGTGGTAATACATCACACTGCTGCTGTCACAGTGGCTTGGTGGCACTGCATCACACTGCCAAATGAGTGATAAGTGATGAAGACTGTCACAGTGGCATGGTGGCAATGTGTCATGCTGCCACTTGGGTGATTGGCAACGATGTCTGTCACAGTGGCACAGTAGAAATGCATCATGCTACCACTTAGGTAATTGGTAATGGTGTCTGAAGCAGTGGCTTGGTGGCAATGCATCACGCAGCCACTTGGGTGATTGACAGTGACATCTCTCACAGTTGCATTTTGGTAATGTGTCATGCTGCCACATGGATGATTAGGAATGATGACTGTTAGAGTGGCATGGTGGTAATGCATCACACTGCCACCTGGGTTATCGATAATGAGATCTGTCACAATGGCATGGTGGCAGTGTGTTACACTACCACTTGGGTGATTAACAGTGACATATCTCACAGTTGCATGGTGGTAATGCATCACGCTGCCACCTGGATGATTAGCAATGATGTCTGTCATAGTGGCATAGTGTCAATGCATCACACTGCCACCTGAGTGCTCAGCAATGATGTCTGTCACAGTGCCTGGTGGCAATGCATCATGCTGTCACCTGACTGATTGACAATGGTGTCTGTCACAGTGCCTGGTGGCAATGCATCATGCTGTCACCTGACTGACTTGACAATGATGTCTGTCACAGTGCCTGGTGGCAATGCATCATGCTGTCACCTGACTGACTTGACAATGATGTCTGTCACAGTGCCTGGTGGTAATGCATCACACTGCCACCTGAGTGCTCAGCAATGATATCTGTCACAGTTGCATGGTGGTAATGTACCACACTGCCTCTTGGGTGATTTTACAGTGACAGCTCTCACAGTGGCACGGTGGTAATGCAACAAGTTGCCACGTGGGTGATTTACAGTGACATCTCTCACAGTGAACTGGTGGCAATGCATCACACTGTCACTTCTGTGACTGGCAATGATGTTTGGCACAGTGGCATGATGGCAACACATCACACTGGCACATGGATGATCAACAATGATGTCTGTCAGAATGGCATGGTGGCAATGCATCACGCTACCACTTGGGTGATTGACAATGATGTCTGTCACAATGGAATGGTTTAATGCATCGCACTGCCACCTGGATGATGATCAGTAATGACATCTGTCATAGCGGCAGGATGGTAATACATCATGCTGCTTCTTGGGTGATTGACAAGGATGTTTATCAGAATGGCACAGTGATAATACATCATGCTGCCATTTGAGTGACCTGCAATGATGTCTGTCACAGTGCCATAGTGGTAATGCATCACTCTACCACCTGGATGATTGGAAATGATGTCTGTTACAGTGGCAGAGTGGTAATGCTTCACCTTGCAACTTGGGCGATTAGCAATGGCATCTGTCACAGTGGCATGGTGGCAATGCATCACGCTGCCACTTGGGTGATTAACAATATGTCTGTCACACTGGCATGTGGTAATGCATCACGTTGCCAGCTGAATGACTGAAAATGATGTCTGTCACATTGGCATGTGGTAATGCATCACACTGCCACCTGAATGATCAATAATGACATCTGTCACATTGCCCCTGGGTAATTGACAATGATGTCTGTCACAGTGGCATGGTGACAATGTGTCACATTGCCCCTGGGTAATTGACAATGGTGTCTGTCACAGTGGCATGATGGCAATGTTTCACGCTACCAATTCGGTGATTGCGAGTGATGTCTGTCACGGTGACATAGTGTCAATGCATCACACTGCTAAATGGATGATTAGTAAAGACGTCTGTCACAGTGGCATGGTGGCAATGCATCACGCTGCCACCTCAATTATTGTCAATGATGTCTGTCACAGTGAGGGTGAGGGTGGTGGAACAGAGGCGCATCCCTCCAGTTGTACCTCTCCACAATTCCTATGCCATTCTGGCAAAGTGTGGTTCCTCTATGGAGGCAACCACAGTGGAGACCAAGGAGGATGCTGGGAACCTCCACAAAGGAGACCCACAAGAGGGTGGCAGGGGACCCTGCAGGGGAAGGAAACAACTCCTGGTGGGGGACTCCATTGTTAGAAAGGTAGAACTGGGGGAGGAAGGGGAGAGGGAGCTAAGGTGCCTGCCTGGCACCATGGCTTGGAGGGACAGAGAGCGAATCCTCAGGATTGCCAGAGCAGCTGCATAGGGGAGGGAGATGGATGTCATTGTCCACCTAGTAACAAATGACCTGGCTAAGAAAGGGATTAGAGAAGTGCAGGAAGAGTTTGTAGAATTGGGGAGGGGCCTTAGTCAAGTAGCACGCACGGTAACCTTCTCGGAGGTGCTACCCATCTATGGCATAGAGAGGCTAGGTGTTCCGCACTCATGGGATTCAATCAGTGGTTGCAAACTGGTGTGGAGCTCAGGGATTTGGCTTCATTGGGGACTGGGGTCCACCTGGAGTGATGCAAGCCTATACTGGCATGATGGGCTGCATCTGTCCGGAAGGGGAACCAGGATCCTAGGTGATAGGTTTAAATGCTTCATTGGCAAGCTTTTAAACTAGCCAAGGGAGGCACTGGAAAGGAGCAGGAAAATCCTAGCCCCCAAATAATCACGGTAGTAAGTGCTGCAAACACCAAATATAGAGGTGTCAAAGAGAAGGGGGCAGGGGTAAATGGAGAAAGTGACAAAGGCAAGAAGGACAGGGATGGGGCAAAAGGAGTAAGGCCATCAGGAAATGGAGGGTAGTGAGTACCAATGCCCATAGTCTGGGCAACAAGCTCCCTGAGCTGGTGGCCTTGATGGAAGAGGGATGCCTGGATATCATAGCAGTCACAGAAACATGGTACACAGAGAACCATGACTGGGATGTTAACATACCAGGGTACATAACCTACAGAGGAGACAGGCAGGGGAGAAGAGGGGGAGGAGTAGCTCTCTATGTAAAGGAAGGGATAAAAGCAATTGAACAAAAGAGTAAACAGGGGCAGAAGAGACACTGTGGGTCACCTTGGAGACTGGAAAGGGCACCACAATCCGCAGAGGGGTTGTGTACAGACCCCCATGTCAGGGAGAAGGAATGGACAAGAATATGATAGAAGGCATTCTTAGAATGGCAGAGAAAGGGGAGATACTGTTGATGGGAGACCTGAATATGCCAGATGTTAACTGGAGCACATTTGCTGCAGCCACATCCAAGAGCAGGGCCATTCTTGATGCCCTACAGGTGGCAGGCATTAGACAGCTAGTTTCGGAACCCACTCGTGAGGGAGCAATCTTAGACCTCGTACTCTCAAATGGAGGCAGTGAGAGGATCTCAGATCTAGAAGTGGGTTGCCATCTGGGGACAAGTGACCATCAAACAGTGTGGTTCATGTTAAACTCAGCTACAGAGTCAAGCCATACAAAGTGAGGGTACTGGACTTTAGGAGGGCTGACTTTTAGCAAGATGGAGAGTGCCTCAGAAAAGCACTAGCAAACAGGCTAGAAGGAGGTGTGGAGCAACAATGGGGAATTATCAAAACATCATCAGAGGCAACAAGCCTTGTGTGAAGCAAATAAACAAATCAAACGAAAGAAAAAGCCACTATGGTTCTCAAAAGAGGTGGCTGTGAAAGTCAGGAAGAAAAAGATAGCATCTCGAAGTATAAGGAAACACAGAAGGAGCAGGACAGACAGCTGTACCAGTTAAGGCAGAAGGAAGCAGGGAAGGAAGTCAGAATAGCAAAGGCCCAAACTGAGGAAAAGATAGCCAACTCAGTTAAGAAGGGGGATAAAACCTTTTATAGGTACATCAGCGAGTGTAGAAAGACAAAGAGAGGGATAGTGAGGCTGAATAGAATGAAAGGTGGGTGGGCAGAGGAGGACAGTGAAAAAGCAGGAATACTGAACGAATATTTCTGCTCAGTATTCACAAAAGAGGAGGGGGAAGTGCCTAATCCAATTAACAGAAGCACTCTTGATAGGGGGGGTCGATCCCAGTCCTTTCACAGAAGAAAGGGTTCTGCAAGAACTCCTAAAACTGAAGGTGGACAAAGCAATGGGTCTTGATGGAATTCACCCAGAATTCTAAAAGAATTAAGGAGGAACTAGTGAAACCACTGGCTACTCTTTTAATAAATCATGGGAGGATGGTGTGGTACCCGAGGACTGGAGGAAGGCGGATGTGATTCCCCTTCACAAAAGTGGGACCAAGACAGAGGCAGGAAACTACAGACCTGTCAGTCTGACCTCTGTGGTAGGGAAAGTGATGGAGTCACTTCTGAGGGAAACAATAGTTGAGTACCTAGAGGCCAGTGGAGCACAGGACCCAAGGCAGCATGGGTTCACAGTGGGAAGGTCATGTCAGACGAATCTAATAGATTTCTTTGACTGGGTGACCAAAGTAGTAGACCAGGGAGGGTCTGTGGACATGGCCTACCTAGACTTTAGCAAGGCATTTGACACAGTCCCACACAAAAGATTAATAGTCAAATTAACCAGCCTGGGAGTGGGTCCCAGGGTGGTAGCCTGGGTAAAACATTGGCTGGACAACAGGACACAGAAGGTAATTGTAAATGGAGTCCACTCTGAAGAAAGGGGTTACTAGTGGGGTACCACAGGGTTCAGTATTGGGTCCAGTCCTTTTTAATGTCTTTATCAGTGACATTGCAGAGGGACTGGAAGGAGAAGTATGCCTTTTGCAGATGACACAAGATCTGCAACAGGGTTGATACAAGGAGGCGTGGAAAGGATGAAAAGGATTTGGCAAGGTTGGAGGAATGGTCAGAAGTATGGCAGCTTGGATTCAATGCAAGAAGTGCAAAATAATGCACCTGGGAAACAAGAACCCAGGGAAGAATACACAATGGGTGGGAGGTAGTAACAACAACAAAAAGGAAAGGGACCTGGGGGTAATCATATCAGATGACCTTAAGGTTAGCAAGCAATGTGAGAAGGCAGTAGGGAGGGCTGGGGTATACTGGGATGTATAGGAGAGGCATCATTAGCAGAAAACAGGAAGTTGTTATCCTCTGTACAGACAGTTGATGAGACCCCATCTGGAGTACTGTGTCCAGTTCTGAGACCCCATCTCCTCAAGGACATAGACAGGATAGAGGCAGTCCAGAGGAGGGCAACTAAAAAGTGCAGGGTCTGCAAGAGAAGCCGTATGAGGAGAGACTAAAGGAGCTTAATATGTATACCCTTGAGGAAAGAAGGGGGGGGGACATGATAGAAACTTTTAAGTACCTCAGTGGAATCAACAAAGTCCAAGAGGGTAGCATCTTTCAGAAAAAGAGGCGTGCAAGAACAAGGGACACAATTTAAAGATAGAAGGAGGGCGGTTCTAGGGCAATGTGAGGAAGTATTATTTCACAGAGAGGGTAGTGGATGCATGGAACAGCCTTGAGGAGGGTGTTGTGGGGTCTAAAATCAGGAGAATTCAAGAATGCATGGGACAGACATAAGGCAATTCTTGTGGGGGTTAGGAAGAAATAGGCTGTTGGTTAGCTAGGATCTGCGGCCTATCCTGTAGGTAGGGAAATGGGCAGACTAGATGGGCCTAGCGGTCCTTATCTTCTGTCAAAGTCTATGTTTCTATGTTTCTACAGTGACTTGGTGGCAGTGTGTCATGCTACCACCTGGGGAGTGGTGGGCGAAGTGACCAAAATCCGCTATGTGAAGCAATTCAAGAATTAAGGTGGAATCCACGGAGCAATCTGCGATGCGAAGTGGAGTACTTCACGTCATAATGAGGAATGCAAAGTCCATTGGAAACAATGACTTTGCATTACTCTGCCCTCCCTCAACCACTTCTGCACCAATTTTAATGCAAAGTACATTGAAATCAATGCATTTCACATCACTTTGCCTTGTTGGTGAGCCTCAAAGACGAATTTTGCAGTGACTCATGGGACTGCAGGTCACATGGGCTTTAACTTGTTCTGCACAGCCTCAGTTCTGTGTAGTGTGTGTGTATAGTAGAAGCTGGAGACAGTTTGCTCTCGGAGCTCTGAGATTCAAATCCTCTAAAAGCTGTTCAAAAACCTTTTTGAGCCATTTTTTTGCTCAACATTTAGTACATTGATTGTAGGAAATCCTCCTGTGCTCATATCATCGAGGGTTTATTGTTTGTGTGTGGATTTTGAATGTTAATTTAGAACATTCAATCTGTGTAGTGACAGACACTTGAAGTGTGCTTGGGAGAGGGGCGTATCTATGGTGGAGGGAAATAGATAAACAGGGAGAAAGGCAGTCTTTCTGTTTTGGTAATTTTTTTTGTATAACTGAGTCAATGTACACATAGTAATATTTTCAGTAATTGTTGGCATTTTGTGCTGATTGTTGTGGTGCAGCAGTGCATAATTTCAGTTTATTTAAAAGATTTGGTTATATTAGCAAAGTTTTCAATTTGCTGCGCATTACCTGTAGTGTGTGTGAGTGTGTGTGCGACACATGCCATCAAATCAGACACATTTTATTGTGCCACATAGTAATTGCAGCACTGTGAACCTGCTATCCACTGCACCTGCATTATTTTGTACTGCTTTGTTGCATGTTGGTAGTGGACTGTTACTGCAGTTCACTGCCCCCCCAACCGGCAATAGGTATTCTTATCCAGATATGGATTTGTGACTTGTGAGCATTGGTTAAGGTGGTGTTGTACCATTGCATCTATTTCTCTTGAGTGAGAAGCGCATTCTTAATCTGTCTGTGCGTTTGCATCTCTTTAGGGCCTAATCTCCATCTGTAACTTAAGTCACAGTTGTTTGTTTGGCTTCCCTTCAGAGTACCATGTGGTGCATCTTAGCAGTAAGGCAGGCAAAGGCCCAAACTGAGGAAACACTAGCACAAACAGTAAAAGAAGATGACAAGACTTTCTATTGATACATTAGTGAAAGGAGAAAGTCCAGAGGGGGTATTTCTAAGATCAAAGGGGATAAGGGGGCATGTGAGGAGGAGGACCATCTAAAAGCATCTATCCTAAATAGATACTTCTGCTCAGTATTTACTGAAGAGAAGGTAGGACAGGGCCCTCAGCTCAGCACCATGGACACAATGGGGAGGGAGGGAGGTGTGCATTAGTCCCTTCACAAAAGAAAGGGTCCTACAAGAGCTCAATAAGCTCAGGGTGGACAAGACAATGGGACCTGATGGCATACATCCCATGGCACTTAAGGAGTTAAAGGTGGAACTAGCAGAGCCATTATCCGAACTGTTTAGTGATTCTCTGAACACAGGAGAGGTCCCAGAAGACTGGAGAAGGGCTCATGTGATCCTGCTCCACAAGAGTGGTAGCAGGGAAGAGGCAGGGAACTACAGACCAGTCAGTCTTACCTCAGTAGTGGGCAAGATTATAGAGGCACTCCTTAAGAAAGGATAGTGCAACACCTGGAATCCATAGGAGTACGGGATCCAAGACAGCATGGGTTTACAAAAGGAAGGTCCTGTCAAACTAATCTCATAGATTTCTTTGACTGGGTAACCAGAGTGGTGGACCAAGAGGGAGCAGCTAATGTCGCCTACCTTGACTTCAGCAAAGCTTTCAATACTGTTCCACATAGAAGACTGATTAATAAGCTGGGTAGGCTTGGGATGGGTCAGAAGTTGGTCAACTGGGTGGCAAACTGGTTGACAGGTAGAAAACAGAGAGTGGTGGTAAACGGTATACAGTTAGAAGAGATGCAAGTCACAAGTGGGGTACCTCAGGGATCAGTCCTGCGGCCAGTCCTCTTCAATATCTTCATCAATGACATTGCAGATGGACTGGAGGGTAAGGTTTGTCTGTTTGCAGTTGACACCAAGATCTGCAACAGAGTAGATGATCCAGATGGGGTGGGCAGAATGAGAAGCAATCTGGATAAACTAGCAAAATGGTCAGAAGAGTGGCAACTGGGGTTTAACACAAAGAAGTGCAAGATCATGCACATAGGGAAGAGAAACCCTGAAGCCACCTAGAGGCTGGGAGGGAAGTTGCTGGCAGTCACAAGGGAAGAAAGAGACTTGGGCATCATCATCACCGATGACCTGAAATCATCCAAGCAGACCACTAAAGTAGTAGGTAAGGCTAGGGAGATGTTGGGGTGTATTAGTAGGGGTATCACAAGTCGGAAGAGGGAGGTAATAATCCCTCTTTACAATACACTGGTTAGGCCCCATCTGGAGTACTGCATGCAGTACCGGAGGCCACACCTTCACAAGGACATTAACCAAATTGAGGCAGTCTAGAGAAGGGCAACCAAAATGGTGCAGGGACTGCATCAGAATACATATGAGGACAGATTAACTGAGTTCAATATGTATACCTTAGAGCAAAGGAGGGAGAGAGGTGATATTATCGAAACATTCAAACACCTTAAGGGCATCACTAAACTGAAAGAGACTAACATGTTTCAATATATGAAAAATAGCAGGACAAGAGAACACAGCATGAGATTAGGGGGAGGCCGATTAAGGGGTAATGTGAGGAAGTACAGGTCAGGGAAGTACAGACGTTGGTATCTGCGTACAGTTCATTAGTCAAGTCACACCAGTCACTCATCACGAGACAAATCATGTTCTTCACGAGTCACAGCAGTTACATGTTTTTTCAGTTCTGATGATATGCTGCTTGGGAACTGGAGAAAAAGAAAGTCATGGTGACTGTGTCTGGGTCTGTTGGTGTTAAATCTTCCCCTCCTCAAAAAAGTTGTGATGTAGCATTTCCTGTAGATGATGAGGATGATGTTCCCGGGGGGAGGGCATGATAGAAAATATCAAGTACTGGAAGGGAATCAACAATGTACAAGAGGGTAGCATCGTCCAGAAAAAGAGACGTGCATGAGGAAGAACCCAAAATTTGAAGATAGAGGGGGGATGGATCAGGAGCAACATCATGAACTTTTTTTTCACATAGAGGATGGTGGGTGCAAGGACAAAATAAAACTAATGATCAATGTTCTGATGGGACAGCAGCAGTTGAAGCATCCCCATAATTTGTAGCTGGTGCCCCTCAATTCGCTCCAACTGCTGCTCAATGTTGTCAAGACGATGGTTAACAGCCTCCAGCTCACGTCACATCAGGCCCAAATCAGCCTGTGTAGCAGGTAGTTGGACAGGGTAGCCACCGTCACCTGCTGCAGGTTGTGGTGGTGGAGCAGTCACTTGATCCATGGCCCTCCCTCATTTCACACCACCACGTGCAGGTGGACGCCGTGCTGACCCCTCTTCTCCAGTAAGGCCAGCAGGTGCATTACTGCTCTGTTCTGCAACCTTGGCCTGCCACTGTACACAGTGGTGGTTGTGCAGATGGGTGTGCTGACCACCTGTGCCAAGGTGAGTTCCTTTGGGGGCCATGGCACACCTCCACACCACACAGATTACATTTCTCCACACTGCTGTCCCCAGGCAGTGTAGTGAAGAATTCCAACACTAATTAGGTGCAGGGAGGACCAGGCACAGACGGGGGGGGGGCAGGTGTTGTTGGAGCCAGGGGCTGCTGCTGCAGTGAAGCTCTCTTTCAAGCATGATTCACTTCCTGCCTGCCTGAAGCATGTGACCTAGACTGTGTAAGTCATGTGATGTGTGTGGACTGCCTGAAGCATGTGACCTACACTGTGTAAGCCATGTGATGTGTGTGGGCTGCCTGAAGCCTGTGATCTAGACTGTGTAAGTCATGTGATGTGTGTGGGCTGCCTGAAGCATGTGACCTAGACTGTGTAAGCCATGTGATGTGTGTGGGCTGCCTGAAGCATGTGACCTAGACTGTGTAAGCCATTTGATGTGTGTGGGCTGCCTGAAGCATGTGACCTAGACTGTGTAAGCCATGTGATGTGTGTGGGCTGCCTGAAGCATGTGACCTAGACTGTGTAAGTCATGTGATGCGTGTGGGCTGCCTGTAAATTCCCACTCCACCCTTAAATGTGGACTGAACAACGCAAAGTCATTATCACCATCATCACATGGCGAAGTGGCAAAGTAGCGCTTTCAATGAGCACTTCGCATAGCCATAAAGTAACGTGATGTGGTCTACTTCGCTGGCAGAATTTAACTTCGCTGCATCTCTACACACAACCTCTTTCTCCTACTACAAGGTGAAAGTGAAACTCTCTTTCAAGCATGAGTCACTGCCTGCCTACCTGAAGCATGTGACCTGCACTCTATAAGCCATGTGATGTGTGTGGGCTGCCTGTGAATTCTCACTCCGCCTTAAAGTGAAGTAAGGCGGAATGAGCAACGCAAAGTCATAATTACAATGCAAAGTGGTGAAATAAGGATTTTAAATGGGCACTTCGCGAAGCGGAATGGTAATGCGAAGTGGGCCACTTCGCATCCACTTCATGGGTGGAATTTAACTTCGCTGTATCTCTATACCTGTGTAATTGGCAATGATGTCTGTCACAGTGGCATGATAGCAATGCGTCACACTGCTACTTGGGTGACTTTAGAGTGACATCTCTCACAGTGGCATGGTGGTGATGTGTCACATTGCCACTTGGTGGTAGATGAAAGCTTACCTGAAACAGCCACTAATGATACCGAAGTGACCGAAGAGCAGCTTCAACTGAAATTGGCAGAGAGACGCAGGCTATTGGTTGTGATGCTAGTAAAGGATGAAGAGAGATACTCGAAGAGAAACATTGCCTTGAAATGCCAGCAGCATTTGAATCAAGCCATGGAAAACACATCACAGCAGGTGAAATCTGGCACTACTGCTCAGCTAGCTGGGAGTAGAGGAAATGCAGCTGATTCCAAATCAAAAGGCTGCGCTGACAGCTACTCAGTGGTCGGTGACAATTAGCTGGAAGGAGAAGATCAAAGCTGGCCAATGAGTGCATGGATTCATATATCAGCTGTCTTACAAGTCCTGGGATAACAGCAGTTTGAAACTCCGTGGTCTCTAAAGAGTGCTTTACTGAGTACTGGATGGATAAAGGATCCTGAAGGGAAAAGGGTTATGGACATATCCTGGGGTTCCACGATTGGATCTCAAGCTAGCAGTCTCAGCAGGAAAATGCCAGCTGCAAGGAGAAAAACTGGACTGGTGTCTACAGAGTCAGCTCATGTTACAAGCCCTATTGAACCTGATACAGAATGGAGGTTAACAGAGCAGGAAATTCTGGTACAAACTTTTGCTGGTACGATAAATAGAACAAGGAATGTGTTTGCGGGACCACGTTCTGCTGCTGAAGTGGAGATGGGGAGGGGGAGACGAATTCCCGGATAGGCTCTGAAAAATAGTCAGCTGCTCAAACAGAGGGGGACTGTACAGATATTGAGGCCAGTAAAGAGCACATGCTGGAGTAGACTGAACCAGCAAATGGAGCGCGACTTCTCCCCCACTTGTTGGGGAGCACATGGTTTCATATGTAGAGACTGCCCAAGAGACTAGAACTGAGGCAGCAGGAAGTCAGGATGAAATGAGGGATTGCAGGCCACATGTTCCTAGTGGGATGGTTATAGAGGGGGACACTTGACCTCCCGCTGTGGATACTGAACAGTCCTCGATGTCAGAGCAAGGAAAACCCTCACAGCAGGAGTCTTTAGAGGTTTCCCATAGTAATACCAGAGAGCATACATCTGAATATTCAAAGTCTGAGGAGGAGAGTGGGGAATCCTCCAGGCTGCATTCTCCACTACATCGTGGGCCTAGATTTACAGGCTTCTTTAAAAAGAGGCATGAATCAGCACTGTGGAAAATGTGTTGAGGATAAGATATCAAGGAGGTATGGAAGAAAGGCCTGATCAGGTCTTCATGGGAAGGAAGCTTTGAAGGAGTCCTTCAGAATCATTGCTTCAAAGATTTATGCCTTAATCGAGAATTTTGATGTCAGCTTCAAATACTCCCAGAGCCTGGAATGTTTTTGGATTAAATATAACCAGGTGAAATTCTCTCCCTTTTGGGTTCCTTCATGGTGAATTCCCTAACAAAATCAGTGGTGAAATACATAACAGTAATATTCTGAAATGAGGTGGTCAACGTGAGGGATATACTGTACATTACTTGCTACACCAATGCTGTGACATTCTAGGCCCACCAGAAATAATCGTAGATTCAGTACAAACATCATTACACTGGGGGCTGGAGAGTTCAAGTGAAGCTACATCAGAATGAGGGTGGAGTTCTGCATCTCCCGAATAGCTTTTTCTTGGGCCTGGCTAGGGGTGTGTGCTTCTACTCCAGCCAACCTAAAGCGTGATACAAGTGTGGTGACAAGTCAGACCTGTCCAGTGCATGTGGCCGTTTAAGATGTGGACTGTGTGGGGAATTTGGGCATTTGAGCATGAGCAAGAGGCAGTATAGCACAGTGGGTTAAGGCTCTGAGCTGCAGATTTGGAGACCTGGGTTTGAATCCCACAGCCACCTAGGTGCATACTGTGTGATACTGAGCAAGTCACTTAACTTCCTTGTGCTCCCAGGTCGCATTTGGAAACAAGCTTTGGCTTCGTGTGCTACTCCTGGTTAAACAATGCTCCCTTTCCCTTACTTGTAGAAGCTGATTTTGTTGTAATTTTGTGAGAAGGGGCATAATTTTCAGAATTGCACTCAGCCGCACACAGTCAGGTAGATATCTTTAAAAATGAGGACATGGTTCAGAAAGTCCAGACAGATGGCCCAGCTCAGCAACCTCACCATGCACTTGCTGCTCAAGATGCAGCTTTTGGCAGCTTCATGGCGACTTCCGGTGACGTCACCCTCGGAATGGCCGCTTGATAGTGGAGTTCCAGCAAGGTCCGACAAATAAAGCTTCTAAAACAACTGAAGAGTGCTAAAATTTAAGGTTCTACAAATCAGAGACTGTTTGGAGGCAAAGATGCAGCTAAATTGTGCTCAGGGAGACACAAAGGACGATCGGATGTAATGGGATCACAAAGGAGGCCTAGCCCCAGTCGTAGTGTCTCGCCTGCGAGCAGTAACACGGGAGATCTGGACACAGACAGAGAAGGAGAGAAGTTATCCCGATCATGTTTTGAAATGCTTCTGTTGGAAATTAGAGCATTCAGAGCAGAAAATAAAAAAGAATTTACTCTGCTGCAAACCTGACTATCAGAAGTGGAAGAAAGGCTGGACCGATCAGAAGCTACAGCAGTCAAGATGGCAGAGGAGACCCAGAACTTGCATAGTGCTGTGGACTTTCTGATAGACCAACAGGAGATGTTCCATGAGAAACTATTAGATTTAGAAGCTAGATCACGCAGAGATAATCTCCGTATATATGGTCTCCCCGAAGATTCAGAAACTGGGAAAATGGAGGACTTTTTATCGGACATGCTTAGGGATGTTCTGGACCTCCCGCTCACGTTTCAGTTCCGAATTGAAAGGGCTCACAGAGCTCTTACACAAAAACCTACAAACAAAGCTGCCAGACCTAGATCTGTAATTCTGAAATTCTCAAGCTACAGAGAAAAAGAAACGATTCTGAAGGCTGCGTGGACCAAGAAAAATGTTACTTACAATTCGGCTAAACTTCTGTTTGACAACAACTATCCAATTGAGATAATGAAGAGGAGAGCAGTGTTTGCACCCATATTGAGAGCCCTCAAAGAGCATGGAGTGCGTTTCCAGACACCTTACCCTGCGACCCTGTGGGTATTTTGGGACTCAGGCAGTAAAAGCTATCCATCCCCAGAAGAAATCTACCCGGAACTAAAGAGCAAGGGTTGGAGTTTCCAGACGTCAGGTCCGGTGCCACAGGAAAAACATCCCCCACGCTCGAGCTGGCAGAGGAGTCCACGAAAGAGGGGAGGCTTCAGTAAGCACTGTGACATTCTCAGCTCTTTACAGGAAATTAAGGAGAGTCTGCGGAGAGGACAGAATCCAACCAAGAAAACGATCGAGGATGACCAGAACACCTGATCGGGACTGAGGACTAAGCCAAGTTTTACACAGATCACGTCTCCTACACGCCGTAATCACGGAGACCCTTAGGATGCTCTTCACTCCTGTACAATCCCTGTGCTGTCCTAATAAGGGAAAGATGTTTTTTTATAACCTCACGTACATTTTTCAGTTCACAGAAGCTCTTTGACTACACAGGGCTCACAAACTGTGGTTGGATTGAGACACTACCTGCACTGAGATACAAATTTTTCCAATCTTAACATGGTCCATATAAACTCTGCTTTAATTTTGTTTGCCCCTGGTATCCCTTTGTCCATTCCCTCCCTCCCCGGAGTATGGCTTTTTTTTTTACTTCCTCAGCGCAAGATTGGAGTTTGAAGCGATCTGGGCCTTGCTGATAGGGCAAGTGGTCTATTCCTATTGGGGCGGCGCACCTTGCATTCAGCCCCATAAGCAAGAGGGGTCGGGGAGGCCTGGCTACGTTTTTCGGCCACTTTTCCTCCCTGGGGGACTTTCGTTCCCTGTTCCAGAGGGTTGAGAATATCACCCTCCTTTTTGGAAGTACAATTGTAAATAGGTTGGTTAGTTTGTTAATGGTTATAAGTCTGTTGGTTTTTTTTTCAGACAAGGTGGCTGTATCTACTTTAAAGGTTAATCATTCCTGCAATAGTATATTAAGGAAACCATGGGTGTCTGGGAAAAGAGGGTGAGAAGAAGAAAGATGTATACCTCACCCTACAGGTAATAGGAAAGGGTACACTCTTACTTGGCAGAATCCAACCCAGTTTCTGGGGACAGAGTTAAGTACTACTCTCTGGACATATGGGTAAGCCTCCTATGATAGCAATATGTTCCCATAATGTTAACGGGCTTAACAATCCCATTAAAAGATATAGAGTAATCTGCTCCTTCAAAAAATTGAATCCAGCTTTTATACTACTGCAGGAAACTCACCTAAGTAAGAGAAAACATCAGAAGCTCTCGAAATTTGGATTTACTACTATTGTAGCCTCAGCGTTTCGGAAGGGCAAGAGAAGGGGGGTAGCAGTCCTGGTTCCCAGAAATGTACCGTTCCAACTAACGAATTCATATGTAGACCCGGAGGGCAGACTAGCAGTGGCTGTGGGACAACTGGAGGGCCAAGATATCACCCTTGCCTCCCTATATGTTCCTCCCGGCTCCAGGAGCGAAATAAGAAAAGCATTGCTCCAAAAGGTCATGGAGGTACATAGGGGAATGCTGGTGTTGGGAGGGGACCACAATCGGACGATATCCCCCCATGGATACCACAAACCCGAGAATATACAAAAAGAACCCTGCCCAAAGTGCAACCCAGGTCTTCTTCTCAGAAGCCCAGTGGGTGGACGTGTGGAGACACCTACACCCTAATAAACGGGACTACATGCATTTTTCTTCTCCACACGGGATATACACTCGTATAGATTATATACATGTTCCTAGGGAATATTTACACAAGATTCAAGAGTGCGTACAATCTCCTTCAGTTCTCTCTGATCATTCCTGCGTTACAATGAAAGTGTGTTGGGGAGAAAAGAAAAGAGTTAACACTTTATGGAAATTTAATAATTTCCTTTTAAACAGAAAAGATTTCAGGGATTTGATTCAGAGGAGAGTCAAACAGATTCTCTCTGAGAATGATAACCAGGGAGTTACCAAGAGTACCCTATGGGACACTTTGAAAGTTGTTCTGAGTGGGGATATAATAAAATTTGCATCGCACTATAAAAAGCAGCAGCAGAAACACTTAGATAAACTCCAGCATCAGTACGGTGTACTTCAGGCCCAACATGCAGCAGGAGATGTGTGGATTTTTCCTCTCCTCCAGGCTACTAAGGAGCAAATACAGAGGATTCTTGACGTTCACACAGAACAAGCTTTACAGCTTATTAGGCAAAGATATTATGAAGAGGGCCCTAGAGCCACTCATTTACTGGCACACAGGCTCAGGCAGCATAGGACATGCTCTAACATAACCCAAATTAGAGATCCAGTGACAAACTACCTGGTCTCTCTTCCTAAACAGATATAGCAAGCGTTCCAAACTTTTTATAGCTCTCTTTACCACTCTGAGAAAGCAATGCAGCCTCAGAAGACTGAGGCCTTTTTGCAGGAGCTTGACCTTCCAACATTAACAGATGAGCAAAAACAGGCCTTATTAAGACCAATCTCTGGGGAGGAAGTGAATCAAGTACTCAGGGTCTTAAAAACAGGTAAAAGCACAGGTTCTGATGGTTATTCAGGTGAATTTTATAAAACTTTCGGGCAAGACCTAGCACCGACCTTACTGGAGACATATAGGGAGGTGCAGCAAGGTAAAGCAACCCCAGATTCATGGAGGTATGCCTACATAGTTAGTATCCCAAAACCAGTCAAGGATACAACATCCTGCTCGTCTTACAGACCAATTTCAGTGCTTAATATAGATTATAAAATATTTGTATCTATTCTGGCAGACAGATTTAAAAAATTTCTACCCCATATAGTGCATCTAGATCAGACAGGCTTTGTTTCTGACCGGCAAATGCAGGGCAACATTAAAAGAACTCTGCACTTGATTCATAGGGTGGGGAGGAATCGAGCGCCTTTTCTGCTCCTCTCGTTGGATGCCGAGAAGGGGTTCGACAGGGTCGAATGGTCCTTTTTATGGGCAGCATTGGAGAAAGTAGGAATACCTGAACCAGTCATTGCAACAATAAAGCTAATGTACTCTGACCCCAAAGCCTACATTAGGGTAAATGGTTCCTTCTCCTCCCCATTAGGTTGTCGCGAGGTACCCGGCAGGGGTGCTCTCTGTCATCCCTCCTTTTTGCCATATACTTGGAACCTTTGACTCAGGCATTGAGGAGAGAAGAAGGCCTGACGGGAGTGGAGGGGGACACAGGCACCCACAAACTAGCATTATATGTGGATGACTTATTAATCTATATGACAGACCCCGAAAATTCTCTCCCTTGTCTCTGGGAACTTTTGATCAGATTTGGGAGTATAGCCAGGTATAAAATTAACCTCTGCAAGACAGAGGTAATGGCCCTGAACTATGTTCCCTCCTCGGAGTTGAGGATTAAATTCTCTTTCCGCTGGGACCTAAAATGTATTAAATACTTAGGGGTACTAATAGGGAGATCACATACAGACCTTTTTTCTTTAAACTATGTACCTTTTCTAGAAATGCTGTCCGCTGATTTAGAGAGGTGGAGAGTGCTACCCTTATCTTTGCATCATAGAGCTGAAATAATCAGAATGATAGTCCTACCCCGGTTTTTATATTTAGCTCAGACCTTACCCATAGTGATACCAGAGACCTTTTACAGAACCTTGCAAAGAAAAGTAAGCCCATTTATTTGGGCATACAAAAGAACCAGGATAAGGCTATCCATACTGCAGTTACCTAGGAGGCGGGGGGGATGTCGTTACCAAATTTTAGACAATATTACATAGCCGCTCAGCTTAGAATACCTCTTTACTGGATTGATGGAAATGATGTGGCTAGGTGGAAATCTATAGAGAATCAAGAGGAGGAACTTAAAAATTTGCACCAGACTTTGTTATCCTCCCCGCCTGCTACAAAACTCAACAGGGTGGATAATCCATACACTCACTCCACTTTAAAATACTGGCAGGGAGTTCTGAAGCAAGATGGGATCTTGGAATGGAGATTGGCATTATGCTCTTTGCCATGTATGGGCTCTTTCACCCCGGCTAAGTTAGATCGGGGGTTCCGGCAATGGGAGGGGAAGGGCCTCCACCTGGTGTACCACTTTATGCCTCAGGGAGGGGTTCTATCTTTAACAGAATTAAACCTGAAGTATGGGATTCCTTATGCAGACAGGTTTAGATATTATTAGGCGAGGGATTACCTTCAGAAACTAGGACTGGTCAAATGGGGAGACTCCCCAATCCTTGATCTTTTACAGATCTTCATTAAGGCCATAGATAATCACCCAGTCCCCTCCCACTTAATCTCTACCCTTTATAGAGCTCTTGTCTCGGTAAAAGCTGATTAGACAGAAAGAATCAGAGTATCCTGGCAGAAAGACCTAGGAACCGAGATTCCCCCCTTGCAATGGGGAAAATATTTACAGATGATGGGGAAGGGTGTGAATTCAGGGCAGTGGAAGGAGTTTGCATGGAAACTGACTGTAAGATATTTTCGAGCTCCAGCCACTAGTCAGAAATTCAACCCTGCTTTGGGAGCATGTTGGAGGCAGTGTGGACACACCCCAGCTACTCTAGGTCATATATTTTGGGCATGCAGTTCTCTACATGCCTTCTTTGCCAAGCTACAGGAGGCCCTGCAGCAAATAATCTCACCAAATATAGTGGTGGACCCCCTTTTCTTCCTTTTTGGTGTTTACCCTCAGTCATGTAAAGATATCCCATCGAGGGACTTTTTGAATTTGGCTACTCTCGCGGCTAAGAAAGCCATAACCAAAAACTGGCTCTCCCCACTTCCTCCAACGATGGACCAATGGTCCTTAATAATGATTCAGTTGTATAAAATGGAGAAATTAACAGCTTTACTTAATAAATCTCAAGTTAAGTTTGAGAATAGATGGAGAAGATTGGTGCTGTATATCACACCCTTACGTAAAGACTTTGTTCCCTGACTCTCTAACGGTAACTAACCAGAACCCTACTCACAGTGTTTCTAAATGAAATCAAGGAATATGAACTATTGCAGGTACCTTATTAATTATTAATTTTGTAGATTTATTTATTTTTCTGGTTCTATTAGATCCTACAGAACTGTATTTTATTTTTACAATTCTCTGTAAATCTGAATTACAATAAAGATGGAAAGTTTAAAAAAAAAAAAAAGATGCAGCTTTTAAGAACAGCCTGATTCTCCCCTAGAGTGATGGTGGGGCCCAGCGAGACACTCTGCGTGGGATATTCAGACTGCGCCAGGCTGTGGCGCAAGCCTGGGTGCAGCGCAACTGGGATGTGCCAGGGCACTGACAGGGTGATATTCAACAGTGCTGCACCATGGCTCAGCACCGTTAAATATCGCGCTGAGGCCACCCGCAATGTGCATGGCACAGTGGCACTGCACCAGCGTAAGTGGCTAGAGAGGGGCAGGGGGATGCACTAGTGCAAGTGCCATTGCACTAGGTGCATCACCTGCGATATTCAAAGGTGCACATGCAAATGGGGCCATAATGTATGCAAGGCACAAATGGGGCCATTTGAATGTCAGTATGACCCCATTTGCATGCAGGTGTGCCGATCCCTGGCGACTTGCGCCTGGAGCTCTGCCAGGCTGCAGCCATCAGGGACCAATGCCCCCTGCACAAGCAGCAAAGTACTCCACTGCCCAATCGCGGGCATATGTATAGAATTAAAGGTCCAATATCCTTGGTGGTCCAGTGGACCACGTCCAGCCCGATCGAGGGCATCAGTGATAAAATATTAAAATCCAATCCATCCCTGGTGGTCCAGCGGTACTCCCTCCCACCCGCCCACTGAGCCCCACCACCCTCTCCTCAGTCAGCGGCAGGCAGCGCTCCCACCCACCCGCCCCACCGCCTGCTGACTGATCATGGCAGTAGGGCTGTACCCCCATTGGTCCACAGCATGGGCCAATGGGCATGCAGCCTATACTGTACTACACAGTCCAGAAATGTGAATGCAAAAACTCAATTACAGTGCCTGTGTCAGGGCTACCTATGGGAGGGATGGTATGTGGGTGGTGTTGTGGTGGGCAGCTGCCGAGCTGGTCTGCTAGTGTGGTGGGGATGGTGGTTAGTTGGGAGGTGCAGTGTGCAGGGTTCAGGTTCAGCGCAGTGTGCTTTTTATTTCTGGCATGTGGATTTCACTCAAGTCCCCCCCCAACATGTACCCCCCTGGAGCTGAGAATCCATTAGTAGGGGGTGGGGGGGTGCGGTGGGCAGAGCCCCCCGCATAAAAAAAAACCAAACATATGCCTTGGGCACCCTCTTTGCCCTTGCCATGGGTGTGCATCACCAAAATTCATTTTCAGCAATGTACACTCGACGTAATGGCGATCACTATTCTACGATCGCCGTTATGACATGGCAGCCAATCAGGGGGCAGATTGAATATTAGGAACTGAAGACCTATTTGTTTACTGACTGCAGACTTTAAGATATTAACAAAACTATTACAGGTACAACTCCAGACAGTTGCAGATGGTCTGATCCACACAGCCCAAATGTTTTCCATACCCTCAAGATGCATTCAGGAAAATTTATTTCTAGTGAGGGAAGTTATAGAATTTTGTAAATCTACTAATGTTACAGGATATCTGCCTTATCTTCACCAGAGTAAAACATTTGATAGGATGTACCACGACTATCAAGGCAAGGCAAAGTATAGTTTTTATGGTGCCCGTTCCCAGATGCTCTGGATGCCTCACAATCAAGAAAGAAAAAACATGTAAGGGAGTACAAAGACATACATAAATACATCTTAAAAACAATAAAAAAACATGATATAATAAAATTAATAATCAGCTCAACTTACTAAAGTTAGTTGCATCCGGTCAAATAACTACGTCTGGGAAGGTCAGAGAAAATAAGTAGGTCTTGAGGCGGCTCTTAAAAACCTGAACTGAAGGGGCCTCCCTAATAGTTGGTGGTAGCGAATTTCAAAGCATAGGGCTGGTGACACTAAATGTCCTGTCACCAGCAGTTTGTAATCTAGTCCTTGGAATCACCAGGAGGCCCTTAGAGGAGGAGAGGAGGGAGCGGACTGGGGCGGCAGGAGATCAGACAGATAGCCAGGCCTTAAAGGTGAGCAAGCCCACCTTGAAGATAACCCTCCACCTAACCAGCAGCCAGTGCAGTTCACGCAACACTGGAGTTACATGACAGAATCTTGAAAGGCCCGTCAGCTACCTGGCAGCTGTGTTCTGCACCAGCTGCAGTCAGCAGATGGTACCTCCCGAGATCCCGAAGTAAAGAGCGTTATAGTAATCAAGCCAGGATGCCACAAAGGCATGAAAAAGAGTAGGAAGCTCCTCAGGTGGAACTAGGGGTTTGATCCTGGCAATGTTCCTCAAGAAGTAAAAACCACTTTGGACAACTGAGGACACCTGGGATTCAAATGTCAATCCGTCATCGAGGAACACGCTGAGATCTTGCACCCTAGAGGAAGCCATCAACACTGTAGTTCCCAGGAAAAGACCAGTTGCCACACCCAAGGCACTCCCATCTTGCCTTCGGTCCGGTTCCACCAGAACCTGCATCTTATCAGGGTTCAGTCACAACCAGCTGGAGGACATCCAATCACTGATCTCAGCCAGGCAAATATTTTGCACTTCCACAGCGTCCGATGTTCCAGGGGCAAAGGACAAATACAACTATATGCAGTTCTTTTCTCATATGGGATTCCTTCAATTTTTCTTTCTCTCCCAGCATATACATGGTATCCCTGGTCCTTCTGGTAGTGGGGGGCTTAAGATCACAGTGTATACTGATGATATTTGTGTTTATGTGGCAGATCGACCAAGTGGGGAAGGGGCGTTGTAAGTAATTGCAGAATATTCTGCAGTATTAGGAGTCCGGTAGAATGTGGAAAATAGTATGGCCCTCTGTTTCGGACAGCCAACTATAATTCTTCAAACAGTGACAGGTATTTGAATATCTCCTCAGCCAATCGAGATTTTATGGGTAAAACTTTGTTCTGGGGATCTGGCACAGTTAAACTGGGCTGAAGCTCTGGAGAAATGTGTTCAAAAGGTTGCATGGTGGAAATCCTGGAAACTTTCAAAACCAAAAAATATTTTCATCGGTCGCCAGTTTTTACTTTCCATCTTTATTTTTCTTTGGTAACTGGGAAAGGCCCACTAGGCACGACTGCCTGTTTTCAGGGGTGATCACAGAGCACTGTGGAGGTTAAGTGACTTGCTCAGAGTCACATAGTCTGTAAATGTAGGTTGCGGGAATCAAATCCCAGGTCTACTGGATGTACCAAGCTCATTCACAGCTTGTTACTCTAACCTAGTGGACTCTGTTTATCACTACCCACTGTCGCCAGTTCCCTAACCAACTTCTTATCCATTTTCCACCTTTGCCACCTCCTAAGCTACCCAGATTGCTTATGTAGCCCCCTCCTCAGAAGGGGTGCTTACCTGGACACTGTTTGTGTCACCCCACTGAACTCCACTATGATTTCCTTGCTCATTCTGGCACCAGGACTGAAGCTGGAAAGAGGACCAGAGGAGCTGTGGCCAAAAACCACCACACATCTACACAGTAAATGTGTGCATGTTTGAGCATCCTGCTGCATGAATGTGTGAGCGGCTGCAACTCAGATGTTTCTTTGGCACTGAGTGCACCCAGTTAGCGCAGAATAGAAGAGCTGCATCGGCAGCAAGTCAGCAAGTTCCCTAGTGTGCTCCATCCACAGGGATAGGAATGGACATCAGGGGGCTCAGAGGCACTAGGGGAGGAAGAAGGATTGGGACATTTGGCGTGCTGTACCTTTAAAAGACTGGCTCCCTGACACACACAGAGTCTGCCAGCAACTGAGGGGGAGCAGAGAACAGAGTTCCCAGCGGGGAACTCTGGGGTTTTACCCACTCCAGTCCACACCACCACAGGAATGTCAGGCACAGTGGTACCCACCAAAACCAGGGACAGCTCACTAAGGGGGCAAACTCCAAATAAATTAAAATACTTTGGAGCACAGGCTTCTGTTGAGGCAAAGGGTCGCATTCTTTGCGACCCCTCACCTGGACAGACTCCAATCGGAGAGTAGCAAGGCAGAGTGATGGATTGTGGGAGGATGATGCAAGAGGTTCCTGCCAATTGGAAAGGTGAGCTTTTTGAGCCAATCAGAGGGCAGGACAGGTCAGAAGGGTTGACAGACAACATTGTCTGCCCAATGAGAAATGAAATGGAGGGAAAGAGATTGTTTGGCTTTGGAGGAGCAAGGGTCAGTGTGAGAGAGAGTGAGAAGGGTGCAGACCTACTGCTAGTGAGAGAGAGCAGAGGCCTAACCAGGCTAATAATTCCTTTGAGCCCTCTCCAGGGTTCAATCCTCTTACTTCCTCTGAACCTTCCCCTGGGTTCACCATAGTCAGAGACTGTTCCAGAGAGGCTTGTGTGGAAGAAATTATTGAAAGTGGGAGTTAGAGGGACACTGTTGCATCCAAAAGTTCTAAGCTGCCCTGAGTGGCTAGAGTTACCTGCACTCCTACATAGCCTGCTTCAGAGCCAGGTAAAGGTCCAGGTAGCCTTTACCCAGTGGGGCGTATCGGAGAACAGGGAGTCACATACGTGCGACCGTGTACAGGTGCACTCTCAATCCACTGGAGAGTCGGACACTGGGGTCGCTCCTGGGCTCTGGGCTCCTTGGAAACCAGGTAGCTGCTGGGCAGTGCTCCTGCATACTGTTTGGTGAGCCAGAAAGACTGTTTCCTGAGAAGTGGAGCCATGAGGACTGTTATCAAAGAAGTGTGAACCAGAAGGGCTTAGTTGTTGTCACCTGCTCAAAATAATCCAAAGCTTCTGGCTCACTATTCTGCTCCTCTGTGCTGCTCCTTGCATCTTTCAAACTGCTATCCTGCTCCAGTGTGCTGCTCCCAACATCTTCTGAATTGCTGTCCCGCTCCAGTGTGTTGCTCCCAACATCTTCTGAACTGCTGTCCTGCTCCAGTGTGCAGCTCCCAACATCTTCTGAATTGCTGTCCTGCTCCAGTGTGCTGCTCCTTACATCTTCTGAACTGCTGTCCCACTCCAGTGTGCTGCTCCCAACATCTTCTGAACTGCTATGCTGCTCCAGTGTGCTGCTCCTTACATCTTCTGAACTGCTATCCTGCTCCAGTGTGCTGCTCCTAACATCTTCTGAACTGCTGTGCTGCTCCAGTGTGCTGCTCCCAACATCTTTTGAACTGCTGTCCTGCTCCAATGTGCTGTTCCCAACATCTTTTGAACTGCTGTCCTGCTCCAATGTGCTGCTCCCACCATCTTCTGAACTGCTATCCCACTCCAGTGTGCTGCGCCTTACATCTTCTGAACTGCTATCCTGCTCCAGTGTGCTGCTCCCAACATCTTCTGAACTGCTATCCCCCTCCAGTGTACTGCTCCCAACATCTTCTGAACTGCTATCCCGCTCCAGTGTGCTGCTCCCAACATCTTCTGAACTGCTGTCCCGCTCCAGTGTGCTGCTCCTTACATCTTCTGAACTGCTATCCTGCTCCAGTGTGCTGCTCCCAACATCTTCTGAACTGCTGTGCTGCTCCAGTGTGCTGCTCCCAACATCTTCTGAACTGCTGTCCTGCTCCAATGTGCTGCTCCCACCATCTTCTGAACTGCTATCCCACTCCAGTGTGCTGCTCCTTACATCTTCTGAACTGCTATCCTGCTCCAGTGTGCTGCTCCCAACATCTTCTGAACTGCTGTCCTGCTACAATGTGCTGCTCCCAACATCTTCCGAACTGCTATCCCCCTCCAATGTGCTGCTCCCAACATCTTCTGAGCTGCTATCCCGCTCCAGTGTGCTGCTCCTTACATCTTCTGAACTGCTATCCCGCTCCAGTGTGCTGCTCCTTACATCTTCTGAACTGCTGTGCTGCTCCCAACATCTTCTGAACTGCTATCCCGCTCCAGTGTGCTGCTCCCAATATCTTCTGAACTGCTATCCCACTCCAGTGTGCTGCTCCTTACATCTTCTGAACTGCTATCCTGCTCCAGTGTGCTGCTCCCAACATCTTCTGAACTGCTGTGCTGCTCCAGTGTGCAGCTCCCAACATCTTTTGAACTGCTGTCCTGCTCCAGTGTGCTGCTCCCAACATCTTCTGAACTGCTATCCCGCTCCAGTGTGCTGCTCCTTACATCTTCTGAACTGCTATCCTGCTCCAGTGTGCTGCTCCCAACATCTTCTGAACTGCTGTGCTGCTCCAGTGTGCAGCTCCCAACATCTTTTGAGCTGCTGTCCTGCTCCAGTGTGCTGCTCCCAACATCTTCTGAACTGCTATCCCACTCCAGTGTGCTGCTCCTTACATCTTCTGAACTGCTATCCTGCTCCAGTGTGCTGCTCCCAACATCTTCTGAACTGCTATGCTGCTCCAGTATGCTGCTCCTTACATGTTCTGAACTGCTATCCCACTCCAGTGTGCTGCTCCCAACATCTTCTGATCTGCTGTCCTGCTCCGGTGTGCTGCTCCCAACATCTTCTGAACTGCTATCCTGCTCCAGTGTGCTGCTCCCAACATGTTCTGAACTGCTATGCTGCTCCAGTGTGCTGCTCCTTACATCTTCTGAACTGCTATCCTTCTCCAGTGTGCTGCTCCCATCTTCTGAACTGCTGTCCCGCTCCAGTGTGCTGCTCCAAACATCTTCTGAACTACTATCCTGCTCCTGTATGCTGCATCCAAGGGTCATATGACTGCTGGCATTACTGGTGAGAATTTTTATTTTCCCTGTTGGAGTACAACTGGGGTTCAAGCTTTTCTTGAAAAATCAAGCCATTCTGTTGGAGTTTTATTTAACTTATAAATTTGTGCTAGCTCATTATGGTCTGTTGAGGGGGGTAATATACAAGCTTGCTAAGTTCCTCAAGTGTACCAATGAAAGATCCCAGGCAATGTAACAACCAGGCCTGCTCCAGGAGTCTTACTTAACTCTTGGGTACCCAGAATCTATTTGGCAGTAGTGTTTGCACTTAGATTTATAGTTCTATTACTGGTACTAGTTGTAGAGTATTCCACACCCTGTGTAATATATCTACCTGGGCCTCTTGCTTGGGCAGGTGCATTTTGTATGGTGTACTGAGTTATGGGGAAATGTTCAATGGTAACTTGCAAGTGCTTAACCAATTTCCCTTCTCCAGCTACCCACTGCTGTGTCTGCAAATAAAGCACTGTTAATTGTTTGTATTTCTATGCACGCCCTCAGTTTGTACAACCTGACTGAATTATTGTGTGGCAGAGGTAACAACTGTTGGTGGTCCCCAGAGGGTGGTCTTGCTCATTGTAGGCATGGGCACCTGTGGGGCAAGTGGGGTAGTTTTCCCCTGGGCCCCCAGCTTGAGAGGGCCCCCAAAATCCCTATGCCTGAAGCAATGGGGAATGCAGGGGAATGCATCGCATATGCGCCCTGTGACCACTACTGACAGTCTGACTGGTGCAGTGCACACTCTAGAAACATCTTTTGATACACTGTGATAGCGAGAACGGGAAGTAAAGCCAAGGTGCCTGCCCTTTAAAAAAATAATGTGCACTGGCATGCAGGTTGCATGCTCGTACCCGTGTCTTTCTGTAATCTCGGCTCCTCCTCCCAGCTGCTGCTGCTTCCTAACTCTCTCCCTTCACAGCTCAAGTTGGGGGTGGTCGGTGAGCCTGCGCTTTGAGCCACAGCTGACAATCACCTGACCAGCTGCTATTTGGTCAGGTGGGAAAAGAAAGGGGTATGCCTCCCTGTTTGGTGGGATAGGTCAGTGGTAAGTGCATGGCTGAGATTGCAGATGGATGTGCTGGGCTGCTCTGCTCCTCAAGGCATTTTAACTACTAGTCTGACTCTCTAAAACCCAAGTGGCTTTCTGCTGACATCATTGGGGCTAAAACAAAACAGAAAACTATAAACAAAAAAAGAGAAAGGAACGAATGGACAAGTGGAAAGATAGGGGGATCACCCTGGCTGGGGGAGGGGGGAGAGGGAAGGGAAGGGAAGGAAAAAGAGAAGGGAAGGGAAGGGAAGGGAAGGGAAGGGATGGCCAGAAACGCATAGTTTGTCTTGTGTGTGCTGTGCTGGCATTTTTCTAAAGTCTTTAAGACTCTAAGTGGCTTACTGGCCTTTAAAAACAAAACAAAAAAACAAACAAAATGAGCATTTGTCTATGCCGAATGTTTGCTCGCTGGTATTAGCACTGGAAATGCAGGAGTTAGACAGATGCAGAGTATAAGGAATGGCACTGAAGTATTGAACTTCATGCCAACCTCACCTCCACCGTGCAGGGACAGACAGGCATTGGGGTATGTGTTTGGGCTGTCACCCATAACACTCATGCCATTTCACCTCACCCTATCCTGCAGACACTGACAAATGTTGAGGTGTGCCTTGGGGTGTTCGGCTTGACAGTGACACCATTCCATAAGGACATAAGCTGAAATGGGTGCAATATAGAATGGGGTGAATTCTGTAGCCAAAGAGTCCAAGGCACAGCTCGATGCCTGTCAGTGGCTGCAGGGTGGGGGGTGGGCTAATGGCATAAGCATTACAGTCGGTAATCCAAAGGCACACCCCGATGCCTGTCAGTCTGTACAGGGTGTGACGTAATGGTTAGAAACCGTAACGCTCTGGGCATTTGTTGGTATTTGCAATACAAATTTTCAACATGGACATTTTGTGGCCCCCACCTCATGAAAGCATTTGGGACCTCGTCTCACGAACAGTGGTACAGTGACTATGTCAATGTGTACCGAAATTTGAGTTTCCACAGTGACTGTGCCATTCTGCACCAGATGTACGAAAACACAGATTGGGCATGATGTGAAGAATGACAGCTGTACCATTCATAGGGAGGTGTGAAGAGATGGCAATGTTGAAAATCTGTAGTGAAAATGTTAAAGATGCTCAAACTCCCGAGCGTATTTGGAAACTGTACAACACAGCTGTACCATTCATAGGGAGGTGTGTAGAGATGGCAATGTTGAAAATCTGTAGTGAAAATATTAAAAATGCTCAAACTTCCGAGCGTATATGGAAACTGCACAACACATGCGTGTAACACATTCATTTAGTGTAATTATTTCACCAAATTTTCAACATAGGCATTTTGTGACCTCTGCTCATGAACACTGTCACTATGATTTTCTTAATCTGTCCCGAACATTGATTTCCCACAGCAACCGCGGTATTCTGCGCTAGATGTGTAAACACATATTTTGGTCAGGATGTGAAAAATGACAGCTGTACTGTTCATAAGGAGGTTTGAAAAAATGCCAATGATGAAATTCTGGAGTGAAAATACTGCAAATTTGTGACATTACGAGGGTGCATGGAAACTGCACAATGCACACTTGTAACACAATCATTTTATGGTCATTTGTCACCAAATTTTCAACATACTGTAGGTATTTTAGGACCTCTGCCCATGAACAGAGTCACTGTGATTTTATATACGAACATACATATGAACATATGAACAATCGAGTCTGCCAGCAGAACACACCAATCGGTCTATGTAAGTCTGCCCGAGTGTGCAGCTAGCACCCTAGATTGCAGCTGCCCCAACCTCCTCCCCTTCAGTTCCTCCCCTGCTTGTCCCAGCGCCTGCCCCCTGACTCTTCCTCTTGCTTTATCCCACTCCTCCTTAAAGCTACTGACTGTCCTACATGTTACCACCCCCTCTGGCAGCACATTCCAAATAGACACCACCCTCTTAGAGAAGTAGTGCCTCCTCTCATTTCCCTCTTGAAACATCTCCCTTCCAACCTTAGTCCGTACCCCTCGTCTCTCTTCCACTCCTCAGTTTAAACACCCCCTCGGTGCTAGGTTTATTTACCCCCTCAGGTACATAAACTCTTCAATCATATCTCCCCTATCCCTCCTCTCCTCCAGTGTGTACATCTACAGCCCCTTCAGCCTAACTTCATATTCCTTTCCTTCCATCCCCTTTAACATTTTTCATGCCCTCCTTTGCACCCCCTCCAGTGACTTTATATCTCTCCTCAGGTATGGCCTCCAGTATCGCACACAGTACTGCAGGTGAGATCTGACCAATGATCAGTAGAGAGGTAGGATCACATCCCTGTGTGTGGATGAGAACCCGCTTGTGATGCACCCCAGCATCCTGTTTGCCTTCGCTGCTGCTCTCCTGCAGTGGACCGAGTTGTTCATGCTCCCAGTTACCGAGACCCCTAGGTCCTTCTCCTCGCCTGTGATCCCCAACCAGTAGTCCCTCTTCTGGTTCTTAGTCCTGAAGTGCTTCACTTTACACTTCTTTGCATTGAATCCTAGCTGCTACTCCACTGACCATGTCTCTAGTTTGGTTAGGTCCCCCTGCAGTTTTTCCCATCCGTTCTATTCATCCACCACCACCCCCAATTAATGTGCGAACAGACTAACCCTGCTCCCCACTCCATGTGCTATATTGGAGATAAAGAGCCCAAATAGCACCAGGCCCAGCACTGACCCCTGCAGCACCCCGCTTGTCACTACTCTGGGTGTGAGAGCTCCCCCCATCACCAGCACCCTCTGCATCCTCCCATGTAACCAGTTTATCCATTTAGTCAACTTTTTTCCCATGCCCACTGCTGTCGGCTTCCCCTAGTCTCCCATGAGGCACAGTATCAAAGGCCTTACTGAAGTACAAGTACAGGACATGTACTGCATGGTCCCTGTCCAACTCCTTGTCACCCAGGCACAATACTCTATTAGGTTGGATTGAGAAGACCTCTCTGAGACGGGCCTCTGTTGCCGCCCATCTTGGAGGCCATTACTCTCTAGGAATGCCACCAGCCTCTCCTTCAGTATCACCTCCATAAGCTTACCAGCTATGGACGTGAGACTGACCTGCTGATAATTTCCTGGCTCCTCCCTAGGCCCACTCTTGTGTATGGGCACCACATGGGCCACCCTCCAGTCCAGAGGCACACACCCTGTTTCCAGGGAGGTGTTGAACAGATCCTAATCAGCAGTTCAGCCAACATCTCCACCATCTCCCTCAGCACCCTGGGGTGGATGCCATCGGGACTTGGTGCCTTGTCCACCCTTACTGCCCTCAGCCCCTATAGCACCCTACTTCCTGTGATCACTTTGTCCGTCACCTCCTCGCCCCTTTCCCCACCCCCAGCCCATTCTGGTAGGTCCATCCCTCTCCTTAGTGAAAATGGAGCAGTAGTACTCATTTAGAATTGCCACTTTCTCCTCCCCCTTTTCCACCCAATCCCCTTCCTGCTTTATCCTCACAATATGTTCCTGGCACATTCTCTTTTCTTTGCTATATCTAAAAAGTCCTTTTCCCCTCCGTTTATGCCCTGTGTGGAACTTAAGTGCCTGGAGGCCTTAGCTTTTTTCACCTTCCTGGCCACCTCCCTTGACCAACTCCCGAAGGCCTCCTTATCCTCTCCCTTCCCTGTTCTCCTATACTTCCGGGATGCAGCCGTCTTTCCCCTCACCCCTTGCAGCACTCCCTTGTTCAGCCAGCATGGTTTCTTGCCTCTGCTCTTCTTACTCCTGGCCCTGGTGCAGGCTACTGTGGCCTCTGTTAGCCCAGTCTTTATGACTCCCCACTTTTGTTCTGCCTTCATCCCCAGCCTTACATCCTGGAGTCTCCCTTGCAGTATTTCTCCCATCCCCCTAAAGTCCACCATAATAAAGTCCACCACCTTAGTGCCCGTGGCTCCTGTCTCCCTTCCCAGAGCGACAATGAGCCACGCTGTTTGGTGGTCACTACCTGCTAGTGGGTCCTCCACCCTTACCTCCCTCGCTGCCTCCCCATTTGCCAGTACTAGGTCCAGAGTGCTACCAAGCCTTGTAGGCACACTTACCAATTGTGTCAGAAGGCCATCGTGGAATGAATCAAGGAGCACCTGCTCCCTGGTACTGCTAGTGGCCGGGGTGCTCCAGTCAACCCGTGGTAGTTTAAAATCCTGCACTATCACCACACACCCCCTTCTACAGTTCCCCGGATTGGGCTGGTGGTCTTTACACCACTCCCAACCTCAGCTTTCTGCCTTGGAGTCCAGGAGCTGAACCCAAAGCACCTGTCCTCTCCTCTTCTCCCTCGCTCCTTATGCATTTACTCCCTTCCCTCACATACAGTGCAACCCCCTTCCAACCCCCCGGTCCCTCCTGTATATCCTGTATTCAGGGATTGCGAAGCCCCAATCATGGTACTCTGTGGCCCAAGTCTTTGTCACTGCAGCAGTGTCCACCTTCCCCTCTGAAAGGAGCATCTGAAGCTCTGCAATTTTGTTCCCAAGGCTTCTTGCATTGAGAGAGACCACCTTCCACCCATGCCCCTCTTTCTCGTCATTCTTTTCCTCCTTGGCCTGTGTCCCTCTTCCCGGAAGTCTGCACCCTTTCTCCTCCTTATTCTTACTGGGTGGTGGTGTCTTCTGTATTACACTCAGACCACTCTGCCCGCCCCCTCCCAGGGCTACTATGCCTTCGCCTTTACCTACATCTAGGAGGGTGAGCTCATTAGGCTCCCCTGTCTGTACCTTTCTACCAACCTCAATCATTTGGCCACCCCCCCCACTAGTTTAAATTCTCCTTATTAAAGATATACCCCTCTAATCCTGCCTTTAATACTCTCCTTCCCTTCCTGCTCCAGTGTACCCTGTCCCCCACGTACAAGTCACTATTCCCCAGACCTTACCCCAGTTAGTCACTAACCCATAATTGTTGGCGTGGCACCAATCCCTCAGCCACTCCTTGAACTCGTCAATCATACCCTTCCTCCCCATGCTTGCACATGGTACTGGTAGTACCTCTGAGAATGCCACTGACTGCCCCACCCCTTCACACTGCCTGACTGCCCAAGTAATCAAACCTCCACCTCACTGCTTCCATAGTCTCCCCCCCACCAAGCCGTTTGTACCCACATGCAACACTAAATGAGGTTTCTTCCTCCCCCTCGCTGCACACTTGAGCAGTGCCTGCCCTGCCCCTCCTGCAGTCAAGTTGGGGATAGCTTCAACCCAGATATGGCTGTGCCTTTCCTCCCTTCTGCCCCATCTCACCCCTTTCAGTATAGAATCCCCCAGGATGTGTACCCCCAGGCCCTTACCCCTTTCCCTTCTAATGCCCCTTCCACCACCCCAGTGTTCGTTCTTCCCTGCCCCTTACCCCTGTCAGCTGCACCCTCTGTGACTTCTGTATCTGTACCCCCTACTTCCACCTCACTGCTTTTCTCTGCCTTATTCCTCCCATCCCCCTTGAACCCATTCCCAGCCTGATTTCTTCCTACTGGGCTTCCCATGTCAACTTCCCCCCTCCTTCCCTGCTGATTTCCAACCCCTCTCCTATCCCTGCTGTTGTCGATTTAGAGCTCCCATTCCCTTCTACCCTGATAGTAATACCCCTTCCATCCTTCCCCCTTCCCGTAGCCTTCTCTCCTTCAGTCACCACCCCCTCCTTCTGTACTAGCCCCACTTCTACCCTTTCATCCTTGCTATCTCTTCCCCTACCTGTTGCTTATCCTCCCCCCCCTTCAGTATGTTCCTGCTCCCCCTCTGTCTCCTATAGTAGAAGCTCGGGTCTATTCTAGTCGATACCCTCTAACATCTCTTCCCCTATCAATTCCCCTCTACTTGTTCCCCTCCGTGCCACCCTGGTCCCTCCCTACCTGCAGACATCTGCTCTCTCCCTGGTACTCCTTGTGGTCTCTTCCTCCCCATCAGGAGGCCCCCTCACCTTGGGCACCGCCCTTCTCCTCTCTTTTCTGCTAGTGCCTCTGATACTGGGGTCGGTTTCAGTCCCCAATTGTTCTACCTGCATCCCCCCTTGCCATTTCCTATTCCCCCCTGCCAGGATGCCTACCTTACTCATCTGCCCTGCCACTTAGACTCTTCCCTAACTTCCACAGTTCCTCCCTCAATCTAGCCAGTTGTCTACAGACCATACACCCCCCATCCTCCAAGCCCAGTCCAGGATCATGGCTGACCTACACCCTGTACACCCACCACCCTTCCAAAGATGCCTGCCCTGTTGACATGTGGCACCTGCCCCATTTTGGCCCCATCTTATGTTACAAGCTCTTATTCCCGGGTTCTGTACCCTACTACAACTGTTAGGTCCCTATTTACTCAAATTCCTGTCCCCCCCACACTAGTCCCCCTACTGACCCCTTGCCAACGAGGTTAATTCAGTCTCAAATCTCATCCGTTAGATACTGTATTACTGTAGCAATCCTAAAGTCTCCTTGTGCATTTTTCACCCCTCAGCTACCATACTTTTTGTTCTCAGCTCTCATATAGTTTCACTTCGCCCAGTTAGAAATCCTGTTGCACTCCAAGTATTACTCAGCTCAGTTAGAGAAATAAACAGAACAAACAAATATGTATTATTACAGCAGTCATAACAGTATAGCTCAGTACTTAGCTCAGTTAGAGAAATAAACAGAATAACTAAATCTGTATTATTGCAGCAATCCTAAAAGTATCTTCTCATTGCTTTGTCTCTATCCCAGAGACCCTAATGTAATATAGGACCACAAAGGAACCTGGGCAGGAGGGTGGGCAACTCTAAAGTCCAGGCAGAGCTCTGTGGAGCTCGCTCACTCCCCGTTTCTCACTCGCTCATTCTGTTTCTCCCAGCGCTGCAAGCTGACCTTTTGTACTGGGCTCCTGCCTGCATTGGTGCCCTTTTTTTTTTTTTAAATTCAAAGTTTATTAAAGTTATACCATGCATAGAAAGGATCCACAGATCTTACATAGTCCAAAATGTGGGCACCTTTTTCTGCCTACAAAGAAATCTGCAGCAGTCCCAAAAGAACTCCATTGAGCTCACTCACTCCTCCTCTCTCACTCACTTGTTCTGTTTCTCCCAGCGCTGCAGGCTGCCCTTTTGTACTGGGCTTCTGCCTGCATTGGTGCCTTTTTCTGCCCACAAAGAAGTTTACAGCTGTCCCAACAGAGCTCCGTTGAGCTTGCTCGCTCCCCCTCTCTCACTCACTCATTCTGTTTCCCCCTATGCTGCAGGCTGCCCTTTTGTACTGGACTCCTGCCTGCATTGTTGCCTTTTTCTGCCCACAAAGAAATCCACAGCTGTCCTGACAGAGCTCAGTTGAGCTCGCTCAGTCCCCTCTCTCACTCACTCAATCTTAATCTGTCCCAAACACTGATTTCCCACAGCGAACATGCTATTCTGTGCCAGAAGTGGGAAAACACATTTTGGCTAAGATGTGAAAAATGACAGCCATACTGTTCATAAAGGGTGTGAAAAAATGCCAGTGTTGAAAATCTGGCATGAAAATATTACAAATTTGCGAAGTTACAAGGGTGCATGGCAACTGCGCAATGCACACTTGTAATGCAGTCATTTTATGGATTTTCATCACCAAATTTTCAGCATAGGCATTTTAGGACCTCTGCTCATGAACAGTGTTACTGTCATTTTCTCAATCTATCCCAAAAATTGATTTCCCACAGCGACCACGCTATTCTGCACCGGAAGTGCGAAAACACATTTTGGCCAGGATGTGTAAAATGACAGCTGTACTATTCATAAGGAGGTGTGGAAAAATGCCAATGTTGAAAATCTGGAGTGAAAATATTACAAATTCATGAAGTTACGAGCATGTGTGGAAACTACGCAATGTACGCTCGTAAAACAGTCATTTTTTGGATTATTTTCACCAAATTTGCAACATAGGCTTTATGAGAGCCCACCTCATGAACAGTGGCACTGTCATTTTGTTACTTTTCCTGAAAGGTGATTCTGCACAGTGACCGTGGAATCAACTTTTGGGACCAAATAACACCATGACAGTGACTGAATTCATAGGGACAGGTCCCAATAACCCCATGTTGAAGCTTTGGTGTCAAAATTCCCAAAAATGCCCAAGAAGTGCACCAAAGTTGAAAAAACCCTATTTATGCCATTATACAGCTTACCGGCATTTCTTCAGTTCGCAGTCGGCTTTAAAGAGTGCAGACGTGTTCCCGGTCCACCGAAGATCGTCGCACTGGACTCTGGAGGTAAGTTTGGGGTGAGGGGGTGTGGGCAGTCGAGGTGCACAGAGGGTGGGCATGGGTTGGAAGAGGGGCCACTGGACTCAACGAGGGACCGTTTTCTGTTTTACAGGTTTAAAAAAGTGAAAAAAACAAGCATTTGTCAATGCCGAATGTTTGCTTGCTGGCATTGGCAGTGGTAGTGTAGAAGTTACAGAGCTGCGTAATAGGAATGGCAGTGAAGTATTGAACTGAAGCCAACCGCACCACCACCCTGCAGAGAGTGACAGGCATTGGGGTGTGCCTTTGGGTCGTCAGGCATAACGGCCATGCCATTTCACCACAGCCCACCCTGCAGACACTGACAAGTGTCACGGTGTTCCTTGGGGTCGCTTTGGCCCTTATGGCACCATTCCATTAGAATCACGGTGAGATGAGTGGATATAGGAGAATGGGGTGAACATTGGGGTCAAGAGTCCAAGGCATATCTCGATGCCTCTCACTGGCTGCAGGGTGTGGAATGGTATGAGCATTACAGGCAGAATCCCAAGTCACACCCTGATGCCTGTCATTCTCTACAGAGGTTGAAGCGTTATGTTGGAAACCTAATACCTCAGGCATTCGTTGGTATTTTCACTCCAAATGTTCAACATGGTTTTTGTGACCCCCACCTCATGAACAGGGGAATATCAGTTTGTTAGCTGAAAGTTGCTTATGCACAGCGACTACGGCATTTAGCACCACAGGTGCAAAAACATTCTGAACAGGATGTAAAAAATGACAGCTGTACTGTTCATGGGGAGGTGTAAAAAATGGCAATGTTGCAAATCTGCAGTAAAAATATTTAAAAAATGGTGAAGTCACGAGCGTACATAGAAACTGTGCAACGCACACCCGTAATATAATTAGGTTGGGGATTTTTTACAGCAGATTGTCAACTCAGGCATTTTGGTGCCTCCGATCATGAACAGTGTCACTGTGGTTTTCTTTATCTGTCCCGAACAATGACTTCCCACAGCGACCACGCATCTCTGCGCTGAAAGTGTGAAAACACACTTCGACCATGTTGTGAAAAATGACAGCTGTACTGTAAATAAGGAAGTGTGGAAAAATGCCACTGGTGAAAATCTGGACTTAAAATATTACAAAGTCATGAACTTACGAGGGTGCGTGGAAACTGCGTAATGCTCACTCGTAACACAGTCATTTTATGGACTTTTGTCACCAAATTTTCAACATAGCCATTTTAAGACCTCTGCTCATGAACAGTGTAACTGTGATTTTCTTAATCTGTCCCAAACATTGCTTTTGCACACCAACAGCACCATTGTGCGCTACATGTGCGAAAACACATTTTGGGCAGCATATGAAAAATGGCAGCTGTGCTGTTCATAAGGAAGTGTAATAAAATGGCAATGTTGAAAATCTGGAGTGAAAATATTAAATTCACAAACTTATGAGCATGCATAGGAACTGTGCAACGCACGCTCGTCAAACAGTCATTTTTAGGAATTTTTTCACCAAATTTTCAACATAGCCATTTTAAGACCTCTGCTCATGAACAGTGTCACTGTGATTTTCTTAATTTGTCCTGTACATTGATTTCGCACACCAACTGCGCCATTGTGCGCTACATGGGCAGAAACACATTTTGGGTGAGATGTGAAAAATGACAGCTATACTACTCATGAGAAGGTGTGGTAAAATGGCAATGTTGAAAATTTGGAGTGGCATATTGAAATTCGCGAACTTATGGCGTGTATGTGAACTGCGCAACGCACGCTCGTAAAACAGTCATTGTTAGGAATCTTTTCACCAAATTTTAAACATAGCCATTCTAAGACCTCTGCTCATGAACAGTGTCACTGTGATTTTCTTAATTTGTCCCATACATTGATTTCGCACACCGGCTGCGCCATTGTGCGCTATATGGGTGGAAACATGTTTTGGGTGAGATGTGAAAAATGACAGCTATACTACCCATAAGAAGGTGTGGTAATATGGCAACGTTGAAAATCTGGAGTGAAAATATTGAAAATTCGTGAACTTACAAGCGTGCGTAGGAACTGCGCAACGCACGCTCGTAAAACAGTCATTTTTAGGAATTTTTTTCACAAAATTTTCAACATAGCCATTTTAAGACCTCTGCTCATGAACAGTGTCACTGTGGTTTTCTTAATTTGTCCGTGACATTGGTTTCGCACACTGACTGCGCCATTTATGCGCTACATGGAGTGAAACACATTTTGGGTGAGATGTGAAAAATGACAGCTGTACTACTCATAAGAAGGTGTGATATAATGGCAATGTTGAAAATCTGGGTAAATATTGAAAATTCCGAACTTCTGAGCCTGCGTGAGGAACAGCCTGACTAGCGTTAAGTAAAACAGTCGTTTTTGGCATTTCCACTAAATTTTCAAAATAGGCTCTTGAGAGCCCACCTTATGAACACTGGCAGTGTCATTTTGTTAATTGGTCCCAAAAGTGATTTCGCACAGTGACCGCACAGTGACTGCGAAATCACCTTCTGAACCCCGAATAACGCCATGACAGTGACATCATTCATGAGAAGGGTCCCAAAACCCCATGTTGAAAATTTGGTGCAAAATTCTAAAAACCTGAGATATGCAACAAAGTTGAAAAACCCTATCTAGCCCATTATACAGCTTACCAGCATTTCCTCAGTTCTCGGTTGGCTTTGAAGAGTGCAGGCGTGTTCCCAGTCCACCGAAGATCGTCGCATGAAGCTCGGAGGTAAGTATGGGGTGGGGGTGTGGGGAGCAGGGTGCGCAGTGGGTGGGCGTGGGTTGTGGGGGCAGGAAGACTGCGTGGGACCGTTTTGCTTTACAGGTACAAAAAAAAAGACAACGTGGGGCGTTTGCCTCGCTGGGGTGGGCTCCCAGCATGGCAGAGGCGGCTGGGGGAGTGGAACCCGACCGGAAGTTGGGCACCCCATTGGCCATGGCATTTGTTGCCACGCTGGGGTGGGCTCCCAGCGTGGCACCTTTCGGCGGGAGGGAGTGGAGCCAACCGAGATTGGACACCCCGTCGGCAATAGCATGGGGAGAGACAGTGAAGCTGATGGGGTTGGGCACCCCGTCGGCTATACCATCGACTTGCCACGCTGGGGTGGGCACCCTGCGTGGCATTTGGAAGGCTTTGGGGGGCGCAGCACAGCCAGCGGGATTAGAGCACCCGCCGCCATATCGTGCATGCGGGGCAGCGCAATGCAGCGTGCGCTGTCGTGTGTTTGTGTGTGTGTGTGTGTGTGTGTGTGTGTAGGGGAGCTGCGGATGAGCAGGCGATATCTTATCGCTGCTCACTGAAGTGTAGCTCCCCCTTTCAACTGTATGCCACTGCATTTTGGAGCTTGTCATAGACAGCTCCAGCATGCATTGGTTTACAGGGGCCGCGCCTGCCAACACACTGACTGAATTGGAAGAGGGGGTGACACACCTCCGAAATCTCAGATGATGGCACTATGTTTCTTGCACATGCGTGCAAGCAAACATAAAAATGAAAAACATTGTGGGAAGGTATTTTTTTTTGCAGGAACATTTGGCATGCTGGGGCTCCCAGCATGCCATCTGAGTGTTTTGGGGGGCTGTTGCCGATGGGGGTTTGGGCACCCTGTCCAGCACATATGGAGTGGGGGCAAGAGCCGAGGGGATTGGGCACTCCTTGGCCTCAACAAATTGGGGGGGCATTATGCCAATGGGGAGTGGGCTCCCTCATTGGCAAATTGAACTGGGAAGGGGGGACTGAAGCCAACTGGGATTGGGCCCCTGTCAGCAAAGAAAGACTGTTGGAGGGCGCATGATGCCAAGGGGGATTGGGCACCCCTCGGCACACAACAAATGTGGGGCATTATGCTGACGGGGAGTGGGATCCCCCGTCTATTGAACTGGGCATAAAAGCATACTGCCAGAAGAGCAACATTGTACTGCATCAGTCAGGGCTGCTTCGCCATCGCAGCACCAGCTTCTGTCGGCAAAACTGTTCAGGCTGAAATGACAGGCTGCTGCTGCTGCTATGACGAGGCACTCCCGGACTGTTGCAGCTATTTTCTTTCAAGGTGGTGGCATGCGTTAAAACTAGCATCACGGGCAGCAACTTCCTTTGATCACGCCAACACACAAGCCCCACATGCAGTGGCATTGGCCACAACAGTCCGCACCTCCAAATCTGCTTCTGCAGCAAGTTGTCAAGAACATGTTTCTTGTGTATGCCATTGCCAAACATAAAAAAGGGGAAAGAAAGGAGATCACCTGGCTGGGATGGGATGTGGTCTGTAAAGCGTAGTGGCTTACTGCTGGCTTGAGGCTAAAAAATTTTAAAAATAAAAACAAAACAAAAGGAGCAAAAGGGCAAGGGAGAAAGAAAGGAGATCACCCTTGCTTGGGGAGGAAGACCAGGATATAACATGTCATCTTCTGTGTGCCAGTTACGGTGTAAGTTCTTCTTGAACTAAAGTCCTGGTGGCTTACTGGCTTCTATTTAATTAAAAACAAAACAAAAAGCAAACAAAAACCCCAAACAAATAAAGGAACAAAAGGGGAAAGAAAGGGAGATCAACCTGGCTGGGAGGGGGTCTGACTCTAAAGCCGAAGGGTCTTATTGCAGGCTTGAGGCTCTTATTTAGAAACAAAACAAAAAACTAAAAAAAAAGGAACAAAAGGGGAAAGAAAGGCAGGCTGGGAGCTGGGAGGGGGTGAATGGAAGGCCAGGGTACTGTGTGACTGTGTTCAAGATGGCCACTACGACTGGAACTCTGCGATATTTAGCAGGAGCAGCTCAGAGAAAACTAAAGAACCAAAGAGGAAGTTAGAACTTTAGAAGAATTTGGTTGAGGAGTAAAAAGAACATTAGAGGATGCTTGTCACACTCTAAATGATGCAAGAGTGTCTCACAATGAAAATGTTCCTTTCAAAATGAAAGCTGAGGACACCAATGCAGGGATAAAGACATAATGTCACAATAGTAGACAAAAAATAAAACTTCCATGATAAAGATACGCCCTGGCCTTGCTGAAGATGAGGAACTGCTGGGTGGGACTACTGGTAAAATGCCCAGCAATGATCCAGCCACATGGAAACAGCTGACAAGTACAGATAGAAATGTTATTGTATTAAATGGGCCTCCAAAAAAAAAACTATTTGTTTTTCACGAGATTCCCTTGGTCGTGCTTTTCCACTGAATATATTTTTCAAAACCTTACCTAATGAAGAAAAGATGCCCAGGGATTGGCTTGTGTGAAGGGAGTCGGTTCAAGGCCTGTTCTGCTTTCCTTACTGCCTGCTTAATAGATGCAACAAGCAACAGAAACAAGCATTATTGCTTGGCAGGTCTGATGCTGGTCTGAAAGACAACCAGAGGAAGTTGTATGATCGAGTTCCAGCTCATGAACATAACCCTGTCCATTTGTTGATTTATTTTGATTTGAAAAATCTGGAGACAAGTTTGAAAAGCATACCAGAATCAATGGTGCCCTTTAAAAACAAATTGAGGCAGAAACTTTAAGATCACAAGAGATTTTGAAGTGCATGTTAGGTGTCACATTGTTCTTAGCTGAATGGAATCTCCTGTTCCGTGGTTCCAAAAGCAAAAAAGGGGACTATGCAAATGGCCTTTGTCTTGGCACCTTGGAATAGTTAAGTCAGCACAACAAGATCTTAGAGCTGCATCTCCAAGTGAAAAAGCATCAGAATCAGGAGACCCATATGCAAGCAGATTATCTTTCTTGGAGGTCCCAGAATGAGCTCATAGAAGAGTGTGGAAAACTAATCAATAACGCTATTGATGAAGAAGTGCATAAGGCCTATTACTGTGGTATTATTGTTGATGGCACTCGAAATGTCTCTTATACCGAGCAAGTCACTTTCATTTTCCAATATGCTCATCAAAATCAAGATAATATTTGGGAAATTAAAGTGCCCTTTTTTTGAAATTCAAGGATTGAGGGAAGAAAAAAGGACAGGACATTGCAGAGCTAATTTGCAAAGTACTAGAAGAAAATGGTATTGACCTGAAAAATTGTAGAGGCCAGGCATATGATAATGGTTCTAGGTCTAGTCATATAATGCCTGTGCTCCGCGGACTGCACTGGCTGCCGGTTTTCTGGTAAATCACCTTCAAGGTCGGTTTTCTGACCTATAAAGCCCTACACGATCAGGGACCTACTTACCTGAAAGAGCTCCTTCGTCCCTACTGTCCTCCCCGCTCTCTCTGATCCACTGACGAGGGATTGCTAGAGATTCCCAGGGTCCATTTAAAAACTTCAGGGGCAAGATCGTTTAGTTTTATGGCCCCGACCCTGTGGAATTCTCTTCACCTCAGGTGCGAAATTGCCCGACTGTCCAAAGCTTTAAAGGAGCTTTGAAAACATATCTTTTTAGCAAAGCTTTTAATGATTTATGATAGTTTTAATGCTGTTTAATTATTTATTGTTTTATGTATTTGTACAGGCATTTTGGTTATAAGAAAAGCACCTTATATAAATAAAGAATGAATGAGTGAATGAGTGAATGAATGAAACATGGCCAAGATTTATAAAAGAGCTCAAGCTGCAATTTTACAGAAGAATCCTTACTCAATGTGTTCACCATGTAGTGCACACAGTCTGAATCTTTGTGGTGTGCATGCAGCAGAATCTAGCCTGGAGGTGAAGAGTTTCTTTGGAAATGTTCAAAAGCTCTATCAATCAATCAATCAATCAAAATCTTTATTTATCCAGCCGAGACATCGTTGAGCAAGCTCATTTGCGAGATGGAGCTGGTTAATTCCAGATTATATTACAAAGCAAACATCAAACTTCAACATCAATATTTACAGAGGCGATAAAGACATAGTGGAAGTGCAAAACAAGAAGCACACAAACAGTACAGCACGTGTCAAAGACATACACACATAGCAATACCAGCGATACAATAGGCATTAACCAGTAAGCAGATGGACTAGGCAGACCTGAGATATACAGCAATGGATCATAATACTGTGATTGCCATAGAAGAAGGATAGGCTAGTCCCAGATGATGCTGTTAGGGCAGGAAGATGTAAGTGATGCAGCTTTTCTTGACCAGTTCATGAAAGAGTGGGCAGGTGAGTCCATACTAGGAGGGAGCTAGGTGCCGGTAGCCTGCTGGGTACTAATACCACAATCCCATGGGTGCTTGCATCGGGACTGCAGCCAGCTGAGCCACTGCATGCTGTGGAGGGGTATGAGTGAGGTACTGGGCACAGGTGAAATGACCTCTACCATGTATTTAGTCCACTACTAGATACTATCACTATTTGCTATATCCATCATACCAACAGACCACAGGGTTAGGATGTAAGCATTACGGCTCCTGTGGCCATATGCGGTCTGTGATTCAAAGGGGGCATGAACACTTATAGATCTAGTAAGAGCACTTTAGCCATGTGGAAGGCTAGCTCTTATACTTCTACAGAGCACTTTAGCCATACGGAGGGATTTCATCGGGAGGGAATGACGCAGTGACAGCTGGATAATCAGAGTGTGGCGGACCATTCAATATATATCGCTGGTAACGGAGGATCGCCAAGGAGATTTGCAGGAACCAATCAGGAGCAGTGACCAGAGGGCGCTCGCGATCCGGTTGGTTGGTGGTACTAGCGGTAATATGTTGGTGAAGAGCCCAGGCAGGAGAGCTCTGAGGCGGCTTGCAAGGGTACAGCCACCACAGGGGTATGACATATTATTTTGGTTCAGGAAATTCAGAAAAAATTCGGGGAAACTTACATATAATATGCAATGGCACAGGGACTAGATGTAGCTAGTATATGCGGATTAATAATGCATGCACAGGAGTGACTTAGGGAATGACTGCACATATTTAGAGCCAGGCTGTGGGGCAATCTAACTGAAGTTAGTGAGTAGTTGCCGGGTGACAATCGCAGTATTCACACACGCTTTGGGCGTATAGTGCCTTGAAGGCATGCACACTGCAGATGTGATTCAGTTTTAGTATTTTTTGGATTTTGTTCCATAGAGTCGTCACCGAAAAGCTAAAGGCCATTCTACCGAAGCAGGTAGCGACTCTAGGGATGCACAGAGAGATGTACGATGAACTTCTTAAGCCGTATAGTCCCAGCTCAACCATAGGAAGACATTCAGTAATATATTGAGGGAGCATTTTTAAGACAGCTCTGTAAGTCCAGATGACTGCATTTCTTTCACGCCTAAACGTAAGCAATGGCCATCCTACGACTTTGAATAGTAGGCAGTGATGGGTAGAGACGGGAAGACCGGTAATGTATCTGATGGCTCTGTGAAATAGCGTATCCAGATTGATAAGCGAGGCTTTAGGACAGTGGCTGTAAAACAAATCACCATAGTCGCTTAGGGAGAGAAAAGTAGATTGGACGACTAGTCTCTGGCCTCACAAGTGAGGAATTGGCTAATTCTGTAAAAAAGGCCTAGTATCTGCCTTAATTTCTTTACCAGTTCTTCAACATGCTCTGTGAATGTAAGGTTCTGGTCGAGCCACACTCCTAAGTATTTGAACTTTGGAGTAAAATCCAATTTCTCTCCTAGAAGAGTAGTGATCTGGGCCAATGTCCCGGAGCTGGCAGGATTAGTTTTTCGGCTATACGGTACGAACAGCATGGCCTTTGTCTTTTTTGCTTTTAAGAGAATCTTTTTATGGAGAAGTTGGGTCAGGAGCAGGTCAAATTCTTCCTGAAGGTCTGCACAGGTGGCTTGGGCAGTCGGACGACTTATATAGACCACTGTGTCGTCCGCAAACAGAGGTATTTTGGCCTTGTTGATGCCCAAATCGATGTTATTGATATAAATTGTGAAGAGCAAAGGTCCCAGAACAGATCCTTGCAGTACTCCCCTGAGCAAAGGTTTTAGAGGGGAAAGCTCCCCCTCAGTTCTGACTTGTTGCTGCCGACCTACCAGGTATTCCATAAACCACTGCAAGGATCCACGATCAAGACCTGTACTCTTAAATGTGGAGATTAGAAGGCTATGGTCCACAGTATTGAAAACCTTGCTAAGGTCTAAGAAAACTGCGCAGACAAAGTTTCTGCTGTCAAGGTCTCTATACCAGTCGTTAATTACTTTGGCAAGTGCCGAAATGGTGCTATGATTGGACCTAAAGCCCGATTGCATAGGGTTTAGTAAGTTGTTAACTTCCAGATAAGCTTTAAGTTGATTGCTAACAACTTTTTCTAGAAGCTTAGACAAGATAGGCAGTAATGAGATCAGCCTGTAGTTATTTAGGTCACAGGCATCACCAGATTTGTGCAACGGGATAGCATGGTCAGTTTTCCAAATGATGGGAAGGATCCTTGTGCCAAAGATAGATTGAATAGGTGTGTAATAGGAACAGCAAGGACGTGATACTCGATTTTTATGAAGTAAGGATCCAGAGAGTCAGCTCCAGTGCTCTTTTTTATGTCCACCCGAAGTATCAGATCTTCAACCTCCTGCAATTGTATAGGCTGGAAGGAGAAGCCAGGGACTGGAGCAGTGGTGTCAGCACAGGGGACACTTACTTTGGTGCAGGCCATAGCTGCTGGGGAATTGTCAAAGACCAGTCCAGCTGTGGCAAAATGATTGTTGAAGACTTCTAGGATGTCATGTTTCTCGCATATGGTTTTTCCTTCAGACATAATGTTAGGTGGCAAGGAATTACTTGATGTGTGACTGGACATATCCTTAATACTCCTCCAGAATTTAGAAGAACACTTTGCAGCAGAGTCCAACTCCTTAAGATAAAATGATGCTTTGGCATCTCTGATCATTTTCGTGCAGGTGTTGAGTGCCTTTCTGAATTGGCACCAGTCTGGGTCCAGTTTTGTTTGTCTCGCCTTTTTCCACAGCTTATCCCTGCCTAGCTGGGCGATTTTCAGTTCAGGCGTGAACATGGTTTGGCTTTTTGTTCTGATTTTTACCTTTGGGACGTGTGCGTCTAGGGCTCCTACAAGGATCTCATTAAATATGTTGTAGGCCGTGTTTACCTCAGTGGCTAGGTAGAAATCTTGCCAGCGTGGTGAAAGTCCCAATTTGTATGCATAAGCGGCTGCATCAAAGTTGCGCTGAGTCCTTTTAGTGATAAATTTAGATGTGGTGCCTATGTGATGTAATGACCTAACTGCGGCAGTAAAGCAATGGTCACTGACATCAGCAAAGAAAGTTCCGGCATGTGGTAAAGATGTGGTTTAGCAACTAAAATGACATCCAGCAATGAGCTGTTACATGGGTTCTTTTTGTTCGGACACGTGGGTTCTTGTATTAGTTGTGCTAACCCTTGAGAGTCACAGAGGATATTTAATGGTGAGGCAGCCTTGGAGAGCCAATCAAAGTTACAGTCCCCAAGTATGATAGTTTCCAGGTTCTCTTTCTAAATGATGTTATTAAGGTGAGATAGGAGTAGATTACCCGCAGATGGGGGTCTATAGCAGCCAATCACTCTAATGGCCAGAGAGGAGGATAGATCAATCTTGAGAGTAAGACATTCAAACTCATTTACAGCAGTGCTTGAATCCAGACAAGACATCACACATCTTTCCTTAACATATATAGCTACTCCACCTCCCCTAGTAAGCCTGTCAGTTCTAAATAGCTGGTAGGATGGGATGTTAATCTCACTGTCCTGGGAGGCTGGCCTAAGCCAAGATTCAGAAATTACCAGGACATCGGATTGGGTATGACTGATCCACACCTGAACCATTGTGAACTTCTTTAGGAGGCTGCAGATATTTACGTGCCAAAAGCTCATACTTTTGATGGTGGCTGTATCTGACGGAGAAGTGGGGGAGATAGGACCAGGGTTGAGTTCAATATTACCTGAGCAAATTAGTAGAAGAAGTAGCATCTTTGTTAAGGCTGCTAGTGTTAGCCTCAGGAGCTTGGTCCTGGTACGCTTGGGGTTCTTAGCATGATGTGTGTGCCTGTCACCACCCCCAAGGGTGTACCGCCCTAGTGCTAGATGAAGCAACACCCTGACAGAGATTTATATAGGGTGACTAACACTGTAAGGAACAGAAGGACTAGCATGAGGAGGCTGCTCGGTACAAGTACCGACTCGATAAGTTTCTGGATTGTATTCCAACAGTAGACCAGACTGTACGGCACATAAGTAGCTGGTAGGTAGACCGATATATGAGTAACAAGTTTCCGAGTTTCCAATTAGAACAAAATACATTCATAAGAAAAGGCTGCCATTTTGGTATTCTACATCTATTAAAAGATTAGTATTGGCTAAAAAAAGGCCTTTAATAAATATAACAAAAATAAATCTGAACTAAATTGGTCAAAATTTACTCAAAAGGCAAAAAAAACTAAAGATGCCATAAGGAAGGCTAAAAAAGATTTAGAGTATAATCTAGTTAGCCCTCAGGCTGATAATAAAAATAAGTTTTTTAATTATATTGGTTCTCCTAAATCTACAGCAAATACAGTTGAACCACTAAAAATTGATGGTGAGATAACAAGTGATGAGCAGCTAATGGCAAACAACTTCAATCAATACTTTGCTAGTATATTCAAAATAAGAGATGTACCATTAACTGAAAACTGCACTCTCTCAGATCCCGTTGTTAATTTCACTGTTGCAGAAACTTACTCAACTATTAATTCATTTAAATCTTCTACATCTGTTGGACCTGATAATATCCCCTCTATATTTTTTAAAAAATGTTTCTAATGAATTAGCTGGCATATTGACATTCCTTTTTAATGAATCCATAGCTGAAGGTATTGTCATCAAAGAATGGAAAGATGCACTAGTTATTCCATTCCATAAGAGTGGTTCTAAGCAAGAACTAAAACAATACAGACCTGTAAGCCTGACTTCTTCTGTATGTAAAATAATGGACAAAATTAATAACCCATAAGATTAATTCACATATTTTGGAGAAAGGGCTCTCAGATATTTCATAGTATGGTTTTCAATCAGGTAGATCATGTCATACTAACTTAATAAATTTCTTTGAGCCTGTTAGTGATGCTTTGGATCATGGTCTTCCAGTGGATGTCGTATATCTGGATTTTGAAAAAGCTTTTGACTCTGTATCACATAAAGTCTTAATCAAATGTTTAATAAATATGGAGTTTAATAAACATATTGTTGATTGGGATTTTGCAATGGTTAACTGAAAGAAGACAGCAGGTCACCCTGCGTGGGTATACATCTACATGGACTGAAGTTACGAGTGGTGTACCGCAGGGTTCAGTCCTGGGTCCAGTTTTATTTAATATCTTAATAGCTAGTATGAACTCTAGGGATGGAATTTGGCTAACAAAGTTTGCAGATGATGCGAAATTGGGAGTAATTGTTAATAATATGAATTCTATCTTAAAATTACAGGATAATCTGAATTTAATTTCAGACTGGGCTACTACACATAAACTGAACTTTAATTATGCTAAATGTAAAGTTATGCATTTTGGGAAAAACAATATGTGTGTCAATTATTCTATTAATAATCAACTATTAAGTAAAACCAGTTCTGAAAAGGATTTGGGAGTTATTATTTCAAATAATTTAAAATTTTCTGAACATTTAAATATTACAGTTAAAAAATGTGCCCACTTGACTAACTGTATACTGAAAAATATAAAAAGTGGGGAGCCAACTGTATTACTTCCATTATATAACAGCATTGTTAGATCTAACTTTGATTATTGTTCCTCATTTAGTGCTCCAACTCTAATTCGCAACAGACAATCTAGGGAAAGAATTCAAAGAAGATTTACTAAGCACATCACTGGCAGGTGCTCTTTATCTTATAATGAAAGATTAAAAAAGTTAAATCTTTATACTATGGAATATTGTTCCTTGAGAGGAGACCTTTGTTTGCTCTTTAGAGCCATGAAGGATGAATTTTTGTTTGAAGCCATTTACCTGAATTGGCATCCAACTGCTTGCCATACTAGATCATATAATTTAAAATTGAAGGCCATCACAAATAGAACATCAAAGAGAAATAACTTTTTTACACAGAGGATAATCCCGATATGGAATTCCCTTCTACATGAAGTTTTGCATTGTGATAATTTAATTCAATTTAAATTCAAGCTTGATTCATACATGAATTACTTAAAATATGAAGTCCACCTAGCTTAGGTGGCGTGATCAAAAAGGGCATGTCCTTCAATCACGTAATTTACCTATGAACCTATGAACTGAGGGGTCACGCTCTGTGTGCACTGGCATCTGGGGATTAAATGTCACCTGAGCCGAACAGAGGATGATCATACCTCTCAACTGTCCCGGATTTTGCTGGAAATCCCGATTTTCAGCTCTTTGTCCCTCCGTCCTGATCCGACTGGCCATTTGCACGATTTCCTAGGCTGAGCGGCTGAGCCCTGCTCCGAATGCCACCATGCGGTCTCCTCTCCACACCACCATCACCATGCTGACTGTCTCCATCCAAAATCCCCACATCCCCATGTTGCAGTTGCACACAGTGGCGTCTTACGTAGGAGGCACTGACGTATGCTCTCCCATTTGACCAATGGTGTGATTCAGTTGCTGTCTGTTGTCTTTTAGCACCCCCACCCACACGAGGACCTGATATTTTGTGTCCCCCATCAGGTCCAAACGTACAGCATATAATAGGACCTCCGGCACTCTGGGAACCACACAACCAAAGAGAGAGTTCCAGAGCACTGGTGAAGAATTAGCCCCCTTGCCTAGCTATGAGTCAAGCGAGCGAGAGAGACTGCCGCAGCTTGGAGACTTGGATCAACTGGGAGAGAGAATCGAGACTCTGCATTCAGAGGAGGAGGAGAAGTGCAAGTTGACGCTAATGCCAGCCTGTTTGTTGAATCATCGCCACAGCGTGCCCGTCACCAAGACTGTTTTTTTGCACCAGTCTGCCATCCCTGCCTGCCTGTTAGCTGCTGCCTGCTGCTACTGTAAATCTTTTATTATTTCATTTGAATAAAAGAATGAAGCAGCAGCAGACAGTGCCAGCAGCGGGCATACCGACTACCGAGCAACGGGGAGCACATAGAGAGACAAAGAGGGAGCAGACTCAGAGCAGCACAGAGCAGAAGGACCCGAGCCCAGCTGACCCTACAACCCAGTGCTGCTGTTGCCAGCAGAGATTGCCACCACACCAGTACCTTACCATTTAAGTGTTGGGCAGCAGGTATGTAAAAATGCCAGGAACTGTGGAGAATATATTGAGTATGTTAACAACTTGGTTTATGTATTCGGCTAATGTGAACCAAATGGGAGGGATCATGGAGTAAGTGGTAAGATTTATAAACTGGCAAGTGGACTGTAGGTAATGACTTTTGGATGAGTTGGAATCATTTCATTCATTTAATTTCATTTATTAGTTTTACTGTACCAGGAATTACTGACTTGGACTATCAAATGATTCAGTTTTTGTGTATAGGATACATGGGGATACTGAAAATGATGACTGGTCTAGTGGGGGCACGGGGGGGTCCACCTTGGAGGTAGTGAATGCATGAGCTGCCTCCCACCCTGTGGACAGGGGGCTTGAAATTTGGAACCAGGATTTTGAGGGGGCAAGCACAGTATTCCAGGTTATGGGAGAGAGATGGAGTGTGGGGACCTCATCATTTGGCAGTCCCCAGGGCACAGCATCTTATAAACACTGCAACAGGAGGGGGGTGCAGTATGTTAACTATACTGTGGTGATGATCACGTCTGTGCTAAAGGATGATAACCCAAGGGTTAAAGGGTGGTACAGTGCCTACGCACTAGTACCTAATAGAGTTTTGGTCATCAACAACAGGCTTAGGTGACCCAGGCTGCACTTTATTTCTTTTGTCTTCTGAGTGTTCCCTAGAACCCAATCATTATTGTAGGGATGGGATCTTTGGGTATTTTGACACTGTACTGTGGACCGAGACCCCCCCTCCAAGAACACCTAGCGGGAGAACTCTGGTGAATGGTTGTACACAGCACTACAAGATTCAGATGTCAAATGGTAGTGATTTGTAATAACAGCTTCAGCTCCTATGAACATTGCCTCTCAACAACTTGGCTGTTCCACAAGAAATATCGCTGTCTGTAACTAGTGACTGAGTCCTGTAACAACTGTTAGCTGCTGAGCCTGTTGCCAGTGCCATTTGAACAACTTGGCTGCCCCACAGTATTCACGCATTTGAAAGATGTGAACACTGTGACGCAGCACTTTACGCGGTGCGAAAAATTGTGTCCCTGATTTTGAGCATTTGTCCCTGATTTGTGGCCTTGGAGGTTGAGAGGTATGAGGATGATTAGTGTCGATAATAGTGGGGATCTCTTCGTAAGGGTGGAATCCAGACCCCCCATGTTGTACAAAATTAGGGGATTGTGCGCTAAAGGATGAGATAACGAGGTCTCAAGAGAAGATGCCTGTGGAGTCGTCTGGCAAACTTTGGGCATTCCTCAAGGGACAACCGACGAATTAGAGAGGGTGATAACGACCTTCGTAGACGTGTTTTAGAAGTGGGTGGGAAAACATGTGTATTTAATAAGTGGTGGGGGTGGGGGTGGGGATGGGGGATGGGTGGGTGGGCATAAAATTAGCAGCTTTTGTCATACCTTTCAGCTGGAGGAGTCCGGGCTTGAGGTCTCGGGCGGTGGCTGAGGAAGCGCTGGCCACCCGGTATCCGAGTGCCTGCGCCTGTGGGGCAAGGAGCCAATGGAGAGCTGGAGCTCAGCTGGGGAGAGAGGGAGAGACACAAGTTTTAAGAGCTGGCCGAGGACAAAGACTGTCGGCACCAGCAGGAGAGCCAAATCTGCAGGACAAAAGGGATGTGTATTCCTTTGTTGCCTAAAGTCTGGCGCACATAAAGATTTCACAGAGGAGCTGGATCACTTAAATCTTGTCCCGTTACACTCTAAGCAATGTGAGAATTGAACTTTAAACACAGGAATCAAGTAAAAATAGCTTTTTTTTTTAAACAGTTTAGAGAGCAAGTTCAGTTTCGGCAGGATTTAGAAGAGAAAACAATCAGACTGCAGGAGCCAATCTACAACATGTTCAGTTCAAGTCCTGCCCAAAGGAAGATACTACAGGAAGCTGCAAACATTTCTTTACATAGCATGTTGCAGACATGCTGGAGTGCAAGAAATGAAACAATAAAATCACTTGCAAAGAGATCAGTGGAGATTTTACAAGCTTTTTTGAAACTGAAGGAAGAACATGACTTGCCTGCAGAATTATGCAAAAGGTTCAAATCTTTTGAATTTGTTGTACTTGCTACCTTCTGGTTCAAATCTCTATAAGCTGCCGATGATGTTAATCATTTGCTCCAAAGTTCTGAACTCACACTTGATAAAGAGTTAAAGCTAATAAAAACATTGTTAAATGAGCTTGAGTGGCTTTGACAGTCTTGGCCTCTGATTCTTGAAGAGTCAGAACTTGCGGCAGCTGGGTTAGGACCTGAACCAAATTTCAAGAAGAAAAGAAGTAGAAAGAAGAAAATATTCCATGAGGAATACAGGACCACCACATAACATCATAACAATCAAACCCCCCAATTTAAGATGGACTTTTTTATGTTGCTCTGGACACCGTTATCAGTGAAATTACAAGGAGATCTGAAACAGTCGAAGAAATCAGCTCCATGTTTTCATTTATCTGGACCTGAGATCCCCAGCTGCAGATGATAACGATAGCTGTATTATCGAAGCTCAAAATTATCAAAACATTATCCAAGAGATCTGATGGAAAATGAGTTTGTTGAAAAAAAAAAACGTCTTTTAAATAAGCTGAGAGAGACACTATTTGGGAATATAACTTCTATTAAATCGGGTCACCTCTGAAAACAGGCAATTGTGCCTAGTGGGCCTTACATGGTTAACAGACTAAAAACCAAAACAAAACAAAAACTACACACAAAAAAGGACTACAAAATATTCTCCCTTAAACCTGCATGGTTCTAAGGATTTTTGTATCGATATCTGTTTCGGTCTCTGAAGGGGAACTTTTTTAGCACGCTAGTCCTTGTGAAAACTGCCTGCTATCAACTATGGGTCAAGAGCCATGCCCACCTTTGTGATACTGTCAACAGAGGATGACCTGGCTAGAAGTCTGAATGATGACAAAAGCACTGAAGATTAATCTACTGTAATTTGATTTTTTGTTGTAATAAAACAGTTTTAAGCTTTTCAATTGTTCCAGTAAGAACAAAGTGACATCTAACATACACTTGAAAATCTCCCATCATTTTGTATTTGTAATTTTTCGAGCAGAGCTAATGGAAGGGTCCCAGTCTCAAATTTTGCCCAGGGCCCCCCAAAATCTTGGTGCGGCACTGAGTGTAGGGAGGTGGATAGGTACTGCATCCCAGAGGGTGGTACTACCAGGTGGTGCCCAGTCCCAAACAGGAGGCACTATTCAGGGGCCAGTCAAAGGGCTGTCCCTTGTTCTGGGGGTCTCTTAGATCTCTGGGGGCATCCAGCATAGTCTGGTCAAGTCCCAGGGCCACTAGGGCAGGATTATTTGGGCCTATTTTTCCTATGGGCCAGCAGGCATTTTAGGGGTTCCTCCTTCGAGACCCCAACCAATACTTCTGTCTCCTATCATGGGCGGCCTGTGAATTGTCCCTGGGGCAGCTGTGGAGATGACTGCCTCATGTAAGACCTGCACAGTAAGGAGTGAGGGCTATTTGCCGTCTGACTGCAAGATCTGTAGAACTGAGGAGCGTCTCTTCTCAGATCTTTTCCCTTCCCTCTGATTGTTGTGTGGATGGGTCTTCAGAATTAGAGCTGGTTGGAATTGTGATTGATTTGACTTTAACTGGCTACAAGGCAGTGGGAGTGCCTTTTGGCAAAAATTCATACTTTATTTTGTGGTGTTCCATGAGGCCCATGTGAGAGATGGTTGCCTACATGAGTATTTATTGGAACTTTTGTCCTAAGCAGTGAGAGTGTGAAGAGACAGTCACCTGGACTTTTTATGAGAGACTAAGCAACTGCTTTGAACAGTGAAGCACTTAAATCATTAAACCTGAGCATTTTATTGTGATATCCTAATTATTATGTTTATTGTGCATTTAATTCTGTTTTGTGTGTCATTTTAAGGGGTTGAGTTGGGTTTACAGGTTTTGGGGTGGTGTTGGATAAATTATTTTTTTTTATCTTCTATTTATGCACCCCTTATCTCTGGAACTCTCTCAGGCTGCTCCCACTGGCCTGACACCACTCTACCGCCCACCTGATCCCCCATTTCCAACTGCCCTCCACCATCTTCCAGCCAGTGGACTCTCCAGCTCTGAGCCCCCTGGGGTAGGGCCACCTCCACTCCGGTGCTCTATCTATAATCAAGTGTGCCAGCCGAGGTGGTGGAGGAGCAGGCCGCGGAATGGAGACAGAGCCCGGTGTTGCACATGTGGTGGCATGGCTTGGAAGAGAGCTATCACCTATCTGGGATTGTGAGGTTTTCAATCTTTGGTTCCCCCTAGGAGCACGGGCATGTCATGATGCCTGCACAGCAATGCCATAAGCATCTGCTGCGCTCCTTCACTTGACTGCTCCATGCACTAGCTGTGCCGCTGGTCTCCTCTGGGAGTTTGTTCCAAGATGAGTGCCACTGGGATGCGGTGCTCAAGAACCAACAAATGTAATCAGCAGAAAAGGTTCTGGCACACACCAACTCATGAGAGGAACGCATAGAATAATAATAAAAGTTAAAATTTATTACACCAAACGAGACAGAACATCTTGCCTGACATGTTTTAGATTGACTGCCAATCCTTTCTCAAAGGCTGAAAAAAATCCCTCAAGACACTTCTAATAAATACACATTACAACAGGTGTACAATTCACATGTTAAAATCAATCAAACAATTATTATTGGAATCCATTATAAGCAGTCTATACTACTACAAAGTGACTGCCACTTTAAAAAGCAGAGAATATCAGTGTCAGTTAATATGGAAAAACAGCTCATCAAGTTATTTTCTAATCATTCATAATATCACCTAATAAAGTTTTTTATGATACCACTAACCAAATAAACAGATTCTTACTAAAAAGCTCACAAAAAATATGTAGATATAATTTCACAAATACAATATATTTAGAGACCAATATAAATAACATAAAAATTATAGCATTCGTATGACACAAAAAGTTGGAAAAGAGGAAACAGACTATTTATATCAAAATTACAACAAATTCTGAAGAAGTTTAATCAAAAAACATAGTGTAATTTTTTTAAATATGGACAAATGTCTATTTGGGCATTTAAACCTGGGCTTTTTTTGGCCTGTAACTTTAAAATCCAATAATTCTCCCTTCGTAGTACAAGGTTATTATAATCTCTACCCTTGGGTTGCGGCATATTTTATCAATAGCCATAAATTTAAATTCATGTAAAAGGTTGTCTTTTGCTGTAAAAATATGAGCCGCCATAGCGTAAGAGTCATCTTTCCTTTTTATGTTCGCTTGCGCGCATGCGCAAGGAACGTCTTGGGAGAATGGGACACTTTGGAGGTGTGCCCCTCCTGCAATCCCTCTCCATTGAGCAGGCGTGGCGATCCTGCACCAATCAGATGTGGTGCTGTGTGTGACGGTGGTCTTCTCTTCAAAGCCACGGCTGTCATCAACTTACCGATCCTGCCGCCTCCCAAAATCTTTGCTGCCATGCTGGGGAGCTCCCCAGCATGGCAAACGATCCAGCGTTATCTGCCGGCGGGGTGCCCAATCCCCGTCGGCTCCACGGCCCCCCCAGCCATCCTTCTGCCACACTGGGAGCCCACCCCAGTGTGGCAAACGTCCCACGTCATCTTTTTTTTTTTTCAACCTGAAAAGCAAAAATGGTCCTATGTAGTCTCCCAGCCCCCCTCCCACAACCCGCACCCACCCACTGTGCACCCCGCCTCCCCACATTCCCCCTCACCCCATACTTACCTCCGGAGCTCGGCGCGACGCTCATCGGTGGACCGGAACACGTTGCACTCTTCAAAGCCGACCCATGAACTGAGGAAATGCCGGTAAGCTGTATAATGGGCTAGATAGGGGTTTTTAACTGTGCATATCTCAGGCATTTTTTGAATTTTGCCCAAATTTTCAACATGGGGTTTTGGGACCCCTTCTCATGAGTGATGTCACTGTCATGGCGTTATTCGGCCCGAAGGATGATTTACGCGGTCACTGCGTGAAATCACCCTTTGGGACTGAATAACACCATGACAGTGACATCATTCATGAGAAGGGGTCCCAAAACTCATGTTGAAAATTGGTAAAATCTAAAAATGACTGTTTTATTTGTGCTTGCTAGCAATTCCTACGAGCTCTGTAAGTTTCGAATTTTCAATATTTTCACTCCAGATTTTCAACATTGCCATTTTACCACACCTCCTTATGAGCAGTACAGCTGTCATTTTTCACATCCTGCCCAAAACGTGTTTCCGCTCATGTAGCGCACAATGGTGCAGTCGGTGTGTGAAATCAATGTATGGGACACATTAAGAAAATCACAGTGACACTGTTCATTAGCAGAGGTCTTAAAATGGCTATGTTGAAAATTTGGTGAAAAATTCCTAAAAATGACTGTTTTACGAGCGTGCGTTGCGCAGTTCCTACGCAGGCTCGTAAGTTTGCAAATTTTCAATATTTTCACTCCAGATTTTCAACATTGCCTTTTTACCACACCTCCTTATGAGCAGTACAGCTGTCATTTTTCACATGCTGCCCAAAACATGTTTCTGCCCATATAGCGCACAATGGCGCAGTCAGTGTGCGAAATTAATGTATGGGACACATTAAGAAAATCACAGTGACACTGTTCATGAGCAGAGGTCTTAAAATGGCTATGTTGAAAATTTGTGAAAAAATTCCTAAAAATGACTGTTTTATGAGCGTGCATTGCGCGTTCCTATGCACGCTCGTAAGTTCACAAATTTTCAATATTTGCACTCCAATGACTTCCAAATACCTAAACAACACATAGAAGCAAGCAACATTTGGCATTGACAAATGCTTGTACTTGTTTGTCACTGATTTTTTTAAGCCATGTCCAAGTGCCAAATACCACTGCAAATACCTGCAAGTGAACGTTCGGCATTGACAAATGCATGTTATGACTATAATATGTTCGCCCACTCTAATCTTAAAACTACTACTGGATTTGCCCACATAAAAAGCATTGCAACTACAGGTTGCTAAATATATGACACCATCAGTGCTGCAGGTGATGCATTGTCTAATTTCAAAAGTTGTATCACTGTTAACACTAGAAAAATATTTCCCGAGTAATATAGTCACAATACATACACTTTTTGCACTGAAAATTTCCCTTGCTTTTAGATAGCCAACATTCTAGTTCTTTAGGTTTAAAATGACTGTGCGTAAGTAAATCTCTTAATGCAACAGCCTTCTTGTAACACATTCTAACTGGCTTAGTAGCTAATTCTTTCAGACCAGACTCAACCCCCAAAACATGCCAGTGTTTCTTTACAATATTTTCATAGACTCTGGCTTGTGCTGAATATTCTGTTACAAAATTAAATCTATCTTCCAAATCACCTTTGGTAACATGGACATCAAGTAATGTTTCTCTATTGACGTTTTTAACTCTATTATGAGCTGCTTCAATACACATTTTACTATATCCTCTCTGTGTTAACCTCATAGTGAGGTCTTCTGCTCCCTTTTCAAAGTCTTTTGTTTCAGAACAATTACGTTTAATACGTAAAAATTGTCCATATGGAATATTACTAGCCATACGGGCTGGATGACAACTACTGGCTAGTAAAATGGTATTACCATCTACTTCCTTCTGATAAATATTAGTTTTTAAGGTGCCATTATCTGTTTTTTGGATGATTAAATCAAGAAAAGTTATCTGACCTTTAGAAACAAAAGACGTGAATTTAAGATGGGGGTTGGCACTGTGTACATTTGTTACAAATGAATTAAAACTACTCATGTCACCTTACCAAAACACAATGATGTCATCAATATAACATTTCCTTTTTTTTTTTTACTTTATTTCTTTATCTTCTCCTTCCCTGCTCTTGGAGCCCTCTCCTTCCTTCCTTCCTCTCATCCCCCATTCCACCTTCAGTGGGATCTGCCCCTAGAGTGCCTCCTTCTCTCTCTCCTCCTGCACAGTGGGGTCTGTCCCTCTTTGGTGGTCCAGATGGTACCTGAGAGGCTATCATCTAGGGCTGCCGAGAGGTGTTTTTCCATTTTTCTCCCTGATTCCCCTACCCTCTGGGACGTTGAGCGCTAGGAGGTATGTCCTGAGTGGTGGTGTGCTGACTCATGCCAGACCTCTCATGCGCCGTAGACGTCCCCCCTCCCCGGCTCTGACGAATGGAGCCACCTCCATCCCCTTCAATTGTCGGTGCTTCCACCGGCTGTGAAGGGGATGCAGAATGCGGATGCGTTCTTGGTTCCCACCCTGAGAGGAGAGCATCCATTGGGATGCTCGATCCTCCCTCCTCCCCGCCCCGGCCACCCACATACCACACCTCGAACCCCATGTGCATGGAGGTGTGGCGTCCAGCCAACCTCAGCTACCGCTGGGCCGGAATCAATATAACATTTCCATAGCAACAAGTTGTTCATAAATATATCGGTCTCACTATAATGAATAAAATCCTGTTCCCACTTGCCGACATATAAATTCGCTATAGAAGGAGCACATGTTGCTGCCATAGTAGTCCCCTTAATTTGAAGAAATGTTTCTTGATTAAATAAAAAAGTGTTGCATTTTAAAACACACTCTAATAGTTTTAACACCAATGCAGTCAGTAGGGGTGTACGAAATATAGAGTAATTTTCATAAAATTGATTTTAAAAAAATGCTACTGAATCCAAAGCTCCTTCATAGGGAACATTGGTGTATAGTGACTCAATGTGTAGCGTAACAAATAGGGTCTCACTTTCTATTTGCACAATTTCAATAATATTCAAAACCTCCTTAGTATCTTGAATATAAGAAGGTAAATTCTGCACCAAAGGTTTCAAAAACAGAATCACAAAATTTGGACAGTGGTTCAGTTAAAGACCCTATACCACTAACTATTGGTTGTCCTGATGGATTACCCAAGGTTTTGAGAACCTTAGGTAGCATATACAAAGTGGCCCTGGTGGGTTTAGAAACAGTAAGGTATTCTCTAGTCTGTTAATCAATGATTACTTCCTGAAAGGCATCTAAAGTAATTTCATCAATCCCAAACTTAGAATCTATAGTCGGATCTTCTTTCAATTTAATATAAAACTGTGCATCATTCAACTGTCTGTATACCTCCCTAACATACATGTCTCTATCCACTAATACCACAGCAACCCCTTTGTCAGCTTGTTTCACAATTAAATCAGAATCTCGCTGTAAAGTACGAATAGCTTCTCTTTTCTGCTTAGTTATATTGTTAAAAATACAAGCTTGGGGGGTGGAGAAAAAAGTCTCAAGTTCATTTTCAACCAGTTCTCTAAAAATTGTAACAGCAGCACATGGTGGGGGGGCACCATACTGAAGGATTTTTAAATCTTGTAACATGGGCTTCCATATCATTGATTTCAGAGTTCAATTCTTGTTTAGCAAAAAAAGCTTTTAAATTAAGTTTGCGACAGTTAAGGTTTAGATCAATAGTTGTCTGTACTCGATTCAGCTCACATGTAGGTGCAGAACCAAGTCCCTTCTTTAACAAGTCAGTCTCTCCAGTTGTTAAAACATGTTTCGAGAGATTAATAATTTGATTAGTCTGATTATTGGAGGGGCTGTTCCTTACCTCCTCTGCTGATTCCTCTCTCTCGCTCCAAATGGTTTCCTCCATAGGTTTCTCCCCCTGTGGCGTCCTCTGAACTGTCTGCCTTCATGCCGCCATCCTGTTTCTTCTTCCCCGTCTTGTTCTTCTCCATCTTGGAAATAATCTCATGGTCTGGGAGTCACTACTGTGCTGGAGGCACCCTGGATCCCTCCCCAGGGAGAGGAGAGCAATCCACTGGATGCTTGATCTTACTTCCTACCCTACCGACCCCTGGAGTCTGAGTCATTCCCGAACTTGGGTCACCGGCATGGCATCAGGTGTGGTGTACTGCACCTCAACCCTTAGCACCTCCGAGTTGGCAGATTAATTTGTTTTGTCCGAGTGAAGACTACTATTTGTATAGTGTTTACTGCTGCTGGGAGTTTAGGTAGTCGGGATGTGTTGGGAGCATTCTTCGGTGGGCAGGCACTACTTCCCCTCCAGGCTGAGGATCCTGCATTCCTTCGATTGCCCTCCACCACCTGCTGAGTTCTATAGGCATTGTTGGGCCTTAGGGATAGCACGGAGGAGTTTGGAAGGGGCAGGGCCTTTGGCCTGGGAGGGGGTGGAGGAGAGCGGGTTGATTGGGGTAGTGGGTTCAAGGAGGCACCCTGGGGTGAAATGGGTCCAGGAAAGGGGTCCTCCCTGCCTGGTTCCCATACCCAAGGGCTCTACTAGCAGTGGGCAAATGACATGCTGTTCCTTGGCAGCCCATCCAACTCGGGCAGTGTTATGCAATGCCAGGTAGATAAAGAACAAGACAGCATTAATTGCTGATCTTGTTGGAACTTCCGATCTGGCTTGCATCACCGAGACTTTGGCTGGATGAAAATGCTTTCCCTGTATTGGAATCAGTAGTTCCAGCTGGGTACTCGGTGATACACCGGCCGAGATTGGATCGTAGGGGTGGGGTGTAGCCATCTCTTTCAAGACAGAACTGGACCTTACAGATGTTCCAGTGGCAGCCACCAGATCCTTTGAGTGTATCTTGGGCATAGGTGTGGGTTGCAGGATACTCCTCATCTACCGTCCACCCAGGGATGAGAAAGCTTTCCTGCAGGAAATCGCGGACTTCGTGGTTGACATTGTGTTGGAGTCCTGGGGGATTTCAACGCCTGGGTCATCAATGAACTCTGGCATTTTGGTCAGAACTTCCTCCAATTGATGATTTCATTGGGATTCACACAGGTAGTTACCTCTGCAACATATAGTTACGGTCACTTTCTGAGTCTGGTGTTCCTCCTGTGGATGGAGGTCTCAGGCATGGTGGAGGAACCAGTCAGTTGGCCCGACCATCACACTATAGGGTTCAGTTTCACAGCTCCCCCCAATAGACCTGCCCCTTTGGAGATGGTCCGGTACTGCCTTTTAAGGGGTATAGAAACATAGAAACATAGAAACATAGAAACATAGAAGTTGACGGCAGATAAGGACCGCAAGGCCCATCCAGTCTGCCCATTTCTTTTTCTACCTTATAAATGTGCCTTCGGCCTTTGCTCTGTCAGTGACCTATCTATTCATAGTCATTTGTATTGCTCCTTATGCCTATCCCATGCCTGTTTGAAGCCCTGCACTGTATTCATAGCCACCACTTCTTGTGGTAAGCTATTCCATGCATCCACCACCTTTCTGTGAAAAAGAATTTCCTCATTCCCCTTAATCGGCCTCCCTCTAATCTCATGCTGTGTCCTCTTGTCCTGCTATTTTTCTTATATTTAAACATGTTAGACTCTTTCACCTTGTTTATGCCCTTAAGGTGTTTGAATGCCCGATCATATCACCTCTCTCCCTCCTTTGCTCAAGGGTATACATATTGAGCTCCGTTAATCTGTCCTCATATGTCTTCTGATGCAGTCCCTGCACCATTTTGGTTGCCCTTCTCTGGACTGCCTCAATTTGGTTAATGTCCTTGTGAAGGTGTGGCCTCCAATACTGCACGCAGTACTCCAGATGGGGCCTAACCAGTGTCTTGTACAGAGGGATTATTACCTCCCTCTTACGACTTGTGATACCCCTACTAATACACCCTAACACCCCCCTAGCCTTACCTACTGCTTTAGAGGTCTGCTTGGATGATTTTAGGTCATCAGTGATGATGATGCCCAAGTCTCTTTCTTCCTTTGTGACTGCTAGCAACTCCCCTCCCAGCCTATAGGTGGCTTCAGGGTTTCTCTTCCCTATGTGCATGATTTTGCACTTCTTTGCATTAAATCCCAGTTGCCACTCTTCTGACCATTCTGCTAGTTTATCCAGATCTCTTCTCATTCTGCCCACACCCATCTGGATCATCTACTCTGTTGCAGATCTTGGTGTCATCTGCAAACAGACAAGCCTTACCCTCTAGTCCATCTGCAAGGTCACTAATGAAGATGTTGAAGAGGACCGCCCCAGGACTGATCCCTGAGGTACCCCACTTGTGACTTGCATCTCTTCTGACTGTATACCATTTACCACCACTCTCTGTTTTCTGCCCGTCAACCAGTTTGCCACCCAGTTGACCAACTTTTGACCACCGAATTTCACAGCTTATTTATCAATCTTCTATGTGGAACAGTGTCAAAAGCTTTGGTGAAGTCAAGGTAGGCGACATCAACTGCTCCCCCTTGGTCCACCACTCTGGTTACCCAGTCAAAGAAATCTATGAGATTAGTTTGACAGGACCTTCCTTTTGTAAACCCATGCTGTCTTGGATCCTGTGCCCCTATGGATTCCAGGTGTTGCACTATCCTTTCCTTAAGGAGTGCCTCCATAATCTTGCCCACTACTGAGGTAAGACTGACCGGTCTGTAGTTCCCCGCTCCTCCTGCTACCACTCTTGTGGAGCGGGATCACATGAGCCCTTCTCCAGTCTTCTGGGACCTCCTGTGCTCAGAGACTCACTAAACAATTCTGCTAATGGCTCTGCTAGTTCCTCCTTTAGCTCCTTAAGTACCCTGGGATGTATGCCATCAGGTCCCATTGCCTTATCCACCCTGGAGCTTAGCAAGCCTTTGTAGGACCCTTTCTTTTGTGAAGGGAGTAGTGCTCACCTCCCTCCCCTGTGTCCATGATGCTGAGCTGTGGGCCCTGTTCTACCTTCTCTTCAGTAAATACTGAGCAAAGTATCTATTTAGGATAGATGCCTTTACAGGGTCCTCCTCCTCACATGCTCCTTTTCTCCATTAAGCTAGCAATACCCCTCTGGACTTTCTCCTTTCACTAATGTATCTATAGAAAGTCTTGTCACCTTCTTTTACTGTTCGTGCTAGTGTTTCCTCAGTTTGGGACTTTGCCTGCCTTACTGCCTTACCTGCTTCCCTTAGGGCAGTTTGGCGCCCTATCTTCATCCCACTGTGTTCCTTATATTTCCTGAAGGCCAGCCTTTGGCTCTGACCTTTTCTGCTACTGTATTTGAGAACCAAAGTGGTTTCCTTCTTCTTTGCACTTCCTTTTCTGTCTAACACAATGGGATGTTGCTTCAAGTATTGCATCCTTACGTTTGCCCACTTGCCTGTACCCCTCACCTGTGTTTCTTTTTGCCAGGGCTAGCTTAACTCTGTAGGCCATCTTATCAAAGTCAGCTCCTCTGAAGTCCCATATTTTTGCCTTGGAATGGGATGATTTAGATGTAGTAGCCAAACTGAACCATACCATGTGATGGTCACTGGCCCCCAGGTGACCTTCTACCTGGAGATCTGTGATCCCTTCTTTGTTAGTCAGTACTAGATCTAGGATAGCCCTGTCTCTTGTGGGTTGCTGTACCAGTTGTTTGAGGCCCTCCCTGCAGGAATCCACTATGAGTCTAGTTCTGGCAGATGTTCCTGCTGGTATTGACCAATCTGTATCTGGCATGTTGAAGTCTCCCATTATCAGAACCTCCCTTTAGCTGTCATGTTTTGTATATCTTCTAACAGTAATGTATCTATGTCCTCCTCTGGTCTGGGGGCCTGTAGACAACCCCAGTTCTTATGGCTGTCCCATTTCCTGTTTCCAGGGTGACCCACAGTTCTTCTGGCTCCTTATGTGTATTCTGAATTTCTGTAGCTTTGATATTTTCATTAACATACAGGGCCACTCCTCCCCTTTTGCACCTCGGTCTCTTCTGAACAATACATAGCCAGGTACTGAAGTCTCCAAGTGTGGTTACTGGTAAACCACGTCTCACTAATTGCTACTATGTCCAGTTTAGCCTCTGACATTATTGCCTGCAGGTCTGGGATCTTATTTCCCAGGCTGTGAGCATTTGTGTACATGATTTTCCATTGGCCAGATTTTGGTGTGTTAGTTGTTGGGTGAAGTTTGGCATTACCCCTGTGCATCGTATGGGGAGACAAACCTTTTTTGACCCCTGAGGGTCTAATGGCAGTACTGGACCTATCAGGTAGATCAATGGAATGCTTGGATCTGGGGGACCTTGTACTGTACTATAACAGTGGGGTATTGGGGGCCCTGGATTCCATAGCTCCTGTTCGTGTTCACCCATTAACTCTTCATCCTCAGTCCCTGTGGTCTGATGGGACCTTGAAGGAGTTGAGGTGAGTGGGATATAGGTTGGAACAGTACTGGGGGCAATCCTGCCTGGATGATGAAATGCTTAGACTGATGGTCCATTATTTGGACTATTGTGACCGGGATGTCCTGCCACTCTTGAGGACTGACCTTTTCTAAAATCTGTTGCAACAGTTCTTCTATTTCTAAGCCTAATCTATCCTTTACTATTTCTAGTCCATAAGGTTGGCCACCTGTGGGCACCCTCTTCTCCCTCTCTTGACTATGCTACAGTGTCCTCTTTAATTTTCATTTTTCCCTCTTAGGTCCTCGTAGAGGGAGGTTATTGTGGTGACCTCAAGCGTATGTAAAACAGGTTGCATTTATCGTTATTGGATTTAGTTTGTAATAGCACTATGTCATAAAATACCTGGGCCCAGATATTCAAAAGAGTTGCACCATGCGCAATAGGGTTGCGCCTGCGCAAGTCCGAACTTGCTCCATTCTGCCATATTCAGCAGGAGGCAGTTGTGCCACAGAAAACATGCTGAGCAACAGCGCAATGCAAATGAATGCATGCTGAACTGGAGGGGGAGGAACCATGCATAAACTGCACAGCCCGATATTCAGCAGGGCTGTGCAGAGTTGTGCAGGCGCAACCCCAACCTGCGCCTGCACAACTTTGAGCCAAAAAGGCTTTGTTGAGGGGCAGCCACAGGTGAGCTGCTGCATTGCAGCGCAACACACAGCAGCTGCCACCCAGACTGGCCCCCAACCCAGTCCCTGTGCCCCGCAGCCTGATCGTGGGCAGCTGACTGTAAATCCCCCACTACCCCCACCAGCCCGATCGTGGGCAGCAATGTGGCCCCCCGAACGTATCCCTGGTGGTCCAGTGGACCGAAAAGCCCGATCACGACTGACTGCCCAGTAGGGCTGCACACCCATTGGTGCAGAGCAAGAGCATTCATTCACTCACAAAACTGGACTGTCTTGTACGGTATGGGCTGCATGCCCATTGGCTCTTGCTCTGCACCAATGGGCGTGCAACCCTACCGGGCAGTCAGTCGGCAGGCGGTGGGGCGGCAGGCGGGTGGGATGCTGCCGCCCGCCGCTACGGGGAGCGGGTGTTGGGGCTTCGTGGGTGGGTGGGTGGGGGGACACTAGGCACCAGGGCTATGTTCAGGGGTTTTTAATGACTACCGCCCGCGATCGGGCTTTTCAGTCCACTGGACCACCAGGGATGAATTCAGAAAGGGGGTTTATTAGACAACCACTGCCCGTGGATCGGGCTTTTCGTCCACTGGACCACCAGGGATACATTCGGGGAGCCATATTGCTGCCCCGCGATCAGGCTGGTGGGGATTAAACCATGCCCGCGATCGAGCCAGTGGGGGTGGTGGTGGGGATTGTACACTGTTTCACTCACGATTGGCTGCAGGGGCATCGGTCCCCAACGGCTGCTGCCTGGCAGGGTGCCAGGCACAAGTCCTCGGGATCGGCGCACCTGACAAGTTATGTGTATGCAAATGGGGCCATAATCAGATGCAAATGGCCCCCTGCGCCTTGTATGAATTATGGCCCCATTTGCATGTCACCATTTGAATATTGGGATTTTCGCATGGCGCAATGGTATAATGCCACCGCATGTTGAATGCTCCACTCTGACCACTTGCGGTGGCGCAAGTTCCACTGCGCCATGCACAGTGGCTGTGGCCAGCGGGTGATATTCAAAGGAGTTGCTCAAGGGCGCAACTCCTTTGAATATCACTCTGGATACACCCCTGCACAACTATTTTGTGCAGCGCAAGGGCTTGCGCCACAAAATAGCACAGTTTGAATATCCAGCCCCTTATGTTTATGAAACCTGTATTGTTAAAAATACAATGGCACTGGGTGTTTTTGATAACGGTAAAAATAACAAGGTGACTATTATAGAAATTAAGCTAGTTGTGCTATTTAAAATGCATGTATATTGTTGTAAACTTAAGTAAGAAATGTCATGATGATTTACATATATCCCATGATGCATTGCATTATGGAAGTATGTGTGATGATGTATTTCTTTGAAACTTGATTTGTTGCCAGTGCCCTTTGGGGTAACCCTTCTTTCTGTGATTCTGCATTGAGATTATTTGTCTATAGCTTGTTTTGTTTTTTTTATTTTTGGGTCCCCACTATCCAAGCAAATGGGCCTGCATAGGGGTGGTGGCTACATCTCAACTAGTGAATTGGATTAGAGATCAGTGTCAGTAGGTGCTGGCTAAGTGCAGAGAAAGGACATTCATAGTCTGTTGCTGTAAAGTGATGTACTGAAAAAGAAATATGCCATTGCAGAAAGTTGTTTCTTGTATTTTGAATAAACATCACACAGAGATTGTGTGTTGAACCTGAAGTTCGGTGTCTGGTCTATCTGTTATCCCACAACCTCTCCACAGACTTGGTGTGAGAAGTGGAATAACTTGTTGGAAGCATCTGGACTGGCCAAAAGAGGGACATTTTCTGGTGGACATTGCCCCGATATCCCAGGTGGACCAATGCACCAGGAGCTGCCGGAGAAGAAAGTCTATGGACTTCGGCCCAGAACCATGGCTGACAGATGGAGAGAAACTGCTACCTGAACTGGTCCTGGGAGCTCGGAGGAAGGTCAAGCCTAAAGACAATGAAGAGATGCAGGTCGAGGCATACTGGAGGTGCAAGAGACAACATCCAGGAGGTGGAGACCCTGATGAGGATGGTCCACTGGATGAGTGGGCAATGGCTGGAGGCAGACCGACTATGCAGAGAGGTGGAGCACCTGTGCCATGTGCTTCAGAGATTCCTGCTGGAGAGCTTGGACAAAGAGTCGGAGGAGGATTTTTCGTGAGCTCAGTTTGAGGAGGACCCCCTGACAGAGCAGGATATTCCTTTATTTCCTGTGTTCCCAGGATGTTACCTGTTGGAGGTCAGAGATGCAAGTATGGAACTTGAATGTGAGACCCCAGGTAAGACTGTGCCTAGTGATATCGTTCTGGGGTTGAAGACTCCAAGCAAACAAGAAGAAGCCTATGAGGCTGAAGGGACTTTTTCTTGTATTGATGCAGCTAATTAACAGTATTGACTGGGGTATACTGCATGCTAAAAATACTAATATTGTCAAACTGTTACAGTATGTTAAAGTTAGGAGGGTAGAGGTAATTTAAAAAAATGTCACCCTTGGAAAAAGGGAAACTCTCACATAGGTTACAAAGTATTAGATGGTAACAGATGGCTGAAAATAGCACAATGATTAAAAGGATGTTTATTAAGCCTCCCCAGAGAAAGTGTTTCTATGGTACTGGACTTTACAGCCGTCCAGATTTTTGGTTAAGAAATGTAACAGACTTTCCCTAAAAGGAGATGAGAAGGTACTGTTAGTCTCTGTAGAGAAATGTGTTTATGCCTCAGGGTAAAGAATAATGATATCCACTATGGTTATGATAGAATGTGTATGATTAATAGGGACCCTGAGACAGAGCTTCTAAAGATGGAAGGTGGTAAGCAGCCTGCAATAACTGCTTCCCTGTTAAGGTGGGGGATATGTGACCGGGAGCTTCTGCCACTCTTGAGGAACTACCTTTTCTAAAATCTGTTGCAACAGTTCTTCTGTTTCTAAGTCTAACCTATCCTTGGCTATTTCTAGTCCATAAAGTTGGCCACTTGTGGGCACCCCCTTCTCCCTCCCTTGACTATGCTACAGTATCCTCTTTAATTTTCATTTTTCCCTCTTAGGTCCTCGCACAGGGAGGTTATTGTGGTGACCTCAAGCATATGTAAAACAGGTTGTGTTCATTGTTGCTGGATTTAGTATGTAATAGCACTATGTCATAAAATACCTTGATGTATATACCTTATGTTTATGAAACCTGTATTGTTGAAAATACAATGGCACTAGGTGTTGTTCATAATGGTAAAAAGTACTAGGTGACTATTATAGAAATTAAGCTAGTTATGCTATTTAAAATGCATGTATATTTTTGTAAATTTAAGTAAGAAATGGCATGATGATTTGCATATATCCCATGATGCATTGCATTATGGAAGTATGTGTGATGATGTATTTCTTTGAATAAACATCACACAGAGATTGTGTGTTGAACCTGAAGTTCGGTGTCTGGTCTATCTGTTATCCCACAACCTCTCCACAGACTTGGTGTCAGAAGAGGGATAACTTGTGGGAAGCGTCTGGAAGGTTATTTCTTGTATTTTGAATAAACATCACACAGAGATTGTGTGTTGAACCTGAAGTTCGGTGTCTGGTCCATCTGTTATCCCACAACCCCTCCACAACTATCAATCAGAAATCTCCTGTAAGAAGGCAGAGTTCCTGTCCAGGGAGATTTCTGCAGCAAGAAACCAACTGGCTCAGCTCTTCTGAACTGTTGACAGGCTATGCAATCCAGCCTGTCTTCAGAATCAGAAGGCATTTTCACAATGGAAGTGTGAGGAGTTTGCGTGATTTTTTTGCAGATAAGGTTGCCACCATTAGGTCGGAGATCCAGCTAGCACATTCTGTTGAGTGTTGCGACTGTTGGTAGGAGGTTACAAGCACCCAGTCTGTCTGGGTGAATTTTGATTGGTCAGCCATCACTGATATTGTGAAGATTGTCTAGGGCTTGTGACCGTCTTGCTGTAGTTTGGACCCTGGTCCTACCCGTCTCCTGGTGGAGAATGTGGATGTCATCAGACCGGTCATGGCTGCGATTGCCTGGTGTTAGCTGGAGAAGGATGTGTTCCCACAACCCTTGAAGGACATGGTGGTGACACCTCTTTTGAAGAAATCTTTCCTCAACCCAGACTGTCTCGCGAACTACAAACCTGTCTCTAACCTGCCCTTTGTTGGTAAGGTTATTGAAAAGGTAGTCGCATTGCAGCTAGAGGATTATCTTACCACCCATGAGGTCTATGATCCTCTCCAGTCTGGTTTCAGGAAGAGGCACAGTACCAAGACGGTCCTTCTTTGGGTACTAAATGATCTCCTGATCAGCCAGGTTGTTGACTGGTCTGTCAAGATCTAGCCATATCACACCTGTGCTCCGCAAGCTGCACTGGCTGCCGGTGCAGTGGAGGATCATCTTCAAGGTTGCTTTGCTGACCTATAAGGCCCTACACAAACAGGGACCATGTTATTTGCAAGACTTCCTTTGTCCCTACTGCCCCCCCACTCCGTTCCACTGATGAGGAATCGCTAGAGGTTCCCAGGGCCTGTTTGAAGACCCTGGGGACCAGAGCCTTTGCTTCTGTGGCCCCGACCCTGTGGAATTCTCTACCTTGTCGGGTGAGAGAGTGCCTGTCCACTGAGACATTTAAGTCTGTGTTGAAGACCTATTTATTTAAGTTGGCGTTCTCTGATGCTATTTAATCTGTTTGAATTATATTTTATGGTTTGGGATTTTAATTGCATGAAATAGTTATTATGATTGTATGTTGTACAGGCACTTTGGTATTTGAAAAGCACCTTTTATACATAAAGCATGACTTGACTTGACTACACACAACATCTGGCCAACTTATTCTCTGGAGGCACCATGCTATTTATTATTTTGGGGTGAACCCCCCTACTGCAGGAGAATGAACCAACCCAACCCTCTCAACCAGGTGTGCTCCTTTACAGTCACCAGGCAGAGGTGTGAACCCAGTCACCATGTCAATTGGGGGGCCCACTTACTAGTGTCCTGTGTGGAACAATGTTGAAATCTTTACTAAAATCTAGGTAGGCCATATCCAGTGCTTAACCCTGATCTAAATCCTTTGTCAACCAGTCAAAGAAATCTATTAGACTCAGTTCACAGGACCTCCCCCTGTGAAACCATGCTGCCTCGGGTCTTGTAACCCACTGGATTCAAGATGTTTCACAATCCTTTCCTTCAACGGTGATTCAGTTGACTTTCCCAACACCAATGTCAGGCTGACTGGCCTATGATTGCCTGCCTTCTCCCTGCTACCACTTTTGTGTAATGAGACTAGATCCGCCCTCCTCCAGTCATCCAGACGCACTCTTGTTTCTAGTGAGCTGTTAAATGGAACTGTCAGAGGTGTAGGCAGTATTTCCCTGAGTTCCCTCGATACACCTGGATGCACCCCATCTGGTCCCATTATTTTGTCCACCTTCAAATCAGCCAATCACTTCAGGACTCTCACCTCCAAAAAAGGACTATTGCCCATCTCCCTCCCTCCCAAGCTTCTGTTACTTTTTTGTGGCCCCTTACCTTCTCCCTCCTCTGTGAACACTGAACAAAAGTATTTGTTCACGATGTATGTCTTTTCCTGTTCCCCCTATTCACAGTCTCCCTTTCCTTTTTTAACCTTACAATCCCACCTCTGGTCTCCCCCTTTTCACTTACATACCTAAAAAATGTCTTATCCCCTTTCATTACCTCCTGAGCTGTTTTCTCTTCAGTTTGCACCTTTGTCCTTCTTACTACTTTCCCTGCTTCCCTGTTTCCCTAGATACACCTTCCTGTCTTCCTTCCTCTGTGTCTCCTTATATCTTCTGAATTCTACCCTTTTAGCCTTTACCTTTTCTGCCACCACTTTTGAGAACCATAGCAGTCTCTTTGTCCTCTTGCTTTTGCTCACTTGTTTGATGCAGAAGCTTGTTGCCTTTACTATGCTCCCTTTTATCTTGGCTTGCACTTGCGCAGCCAACATATTGCACTAGTAGCAGATTTGGAGATGCGGTCACTGTTGGGAGAATGCAGGGCATGCATCAGTAGGTGTGTCCCTCATTCCCCAATAAGCTAGCATGCAGGCTACATCAGGAATACATAATGTGGTGAGCACATCTAAGAAATGTCCACTGCAATGACAGCCAAGCTTGTCATGCAGTGGCTTTCACAACACGCCCTCCCTACATGCCTTTCCTGGTGAAGCCTTCCATTATGGTGGTGGCGCTGACTGCCTGCAGAGAGAGGCGGCGTCCAGGGTGCCCAATCCCTGTCGGCATGCCCCAACCCACATCATTTGCCGACAGGGGGTGCCCACTCCCCATCAGCATAATGCAATCCCCTTCCATTAAAGTGTGTGCTGAGGGGGTGACCAATCCCCCTCGGCATCAAGTCTTCCTACCCAGTTTCATATGCCAACGGCGAAGCCCACTCCTCGTCAGCATAATGTCCCCCCCATTTGTTGTGTGCTGACAGGGGTGTCCAATTCCCTGTCGGCTTCAGAACCCTCCCAAAAAAACACTCAGGTGGCATGCTGGGAGCCCACCCCAGCACGCCAAATGACCCTGTAAAAGAAAAACCATCCTGCAATGTTTTTTTTTTTCACTTTATCTTTTAATTGAAATTCGAGTATATAATAAAGCACACATCTAATACAATAGAAGACTATCCTCCATGTAAGGTATAAAATATCACTTAACAAAACACAGTATTTAGGGTAAACATATTGGAGAAGCCTTATATACATGTATTGATAATAAAACACAAAGCTAGACAGGATGTAATGGAGAGCAGAAGGGTTACAATCAATAGGATATTATAGGATCAGAAATAGCAACCATGTATGAAATACATGCTAGGGCAGGCTATGACAAGGCATTCAGCAAATTACAAAAAGTGATAAATGTGGTAATATGAACAATGTTCAGTAATGGAGAGGTGAATATAAGAGAAAAGTGTGCAAGGAAAGAAAGAAGAGAGAAAAAAGCATGAAAGAAGGGAAGGAGAGAGGGAGAAAACAGGGAAGAAGGGAAAAAAGAGGAGAAATCTGTGCACAAAAGTTTTGAGAAAACCTAATCTGAGAGCAAAATAAGAGGAGGGCTAAATATCCCTAAGAATTAGGGTCTAGAAGAACTAGGTTTGATGTACTTGAAGTAATCCTGCCAACATCTGCATACACAGTGAGTCAGTTATGAGTAACATGAGATAATCAGTCTAGGGAGGCATACTGAGAGAGGCTTTCAAGAATGTCTGAAAGAGAAGGCACCAGAGTTGATTTTCATTTCATAAGAATCAGACATTTGACTAGAAGAGAAAGTATGTTTAGCCATCTAAAATGTGCATGTGAGAGGAGAGAGCTATTGGGGATAAGCATGCCTAGAAGGAATAGCTTGGGGTCAAAAGGTAGTTTTTGTCCTGTTACTCTGGAGGCAAGTAAACAGACTTTATGCCAGAGCTTATTGATGGGAGCGCAAGACCACAAGATATGAAGTAGATCCTCATTGGCCAAATCACAGATCCAGCAATTATTATTATTTAATAGGCCCATTCGTTGAAGCACAGAGGGAGTTCTATACCAAAGATGTAGGATTTTAGTTTGTATTAAAGAACTATAGGCATCTTTAAAGGTATTATGTGCAATACGCCAGCAATTACTCCATTGTGCGTCTGAAATATTGCAGTTAAGAAGAGTACTCCATTTATTTTTGGCCTGTACAGACTGGTCAGGTAGATTATCAATAATGTCTTTGTAAATGGAGTTATTTAATTTTACTGATAAATTAGTCCAGTGTGAGATGTATGGGTTTAGAAGAGTATGCCTATACACTAAACTAGAGAGAGAGTTATAAGCTGCTCGAATTTGTAAAAACTTCCAGAAGTCCTGTTTAGGAAGTTTCCATGTGATCTGCAAGTCTGAGAATGATCTAAGAGTGAGTGAATTCTGGTCCAAGAGATCACTGAGAAAGAAAATGCCTTTATTCCTCCATGTACAACAGAAAATTGAGTGATATTCTAGAGTGAGCAGTGGATTGCCCCATAAGGGTTCATAAAACCAGAGTGTTGGATTGGATTTCAGGAATTTGTGGGTTAGTTTCCAATAGAGAACAGAGGATGATATAGTCGGGTGAGATTTTAGTTTAGAGGAAATGGGATTAAAAATGAAGGAAGTGGGAACTCCTCCTGGGCACAATGCGGATTCCATTGCAACCCATAGTGGTGAGTGAGGGGAGGGTTTCTGAAACCATTTAATGGTTTGGGCCATTCGAAAAGCCCAGAGGTAGCCTTTGAAACAGGGGAGTCCGAATCCCCCTTTTTTCCAATGTGATTGAAGTTTGTTGCAGTTAAATCTCGGTGGTTTCCCATCCCAGATAAAGTTACCTATTAATTTATCAATTTTAGCAAAAAAGGAGGATGTTAAGAGTAAAGGAATATTGGCAAAGAGGTAAAGAATCTTGGGAGAAATGGACATCTTAATAGCTGCAATTTTCCCCATGAAAGAGAGATTAGGAAGCTTCCATCTGTCCAGAATTGTTCTGATGTTATCAAATAAGGGGTTTAAGTTAATGTCCCATATCTTCCCTAAGTTACTAGTAATTTTGATTCCTATATATGTTATACCCTATGGTGACCAATGGAATCCAAGAGGTATGTTCATAAAGGCTTTACAGTGGTCGTTAAGGGGCATAGTTTGTGATTTGCCATAATTCAAAGCAAGGCCAGAAATTTTAGTAAAATTATTAAGCAAATCAACCAACAGGGGCCCAGCCTCATTCAGGTTTTTGAGTAAGATTAAGAGGTCTTCCACGTAGGAGAGAGAAACGTATCTTGAATTGCTCACAAGTATGCCCATAATGCCAGTAGATTGATGTAAACAAGCAGTCAGGGATTCCATGGCTAAAATAAACAGGGAAGGTGACAGGGGGACAGCCTTGTCTCATTCCCCTTGCTAGATGAAAGTAAGAGGAAAGGGTGGAATTATTAAGTACTTTAGCAACTGGGGAGTTATATAATAGCTTGATCCAGGAGCAAAAGGTATGAGAAAGACCAAAATAAGATAAAACTTGATGAAGGTAGTCCCAGTTTAAGGAATCAAAGGCCTTCTCAAAATCAATAGCTATGGCTGCAGCTGGTGTCTTGAGGGCTTTGTGAATTAAATTAAATAAGGAACGTAGGTGATCAGAACCAGATCTATGTTTAATAAAACCAGCTTGCAAACAATGAGTTAGCTTGGGAATCAAGGATTCAAGTCGAGAAGTTTGTAGTTTAGCAAATATCTTCCCATCTGTGTTTAATAAAGAGATGGGCCTGTAACTTACAGGGTGAGTAGGGTCTTTTTCTTTCTTAGGGATTAGGGTTATGATTGCTTCGGTGCAAGATGGGGAAAGCTTGCCAGTATTGGAAGCTTCTTGATAAACATTAAGAAGAAGGGGACATAAGGTGTCGAAAAACATTTTATAGAAATCGACAGGGAATCTGTCATTGACAGGGGATTTGCCAGATTTCAAGGAAGACAAAGCTTTCTGGATTTCCTGAAGAGAGAAGGGTTCATCTAAAGAATTTGTTTCAAGAGTTAAAAGATGAGGAAGATGTAACAATTTAAGGAACTGTTGAATTTGTAAAGTAGATGGAGGATTTGTGATAGAGTATAGTTTTTGATAATAGGTTTTCATGATACGATTTATAGAGGGGTTGTCAGAGTGAATCGTACCCTGTTCATCTTTTAGGCTTAGGATGTGTCATTCCATTTGTTGTGCTTTGAGCTGGTAAGAGAGGAGTTTCCCATTTTTATCGCCTTGTTCCCAAAAATTATTTTTGTTTAAACAAGGCCAGTTCGGTTTTACGAGAAATTAATTTGCTAATTTTAACTCTAAGTTGAAGAATTTCAAGATGAAGTTGAGAATCAGGACAGTGCTTATTAGAAGAAAAATATAAATTCTCTTTAGCCTTAAGAGATTTTTACAAGTCAGCCAGCTGTTCCCTTACTCTTTTCCTATGTGCAGCATAACTGATAATTTTCCCTCAAATCATAGCTTTAAGAGCTTCCCATACAGAGGACATAGAAGATTCATTTGGGGTATTGTGAAAGAAGAAGAAGTCCTGAATTTGTGCTTTGATCATGGGTAAGAAATTGGGATCCCTGAGAAGGAGAGGATCCAGCCGCCAGTAAGAAGATTTAGGTGCTAATGGGTCCCATAAAAGTTGCAATTTGACAGGGGACTGGTCTGAGATTATGATGGGAGAGATGGATGAATCAATAGTTTTTTCCTTTATAATAGAAGAAGCTAACCAGTAGTCAATTCTACTGTATGTCTTATGTAGAGAGGAGTAAAAAGTAAATTCTCGATCACGGGGTGAAGGAGGCACCATACATCAGCTAATCCAACATCTTGCATTAGTAATGAGAGGGCTTTAATACTTCTAGGGTGGGCCTCTGTAGTAGGGCTACTTCGGTCAATGCTGACTTCTAAAGCTAAGTTAAGGTCCCTTCCAAGAATAACTGGTGTATTATCAGTGTTAAAGGATAGAATCTGTTGAGCTAAATTATGAAAAAACTCTGGGGAATCGGAGTTGGGTGCATAGACATTAACAAGCAGAAGAGGAGCAGAGTTGGTATTCAGTTTGACCATCACCCATCTGCCGTCAGCATCGGAAACAGAGTTTACAAGGGACCATTTGAGACTCTTATGAATAAGAATAGCAATTCCTCTTTTTTTTGAAGTCTAGGATGATTCATAGATCTGACCGACCCAATCTTTTTTAAGTCTATGAACATCCTCTGCTAATAATTTTGTTTCTTGAAGGAAAGCAATTTGTGTTTTATGTTTTTTTGAGATGTGAAAGAATTTGCTTCTGCTTACAAGAAGAATTAAGTCCCTTCACAATCCATGTATATAAAAGTATGTCACTCATATTGTTAGTGTTGAAGAAAGGGAATAATTGCTGGAGTGTGAAGGGACAAATAAATGAGGCAGAGGATGATTGGAATACAATAGAGAGAGCTTACATATATGCAGAGAGTGGCAGGAACATTCATGCCAAAAAAAGTGAGATGTATGATACATGAGTAGCACAGATATCTTATTAAAGTTAGAACAGAGATGGGGAAGGAGAGAAGTCATCAACAACAGCAATAATACTAGTAAGCTAAATAACAAAGAAAACGTTTTATGGGTGTGAGGAGATATGAGTCAGCCAACTGGCTAAGAGACTATCTCACCACACTCTGGGGTGTCGATGTAGGGAGGAGACTAGGGAGGACCGGTTATAAATATCGGCCCAAACCTAAGTCTGATCCCAGTAATATAATTAAGTATTCCTGATAAGCTAAACTGAAAGGGGAATAATACCAAGAAAGGCAGGGGACTGTAATAATCTCAGCTTAATTCTAAGCTAACAGGACAAGGTATAAGGATAAAGCTAAACACCAGAACGTATTTATGAACACTAGTAGTAATAGTACAAAATATACCAACTCGAAATAACAGTAAATTAAAGAACCACATATGAGACGCCAGTATAGCCTAGACATAGAGCAAGGAATTCAGGGAGCCAGATGGAATGCAAATGAACAAATATAAAAGGAAAAGTAGATCATTACCACATTAGAGTGACTCTGAGCATACTTTGCAGTGCAACAGAATAAGTACATAATAATACAATATTGAGGGGGAAAGAAGAAAGGGGAGGTCAATTTAAGCCCTTACGCCCTGAGCCAAATGCAAATCAGGATTATGTGGAGAGGTATAGGCTTCGGTGATAACTGTAGACAGAAGAGATAGTCATAGTAAAGATCAGCTCCCATTACTTGAAAATCACCTAAATAGGAGTTATATGGGGTGACTAAGTCTAGAAAACTAGGCTCAGTGAGCCCCAAAACAGGAAGGACCAAACAGCAGTGGATTTCTATAATATCTGCAGGCTTCGAGTAAAATAAGGAGCATAATGAAGATGTAGATTAACAATCTTTTGCAACAGTACACCAAACATAGCCCACCGGTTTGAGTGCTAATGATAGTTCCATATTGTAAACAGGAGGTAGTAAGAATAATGGAGCGTAGGGAAGGAGATAGATTAAATGTAGTTGCCAATAATACTTAAGAACCTGTCATCAGGAGAGGGAAGAGGGAAGTTGCCTTGTAACATAAAATAATTCACATATGAAAAAAGAAAAGGCAATAATCAGGATGCATACCGATTGAAGATATGCAACTGAACAGCCAAAAGACTATAAACCTGATGCACTGCTGAATTGGAGAGTAAAAGGCTAGATACAGAGAGCCTGTTTAGTGAGGTAATGTATAAGATCTAACACTAAAATAATGGGTTAGAAAAGCATTGCTGATGTACCAAAGCTCCCTTGAAGACCTTTAAGCTGCTCGTTTAAACACTGCAACAGAAAGTAAATTAATCGCGCCGCGATGTACAGCCTTTGCTTTCTGCACTCGCTGGGAGTGAAAGCAACCAGGTAGCATAGACTGTAGAGCGGGTGGTTAGGCAGAAAAAGTATACTGGCACTCCCTTTAATTATTCTGGAAGCAAAACCTACCAAGATATAGCAACTGTGACCATATTACTGACCATATAAGCTCATGACACCTTAGATTTATTAGCAGGATTGTGACTATTGATGTTCTTGCTTTTGGTCTTTGCCCTACGTTTCTTTTTGGGTGGCTCTAAAGATTTGAGTGGGGAACTGGCAACAACTTCTGCCCATGAAGTATCGGCAGAAATACATCCCTGAGGCACAGGGCCCAAATTAGAGGGATGTTCATCTGAAATTTGCTGGGAAAGATACTCCTGCAAGGAGTGCATGTCATCCTCCAAGAGAGCAAACTTATTGCTCAAGGGAATAGAGGGGTTGATTTGAAGGTGAGAGGCTGCAGCTTGGGGTGTTTGCGGTGAAACCTTGCTAGAACAGCATGAAAGTCTTGAAGAATAATGCCCCGACAGAAGCTTCTCTTTCAGCCGTGTTGATTGCCTTGGGGTCAAATCAGTTGCGGGGTTGCTGCTTGGGGCTGCGAGTTCTGCAACACTTTCCCCGCGTTCCTGTACCTCGTTGTCCACCCTCCGTGCGGATACCAAAGCTGTGTTTGGGTTGCCAATTGCTGCCGAACCTCCCAGTGTAAGATTGCAAAGAGAGACCTCCAGATAGTTGGCTAAGATGTCAGGGGTTTCAAAATCCTTGAAGGAAGAGCCAGAGAAAAGGGCGTAGTGTCACGGGGTAACGTAGAGCAAATTTAATGCTTCTTTGGTGGAGGATTTGTTTAAGTGGATTGTAGGCCTTCCTTCTGATGGTTAAATCTTTTGAAAAGTCTCTGTAGATGGAAATATTAAACTCTTGCCACTGAAGTTTCCTCATTTCTTTGGCTCGTTTCAGTATTAATTCTGTGTGGGAATAGTTCAAGAAGCAAGCAATGATAGGCCTTGGTCGCTGGTCTGATGTTGGCCTGGGACCCAGAGTGCGGTGAGTCCGCTCAATGATCAACATTAGGTCAGGAGGCAGTTTAAGCATTGCAGGCAGCACATGTAATAAAAGCGCAGTAGTGTCTCCTAATTCAACACCTTCAGGGAAGCCAAAAAATCGTAAATTGTTGTGACGATTAAGATTTTCAATATCGTCAGTTTTGGCTTGTAGGGATTTAATAGTTCGATCTTGATTGAGGACAGTAGCCTGGAGGTCATGAATAGTAGTGGTGTTACAGGCCGTTGCTTTCTCATTAAATGCAATTTTCTGGCTAAAAGTTTCAAGAGTGGTTGCATTCTGTTGGGTGGAGGTTTTTAGATCATTAATCTCAGCCATCAGTTTAGAAAACATTACTTCCACTCTAGCAAGTGAGCTTTGCTGTACTTGGAGATCTGCCATAATGCTGAAGGATGAGGCCTGGTATGCTGCAGTACAGTGTAGAATAATTGAATATAAGTAGATGATGAATCAAAAATGACTTACAAACTGTGTCAGGCAGTAAGATTACAGGATGGTCACAGGAGTTGGTACCAAAGAAAGATCTGGTGAAGGCTGGATGAGGTTAGATTGCAGTCATTCCTGCAGAGATTCTGAACTATGCTGCCATCTTCTGCCTGGTCAGGCCACACCCCCCTTTTTTTTTTTAAACCTGCAAAGCAGAAAACTGTCCCTCATCGACTCTGGTGACCCTCCCCAACCCACGCCCACCCTCTGCGCACCCTGCTTCCCACACCCTCCCTCACCCCATACTTACCTCCGAAGCACGGCGCGACAATCTTCAGTGGATTGGGAACACGTCTGCACTCTTCAAAGCCGACCATGAACTGAAGAAATGCCGGTAAGCTGTATAATGGCATAAATAGGGTTTTTTCAACTTTGGTACATATCTTGGGCATTTTGGGGAATTTTGGCACCAAATGTTCAATGTGGGGTTATTGGGACCTCGCCTCATGAATTCAGTCACTGTCATGGCGTTATTAGGTCCAGAAAGGTGATTTTGCGGTTGCAGCACAGAATCACCGTTTGGGACTGATTAACGAAATGACAGTGTCACTGTTCATGAGGGGCCTCTCAAAACGTCTATGTTGCAAATTTGGTGAAAAAAATCCAAAAATTGGCTGTTTTACGAGCATGCATTGTGCAGTTTCCATGCACGCTCATAACTTCGTGAATTTGTAATATTTTCACTCCAGATTTTCAAAACTGGCATTTTTCCACACCTCCTTATGAACAGTACAGCTGTCATTTTACATATCCTGGCTGAAATGTGTTTTCACATGTCCAGTGCAGAATAGCGTGGTCGCTGTGCAAAATCAGTTTTTGGGACAGTTTGAGAAAATAACAGTGACATTGTTCATGAACAGAGGTCCTAAAATGCCTACGTTGAAAATTTGGTGATGAACATCCATAAAATGACCGTGTTACAAGTGTGCGTTGCGCAGTTTCCACGCACCCTTGTAACTTCACAGATTTGCAATATTTTCATGCCAGATTTTCAATACTGGCAATTTTCCACACCTCCTTATGAACAGTACAGCTGTCATTTTTCACAGCCTGCCCAAAATGTGTTTCCGCACCTGTGGCCACAATGGCGTGGTCGCTCTGGGAAATCAACTTTTTGGACAACTTAACAATATCACAGTGCCACTGTTCATAAGGGGAGGTCCCAAAATGCTTATGTTGAAAATATGGCTAAAAACATCCCAAAAATAATTGGGTTACAGATGTGTGTTGCGCAGTTTCTATGCATGCTCATGACTTCACCAATTTTTCATATTTTCACTCCAGATTTTCAAAGTTGCCATTTTTTTACACCTCCTCATGAACAATACAGTTGTCATTTTTCACATCCTGCCCAAAATGTGTTTTCGTCCCTGTGACGCCAAATGGCATAGCTGCTGTGCAACACCACCTTTCCGCTAACAAACTGATTGTGCCTCTCTTCATGAGCTGGGGTCACAAAAAGCCCATGTTGAAAATTTGGAATGACAATACCAACAAAAGCCTATGATGTTAGGGTTTCCAGCTGTAACACCCCACCTTGTAGAGATTGCCAGGCGTCAGGGGTGTGACTTGGGATCATTGGCTGTAATGTTCATGCCATTCCACCCCCAACCCCACCCCCACCCTGCAGCCAGTGACAGGCACCAAGGTGTGCCTTGGAGTGTTCAGCCCTAATGTTCACCCCATTCTCCTATACTGCAACTGTCTCAGCATATTTCCTTATGGAATGGGGTAAGTATAAGGCCCAAAGATCCCAAAGCACACCACAACACTTGTCCGTGTCTACAGGGTAGGGTGAGGTAAAATGGCATGAACGTTATAGCTGATGCCCCAAAGGCACATCCCAATGCCTGTCAGTCTCTGCAGGGTGGGGGTTGGGTTGGCGTCAGTTCAGTACTTCACTGCCATTCCTATTATGCATCTCTAACTCCTGCACTACCAATGCCAATGCCAGCAAGACAACATTCGGCACTGACAAATGCTTGTTATCTTTACCTATGGGTCCTCCACCCCACCTGGGCCTTCCCCCCACCAGTCAGGTCACCCCGAGGCATTCACCCATCTTTATAAAATCTGCCTTCCTAATGTCCAGGACCTTTGCCCTTGTGTTGTTCAATTCTGAAGCTGTCCTTACATTAAACAACACCATATGGTGATCACTGCTCCCCAAGTGGTCTCCCACCTTGGTGTCTGCAACACTGTCCTGTTAGTGAGTAACAGGTCCATTATTGCCCCATCATGAGTGGGTTCATTGACTAGTTGCCTAAGTAGCGCCCCTTCAGAGAGTCCAATATGCCCCTGCTTCTAGCTGAAGCCACTGCTGGGAGGCTCCAATATACTTCTGGCAGGTTGAAGTCCCCCACCAGCAGCACCTTCCCCTTTTCTGCCATTTTGCCAGTGGTTTCCACTGGTAACTTATCTGATTTTTCCCCCAGTGCTGGAGGTCTGTAGCTCACTCTAGTGCACACAGTGGCTACATTGCCCATCTCCAGGGTGACCCACAGTATCACTGCCTCCCCTGTATTCCCCGATATCTCTGTCACTTGTATGCTTTCCCCTCACATAAGGCACTGCCCTCCTTCTTTCCTTTCCACCTGGTCCTTCCTGAACAGAGTGTAGCCTGGCATGACCATGTCCCAGTCATGGCTTCCGTAGCACCATTACTTGGTAATGGCCACAATATCCAGGTTGGCCACTGCCATGATGACCTCTAGGTCTGGAATCGTATTTTCTAGACTTCTAGCATTTCTGCTCTGCTTGTTGCCCCTCTTTTTTCCTTTTTGACCTCCCTCCTTACCCATCTGTTTTTAATGCTCCCATTCATTTCCCCTTGATCTCTTCTACCCTGCTTCCACTTGTACCAATATCCAGGACAAAGCTCAGAACACAGCTTGCACCCCTATGCAGGGTATACCCCATAGCACAGCTTGTGCCAAGATTCAGGGCAGGGACCCACAATACAGTACCAATATCCAGGGCAGGGTCCCACAACACAGTACCAATATCCAGGGCAGGGTCCCACAACACAGTACAAATATCCAGGGCAGAGTCCCACAACACAGTACCAATATCCAGGGCAGGGTCCCACAACACAGTATCAATATACAGGGCAGGGTCCCACAACACAGTACCAATATCCAGGGCAGGGTCCCACAACTCAGTACCAATATCCAGGGCAGGGTCCCACAACACAGTACCAATATCCAGGGCAGACCCCACAAGACAGCTTGTTGCAATATCCAGGGCAGGGTCCCACAACACAGTACCAATATCCAGGGCAGGGTCCCACAATACAGTACCAATATCCAGGGCAGGGTCCCACAATACAGTACCAATATCCAGGGTAGGGCCCACAACACAGTATCAATATCCAGAGCAGACTCCACAAGACAGCTTCTTTCAATATCCAGGGCAGACCTCAGAACACAGCTTATACTTAGGGTAAAGGTCCATGCACAACCTGATACTACTGTCCTGGGCAGACCCCACAGAACAGCTGGTACCATTATCTGGGGAAGGGCCCACAAGACAGCTTGTACCAATATCCAAGGCAGGGCCCACAACACAGCTTGTACCAATATCCAAGGCAGGATCCACAACACAACGTGTACCAATATCCAAGGCAGGGCCCACAACACAGCTTGTACCAATATCCAAGGCAGAGTCCACAACACAGCTTGTACCAATATCCAAGGCAAGGCCCACAACACTGCTTGTACCAATAGCCAAGTCAGGGCCCACAACAGAGCTTGTACCAATATCCAAGGCAGGGTCCACAACGCAGCTTGTACCATATCCAAGGCAGGGTCCACAACACAGCTTGTACCAATATCCAGGGCAGACCCCACATCACTGCTTGTACCAATATCCAGGGCATGAGGCCTACAACACAGCTTGTACCAATATCCAAGGCAGGGCCCACAACAGAGCTTGTGCCAATATCCAAGGCAGGGTCCACAACACAGCTTGTACCAATATCTGAGGCAGGGCCCACAACACAGCTTGTACTAATATCCAAGGCAGGTCCCACAACAGAGCTTGCACCAATATTCAGGGTAGACCCCACAACACAGCTTGTACCAATATCCAGGGCAGGGCCCACAACACAGCTTGTACCAATAACCAAGTCAGGGCCCACACCAGAGCTTGTACCAATATCCAAGGCAGGGTCTACAGCACAGCTTGTATCAATATCCAAGGCTGGGCCCACAACACAGCTTGTGCCAATATCCAAGGCAAGGCCCACAACACAGCTTGTAGCAATATCCAGGGCAGACCCCACAACACAGCTTGCACCAATATCCAGGGCATGAGGCCTACAACACAGCTTGTACCAATATCCAAGTCAGGGCCCACAACAGAGCTTGTACCAATATCCAAGGCAGGGTCCACAACACAGCTTACACCAATATCCAAGGCAGGGCCCAAAACACAGCTTGTACCAATATCCAATGCAGGGCCCACAACACAGCTTGTACTAATATCAAGGGCAGGGTCCACAACACAGCTTGTACCAATAACCAAGTCAGGGCCCAAAGCACAGCTTGTATCAATATCCAAGGTAGGGCCCACAACAGAGCTTGTACCAATATCCAAGGCAGGGTCCACAACACAGCTTGTACCAATATCTGAGGCAGGGCCCACAACACAGCTTGTACTAATATGCAAGGCAGGGCCCACAACAGAGCTTGCACCAATATTCAGGGTAGACCCCACAACACAGCTTGTACCAATATCCAGGGCAGGGCCCACAACACAGCTTGTACCAATATTCAGTCCAGATGCCACAGCACAGCTTGTACCATTATCCAGAGCAGTTCCTACAGCACAGCTGGTACCAATATCCAAAGCAGGGCCCAAAACACAGTTTGTACCAATATCCAGAGCAGGGCCCACAACACAGCTTGTACCAATATTCAAGGCAGATGCCACAGCACAATTTGTACCAATATCCAGAGCAGGGCCCACAACATAGCTTGTACCAATATCCAGAGCAGGGCCCACAACACAGTTTGTACCAATATCCAGAGCAGAGCCCACAACACAGCTTGTACCAATATCCAGAGCAGAGCCCACAACACAGTTTGTACCAATATCCAGAGCAGGGCCCACAACACAGCTTGTAAAAATATCCAGAGCAGGGCCCACAACACAGCTTATACCAATATCCAGAGAAGAGCCCACAGCACAGTTTGTACCAATATCCAGAGCAGGGCCCACAACACAGCTTGTACCAATATCCAGAGCAGGGCCCACAACACAGTTTGTACCAATATCCAGAGCAGTCCCCGCAGCACAGCTGGTATCAATATCCAAAGCAGGGCCCAAAACACAGCTTGTACCAATACCCAGAGCAGGGCCCACAGCACAGCTTGTACCATTATCCAGAGCAGTCCCCACAGCACAGCTTGTGCCAGTATCCAGGGCAGGGCCCACAATACAACATGTACCAATATCCAAGGCAGACACCACAGAACAGCTTGTACCAACATCCAGAGCAGGGCCCACAAAACAGCTTGTACCAATATCCAGGGCAGGGCCCACAAAACAGCTTGCACCAATATCCAGAGCAGTCCCCACTACACATCTTGTACCAATATCCAGGGCAGGGCCCACAACACAGCTTGCACCAATATCCAGGGCAGGGCCCACAACACATCTTATACCAATATCCAGGGCAGGGCCCACAATACAGCTTGCACCAATATCCAGAGCAGTCCCCACAACACATCTTGTACCAGTATCAGGGGCAGACCCCTCAGCACATCTTGTACCAATATCCAGGGTGGAACCCACAACACATCTTGTGCCAAATATCAAGGGCAGACCCCACAAGACATCTTGCACCAATATCCAGGGCAGGACCCACAAGATATCTTGTACCAATATCCAGGGAAGACCCCACAACACATCTTGTACCAATATCCAGAGCAGTCTCCACAACTCATCTTATACCAATATCCAGAGCAGTCCCCACAACATAGCTTTTACCAATATCCAGGGCAGGGCCCACAATACAGCTTGCACCAATATCCAGAGCAGTCCCCACAACACATCTTGTACCAGTATCAGGGGCAGACCCCTCAGCACATCTTGTACCAATATCCAAGGTGGAACCCACAACACATCTTGTGCCAAATATCCAGGGCAGACCCCACAATACATCTTGCACCAATATCCAGGGCAGGACCCACAAGATATCTTGTACCAATATCCAGGGAAGACCCCACAACACATCTTGTACCAATATCCAGGGCAGGGCCCACAACTCATCTTGCATCAATATCGAGGGCAGATCCCACAACACAGCTTGTACCAATATCAAGAGAAGGGTCCACAATACAATCCAGTAATGTAGCAGTGTCAAGAGCAGAGACAAAAGCAGAGCTTGGAATTACCATTTAGGGGAGTCCATACCATAACATGATACCAAAGTCTAGGACAGAACTGGGTCTATAACACCACCTCATAAGGTTCAAGGTAGAGGTCAATTAAGAACAGATTGATACTACTGTTCAGGGCAGGGCCCACAGCAATCTGGTGCCAATATCCAGGGCAGGGCCCACAACACAGTTTGTACCAATAACCAGAGAAGTCCCCACAATACATATCGTACCAATATCCAGAGCAGGGCCCACAACACAGCTTGTACCAATATCCAGGGCAGGGCCCACAACACAGCTTGTACCAATATCCAGGGAAGACCCCACAACACATCTTGTACCAATATCCAGGGCAGGGCCCACAACACAGCTTGTACCAATATCCAGGGAAGACCCCACAACACATCTTGTACCAATATCCAGGGCAGGGCCCACAACACAGCTTGTACCAATATCCAGGGAAGACCCCACAACACATCTTGTACCAATATCCAGGGCAGGGCCCACAACAGAGCTTGCATCAATATCGAGGGCAGATCCCACAACACAGCTTGTACCAATATCCAGGGCAGGGTCCGCAATACAGTCCAGTAATGCAGCAGTGTCAAGAGCAGAGACAAAAGCAGAGCTTGGAATTACCATTTAGGGGAGTCCACACCATAACACGATACCAATGTCTAGGACAGAACAGGGTCTATAACACCACCTCATAAGGTTCAAGGCAGAGGTCAATTAAGAACAGATTGATACTACTGTCCAGGGCAGGGCCCACAACAATCTGGTGCCAATATCCAGGGCAGGGCCCACAACAATCTGGTGCTAATATCTATGGCAGACCCCACAACAATCTGTTGCCAGTATCCCATTTTTTATGTTGGCTTGCGCACTCATGCGCAAGCATCATCTTGTGGTAGTAGCACTTTCAAAGGTGTGTCAGTGTTGTGGCGAATCCAAGGGATGCTTTAGTCTGTGTGTCCCTCAGCCGCCAACCAGTGAGCATGCTGCCGATGACAGCAGTTTCAGAGAGTGCCACCAACTTAAAACAAATCCGCTGCTTCAATGAGAGACAGGCTTGTCATTGCAGGGGCAGATCTGACACGCCTCCATTACATGCTATTCCTGGTGAAACATTTTAATAAACATGGCAGCGGCTCTCGCCGTCCACCTCTCACAATCCCTAGAAAGCTGACTTCGGGGGTGCCCAATTTTCTGTCAGCATGCGCCCTCCCGAGTTCAATTTGTTTGCCGACGGGGGTGCCCAATCCCTGTCGGCATAACGTCCCCCCAGTTTCATTTGTCTGCTGATGGAGGGGTGTCAGTCCCCCTTGGCATCATGCATCCCCAACACAGACATGCTTTCTTTGCTGATGGGGTGTACTATCCCTGTCTGTTCCAGTCCGCCCCCCCCAAAAAAATAGGTGGCACACTGGGAGCCCACCCCAGTGTGCCCAAATGTAGCTGCGTAACCTGTAAAAAAAAAAAACAACCTCCTCCAAAGTTTTTTTTTCCTTTTACCTGTAAACAAGAAAACAGTCCCTCATTGTCTGCGGCATCCCGTTCCCCCAATCCACACCCACCCTCTGCTCACCCCACCTCTCCACACTCCCCTCACCCCATACTTACCTCCAGAGGTTGGCGCCACTATCTTCGGTTGAGCGGGAACATGTGTGCACTCTTCAAAGCTGACAGCGAACTGAAGAAATGCATGTAAGCTGTATAATGGCATCAATGGGGGGAGAGGGTTCAACTTAGGTGGATATCTTGGCCATTTTTTTGACTTTTGGCTCCAAATTTTCAACAAGGTGTTCTTGGGACCCCACCTCATGAAATCAGTCACTATCATTTCATTTTTCAGTCCTGAAAGGTGATTTCGCAGTCACTGCATGGAATTACCTTTTGGGACTGATTAACAAAATGACAGTGCCACTGTTCATGAGGAGGGCTCCCAAAAAGCCTATGTTGCAAATTTTGTGAAAAAATTCCAAAAAATGACTGTCACGAGGTTGCATTGCGCAGTTTCCACACACGCTTGTAACTTCGAGAATTTTTAATATTTTCAATCCAGATTTTCAACATTGCCAGTTTTTCACACCTCCTCATGAACAGTACAGCTGTAATTTTTCACATCCTGCCCGAAATGCATTTCAGCACATCTGACACACAATGGCACGGTCGTTGTGGGAAATCAACGTTCGTAACGGAGAAAGAAAATTACAGTGACACTGTTCATGAACGGAGGTCTCAAAATGCCCATGTTGAAAATTTGGTTAAAAAATTCCAAAAAATGACTGCATTACAGGCGTGTATTGTGCAGTATCTATGCACGCTCATAAATCTGCAAATTTTTCATATTTTCTCTCCAGATTTTCAACATTACCATTTTTTACACCTCCTCATGAACAGTACAGCTGTCCTTTTTCCCATCCTACCCGAAATGTATTTCCGTACCTGTGGCTCCCAATGGTGCAGTTGCTGTGCAAAATCACCTTTCAGGATTGAGTAATGAAATGATAGTGCCACTGTTCATGAGGCAGGGTCCCAAAATGCCAATGTTGAAAATCTGGAGTGAAAATACCAACAAAAACCCAGGGCATTAAGGTTTCCAACCATACACCCATCCTGTAGAGATTGACAGGTATCGGGGACGTAACTTGGGTTAGTCGGCCACAATGTTCGCAGAATTCTACCCTCTCCCCCACCCTGCAGCCACTGACAGGCATTGAGGTGTGTCTTGGGTTCCGTCACCCTAACGTTCACCCCATTCTCCTATATTGCACCCATCTCAGCTTATTTCCTTGTGGAATCGGGTGAGCATAAGGACCGAAGACCCCAATGCTCACCCCGACATCTGTCGTTCTCTGCAGGTTGGGGTGGGGTGGAATGGCATAAACATTATGGCCAACCCAAAGCCGCACTCCCAATTCCTTTCAGTCTCTGTGGGGGGGGGAGGATTTGGCATTACTTGAATACTTCACTGCCGTTCCTATTTTGCATTTCTAACTCCTGCACCACCAATGCTAATGCCAGCAAGCCAACATTTGGCATTGACAAATGCTTGTTTTCTTTTGCCACATTACCTCTCCCCTCTCCATACCTTTTCTTTTTTTTTTTTTTTATTTCCACTACTGACTGGATAATTTGATAGATGCTCAATTCTTCTATTAGTTTTTTCATCTCTCAATTATTTTTTAACCACCTGAGATACCAGGTGCCCGTCTACTCCAGTGTCTCCTGCTCAGTGTACCTTTGTACCTTTCTAGAACCACTTGCACCCTCTACCGCACAAAACTCTGCTGACCTGGATAATCCTCTAAAATTCTTTCTTCCCTGGTCACTTTTTGCAAGTATAAAACTAAATTGAATACATACTTGATCCATGAGATGGCCTCCATGACTAGCCTGCTACTGGCAAATGACTTTTGTGCCTCAATACTTGTGGATAAATAAAGCCTATGCTCCTTTTCCACCCCACACAAACCCTCTAACCCCCCACCCACCGTAGTCAGGTAAGAACTTACTCTTATGGGCTCTGCCATCTTTGTATTACTGTCAAACGATAAGCATCATTTGCTTGACTTATTTGTACAATCCCTTACTATCCAGGCTCCCTGCTGGCTCCCTCCTATCCATCCTCTCCTTTCCTTCTACTCCTTGCTGAAGATGTAGAAAGCAACCCAGATCCTATAAACACCCATATCAACCACACTGACATCACCTGGGCAAGACCAATTGGCCTCAGAGTTACCCACCTGAATGTCTGTAGCCTCCCATCAAAGTTCTCTTGAGCTTGAGGCTTGGGTATCCCTGTACAAGCCACAGGTGTTAGGTCTCGCCGTGACCTGGTTGAAACCATTCCACTTTTGATGCCTCATATCAACTACATGGTTACTTCCTCCTATGCCTGAACAGACCAGGAAGAAAGAGGGGTGGAGGCATGGCACTGCATGTGAACCACCACATCATTGCCACCACCATCAGTTGCTCAACCCCCATCTCCCGAGTGAGTGACTCCTCACTGAGATAACCCTAGGTGTATCTAAAAAACTCCATCTAGGTTGCTGTTATAACCCCCCTTCAGGAGGCATCCTGGGCCTTTCCAGTTTCCTAGATGGTTTAGGGTGCATCGCACTCTCAAGAGATACCATTGGACTTCAACCTTAACTGGTTAGGTGCTCCTGAACCAGACTATACAAACATACTGAAAGCACACAATCTGGAGCAAGTCATTTCCTCCCCTACCAGACAATACCTGCTCGCTAAACCACTCCCTCCTTGATTGGATTGCCACAAATTGGGTAGACTTGGTCCTCCAGGTGAGCACAATGTCTGATTATTTGTGACCATACCCAACTTACATCATTCTGGCCACCAAATCTAATTGCCCTCCCCACAAACTACTGTCTTTCAGAAAGTTTAACTGACAGCATCATGACTATCCTCAGAGATATTAAGGCAATAGTTTGGTCTGACCTCAACCTACACAACAACAACTATAGCCACAGTTACTTTATGCCCTTCAAAAACTACAGGAATACATTTCCATCTGTCAACCAGAAAGGTTAGAGGGGGCTGCACCCACTGGCCATCCAGGGAACTTCTGGCACTAATGAAAGACAGGGATAGCAAATGGAAAGCATACAAGGTATCCCCCAACTCTGGAACTCCTATAGACAACTGCGCAATACCTGTAAACAGACTGCCAAATTGCTCAAGTGCAAATATTGCCTTAACCAACAAAGTAACAACCCTGGCAATCCTCAGTTTCTGGGCCTCCATTGGGTCTCTTCTAAACCCCAAGACCAACAGACAAATAACTCCGCTCACATCCACCTCGGGCCCTATTTCTGATCCTGCTGAAATTTCAGACACTTTTAAACACAAAGTTCACCAACCTTTCCTCCTATCTCAGAAAACTCCCCCTCAGCCTCCCCCAGGCCTGAACAACCAACCTAACTGATCCCCCTACTCCTCTAACACAACGCTGCCCCACCTTTCCACTTCAGAGCCATTTGTCAGAGTGTCACCACCAAATTCCTGAAGACTCTTCTGGCCAAAGGAAGCCCTGGCTGTAATGGATTATACCTTGCATTTCTAAAACTTATCTCCCCAGCCATTGTTAAACCCTTTACTTTCATATTCAACTTCACTCTTTCTATATCCACTGTGCCTGACTCTTGGAAACATTCACATGTGATACCAATTTTTAAAGTTGGTGATCCCCTCTCCCCTGAAAACTAGATCCATCTCCCTCCTCCCTCATCTAAGTAAACTTCTGGAAAAAATCGTACACTACCAGTTATCTGAACACCTAGAAAAATATAACCTCCTATGTCCCCTCCAGCATGGATTCTGCAAGCTTCACAGTACCTCATCTGCTTTGGTCCTCTTCTCCGACCATGTTCTTAGAAACATGGACATGGGCAAGGCCACAGGTGCAGTATTCGTGGATCTAGTGAAGGCTTTCAACCTTGTTGACCATCACTTTCTCTACTCCACCCTACTTCACTTTTGCTGCTCCCCAGGAACTGTTGCTTGGTTCCATAGCTATCTCTCTAACAGGTCTCAGTCTGTCATAACAGGTAAAGTTTCCTCTACTGCCCTACCTGTACACTCTGGAGTCCCCCACGGTTCCATACTTGGACCCCTACTTTTTTCCATGTTTATTAATGCACTTTCTGTGGAAAGCCTCAACTGTAAGGCACTCCTCTATGCAGACGACCTAGTCCTCTACCATAGCAATAAATCACTTCAATCCATCTCCTCCACCCTCACACAAAATGGCTCTGTACATCAATAGTTCCTCTACAGAAAATTCCTGGTCAACAAAAAGAAGGCAAAATCTATGCTCTTTGGCTCCAAACCTTTCCTTGCCAAGGTCACCAAATCCAACTCCTCCCTTCTTGTACTCACCCCAGCAGCCCCCCCCCAAAAAAAATCCCATCTTTCAAATACTTAGGTGTTACCCTTGATCCCTCCCTTACTTTCTCTGAACATATTAACAACACTGTGCTGAGAATCCACCAACATTTAGGTGCTGCCTACTGACTCCCAACAACTTATGTCTGCAGATGCTCGCCTTGCTATCGCACAAGGTAACCTACCGCCCCTCCTTGACTAATGCTCCCCTGTCTACTCCCTCGTGTCCGCTACATTACACTCATGACTAAACACAACCTACAATTCAATCTGTCACTTTGTTCTTCAAGCCCTCTATTCCACCCATCACTGCACACTCTACCAGGCACTAGGGTGGCTCCCACTACAAGGTCGTTTGACTATGCCATGGGCTGTATTGTGGACAACTCGCTCATGCGCAACCACTTGTCCCCCCCACTCTTCCCTTCTAACAGGCAGGGTGGCTTCAAGGAGCCTTAGGGCATCCTCTGTCCCTCCACTGGAAGTTCCACACATCTCTACTGCCATGAGTAGTAAAGTTTTCTCTGTCTCTGCCCCCTCCCTATGGAACAGACTCCCATCATCCATCTGCTCATCATCCTCCCACCTGTCCTTCAAAAAAAATAAACTAAAAGATTGGCTCCTGACTGTAACCACTTGTAACTGCTTTCCACACAACACTAGGGCCCACTAACCACCCATGCTCTATGACGGACTGTTTACTGCTTGCCCTACCTCCCTACCCCTGCCTTCCTCACCTTCATTTCCTTATGTTCTAAGCTCCCTAGTATCTTGATGCACTGCTGCGCATTTGCTCTCCAGTCCTGCCTTGATCTCCTAATAGTCTATGAAGCTTGATTGTCTGAATCTGCACATTCTTCGTTTAGTACCTGATGTTAACTTGAAATACCACATTCAATCACTTGTAGCTACCGACTGTTACTTGTACCCTTATCCTTGTTGAAATCACGCGTAGCTACGGACTGCTACTTGTACCATTATCCTTGTTGAAATCACATGTAGCTACTGCTCCCTTTTTTGTACTTTTTGCTGTTGTTGTTTGTCTGCCAGCTATTACTGTACATATTGTGTCATTACCTCATGTTGAAGTATGTGTATTCTGTATTCCTGTGTGTACTGCTGTTGACTCATTATTTGCCACCTTGTGGCCTGGGTCGTGACTGAAAACAATCCTTCAGATCAGCTCACTTGCCCAGTTACCTAAGACATAAATAAAATAAGCAATAGCCTGGGTAGGGCCCACAACACAGTCCACTATTATACCAATGCTAAGAGCGGAGGCAAACATACAGTCTGGTATTTCTGGCCAGGGCAGAGTGCACACCACAGACTTATACTGCAGTCTAGGGAAGGGCATGACCTGCAACACAGCCTGATAAAGTCCAGGGTAAAGACCAAAGCACAGCAAAGATGCAGCCAGCAACATGCCCAGTACCCTTCCCAGGACAGAGTCAACAGTTCAGTCTGTGACGACATTTTAGTGCAAGTCCACAATATGGCCTCTACCAATGTCCAGAGAGGTTTCAGAAACTCTACACTAGCCAAGACAGTTGGATTTACATGGCTCAATGAAGGTGTTTCCCCCATCCCTATTCCCCACCCTCTGTGCTCCCTATTTCCCATCATCCAGCACATCAGTATTTAAAGATACATAACAGATTAAACAGAGTAAACAGAGGAGGCCATTATAAGTTATTCATAAACACAGACAGAAACACATTTTCTTTTTCTGTACTTTGTTTATTGTTGTATGTGACAAATTGTACTGCATGACAGAACGAATGTTTTGAAATGCCAAAATGTTCAGGAATATGTATGAAAAAACACAGACTTCCGGTTTGTAAAAAGCAACAGCTAATGGTAAAAAGTAATGGTATGAAGAGAAGCAATGTCCCTCAGTTCAGTGTGCAAACGTTGTACAAACACACAAACACTAAACTCTCTAAACTGCATTTCCTGATAAATTATTTAAATAGCGTATCTACACAACTTATGAGATTATCTGATACAAATACCAATGACAGACTCAACAATAATTTATAAAAAAAAAAAATACGTAATGGCATAACAAAATGATATAAAACTCATGGTACTGTTAGAAAACTTTTATTACAAAATGGATAGGAAAAATTCTGTAAGTGGATCGGCTGAAGCAACCTTTGATCTTTGACCCGTGATGATATCTATCACCCCAGTTCAAAACTGATAACCGAGATCAGCCAATTCCTATACATTTGGACCATTTTATAATCGCAATAATACCCTCCAGTGTATGGTATATTATGGGATATCGCCCCTTCTTTGGTGGCTGAAGGCGCTCTGCATTGTCCAGTGCCTCAGCTCACCCAAGGCGTGACAACATCTCATGCCATATCACAAGCAGTCGTGTATTAATGCTTAGGCAAGTTCTCTGTGACATTTCCATGTCGGGATACAATTTTCTTTCTGCAAAAAGAACAATATTTTTGACTATATACAGCATTTGTTTTTCTTCTACAGTAGCTTTAAGGTTCTTCAAAAACTCTTACCCAAGGTCCTCTGCTGTTTGTTCCAAAGGCTGTTTTGTGTTTTGATCAATCACACAAGAATGAGGTAATATTGGTAAATAGACATTTCTACTTTGTCCATTATTTTTTTTTTCATTATTTGGAAAACAGAGATTATAGGCTACCACCTACCAATACTGCCATGGGCAAGCACTGTTAGAAAGTTAAGTACTCAGCGGGCTTTGATCCAAGTGGAAGATAACTTGCATCTGCAGGTCTTGAGGCCCGCCCTGGCCTGCACCAGCAGACACCGAGTACAAACCAACGAGCTATACCCCGGTACCAGTTTCACCATGGTTGATGGGAGGGGGAAGGATGCTCCTTGCAAACATATTGGACACAAAGAAAAACCCCATCACATGATGATTCTAAACTAAACCTAGTTTCTCAATACAGAACACTGTTAATAAATAATCACGGTATTTACAATCTTACATCGTTACAAAGACTAGTAGCGAGAAACTTGTGGATAGTCAGACGCTCCATGTTGTTTTTCTTTCAGTAAGAGTCCTTCGGTCATGTTACATCCCAAACAGGTAAAAAAAATAAATAGTTTTTCTATCATTTTATCTACAGGCAAAAAGTTCACCATATAATGTAAATGGTGACAAAAACAGAGGAATGTTTAAGTTATTGCTATTGTAATTCTGTGCCTTTTTTGAAAATAACAAAAGAAATGCTTGTTTCACAGAGACCAGCACAAGTGCTAAAGGAAGGTAGTGCTTCTTGGGATTTCTACCCATATCCTAAACAAAACGGGGGTGAGGAAAACTACCAATACTTGGGAAATGTAGCTGGCCTCCATCCTATTATTGGTCTCCATGACAACGGGGCCTGGCTTTTGCTGGGATCTGGGCCTTCCCTCAAGTGAGGTAAGTTCCAGTGCGTCCAGCCACTCACACTTCCTCCTGTGGCTTTCAGAAGTAGTAGGACTTTGGCTTTGACTTTACAAACGCATGAACTAGCTAGCAAAAATTCTCTGTAATAAAAAACAGTTTTAAAATATTTCTGTACATCTAGAAAAAGTAACAGTTCCTCCAGGTTTTCTTCCAGGTGAATGAGTCACCTGCAAACCAAATGTGTGGCCAGGTGTCCCAACCTTCACAACAAGTCTATTATTCTCTCCAACCTCATAAAAAGTCACATTTTCCCCCTCATTTACTATGTCCTTTCTTAAGTAGTTCACAGCACATCGTAAGATGGGCTTTAAAGAAAAAGTGAACGGTTTTCTTTCCATGGGACCTCCAGCTCTGAAGAGGCAAGGAAGGCAAAAGGTAGAGGGAAGCTTGTTTTTGTTCAGGGCAGGAATCGGATGCACTTCCTTTCATAAATGGAAGTAACTCTCACTCAGCGCAGGCCGAGAGCAATGTGTGTCCTTATATCGGCCGGAGCAGCTTTCCAGTGCTGCTGCTTCTCAGTTCGGTCCACCCGATGAGTTGGCTTGATGCAGGTCATATACTTGGTTTCCACAAATATATATAAGTGTATAGTCAGAAGTAAAAAAGAAGGGAAACTGTGGTCCCAGTTTGTCTCAAGAGAGCGAGAGTTTCAATTGGTGCAATATAGGCATGTAGTCAGTAAATACCAGCCTTGAGATTATGGATCTGTAGAGAAAGAAAAGGAAACTTTAGTTAACCCGTCTAAACAGGTTCAGGATATTTTTGTAAACACTGCACAATGTTTTGCTGTCACCATGATGAGTTAGAATTTTTTAGTTTATTTCTGTCGTTTATCATGCACAAAAAAATAGTAAAGTAAAACATATTTTGCCAGCGTTAAGAAATTCACATATGAGGCCATATAGTGAAGCTGAGTCAGGAAGGTCATTCTGCTGTGAAGCCCAGCATGGCTACTGCCTTTCTTTAGGGGCTTTTACACTATTGGATCTGCACTGGTGTAGGAGCTTTACACTATTGGATCTGCACCAGTGCAGGGTTTTTTACACTATTGTATCTGCACCAGTGTAGGGACTTTTACACTATTGGATCTGCACCAGTGCAGGGCTTTTACACTATTGGATCTGCACCAGTGCAGGGGCTTTTACACTATTGGATCTGCACCAGTGTAGAGGCTTTTACACTATCGGATCTGCACCAATGTAGGGGCTTTTACACTATCGGATCTGCACTGGTGCAGGGGCCTTTAAACTATAAGATCTGCACTGGTGCCAGCAGTAAAAACGAGTTGCACCAGTGCAGATCTGACAGTGTAAAGAGCTGCCAGAGTATTGCATGCCGCTCCGATGTGGCAAAATGCATTCCCTGATTTGTTGGGAATGTGGAGCAGAGTGCACCAGTGTAGGCGTTTTTTGCCAGTGAGTAAAAACGCTGCTTCGTCTGCAACAGTGCCACTCCTATTCACTAACCCCTCCATCAAAAATGATCCCAAAACAGGGGAAAGCCACAGGAAATGCCGCACAGCTGCAGCAAGTAAAAGAGGGCGGGTGGTGCAAGTGGAGTGGAGCAAGCCAATTCAAGACAGCAATCCTCCAGGTAAGTATAATGTAAAAGCAGCTTTTGTGACTCTGGACAAGTGGCTTCAGCCTTCCGCATCCCCTCCAGCTGTAACATTTGGTTGCAGTTTTGGGGTGGGGGGGGTTCTATAGTAAATGATTCATCTTAGTTGAGTTGCCATGGGTGAGATTCAAGTACATTTGAACAATACTGATAACAAGAGAGTAAGCATGTATGACTGTGCTTTATTTTACTCAGTATTAACTGTGATGGCTGCCCATTACTTGGTAATTGCACTGCCATTTCATTCCGACACCAGATCAGTTGCAATTACAGGTATAAATACAAGTACATGGGGTTCTATAGAACTGTACGTTGATTTAGTGCAACAACAGAGTCTTCACTGTGTAAATATACATTAATAATGGTAGCCCCTTCATCCACTATATTAGTGATTTTTTTAAAATATTTTTTTCAAGCTACCCCACACTTATTTCAGCAACTCTGTTGGACTCCCGCACGGACACCACTGGTGAACCCCATGGGGCCTTCTTCAGAGGACATCCCTGTGACTTTGCCACCACAACAGTGTGCCTTCCACTCTCCAGGATGAAGATCCAGTACAGGGGCTGGCACTGCTGGAGGTCATGTCTGGCAGGTCATTGTTGCGTGGGGGAGGAGGGGTTTCATCCTGCTAAGACCTATGCCACTCTCCAACTTCCCATGTCATGGGACTATCATTTCTCAATTGGTTTTCATAGGGGAAATGCTGGAGTCAGGTGGTCACCCATAATATCATGGCTGCACCCCACTTCCCCTTAAAAGAGCTACTGTAACAGAGGGGTGAGCAGTCCCTTCCCTCTGCTGTGCTCCCTGAACTCCCCTGGCCCTGGAAATGATAGCTGGGCTGGAGGCAGGAACCCGTGGGCTCAAACATGGCAGCGTGAAACATCAGTATGATTTTCTGGTTTAATTCAGTGGGGTATCACACATGGAAGGCGATCCTTACCTTTACACTCATATTTGAGATCGGAGAAGTAAACCATTTCTTGTGAGAAGACAAATAGGCCCAGCCGACCGCCAGCATAGGTCTTGTCATAGATGGCTCCAGAATCGGCCATTATTTTCTTGCCCTCGTACATTACAACTCTGTAAAGGAAATCAGAAAACCATTAGTCTCTGGACACGAATGCCCTATTCGACACAGATTTCCAAACTCTGAAAATCTACAAAAGACAGCAAGTGATGACATGTCTTATGTAGGTGAAAGGTGAGGGACTAAGAACACCCCCAATCTTGATTTATCCACAGTGCAGAACCAGTACAGATGGGTGCTGGGAAGGCTTCCTCACATAGCCCCACCTGTGTACCTCAGTAACAAACTTCCAATCGTTCCCCATGCCAGTTCACACTCCATTCCCCTTTAGGATGGGTGCAGACAATAATATTGACCTGTGTGCATCAGTTTTGGAATGTGGACCACATCCACAGCAAGTATCTAGTCCCAAAACCCACTTCCTGTTTCTTTTTGTCCATTTCTAAAATTTTGAACTGAAAAGCTCTTGTTTCGATCCCAAGTACCCCCCAGCAAAAATGGTTCAGGAATCATATTTTCAAAATAATTTTTCCAATTTTGTGCCAGGGACATAAATTTAAGAAAACTTATCTTTCAGAAAAGTCAGTTCCTTTTGACTTTTTTTAACCGATTACCTCCAACAGCTCTGTATGAAGTCCGAACTATCCATTGCTTAATACATAATTAATTAATGCTTAATTACATAATGTCCACCCAGATGAAAATGAGTTAACTAATAGTCCCACAGGGCTAGCAGCTCTGTTTTAATGTCTTAACCCTGACACTCAAGTATCAAGACAAGCCTCCAGAATGGTTTCAGAGAACGAGGGATAGATATCTGGTTTGCTCCGAGTAATACAGTATCTGCAGGACAACAGCTTTTCTTATTCCGGTCAGTCTGATTAATTAAAATGGTTAGGGTGCTTGCCATTAGAACAGAAAAGGTTCCAGTAAAACAACCTTGAATGTGTCTAACTCTTAAAATTTTGTAGCAGAAAGAATCACCTCATTAAAACAATTTGAGTGGCTCATAATGGAATAGAAGAGTTAGTGTGTCATTTACATGCGGATTTATGAAAATGATCAGATTAATGTTCAATGGATCTAAAACAAATAACTTTTAGAACCTTTAGGGGCACCACTGAGACTATCCTCCCATCTCTGTGCAGCAGCTGTTATTTTGCAAGCACTTTAAAACTGAACAATGTTATCTTTAAACTTTGGGTTGTAATTATGTCTTTTAATAAAAAACTAAGTTGAATTCCAATTAGTTGCATAGAATTTAGGGATTGGCTTAACTGGTTAAGGAAAAACATTCCCTTTACTTTATTTTTATTTATTTAGTTTTTGTTTACTGGGTAAGGTGTCGTAGCCACAAAATATGACTATTTTCAGACACGACCCGGGAGGTTACAATACAAAATTGGCAGAAAAAACAACAGGTATAGTTCAGAGGTAATCAACCATACAAGGAAAAACCTACGTGATGTTCTGTGACATAAAGAGTATTACTAGTATGACCAAGGCAATGGCAGAAACATAAACAATAGTACAAAACATAATAAGCATACAAGCATACAGCTTGATTGGGTCTACAAATTTTGAGCCAAAAGTAACCTCTACCTGAAAAATAGTTTAAGCCAGTTTAATATGCAAATCTATCATTAACATGTGATTTGCACATTATCAGAAAGTAACAACTTTTAGCGTTCTAGTTAGAAACAGTTCTACATAGCCGGCCCGTCGGCACAGCGGTTGGATTTCCGCTTGCGACGCCGGCAACCTGTGTTCGAGAATGGACCAGTACGTTGGAGAGGCTGGCGAGAGATGGATCGAGCGTCCGTTGGACTGCTCTCCTTCTCCGGGGGGAGGGCTGGGGCAGCATCCGGGGCGATGGGGACTCTTAGCGGAGGCCAGGAATACCCACGCTGCCGCACTCAAAGAGTATAGAAGGCGGGGCGGACGTCAGGCGTCATTGCACGACCCCGCCTTCCCCGGAAGAGAGGAAAATGGACGGTTGCTGGCCGCCCTCCATGAAGCCCGCCGGCGATTAGCCCCCCAGGCCAGTCCTCCGACTGATTACGGTCTCTGCGGGATGTCTCGCCCTCTCTGTCCCGTAGCCCCGCCGTGGGGGGTAAGCCACGGGGTATCAGAGGACCCGAGACCGATTTGGGGGGTGGAAGCCGTCGGCCCGTGACCGGGCTGAAGCATCGGGTGGCCAGCAGCTAGGAAGGCGGTAAAAGGCAAATATAAAAAAAAAAAAAAAAAAAAAAAAAAAAGAAACAGTTCTACATGTCTGTATCTGCAATTCCAGAATTTCATGTGGTTTTGGGAGTATCAGCGACCACAGTGGCTCATGGCAGCTGTTACAGGGATTCATTCTTCTACTATACACACAGCACACACCTCCAGTGCTGCTCAAATGATATATGGCCCTCTCCTGCTTTCCACTGTTTGAGCACCTCTCACGTAAAGCAGTGGACAAGGAAGCAGCATACTGGAGAAACTCTGAGATAATTGACCCGCACATTTGCTCGGCTCTGGTCCCTGAGCCAGAGAGCCCACAACCTGTGTGTTGATGGTACATGTAGCTCCATGTAGGACCACCTCTATACAGTATCACCAGGCGATGTAGTGAACTCAGACTGAATGAGCACAGACATCATCCAGGGGAACCTATATGGAAGATCAAGCACAAGGTGTGGAGGGGGGATCCCTGGATACGGGTATGCCCTGGGGCCCTTATTAACAATTTGGGGTGACTGTGGATAAGTAGGAGAAGGTGGTGAGGCTGTTTCAGGGTGTGTGACCTTACAAGGGCACCATTGTTGGTGATGGGCAGGTAGCCAGGGCAGCCCAGGAGTTTTGTTCAACCCGGGTGCTGTTGTGCAGTGCCAGATCTGCCCAGAACAAGACTGCTGTGATTTCAGATCTTGTTGGTTCAACAGATCTGGCTTGCATCACTGAGTCCTGGCTGGATGATAATGTGGGACCAATACTTGAGGCCACAATTCCATCCGGGTATATGGTGATACATCACCCGAGGTTGGACCGGGGGTTGCGGTCTGTTTTAAGACTGAATTGGCACTCACTAGTGTTCCAGTTGAGGAGACCATCTCTTTTGAATGTGCTGTTGTGGCAGGTGTAGGCTATCGAATTGCTCTCATCTACCATCCACCAGGAGATGGGAAGCAATTCCTTAAGGAAATAGCGGACTGCATTGTCGACATGGCTTTTGAGTCTCTCAGGCTGATGGTCCTGGGTGATTATAATGCCTGGATCGACGACGAACTCTCGCATTTTGGACAACACTTCCTCCAGTTAATGGATTCACTGGGCCTAACACAGGTGGTTACCACTGCCACACATAAAGGTAGCCACTCTCTTGATTTGGTCTTCCTCCTGGGGATCGAGGCTTCTGACGTGGGGATGGAACCAGTTGGCTGGTCCAATCACTACACTGTGAGACTCAATTTTGGCACTCCACTTTGTAGGCCGACCCCTGTGGAGATGGTGAAGTACTGCCGTTTGTGGAATATTTCTTCCAATTGCCTTGCTGCGGTCCTTGACCTATCAAAATTCCCTGTGCATTGCAGTTATCCAGAGGCATTGGTTGTGGCCTATAATAATGCCATCACCTCTGCCCTGGATTCTATTACTCCAGTTCATGTGTGTCCTCTCTTCCTTCGACCTAGGGCTCCATGGTTTGATGGGGCCTTGAGGGAGTTGCGGCTACTTGAACGCAGGTTAGAACATTGTTAGCGGAAATCTGGCCTGTATGCCGACCATCTTAGACTGTTAGAACATTATCAATTCTATCAGTCAGAAATTTCTCATAAGAAGGCAGAGTTCCTGTCCGGGGAAATTTCTGCCGCTCAGAACCAGCCAGCTCAGCTGTTCAGAACTGTGGACAGATTGTGCAACCCAACCTGTCTACAGCTCCATAGAACATTTTCATAATTACAGTGTGATGAGCTTGCTCGGTTCTTTGCTGATAAGGTGGCTGATATTAGGTCAAAGATCCATTTGACACATTGTATGCGGGTTGCTATTGGTCAGGAGTTGGTCACCACCCCTTCATTTTCCTGGAGTACCTTCGACCGCCTGGAAATCGTGGATGTTATGCGGATTGTCCAAGGGTTGTGCCCTGCCTGCTGTAGTTTAGATCCAGGTCATACCTCCTTAATTTTGGGGTGTGGGGAGTATATTCTCCTGGTTCTAGCACAGATAGTCTGGTGCTCACTTGACTTGGGTGAATATCCATGTTCCTTGAAAGAGGCAGTGGTGACACCCTTGTTGAAGAAAGCTTCTTTGGACCCAGACTGTCTTGCCAACTACAGACCTATCACAAACCTCCCCTTTGTGGGGAAGGTGATCAAAGAATAGTGGCGGCCCAGCTGGAGAACCACTTGACCATCCATAGCATCTACAAACCTCTCCAATCAGGTTTTTGAAAGAGGCATAGTACCGAGACTGCGCTGGTTCGAGTGCTCAATGATCTCCTGATGGTGAGAGAACAGAGAAAACGGTCCATTTTGGTACTATTAGATCTGTCATCAGCATTTGACACCGCTGACCATGGGGTTCTACTTGAGCACCTGAGATGTATTTGTGGGCTTTCTGGGACTGTTCTCAGATGGTTCACTTCATACCTCACCGGAAGAAATCAGAGGGTGGTTTCAGGGTTTTTTCCCTCTGATCCCATCTCTCTGTTTTGTGGGGTTCCTCAGGGCTCTATATTGTCTCCAATGTTGTTTGCGGTGTACATGCTTCCCCTTGGAGACATTGTGAGATGGTATGGGCTGAGGTTTCATTGTTATGCCGATGATACCCAGCTATACCTGTCCTTTGCACCTGACCAGAAAGGAGCCATCTCGGTATTTAACAGCTGCCTCAATGAAATCCAGGATTGGATGAGGTCCAGTTGGCTGAAGTTGAACTCTGGGAAGACAGAGGTGTTGGTTTTGATTTGGATCGCCGGATAGACTCCAAGGCGCTCCCCCATCTGGACTGTTTTTTGGGGATGTCAAGCTACAGGTCTCTGAACGGGTGCGAGACCTGGGGGTGATATTAGATGCGGGGTTGACTCTTCATTCCCAGGTGTCAGCGGTGGTTAAGTCATCTTTCTACCATCTAAGAAACATCACCAGGATCAAGCACCTTGTTCCGTCCGGTGATCTGCCAACTTTAATCCATGCCTTTGTGATCTCACGCCTAAACTATTGCAACTCGCTTTACTTTGGGCTTCCAGGGGTTGATATCCGCTGCTTGCAGCTGGTGCAGAATTCTGCAGCATGGGTGTCGGTGGGTACTCCTAGATCTTCTCACATTACGCCGGTGCTGCGGGATCTGCACTGGCTTCCAGTTCAGTGGCGGATCACCTTCAAAGTCAGATTACTGACTTTTAAAGCCCTGCATTATCTGGGCCCTGATTACATGAAAGAACTCCTGATTCCTTACCACCCTGTGAGATCGCTCCGCTCTGCCGACAAGGGGTTGCTAGAGATTCCAAGGGTGACTTTAAAATCTGCTGGGGCCTGTGCTTTTATGTTTGTGGCCCCTTCCCTTTGGAATTCTCTACCCCGTCGGATTAGGGAGTGCACGACTGTGGGAGTTTTAAACAGGCTTTGAAATCTTTCCTTTGGGAAAAAGCCTATGGTTGTATTGTTTTCTGATTTGATTCTGTTTGGTTTTATGATGCTGATTTTTGTATTTTTATCTAATTGTACTGTGCCTTGAAACTTGAAAGGCGCACAACAAATAAAGTATATTATTATTATTATAAGTTTGAGGTAATTATCTATAGAGATAAATGTCTGTTTACTCATGTTCATAATACCAGTGGAATTGTCTAATGTAAATTTAGCAAAATTTATTAAAAGAATTCTAGGACAAAAAAAAAAAAAAATAAAGAATCACGACTGATTAAAAATGAAGTCATGATTTATAATAACTAGAAACATTCCCGCACCCCTGATAGCCTTGGTCATGCTTGGGCACTGCTTTGACATGTATGGCAGTTGCAAAATGTTGTATTGGGGGATTTTCTAATGCATAACAGAACTGTTTTTAGTAAGAACCCACAGATTCTAAAAGGTTCTTGTTTTCAACCTTCTTTTCAAACCTAGTAATCTGCATAGATAAGGGAATTACTTGTATGCTAATTATATGCTAATTATTTACTTGCATTTTGAATCATTAGAACCATGTTTGAAAGGCTTTGCCTGTGGTTTAAAGGAGTGGAGCAACCAGCCACACCCTCTGCCTGACCTATTTAACACAGACCTTAATCCAGCTTCCTTCAGAAGCATTTTGTCTTTGCCCCACCATCCTCCCCTCCTCTTCCAGTGGCTCACCTCTCTCCTTTGGGTTCCTTCCTAAGGTATCTTTAGCCAAGGGAATCCTTCCTGCAGTACCTGTAGAGGTGGAACCCTTCCCCCAAGGGTTCCTTGCCTTCGGTATCCCTACAGGGTAGTGTTCCCCATGGAATAGAGAAGTGAATGGCCACAAAGATTTATCAACACATTGCACAAGCATAACACCACACTAAGTTGTGTAAGACCATTGAATTAAAGGGAAGGTTTTATTTTTTCTAAGTTTTAGAATCAGCCAGGCTCTTACACCCATGCCCTCTCCACACTGCCTCCATTATTTTATCATTTGTTGTCATACTTTATTGTATAGCTTACAACTTACTGTACTTTGTCATTTGAATTTTATACCACTATGGTTCTGTGCAAATATCTTCCAGTTTGTTGCCACACACTCCCTTTCCTGTCATCCTGGCTACCTAATAACCGATGTACACGTACAGTACACTTTTTACATTGTTTTTTTTTTCTTTCTCTGAAATTGTTTACTGTACTTCAGTTTGATTGTTTTTGTACATGCTCCTGTTGTAGTCACTTTGTTATTGCCGTTTCACTATCCACTATATCCCCTCCCCTGGGCTGAACCTGGAAATTAGCCCTTCCTCAGTATGCCTGTCCCAGTCTCCACATTTTGTTTTAGGACAGGTTATAACCATCCTTGGCCCTAAGTAATTCAGACCAGCTTTTTTTTTTTTTTTTACTGTGTCACAGGGAGGCCAAAGGTTAACGAGGTCCCATGCATCTGATACTCACCTAATGAAACCAGTCTTTGGTCGGTGGATAAGTTGCCACCTGTAGGCAGTAAAATCTTTCCAGCCAGTGTGACGAGGGTCATGCCACAGGGTACGGACCTGAGAAAATACAAAAATAAACCAATATAGTCAGAATTTTCATCATGCTGCCCATTCTTTTCTAACATCAAGTAACAAAATCGGGAAAGAAATGTATTTATACATTTTTTTTTATTTGGGGGGATAGTAGAGCAAAGCTTTGCTTGTACCCTAAAACTACGATTCAGCAACAAGGTTTGTGAAGACACTGTATTAGCTACATTTGCAGTACAGACTAAATGTTACTGACTGGAACCCACGTGTGTTTAGAGCTATAGCAAGCCACCACTGTCAGTTATAATTTATGAAGTATAAAAAAACATTCAAATTCTGGTGGAACTACATTACTATCACAGAGGTTGGAAAACAACAAGGATTTAACTTCCATCCCTGGGGTGAACTCTACTGAAAATGTTGTGCTCGCGTCTGCAAGCATGTCCGTCAGTTGCATATGAGCAGCCTTGCTACTATTTTCAAAAGATGCGTCCATTTCTGACAAAGTCACAATTTGTCGTAAATGATAGAAGCATGGATTGTGTTCTTGCTGCAGTTGCATTTTTTGGTTTTAAACAAAATTTGGACACATTTCTGCTTTGAAAATAATGGCAGACAGATCATGGATAGCTCCTTTAAAAAATCTCACCTGTATCTTGTAAAATTCATCAGGTATAAACCAAATTGAGGTCTGGTTTCTTACCTGTCCTGCAGTGTGTCCCGTGTGCCAGAGGGCATTCCGGAGATGCTCGCCGGGTCCAGTGGTGGAGTTCACGACTTTAATGGAAAGGCCGGAGTATCCCTGGGCTCTGGTAGGTGTTACATCCCAGTATGTCTGTGTGATCTGTTTCCACATAACTACATAGAAACGGCTGCTGGACTGATAGCCAAACACAAAGCCGGCATAATCATCATCTCGTTCGGTGTTGATGAAAAATGTACCACTGAAGTCCACAGCGCCGAACTCGTCAAACCCAACAGCAATGCTGGAATCAGAACACAATACACATACTTAATGCTCATGTCCTTTTCAGCATATATTTACCCATCACATCCAGATCGAGGAACTACTAGAGTGGGGCAGAATTTTGCTGTCCAGTTCTACAGAATTCTGTTAGAAGCAATATTCCAAAATTAGGAAAGCAGAATTTTTTTTTTTTTTTAAACTCCAGTTCAGTAATCCATGATTTACATAAACCGTGGAATAGAAACTAAAAGCAACCCCAGCACAGCATGTCATGGCAAGTGCAGGCTCAAACAAAACTATCGCTCAGCATGAAAAAGCCTTGCATATTAGGGTTATGAAAAATGCAAAACTGATTAAATGCAGCAGTGCAAGAGAGGAACTGGAGCACTCACCAGCAAAGCAGATATAATCAAGCGGTTCTGAATTCTGTTCCTGCAAAGTGCAGATTAATATTCCACAGATACCGTAATCCATGGAATATTATTCTGGGGTTTACATAGAAGTGGTTTCCCAAATTCCATGGAATTGAAAACTGAAATTCCGAAAAGCATTTTGGGAGTGGTGGTATTCCACCAGCAGAATTCCACATTTTGCACAGCTCTACCCCACACTGACATTCTGAAATAAGGTTATTTATTCAGTCAATCGTTCAAAATCTAAAACTTTCAAATCAAATTATCTCACAGATATGTACTTTAAATGGGCAGAAATGGTTCTAGAAACATCTCCCCCTTGAACTTGGTCATTTCTAACATTTTTACCTGAAAAGAGACTTCCCTTAAAATAATCATAGTAGTGGCTCATAATGCAACACACAACAAGCAGACTATTAATATGCAAATATATGCAAAGCACCAGGTTAAAATAAGAGATTTTGAAATAAGAGCCCTCAGGTTTTAATTCAAACTGGTCCTAATTAGAACCAGTAAAGGTTTATCAGTCCATGAAGGACACCGTAACTGAGAAACCAGGAAAATCGCTTATACTACGTTGTTCTGTTAGCAACTGTAAAATACCCGCACAAAATAAATGAGGACATTTTCTTGCTACAATCTTACACTGACTACATAAATCCTGCCCCTACTAGAACTGCTGAACCTGCTTGAATTGAAGTGCCCATTTTCATTGGCTGTCCGAGAATTTAAAGGGGGTGGATTAATCTACATTATCCAATTGATAGGAGAACTGCTGCAATATGATTAGCTATAGAGCCACTCCAAGCCATAGCAATATCTCCTGATAACACCATAGCTTGCAAAACGTTCCTGCCAGCAGTTTCTTTATGTACCTGTAATACATTTGATAATAGCAAAATACACTCTAGAAAATTAGTGATAATGTCAATGTGCAGGTGGTTGAGGACATTTAATTACACATAGATACCCTCAGAATGCACCTAAGGTGGCATTATTCAACGATACACACACCCTGTTGTGCATTATTACTTATCTATGTGAACCATACAGAAATGTTCAAACTGCCAGCTGCTCAGCATTTGACCTCTGAGGCACTTGCATTGCAAGGTCCCTGGGGTATGGTCATACCCTGTTGTAGTTTTTTGTGAAGGATAAGCCAGTAACATAGTTACAAGAAACATGTAGTTACAATGATGTGCCCCCACAAAAAAAAAAATTAATTGTTAAATATTCCAACTTACCAACAGCAATGCCGGGATCGTAGTTCACAGTCTGTACCAGTTCTTTGCCTTGGTGACGTACAACCCAGTTGGGATCAATCTGGGATGTTCCTTTAGGATCCAGTGGTACCATCTGGAATCTGCGGAAGTCTGTTTCACTGATGTTGTAGTTCTCTGGACATACATCATCGATATCTAATATTTTATCCCCGTCAAAGTCGTCCTTGCAAATATCACCACGTCCATCACCTGAGAAACATAACATGCAAACATATCATAAGCCTAAGAATTTTTTATTTCATAATTTATTTACCCAGGAGAGCCCAGCGGAGGAGCAATAACTAATTTTCAGTGGGGTCTTGTTTGTACCTGTTGTTACTGATAGGTGTATTAAAGCACTGCAACAAGAGACTTAGTCCAGAATCACCCAGTCCGTAAGTGACTATAATGCGATTTGATACTGGGTATTTTGGTTTCCTAGACTGTGCTTTAGTCACTTAGTCACTAGAGCACCCATTTTCAACTTTTTAACGATTTTAAAAGGTACAATCAGCATACATTTAGAACACACACAGAGAACATACTGGAGAGTTAATTTGCAGTAAAACCAGAACAGGGGATCGATAAAAGGATGCCAGGACAGAATAAATATCTACATGGTTTGGTGTTTGTTTATCTGTTCAAACCACACACGCATTCTATCAAGCCTTGTTCCCAGTGCAAGGGATGATGGGCAGGGCCTGGTATCACGTAGCAAAGAAACATACACAATTTTCATCAACTACTATACAAAATTGTTTATGCATAGCAATCACGTTATATATCCAGTTTCACTCCAAAGTGGTTGTACAGTTGCTTCACACAAGCTTCTGTGCAAAATACCTCACATCTTTTTCCGTCTGCCAATCCAGTTACTTTTGTACCACACCAATTGCTGCACAAACAGTTTTGAATGAAATCTTCCTGGTGTTGGGGAATCAGACATGTTTGGCATTGACTTTACAATATTTAACAAGTGGCAGCACTGTGGTGAGGTGCAAGTGCTGGGGTGGGCACTAATACCATACAGTTCAGGAGACAGAACATTGCTTCAGTTTTCGGCATGCAGGGGGAGATTCAAACAGCACAAAAAAATAAAGAGTGGCTTAATACAGGGAGGTTAAGTGACTTGCACAAAGTAAGTGATAGTTTGTGTCAGGATTTCAAACTTGGATATGCAAATTCACAGCTCTGTGTTTAAACCACTAGGGCAACCAGGACAACAGAAAGCAGAGAAACAGAACAGAAATAAACTAGGAAAGAACTGCAAAAAGATGGCATGTAAAACAGAAGAAAGAAAAAGACGATGTTCAGAAATGAGAAAAACATGAAACAGAAAAGAGCCAATCAGGTGGGGGGGGTGGCATGATGGAGCTAGAGTCCCATTTTTATATTCATGTAGCACCTAGTTTTCTGCCAGTCATCAAAAGTAATTTTCTTTACCTACAAAAACTGTATTCCTTTCACAGTTGGTCATAACCTCACTTGACTTGAAATGCAGCGGCTGCCATAAATTTGCCATCACATTAGGGGAAATTTTGCCAACCAGAGTAAAATGCTATGCAAAGTTTAGCCTTTTTTGCCACATTGTTCAGCTATAATTTCAAGGTGGTTAACTATTATAGGTCAATTATGCGATGTGATGAGTTTAAAGGCTATATAACTTAACTGATTTATGGTTTCAGTTCAATGCACAGGGCCTTGCAGAATGAAGAAATCTGATTTTTTTAACCTTTTTAATGAAAATAGTGATGCAATTTGTTTCTTTGCCACATGCAAAATGGGTGCCTGTGTCCATACCAAGAGAAACGAATAGGCAGACATGCACGGTTGTGAGACGGATAAGTAAAGTGGGGTTTATGAGTGTATACTGTAGTCCTTATTCCCTAACAGGTTAACATACTGTAGAAGTCAGCTGCAATACACCAATGAGCTATGGTTTGATTATGACTAGACATGTGTGAAGCTGGCAAATTTTGCTTTGTGAATTAATTTACAAAGTTGGCCAAATCTGCAAAGTGCCAACTTCTGATGTTGTCTGCAGGGAGGTGGCACTTTTTCCAGCGAAGTCATGCACGTTCACTGGCAAAGTTGCCGCTTTGCCTTGACTCTGCCTGAAAATGTGGCCATTTTCCCAGGAAAAGACACTGCAAAGTGGTGAAGTGGGCAATTCAGAAGGCTTTTTGAGAAGACAAATGTTGCAAATTCACCAGAACTTTCACGTGAAGTGAAACATTGCAACATTTTTAATCATGACCTGCTTATGATCTGTGGTTTGATTATGACCTATTAATGTGGAACACACAAAATGAATGATTCCTAACAATGAACTTCTCAAGAGGGATGCAGCAAGTGTACAAGCCTTTTTTTTTCCTCTTGGAGACTCAGGTTTTCATCCCCTGCATACACAAGATTCATCACAACTTATTATTAAGCTAAAAAAAAAAAGTCCTCTCAAAATGGGTTGTAACTGACTGCATTAAGGTTCCTTACCATCGGAGTCCAGCTGATCTGGGTTGTAGGTCAATCTGCAGTTATCCTTGTCATCAGGGATACCGTCATTGTCGTCATCATGGTCGCAGGCATCACCTTTGCCATCTTTGTCGTGGTCGGCTTGGTTGGCATTGGGGATGTAGGGGCAGTTGTCCAGGTTGTTCTGATGACCATCCTCGTCTATGTCCTCATTGCTGTCACACTTGTCTCCAATGAGGTCTGAGTCACTATCCGCCTGAAAATAAGTATCAGACGCATCTTAGCCAAAAGAGTCATAACAGAATCTTATCTGAACTTAGAAACTACTTGAAAATAAGCATTACGTCAGTCATAATTTACTAATAACTAGCAAAATAAAACTCCACCCTATAAAATCTTGTTTGGTTCTCATGTTGTTTCCTAGCTGCTATTGGTTTCTCAATCTCCTGTTTTTAATCTCAGTCTTGATATTTGTTCCATAGGGTTCATGTACAGTGGCGCCTGCCAGGATGCAAGGCAATGTCACAGATTTCACTTGACAAACGGGATTTACTGCCGTTGAGACTGCCTTGTTTTCTGCAGCAACACTGCAGCAGAATTCTGTAGTATTGGGTTGCATCCATCTCCAAAAGGGATCCGGACTTATATTTTGTCAACTGACTCTAGGATACTAATTTTTGCTTTACAACTTGTTTACCCAAGTCCAACTAAGATGTTGCATCTCTTTTCAGTGGGTTGCTCTACCTAGAATTCCAGCTGGTGTGGGGACATTCCGAGAGGTCATGTGAAGTGCTCCATGTCAGACAGTAAGTCAGTGACTAGCTGTTGAATTCTCAGATCTGTACTCTTCTAACCATGGGTCTACATGGTTTTCCCTAATTCGGGACTGTAAGATTGACATTGCTGTTGAGTAGTTCCCCCTTCCTTTCTGACTTTTCCCTCTTGGGCTGCTTTGGCCCCCCCCCCACCCTCTCTCATTTCTTTGGACTCCTGTCTTGCATCCCTCACTGCCTGCTTCTCGGGCTCCACCACTTGGCTATTGTCTTGTATGTTTTTTGGTTTTGTTTGTTTTACATCATGCATTAATTTGCACTGGCCACTTATCCTTTGTAAATAATTGTATAATAATGGTTGCTTATCATGATGTACTGACTGTTTTGTTTTTTTCAGCCTCTCATTAATTTTACTTTCCTATTTTACTTTCTTCATTCACCAATGATGTCTGTATATCCACTTTGTTCACCAATAATGTCTGTATATCCACATGGCTTGTACTCATTGTATAACTTGTCATTACCTCTGTAACTGCCTGTGTGGCGGGGTCATGCCTGAAAATGGTCCCTTGGATCAGTGCACTTACCCGTTACCAAAGACTTAAATACAATAAGCTGGGTGTCAAGTTCTAACTAAGGTCATTTATTTACATTTCATTTTTCTGGCGTAGTAATCCATGCATCAGCCACAGAGTAGGCTGGTTTGCAATCTTTCACTTGAGAATATCAGGGTATCTTTCCTTGTTTTGTTGGGATTCTGCAACCTCTAGCATTGCCTCACACAACAGAGCTAATAAATATGTTCAAGTCCCATAGATTACTAAATAGCAAAGGACCCTAGATTAACATTCCCAAATTCTTTTCACCTAGCCAGTGAAAGTTTATGACTGTGTGGAAAATTGAGTTCAAAGGTGGGTAACATGCTTTGCCAGTTCTATTGCTGACAGATGTAAAATTGCCTACTTAAAGCATCCCTTTCTGCCCGGGGCCAGTATCCTTGATAGTTATTCTCTCCCACTTGCAACAGTTGGGTGTCTCCTTTCATTTACAAATGAAACCTGATCACTTCAGCTCGGTGGCCAGGCATAAATTCTTGTCTCTGTTATGTCTCATCTGTGTACAGCTTCTCCAGTGTTTTGACAAGGATACTTCATCTTTTATGGTGTCAGCTACACACTGAAGTACTGCTGGTAGCAAAGAGCTATGCTGAAAAAAACTCTGCTGTTAAATCAATCTGGCTGACTGGCTTTAACACCGTGCCTGTGCGCTGCTCAGTTCCACATTTCTGCTATGTAAAGGGCTTTACCACTTCTCCTCCTTGTCCTGCTGGTCCTTCTCCTCTATGGGTATGCATGTAATGGCTGAACAAACAAATCCATGCTCTTTCATTCAGTCAATTACTGGGCAAGGCAGGCCTGCCAGACAGGCGGCAGCTAAGTTTCTCTGAATTGCTTCTTTTGATTAACTCCCTAGTTTCTATGATTGAGGGCTCATTTGAAGAACTAGCCCTACTTTTGTTGACTGTCTCTAGACGTAAGTTCACTATAATTTTTATCTTATCCGTAAGGCACACATTTTTTCATATAGTACAGCACAACTGGCTTTAGAACGCTGGCATTTGTCATCACAAGTACAAATGAAGGAGCAATAAGTGTTACTCCCAATCACAAGAGACAATTCCCGAACACGGGAAACTGTGACAACAATAACACACACACTGGAACCTGCCTATTAAGAATACTATCGGGACTGATGAATCTGTCCTTAATTTTAAATTTTCCCCTTAATTTGCGGTTCAGGTTGCAGACTTTTTAAGACATTGCAGTTGGGCCTACAAGGAATGCCCTAAATAGTGTTAGTTCCTTGATATGCAATACTCCTAATAGGCTGGTTTCACTGTAATGAGAAGTTGGCTTGGGTGCAGCGTTGGCTCAGTGTATTATTAGTCACTGAGTCATTCAGCTTTTTTTAAAATCATTTTGCAGAAACAGTATTTTAGCCATTGTTGGCTAGTCATGTTTATGCCATGCTAGCAGATGTCCATTTGATAGAAAAATGGCTAAACTGGGTAAACAGCTAGAACAAAAGAGGCAGTGGCTAAAAAATATATGAAGAGAGTTCACCCAACATGGCAAATGATTTCTGGTGTCTAGAGCCGGCACTGATATGTTGTATCAGCCCATTAAACAGCTCAAGGGTACTGATGCTCAGAAAGTGCCTTTGTGGATCCAATTGTGATCTGTCAAATAGTGGCAGTATCCAACCCGGGCTCTGATGTGGGATCCAATCAAGTTGGAGGTCAGATCCCAGGTCAAATCTCACATTATCCAAGGTTGGATACAGAGATCCACTGTCAGATCCAGGGATCTATGGTCAGATCCAGTGTCAGATCCAGGGATCAGCAGTTGGATCCAGGGGATCCAACCCAGTCCAAGATGGTCAGATCCATGGTCGAATAGTGCTACTATCTGACTGGATCCATTATCTGGCCGAACATCCGGTATCTGATGGTATCCTAATTTGTAGGATACTATCTGAGCAACACTACTCAAGTGTCTTCATTATGAAACAGATAAATTTCCTGTTGAAAACTTTTTTAACAGTCCCATGGGCTAGTCCTGCAGTAGTGGCACCAGGCCATCGAGAGATGTGGTAAATGCCCCAGCTGGTGAGAGATGTAGTAAATGCCCCAGCTGGTGAGAGATGTGGTAAATGTCCTGGTAAAAACCTGCTGTGCCCAAGCCATAATAATAATAATAATAATAATAACCTAGCTCCCAACATAGTCCAGATTTCAATTTCAACCTAGTACTCACTCACAACGCCTTTGAACTTCTATGCCCCTGTTAGCCTTAAATTCCTGGACCTGTAACTTTTTAATAGAACTAGCATTTAAGAGAACACTGCACTGCAGCCAAATGATCCTGTTCTGCCATACTAACCACAACAATTTCAAAGGATGGGGATTTATGCTTCACAAGTATTCCAGCAATGCCCATTGACCTATTACTTCTGATGGCTTGTACATGAGAAGGCTTAACAGACTCCCCCCCCCATCTCCCCAAGGTTTCCAAGCTCAAGGACAACAACGTATGTGCAGGAGTTGCATGCTTCCATCTTGGCTGGTCTTATACACATTTTGGTGCCTGACAGATCATTGCAGGAATTGTATCAAATGATAAGTGTTGGGCGTTCACTTCGCGGAACTAATTATTTTCTTTTGAAAGGCTTTTTTTCATACATTCACATATGTTCTTCTTTTAGTGGGGAACATACAGACAATGCTTAGACAAAAACATAGCACTGAGCAATTAAACACAACACGGATCAATCTGCTGACGCTATTGTGTCTTACACCACTGTTTTGAACACACGTAGGCATGCATACTACAACCCTTTGTTCTAATCCCAAACTTATGTGAAATGGATTTTTACGAAACACAGTGGTTCTGTTTTTTGGCAAATGTGTTCCATTCATTCATTACTTTTGCTTGAACAGGGATTTTCAAGTGCCCATAATCTACTGTATCTCCCTTGCAGCATGGCTTTTGTTCAATTACTTTAAACTTGTTTTGCATTTGTAATTATTAGTGAAGTCCTACCTGGTCTGGGTTGTGTTCAAATGGACAGTTGTCACATTGGTCTCCAACACTATCCCAATCTGTGTCCTTCTGGTCCACGTTGTACACATATGGACAGTTATCTATCTCATTCAGAATACCTGAAAAGCAGCAAACATTACATTGGTCTTCATCCTCATTGTGAAAAAACAGATAACATCTTATATTTTCAGTGGACATGCTTAGTTTACAGCAGCTCTACCTAGATTGTAAATGGTCCATGCTGATGCAATCGAATATTGCTGATGGTTCACACTTCATAACCAGGGTGGATTGTTCTACTTTCAAATGGGGGTATGTAAAATACTTTTGTGAACAATGTTTAAGAATAAATATATAGTGTATGGGAGAGGCTATTAGCAAGCAATCACATACTTCCCAGAGTTAAAGGACAGTAGGCAGTGGGTCAGATGGGACCATGACAGAGTGAATGAGACAAGGCAGTTTGCTCCACCAGTTGTCTCTGTGTTAGACAGTGTGAAAGAAAGAATGTACTAGTGCCAATTCTCCACCCATTAAAATGGGAATAAAACTTGTGTGACCTGCGCTGGTTATACTTATTTGTAATTTTTGACCAAAAAAGGCACACTGAGCTGCAGTAACTTGTTTCCAGATGCATCCTGGGGGTACATGGACCTATTTTTATTGACGGGGGGAAAGTTGTCCATGACACCAAGACAGCTCCTGTACTCTTCTCGGAGAACTCTTGTGGAACCTTTAACATTTAACATGGACAGTGAGCAGAGATGGGCATGGGCAGAAGGGACCTCAGTTCATATGTCATTCGAAGGACAGTGCCTCAGCAATGCAGCACCCCCTCTTGTACTGCACTGCAGCGTCAGCTGATGGTATTATCCTAAGTTGGAGGCAGTATAGCTAGTGGTCTAAGGCTCTGAGCTGCAAATTTGGTGACATCCAGCAGACCAGACCTGGGTTTGAATCCCACAGCTTTCACTTGCATACTGTGTGACCCTGAGCAAGTCACTTAACCTCCTTGTGCTCCCAGGTCACTCCTGTAAAAAAAGCTTTCAGCTTAGTGTGCTATACCTGGTTAAACAACTAAATAAAAAAAAGTACCTGGTGTAGGGCTAGAACCCACTAGTGTATTGTTATTTAACAGATACAGGTTTATTCTTGTAGGACACTCCACAGTGGTGATGACCAATTTGTTTAAACGGGGACAGGAAATGTGTTCTAACTGGCAGAAGCTAGTAGTGTTTCTATTTACAGAAAGCAAATTCATATATCCAAATGATGCACATTAAACTGTATCTGAATATACACAAATGTGAAAAATGGTGTTTTTGATTGTTTTCTTTTTAAGGACAATATATTCTGCACTGTTCTTTTCACTGAACCAGTAATTTGGAGATTATGCTAAGTCATGCTTTGTGCACAGAATGCAAAGCATGAGCTGTTACCCTGTCAGAACCATGTTCAGAGTTCTGCACACAAACTGTGACATAGCTAAAACTCTAGTTCACTGGTTCCATGATGAGAACTGTAACAGAATGCTGCCCATAAAATCGAAACAATGCAAAATACAGTTTTCATGTCACTTTTTTATTTGGGTACAGTTACATATGTATAATTTAGGGATATGAATATCATTTCTATGTCTAAGAACAATATAAACAGCTGCCACTTGGGCTTCTTTTCTTGTCTCCTTTAGTGGAGAACACACTCTGAGAGTCAGCATTACAAGCCCTAGTTGGCTAACCTCCATCAACTACTGGTGACCTATTACAGTCTGACAAACAGGCTGTGCAGAGCAGCATTAGTCAAATTCTTGGTGGAGTTGTTTGTACAGTCATTGGCGTCCATCAGATGCCCTAGACAGTGGACATTTTGGGCCCAGATCAGATTGTCAGGATCAGATAATCAAGCATCTTGGCCATTATTTCATCCAATTATGCAGATTATCTGTAAACTTGTGATAAAATTATCTATAATATGGGAGTAGCAACCTGGACACAAATACTATAGCTCCCTGGGGATTGTGATTAAGATCAGATTAAGCACTACAGTATCTGAACATCTTGAGTTGACAAATATACTTGTAATCACTCCTATGGGGCTCTTACCATCTCCATCAATATCCTTTGCACAGGCATCACCCTCGCCATTGTTATCCGTGTCGGCCTGGTCCGGGTTGTTATTGTATGGACAATTGTCACAAAGATCACCAACATCATCCCGGTCAGTGTCATACTGTTGTGGATTGAAGATAAATGGGCAGTTGTCCTGTACAGGGAAACACAAGTAAAACAATTTAAAACTCTGAGGAATCAGACATTGTGGGTACATTTTTAATTAAACCTACAGTCAATCTGTTGATGCAGTCTATAAAATGAACATTTTATTCCATTTAAGATCATTTAAGATCTTGTCCTGATGCCAACTGTACTCTTACCTGCTTGTTAACGTATTTTTGTACTCTTAGGTATTTATATATATTTTACATGTTCTCCTTGATTTTGTTGTATCTGGCTTTGTTACCTGTATGATGATTACCTCACCACTATACATAGCCTGACTTGCATTAGACTCTAGTTATTGTTTAAGTATGCTTACTGCTGTTCTCTCACATTGTATCTTCCATTGTATGTGCCAGTCTCTGACCCATGCCATGCCTGAAAAAAGTCCTTGGACCAATGCACCAACCCGGTTAACAAATCAATAAATAAAATAAATAACTGAATTAATTTAGGTAAAGTGTACACCATCCAGTTTTTCTACTGTTGTAGCACAGATGGAGTTTCAAAAATAAGTTGCCCTTTCTTATTAAACAAAAAACATGACATCACTTCCTGTGATTTCATAAGACTGATATGACATCAGATCTTAGGATACCATAACCATATGCTCTGTTTTCACAATCTGTCAGTCTACTAATCTGTTATTTGGGTAAGAGGTTGACCACTTTACTCTAAAATTTTACAATGTTCTGGGTGTTAAATAAAGAATGTTTTGTCTTTTTTGCAGATATTTCTTTAAAGGGTGTAATATTTAAAAATATTTAGGAGGCAGTATAGTGCAGTGGTCTAAGGCCCTGAGCTGTAAATCTGGTGACATCCAGCAGACCAGACCTGGGTTTGAATCCCACAGCTTCCACTTGCATACTGTGTGACCCTGTGCAAGTCACTTAACCTCCTTGTGCTCCCAGGTTGCTCCTGTGAAAAAGCTTTCAGCTTAGTGTGCTATACCTGGTTAAACAACTAAATAAAAAGGAAGTATTATTTGCTTCTGGATCTGTTTATACATTTAGGGACAGTCTTGACACTAAAAGCAAACAGCTGGTAAATATTATCTCAGAGATATAATAATTGCAACTTTACATTGTACTCAGTTATCTTAAATTGTTTGTTTTTTTAACTGGAAAGCAGGCATGAAACAGTTGTTGATCTTTGGTAGGCACCTAGGTGTTGGAATGCTGGCCCTGAATTTGAGGAAGCTAGCGTGTGCCTGTTGAAGGCTCTTAGCCCCCACAGAATCCTCACATACATTTGGCTTTGAATGAATAAAACACAAGGTCAACAGACAAGCACAGTCTCATGAGCAGTACAGGCTATCTGAGCCTGAACATAAAGAGTTTCTCAGCTACATGCTACATCTAGGGACTCCTTTCATTAAGCAACTGGTCTTCCATCACATTAGAAACTCTAAACAACAGCAAACGACAGGTCTTGGTGAGGCCTAAGCACCTCAAGATGTAGCTCAGTCCCTGGAAGAAGTCCCTTTTCATGGCTTACCCGTTCATCTGGAATGCCATCGTTGTCATCATCATTATCACAGGCATCTCCAGTGCCATCTTTGTCATAGTCTTCCTGGCCAGAGTTGGGAAGGTTGGGGCAGTTGTCCTAAGAACAAAAGAAAAGAAGGGCTGTCATTTGTTCTGCCTTTTTATGTTTATAATTTGAATAATTACAAACTATTTGTTATCCAGTGAAACTATTCTGTCCCCCCAAAAATCCGTGCAGCTACTGCCCACCCCCAAATACACAGGGTAGTTACACTGGGAGGCTACAGTGGGATCTGAAACTCCTCCTGTTTTCTAGGAGTTGCACTGCCTTTTCTGTAAGGGATGGATGACATCTTCTCAAGTTCTAATTAGAACATTTTGACATTAGAACCACAAAAATGTTCCAATAACTCTTATTTTAACATCTCTTCTTCAGCAATTTGAATGCATGTGCACATAATATACTAATGACAGTAATCACATGTGCATTTTAAACATCAATAACTTTTTGATGTTGAGGTCCTTTTATGCTCAAAGCTTTAGAGCCAGACAATTTCTAGTGGGTTCTTTTTTATTTAGAACTGGTTATGCCCCCAGTTAGTACATCGTTTTCAAGGGAACCCTTTGTGCAGACTTCTACTGCGGCTTCGTTCCTTGCTGCACATGACTTGCCATAGCAGGGCTTGTTAGTTTTTATATTACATGTGCAGCTAACAGATATATGATTTAGTATGCTAGCCCTCAAGGAGAAATTTGTTTTCAACTCAGCCACTTAACAGCTTTTAGGTGACACCACCCTTGCACATGCATTGCCTAATCCTGTAATCACACAAAATATTCCAGGCTATCAAATGCTTGCGTGTTAACACATGCTCGCTAAAATGTTAGCTGCAAAATTTTATCCTCCAGTGAGCCTTTCAGACATCCATCTTTCTTTACAAAGAACAAGTCAGTCAAAACACTGTAATGCATACAGCACAATCATCACATCTCCCCGAGATGCTTTCATGGGGAGGAGGCTTGGCTGTGTAACAAAAATCTGGCTACACAAAGAACGGTTGCTATGTCAGTGTGTCAGCTGCCCATGGGGCACAAAAATTTGGTGAAGGTACAAAGAAAATTAAAAAAAAATCAAGTTATAACTCAATCAGGCCTTCTTAAACAGTAACTTGTGAAGGAGATAGTAAGCTTAACTGATGCTTACAATGGAGATGTTGATTTGTTTATGGATCATTGTTGAAGGGACCTACTGATGCCTTTCACTTTCTAACTGTGAGATCTTTGTGGACGAGCCTCGCCATTTAACTGCAGTATGTCACAGCTCTCTTTCCCGCTGTGATGTCATCATGACAAGGATCAGCTGAGCAACCCCGTCACAGCTCTCTCTCAACAATAATATCATTATGTGGCAACCGCACTGATAACACTGTCTCCTTTATATGATGATGTAGCATTTGTAAAATAATACAAAGCAACTTCCAATCAAAAGGCACCAGGTCCTTATTTCAGTACCAGTGTCCTGGTAATGTACCAAAACAGAATTGTCTAGTGTAATTTACAACTTAAGAAATTGTGAACTATTCTGGTGTTTCATGGTGCTAAGATCCACTTGAACACCCACACCCAAAGACACACACATACGTACATACATGCAGACACACACCTACACACACACCTACACACACACACACACACACACACCCTGGAGTTAGTAAATGAATCCTTCCTGCAAGGGCCTTTGTCCTTCTTGCAGTGGTAAGTGGCATTTGCTACACAGATGAGGTTTTCATTTGGCCAGCCATCCAGATCAGTATCCTCACCACAGATGAGTCCATTGCCAGCGTATCCAGGCCTGCACTCACAGCGGAACATGGGGTCACTGTAGTGGCCAAGGTAGATGCACCTGGCATTCTTGTTGCAGTTGTGAGACTGTTCAGTACAGGGATTGCGTGGTTTGCAGACCTGTGATGGAGAAAGAACTAAGAAGTTACAACAAGAAACCGAACAGCTGCCTTTAGACAACATCTTTCCACACAGCTCTAATTTACTTCAAATTAAACTCCCACTTGCCCCCAACAAACATGTACATCAGCACCATGGCTAGCAAGATGGCCCCCTTCCTTCCACACTGGGTGAAAGATTAATTAATAAGCATCATGATGACTTAGATTTTGGTTCACACGTGGAGTGTGTGGATTTTGTCCTGGGGTGATGGGTTACACAGAGTAGGTGTGCATATCATAAATGGACAGTGGCAGCAGCACTGCGCAAATAAACGGCAGGTAACTGTTTGACTGCCATTCTGTGGTGAAATGAGGAGAAACTGGAGCTACCACACTTCTTTAATACTGGGTGTCTGTTATGTACATAAGTGCTGTCTTTTAAATGCTGACATTGAACCAGGTATCACATGCATTGAAGCATCTTGTATTTCTTGGGAGAAGGCAAGGAGGGCATCCATTGGCTCCTATATTTTTATTTTAGTCTTTGGTAACCAGGTAAGGTCCACTGGGCACAAGTGCCTGTTTTCAGGGGTGACTCAGAAGCACCGGGAAGGATTTGTGACTTGCTCAGAGTCACACAGTATGCAAGTGGAGGTTATGGGAATCAAATCCAGGTCTGCTAGATGTACCATGTTCATTCCACAGCTCATTACTCTAACCTCTAGGCTATACTGAAAGTCCAATATATGTAGCCAGTTAGCAAGTTCAGAGGTAGTGTACAGGTGAGGACTGCAAAACAAGGAGGAGAATCCTTAAAAGGATACAGGCAGAGAACAGATGTCCAGTTTGTTTGGTTTGCATGCCCCTCTCCTAGTTAGCACATCCACACATATACTTGTAAGCCCCAGACTCAGTGAAAAGCATTATGTAGGAACATTCAACCCCTTGTGAAGGGGACAGGCTGACAAGTTTCATATGTAGCCCATATCAGTGTTTGAAGTTGCTAGCAGGCCTTCTATTTGGGAATGCTCGAGAGGAAATAAATAGGGGTGATGAAAGAACAGCAAGAAGAGGCAATTAAAAACCTTACTTGTTTGTTGGCCATTGCATCCTCGATGCCGTTTCCAAAGGGCTGTGATCCAGAGTAGCGTGGCGGGCAGGGCAGGCAGTTGTACCCTGGTTCTGTATTTTCACACCTGTGTACTCCATTGATGACGAAGCAGGCATCAGGCACTTCTTCACACTAGAAAAGTTTAAGGAAGAGAAGAGATATGTAGACCACTAAGATTTAAAAAGCTGTGGGGGAACAAAAACAAAATGTAAGAGAGGGGCCACCAGACCCTTAAGGCACCTACTTCATTAATATCCACACACTGAATGCCATTTCCCGTAACCAGTGGGGCAGGGACCACATTTCCAGGAGCCATCAGGAAAGCTTGTGCAGGTGGATCCAGCAAAACAGGGTTGGACAGGCACCCATCTGAGATGTGGAGAAACATCATGAGACTATGCTTTCTGTCATTATTAGTTATGTTGCGTCATTTTTGGAAGCCTGCTACATCATCTCTTATGTTATCAAATGGCCAATGAAATCCACTCTGTGTATTGCCCTTAAATCCCCTTTATGTAAGTATTATCTGCTACTGTTTTATACACACACACACACACACACACACACACACACACACACACACACACAGTCAAGCACTTATTGAAAGAAGTACGTACCCACTGGGCAATCTTGTTTGTTGCAGATCTGTGTTTCCATGGCTGGACCCACACATGGCTTTCCTCCATACTTAGGCTCTGGGTTGTTGCAGAGGCGTCCTGTGTTTCTGAATGCCACCACCACAAGTGACAGAGCAGATGTCCCACTCTGACCATGGTCCCCAGTTGCCATTGACTGTAATGAAATGAAATTGCTAAACTGAGTATGATAAACAAAAACTGTGATTTGTCAAGTGTGATTACTTTTTTTTTGTTTTATTTAATGCACATTACTTATTTAAGAAGACAGGATACAACGAATGACACAAAAACAACAAGAACAAATACTAACAAGATACAAACAAAAGTACCAACAACGACACAAACTACAAACACCCACCCATCCCCTCTCCTTCCCAAAAGCTCTGTGACCCTATCTATAGGAGAGAAAGGAATCCCCCAAAAACAGGATGCAGGTGACAAGACCAACATCTCTCATAGAAATAATGAAGCCCAGGGTGATGTCCTCACTGTGGGCAGGGACAACAACATATAAAGAGGTTCCCATCTATCGCGGAACTGCTGTGGGCATTGGCACAGCGATGTCATTTGTTTCTCTAATAAGAAGACATTTAGTATCTCCTGGTGCCATTCTCTATAATAGGGAATGACACCATCCGTCCAATGGCGTAAAATAATTAATTTTGCAATAACCGCAATTAAAGCAATGTGGGCTTTACAGGTACAAATTAAGTCAGTGGGATACGTGCCCATGAGACATATATCGGGTCTGAAAAGATCTTGCAAGCCCGAGAAGGGGTCAATGCCCGTATAGCTGACCAAAAGGGAGCCACCAAAAAACAGATACTTGATAGCAGGTGTGGGTCAGCACTCTCACCAAATTCAGGAATCCATTACAGCTTCATTTAATCCCCAAACAAGCAAGCAAGAGGTAGGCAACAGTTAATCAGAACCAGTTACAGTTTATTAAATCCAAAAACCAAAGTGCAGCAGTGCAAATCAGTGCAAAACCAACAGGCAAAGCAGTAAGTCCAATAAGTGCTTTACAAAAAACTTTGTTATATTCAGTCCAGTTTTTGGAAATTACAACTTGCAACACAGCAATGTCCACGCTACTGCATACCAAACAACATACCCTGCCACTGCTACTAAAGTTTCTACATCATACCGATGCCTTCATCAAAGGGAGCCACCTTAGCGCAATCCTCAGGATACGCTTGAGGTGACCTTCAGTCACACCACAGCGAGAACATAATGGAGACAGGAAGTGTGATTTCTTGAAGTGTGTTATTTCACAGGACAGTACAGATCAGAACTAGTTAACTCTCTGAACACCACTATTCACTTTCATTATTAAAAAAGTGTAGAGCTATTTTTTCAGAGTGAGGCATGTGGTGGGTGAACATAACTGCAGGAAAATTAAACCTCACAGGTGAGTGAAGGACTAAGCTTTATCTCATGCCTCACTTTCCAAAGTATGCCACCATTGCACAGTTACACACACCCTGTTGTGCCCTATCTTTTTTTCACAGTTCTGCTTGTCTAATAGTCTTGTTAATATGATGATAATAGACCTGTGTTGCAATTACCTGGGAAGTTAGTCAGTCCATGAGCAACAACTCTCACAGGGCACCAAACAATTAATCTGTGTTTTGGAGCTCATTGCACATGGTCTGCAAAAGCATAGCTTGGTGCTTCACACTTAGAATGGGAAGGATCAGCAATGTGGTGCCCAAAAAACCTCATGGGGATGAGGAGCCTCTGTAGAAGTGTGGGAACACACTTGGAGTGTAGGGTACACATGCCATACTGACTGAGCAGAACAAACATTAACCACCGCCACCCACCCCTATGTTGGAGATATTTCATCCCTCTCTGAAAAAGCTGGTCAGCATCGTATTCATAAACTGCAGCAACTATATGCTAACACTCGAATGTCTGCAAATAATTTAGGCGACTATGGTATTTTTCAATCAAAACCAGATTGCCATGGCAGTTAGTTTCTCAAGTTGCAAAGTGCAGAGCAGGTTTTGGACTGTTTGCTTATATAACACTTACTTGGACATGGGTCTCTTTGACACTTCTTTGTCTCCCTGCCATTTCCCACGCACCTTGCCACCCATCTGAGGAATGGGAGAGTTGCACAGACGGATTCTAGTGATTTCTCCTCCCCACAGGTAACAGAGCAGGAGGACCATGGGGACCAGTAGCTCCAGCCGCCATCTTGTTTAACTGGAACACAAAGGAAAGAGCATGTGACAATCCTATCCAGACAGATATATCCACAGGGTCTGACAATAACATAGCACTGCACAACAGAACACAAATACAAGGTGCTGTGCTAGCATGTGGTCTGAAAACAAAACAAAATATCAATATTAAATGAATGCTGAAAATAGAAAATAGAGTTAGAATCGATGTTTCAACCATAGGTCTTCTTCAGGAATTATCTAAAAGAGAAAAAGCCAAGTTAGTGGAGAGGTAGGGGAAATAAGATATATATATATATATATATATATATATATATATATGAGATATATATGCAAAAAGAAAATAGGAGGTTCTAGGAGAAAAGTGATCATTAGTAAGGTAAGAATAGAAGCTGGAAAACAAAAAGGTGATGATAGGTATAAAATGTGTAGTAGGAGGAATGAGCTGAGGAGTCAATAAGTTGGGACCAGTTAATAGGCCTAGTAAGAAAGTTGACAAATGTGGGGAATGAGACAGAAATAGAGACATCTGTAGAAAATGAAAATAAATGTGCACACTCAGCTGGATTGATCATGTGAGCATGCCCCCCACACACACACTGGATGGAAGTGTGCAGGCATACCACACATCCAAACATACCATGCACACATGCAAGCAAACATACGTTGGGGTAAAACAGAACAGACTACAATCAGAAACCATAAGGTGGCTAAAGATGTTAGTAGAAAATAAGTCTGCCATTTAAACCAGAGGGCTGCTTGAAGCCTAGGAAGATGATCAGCTTGGCTTCCAAGCTTTGATTATAGAAACATACATAGAGTTGATGGCAGATAAGGACTGCAAGGTCCATCCAGTCTGCCCATTTTTTCTACCTTATGAATGTGCCATGGCCTGTACTCTGTCAATGGCCTCAACTATTCATACTCATCTGTATTGCTCCTTATGTCTATCCCATGCCTGTTTGAAGCCCTGCACTGTATTCATATCCACCACTTCCTGACGGGTCGTCCATGCATCCACCACCCTTTGTGAAAATAACTTCCTCACATTACCCCTTAATCGCCTCCTTTAATCTCATGCTGTGCCTCTTGTCCTGTGATTTTCTTATACTGAAATATGTTAGACTCCTTCACCTTGTTAATACCTTAAGATGTTTGAATGTTTCGATCATATCACCTCTCTCTCCTTTGCTCTAGGGTATACATATTGAGCCTGTTAATCTGTCCTCATATGTTTTCTGATGCAGTCCCTGCACCATTTTGGTTGCCCTTCTCTGACTGCCTCCATTTTGTTAATGTCCTTGAGCAGGTGCGGCCTCCAGTACTGCATGCAGTACCCAGATGGGCCTAACTAGTGTATTGTAAAGAGGGATTAATACCACCTCTTCCGACTTGTGATACCCCTACTAATACACATCCCAACACCCCTCTAGCCTTACTCTACTTGCTATTTGCTAGCATCCCTAAAGCCCTGCTGAAGAAATGGGATACAATGGGTTTATCAGTGTCTCCATTCCTGACTACCCTGTAATGTTCCTTGAATAGGTCAGAAAGGCATCTGCCAGTTTCTCTAATGTAGATAGATGCGCACTTGATGAAAACAATGCAATATATCACATTAATGGAAGTGCATGAGAACTCCTTGGTGATGCAAACACCTGTGGGACCTTGAATTTGGGTGACACTAAATGATGTCCTGTTAGGGCTCATTTCCTATGAAAATTGCCTTTTTGGATATCTGAATAAAAATAGAGGTCTGTGTCCCCCAACTGACCCTTCTGTCCATGCCCCTTTGTTCTCATCCCACCATGTCCTTATCTGACAAGTAGTCTGATCCTGAACAGCTGAGAGGGTGAGTCTGAGGATGAAGCATGACCAGATACTGGGACAGGGCTTTCAACCTGAAGCCCAGGTTCAGCCCAAACTGATTTCCTTCCATACAGGAAAATGTGCACACTGGTAGTGCCCCAGGGACTGGCAAATAAGAGGCAGAAATTTCCCACTGCCATGTTCCATTAACAGTCCTTTTTAAATGTCATTCATTCAATTATTAAAGCAAACTTTAGTAGCCCCAACCAGTTTGGGCTAGGATCTTTCACAAAAAACGTTCGCAAGTTTGAGTGGGGTACATAAGACCTGCACCTGTCTTTGTGCCTCCCCTCAAGAATTACCTCTGCATCTCACAGATGTTCCACCAAGGCCACTAGACATACTAGAACTTCATACACTGGTCATGCCTCCCGACTGTCCCTTCTTAAGCATGTAGGTAGGCTCTACATGTAGCACGTGCCCGATATTGTAAATGCCACTTAGTAGCCCCCATTCTGCACCCCAGATGGGAAGCTGCTGTTGTAGCTTTTGCCCCCCTTTGAAGCTCCTTATCAGTACCAGGCATGTCTGAGAATACAGTCCATAACAGTCATATTAAGCAGGGCACCGTCGATGGTCCATGCCATGACCAAACCAGTGCAAAGCACGCTGTTACACCATTCTGGGAGTAGCCATGAGCTCCCCTTCTGAGAGTAGCCAAACTAGCCATGGGGCAGTACACAATGATCACAAATCTGCACTGCCAATTTGCATTGAGCTGGCTAGTCAAGTGAGGGAACCAAAGGGCTTAACCAAAAAGCTGCCCCCCCAATTCATTCTTCTCACGGGTCTTCCCCCAGCAGCTTTAAAGCCTACTGAAATGCTTTGAGGTACATGCAACAGTGCTGAACAACTTCTTTTTTTCATGCAAATTAGAAAAGCACCCAGTACAGTACTTACATCTCTTATCACACTCACTAACGTGGCAAGTGCGTGTCTGAATGGAGGGGCCTTCACAAGCATTGTTGATTCGGTCACAGGAGCGCCCCCTTTGCTGTGTCCCAATTCCACAAGTAACGGAGCATGAAGTCCAGTCAGACCATGGAGACCAGCCATCATCTGCAGAGTCGCTGGCTGTTTAAAAAAGAGAAAAAAAACTTGTTAAGTCCTGCAGAAGCCCCTCGACAATACTTTTTCTTGTATTTAAATTGACTTACAGCCACATCTCCATGCCCAACAAATCTAAAGCAGCTATTGTCATTCTAGAAGTATGGACTCTAGACAGCAGAAGGAGACTGAGGGGCCAACAAGTTTGCCCATACTCTAGTACCTTACCCCACCAAGCTACTGTACTGGTGGGTTGTCACCCTCTTTCCCAAGTCCCTCACACCTCAATCCCATATTGCCCCCCCTGAACTATGAGTCATCTTGCTCTTTCCCAGCCATGTTTAAACCCATTTAGGCAGCTGCCCCACCACTGCCACCAGCAGTCTGTTCTACACTCTCCACCCTCGCCATAGTCAAACTTCCTCAAGTCTCTCTTGAACTTACCCCTCATCAACCTCCAATCATGCCCTTGGTGAGTGATTCCTTTCCTTATGATATATACCTTATGTTTCTTAATGGAGCGTGGTGTTGTTGAAAGACAAAATCCTCAGTCTAACTTGCTCGGCTTCAGCTTGTTGTTTTGCATGTTGCACCCCTCCCAGAACAAGTATGCAAATATTCAGGAAAGATCTAAGGTGGCGGTGTCTGGGGGACAACTGACGAGTCTTGTTTACAGGAACATAGTTCTGAGTTAAAGTTCAGAAATCTGAGTGCCTTGGGCTCTTAATGAATAAACTTGCCACAATTATCTGATGGTAATGATTTTATCACAATTGGCCAGCTGTCCGCAGTTAGAGTAGAAAGAGCCAGGCTGCAGCGGGGGATTAAAGTTTTTAAATCATATGGATTTAAACCAAATGAGTTTTTTTTGTTTGTTTTTAATCAAACTGTTTAACCAGGAGTAGCACACTAAGCTGAAAGCTTGTTTACAGGTGCGACCTGGGAACACAGGGAAGTTAAGTGACTTGCTCAGGGTCACATAGTATGCAAGTGGGGGCTGTGAGATTCAAACCCAGGTCTCCAGTTTTGCAGCTCAGAGCCTTAAACTACTGCGCTATACTGCCTTCCGAGTTCATTTCTGTACTAATGGCAATTTACACATATACACATAAATTATTTAGTTTACACATACATATGTCTGTCTGCTTCGGTATCTATCTATATATCTGTCTGTCTGTGCTTCTAATACATGCAAGATCTCAAAGCTGTTTACAGGAGAACTATACATTAGATACCTAAAACGGAGTGGCTGTGTACAGCACCAGTATTTCAGGTAATAACGAGCTGTTTCTGATTTAAAATTATTCCTTGCTAGCCTAGCCCTCTTTAGATGTCCCACCTTATTTCCAAGGGGGACCCAGTGGGACAGGCAGCAGCAACAATCGTGGCACTATTTCTAGATGCCAATGAATGCAGCTGTCTTGCACATAATTCTGAGCTTTCAATTCAAGCGAACCTGCACAGCACATATTTGAAATGCTTGCATATACCCAATGCCTGTGGCGATTTCCTCTGAGCAAACTCCCTTTACACAGAATGCATATCAGAAAGGCATTGTGGCCAAGTGGTTAGAACACTTAACTTGGAACCAAGAGGCCCCGTGTTTGAATCCCACAACAGCCATTGATAGCCTTGAATAAGTCATATGACAAGGATCTGTTTTATTTGTTTCCTCCAAGCTGTAAAATTGAACAGATGTAGGACCCCCAATCCACAAAAGTATTCAATGTTACCTCTCAGCTGAGCTATCTTATGTGAAAAGGTATCAGTGTGGCTCAGCTGGTTGCACATTAGCCTCTGGTCTAGAAGATCATGGGTTCTAGTCCCACCCCAGGGCTGGGCTCATACCATAAACATTAGTACTCAAGTGTGGTACTAGACGATGGTGTACTATCAAGGTGTACTTTCCCTCAGAAGAGGTATTAAACTGAGTCCCTTCTGCCAATCTCTGGTGGTGTCCAGGTGGAAGTAAAAGTACACAAGAGTAGGAGATTTCTCCGGTGCCTGACCTAAATTCCACTCACCATAAAATTGGTTCATGCAATTGTCCAAGGCTGTGTGTGGATGTTGATGCGTGAAATGGCTGCCCCTCACATTTACAATCACTTCACTACTAATCTCTCATTGCTTGTAAAGCACTATGGAATACAATGTAAGAAAAGCTCTGTATAAATGCAAATATATCTTCTTCTAAAATTAACTGAAACTCTGCCACTGAATGCAAGTCCTATAACTGTATCCGACAGACCCAAGTAAACATTATCTTGCTTTCTCTCCTCTCCCCTCCTTGCAAGGTTTAACACTAAACTGAAAAAGTTCCCAGCACTTTATTTTGCTGCCTGTAACAAAGAGTTCCTTAAATACTTACGCCAACAACGGGAGCAGCACTCGCCATCGGGAACCGTAGCATTGGCACATGGTATCAGAGGGCATGAAACCTTGCGGCAGTGAACTGCAGAATCCTACAGAAAAATAAACAACTATATGAGGGAGGAAAGGCTTCAAAATTTAGGAACTGTGATCTAGGATCTAAGCTAGTAACTTGTTAAATTTGTACTCCCCAGCCAAACCAGTCACCACTGCACTCTGGAACAAAGAAGAGATGTTTGGCTCACAGCTCTGCCTCCCCCACTGAGAGCCATCACAGCAGAGATTTAACAACTGGCAGCCACTGGAGGTCAGCTCGCAGATGCAGACGTGAGGAGGAAACTGAAAACCCTCACTTATTAGCTCTCCTGCAGCGCAGCGGTGGAAGTCCATGACATTTCAAAATGGGTTTCAGGGAATCACAGAGCCAGAGACGCTCTTGCCAAGAGTGCAAGGAACATTTTTCAGAGTTTAATTACAGAGCTACCTCAGAGAACCCGAAACTTCAGTTTTCTAAGAATGTAAACCTGGCAACTAGCCTTTTGAAGGGGATAGAAAACATTACGAGTCCCAATTCAGATTAACTTATCAAAGAAAGCAAGGAATAAGGCACTGTCATTTTTTTTTCAGTCCATTATTTCTCTCCTTGTTGTCCACTGCTTTACAGCCCCAGCCCCAACATCCCTGGGTCTCAGATTAGTCTGGTGTCCCCAGAACACCACCAGGTCCGATTTGCCCAATCATCAGTGCAGGGTCTGTGGGGACTGGTCCATCATGCAACCATGGTCAGGGATGCTCAGTTGTCAGTGCGAGTCTGTGGATAACTGGTCTATCATCTAGCTATGGTCAGATGTGCCCAGTCATCAGTGGTGCAAGTTCTGTGGGGGACTGGTCCATCATGCAACCATGGTCAGATGTGCCCAGTCATCAGTGCAGAGTCTATGGGGGACTGGTCCATCAGGCAGCCATTGTGAGGGTACACAGTCATCAGTACAGAGTCAGTGGGGGACTGGTCCATCATCTAGCTTTGGTCAGGGTAGGTTCTGTTTTCCCCCCTGGGCCCACACATGTGCAATGGTGAGATGTGCATGTCCTGCCTCTATGAAGATGCCCCAGCATCAGAGTGTGGGGTCCTTCACCTTTCAGTCCCACTGTGCTGTCAAAGTCCTCCAGGTGGCAACCAACCAGCAGGATGTGCATAACCCCCATCCTCAAGGGTGCTCAGTCCTCTCTCCCCCAACCAGCCTGTGAGTGACCCTAGTCTGTTTCTGAACCCAGGTCACTGACACAGCACGCAGTAACTCACATGCCTTGCCATTGGGCCAACCACAAGAAGCACAGTCCTTATTCTGACACTCCAATTTGGTTTTCATCATATATTTAAGTGTGTTTTCTGTTTCAGGACATTTTTGAATATAGTATTCAGATACAGTTCAACTCATGCATTATTTATTTTCCATGTTTATACCATCTCAATCTTCATTACCAGGGACTGTTGCATAAAAACATTATGTTTGTCCCTCAGACATCCTCTACTCCTCCTGCACCCTCCCCAAAATCATATTTCTCTGTGACATCACAATCTGTTGCTGTGGAAATGATTATGATGTCACAAACAGAGGATACAGTGGCAGAGAAGCAGGAAAATGGGATGAAGTTTGAAACACAAAAACTGTGCTTTGATGCAAATGTTCTTAGCAATATAGAAAGAGGATTCTGAAATACAGAAAATGAATGACATATCGGTTGAATTGTGTCTGAGCTTTATATTCTAAGATGTTTTCCAGGATACTGGAAAAACATTTTATGGCTGCTTGTTCCAAAGCTCTTTGTAAAATGGTTTTAAATGAAAAGTGCAGTAGCATGTGGGATGCCTGTGCATGTCTTGGCAAGCACCATAGATCCGATAGTGTCAGATGAAACAACATGTTTTAATCAGCATGGTGTATGCCATAGATCTAATAGTGTCGGGCGTAACAACATGTTTTAATCAGCATGGTGTATGCCATTACAGTGCTCAGCCTAGCAATGATCTTGTTTACAATGGATTGCAGCCATCACTCTAACTTCATTATATCTCCACACTGGTACAACTTCAGAACACATTTGTTAAGGGGCCACATTCTTTTATATAGTATGTGAAATATCAGACAGCTAGGTATCTGGGTACTTACGGAGCGGGACATTTATTTATATATATATATATACACACACATACACATACACACATACACACACACACACACACACACACACACACACACACACTAGCATGTACATACATATGTATAGTTAGATGTATATACATAGACAGTAGTTATATATATATATATATATATATATATATATATATATATATATATATATATATATATATATATATATATATATATATATATATATATATATATATATATATATATATATATATATATATATATATATATATATATATATATATATATGTATGTATATACACATATATACACACACACACACACACACACTCATATATACATAAATACACACACACATATACATTTACATATACATACACAGTAGCATATCTTAAAGGGAATGTGTACCTGCACCTTCACATCAAAAATCCAATATGTCATCCTTCCCTTCCAAAATTCTTTAATCAGATTGGGAGGGCAGCCAGGTCTGGTCACAGTACCAGACTGTGGAATACTCAGGCTGCATGGACAGTGCCATTTTTAGGAGGCCTGCACACAACTAAACACCCCACCAGCTTCCGTTTCTGTTTTTTTTTTTTTTTTTTTAATGAAAGCTGGTGATGTACTTACATCTTACAGAACGTCCATAAGTTCTGAAAATGGTGCTGCAACCCTTAACTCTGAAAGATACGATTTTATAAAACATAAAATCCACACCTGGCTACAGGCATGGGGTAATTAAAGACAATTTGGATGGGTGGAATTACACAATGGATTTTCAGTTCAGATGTACCTTTCCCCTAAGCTTTGAGCCACTAAAACAATTTCAAATTGTAGTTAAGGGTGAAAGCAATGCATATATTTTTATTTACATTTAAGAAATGTTTAGCTGCTCTATTTCCATGCCTCAGCAGCCCACCTAACCGCCATGCATCCAATCCAGATTCAGGAGCAAACTCCTCCCACCTACAGGTCATTAAGGGTGACCGCATTGCAGAGTAGATCATTTACCATTCAGGGAAGAAGGGTTAAAATGCATCATTTTCTTTGAGCAAACCCTAGGCAGCCCAATTATGGGCAAGGACATAAAGGGGGTCTTATGGGAGCCCACCTCCTGTGACCCAAGCAGGAGCCCACCTCCTGTGACCCAAGCAGTAATGATTTGGGTGCTGCAATAAACTATGTGGCGGTGGGGAAGGGAGGCCTGGAGGGACAGGGTGTCTGAACCAAAAATGGAAAATGAAAACCTTTACCTGGCAAGTGCATTCAGTGCAGTTATCAACCGTCCAGGAATCCCTGTTATCATATCGGATTCCATTGTGGATGCACACTCCACTCTTGATTCCAATTACTCCAGAAATCACTTCATTCTCTTTGGTCTTAAATAAAAAAGGAAACAAACACAAAACACATTTTAGGAATCTCCTTGTTTTCTTCAAGGGGGTATTCTGCTTGAAAAGTGTACTTGGGGCTGGCAGTTTAGCTTAGAGGTTAGAGTAATGCAATTATCCAGGCTGTGTGGGTGATGATGTGCGATATGGCTGCCACCACACATTCAGTCACTTCACTACCAGTCTAGCATTGCTTGTAAAGCGCTTTGTGATGTATGAAAAGCGCTATATAAATACTATTCTTCTTCTTCTTCTAATGAGCTGTGAATGAGCTTGTACATCCAGCAGAGCTGGGTTTCATTCCCACAATCTCTACTTGCATACTGTGTGACTCTGAGTAAGTCACTCAACCCTCGTGCTCCCAGATCACCCCTGAAAACAGGTACTTGTGCCTGGTAGGCCTTACCCAGTTACCAAAGACTTAAATAAAGAAATAAATAACTAAATAAATAAAAGTGGCGCTGACATTGACCTTGGGGTGGAAAGGGCAAGCAAGCTCAGAAACAGAGTCCTCTAAATATGTTCAACGTATTCTGTATTTGGGTGGAAGGATATTCATTTATATATGGTGTGGTGTCTGTGTGGATGTATGTTGTGGTTTCAAACATTTACACCTCCACTGAAAATCCTAATGGTGCAAAAGAGGTCTTGTCTCCATTCACCTCAGGACAGATACCTAATATTTAAAGGGATCAGATGAGATGTTTTCTTTGGCCAAAGCTGCTGTTCTGGAGCTATTGCTAGAGAGTGCACATCAGTTTTGGGAGATGGATACTCACCACTTCATACAGCTTTTTCGTCATCTGTGTAACCATGGCTCGCAGCCCATGGAGCTCTGCAAACATGTTGTGAAGCTCATCACAAGAGAAGCCACAGACCGCCTGGATGTCCTTTGTCTTGTGACCAATGAAATTTGTTCGAATTGCTGGGCTAGAGCCATTTATTGTGTTGTCAAAAGTCAGGATTTCTCTGGTACCTAGGAGAGTGGAATAATCTCTTGTAATCATAGGTTTGGAAAATCTTTTTCTGTCTGCACCAGTTACAATGCATAATGTATGCTTGCATTCTATATGAACACATGCATTATGCATGCTATATGAAAACACGCATAATGCATGCTTTCATACAGCATTGTAATGTTCATCATTTACTGAAAAACTATCAACCCTTTTTCTTTTCAAGAGTAAAACACCAGAGTATTGCAGAACCAGTTCCAGAAACACAAACAAACAACAACAACAAAAAAGAGTACATGGTTGATTCTAAAATGCAGAACCCTAAAGAAGTCCTTCCTCTTTAAAAAAAGGCTCTCCGCTTTAAAGAAGCCACTCTCTCTTTAACATGCCCTTGGAATCTCAGAGGAAATGTTGGCAAAACATAATGTTCAGATGTAAGGCAGTGAGGAAGCTCAAAACTCCTGAATTCCAATTAAGAATGTATTAAATTTATACACAGATGCATATGCCACCAGAATTAGTTGCCAACATTTCATTACTTTGACTAACAATAACAAAAATGGAAAGAGACCTGGGGGTAGTCATATCAGATGGCCTAAAGGTGAGCAAGCAATGTGAGAGGGCAGTAAGAAGGGCTGGGGGGATACTGGGATGCACAGGGAGAGGCATCTCCAGTAGAAAACAGGAAGTTGTTATCCCTCTGTACAGACAGCTGGTGAGACTTCATCTGGAGTACTGCGTGCAGTTCTGGAGACCCAATCTTTGCAAAGACATAGACAGGATGGAGACAGTCCAGAAGAGGGCAACTAAAATGGTGCAGGGTCTGCACTGGAAAACATATCAAGAGAGACTTAAGTAGCTTAATATGTATAGCCTCAAAAGGAGAGGAGGGAGAGGGGGGGACATGATATAAACTTTCAAGTACCTCAAAGGAATCAACAAAGTCCAAGAGGGTAGCATCTTTCAGAAAAAGAGGTGTGCAAGAACAAGGGGGCACAATCTGAAGCTAGAGGGGCTGGCTCAGAGGTAATGTGAGGAAGAATTTTTCACGGAGAGGGTTGTGGATGCATGGAACAGGCTTCCTGAGGAGGTTGTGAAGTCAAAAGCAGTGGTGGAATTCAAGAATGCATGGGACAGTCATAAGGTAATTCGGGGGGGGGGTAGGAAGAAGTAGGCTGTTGGTTAGCTAGGATCTGCAGCTTATCCATTAGGTAGCAAAATGAGCAGACTGGGTGGGCCAAGCAGTCCTTATCTGCCGTCAAATTCTATGTTTCTATTTTTCTCTGTTTCTAGTCACCACTTAGTCGAGTCGAGGGCTGCGGTGGTCTTAAAAATTTGTCAGCTTACACTTCAATAAGGGAATAAGCATCCAGGCTACAACTTCCAGATTGCATGACATAACTTTTAGACACACTACTCTTGAAGTATTGGACTTCCACTGTTTCATAATAAACTATGAACATTACCATGACCACAGGATCACAGCCCCAGAGACATCTGTTCTGGCATTTTGCCTACACACGACTCCATCATTTGTACCAGGCAAGATCAGAACTCTGTTCTCATGCACTTTTTAAAACACTGTACCAATTTCACGAACTAGAACAGTGAGTTTAAAGCATCCCTGATTGTTAGTAACCACATACTGTAGTTTATTTTTCAGCAGTAACGTTTGTCTGGCAAAGGTGTCAACATACCCTACTCTCTTTTTGTTTTCTTTCCTTCCTGAACCAAGATAATGGATTTTGAATGTTTTTTTAAAATTCCCTCTCCCTTACCATGCCCAGAATGAAAAGAAAAATGAATATCTTTGGACAGCGCTGTGTTGTTTACTATCAGAAACACATAGTGACAACATCCTACTTGTCCTAACATCTAGGGTATCTTAAGCATTAGAAAGAGAGATAGGGCAGACTGGATGGGCCACAAGGCCCTTATCTGCTGACAACATCTATGTATCTATGTATTCTAATATATAAATATAGATATGTATTTTTTTATACAATGGGTAAGAAAAAAGGAATCCTTTGGTTGGTTGAAACACATCAGATGACCGTGCATATATCAGAGCGCAATCACACGCCTGCACTTTTAGACCCCTCCAAAACAATTTTGCCATTTTATAAGATAGATAACCCACTCTATTGTCATGTTTGATATATGCACACCTTAGTGTGCTTGCTATGGCATCTGCCACCCAAGATGTGCGATATCAGAGCATGACAGCACACCCTAGAGTGGGTTATCTATCTTATAAAATGACAAAATTGTTTTGTAGGGGGGTTAAAGTGCAGATGTGCAGTTGCACTCTGATACACACATGGTCACCTGATGAGGATTGTCCACTGGATGAGTTTGTTTCATACCCATTTTATAAAATTACATATACATATATATATATATATATATAACACACACACACACACACACACACACACACACACATATGCACACACACGTTAGAGTCATATATATATGACTGCAACATGTACATTCAACAGGTAACTTCAGGGGAAGAGAGTTTTAAAACCTGGAGTGACTGCTGTCTTAATTTAATTACGAGTCACTGAATACAAAAATTAGCTATAAAAGATGTTTTAAAAGTATCAAAAAAACTTTAAATGCACAGAGAAGGAATATAGGGATGTCAGAAATTGCATATTTTAATGAACTTGCATTGCTAAAAATACACAATTTGAGGAAAATAGTGCTATTTGAATAAAAAGGTGTTGGTAGAATATTGACATTTTACCAGTTTGGGTATAATTTCATAGAAATTGGCACTAATGCGAACTTGCAGCAATTCCCTGTAATTCCACAAGCATAATATAATTTCACCAAGCACTCTAATTGGGACATCATAATCATTTCCACAGCAACAAACTGTGATGTCATACAGTGAATTCTGAGGTGTAGACAAGCAGTCATAGCAGAAGAAGCCTTGGGGACAATCATTTGTAATATTAATGTACATAGTCTTAAAGGAAAAATATCGAAAATGTGTAATATTAGGTAAACTGTGCCTAAGAATAACAAAAGTATGTTTTTCTAAAGCCCCCTTCTTTAAAAACAGCCAGAGTGGTTCCATAGAATAGTGAATAATTTGCATGCATTAATATGCAAATATATGTATATTGCCAGGCTTCAGAAGAGGTTCCAAAACACAAACCTTTTTAACCCTTAGGCTGCCGACAGAGTTAGAACGTATAGGGAATTCCAAACTGATACATCAGTCCGCGGCACAGCAAGGGTTAACCTTTAACAACCTAATAGGGGTCTAATAAGAACCAGATATGGTTCACCCTAATGATTCTTTATCACCATCCAGGATTTGGGGGTAAGTTTGCCCAAAAGAACTATCCTGACATGTCACATGTTAGGACAGTTCAAGCATCTTGGAAATGACACAGATCCAAAGTGTCTTAACAAGTGCAGCCTTGAGGCCTCCCAGTTGCTCCCCTGAACATTTAAAGGCATGGTTTTCCAGATAAAAGCCTGACAAGAAGGTCTAGGCACATTTCAAGTACTCCAAATTGTGGAGATGTCCTTACAAATTATAAGTGGGCAGTATTCACTACCCCCATGTAATATTTTCCTGCATCACCCAAATTGCCCAAGCAGGTAATATGAATAATGCCTGCTCAAAATCTCTTTGTGCAGCAATCTACTCTTAAAGGAAACAAATAAATTTAGTTGGGGCTGCGCCTGCATTTCAGGGCAGGCTAAATCACCTAAAGTGAGAGAAGGGGATGGGCAGGATTTAAGTAATAGGGACTGAGAAACCCAGGGATTAACGACTGGTTGGGAGGAATGGGCCCGAGGCATAGCATAAGGCGTCCTCCCTCCAGCCAGTCCTTAATTCAAGGAAATGAGCTGCTGCGAGGTTGTTATTGCGATTGAAGTCTAATCGCAATAACTGCTTTGATTTTTGCTTTTTGTTTGTTTAGTTTTAGCAACGGTTGGCAGCTAGATCGGTCATTTCTCACACGTTAAAGACCGATCCAGTCACCAATGAGAAGGCTCGCCATGCTCATGAATAACTAATTAAGCGATCTGTAATACACTATGTCTTGTGAATGTGTGTGCACTCTGTACTTACTGCTCTCACAGCCCCGGTTTCTGAGGATGTCTTCAAGTGTTGTGCCAAAGACGAAGCGTACGTTCTGCAGGGACCCCTGTAATTGAAAAAGGTGTCGCCGTTACTCTTTGCTACCACCCATTACACAACATTACTCTTACTACAAGTACTTGTTTCCCTCAACTGAGTCGATTATTTCTGTAGCACTGGATTTTGCTCATCTCCCCCATTCCAAATCAACCACAATTCCAGTCTTTTAACAAGCGGTCACATGTTAAAATCCGACACGCATAGCTGAAGAAGTTTCACATCGAATACCAGGCGAATTATCGATCTGCATTTACCTAATAAGCAATCCTACTTCCATGTGGGCTACTAGAGATGACATCCAGGTAGCCAGACATGATTGATCCTAATCTTGTTCAACGAAGTAATGGCCCATCCTATTTGCCCTCCAGAGGGCGGGGTGCACAGCAACATCCACTTTAACCCACTATGAGTGGGTGTTTTCGTTGCCAGCAATGATGTGTCTCGTAGGTCTCTTATCAGCATCGGCAGTAGACCAGGTTATCCCAGCCAAATGTTAGTTATCCTTAGGTGAAGGAAATATGTAACTCTAAGTTTACAATTCATGGGGAGTAAATCTTTATATTCATATAAATAGTAATCTGTTCAAACTTTGACTGCATTCTTCGTGGCCATATTTGCAACCTGTACTCATCTGCAACAAAGACTACAGAAAACGTGAAGTGAGTTTCAAGTTTTATGGTCACTGCACTCTGTGCTGATAGACAACGCACTCAGCTTTTGTGGGCATAAACTAACTTCTGGGCGCACAACCCAAGTACAAAGGTTCTGATGGCCCGCTCCAAATCCCCAAACTCATTTGAAACAATGTGTTTATTGTTTCTGCCTACCTGGAAGTCATCCTTAACCTCTCCTTTGGCCAGTCTAAGTCTGGCTGCCTTGGCCAGGTCCTGGTTCAGCACCTTGTGGATGGGGACTTCCAACTCGTTGTTACCTATCTCCTCGCAGTCCACGTATAACTGGGCTCGGTCCTCCTGAACCAGCAAGGCCAGGCTCTTCCAGTCCCAGCTGGCCAGCATAGCTTCTTCCAGCGATATCACCTGCTGCTTGCCATCCAGGGAGAAGGTCAGGTAGGGTGCTTGCAATGCCGTTGGAGACGATATTGAAGACGTGTCCCGATCCATCCAACCTCTCCACAGACAGGAGTGTGCCCCGGGTCTTCTTCATTTGCCTCACGTTTGCCAGAAGGATGAAGCCCCGCTCCCGCTGGATGGAGTCCAGAAGGTCCTGGAAGGAAGCCTCCGGCACTGGTTGAATTTTGCCTGCATTCAGGATCCGAAAAGCCGAACTGGAAGTGTCAGGACCCTTCACGATCTTCACCCCTGGGTTCTTGCGATTGAGATGGGTCATTTCGAAGAGATCAAACACTTTACTGTCATCCCCTACAGCTTCTGGAATGTGGGAGAAAGAAAAAAGGGGGACGTAAGGAAAAGAACAAGGTACGAACCGAAACACTACATGATCGAATGCTTCTAGGTGGTCTCAGATGCCCCCTTCCCCACCCGCACACTCAGATAACACTTATGGGGAGCCCTGGTTAGAGATAATGCAAATCGTTAGTATTCGAAAAGTATTTTTTTTATTTAATTATTTATCTCACTGTGTCCTTTAGGACAAGGACACAAGGGGCATCATTGGAATGAGCAGAAACTAGCAACATTAGGCCACGAGGTTAAGTGCCAATGTGAAACCCAACCAATCAGATTCAGTTAGAATGGTATGGCCACCCCCTCCTACAAGGACTACCTCAGCTGAGTACATACCCAGATGTGTCTCTCTAACTGGTAAATGATAAGTATGGGGGCACCGTCCCACATTAACTGAGTTGAGGAAATGAAAACAAAAGTTTGACTCTTCCAGGACCGAAGTATTAACAGCCCACTTTGTAAAAATGCAACCCTCAAAATTTATATAAGGCACCAAATAAAGAGTAGAAATGCAGCTTTTAATTGGAGGCTCTACCCTCAGCTCAAACACCACGGTTCTTACATACAGAAAAAGTGGTGCCGCAAGTACTTTTTCCGTGCTCACCACCGCTCTTACTATCTCCTAATTTATACTTAAAGTTGGGCCACGGTGCACACGGGACAATATTTTGCTTTCTGCTGTCTAAAACCACACCACATGGTCAGTTTCAAACATTATATATTACAGCAGTCAAATTACACAAGGAAGGACAATAACTGCATCCAGACAGCGTTTTTAGAAATCCGGCTATTCATCACTAAAATGGATGCGGGGGCACACGTTTCTTTTACTGAAACAGTTGGGCAACTTCAAACAAAATCCAGAAAAGGTGTGATTTGAAATAAAATTAAATAAAAATAAGGAAATTCTCCTGAAGTTAGAGCCCCCCATCTCTCCAGACTGGGTGTCCCAACTTCCTCTGCTGTAAAAGTTTTTGTTAAGTGCCTTCAGACCCCACCCCCACCCCGACTTACGTAACGCTGGACCACAGATCACAAAGCTGTACTGGTAGGAGAATCAGTAAATGTGGCACTGAAAATACCGATGACAACAGCAAAGTCACTTTTCTACTGGGTGCAATAAGAAAACCATGAAAGTCGCTCCCTGCTCCCAGATTAAATGTATACCTCCACAGCAATTTACCTGCGATCCTGCTGGCTCCACAGACTCCCAACATTAGGAGGAGGAAGATTCCTTGAGCTAACTTCATCCTGCAGATTTCACCCATACCCTAAAGCAAAGGAAAACGAGAATTCATTGCGATTATCGAAAAAAATACATGCAAAGCTCGTTCTCAGTAAGACGTCTATTCACACCCCCAGCAATACAGCAGCAGCAAATACTCAGGTCATACAAAAATACTAATTTAAGTCTGCCGCTGCATGCCTCTATATAAACACTACATCTATTCAGAAACACAGCTTGCAGACAAAATAAATGCAGTCCATCCCAATTTGTGCTTGCCCTTCTGTTTGTGAAAGTCACTTTGTGAGACCAAATTGCACCCACCTGTACCAAACGATTAATTCAGCTCCAGCAGCAGCCCCACAGGTTTGTATGGTAAGTCCCACAGCAAGAAGGGAATTTTAAGTTTCAAAAATGTTTCTTCTGCGCTCCAAGTCCTTGCGAGCTTTCTTCTATTCTGCTTTAAAAATAACGAGCCTGCCTTATTTTGAGAGTCCGAAATCGTTCTTTTTCCAGCTTTGTCAGGCTCAGTAGTTGTGTTTTTATCTTTTTTCCTTTCTCCCTTTGCTGTCTCTGTAGGAGGTACTCGTCTCATACGGACTCCTTATGCTGCTGCTAGCTCTTATATAGCGTCCCAGTCAGAGCCCATAAGCTCGAGGGGCGGGCTAGCAGGGTCTGGGGGTCGTGGCCAATCTCTTACCTCACAGCCATGAGTGAGGGTGGGACAGACACTCACACAAACATAGCTTAGGAATGGATCATGCATTAATGAGTTGCGAGGTTAAAAAAAAGCCCTGACGCATTCCACTGGAATTCCAGACTACAGTCTGTAGAGCAAGGCTCAGTGGGAGAACAACCCTCCCCCCTTCCCCACCCCAACGGGGACAGGTTAGAGACAACACAGCCCGGCGTACCTTTCAAGCTCCTGCCTCCCACATCAGGGACAAGTTTTGCCAAAAAATAAATAAATAAATGATGATAATAATAATAATAAAAATCAGGTTCAAATGAACAAAGTCAGGGACACCTGAACAACATTGTAGTATCAGTCTAAGAAATCCCGTCATCTGTGCAATACACTAATGCAAATAGCCTTTACTTAATCTGAACTAGTCTGTGAAGCGGCTGATACTATAACATGATTCCAATCAGTATTCTTCAGTGACATATATGCCAAATTTAGGAGGGATTGAGGAGATTTCTGAGGCAAAATCTGGGACAGCTAAGAGGTATGCAGCCCGGTCCAGCCTTTTAGTTCTTGTTCTCCCTGTCACCACAGATACGTGTACACCCGCCTCGACAGACAGTGGAGACACACATTGCAGACAGGCAGATATACAGGAGGCATACATACGACAAATACTGTGCATAGCAAAGCAGTCGGTCAGTAAAACAGATACTGTAGTCAGACAGTATAGACAGGCAGTCTGCTTATTGCAGATCACCAATAGGTTGACAGACAGCAGTCAGACTGTAGACAGACAGCAGGTAGACATACTGTAGACGTACAGGTACTAGACAGTTGGCAGACAGCTGATATATCGCAGATAGGTACTAGACGGATATTGTAGTCAGGAACTAGACATACTGTAAATAGGCAGTTGATATGTTGCAAACACTAGACAGGTAACTCCAGACAGTTGACATGTTGGAGATAAACACGAGACGGCTATTTTAGCCAGACAGCTGCCATACTGCAGACACTAGACATATTGTAGACAGGCAGACAGATAGACAGACCAAATGGCACTAAAGACAGGTACAGACATACAGACAGACAAGCAGAAGACAGAAAGGTATTGCAGACAGACGTGAGTACTGATACCTTTGACATCTGGATCAACATCATACATACGGAAGTATTTAGACATCATACGGCGGTATTTAGAGCGACAGCTACTATAGTGATTAGGCAGACGGATACATATGACAGACGTGCGGGATACAGAGTTCGGGATTGTCGAAAGTGTATTTATTTATTCTAGACTCACGTTCCGGACAGGATTTTTATTGTGTTAGAACTATGTATGAGGGTAGTATTTGTGTTCATTTCTCTGTGTTACATCTTATCGTGCTCTTAAGTGATTACAATGAGCACAAGGAGTTTCTGTCAAAGAATCGGATAACCCACCAACACACACAAATGGGGGGGTTGGGCTGTAACTTACATCGGCCACCTAGCATCGTGTTGGGGGTTCTTTTTATGAATCTCTGTCTACCTGCATGGGGTGGCGAACTTATGAATGCACACACCAAACTTGCTAAAATCTCCTATTGCTCTTCGGCAATACAAGACTGAAGTTATCAGTTCGGCCATCTGTCACCTCGAGTTCCCGCCTTTGGTAAACTGATGCTTTCTGCAACCTCACACTATATATGTTCATATTTTTTCCTTCTCCCTCTGCTGCATAGAGTACCACCAGCACAAAGCCTTGTGGGAGCTGTAATATGGGACAGACTGACAGCCCAGTCTGAGAATCTCTTTTTTCAGTCAGGCAGATTCAAGCTACGAGGCGACTCCATCGTCCGCCAGGAGGCGCTGTTTGCACTCCTTTTGGGAAATGCAAAAAAAAAAAAAAAATAACATGAAAGGTCTGTAATCAAAAAATACATAACTTTGAAATGCCAGCGCTTCCAAAATCCTGCCTTGCACAAGCACATCTTTCATGCATCTGACATATTCTTGACTTTGGCAACTAACCTAAGAGAAAGAACTTCCCGCAACCAAGGGTTCGGATCATTGTGTGCACCTATCTCTTTGAATTAGCCGAGATTTGATTTCACAGACAGCCTGGCACAGGACATTCTTTTGCTGGGAAGGGGGTGGTGAGGGAGAGAGATAGAGATATAGCTCCTTATGCTTGAAAATGAGCTATTGATAAGTGCAATTCCAACTCCAAGGATGGCTACAGAAATCATCCGCCCAGAAGTACCTTTTTTTTTTAAGTTTAACAAACTAAAATCCAGGAGGAGTCCAGTAGAATATTTCATGGTCTCACATTGAAGTGCAGAGACCAATTATGGAAAGTTGAAATGTATTTGCTAGTAAATTGGTGACCGGGACAGGCACATTGAGCCAAGGCTACTTCCCAGGTGGTGGCATACCTCTCAACCTCCTGCCTCATAAATCAGGGACAAGGCATAAAAAAATCAGGGACAAAGGACCAAAATCAGGGACACATCTTCAAAATTAGAGATATCCACTCAGAAAGCTGGTAGAATATGGGGCTTAGTGCAAAATGCATTTTCTAAAGAAGAACAAGTCTGTAACTTTAATGCTTGACATTATTTTGTGCTTACAGTCCCCAATGTTTAGCTTCAAAAACACAAATTTTAGGAGGGACAGAGTAAAATTTTGAGGCAAAATCAGGGACGTCCCTGAAAATCAGGGACAGTTGAGAGGTATGGGTGGTGGTGGTGGAATGCACTGCTGAGGGGGGATGCACAGCTACAAAGACAAACCAGGCTGATAAGTAAGCATTAATCACTGATGAAGGTGGCATCTAAGTAAGCAATAATACCTAGTGATTGAGGCGGTATTAGTTATACCGGGACGCCATGGCACAATGAGGTCTGACGCCGCAGTGTTTAAAGGGCCTTATAGCCCCTGAAGAACCGTATAGCACAATACTGCCCATCCTGGAGGTATTATTGTGCTTAGAAAATAGGCACAGTAGAACAATATTAATTTTATAAAAATTGTTAACTAAATAATTAGTTTAATATGACTTTTGTAATAAAATAGTTCCTGTACATGGATTTAACTGGTCATCTTGATTAACCTCCAACACACAGACACACACACACACACACACACACACACACACACGAGTTGAAACATAGAAACATAGAAACATAGAAGCTGAAGGGCAGATAAGGACCGCAAGGCCCATCCAGTCTGCCCATTTCTTTTTCTACCTTGTAAATGTGCCATTGGCCTTTGCTCTGTCAGTGACCTATCTATTCATAGTCATTTGTATTGCTCCCTTATGCCTATCCCATGCCTGTTTGAAGCCCTGCACTGTATTCATAGCCACCACTTCTTGTGGTAAGCCATTCCATGCATCTACCACCCTTTCTGTGAAAAAGAATTTCCTCACATTCCCCTTAATCGACCTCCCTCTAATCTCATGCTGTGTCCTCTTGTCCTGCTATTTTTCTTATATTTAAACATGTTAGACTCTTTCACCTTGTTTATGCCCTTAAGGTGTTTGAATGCCTCGATCATATCACCTCTCCCTCCTTTGCTCAAGGGTATACATATTGAGTTGCTTCATTTGTTGGGAAATATGATTTCTATTAAACAAACAGAGGAAGCACTGGTGTATGGCAAGCAGCAGTACTGTGCTGGGCTGCTATGGGGAGCCTCGCGTTCTGGCAGGGGTGTAGCAAGGGATTTCAGATCTGCACACCAAGTGGATTCACTGCTACCATCCCCCCTTGTTAAGGTGAGCTACCCCACCCTCGTGTAGCCAGACAATATACAAATGTACACCAGGACTGTGATTGTTGCCTCATTTGGCACAATAAATACAACTTTTGTATCTCATGACAATTGTTGTTGCCATGCATGGGTAAATACAAATGCCATGTATTGTTTCCTAAGACACCCACATACCAGCCCAGGTTCTGTAAAGTTGTATTGTCCTTGGGATGCAAAGAGAGTATTAGTGACCAGTTCTTCTAGTTTCAGCTCCTAGGAATAAAATTACCGAAAGGTTCAGTATTTTCTTTGTTAGTTTTCATGAAAAAAAGGAAGCAGTTCAGAGCCTATTTGCTACCCCCCTTCAATAAAATTGCACACCATGGAGTGCTTGGAGTATGCCTGCCTACACCCATGCATTCCGGTAGCTGTGTGTGTCAGTGTACTCCTTGCTATCTCAGGAGTGCCCGCTGCTGAGCATGTGAATGGCAAGCAGCCGTACGCGTTAGGTTGCTACAGAAACGCCAAGGCTTGCCTGTGAAAAAACTTCACCGCTCATGATCGCTTTCTTGATCATCTACACTCTCTCCATTCTTGTGTTTGTAGGGCAGTTATGGTCCTTTTGGCTTTTGTTCGAGTACAACAGTCAGGGAGCCGTCGACGGTAGGCGCGCACTGTACAGCACCAATTAGATAAAGCTGATAGGACAAACGGGTTCCTTTTCCTTTCCTTCACTCTGTCCGCTTTCTTTCTCACTAAGGAGTGTTTGGGGGGGACTCTACATAAAAAAGTAAACAGAAATAAAAAGAAATATGAAGAGCAGCAGCTTCCACTAAACACTACGGGGTTCTGGGGACCAGTAGCTCTCGCTAAGCAAGAGAAAAAAATGGCGGAGATTTGACATTTTATCAGGTACTTTATGCCAATAGAAAATTAGGCTGGGCACAATGATACAGGACTACGTGAAGGGACTAGTACTTTTTATCTACTGGGCTCTGTTGTCAGATAGACCAGGGCTTTGGGTAGGAACAGCCAATCAGAAGCCAGGATTTTACAAGCCCATTTTCTAATGGGGAGTTAATGCATGGTTGAGACCGTCCGGCGGTGCCTGCTGACCAACCATGCATTCACTCCCCATTAGATGCCACCTTCAGAGGGATTAATGCACTTGTAACATGGTCTACAGGAAGATGTATATGTGCTACATATGTTATTGGTGATACTAGTCAAACACAAGGAGACTAATGAGTTTTCACTAATTTTCACTGTTACTTTCATTATTTTGAATGAAACTCTTACATACATATGTGTTTTTTTATTTGGGTGATTGCTACAATTAGATGTTTCTTAAGGCTTCGATACATTTCACAGATTTCTGTGCGGCTGTTACTTGATATTGTTGCTAGGCTGACCGCGATCTGGCTGGTTTACTACTTGTCTGTGTGCTTATCTCATTTGCATATTGACATACTGCTTTCTTTCAGGTTGTTTTTATTCTTTCGCTACTCCCACACACATTTCTTTGGGCTGTATGCTATCTTCTGTTTCTGTCTTTCACATGCACAATTACAGTTCACCATCCCATAGAGCCTCAAATAGATAAAATTAAATCTGTTTCCAGATTTTGCCTGTGTTGCTCAGAGTTCCAGTGTGTTGCCTCCTGTCTGTCTCACTACTTCTGGTCCTGGTTGCTGCATTGTGTCTCTCAGCTGGTGTGTGTTCGCTTGTTCCCAATATTTCTATTTCTGGGTTTCTGCTCCATGTTTCTCTCTCTGGCATTACTGCGTCATCCGGCTCTGTCCTTATCTCTCTATCGCTGACTAGTTGTTCACGCTTGCCTTGGTTTCTGCGGTTCCACTTCCCTCTTTCTACTCTGTGCCCCTACCCTCTCTCACATTTGTCCCACTACTCCTGTGGTATAACTGCTTGGCATTTCAGAACTTGCTCCCTCTGATTTCTTTCACTCTCCTACTTAGCACACTGCTCGTTCTCCTTTCATGGCTCATTTATGTAATGTACAAGCAACATGGCATTATCATCTCATAATGCCATGTTGCTCCTCTACCACCTGATGGCGTTCCTCCTATCAGCTTTCTTTCTTTCAGTCCTACTAATTTTGCCATGTTACAAGCAAACATAATGACAGCTGTACTATTCACAAGGAGCTGTGGAAAAATGACAATTTTGAAAATCTGGAGTGACAATATTACAAATTCACGAAGTTAGGACCATGCGTGGAAATTGCACAACACACGCTTGTAAAACAGTCATTTTTTTGATTTTTTCCACCAAATTTGCAACATAGACTTTTTGAGAGCCCTCCTCATGAGCAGTGGCACTGTCATTTTGTTAATCAGTCCCAAAAGGTGATTTCATGCAGTGATCACGAAATCACCTTTCGAGACCGAATAATGCCATGACAGTGCATGAATTCATGAGGAGGGTTCCCAAAAACCCCATGTTGAAAATCTGGTGCCAAAATTCCCAAAAATGGCTGAGATATGCACCAAAGTTGAAAAACCTCTATTTATGCCATTATACAGCTTACTGGCATTTCTTCAGTTCGTGGTTGGCTTTGAAGAGTGCAGACGTGTTCCCAGTCCACCAAAGATCGTTGTGCCAGACTCCGGAGGTAAGTATGGGGTGGGGGTGTGTGGGGAGGCAGGGTGCACAGAGGGTGGGAGTGGGTTGTGGGAGGGGGCAGGGAGACCAAGAGGGACCATTTATTTTACAGGAGTTTAAAAACAAGAAAACATCACAGGATGGTTTTCCTTTTTAGGTGATTTGGCATGCTGGGGTGGGCTCCCAGCGTGCCCCTCAGTGTTTTGGGGATGCTTTAGTTGATGAGGATTGGGCCCCGTGAGGTACATACTGAATGGGGAGATGCTTTAGCTGATGAGGATTGGGCCCCCCGTAGGTACATACTGAATGGGGGGATGCTTTAGCAGATGGGGATTGGGTCCCACCGTAGGTACATACTGAATGGGGAGATGCTTTAGCTGATGAGGATTGGACTTCCCCATAGGTACATACTGAATGGGGGGATGCTTTAGCTGATGAGGATTGGGCCTCCCCATAGGTACATACTAAATGGGGGGATGCATTAGCCGATGGGGGATTGGACACCCCAGTCAGCCAACAATGAAAGCAGGGGGGCATGAGCCAAGGGGGATTGGGCACCTCCCTCGGCACATAACAAATGGGGGGTGCATGATGCTGACAGGGAGTGGGCTCCCCCATCGGCACACACATTGGGTCACGGCATGCCGACAGCGGGATTGGGCAACCCCAAAGTCGGTATTATGGCAGGCAGTGTGCCACCATGTTTTTACTCTTTTACCAGGGCAAGTCTGGAGGTCCACTGCGAATGATGAGCTTTGCTCGTATTGCAGCGGACCTTTCCTTAGATGTGCTTGCCATATTAGGTATTCATGGTGTGGTGCTGGCATGCAGGCTAATTGGGGAATGAGAGACGCACCCACTGGTGCGTGCCCTGCATTTGCCCAACAGTGACCACACCTCCAATTCTGCTATTACCGCAATATGTTGGCTGCGCATGCCAAGCCAACATAGAAATAATGACACTAAGTGCATATATCCAACTGCAGTACATACCTCTCAACTGTCCCCCGATTTCCTGGTTTCCGGGATGTCCCTAATTTTGCCACAGAATTTCCCTGTCCCTCCTAAAATGTGAGTTTTTAATGAGTATTTTTGTGAGTGAGCAGTGGGGACTGTAAGCACAAAATAAGGACATCACTAAGGATGTCCCAGTTCCCATCTCGCTGGAAACAGGCGACCATCACACCGGTACACAAAAGTGGAGACAAATCACTGCACTCCAACTACAGACCTATCTCCATCCTCCCTCCATTGTCTAAGGCCCTGGAGCGCATCGCCTCAGACCAATTAGTCAAGTACCTGGAAAAATACGACATCCAGTGTCCTGAGCAACATGGTTTCCGAAAAGGGCACAGTACCACCACTGCACTATTAGAATTCACAGGCTTCATCCATACCACACTTGATCAAGAAAACTGTGTAGGGGCAGTATTCATCGACCTTACGAAAGCCTTTGATACTGTGAACCACCCACTCCTACTCAAGCAATTATTAAACATTGGGCTCTCCAATGAAGCACTGCTCTGGTTTTCAAGCTACCTTGGGGAGAGGGTCCAGAGGGTTAGGATTGCTGGTGTTACCTCGGAAGAAAAGCCAGTCCTTTCAGGGGTCCCACAGGGGTCCATCCTGGGGCCACTACTCTTCAGCCTCTTCCTCAATGACCTTCCCAGTGTCTGTCACCAGAAATTACTACTCTACGCCGATGATGCAGTCATGTTCACCAACCACCAAAATGCAGAGCTCCTCGAGAAACAATTACAGCTTGAATTCATGTGCATCGAAGAATGGTTCAAGTCACACAAACTGGTCATGAACTACAGCAAAACAAAGGTTATGACCTTCTACAATGCCAGGAGCAAGTACAAATCCTGCGGGATCTCACCATCCTAAACCAAACAGGGACCTTACTTGAACACGTTCCTGATTTTAAATACCTAGGTGTCACATTGGACAGCTCACTGTCCTACCATCGGCACATAGATTCTGTCGCCAAAGCCACCAACATCCGTATAGGCCTGCTCTATAGGCACAAACACTGCATGACTCCTGACACTCTCCGGTTGGCTATCAACAGCTCTGTCACCTCCATCATCGATTACGGGCTAGCAATTTATGGCTCTGCCTCCGCCTCTGCCCTCCACAGAATTACAGTTGCACTCAACAAAGCATGCAGGCTGCTAACTGGGGCTGATCGACTTACTCACACTTGTGACCTGTACACTCGGGCAGGATGGCTACCTCTCATCAGCCGGATACAGTATCAAACCTGCCTCTTAGCCAAAAAAGTCCTCCTTGGAGTCATGCTCCGGCATTGAAAAGCTACTTATTGACCACCACAGCACCCAGAGAACTAGAAGTTCACAACAACTAACCTTTCTTGTCCCCAGATGCCGGACTACCATGGGCCAGAGGGCCTTTGCCCACAGAGCACCACAATGGTACAATACTCTCAACAAAGAAACTCTTACTGCTGCTGCTCTTGGCCCTTTTAAGAGACAACTCCGACTTCATCTCATTTCAACTAGTCGTGACTGCCTCGCCTAATCAGGGGCCCACCGTTCACTGCCCTCCACTTCAGTCTTGAAAGATCTCTCTCCCCACCTTGCCTCCATCTACCTGCCTACCCCCTTGCCCCCTCTCCCTTTCCTCCCCCGGGGCATTTCCTGACTTTATCCCTCCTCTCTCTCTCTCTCTCTCTCTCTCTCTCTCCCTTTAGAGCTCTTACCTCACCTCTCACCTCCAACAATGGCCTTCCTGCCTGCATACCTCCCTCCTCTACCTGCAGTGCTTATTTCCAAGATTGCCCTTGGCTGGTTATGTCATGCTACCAACATTTGGCACATTTTGAATTACTGGAATTTCCTAAGCCTCAGTCTCATACTTCTTGTTATTGTGTAACTATGTATTACTATGTTGACCTTTGTATGTATGTATACCCCCCATTCCTTCGACGTGGAACCTTTGTAAATGAGCAGTTCCTGCTCAAAGGTATTTGTAATCCTAGATTTCAATAAAATAAAAAAATAAAATAAAATAAAAAATAAAATGTTAAACATTAACCTTATGGACCTGCTCTTCTGCTGAAACTGCATCTTATGCTAATCCCCTTATTCTATCAGCTTTCTGAGTGAATATTACCAGTTTCTGAGATGTGTCCCAGATCGGAGGTCTTTGTCCCTGATTTATTTAAAGCCTTGTCCCTGATTTTTGTGGCAAGAGGTTGGTTGAGAGGCATGGCAGTATGGACAAAAATGCCAAAAAAACTGCAATAAGTTATCCTGTAAACAGTGTTTTGAGTCACAACAAGCATGCTAGTAAGGTAAATTCAAAAGTGCGGTGGAACCCGGTTGATGGTATGCTGATACAGCAGAGGTTAAATTGTGCAGGAATGCACAGGAGCACAGTTCCACCGCCTCTGACACCTTTCTCCATTGAATACTATTGGAGAGTTCCACCCCATATGGATGACAGTTCCATCTCCTACAAAATATAAAGATTAGAGTTCCACCTCTTAAACATTTCCAATTAAACCACTGTGAAACAGTACTCATAGGTGAGGTCTGGAAAGGTAAGGAATGGCTCAGTGAGAGGGTAGGCAGGAACAAGGAAGGGAGAGAGAAGTTTTAGTTGGCGTCTGAGGGAGGGAGGGAAGGAGATGGATGGAGGAGGGTAGCTAATTTCAGAGGGAGGGGAGATTATGAGAAGGCAGATTTTCCAGCTGAGGAGTGTGGGTGGAAGGGAAAAGTTTGTGGGTCCCTGGAGCACAAGTAGTAGGGGGAAGAGGGATGGAGGAGATTAGATGGGGTAAGGGAGAGGAGGGACCTAAACCAGTATTTAGAGATGATGGCTGTACAGCGGAGCTGGCGATGTGTAGGGAGTGGGAGGATGGAGAGAGAGGAGTAAAGGGAGCAGTGGTGAGTGTGAAAGGAAGCATTTGTAGCAAAGTGGCAAAAGACATTGTAGAGGGTGTGTAGCAGGCTGAAAGGTTCCCTAAACAATTATAGGACAGGCCAGACGAATCTGGAAGGAGAGGCAGGAAGCTTACTCAGTGATCAAGATGCAAGAGGTTTGTTTACCAGGGACAATAAAACAAGATAATTGCTTTCTACAATGCTACAGGATAACAAAAATAAACAACAAACAATACAATCAGGACCAACAATTGATCGAATCAAGAATAGGGGTTAACTCTTTTGAGTTCAAGTCCCACGTGCACTTGGCCAAGACGATGAAACCTGATGAACCAAGCTTGGGCTTTTCTCTGTGGCAGCTGATCAGCCAGTGGGCATTGACTGCAAAGCTCTTGTTACAAACAGGTCATAATGGGATGTCCCCAGACAAACAGAATACCAGGAGGAACACTGCTAGATGGATGAAGAACTTGGCAATCCTCTGTGGCTCTGGGCAGGAGACTAAAGAACTTCTAGTCGACAGATGATTCCTGACAACCTGCTGCAATGACCACTGGAAGGTCCCCAGCACCCTGGTGCTCTCAACAAGATGACTGCTGACAGAACGATCTACAGGCTGCCTCTGCAGAGTGACACGGGCACGCTGCCAGGCCATCGGCAAAATAATAAAAGGGCATGCATGACATTAACTGTGGTCCTTGCTTAAGCAGGGTGGCTCCTAAGCTGACTCACTACTGGATACCTCACTAGTGGCTCTCTACCACTTGCTGCCACAGGGCTGATGCTGGAACACTTGTGGCGGGACTTTGATGCAGACTGACATCACTGGAGGTGGTCCTGTTGCAGATGGTGGGTGGGCCAGGGACCTCCCTGGGTCAGTGTCAGGCTCTGGTGAAGCTGCTCCAGGCAACAAAGGTGAAGCTGGATGTCTGGTGCACTGAGGCACAATTCGATAACACAGTTCGGTAGTAAGCAAACAATTCCGTTTGTTGCAGACAGTTCAGTTTTTGTAGAAAGTACAGTCTCTAAGGGGTGCTAGGCAGGCAACAGTGCAGTTCAGTTTAGGTGCTGGGCCACTTGGGCCATAGGACCATTCCCACTCCCCAAGCTGGTGCTGCACGTTTAAGGACGTTCTTGCACTAGCTGTTTCTGCAGCCACACTTCTGTACCATTAATATTGGTAACCAGCCCTGTGCCTTGGTCTCTGGAATTCCTGGGCCTAGTTGTTGGACCCTCGCAGCTAACCCCTCCCTCCCTCCTGGCAGCTGACCAAGGGCCTCTGTTTCCATTCCTGCCCCTTGGTGCAGAATGGCACCCACATAGACCCCATGGGCCTTAACCCCACTGTGCTCCTGGTCTGCTCCTTTCTGCAGCCTCTTGGGGCATCTAAGTCACAGAGCCCCCATCCCTTTTCTTGGGGTGAGCTGTTATTCTGCTCAGATTGTCTTTTTCTGGAGCCACCTCAAACAAAACAAGAAAGGAAAAATAATTTTAAAAAACTAACTCGGTGGGCCTTGGCCCATCCTGGGGCCTCTTTCTTTTTTCCTCTGGGCCTTCGGCCCACTGCTCAGGCCTCCCTGTTTTCCTTAGGGCTGTCCACCCTCCATGGGAGCTCACTATGCTCCCTTACAACTCTCCTGGGCTCTGGCCCTTTCAATACCCCCACTTTGCTTTCTGTTCCCTTCCCACTTTCTACCCAGTGCCTGTGGTGAGTAAAATACAAAATCGGGCTCACAGCCCACTCACCACCATGGCTTGGTTCTTTACTGTGCTGGTGGGGTCTGGACAAGCCACCAGGGAGCCACACTTCTGTAACCCCTAGGTAGTGCTATCCCAGGGCTACTACCCTGCCTGCTTGGCTATTAACAGGTTAAGGGCCTGAGTTCTGAAACGGGTGCATCCACCCAGAAGTCAGGGTTGGCAGTGATCAATCTAGCATGGGTACAGCCTCTGGGACACTGTAACCCTCTCAGTTCCTGCTAGTTGCCCACACAACACAATAAGCACCTTCATGATTGACACTTACCATCAGGGTTGATTTCTCCAGTTCGACCCTGAGGACCCCCTGTAAAACAAGGTTAGCAGCACAAATGACAACAGTAAAACCTAAAGCACAAAGTAGAAGCACAGTCTGGTGGAACTGCAGAAAAAAAGAGTAGATTTGATTTATTCAGGGGGCTATAACAAGGGAGGGGCGTAATCAGGATAATTGGCTTATAAACTACATTAATCACACTGTTATGCATGCAGTACAGAATCCCCTCACACAGCCACACACACACACACTGGGTACCCAGGTAAAAGGCAGATGGGTAGCCAGGATCATTACCCAGGGAAGGCCAGCGTCATAGCTGGTTTGGGTCCTGTGACGGAAAAACAACATGCACACCCACAATTTGTAATCTGGAGCCAGATGGCTCAGTTCATGAAGGAAAGGCACTAACAGAGGAATCAGATGACACACTTTGATTTAACAGAAGGTGCAGGGAGCTACCCTGATATTTACTCACAGTACCCAAGACTGGATGCAGAATGGATGAAATGGAGACTGCTGACAAGTAGTCTGGATGGTCGGGGAAAAGCAGGACCCACACAGCGCAGCAAGGCATCATTTCCATTCAGGCGTGGAGTAGAGGGCTGATCCCCAGGCAGGTCTCTCATCGATGGCTCTTCTCGGTGCAGCAGGGTAGTCTGGCAGGGCCCTCGTGGCAAAGCCCAGCCGCAAGGAATCAACTGCAGGATTCAGTCCGCTTGTGCAGGCCACAGAATTTAGCAAGCAGCACACAGTTCACACAGTAGGGATTACAACATGACCCACTGTATTCAAACAGCACATTTATATGTAACAGGTTCTACAATACCAGGCACACTGCTCCCTGGTCCCAATCGCAAAGTCACTGCTCTAATCGGGAGCTCAGAAGTAGCAGGAGTTCCTGAGAGGCCGATCACATTCAGCAAAAATCTTTGGTCTTCCACAGGTTGAGCCTGGTCCCACTTTGGTGGCTTCTTTGTCCTCACAAGGTTGGATTTAGTCCAAAAATAAACCTCTTTTCCTTCTCAGGGCAGAAAACAGGCAAGCAGGCCAGAAGTCAGGCCTTACACAGTTCCGCGTGAACTACTGCGCAAAACGGTTGCTCGAACTAGAAGAGCTGTTGCTCTCTCAGCTTCCAGTTTAGATCTGCCTTCACAACAGGCAGCCTGGGCATTTCCTTCAGATCCACAGAAGTCCAGTTGGCTGATTCAGCTGTCAGTCACAACATGCTCCCCCTTTTGGTGCAAAAAGGCGCCAACAGTCCAAAACTACGATTCCCAGAGGCTTGCTCCGCAGATCCCTTCAGTTGCAGGCCCCATTTTAGAGTCCCCAAGCACTGATTGGTTCAATTCGGCAGTTCAGGACCAAAATGGTGGAGCCAAACAGAACTGTCCCTTGCTGCACAGAAGGCAGGTTAGAACAAACTACATTATCATTGCTACTCTAAATGATTACCAGCAATTAGTTACATCTTTCAGCAGGGCCCTCTGCACAATTAGCGATGGCAGAAACAGAGCAATTATTCAGCACCCCGGCAGGACCCAGCAGAGAAACACTCAGACCCCATTCAGATTAATTATATCTGCAATCGGGCAGCACTTAAAGAGACAGTACATGGAGGCTTAAAGGTGCTCACTGGTAATACATTTAAGGCTATGGAGTCAATACCAGCCAGCAGCACTAGGCAAACTCATGGAAGACCTTTCGGGAACCCCATTTGTAGGGGGTTACACTTCCACTGGCCTCTTTCTTTTGCACTGCATGGCTGCTGGGGTGGAACTACAGGTCCAGGGTGTGTTTTCTGCCCGGATCTATTTTTGTGCAGCACCACATGGTCTGGTCGTTATAGGCTTCCCCATGCCACTCAGGGCTCTGGGGAAGGAAATGGATCATGTTGGGAAGCCAGGCTTCCACACAATGGACTCTGCTGCTCCTACAACCACCAGGCAACTCTGGACTAAAGATGGAGGGAAGCGATGCTGGAGAAGCCACGACACACTGCAGGTACTTTCTTTGGTCCGTGCTCCTCATGTCCTCCACCCTTCATGTCTGGTGACCGACCCTGCTCTTGTCACTCCCCCGCCCTTTTGTAGGGCAGGGAGGTCCTGGCATCTGGCCAGGAGATTGAGCCACACAAGCCCCACAGGAGGGTCTCTGCCCACACCTCCCCTTTCCAGCACCAAATGTCATGAAAGGAAACAGAGGGGAATGGGAGGGATCAGTGAGACTGCAGGGAAGGGGATGAGAGAATAAAAAAAATATATCCCCTAACTTTGGGGTACTACAGGTGTCCAGTGTGGCTAGAGAAATAGACAGGGCAGTGCCACAGACCACATCTGCATAGTCAAAGACCAGAAGAACCATTTTGGTGACTAACTCCTGGCAGACCATTGGTAAGAGGCATTCCTTATTGTGGTACAGTGCACCAAGTTTGGGGTGGAGTTTGGCATGAATGGTATTGATGTGAGCTGAAATGTCAAGCCTACCATCTAACCTCACACCATGTTACTTGAAGGTAGGATAGCCTCAAGTGGGGATCCATCTAGCATGGAGAAAATGGGGAGGGAGGTGAGCTGGGCCAATTTCTGGCTACTACCAAAGGTCATAGACAGTTTTTTTTTGTTGACCCTTAGCTAGTTGGCCTGGAAATAGTGCAGAACATTGTGAAAGTCATGCTGGAGTGACACTTTTGCAGAAGCACTTGAGTGACCTAAGGTGTGGAGGACTGTGTCATCTGCATACATGTGAGTATGTGAGTTGGCAGAGACTGAGGGGGAGTCATTGAGAAAGATGGAGAATAGGTCTGGGGCCAAGATGGAGCCCCATGCAACTCTGTCCAAGATGTGTGTGTGGGGGGAGGGGGGGAGTGCACCTCATATCAACAAGATTACTGGTGAAAATACCATTTAAAGAAATTATTCATTTTTATGTTTGCTTGCACGCTTGTGCAAGAAACATAGTGCCATCATCGGAGATTTTGGAGGTGTGTCACCTCCTCCTCCAATTCAGGCAGTGTGCTGGCAGGCGCGGCCCCTGTAAGCCAATGCATTTTGGAGCTGTCTATGACACACTCCAAAATGCAGTGGCATACACAGTTGAAAAGGGGGGAGCTACGTGTGAGTGAGCAGCGATAAGAAGCTGCTCAGCAGCTCCCACTTGAGCGTCTGCCCTTGCACAGTGTATAGCCGACGGGTGCCCAATCCCTGTCGGCTGAGCTGCATCGCCTCCTCCCCCAGAGCTTGGTGCCACGCTGAGCCCACCCAGCATGGCAATCAGGGATGAGCCGACGGGGTGCCCAATCCCCGCCGCTGAAGGCCCTCTAAATTCTTGATGTCACGCTGGGATTTCCACCCCAGCGTGGGCAAACGGTCCCGCAGGTTTTTTGTTTTTATTTCCTTTTGCTGGCAGTGGTGGTGCTCATCCCCGTCGGCTGTGAATCTCACCTCTGTAGCCTTGTGCCACACTGGGAGCCCACCCAGTGTGGCAAACGGTCCCACAGCGCCTTTTAATTTGTTTTACCTGTAAGACAAAATTGTCCGCCTCCCGACCCCCCCACCCACAACCCGCACTCCACCCACTGCGCACCCAGCCTCCCACACCCTCCCCATACTTACCTCCGGACCCGCACGACGATCTTCGTGGACCAGGAACACGCCTGCACTCTTCAAAGCCACCACGAACTGAGGAAATGCCGGTAAGCTGTATAATGGGCTAGATAGGGGGTTTCAAGTTTATTGCATATCTCAGCCATTTTTGGAATTTTACCACATATCAACATGAGGTTTTGGGACTTCTTCGACGATGTCACTGCAAGGCGTCATTTTCGCCGCAGTGACCATGCTAAATCACCCTTCAGGCCTGAATACCACCATGACAGTGACATCATTCATGAAGGGGGCCCAAAACCCCATGTTGAAAATTTGGTGCCACAATTCCAAAAATTACTGTTTAACGAGCGGTATGCAGTAGTTCCTACGCAGGCTCGTAAGTTCACGAAATTTCAATATTTTCACTCCAGATTTTCAACATTGCCATTTTACCACACCTTCTTATGAGTAGTACAGCTGTCATCTTTCACATCTCACCAAATGTGTTTCCTCCATGTAGCACAGAATGGTGCAGTCAGTGTCATGCAAATCAATGTATCGGGACAAATTAAGAAAAATTAAGAAAATCACAGTGACACTGTTCATGAGCAGAGGTCTTGAAATGGCTATGTTGAAAATTTGGTGAAAAAATCCTAAAAATGACTGTTTTATTAGAGTGCAGGTTGCGCAGTTCCTACGCACGCTCATAGGTTTGCGAATTTTTAATATTTCCACTCCAGATTTTCAACATTGCCATTTTTCCACACCTTCTTATGAGTAGTACAGCTGTCATTTTTCACATCCTGCCCAAAACGTGTTTCCGCCCATGTAGCACGCAATGGCGCAGTCGGTGTGCAAACTCAATGTATGGGACACATTAACAAAACCACAGTGACACTATTCATGAGCAGAGGCCTTAAAATGGCTATGTTGAAAATTTGGTGAAAAAATTCTTAAAATGACTTTTACGAAGGCATGTTGTACAGTTCCTATGCATGCTCGGAAGTTTGAAATTTAATATTTTCACTCTAGATTTTCAACATGTCCTTTTATTAAACTTCCTTATGAACAGTACAGCTGCAATTTTTCATATGTCACCCAAAATGTGTTATCGCACATGTAGCGCACAATGGTGCTGTTGGTGTGCGAAAGCAATGTTTAGGACAGATTAAGAAAATCACAGTTACACTGTTCATGAGCAGAGGGCTTAAAATGGCAATGTTGACAATTTGGTGACAAAAGTCCATAAAATGACTGTTACGAGTGAGCATTGTGCAGTTTCCACGCATCCTCGTTGGTTCATGACTTTGTAATATTTTCAGTCCAGATTTTCACTAGTGGCATTTTTCCACACTTCCTTATGAACAGTACAGCTGCCATTTTTCACAACATGGTCGAGTGTGTTTTCACACTTTCAATGCAGAGATGCATGGTCGCTGTGGGAAATCATTGTTCGGCACAGATAAAGAAAATCACAGTGACACTGTTCATGATCGGAGGCACCAAAATGCCTGAGTTGACAATTTGCTACTAAACATCTCCAACCTAATTATATTACGGGTGTGCATTGCACAGTTTCTATGTACGCTCGTGACTTCACCATTTTTTTAAATATTTTTACTACACATTTGCAACATAGCCATTTTTACACCTCCCCATGAAAGAGTACAGCTGTCATTTTTTACATCCTGTTCAGAATATTTTTGCACCTGTAGTGCTAAATGCCGTAGTCACTGTGCATAAGCAGCTCTCGGCTACCAAACTGATATTCCCCCGTTCATGAGGTGGGGTCACAAAACAAACATGTTGAAAATTTGGAGTGAAAATACCAATGAATGCCTGAGATATTAGGCTTTTCAACTAAATCGCCCAACCCTATAGAGAATGACAGGAATCAGGGGTGTGACTTGGGATTCTTGCCTGTGATGCTCATACCATTCCACACCCTGCAGTCAGTGAGAGGCATCGAGGTATGCCTTGGACTCTTCGGCCCCAAACTTCACCCCATTCTCCTATATCGCACCCATCTCACCGTATTTCCTAATGAAATGGGGTGCGCATAAGGGCCAAAGACCCCAAGGAACACGTGCCACTTGTCGGTCTCTGCAGAGTGGGGTGTGGTGAAATGGCGTGGCCGTTATGCCTGATGACCCAAACGCACACCCCAATGCCTGTCACTCTCTGCAGGGTGGTGGTGGGGTTGGCTTCAGTTCAGTACTTCACTGCCATTCCTATTACGCAGCTCTGTAACTTCTACACTACCACTGCCAATGCCAGCAAGCAAACATTCGGCATTGACAAATGCTTGTTTATGTTTGCTTGCACGATGTGCAAGAAACATAGTGCCATCATCGGAGATTTTGAAGGTGTGTCACCTCCTCCTCCAATTCAGGCAGTGTGCTGGCAGGCGCGTCCTGTAGCTAATCGCATTTTGGAGCTGTCTATGACACGCTCCAAATGCAGTGGCATACTGTTGAAAGGGGGCTACGCTTGGAGTGAGCAGCGATAAGAAGCTGCTCACGCACAGCTCCCCCAGCCGCGCGGGCACCCTGCATGGTGGTATAGCCGACGGGTGCCCAATCCTCGCCGGCTGAGCTGCATCTGTCTCCTCCCCTCCCAGTAGTTGATGCCACGCTGGGAGCCCACCCCAGCGTGGCAATCAGTCATGTTGCCGACGGGTGCCAATCCCCGTCGGCTGAACGCGCCCCTCCCCAAAGCCTTGAAGCACGCTGGGAGCCCACCCCAGCGTGGCAAACGGTCCTGATTTTTTTTAAATTTTTTGCCACAGGGGTGCCTAATCCCGTCCGGCTGAACGCCCCAAAGTCTTGTGCCATGCTGGGAGCCCAGCCCAGCGTGGCAAACCGTCCCACGACGCTTTTTTTTTTTTTCTTTTACCTGTAAGAAAAACGGTCCAGCAGTGCATCTCCCGACCCCTCCCACAACCCGCACCCACCCACTGCGCACCCAGCCTCCACACCCCCACCCCATACTTACCTCCGGACTCCGGCGCGATGATCTTCGGTGGACCGGGAACACGTCTGCACTCTTCAAAGCCGACCGCGAACTGAGGAAATGCCGGTAAGCTGTATAATGGGCTAGATAGGGGGGTTTCAACGTTATTGCATATCTCAGCCATTTTTGGGAATTTTTGCACCAAATTTTCAACATGGGGTTTTTGGGACCCCTTCTCATGAATGATGTCACTGTCATGGCGTTATGCGGGCTCAAAGGGTGATTTCACGCAGTGACTGTGAAATCACCCTTCCGGACCTGAATACCACCATGACAGTGACATCATTCATGAGAAGGGGGCCCAAAACCCCCATGTTGAAAATTTGGTGCCAAAATTCCAAAAAATTACTGTTTAACGAGCGTGCATTGCGCAGTTCCTACGCAGGCTCGTAAGTTCGCGAAATTTCAATATTTTCACTCCAGATTTTCAACATTGCCATTTCACCACACCTTCTTATGAGTAGTACAGCTGTCATTTTTCACATCTCACCCAAAATGTGTTTCCACCCTTGTAGCGCAGAATGGTGCAGTCAGTGTGCGAAATCAATGTACGGGACAAATTAAGAAAATCACAGTGACACTGTTCATGAGCAGAGGTCTTGAAATGGCTATGTTGAAAATTTGGTGAAAAATCCTAAAATGACTTGTTTCTGACGTGCATTGCACAGTTCTCATAGCAGCTCATAGGTTTGCAATTTTCAATATTTCCACTCCAGATTTTCAACATTGCCATTTTCCGCACCTTCTTATGAGTAGTACAGCTGTCATTTTCACATCTCACCCAAACGTGTTTCCGCCCATGAAGCGCACAATGGCGCTCTCGTTGTCAGAACTCAGTGTATGGGACATATTAGAAAAATCACAGTGTTGCTGTTCATAAGCAGAGAACTTAAATGGCAATGTTGAAAATTTGGTGACAGAATTCCTAAAATTACTGTTTTACTTAAAGTGCGCGCTAGACAGTTCCACGCGACGTCAGAGGTTTGCGAATTTTCAATATTTCCACCCAGATTTCCAACATTGCCATTTTTCCACACCTCCTTATGAGCAGTACAGCTGTCATTTTTCACATCCTGCCCAAAACGTGTTTCCGCCCATGTAGCGCACAATGGTGCTGTTGGTGTGCGAAAGCAATGTTTAGGACAGAGTAAGAAAATCACAGTTACACTGTTCATGAGCAGAGGTCTTAAAATGGCTATGTTGAAAATTTGGTGACAAAAGTCCATAAAATGACTGTGTTACGAGTGAGCATTGTGCAGTTTCCACGCATCCTCGTTAGTTCATGACTTTGTAATATTTTCAGTCCAGATTTTCACTAGTGGCATTTTTCAACACTTCCTTATGAACAGTACAGCTGCTATTTTCACAACATGGTCAAGTGTGTTTTCACACTTTCAGTGCAGAGATGGTGCGCTGTGGGAAATCATTGTTCGACAGATAAAGAAAATCACAGTGACACTGTTCATGATCGGAGGCACCAAAATGCCTGAGTTGACAATCTGCTATAAAAATCCCCAACCTAATTATATAACGGTATGCGTTACAGTTTCTATGTACGCCATGACTTCACCATTTTTTAAATATTTTACTACACATTTGCAACATAGCCATTTTTACACCTCCCATGAAAGAGTACAGCTGTCATTTTTACATCCTGTTCGAATATTTTTGCACCTGTGGTGCTAAATGCCGTAGTCACTGTGCATAAGCAGCTTTGGCTACCAAACTGATATTCCCCTGTTCATGAGGTGGGGTCACAAAACAAACATGTTGAAAATTTGGAGTTAACATACCAGCGAATGCCTGAGGTATTAGGCTTTCAACTAAATCGCACAGCCTATAGAGAATGACAGGAATCAGGGGTGTGACTTGGGATTCTTGCCTGTAATGCTCATACCATTCCACACCCTGCAGTCAGTGAGAGGCATCGAGGTATGCCTTGGACTCTTCGGCCCCAAACTTCACCCCATTCTTCTATATCACACCCATCTCACCATATTTCCAAATGAAATGGGGTGCGCATAAGGGCCAAAGACCCCAAGGAACACGTGCCACTTGTCAGTCTCTGCAGAGTGGGGTGTGGTGAAATGGCGTGGCCGTTATGCCTGGCGACCCAAACGCACACCCCAATGCCTGTCACTCTCTGCAGGGTGGTGGTGGGGTTGGCTTCAGTTCAATACTTCACTGCCATTCCTATTACGCAGCTCTGTAACTTCTACACTACCTCTGCCAATGCCAGCAAGCAAACATTCGGCATTGACAAATGCTTGTTTACTTCTCTGAGTGCTAAACTTGAAGTAGCCTAGTCCCCTCCCCATTTAGGAGTCAGCTACTTCCTCTCACTAATTTTAGAAATTTGTACCTCGTTTTGGAATGGAATGGAGTAAAGCGGAACCCTGTATGACAAGTAGTTCTTGTCAGCAGTCAATCCAGGTGTCCACCTGTAGGTGGCAAATACCCCTGCCCACCAGTTAAAATGGTCATACATACCTCTGCAGAAGTTTTGGGGCCACTTTCTTAATTAGTCTCTCTGACTGGTGCCTAGTGATCACTGCAAGCACATGGTGGCAGCACTTTGATTGTGATCCTGCTAAACTATGCTTAATAGGGTCATAGTGCCTTCCTGAGTGCTTGCAAAAGTCTTTGCAAGCAGTCAGGGAAAGGGTCCAGGGGGCTGACATGTATAAAGGCATAGTGGCTGTCGGAGGTCCTGTCACAGCCACCTGGGCCTCTCTTTTGTTGTCACATGTTAAATGCAGGCAGTGATTGAGAGGTACAGTGCAGTGCTGTGACCAAGCTGCAGAAATCTGACAGTAAGGAGGCATTTATGGTGGGAGGGACCACTATAATACCATGTAAAGGACAATACTGGGGCCAAGGAGGGGAACAAAACCAGACCACCAGAGCCCAGACCTCAGAGAGACTGAGTCATGGTCCAATGAATCACCACCAGTGTATCTGGCCATCCAGCCACAGGGTGGGATAGGAACAACTACTGAACTGGGGCATATTAAATGTGGGTGGTTTAAGAAGGAGGGATACATCAGGGTTGACAACTGTCACCCAATGGCATGAGCAGGCTGCAAGTAGCAGCACAGCATTGTGGGTGTTATCAGATGCAAATTCCAATAGCATTGAGTTTTCTATGGAATCTAGAAACAGAATCTGATAGGAAGTAAGGACCTCTGGGCTCACTCCATTTTATGTTTCCTTGCTCATGCACAAGAAACATTTTGCAGTAGAACGACATTTCAGAGGTGTGTCAGAGACTAATCCAATGCAGAGCAATATACAGTGGCAGACCAATGAGCACGCAACCAAACTGTGACACTTGTCAGAGTTTCACAGCTGGAAGCCATTCTCTAGTTGAAAGAAATGAAGTGCAAGCACTGTTAGAACAGCCCATCTCTACCCCAGAAAATCTCAAAGCCATAAACTCTCTCCCATTTGATAAGGCTACAGGATCAGATGGCTTTCCCTCTAATTTTTACAAGGCTCTAGCTAAAGATCTGGTGCCCATTCTCCACTGATTATTTTCCTTCTTCTGTCAGGAGGGTATTACAGTCTGCTCCGTGTTAGATGCAATAATTATTGTACTGCCTACGCCTGAGAAACCCAAAGACAAAACCTCCAGCTACTGACCCATTTCCCTCATGAACTATGATATGAAGATATTTGCAAAAGTTCTCTAATGAGAGTATGGGATGGTCTGATCGGATCCAAACAAGTTGGCTTTATGAGGGGAGGTCCTCAATGGATCATCAGAGAAACTTATCGCATGTCTTCTCCGTGTCTGAGGAGCAAAATCGCCTATGGCCTTGATTTCTAGATGCGAGAAGACATTCAACAGGGTTAGGTGGGATTTTATGTTTTTGGTGTTGGAAAATTTGGTTTTCCCAAAGTTTCATAAAGTGGATCTGGGTTCTATATACTAACCACAAGCGAAGGTATTCTGTAATGGAGTGCTTTCTAAGGGTTTTTCTCTTCTCAGGCACTTGGCAGGTGCCCTCTATCTCCTCCTTTTAATTTATATTTGGAGCCACTGATATGTCTGCTTAAATCTTCCTCTAATCACAGGCATCCCAGTGGGAGCCTTTGATCTTTGAGTTTCTGTTTATGCGGATGATATTTTGTTACATCTTTCCAAATTGTACTCTTCTATACCAGAAGTGCTCTGTACAATTGCTGAATTTGGGAAATTTTCCAGATAGAAGCTAAACGTAGAAAAAAACACTATCGTGCCCCTGAATGTGAAAACTGTCCCTGCCGAGTATGCCTACCTAGGATTAACCTGGGTGACGAGTCTGAAATATCTTGGTATTATCTTACCCCAGAATCAATCATTAGTGAAGCAACTTAATCTATGCAAAATAGTAGAAACCATCAAACAAGATCTTGATGGGTGGAATCTCCTCTCTCTTTCCCTACATGCACGTATCAACATGGTCAAGATGAACTTCCTTCCCCGGATATTCTACCCCTGAATATGCTAAATGTATTTCTTTCCCGTAGCTGATTTCAAAGGCTCCACTCAATCATTACACGTTTCATATGGAAGGGCAAAAGCCTTGTAGGACCTTTACTAAACTGGGGCCCCTAGGCATCTAGGAGGGCTTAAACTCCTAACTTTTACACTTATTATCTGGCTAGGCACATTTCTAAGTATGCAAGATGGTTTTGGGAGATCTAGGGTCTCAATATATCCCACTCTGGTTTCAAATTGAAATGCAGCAACTCCAACAGTTGGGTATAGAACCGGTCAGTCTCTTTAAGTGCTCCCTAATAATCTACCAGCCAGTCTCAAAAGTACAGTAATTAATACTTCCTACATGTTCACTCTCAGTTATACAAAGTCATGCATTATAATAACTCCTGAGATATCGCACAACCTCTCTGGGGAAACCCAAACTTTAAAATAGGCGGAGCTATGCTGTCTCGCCTGAATTTCCCTGAACTGCAAGGCAAATCGGTATCCCGTCCCCTAGTTGGGGGATTAATTCTCAGTAGCCGGGACCTTCTAACTCAGCTCCACCTCCCCACAAGAAGCATCTTTAGGATTTTCCAGTGCCGGCATGTGCTAATTGCCTGGTTTGGTCTTCGTGCCTGGGACGTAGACCGTAGTGATCTCCTTACCCGTATCGTCACTTTAGCACCCCAACCCCACGCTGTCTCCCATCTGGTCTCATGCTTATTCGACCAGTTGTTCCTGAAGGCTACAGCAAAATCAGACTACTGGACCTCCATCTTCCCTGATTTTCCACTTAATTGGGATAAATTATTGGGGGATATGTATTGCTTTGTTACCAATGATAAGCTGTGCCTTACGCAGTTTTATATACTGCACAACATTGATTTCACTCCACAAGATAGGGAAACTTCCCAGTAATTACTGCTCCAGGTGTGGTAGGACAGAAGGACACCTCTTTCATGTTCTTTGGGAATGTCCCAAAATTACACCTTTATGGAAAAGGATTAAAATAGAGCTGGACCTGCTATTAGACCTACAAGATTGTTTTACTTCAGAAATTTGCATGCAGGGAAGGGTGGCTGATATACCAGTGTTAGAGAGGAGATTCCACATATCATTAATAGCACTCTCTGTGAAAAACTGACCCTCAGACATTGGCTTGACCAGGAAGCCATTACCTACTCCAAATGGTTAAACGAAATCCTGTTCAATCCTAGACTGGAGAAAGCAATTGCTAGTCTGAAACACTATTCTTCTTGATACAGTAAAAGGTGGGAAAATTGGAAGCCCTCCTAATAGCTTTCCTCATTCATAGAGGTTATACTTCACCCCAGGAATTCAGACATCTTTCCCAAGTCTTGCTAATGCTGATCGTCTGAGTATATGGTCTCTGAAGTCTGTTGTCGATTGATGATATAGCATGTTGTAGAGCCATGATGTCTATATAACCTTGAGCCATGTCTCCTGGGTGGGAGTAGGGTAGTGTGGAAGGGGATAGGGATGGGGGGGTAGTTTTAGTGGGATATGTCTTGTCTTATTTAGTATGTGTTGTTTATGTATTCTTTAATATGTCCTCCTGTCCTTCACAAGTCTCATGTGATATTTTTTGTGAATCAAGTTTATGTCCTGACTGTCACTGTACTCAGTTGTTTGTTTTCAAAACAATAAAGTATATTAAAATAAAAAAAAAAGAAAGAAACGCTCAAATGAAAGCGTTTCAGTTCTTTCATTTGCGTAAAGACTGCGGTGAGACTCAAGAACCAGCAGCTGCTTCTGGATTCAGGAAGGAACTTCTTAGCTGGGTAAGGCCTTGTGGCTTGTCTCCCTCCCCCTGGTTTTGTGCCGCCCAAGACCAAGTGCCCGCTGCAGTCAGCAGTCCACTCTGGGTCGCTCGCCACTCTGCGGCCCTTCAGTGAGTAACAGTGAGCGCATTGAAGCAGAACCAGCAGAGGCCCAGCAGGGCCAGTCGGGGAAGGCCAGTCTCTCACTGTTTGTAGCAGCCAGGCCAGACACTTCCCTACCTGGCCTCTACCAATCTCAGCTCTGCCAGCATAACCCTCCCTCCCTCTCCCAATCTCGGCTTCAAAATCCTCGCCCATAGCAAACCCCCAAAAATGCCGAACTGACATTTAAGGCTCTCTTGGTCTGTAACTCCAATCACAGCTCTCTAAAAATAATTTTTTGTTGTTGTGTTTTCTCCACTATAAGAATAAAGAAAAGAAGATTTCCACTGCCATCCTCCACACTGAAACCCCACTCCGTAACTTCACAAGGCATCCTCGACCATCTGGAACAGCAACGCCCTGAAACAAGGCTTCAGTTTCTTAGTTCTTCCCTCGCTTGTCCCCGACATTTAGTTTTTTTGTTTGTTACTTTTACATGTAATGAAATGTCCTATACTAACCTCCACAGCCTCGTCCCCGCTTCTACCATTGATAGCACAAATATGTATGCTTGTGCCATATGCCACCCTGTATGAGAAATCGCCAACTGGAGCACAACACATCCTCGTTCGTTTATAGCAAATTTGGTTATCTGCTCCAGCCGACTGTAAGGTCGTCAACTACTTTCTGACAGCATTGGCGCTAGTTCAAGAAAGCAGCAACCGTGTGCATCCTTGTTGCATTGGAGTCCTCCTCATTCTGGTAATCCACCCTGACATCTCTGTGTACCGTAAGTGTTTTAAATGATAGTGATTACCACTGCATTCTGTCTCTTTTGTGGCACAGTGGTATATATTGCAATTCTAGGGTGCCAAATGTGTGTGGAGAAGGGAATTCTTGCCAAAAAAAAAGAGGCTCTGTATTCGCTTGATTAATTGTATCCAAGGATCTGTTGTCAGAGTGACATTTTTACATTAGCTTGCGCATGCTGAGGGAATGTCTTAGGAGAAATGGAACACTTTGGAGGTGTGCCCCCCTGCAATCCCTGCTCCATTGAGCAGGTGTGGCAGTCCTGCACTAATCAGGCGTGATGCTGTGGATGACAGCAGTGGTCTCTCTTCAAAGAAACCACCACTTACATCACACAACACCGCCACGCCGCCCCCCCAAATCTTTGCTGCCACACTGGGAGCCCACTCCAGCAGGGCAAACATCCTGCGTCATCTGCCGACGGGGGTGCCCAATCCCCCGTCAGCACCACGGCCCCCCAGCCATCCTTCTGCCACGCTGGGAGCCCACCCAGCGCGTGGCAACGTCCCGCTGTTGTCGCCACAACAGGGTGCCCAATCCCCATCAGCTCCATGGCCCCCGTCATCCTTCTGCCACCCTGGGAGCCCACCCCAGTGTGGCAAACGTCCCACGTTGTCTTTTTTTTTTACAAACCAGTAAATTGAAACGGTCCCACGGCGCTTCTCCCAGCTCCCCTCCCACAACCCGCACCCACCCACGGCGCACCCCCTCCCCACACCCCCCCTCACCCCATGCTTACCTCTGGAGCTCAGTGTGACAATCATCAGTGGACCGGGAACACGTCTGCACTCTTCAAAGCCGACTGCGAACTGAGGAAATGCCGGTAAGCTGTATAATGGGCTAGATAGGGGGTTTTCAACTTTATTGCATATCTCAGGCATTTTTTGGGATTTTTGCACCAAAATTTTAACATGGGGTTTTTGGGACCACTTCTCATGAATGATGTCACTGCTGCGGCGTTATTCAGGCCCGAAGGGTGATTTCGCAGTCATTGCGTGAAATCACCCTTTGGGCCCAAATAACACCATGACAGTGACATCATTCATGACAAGGGGTCCCAAAAACCCCATGTTGAAAATTTGGTACAAACATTCCAAAAAATGACTGTTTTATGAGCGTGCATTGCGCAGTTCCTACGCAGGCTCATAAGTTCGTGAATTTTCAATATTTTCACTCCAGATTTTCAACATTGCCATTTTACCACACCTCCTTATGAGCAATACAGCTGTCATTTTTCAAATCCTGCCCAAAATGTGTTTACGCCCATGATGTGTACAATGGCGCAGTCGGTGTGTGAAATCAATGTATAGGACACATTAAGAAAATCACAGTGACACTGTTCATGAGCAGAGGTCTTAAAATGGCTATGTTGAAAATTTGGTGAAAAAATTCTAAAATGACTGTTTTACTGAAGGTATGCAGTAGTTCCTATGCATGCTCGGAAGTTTGCAAATTTTCAATATTTTCCTCCAGATTTTCAACATTGCCATTTTACCAAACCTCCTAATGAGCAGTACAGCTGTCATTTTTCACATCATGCCCAAAACATGTTTCCGCCCATGTAGTGCACAATGGCGCAGTCGGTGTGCGAAATCAATGTATGGGACACATTAAGAAAATCACAGTGACACTGTTCATGAGCAGAGGTCTTAAAATGGCTATGTTGAAAATTTGGTGAAAAAATTCCTAAAAATGACTGTTTTACGAGCGTGCGTTGTGCAGTTCCTATGCACGCTCGTAAGTTTGCGAATTTTCAATATTTTCACTCCAGATTTTCAGCATTGCCATTTTACCACACCTCCTTATGAGCAGTACAGCTGTCATTTTTCACATCCTGCCCAAAATGTGTTTCTGCCCATGTAGCGCACAATGGCACAGTCGATGTGCAAAATTAATGTATGGGACACATTAAGAAAATCACAGTGACACTGTTCATTAGCAGAGGTCTTAAAATGGCTATGTTGAAAATTTGGTGAAAAAATTCCTAAAAATTCCTGTTTTACGAGCGTGCGTTGCGCAGTTCCTACGCATGCTCATAAGTTTGCTATACAGCTGTCATTTTTCACATGCTACCCAAAACTTGTTTTCACCCATGTAGCACACAATGGCGCAGTCAGTGTGCGAAATCAATGTGTGAGACACATTAAGAAAATCCCAGTGACTCCGTTCATTAGCAGAGGTCTTAAAATGGTTATGTTGAAAATTTGGTGAAAAAATTCCTAAAATGACTGTTTTACAAGCTGCAAGGCTAGGGCGTTCCTACGCAAGCTGGTAAGTTTAGTATTTTTCAATATTTGCACCCAATGACTTCCAAATACCTAAACAGCACATAGAAGCAAACAACATTCGGCATTGACAAATGCTTGTACTTCTTGTCACTGATATTTTAAGCCATGTCCAAGTGCCAAATACCACTGCAAATACCTGCAAGCTTAACGCTCGCATTGACAAATGCTTGTTTATTTACTACTACTAGTAGATAAGGACCCTTGGCCCACCCAGACTGCCTATTTTCCTGGTTACAGTGTCACCACAAACCCCAATAGATCTCTGGCTCTTTTCTCATACTCTCTGTTTCTGCTTTTGCTACTGTATTTTATCCGTATTAACCTGTTTTCCTCTTAACGTTACCAGGTCTGATAGGACACTGACTCCTCCCCCATCTAATAAGTATTATTCTATGCCTAACCTGTTCTTTCCACCCTATTTACTCCCTCAGAACTGCAGAGCCTTTGTGACCTCTTTCCTACATTTTATTTTACAGGTCCGACATGCGTCATCCCTTCAAGTCCTACTTCTGGTTCACTATTGCCTAGGTAAGAGACCCTTTACATATTACCTACACTTGCTGGGTTTACTCTAATGGTTCTGCAGAGCACATTACAGAGTGACAGTGTGTGTGTGTTAAGGTTACTCATAGTGATGCATTTCTTTCCCCCATAAAGCTGTTTGCCTTGGCCCTCGATGCAGGTGGGCACTCAGTCCTGCCCCTCTCTCTCTCTCTTGCATCTGGCTCACACCTCCCCGCCCCCCAGACCTCCTGAACCAAAGATCCTTCCATGGACTGACCCCCCAAGGGTAGTGCTGAGAAGGGAGAGTTATCCTTCTCCCACCAGATGACTCTCATCCAGAATTGGCCCACAGGTTCATATGCTGGTGAGGGGGGTGGGTGTCACATGTAGGTGGGCAGGGCTTCATGAAACCTGCTCCAACTATTCTTCCATTTTTTCCCCTTGGATCCCCTGACCAAAAATCTTGTCAAACGACCATACAGCAAAACCATTTTGTGGTTAGCATAAGGTTTCTCACTGCCTACAATGTTTTCTTCACCCCCTTAACCCCCCATGTGTGGGGCTGTGCCCCACGCCCCCTCCCCAGTAAATATAATCAACTCCAAGTTGGAGCTGATTTGGGAAGAGGTGTAAGACCCCAGAATACAGTTCCTTGGTTCAGCATCAACTCTACAGCGACCTGGCACTGTAGTCGCGCAGTGTTGGGTACCGTCAAATATCGCCGTTGAGGGTATACGGGCACACACACCATGCAAGGAAACATTCGCATTGACAAATGCTTGTTATTATTAGACTTGGGGCAGGGTGGGGGTGGGGTGCCAGTCACATTGTAATTGAGATAAAACTGTCTGTTTACATGTTTACAGTTGTGCGCCATGTGCAGCTGGTGTCAGACAGCTCCTGCATGGCAGTTTCCACAGAACAGTATTCTTACTGCATTTATTGAAGCAAACATCTTTTACAAAGCTAGGCTCTAGCAGCAGACATTTCTTTTCATCTGCAAGTTGCCCCCACACGCATATCTGAAAATCATCTTATGGAAAACTGGATCTGTTCCTCTGAGCTCGCAGCAAAAGTAGCTGTTTTTGATAAATGGGCATAGCTGTAATCCAGCCCCCACGACCACAAGACTGAACAGAAAGTAACATTTGTCCTTCAGCTAAAGTGCTGTGTAAGTTAAGCAATGAACTGTATAGGAAGATAATGAGAACACATTCCAGCACCCTCAACCTTGGCACATTGTGGACATATTTACCTCTGATGTAAACCTAGGCTATAATTACCAAAAATATTGAGCAAAAATTCACTTTTTCATCTGATTTGATTCATCGAGATGAATATTACACATATATGTCTGCTTCATTAGTCATTAGTTGGAATTTAGACTTGTTCTAGTACTTGGCTTATGAATGTCACACAAAGAGAATGAGTTTGACCTTTTTTGGATTAGGTTATTGTATATTACTATTTTCATTTTTTTTTAAAGAGAAAAAGCTTACCATGTAAGTACTTTCCCTTTTGAAGAGAAGAATGACTGAAGCAAAACTATGTTTGATGCTGTCTGCTATAGCTGGGATGTTTTGCAATTTCCTGTGTTTGTACTTGTTTTTTGTATGCACTTTTGTACAGTATGCTCATTTTGTAATGGCATTTAGCTGATCAATAAAACAAAGAACACAACCCATTGTTAGTTATTATTTTAAGGGCAGCACAGGTGGTAAAATAATGCTGTGATTACAGAGGTGCTAACATAACCTTATTTGAATGAAAGGGAACAGTTTCATGTGTTTCAGTTCAACCTATGGCTAAAGGAGTGGTGTAGGGAAAAGGAAGTTAATTTCCTTGTGGACTGGGAACTGATTTGGAGGGGGTAGAGGCTTTTTAAAAGGGAAGGCATACACCCTAACAAGGAGGGTAAGATGGTAAAGGGAGCAAGGTGGACTCTATACATTACAATTAGTTTAAACAAGGGGGGGGGGGAGTTAGTTTTGTTGGTACACTAACATGAGCAAAACTCAGAGGAGCTCTCCTGGCCTCCCTCCAAAAACTGGAAGTTCAAAACGGCCATGTTATCAGGGAATACAAAGAGGGGGGAGTAGAACTAGTTGTTGAAAACTGCTAACTACCAGTGCAAGAAGCCTGGGTACCAAAATGCCAGAACATCATGCACTGGTGGCACTGGGAACTCTAGACATGGCAGTTGTCACAGAAATATGGGCAAACCAGAACCACGACTGGTACATGTTCATACCAGAGTATACATTGTTTTTAGGAAGGTCAGGTTGAAAGGCAGGGAGGCGTAGCACACTATGAAAGGGAAGGCACTAGAACTACAGATATAAACAATTTGGGTGGCTCTGGAATTGGAAATACTGTAAGTCTGGGTGGAACTATTTTGCACACCACCAAGCAAGGACCATAGGGCAGACAAGGAACTAGTGGAAATTCTGAAGAGTCAGAAATGCTGATAATGGGGGCATCAACATGCCAGGCATTGACTGGAAAGTGTCAGTCACTGCAAGTGCAGTGAACCAACTCATGGTAGATGCATGGCAGAAAGCATGGCATGAGGAGTGAAATAGAGGACAAGGCATTCTTCCAGTGTGTCCAAGGAAATGTGCAGTCAAAGAGAGTAACATGAGGCTGAAAAAGAAGGAAGGATTGGAGGACGAGGATGGGGGAGGGCAAAGCATAGTTATGGAACCACTATATTTATTTAGTATTTACCTGGGAAGAGGAGGGACCCTTAAAAGAATGTGGGATGGGGGGTTAATTGGAGGGAGGAATGGAAGGACTAATAAAAGGGATAATGGTAGACACACAAATGGGGCTAGCGAGGCTGCAACCTAGGCTACTCAAGGAAGCAACTGAGATAATAACTCCATTTGCAGATATTTTAACCACACTCTAGTTGCAGTGTAGGTCCCCAGGGACGGAAGGACAGCCAATGTAGTCCCTCTATGTAAAAGGTAAGGAAGGGTGAGTCTGGCAAAAATAGACTGGTCAGCTTGACCATTATAATGGGTAAGCTACCTGAGTCCACTCTGAGGGAAAGGCTGGTGGATTTTTCAAATCAAATGGGTTATAAGATGAAAGGCAATACAGGTTTACCATACTGATGTGTAATTGTGTAAATACATATGAACATACTGTTGTATAATCAATGCCAAATGTCTCTTGCTATTGTAAACACCCTTACTAATGTACTTAGTAAATGTCTTGCACTGCTTCTGTCTATTTTGTAAACTAATCTGTATGTATAGCAATTACAAGCTGTCTGTCTATCTCCAAAGTGTATGTATACCTCATCTCCCTCCCTTGGGTCACACCTGAAAACGAGCCCTGGCTCATTGTGCTTTTCCTGGTAACCAAATGTTTAAATAAATTAATACAATGAAAAAGGGGAGATCATGCCAGACAAATTTAACAGAGTTCTTTGATTGAGTAACTAGAGCTGCTGACACAGGACTGACAGTTGACATACTTTACCTGAATGTTGGCATGTCTTTGACTTGGTCCTCCACAGGAGGCTGTTCAAAGAAATGAAAGACCTAGGGGTGGAAGAATGGACAGCCACTTGGGTAGAGAGCCGGTTGAGGGGAAGAATTACAGGGTGGTGATAAATGGCTAATTCTCAAATGCTAAAGTGGTTACTGGGGGAGGGGCGGTGCTATCATTTGCAACATAAGGGTGGGCATACAGGGAAAGATTCAGATGATAAGAAGATCTGGACAGACTGGATGGGCCTTCTGGTCCTTATCTGCCATCAACTTCTATTTTTCTATGTAACACTAAGGATTGATAAGAGCCCTAAGAGAGGACATAGTCTGGTAAGATGGTTTAAGATCTGGCAGCTAAGCTTCAATGCAAAAGAAAATGTAGAGTTATGCACATTGGGAAAAGGAACACATGAATGCCATACTTAAATGGTGGTGGTGGGGGGGGGGGGGCAGTGGTACTGGAAAGCTCAGCTGAGGAGAAAGACCTGAGGGTTAACATTTCTGGTTAACCTGAAATCCACAGTATATTTTGAGTAACCAGAAATCTGCAGCACATTGCAACAAACATGTAGGCAAAGCAAAAGGATTGTTGGGATGATTTGAGAGGGGTCTTAGTAGCAGAAACCAGGAGGTGATTCTCCAGCTATACAGATCGTTGGTGTGACCATACCTGGAGTACGGCACAAGGTGCTGAAATCCATACTTGCATAAGGACAATGACAGGATGGAGGCAGTACGCAGAAGGGTAACTAAAATAATTCAGGGAGTGGGGGAAGGCATATGAGGAAAGACTGCCAGACCTTGACACGGGTGCACTACAGAACAAGAGGAATGAGGTGGGACATGATAGAAACTTATAAGTACCTGCATAAGATAAATAGGAAGATATTAATGGCACTTTCAACAATCAAGTACACAGCTATGAGATGGAATTTATTGAGGCTGGCAGGAGAGACGATTTAAGAAAGATGTCCATAAGCACTTTCTCACTCAGACAGTGGTAGATACATGGAAGAGACTGCCAGAGGAGATGGTGCAGGCTAAAACAGGCTGGTGAAGGTAGGTCAAGGAAGGGTGGGACAGGCAAATGGCCATAATAAGAGGAAAGTGGCAGACATTAGAGAAAGAGATGGCCAATAGGGCCTTCACAGTGTAACAAGATAGGGTGGGCAAACTGGATAGGTCGCTGGCCATTTCTTTGCCATCAGTGTCTAAGTATCTATAATTACAGTGGCTAGTTATGGTGACCGATGGCAGTATTTGTGACTGAGTGGCTAGTTATGATGACTGATGGCTGTTTCTATCATTACAGTGGCAGGTTATGGTGACTGATGGCTATTTCTATGACTACTGTGGCTGATTATGGTGGCTGATGGCTGTTTATATGGCTGTAGTTGCTGGATAGCGTGACTAATGGCTGTTCTATGACTGCAGTGGATGGCTACTGTGACTAATGGCAGATCTATGACTTCAGTGGTGGGTTATGGTGACTGATGGCTGTTTCTATAACTACAGTGGCTGCTTATCTTGACTGATGGCTGTTTGAGTAAAGTGGCTGATTATGGTGACTTATGGCTGTTTCTATAACATCGGCTGTTTATGGTGACTGATGGTTGTTCTATAACTGCAGTGGCTTCTTATGGTTTACTGATAGCTGTTACTATGACTACAGTGGCTAGTTGGTGACCAATGGCAGTTTCTGTGACTGCAGTGGACAGTGGCTAGTTATGGTCACCAATGACTATTTCTATGACTGTAGTGGCTGAATATGGTGACTGATGGCTGTTTCTATGACTACAGTGGCTGGTTGTGGTGACTGGTGGCTGTTTCTATGACTACAGTGGCTGATTATGATGACTGGTGGCTATTTCTATGACTCTAGTGGCTGGGTATGGTGATTGATGGCTATTTCTATTACTACAGTGAGTAGTTATGGTGATTGATTGCTGTTTCTATAACGACAGTGGTTGCTTATCATGACTGATGGCTGTTTGAGTACAGTGGCTGATTATGGTGACTTATCAATCACTCAATCAATCAGTCAAGTCTTTATCCAGGTGAACACCATTGAGGAGTACTTATTTTGAAGATGGACCTTGGCAACATACAAGAACCCATCATAAAGAAGGGAATACACACATCTGAAATATACGACTGAACAGATACAATAGTAATTAGAACAATATACAATAAATAGTTGGCAATATACATTTAAAGGAACGGACAATTCCTGCACAGCAGGTACCTTCCTATATTTAATATGTACAAAAAATGCATAAGTCTAACTTATTATATGACATAAAGTACCTATGAGAACATAAATTTGAGAGAAAAGGTGGTAGACCATTTGAGCTTAGAATACAGTAAGAGGCAACACATAAAGAGGTTACAGAAGATAGAAATAGCTGAGAATACCAGAATACTGAGCACCAGCAGGATGAGGACACATGGCAGCAAGCAGGGAAACAGGTTGTGTAAGGACAAAAGGAAAAGGGCCTCTGCTAAAAAGGTGAAAAGGTACAGAAAACAACAGGCTTATGGCTGTTTCTATTATGCCATCAGCTGTTTATGGTAACTGATGGCTGTTCTATGACTGCAGTGGCTGGTTATGGTGACTGATGGCTGTTTCTATGACTGTAGGTGGCTCAATATGGTGACTGATGGCTGTTTATGTGACTACTGTGGCTGGTTATGGTGACTGATGGCTGTTTCTATGACTGTAGTGTCTGGTTATGGTGCCCATTGGCTGTTTCTATGAATACTGTGGCTGATTATGGTGACTGATGCTGTTTCTATGACGGTAGTGGCTGGTTATCATGACTGATGGCTGTTCTATGACTGCAGTGGCTGGTTTCGATGACTAATGGCTATTACCTGACTTCAGTGGTTGGTTATGGTGACAGATGGCTGTCTCTATGACTACAGTGGCTGTTTATTGTGACTGAATGCTGTTTGATTGCAGTGGCTAGTTATGGTGACTAACGGCTGTTTCTATAACTACATCAGCTGGTTATGGTGACTGATGGCTCTTATATGGCTGTAATGGCTGATTATGGTGACCGATGACTGCTTCTATGATTGCAGTTTCTAGTTATGGTGACTGATGGCTGTTTGTATGACTGCAGTGGCTGGTTATGATGACCGATGGCTGTTTCTATGATTACAGTGGCTGGTTATGGTGACTGATGGCTGTTTCTATGACTGTAGTGGCTGGTAATGGTGAACAATGGCTGTTTCTTTGACTACTGTGGCTGATTCTGGTGACTGATGGCTGTTCCTATGACTGAAGTGGGTGGTTATGGTGACTGATGGCTGTTTCTATGACTGCAGTGGCTGGTTATAATGACTGATGGCTGTTCGTTGACTTCAGTGGCAGCATATCATGCCTAATGGCTGTTCTATGCCTGCAGTGGCTTGTTATGGTGACTAATGGCTGCTCTATAACTTCAGTGCTAAGCTATGGAGACTTATGGCTGGTTCTATAAATACAGTGGCTGGTAATCATGACTGATTGCTGTTTGATTGACTACAGTGGCTGATTATGGTGACTTATGGTTAATTCTATAATTACATTGGCTGGTTATCTTGACTGATGGCTGTTCTATGACAGCAGTGGCTGGTTACAGTGACTGATGGCAGTTCTATGACTGCAGTGATTGATTATGTTAACTAAAGGCTGTTTCTATTACTACTGTAGGTAGGTATGGTGTCAGATGGCTGTTTCTATGACTACAGTTGTTGATTATGATTTCTAATGATTATTCTATGACTACAGTGGCTGATTATGGTGACTGATGGCTGTTTCTATGACTGCAGTGGCATGTTATGGTGACTGATGGCTGTTTCCATGACTACAGTGGTTAATTATGATGACTGATGGCTGTTTCTATTACTGCCTTGGCTGGTTATCATGACTGATGGCTCTTTCTGCAACTACAGTGGCTAGTTATGGTGAATGATGGCTGTTTCTCTAACTACAGTGGCTGGTTATGGTGACTGATGGCTGTTTCTATGACTGCAGTCTCTCGTAATGGTATGTGATGGCTGTTCTATGACTGCAGTGGCTGGTTATGGTGACTGATGGCTGCTTCTATGACTACACTGGCTAGTTCTGGTGATTGATGGCAGTTCCTGGGACTGCAGTGGCTGGTTATGGTGACTGATTTCTGTTTCTATGACTACAGTTGTTAATTATGGTGACCAATGGCTCTTTCTATGACTGTAGTTGCAGGATATGGTGACTGATGGCTGTTTCTACCACTGCGGTTTCTGGTTCTGGTAAATGATGGCTGTTTATATGACTACAGTGGCTTGTTATAGTGTCTGTTGGTTGTTCTATAACTACAGTGGCTGGTTATGGTGACTGATGACTGTTCTGTGACTACAGTGGGTGGCTATGGTGTGTGATGGCTGTTCTATGACTGCAGTGGCTGGTTATGGTGACTGATGGCTGCTTCTATGAGTACACTGGCTAGTTATGGTGATTGATGGCAGTTCCTGGGACTGCAGTGGCTGAATTATATGATGACTGATTTCTGTTTTCTATTACTACAGTTGCTAATTATGGTGACCAATGGCTCTTTCTATGACTGTAGTTGCAGGATATGGTGACCAATGGCTGTTTCTAGTACTGCAGTTTCTGATTCTGGTGAATGATGGCTGTTTATATGACTACAGTGGCTTCCTATACTGTCTGATGGTTGTTCTATAACTGCAGTGGCTGGTTATGGTGACTGATTGCTGTTCTATCATTTCAGTGGGTGGTTATTGTGACTGATGACTGTTCTATGACTACAGTGGCTGGTTAAGGAGATTGCTGGCTGTTTTGTTGACTACAGTGGCTAGTTATGGTGACCCATGGCTGTTTCTATGACTACAGGGCTGGTTATTGTGACTGGTGGCTGTTTCTATGATTCTACAGTGGCTGGTTATTGTGACTGATGGCTGTTTCTATATCAACATTGGCTGGCTATCATGACTGATTGCTTTCTATGTCTGCAGTGGCTGGTTATGGTTACCAATGTCTGTTTATATGACTGGAGTGGCTGGTTATGGTGACCCATGGCTGTTTCTTCTTACATCAGCTGGTTATGGTGACTGATGGCTCTTTTATGACTGTAGTGGCTGATTATGGTGACTGATGACTACTTCTATGATTGCAGTTTCTGGTTATGGTGACCGATGGCTGTTTCTACGACTGCAGTGGCTGTTTTTGGAGACTAATGGCTGTTTCTATCACTGTAGTGGCTGGTAATGGTGAATGATGGCTGTTTCTTTGACTACTGTGGCTGATTCAGGTGACTGATGGCTGTTTCTATGACTGAAGTGGCTTGTTATGGTGCCTGATGGCTGTTTCTATGAAAGCAGTTTCTGGTTATCATAACTGATGGCTGTTCTTTCAAGTTCAAGTTTATTGCAGGAAAGACTCCATTGAGCAATCTCATTCACAAGGAGGTCCTAAGGCACATACACATACAGTCCACAATTACATAGACAGGAGATACAAAATGTAGAACAACAAATAAAAAATATATAATACAAGCGGTATACACAATAGAAGTCCGTATGCTATATATGCAGTACATTCCAGCTTTAACCTTGCCCTAAATTAAGCAACACATTTCAGCTTAATAAGTAGAGGGCCAGTTGGTACCTAGGAAGTTGACTTGGCGTTGGGGGCCTAGTAGCACCTACATATGTCTTTTAATTTAGAGATAGTTAGTGTTTTGTAGGAGTTAATTGATACAATGCTGGTTAGCTTCAGCATGGCCTGTAGTTGGTTCCAAATGTTTGGGAGGGAGTATGAGACAGCTCTTTGGCCAGCTGTGGTACATGTCCTGGGAACATCTAGTAGGATAAGGTCAGATTTCCTTAGGGAGTAGGTGCTATACGAGATGTGTGTGAGAGACGTTAAATAGACAGGCAGCTTGTGGAGTAGTAATTTGAGGGTCCAAATGCCAGCATACAGGAGGAATCTGGTGGCAAGAGAGGTCCACCCAACTGCTGCATAAAGATCACAGTGGTGGGTCCTGTACGCAGAGTTAGTAATGAAGTGAAGAGCACAGTGATAGAGTACGTCCAGTTTAGATAGGCTCAAGGTTGGGGAGGAGGTAAAGATAATGTCTCTGTAGTCAAGCAAGGGAAGGAATGTTGCTTGGACAAGTCTATTCGGGTCGTGAGAAAAAAGAGGATCCTATTTCTAAAGAAGAAACCCAAGTGTGCTTTAAGCCTCTTTGATAGATCCTCGATGTGGTTGTTGAAGGAAAGCTTGTTGTCTATCCACATACCTAGATATTTAAATTTAAGTACGACTTCCAAGGTTCACCTAGGAGGTAACTATGAAGTTTTTAAGTGGAGTAGGTAGGGCACCAGACAAGGCAAGTCTCGAGAAAATCATTGTCTTGGTTTTTTGGCATTTAAGAGAAGCTTGACATTAATAAGGTTGCTTTCTGACTGGATAAAGTCAGCTTGGAGTGCTTCCTGACTTCAGTTAAGGATGAGCCTGATGCGTACAAAACCATATAGTCTGCAAAGAAATGTATGCTAGAGTTCTTTATGTGGGAGTCAAGGTTGCTGATGTACAGGGAAAAAAGGATTGGTCCTAGGATGGAGCCTTGAGGGACTCCTCTGGTAGTTGGAAGGGGGGCAGATAGTAGGCCATCAGCTTTGACTTTTTGTATCCTTCCCGTGAGATAACTGTTAAACCACTGTAAGGTAAGTGGAGTGGCACCTATGTAGACAAGACAGGTGATTAGGAGGTGATGGTCTACAGTGTCGAAGGCCTTACTAAGTTCTAGAAAGACTGCACCAGTAACCTTCTTGGTGTCCATAGCATGGATCCAGTCATTAGAGACTTTAGCCAAGGCTGAGATGGTACTGTGCTTTGACCTGAAGCCAGATTGGGCTGGGTTTAGGAGTGAGTGCGCTTCAAGGTGATTTTTTAGTTGGTTGTATATAAGTTTTTCTAGCACTTTGGAGAGAACGGGCAAGATAGAGATAGGATGGTAGTTGTCTAAGTCACAAGGATCTCCTGCTTTGAAGAGAGGAAGAACATGGGCAGATTTCCAGCAGGATGGAACAGCTGCTGTGGTAATAGAGAGGTTGAAGATGTGAAGGATGGGGGCTGTGAGCTGGGCATAGTCTAACCGCAAGAAAAATTATTCAAGGCCATCGTCCCCTGCACTTTTCTTGGTGTCAAGGCTAAGAATTATGTCTTCAACTTCTTTGTAGCTAAACAGGCACAACTGGAAGGGATGAGGTGGAGTAGCATGTGTAGAATCTGGGCTAGTGTTGCTATTCACTCGGCTAGCGTATGGGAGGAGTTGAATGCCAACCCGGCAGTGGCAAAGTGAAGGTTAAGTTCTTGAGGATTCGCAGTTTATTTTCAACCATCCGTCCTTGGCCAGAATCTTGGTGGGAAGGAAGAAGCAGCAGGATGGCCTTCAATGGATCTCAGTGTCTTCCAGATTTTTGGGAGTTCCTTTGGCCTGCTCCAGAGTGGAGATGTAGAAGTTTGCTTTAGTAGCATGTACACTTTTAACACAGGCATTTCTGGCAGTTCTAAATGCCTGCCAGTCTGCGGGTTTGTGTCCTGGCCCTAGCCATAGCTTGTCTCTATTGGTAAGTGCAGATTTGAGATCTTGGTGAACCATGGATGCGAGATTTTCCGCACCCTCTTTTTTTTTTACAATTTAAAGTTTATTCATACATTTTCCACCATACAAGGCATATAGAGAAACTGATAGAGATTCATTGATACATGGTGAAAGGATGCTGCCCCCACCCTCCCTTACTGCAGTAACCCATCTCAATACCCGTGGATGCCGAGCCTCTAACTAAAAACCATATAGAACCAAACCCTAGTGTAAGTTTAGTTTAGACTCAAAGAGATTAGTGAGTGAAGGGGATCCCAAATTCTAGTATAAACTGCCAGACTATTATGCAGACTGGCTATTGCTTTTTCCGTGTACAAGTTGGATAATACTTCTCTTACCCATTCCTGAAAAGAAGGAGAGGACCTGTCTTTCCAGTGATGGAGAATTATTTTCTTAGCCGACAGGGCAACCATGGAAATATGAAATTTGTGTACCCTAACTCTAATATAGAGGACAGGTCCCCTAACACACATATCTCAGGGGTAAAATATTCTTGGAGGCCCAACAAGGGATCTAAAGAGGTTTGGTTTGAAATCCATAAGGTGGAGATTCTTGGACAAGACCAAAGCATGTGAAAAGGAGTGCCCTCATCCTGTGAACATTTGTTACACTTGTTTGAGTCTAGGTAACCCCACCTGTGAAGTTTGGCCAGGGAATAATATAAATTGTGCAATACGTGATATTGCATGAGTCGCAATCTATCTTGAGAAATAAATTTATGACATGACTTCCAGAGAGAATGCCAATCCAGCTGAAGGTGAGGGAAAAATTATTCCAAAATCTTGATGGCCCAAATGGACCTGAACTTTTCTGAAACAATACCTGATATAGTTTAGAAATTGTCCCAGGAGCCAGAAAGTGGGGATACCTCGGGTATCAGAGAAGAAATATTCTGAGAAGGAGGAGTGCTACCAAGGGTAATTACAAGTAAGTGTTTCAATTGTAGGACTTTAAAATAGGAAGAAGGTGGGATGAGAAATTTCCTAACCATCTCCCACTGATAACCAATGCCCCCCACCATCAGTAAACGCCAAGAGCTTCCCCTCTCCCAGTTGAGGCAACCAAGAACAGAAAATTTGACTCTTGTTAATAGTAAATGATGGAGAGTTCCAGATAGACTGGGCCAGGTCCAGATGGGGGGAATAATGCAAAAAGGAGCATATCTGTGAGTAGACCTTTAAGGAGGTCCTTATCGTGGAACACTCTATGGCCAACTTACTTGGGATAACCTAAGAAAAAATAACGCTAGAGGATCCAGATTTTTGTCATTGATTGCATACAATTCTATTTTGAGCCAGATAGGTTGCATTTCTTCTGGGCCTGGAGATAGCCACCGTGAACATTTCGCAAGATGACTAGCCCAGTGATATATAGCCAGATCGGGACTGAGACCCCTCTCCAGTTTTGGGGCTGCCAGCTTATGATAAGCCAAACGGGATACCTGTCAGCCCAGATGAACCTAGTGAAAACACCATGTACCTTTTTGAACCAGAGCAAATGAATAAAAGCATTGAGAAGGGACAATGGGTAGAAAATCCTAGGAAATATATTCATCTTAATTATGTTAATCCGGCCCCATAGAGAAATAGGGAGTTTAGACCACCTCTCAAGGTCATGCGTGATCCTCTGCAATAGGGAATCTAAATTTTCCTTGAACCATGTTAGGGGGTTACATGAAAGTTTGATACCCAGATATTTGAATGACCTGGGTGTCCAACATAGCCCAAAAGGGCTAATGTCAGTTTTGAAAACTTTGTGGTTTAATAGAAAAAATAGGGACTTACTGGCATTCAATTTATAGTTGGACAGAGCACTAAACCTTACTACTTCCCTTAGTAAGGCCGGGACAGAGGATACCGGGTGGGACAGCTGTATTAACAGGTCATCTGCATATGCAGTGACTTTGACTTCGTGCCACCCAGTTCTCACCCCATATATGGAATCATTGTTGAGAATATTTTGAATAAGAGGTTCCAGATGTAAATTAAATAATAGAGGAGAAAGGGGGCACCCCTGTCTAGTACCCGAGTGAAGTGAGAAAGAATGGGAAAAGGCCCCATTCATGGAAATTCTTGCCAAGGGATTTTTATAAAGAGCGGCAACCCAGGAGATAAACTGAGAGGGGAAATGGAAGGCCTTCAGAGTGCGGAACAAAAAATTCCAGTTCACACGATCGAATGCCTTTTCGGCATCCAGGGAGACCAAGCCCGCAGGGAACGCCGCATCCCTGGTAGCCGAGAAGACATGCGACAAGGTGCGTAAATGATCGGCAGATGAGCGCCCTTTCATAAATCCAACCTGTTTGTACCTATTAACCCAGGAAGAACCACTGCCAACCTATTGGTCAGAATTTTAGAGAGAATCTTAATATCCTGGTTTAAAAGTGAGATAGGTCTGTAACTTTGAACCAGTTCGAGATCTTTATCGGGTTTAGGAAGCAAGACAATCAGGGCCTCATAGAGATATGGATCCGTCTCTGCCCAAGATAGGATTTGCTGAAATAAGCGACCAAGTATTGGTAAGAGGAGGTCTCGAAAGACCTTGTAAAATAAAGCAGAAAATCCATCTGGACCAGGGACCTTGTCGGCAGGCAGCTCACTAATAACCTTAGCAATTTCCTCCTGGGAAATGGGGACAACCAGAGCATCACAAGACTGGCCAGAGAGAGGGGGCAAATGGGAGTCCCTTAGATAACCCTCGATGTCTTCAGGACAGAAGGGGTGCTCCATGTCGTTATACAATTTAGAGTAATAAGCAGCAAATTCTTGAGCTATCTCAGTGGGAGACACCTTAAGGGATCCATCAGCCCCTGACCTGATGGGTGGGATAAATCTCATTGATTCCTGTTGTTTAATACGCAGTGCCAGCGAACATCTCGCTTTCTCCCCCTGATCAGTGTAATTAGCCCTGGTCTGAATAATGGCTAGCTCTGCTTTCTCTTGAAGTAACCCCAAGTATTTATCCTTCAACTTCAAGAGTTTCTGAGTATCCTCGTCTGGAGGATTGACCGGAAAATTAACTTCCAGAGATCTGATTTGGGTTAATAAGGATTTTAGTTCCTTCTCCCGCGCTCTTTTCCTGCCAACCACCATGCTAATAAGTATCCCTCTCATGAAAGCTTTGAAGGCCCCCCATAAGATATCAGGTTTTGCACTATCTAAAGGGTTTAATGAAAAAAAAGATCCTATTTGTTCCCTTATAAGTTTGGAACATTTAACATCTTTGAGGAGCTGGTCATTGAGTTGCCATCTAGCTTCCCTATTAGATGAATTGAGCAGTACCAAATTGCATACTACTAGTGAGTGATCAGAGATTGGGCAGGGTTGAATCAAGGAGGACTTCACTCGGGCAGGAGGCACTGTGAAATAAGTAAGTAGTCAATGTGGGACTCGAGCCATGTGCCATAGACCTAAAGTTAAACTCCTAGAACCGGATGCAAAACACGCCAGACATCACAGAGCCCACATTGATCTAATAAATCCCTAAATGCTTCCTGTCCAGGGGTAGCTCCACCCAGGCCACTGCCCAGTCTGTCTAAGTGAGGATCAAGTACTTGATTGAAATCTCCTCCTAAAATAATTTTAATGGGAAGCATTGGGAGAATGATAGCTATAAGCCTCTTAAAGAATCCTGGATCATCCAGATTAGGGCCGTAGATACAGCCCAATAATATTGGGACAGACCAGAGGGTACCTTTAATCAGGATAAACCTTCCCTCGGTATCATTGATCACCTGTGTGGAAACAAATGGAATACTCCTGTTAATCATGAGCATGACCCTGCAGCTATTTGTGGTGCCCTGGGCACTATAAATCAATCCCACCTGTTGCCTCCTTAATTGCAAAGCTTCTACCTCTAATAAATGGGTTTCTTGCAAAAAGGTTATCTGTGAACTAAACAAACTTAAATGTTTGAAAACCTGATATTGTTTATGTTGCTTTCTGATCCCCTTAACATTCCAAGATGCAAATGTTAGCTCGTTAACCATCTGGGAAAAATTATTGAACTAAAATAATTACTCTCAGCACACGAGATGTATATCCCTTTACATGTATCCCCAGGGTTACTGCAGTACACCCACCCTCCTCCTAGCCCCCAAAAATAGAAACCACCCTCCTATCCCCCACCCCTCGAGCCATGCCCCAAACCCCACCCACACTCCCCACCAAACTGTCACAAGCAACGCTCAGCACAGTACTGGTTCTAATCCCTCTGCTCCCGCCCCCCGATAATGAACCCAGACAACTAGTGCTGTTGCACACATATCACAATCTATAGAGACCAAACACTGCGAGTTATACCCCAAATGAAAGAGAATGGTCCTGGGCATTCACCTCAATCAAACCAGAGCATGGACATAAGAGAATTTGTTATAGAGGGACCATAGGGAGACCACTTCACCACCCAGGTGTTCGTGATAACCCGGATTGAGACAAGAAGCACAGGATAAGCCACCAGTAACCAGAACCGGACCAAAAAACCGTAAAGGGAAACATACCCCAGCTCGTATTGAGAGCAGGAATTGAGATGGGAAAAGCTGGGATCACTCTACCGGAAGGGAAGGCATAGCAACTGCCACTACCCACAACGAGCCTCTATCCGATGCACAGGTCCTCCTGCAAAATTGAGAGTACTGCGCACCACTTGAATAGTAAAACACCGCTAAATCCTCCTCGAGTAGTGTCCTTATGAGTCCCCAAAGGTTGGAATGCCCTCTAAGTGGCAATTCCCTGACCCGACTAAATGAAAATCAGAATGGAGAAAACTCATGACCATCCCAACACCAATCCTAACAAGGAACAACGAGAAACTGGCCTCAACACCAATCGAACTAGGCTCTTTCAACCCCAACAAAATATGAGCAAACCTTGCACACAGATCCCCCAAAGGCCCCAAACCCAAGTGTCCACTGCTTCAGACCATCATGAGCCCATTATGAAACGGAAAGAAAAGAAAAGTAGGGGCGGTCAGCAATGATCCCCAGTCCAAAGCGGTAGATGCAAATTCCCAAGTCTTCACATTTGGGAGATTTTAAGGGAAAAAACGAAAGTTCAAACTTTCAACTCCATGTAGTATTCCTTACTGCGCCACAACCATTCAAGAGTCCTTAAAGAGATCTGGCAACATGGATTTAAGACTCCTCAACACCTCTTCAGGGTCTTCGTAGCTTTTCCAGGATTCATTAGTTGAAATCTGTAGTCTGGCTGGATAACCCATCTTAAACTTCAAGCCTGCAGCAATTAGCTTAGAAACAATAGGGTGGAATGCTTTGTGTTTCAAGCAAACCGAGACGGTAGATCTTGTGAGATTCTCAGCTTTATATGTTCCCAGCGAACCTCTTGCAAAGCTCGCACTTTTTGCAGGAAATGCTGCCTCTCCAAGTAATTCAAAAACCGTCACACAATAGGGCAGGGGGGGCTCCTCGGGGGATGGTTTAGGCCGTAAAGCCCTATGGGCACGCTCTATAGTGTAGCCGGGGCCAAATGGAGATGGGCCAGCCACCCGCTCAACCAGCTTCTGAACGAATGCCAGAATATATTGGCCCTCCTCTCCCTCTGGTAAACCGAGGATCACTACATTATTTCTTCGGCTCCGACCCTCTAGGTCCTTGAGCTTAGCTTCAAAACGAGACAGTTTCTGGTGCATCAAAACCAAATCAGGGTCGAGAGTGCTAATTCTTTTCTCAATAGAAGCAATTCAGGCTGTATTATCAGACGCAGACAGCGAGAGTTCATCCAGCTTTCTAGATAGCGATTTCAAATCCATTGCCATATCCTTCATTTCTTCTCGAAAGGGTTTAAACTCCTCAAGAAATCTGGAAAGCATTAAAGGCTCCTGGTCACCACTTTGGCTCGGAGGATCAGGCCCAGAACCACCCGAGGCCCTGGATTTCTTAGGGGCCTTCTCAGGAGTTGCTGGAGGGGTATGCTTCTGTGGGGCTTTCTTCATGTAAGCCTCCATCCGTCCGAGATATAACGAAACCAGAGTGCCACAGCTATTACACAAAGTTTAATCTCGAAAACAGGAGAAAATAGTGAGTTAGACCGCCGAAACGAGATAAAATAATAAACGGGAGGCAGGAGCTTCTTGAGGGAGCTGCTACTCAGCACTCTGCATCACGTGATCTCCCCCGCACCCTCATTTTAATAAGAGGAGCATGCTTGTTAATTAGGGTGTCATTTAGGACAGAGATGGCGGCATCAGCAAATTTGGCAAGATATATGTCCTGCCACCTGATTGTAGCTAGATCGGTTAGGAAGTTTACTGAGTTAAATTTAAGGAGCGAGCATTTGATTCTGAATTTAGGGTGCTGCTGGGTTTTAGATTGGAATCTTGTACATACAACGATACTGTGGTCGCTCATGTCATTATGAAAACTGCAGAATGTGAGATTTTATGGGAATTTGAAGTGGCTGTATATCATAACTAATGGCTGTACTATGCCTGCAGTGGCTTGTTGTGGTAACTAGGAAGCAGTATAGTGCAGTGGTCTAAGGCTCTGAGCTGCAAATTTGGTGACATTCAGCAGCCCTGACCTGGATTTGAATCACAGCTTCCACTTGCATACTGTGTGATCCTGAGCAAGTCACTTAACTCCTTTGTGCTCCCAGGTCGCTCCTGTAAAAAAGCTTTCAGCTTAGTGTGCTATACCTGGTTAAACAACTAAATAAATAAAAAAAAAAATAACTAGTGGCTGCTCTATGATGTCAGTGGCAGGCTATTGAGACTGATGGCTGTTTCTATAATTACATTGGCTGGTTATCATGACTGATGGCAGTCTCTGGTTATTTATTTAATTCACAGATCGGATTTACAAACCTTTGAGTCAAAGACTCATTTACAAAAGCACCTCATCACAGGGAGGGGAGACAACATATTTGTGAAGCAAGACAGTGGGGAACAATACAGGTGTTATACAAAGAGCAAACACAGCAGGCATTTCAGAGAGCAAAATAGACAAGCTGCAAAGAGCACACAAAAATTAAGTCATTTAGTGTCCCAGTGGAACACACAAGTTACAGTGTGTGATGTACAGAATATAACAGGCCATCCAGGTAAACTAGTGCATATGTAATACTATAGGGACAGGTTGGTTTAGAACGTGCTCTCAGAAGCCCTATGATGGGCATATACAGCTCCGAGTGCTAGTGAGGTGTTTGCATATGGCGGTTTTGAAGGGGCCGATTTTGGAGATGTTTGTGATGTGCGTGGGGAGGGAGTTATACCAGGAAGATGCTCTGTGGTGAAAAGGCCTTTGGGCAAGTGAGGTCCTGGCTCTAGGCACCTGGAAGGTGGTTTTGGTAGTATTATGGGTGGCGACCGACTGGGAAGCCCGTAGAAGGGGTGTGGCGACTCCTGGGGGGCATAGTCCAAGAAGAGCCTTTTTTGCCAGTATACAGGTGTGGTATTGCAGGCGTTCTTCAAAATTGAGTATGTTTGAGGTGGGTAGAGGCTGGCATGTGTGAGTTCTCTGGGAGCATGGTCAGGAGCCTGCAGGCTTTGTTGATAGAGGTCTGGACTTTGGTGAGGGCCGTGAGGTCAGCGACTGCATAGGTGGGAAGTCCATAGTCAACCAAAGACAGGATGGAGGAAGTGATAGCCAGCTGTAGGGCAAACTCAGGGATTCAGTCTTTGTGGCCGTAGAGGAGTCCAATCCAGGAATTCATGGTGGAGAACAAAGAGCTGACATGGGCATGGAAGGAGAAAGCCGAGTCGAATGTGATGCCCAGGTATTTGTATGTTGATACCTGCTCAAGGGGGTGGAGGGTGCTGGGAATGATATGAAGGGGAGTATTTTTGGAGTTACTTTGTCAGTGTGCAAAGATCATAGATTTTGTCTTCTTGAGGTTCAGAACCAGGTGATGGTCGAGGAACCATTTTTCTGCTTGGCTGAAGGTGAGTTGCAGGGAGCTCTGAAGAGTGAGTGGGTCGGGTGTGAGGCGACTAGGACTGCATCATCTGCATATAGAAGCATTTTGCCTGTGCAGGAGCTGGGAAGGGTGTTTAAAAAAAGACTGAACAATGTGGGGCCCAGGATGGAGCCTTGTGGGACCCCGGAGTGTACAGGTAGTGCAGTTGATAGGATTCCATTTAATTTGACCCATTGGGATCTATCCCAGAGGTAGTTGGAGAACCAGGCCAGAGGGCCAGATGATAAGCCCAGCTGACAGAGGAGTCAAGAATAATGGGTGACACACAGTGTCAAAGGCCTTGATAGGTCAATGAACACTGCCCCAGCGATCTCCCAGTGTCGAAGTGCAGAGTGTATTTGGGGAGAACTCCAATAGGGCTGTAGTGGTGCTGGACCAGGGCGGAAGTCATGCTGCTCTGGGAACAGTATGTTGTATTTGGATAGATAATCCATGAGTTGGGTGGATACTATTTTCTCCAGGGCTTTTGAGAGGGGGGGAGGATGGAGATAGGTCTGTAATTGTTTGGTACTGTGCGGTCTCCGTTTTTATGGATAGGGGTGACTTCAGCCAGTTTCTATGCACTCGGAAATTGGCCGAGGCACAGGGATTGATTAAGAAGGTCAGTGAGGGGGGGTTAGCATGACATCAAGTGTTAGGCAGAGTATCCTGGAGTCAAGGGGGTCACAGCTCCGGTTGTGGGAGGAGAGGGCTTTTAGGAGGAGTGGCCTGGTGTCATGGGAAGAGATGGTCCTGAAGAGAAAAGGAGGTCAGGAGATGGCTGGGCGGTTAGATGTGTGGATAGGGTCAAAGAAGTGGTCAGGAAGGACTGCACTTAGGTCAGAAAATGTTGTGTTGAGGCAGTCAGCAACACGTGGTAGGTCAGTATTAATTGTGCCATTAATAACCATCTGTGAGGGAGGAGGAGAGCGGGTCTTCCCGTTTAACTCCTTTATGTTTTCCCAGAAAGCTCAGGCAGAGCCCCAGGAAGAGGTCAAGACGGTTTGATGGTAGTTGGCTTTGACTTGTCCTATGGCCCAGGTGCACTGGTTGCAAGCTGCATTATAGGCTTGCCTGTCTGCTGTCCTGCCAATCTCGACAGCAATGTGCCATAGGTTATCACGCTTCTTCAGTTGTTGGATCAGGGAGGGGGAAATCCAGGCAGCATTGTGTCTCTTGAAGCGGGTGTTGGTGACAGGGGCCAAGATGTCACAGGCCTTGCAGAAGGCACTGGTGAGGAAGGCTAGAGCAGTATCTATATCTGTTGCGAGGGAGATCGGGGACCAGTCGAGATGGGCAAGGTACTGCTTTAGCTTATTAAGGCCCCTGGGGTGGAAGCGACGACGGGGGGTGGCTTTGTACGCAGGATTGGGTGTGGGGGAGGACCAGAAGCAGAGAATAGGTGATTGGTCACTAAGGGAGTTGGCTAGGATGTTAACAGACTTGATTTTGTGTGGGCAGTTTGAGAGCACGATGTCTAGGAGGGAGCTGGTCCCACTTGATTGGTTAAATCTGGTGGGCCAAGTGACTAATTGCTATAGGTCAAGGGCTGTGAAGTTGTCCTTAATGTGTGTTGAAGTGGAGCCAAGCCAGTTGATATTGATGTCTCCTAGGACGAGCTGTTCAGCCTTGTGTGGCAGGGTAGAGAGATAGTCGGTGAGGGAGCGGATAGCTTGACTTTGTACCCGTGGGGGTATGTAGGTGGTTGTGAGGTAAAGAGGGCCACGGCCAGGGTCAGGGGTGATTTTAAGGGTGATGGCTTGAGCCCCGTGGTCGAGCTTGGGGGTAGGTAGTACGTGATCCAGGAGGGAGTTACTCAGGTAGACTGCGCATCCGCTGCCATGCTTACCCACACGATCTTCTCTGAAGAGGGTGAAGCCAGGGAGGGAGACAGCAGAGTCTGGAGTTGATTGGGAGAGCCAGGTCTCCACTATGGCAAGAATGTCAGGTGTGTGATGGGAGACCCGACACTGGAGTGCAGCAGTCTTCCTTGGGAGACTGCAGATATTCATGGAGGCTATGAGGAGTCCATGTCCTGTAGGGGGCGATGTAGTGGGTCCCGGTTCAGGGTTAGGGTGGACATTCCCAGAGAGCAGGAGGAGTAAGGTGATGAGTCGGAGAAAAGGACTATGGTGGTAGTGGTAGGGGTGCTTGGGCAGATGCGAGGATCTGGGGGGGCAGTGCAGGGGATGGGTAGGGAGTTAAGGATAGGTATGGCTAGGACAGAGGGGGACCACTGTCCACTGTGAACTGGGGGTGTGGGTGTCAGTGGTGGTGTGGGTGGGTGGTGGGTGGTCCAGCATGTGTGGTGCACTTGTGGTGAGCGGAGAGCAGATGGGAGGGCTAGGAGCAGTGGGGGATGAGCTTGGGGTGGCTGAGGTGCTGGCAGATGCGCATATACAGGGGTGTTAGAGAGATTTTTAGCAGGAATAGTGGGGGGGATAGGATAGTGAGGAGCAATGTGAATATACAGAAACCTAAGAGAGACATATTGCCGTATGGGATGAATGAAGGGGGATAAGTTTTGGCAGGCAGGATCCCCTAGTGTTCAGCAGTATAACCTGCAGATGGAAAGTGGGCTGATTGGTTCTGCAGCGTCACGACACCACCTATAAAACACAGAACCGACCAAGGGTGGTGGTGGGGGGGAGCCAGGCAGGGTGGTCAAACAAAGCACCCTTACTGCAGGCTGGTGCTGCTCCTGCAGCGCGTGTTCTCCGTGCACTCTTTCAGTAGTCCGGGGGGGGTGGTGATCCCTGAGGCGATGCATTGTTTGGGGGGGGTTGCGGGCAGCACATCATCCAGCCCTCACGACCATCAGTTGGAGCCTCTGAGCTAAAGGAGAGAGGGGAGAGAGTTATAGCCATGCTGCAAGAGGTGGGGCAAGGTAAGAACAATGAAACAGAGCTACGTAGGCTGAACTACAGCCGTCTGGGGTTCCTGAACAGTCTTGCTAAGTTTTAAGGTTACACTGAAATTTAACAGTATCTGGCTTTATACTATATCTCTGGACTTTGTGCCTTAAGACTGTACCTGGCTCTACACTATAGTGACTGTAGATATCAAAGGCAGTTCAGGAGAAACAGATTCTGGCACCAGACTATAGCAAACTCTCTTAAAGTACTTTTTCCACTGTAATTAAATTTAAGGCTTTAAGGGAAAGTGCAGCACAGAAAAACTATCTGCAGTGCTGCGCCGACTTTCCCAATTTAAAGGCAGCTTGTTTTTACAGAAAGGTCCAGTTAAGCCAGCCCGTTGGCGCAACGGTGGGATTTCCACTTGCGACACCAGCGACCTGGGTTTGGGAATGGACCCGGTTCGTTGGAGGGGCGGCTGGGGGGAGAAGGATGGAGCATCCTAAGGACTGCTCTCCTTCTCCGCGGGGAGGGTGGGGGAAGCGATCAGTGCACTGAGGACTCCTGGCGGGGGCCGGGGGATCTCAGATGACCGACGCGTACAGTTCTAGGAGGCGGGGCGGACGCTAGGCATCATTGCACGTCCCCGCCTCCGTAAGGAAAACGGCAGAAAATTGAGGTCAGATAAGGACCACCGTATACATGAAGCCCTCCCTGGAAGACCTCAATGTACCACCGTCGCTGCAGGTCCCCGACCAGTCATTGGTTCCGTGGTCACCGAAGAAGGTGGCCGTGGCCCCGCCCTCCGGGGGCAAGCCGGGGGTGACTGAGGGACCTCGGCAGCCATAGACGGTGGTAGAAGTTTCCAGGGGCCGTGACCAGGGCCGATGAAAGACGGGGTCCTGCCAGGGGAAAAAGACAAAATAAAAAAAAAAAAGAAAGAAAGGTCCAGTTATTTAAACAAAGTTTTGCGCCAAAGCAAACAAAGCACCCTGTACTGCAGGCTGGTGCTGCTTCTGCAGCCGCTGTTCTCTGTACCTTTCGGTAGTCCAGCCGGGTGATCCCTGAGGTGATGCGCTAGGTGGGAAGGGCGGCAGCACTTCATCCAGCCCTCACGCCACCCTCAGTTGAAGTCTCTGACCTTTCGGTAGTCCAGAGGGGTGATCCCTGAGGCGATGTGTTGTATGGGGAGGGTGGGCAGCACTTCATCCAGCCCTTGACCCTCAGTTGGAGCCTCTGAGCTTTTGGTAGTCCGGGGATGATCCCCGAGGTGATGCGTTGTGTGGGGAGGCAGGCAGCACTTCATCCAGCCCTCACGACCATCAGTTGGAGCCTCTGAGCTTTTGGTAGTCTGGGGCGATCCCTGAGGTGATGCATTGTGGGGAGGCGGGAAGCACTTCATCCAGCCCTCGCGACCCTCAGTTGGAGCCTCTAGGCTTTTCGGTAGTCTGGGGGTGATCCCTGAGTGATGCGTTGTGTGGGGAGGGCGGGCAGCACTTAATCTAGCCCTCACGACCCTCAGTTGGAGCCTCTGAGCTTTTCGGTAGTCTGGGGGGGGCGATCCCTGAGGCGATGCATTGTGTGGGGAGGGCGGGCAGCACTTCATCCAGCCCTTGCAACCCTCAGTGACTGACGGCACTTATATGACTGCAGTGGTTGATTATGCTGACTGAAGGCTGTTTCTATTACTAAAGTTGGTAGTTATGGTGACAGATAGCTGTTTCTATGACTACAGTAGCTGGTTATGATTTCTAATGGCTATTCTAGGACTACTACAGTGACTGGTTATGGTGACTGATAGCTGTTTCTATAACTACAGGGGGTAGTTATGGTGACTGATGGCTGTTTCCATGACTAAAGTGGTTAATTACGATGACTGATGGCTGTTTCTATTACTGAAATAGCTGGTTATCATGAAGGATGGCTGTTCTGTAAATACAGTGGTTGATTATGGTGATTGATGTCTGTTTCTATGACAACAATGGCTGGTTATGGTGACTAGTGGCTGTTTCTATAACTACAGTGCCTGGTTATGGTGACTGATGACTGTTCTATAACTACAGTGGCTGACTATGAGGAGTGATGACTGTTGTATAACTACAGTGGCTGGCTATGGTGATTGATGGCTGTCCTATGACTGCAGTGGCTGGTTACGGTGACTAATGGCTGTTTCTATGACCACAGTGGCTGATTATGGTGACTGATGGCTGTTTCTAAAACTACATTTGCTTGTTATTGTGACTGATGGCTGTTCTATGATCTGCGTAGCTAGTTAGATGACTGATAGCTGCTTGTATAACTACAGTGGCTGGTTATGGTGACTGATGGCTGTTTCTAGAACTGTATTAGCTGGTTATTGTGAATGATGGCTCTCATATGACTGCAGTGGCTAATTATCAAGACCTGATGGTTGTTCCACGACTGCAGTGGGTAGATAGCATGACTAATGGCTTTTCTTTGTCTACTGTGGCTGATGATGGTGGCTGATGGCTGTTTCTATGACTGTAGTTGCTGGATATTGTGATCGATGGCTGTTTCTATGACTGTAGTTGTTGGTTATAATGATAGATGGCTGTTCCATGGCTGTAGTGGCTGGATATCGTGACTAATGGCTGTTCTATGACTGCAGTGCCTGGTTAGGGTGACTAATGGCTGTTCTATGACTTCAGTAGTGGGTTATGGTGAAGGATAGCTGTTTCTATAGCTACAGTGGCTGCTTATTGTCACTGATGGCTGTTTGAGTACAGTTGCTGATTATGGTGACTTATGGCTCTTTCTATAATGACATCGGCTGTTTATGGTGACTGATGGCTGTTGTATGACTGCAGTGGCTGGTTATGGTTACTGATGCCTGTTTCTATAACTGCAGTGACTAGTTGGTGACCGATGACAGTTTCTGTGACTGCAGTGGACAGTGGCTGTTATGGTGACCAATGGCTGTTTCTGTGACTGTAGAGGCTGGATATGGTGACTAATGGCACTTTCTATGACTGTAGTGACTGGTTATTGTGACTGATGACCTGTTGTGTAACTAAGGTGGCTGGTTATTGTTACTGATGGCTGTTCTGTGACTACAATGGCTGATTATGGTGACTGATGGCTGTTCTATGACTACAGTGGCTGGTTATGGTGACTGATGATTGTCTCTATGACTACTGTGACTAGTTATGGTGACTGATTGCTGTTTCTCTGACTACAGTGGTTGCTTATCGTGATTGATATCTATTTGAGTATAGTGGCTGATTATGGTGACTTATCAATCACTCAATCAATCAATCAAGTCTTTATTTATCCAGGTGAACACCATTGAGGAGTACTCATTTTCAAGATGGACCTTGGCAACATACAAGAACCCATCATAAAATAGGGGAGTGTACACATCTGAAATATATGACTGAACAGATACAATAGTAATTAGAACAATATACAATAAATAGTTGGCAATATACATTTAAAAGAAACGACAAGTCCTGCACAGCAGGCAACTTTCTATATTTAATTTGTAGAAAAAATGCATAAGTCTATCTTGTTATATGGTGTGACGTACCTATGAGAACATAAATTTGAGAGGAAGGGTAATAGACCATTTGAGTTTAGAAATACAGTAAGAGGCAGTACATAAAGAGGTTACAGAAGATAGAAATAGCTGAGAATACCAGAATACTGAGCACCTGCAGGATGAAGACACGTGGCAGCAAGCAGGGAAACAGGTTGTGTAAGGACAAAAGGAAAAGGGCCTCTGCAAAAGGTGAAAAGGTACAGAAAACAACAGGCTTATTGCTGTTTCTATTATGCCATCAGCTGTTTATGGTGACTGATGGCTGTTCTATGACTGCAGTGGCTGGTTATGGTGACTGATGGCTGTTTCTGTGACTGTCGTGGCTGGTAATTTTGAATGATGGCTCTTTCTTTAACAACTGTGGCTGATTCTGGTGACTGATAGCTGTTTCTAAGACTGTAGTGGCTGGTTATGGAGTCTGATGGCTGTTTCTTTGACTGCAGTGGCTTAATATCTTGACTAATGGCTGTTATATGCCTGTAGTGGCTGGTTATGGTGACTAATGGCTGCTTTATGATTTCATTTGCTGGCTATGGAGACTGATGGCTGTTTCTATAACTACAGTAGCTGGTTATAATGACTTATGGCTGTTTGATTGACTACAGTGGCTGATTATGGTGACTTATGGCTGTTTCTATAATTACATTTGCTGGTTATCAAGACTGATGGCTGTTCTATGACAGCAGTAGCTGATTACAGTGACTGATGGCTGTTCTATGATTACAGTGGTTGATAATGGTGACTGAAGGCTGTTTCCATTACTACAGTAGGAAGTCATGGTGACGGATGGCTAGTTCTCTGACAACAGTGGCTGGTTATGATTTCTAATCGCTATTCTATGACTACTGTGGCTGATTATTGTGACTGATGGCTATTTCCATGACTGCAGTGGTTAATTATGATGACTGATGACTGTTTCTATGACTGCAGTGATTGGTTATCGTGACTGATGGCTGTTCTATAAATACAGTGGCTGGTTATTGTGACTGTTGACTGTTTCTATGAATACAATGGCTGGTTATTTTGACTGATGGCTGTTTCCATAACTTCTATTGCTGGTTATGGTGACTGATGGCTGTTTCTAAAACTACTCTGGTTAGTTATGGTGACTGATGGCTGTTTCTCTGACAGTAGTGGCTGGTTATCATGACTGATGGCTGTTCTGTAACTACAGTAGCTGGTTATGGTGACTGGTGGCTGTTTCTATAACTATATTGGCTAGTTATTGTGAATGATGGCTCTCCGGTGACTGCATTTACTATTTATCAAGATTTGATGGCTGTTCTATGACTGCAGTGGGTAGATAGCATGACTAATGGCTATTTGTATGACTACTGTGGTTGATTATGGTAGCTGATGGCTGTTTCTATGACTGTAGTTGCTGGTTATTGCAATCAATGGCTGTTTCTATGACTACAGTTGCTGGTTATCATGACAGATGTTTATGGTGACTGATGGCTATTGTATGACTGCAGTGGCTGGTCATCATTACTGATGGCTATTTCTATGACTGCAGTGACTATTTGGTGACCGATGGTGGTTTCTGTCACTGCAGTGGACCGTGGCTTGTTATGGTGACCAATGTCTGTTTCTAGGACTGTAGAGGCTGGATATGGTGACTGATGGCTCTTTCTATGACTATAGTGGCTGGTTATTGTGACTGATGACTGTTGTGTAACTACGGTGGCTGGTTATTGTTACTGATGGCTGTTCTATGAATACAGTGGCTGATTATGGTGACTGATGGCTGTTCTATGACTGTAGTGGCTGGTTATGGTGACTGAAGACTGTTTCTATGACTGCAGTGGCTGGCTATCATGACTGATGGCTATTTGTTGACTGCAATTGCAGGATATCATGACTAATGGCTTTTCTATGCCTGCAGTGGCTTGTTATGGTGACTAATGGCTGCTCTATAGCTTCAGTGCTAAGCTAGGAGACTGATGGCTGTTTCTATAAATACAGTAGCTGGTTATCGTGACTGATTGCTGTTTGATTGACTACAGTGGCTGATTATGGTGACTTATGGCTGTCTCTGTAATTACATTTGCTGGTTATCTTGACTGATGGCTGTTCTATGATGGCAGTGGCTGGTTACAGTGACTGATGGCAGTTCTATGACTGCAGTGGTTGATTATGCTAACTGAAGGCTGTTTCTCTTACTACAGTAGGTAGGTATGGTGGCACATGGCTGTTTCTATGACAACAGTGGCTGATTATGATTTTAATGATTATTCTATGACTACAGTGGCTGTTTGTGGTGACTGATTGCTGTTTCTATGACTACAGTGGCTAGTTATGGTGACTGAAGGCTGTTTCCATGACTGCAGTGATTAATTATGATGACTGATGACTGTTTCTATGACTGCAGTGGTTGGTTATCGTGACTGATGGCTGTTCTATAAATACAGTGACTGGTTATTGTGACTGTTGGCTGTTTCTATGAATGCAATGGCTGGTTATTTTGACTGATGGCTGTTTCCATAACTTCTATTGCTGGTTATGGTGACTGATGGCTGTTTCTATAACTACTCTGGTTAGTTATGGTGACTGATGGCTGTTTCTCTGACAGTAGTTGCTGGTTAGCATGACTGATGGCTGTTCTCTAACTACAGTAGCTGGTTATGGTGACTAGTGGCTGTTTCTATAACTATATTGGCTAGTTATTGTGAATGATGGCTCTCCTGTGACTGCATTTACTAATTATCAAGATTTGATGGCTGTTCTATGACTGCAGTGGGTAGATAGCATGACTAATGGCTATTTCTATGACTACTGTGGCTGATTATGGTGGCTGATGGCTGTTTCTATGACTGTAGTTGCTGGTTATTGTGATCAATGGCTGTTTCTGTGACTGCAGTTGCTGGTTATCATGTTAGATGGCTGTTCCATGACTGTAGTAGCTGAATATCATGACTAATGGCTGTTTAAGCAATAAGCCACGAGGGTGTGTGGGTTATCGGGGATTTACCATGGCTGGTGTGGCTTGCCCATGAGGTGCACCTGAGTGGGTAAATCTTCACCAGCCATAGGTAATCCCCAAACCTTGATCCCAGTGGCTTAATGTGATTATACCAAGTACTTTTTTTTTTTATTATTATTTTAGAAAAGCAGTACTTGGTATAATGGTTAAATAAGCCACTCGGTAGTAGACCACTGTGTTTGGTTTGGTTTGTTTCCCAGATGTAGGGAGCTGCTGTTTCACAGTCTCTGCTTAGTGGGGAAACAAGATGGTGGTCGGAGTTACTTGATTTCATCATTTGATTGCTTTTCTTTGAAGATGTGGCTGGTTGGCACCTTTTGCGGTGATTATCTGTAGATTATCAACGTAGGTAAGGTGCTATCCTGCCTATCTGATTGGTCGGTGTCTGAGGTACATGGTGTAATCTATGACTGCAGTGGTTGGTTAGGGTGACTAATGGGTGTTCTATGACTTCAGTGGTGGGTTATGGTGATGGATAGCTGTTTCTATAACTAGAGTGGCTGCTTATCATCACTGATGACTGTTTGAGTACAGTTGCTGATTATGTTGACTTATGGCTCTTTCTATAATGACATCGGCTGTTTATGGTGACTGATGGCTGTTGTATGACTGCAGTGGCTGCTTATGGTTACTGGCGTCTGTTTCTATGACTGTAGTGACTAGTTGTTGACCGATGGCAGTTTCTGTGACTGCAGTGGACCGTGGCTTGTTATGGTGACCAATGCCTGTTTCTAGGGCTGTAGAGACTGGATATGGTGACTGATGGCTCTTTCTATGACTATAGTGGCTGGTTATTGTGACTGATGGCTGTTTATATGACTACAGTGGCTGGTTATTGTGACTAATGACTGTTGTATAACTACGGTGGCTGGTTATTGTTACTGATGGCTGTTCTATGAATACAGTGACTGATTATGGTGACTGATGGCTGTTCTATGACTGTAGTGGCTGGTTATGGTGACTGAAGGCTGTTTCTGTGACTGCAGTGGCTGGCTATCATGACTGATGGCTGTTCGTTGACTGCAGTGACAGGATATCATGACTAATGGCTTTTCTATGCCTGCAGTGGCTTGTTATGGTGACTAATGGCTGCTCTATAACTTCAGTGCTAAGCTATGGAGACTGATGGCTTTTTTTATAAATATGGTGGCTGGTTATCATGACTGATTGCTGTTTGATTGATTACAGTGGCTGATTATGGTTACTTATGGCTGTCTCTGTAATTACATTTGCTGGTTATCTTGACTGATGGCTGTTCTATGATGGCAGTGGCTGGTTACAGTGACTGATGGCAGTTCTATGACTTCAGTGGTTGATTATGCTAACTGAAGGCTTTTTCTTACTACAGTAAGTAGGTATGGTGGCACATGGCTGTTTCTATGACAACAGTGGCTGATTATGATTTTTAATGATTATTCTATGACTACAGTGGCTGATTGTGGTGACTGATTGCTGTTTCTATGACTACAGTGGCTAGTTATGGTGACTGAAGGCTGTTTCCATGACTGCAGTGATTAATTATGATGACTGATGGCTGTTTCTATTACTGCCATGGCTGGTTATCATGACTGATGGCTGTTCTGTAAATACAGTTGCTGGTTATTGTGACTGATGGCTGTTTCTATAACTTCAGTGGCTGGTCATGGTGACTGATGGCTGTTTCTATAACTACAGTGGCTGGTTATGGTGACTGATGGCTGTTTCCTTGACTGCAGTCTCTGGTTATGGTGTGCGATGGCAGTTCTGTGACTGCAGTGGCTGGTTATGGTGACTGATGGCTGCTTCTATGACTATACTGGCTAGTTCTGGTGATGGATGGCAGTACCTGGGACTGCAGTGTCTGGTTATGGTGACTGATTTCTGTTTCTATGAATACAGTTGCTAATTATGGTGACCAATGGCTCTTTCTATGACTGTAGTTGCAGGATATGGTGACTGATGGCAGTTCTATGCCTGCAGTTTCTGGTTCTGGTGAATGATGGCTGTTTATATGACTACAGTGGCCTTCTATAGTGTCTGATGGTTGTTCTATAACTACAGTGGCTGGTTATGGTGACTGATGACTGTTCTTTGACTACAGTGGGTGGTTATGGTGTTTGCTGGCTGTTTCATTGGCTACAGTGGCTAATTATGGTGACCAATGATTCTTTCTATGACTGTAGTTGCCAGATATGGTAACTGATGGCTGTTTCTAGTACAGCAGTGGCTAGTTATGATGACTGATGGCTGCTTGTATAACTACAGTGGCTAGTTATGGTGACTGATGGCTGTTTCTATAACTATATTGGCTGGTTATTGTGAATGATGGCTCTGCTATGACTGCAGTGGTTAATTATTAAGACTTGATGGCTGTTCCATGACTGCAGTGGGTAGGTAGTATGACTAATGGCTCTTTCCGTGGCTACTGTGGCTGATTATGGTGGCTGATGGCTGTTTCTATGATTGCAGTTGCTGGTTACTGTGATCGATGGCTGTTACTATGATTGCAGTTGCTGGTTATAATGATAGATGGCTGTTCCATGACTATAGTGGCTGGATATTGTGACTAATGGTTGTTTTATGACTGAAGTGGCTGGTTAGGGTGACTAATGGCTGTTCTATGACTTCAGTGGTGGGTTATCATGATGGATAGCTGTTTCTATAACTACAGTGACTGCTTGTCATAACTGATGGCTTTTTGAGTACAGTTGCTGATTATGGTGACTTACGGCTCTTTCTATAATGACATCGGCTGTTTATGGTGACTGAAGACTGTTGAATGACTGCAGTGGCTGTTTATGATTACTGATGCCTGTTTCTATGACCGCAGTGACTAATTGGTGACCGATGGCAGTTTCTGTGACTGCAGTGGACAGTGGCTTGTTATGGTGACCAATGGCTGTTTCTATGACTGTAGAGGCTGGATATTGTTACTGATGGCTGTTCTATGACTACAGTGGCTGATTATGGTGACTGATGGCTGTTCTATGACTATAGTGGCTGGTTATGGTGACTGATGATTGTCTCTATGACTGCAGTGACTAGTTTTGGTGACTGATTGCTGTTTCTATGACTACAGTGGTTGCTTATCATGACTGATATCTGTTTGAGTACAGTGACTGATTATGGTGACTTATCAATCACTCAGTCAATCAAGTCTTTATTTATCCAGGTGAACACCATTGAAAGTACTCATTTTCAAGATGGACCTTGGCAACATACAAGAACCCATCATAAAGAAGGGAATATACACATCTGAAATATATGACTGAACAGATACAATAGTAATTAGAACAATATACAATAAATAGTTGGCAATATACTTTTAAAAGAAAGGACAAATCCTGCACAGGAGACAACTTCCTTTATGGCTCTTTCCTTGACAACTGTGGCTGATTCTGGTGACTGATAGCTGTTCCTAAGACTGTAGTGGCTGGTTATGGTGTCTGATGGCTGTTTCTATGACTGCAGTGGCTGGTTATCATGACTGATGGATCCATTCACATATCTGGACTGTGTAGTATAGGTATGGGCTGCACACCCATTGGCTCATGTTGTGGACCAATGGGTGTACAGCCGTACTCATATGGAGTCAATCGTGGGTGGAAAACAGGTGGGAGCTACCGCCACCACTGACCTGGGGGAGTGAGCGGTGGGGCTCAGTGGGTGGGGAGTGGGGTACCGCTGGACCACCAGGGTTGGATTGGTTTCATATTATATTACTGATGCCGTGCCCGGATCAGGCTGTGAGCGGTCCGCTGGACCACCAGTGATATAGGACTATTCTTTATAACATATGCCTGTGGTTGGGCTGCTGAGCGGTCCACTGGACCACCAGGGATGTGGGAGGTTAATATCACTACATATGCCCATGATCAGGCATGGGGGTCGCTACCATGCAGGTGCCGCTGGAGCTGGGTGGCCCCTCGGCTGGCAGCTCCCGTGATGCACCTTGCAATGACAGCAGCTCACCTGTGGGTGGCCAGCTGTTGCTCCTTTTTGAGGCTCACCTGTGTGCAGTGCAGGTAGGGGATTGCGCATGCATGGGCTCAGCATCCCGGCTGAATATCGGGTTGTGCGGAGTATGCATTGGCACGCCTCTCCACTCTTGCGCCTCGCATACATTACTGATGCGCTCCGTCACATCGGGATTTGTGCCAGGCACATTCCCCTTTTGAATATCCCACCCAAAGTGGGCAATTGCAGACCTGATGTTGATCCAGTTGTGTGGTACTGACTAAAGGCTGGTGGTTAGGGATCCCAGACAAATTATTCAATAGAAATGCTAGTTTCTCCTGACTGTTGCCATTCTATAAATGAGCTGAATAATAATGATGCAGAAATGCACAGCCATTACTCTTGTCTGTTCCTGACTAGCAGAAGATTTGGAGGGGCATTGAGTAAGTTCTCACAGCCTTAGCATACTCTGCAGGTGTGCTCTGTTGGGATGTCTCCCTCTGGGTTGCAAATGCAGGTGATGGTACAGGTGCGGTGGACCCAACGCTCTTCTGAGTGAGGGGTATGGGCTATTCTGGTCTCTGATGTCCTCTTCACCCCACAAAGGGCTTGCCTTCACCCACCACCAAGGAGTAGGCAGTCATTCTGCACCTCAGGCAACTTAGACCCTCTGCCAGGAAAAAATCCTGATATCTCACAAAGCCCAGGGCAAACAGAAATCTTTTTGAAAAGAATCTTTAAACAACTTTTTTCCAACCTTGTGGCTGACTACTGACTTTTCTCAGAGATCTTTCTCCTTGTGTATCTTAGACAAAACTGCTTTACTGAACATGTCTCACCCTTGTGCAGAAACCTGGGGATCAAATATCAATGGCTAGCATCTCATGCACTAGTCATTATACTAGACCCCTGGCTCTCAATGGCTGTTTATTCCTGGGAAAAAGCATGCATACACATCTTAGGTCATCTTACAGTTTAGCTGTTTTGCAGAGGTAAGCTAGTCTCCAAATTGATGTCAGTTTCACAGGGACAGGATGTACTAATTTAGTTGTTTTGCAGAGCTGAGCTACTCTGCTGCTGGTTGGCTCTGCAAATATAAACACAGTACATTCCTAGCCCTTTGTGTATCCTCTCTCCCCCTTCAGTAGTCCTGGGATACAGAAACTGCAAACATGGTTGCTTTATAGTCTTTCAATTTATCTTCTATTTTAAGATGTTTCTGTTGTTTGATGTGGCTTCTGGCAGCAGGATCAATACCTCCCAGTTCATGATGCCATCTGGTGAGATTGGGAGGTGAATTGGTGGCACTGGTGAGTGTCCCCAAAGTTTGTTCTCCCAGGGGAGGAGTGATTTTGCAATTTGTACAGCTTTGAGAGCTGCTTGAAACTGAGAAAACTCTTTGCTGTGGGGTCCCTGACTCTGAAGGTATTCTAGGGGCCAGTTGAGTGAAAAGAGATGGTGGTGCACCAGCCCTAGTGAAAAGAAGTGTTGAACAAGCCTGCAGAACAAATGACAGTGTCCATTCCAGCCCCAGGTTCCACAGCTGCAGTCTGGCTTGAATCTGGGGTGAAGGATCATTGCAGTGGAAGGCAGCAGAAGTGCTACATAGACAGCCAAAGGTAAGCCCCATTTTAGGATGGAGTTAACTAGTAATTTTGCAAGGTAATAATATAAAAATATCAAGTATGTGTAGACATGCTTTAGGTGCACAATCATAGAAACTGTAATCAAGAGAGGGAAAATATAGCTTTGAATTAAATGCAGAATATTGTCAATGTGAAAAAGATCATATTTCTGATGCAAGAACCCTATTTGGGATATCAAACATGTAATCAGTTTATCTATCTGAACCTTATCAGATCAGAGAGGGAGGACAGGAGAGGAGGGGTTGTGAGGGAGGGAGGGAAGGCAAAGGGAGGGAGGGAGAGGAGAGGAGAGAGAGGAGGTGAGGAGGAGATGAGAGGAGAGGGTCCAACCAGATCACCAATACTTGTAGAAATTAACAGTCTCTAGCTACTCATTGGATAAAGTAGTAATAATGGTCAGGTTATATGTCAAAAGCTAGCTACATAATTTACTAGTAGGGCCAAACAGCATTTATTTGGTCTTATACTCATTTATCAAATGTCGGAAGTCCTGAATTTGAAGATTAGTAAAGCTTGATTGCAGAGCAATCTGGATAGATTGAATATTAGCACCAGAGTTATACAGTATTGTATTATCAGCGTGTAGCTGATATAAAGAGTTACCACCATACCAACCCAATTATCACTTTAAAGAGAAAATTAAAGGGGGCCCATGACAGAGCCCTGGGGGACCCCTTTGATAACTGACAGTGGTCCTGACTCATTTCCATTTATTCTAATTTTTTTATTTTTAACCAGGAGGTGAACTGGGTCAGCCCTTTCTCAGTCACACCTGACAAATATTAAGCATTTCAAGACAGACAATATAAAAGTAGTAATACAAAGACTCTATAAGCAACTCTGGCCCACAGATGCAGAGATAGCCCTACTACTTATGATACTGATGAGCTCGATTTGGGAATGAGCCCACAGCATCAGAGGGTCAGCCAGAGGGAGGTTGCATCAGAATCCCATGGACAGCTGTCCACCTCCACGGAGAGGGTTGGTCACCCCAGGTATTTGAGTGATACTCAGTTGCAGCAGGGTGTACAGCAAGACAGGACCATGCCACAGGGGTGGAGGCAGCAGTGGAAATCTGTGGGCATGCCTGAGAGCATGCATGCCCACACACTGATGTCACTGTGCATCCATCTTTCTGGAGGTAAGCATATGAGGAAAATCCTTTGCTGCAGCAGCAGCAGCAACAAGAAGCCTCCTCACCCCATCCAATGACACTGCAGCCTAAGACTTGGGCAGATCAACAGTGCATCTCGATCTCTCCTTCAGGATCCCTGGCATAGGGGGTAAGCTATGGGACCTCTGTCCTGGGCAGCTCTTGGGGGTACTAGGTTGGGGGGTATGGGACACTGATATAGGGTACATCCCTGCCTGAACATAGAGATAAAAGAGAATTAACAGAAAAAGACCATATAAGTATTGTGAATGTAAAATACAACATAAAATAACATTTATGGAACCTCAAAGTAAGCACACTTCAAATTTTCAAAGTACAAGTCTCTCAAATGATTTCTGAAATAAAGTGCATTTCAGACAGACTTAACCAGTATTGCCAAACCATTCAATTTCAGAAGTGGAATTATTAAAAGTAAGAGATTAGTTTTATGAGTTAAAGCACCAGTGCAATGAAAAATGTTTTCAAAAAAGCTAGTTTCAGTACTATACAATGAAAAATGTTTTCCAAAAAGCTAGTTTCATCTACAATCAATAAAAAATTTAAATACCTGTCAAATGTACTCTTCTAGGTACCTCCTCTGCTGTGCACCAGGAGTTTGTTTTGTTTTATCAGTCATAACCCTTGCCAAGTCTACAGTGCTATTTCTAAGCCAAATTGGGCAACTGTCTTTTTTCTTGAGAAAAAATAAATTAAATATCTATCAAATACTCACATTTTGATGAAAGACAAACATTGTACTGCCAAATAAAACTATAAAATGCCTGTCATTTTTTTTACAATGAAAAAAAGTATGGTCAAATTTTCTGCCCAATTTCATTACACTACTGCTTATAAATAAACCGCTGAGTTGAGCACAAATTTAGATGACAGGATAATAGAGATGGCATTACAGTACACTTGATGGTCAAAACTGCAGTGCTGAAGTCAATTCTCAACTAAAGGTGGAAGCATTTGCCTATTTAAATACAGACAAAAATGATGAGTCCTGTACAGAACCATAAATACTTCAGCCTAGTTTACATACAGGACATTCCATAGTCCAATATAGGTATCAGCTACAGTTTTGCAATCAACATCCGGGCTTCTTCTGTTAGCTAGTTTATATTATAGTAGAGGAAGCCCAGTTTTCGATTCTGCTTTTTACTATCCTTTCCAAATGAGATAGCAAACTTGAGTTTGAATCAGATATCGTCCATGTATTTCAAATTATTTTCTTTGAATAACATTAAACCATTGCTACCATATTTAAACAGGTCACCACCAACTCGGACCAGCTCTCTGAATTGTACCAAACAGCATCACTTTTGTCTTTGTTTCATTCAGTCTTAACTTATTTTTAGTTAATCAAGCAAAAAGCTTGTTGCAGCCTTCTTGTAGGTTGTTTTGGAGTTCCACCACAGAGGGGCCCAAGTTAAGGATGACCATGTCATCTGCATACAGAAGGCTCCTCACAGCTGAAGAAAGCACTTGGGAAATCAATAATAACAATCAGAAACAGCAAGTGCCCAAGTATCGATTCATATGTGACTCCAACAATCACTCTGAGTGGATCAGACAAGGCGTTCCCTGTACTCATTGCACAGAGTGTTTTAGATAACTTACAAACCAGACCAGTTTCAGTTCAGTTTCAGTTTATTGATTGACAAATCAAAATTGTCATTACAAATGAGATAAAAAAAACACTTATTCTTACATTAATATTAATTTCATCATATGTGGACAACCATCCATACAGATAGTATTGCATAATTGGTTTAAACTAAAGAAAACAGTTAAAATAATCACCTTCATTGGTAATTTCTATTATTGCACTTAATCCATCTATTGCACGTATCTAATTTGCATACTATATCTCCTGCTATATGTTCAATTGGCCTAGGCATCTTGCATCATATGTAATTTCTTTTGTTCTTTTTACAAAACTGTACGACACTTTCTGATATTACAATATCATCTGAATTCAGAAGTACATTCACTTGATATAATGGTTCCATGTCCAAAGAAGACAAAACATTAACAATGTACAGATTTCTCTCAGGAGGCATACAGTGGACATAGGATCAATAAATGTAATAAGTTGTCTCTCCCAAGTCGACACAATTTTTTGAGACCTTTTTATCATAGAACCCTGTAAGTATCTGGCTCTCATGACATCCAAATCTGAATTTTGTTATTCTTCTTCTTTTTAATTTGTTTTTTTATTTTTACCAGGTAGGGTGCCAATCCAGAATTTAATTTGTTCCTAGCTAACCAACTACTTTTTTTATTGTTTTTACCCAAATCCAGTCCTTTTTGTACACATATTTTTTTATTCTCCTTTAACATAGTTTTACACCATTTCTGAGGGTCTTATTAAACTTTCTGTCATGCAATTCAGTAAGCCATATGGTTTCATTATCTTCTCAATGGTATAGAGACTTGGGAAGGATAACCCTTTTTTAATGTATTCAGCTGCTTCATCTATACGTGTCCTTGTGAGTATTGTCTCCCTCATCCTGCATGATTTTAGTCAATATAGGACTTGCCTTTGTTCGATGCTGCACTTAACCGGTGACTGCCACAGTTCTGCCCTTACTAAGTTAGATGAAGCTCCTGGGGGAAGACCCAAAAGCTTTTTATAAAATGTATTCATAATTGTTTCTAAGGCTTCTTTGTTTTCCATACCCCATATCTCTGTTCCATGAAATATCTGACTTTTAGTTTTTGCATTCAGGGCTCGAATGCATCCCATAATAGAATGACCTCCATATTTATGGGCAAACCCCTCAACTACAGGTGTAAATCTCTTTATGTTATGTTTTAACATGTTCCCGTGTTCATTCCATTTTAAATTTTACATGAAGATAATTCCAAGGTAGCAAACATATTAACTTTCTCTATTTTATGTTTATTGCAGATTAAGCTAATATCTCTACCCTTTTTCACAATGCCCTTATTACAAATAATGTATTTGGTTTTATCATAATTAATTTCCAGTGCCTCTTTCTCACATTCTGCCTGGAATTTTTATAAACTCCTTTGAATACCCAAGCAACTTGTGGAACTCAAAACCACATCATCATCATAAGCCAGATATGGACAATGCCTAGAGCCCACTATTGGCATATGAAATTCCTCATTGTACAATTTTCCCAAGGTTCTATTCAGGAAGAAATTAAGTATATTGGGGATAAAACACATCCCTGCCTAAGACCTACTGTATAGTATATTTGTTGTAAATTTACTAGTAGTTTTCCCTTCTTTGTCATATCTTATACAAGTTTTATAGTTTGTATATAAAGCTATTATGATTTTAATATTGCAGGGCTTATCCCATACTCCTCTAGAGCATTCCATAGCTTTCCCTATTTACTCTATCAAAGCCACACGGAGATCTATGAAAACGCAATATAATTTTTTGTTGTTTTATTCTGACATACAGTATTTATCCTGTATATTAGGTGAGCCAAGACAAAACATTGATCTATAGTAGAATGGCCTGGCATAAATCGTGCCTGTGCTTCATCTATTTTGTTTGTTTCATATATCCAATCCAAAATTCTCTTATTCAGAACCTTAGTGAATATTTTTGGTGATGTATCCAGCAAGCTTATAGGACTATAGTGTTTAAGGTCCTTTTTATTCCCTTTCTTAAAAATAGGAATAATAATATTTTCATTACAAGTTGTTATTATCCATTTCTCTGCCTAGTCGTTCATGGCCTATGCCCTCATCCCTCCTGGCTTTACTCTCTCTGGCTTCTGTCTTTCCTTGTGACCCTTTTAATTCCCTCTCTACACCCTACTCTCCCTCCCCACTGCCTCCACTCTTCAAACTTCATTTCTTTCCCTTGTACCCGATCCCTCCCTCCGTCCCTCTCCCACCTCACGACAAAGGCCCCTCAGCCTGCCTACTTATCTCTGGTACCCTACTACTCAATATAAGGCTAATAGTCCCCTTGCTTCTTAATTCCCTCAGTCTGCTTCATCATCTGTCTGCCTGTCCTTACGTTGCTCTCTAATAATATCCTTTATCTCTAAATTGTTTTACAGCCACATAACAATGTCAACCATGTCTGTACTATGCCTGTTTACCATTACCAACCTCTGTATGTATGTTTCCCCCTTCCTTTGATGTAGAACCTTTGTAAATGAGTAGCTCCTACTCAAAGGTACTTGTAATCCTAGAGATTAATAAAATAAAATAAAAAAAAATATTTGCTACCAGAATTTGTGATTTGTCTGCTTTATACAGGCAAGGCACCCATAACTCGGAGTCATTCAATATTATATCTAAAGGGATACCATCTGATCCAGGGGCTTTATGTCTTTTTGCTGTTAGTAGTGCCACCCTAATTTCTTCTTCAGCTATTTCTGGCTCGAGATTTATTCAGTCCTTATTTACCCTATCTAAGTGTTGTTTACTTCCCTTAGGTACATAAAACAACTCTTTAAAATATTCTTCCCAGGACTTTGGGTCTATATGACTTTCTGTTTCTTAAGAATAGGCTTCCCATCCATTTGCTACCATACTCCAAAATGTCCTATTGTCCTTACTCCAGACCACCTTCTCAAATTCTTTACACAGGGGGGGGGAGAGGAGGAGGTTTTTCACTGAGAGGGTGGTGGACCCTTGGAATGCACTGCCTGGTGAGCTGGTTCAGAGATCCACAGTGGAGAGCTTCAAGAGAGGGTGGGACAGACACAGAAAGCAGATGTATCAGGTGATGGCCTGGCCCAGGGGGATGGGGATGGATGATAGGGGTTTCTGGAACACAAGGGGGGGAGGGACTCGGCACCCAACAAGGGATCTGAGGTTCGAGCAGACTCGATAGACCGTAAGACCTAATCTGCTGGCAATTAGTATGTTAGTATGTTAGCTCTGTTCTGTAAACTCCCCCCCCCCAGGAGCTTCTTGTACTCTTTCCTCTGTTTATTCAATTTACTTTTATTCATCCTGGAGGAGTTGTTTTAACATATCTTGTCATTCTATTAATTTCTCTTTTTTGCTAGTTTACATTCAGCATCAAACCATTTGCTTCCCCTGAATGTTTTCATTTCAGTAACTTTTATAGCAAGATATTTTATTGAAGTTATTTTCAAACTTTTTCATGCTAGAGTCTCATTCTTTATTATAAGTTATATACCTTGGGCCTAATTCTCAAAAGGTTACTCCAGGCGTAACTTGACTTGTGCTCAAAATAAATGGCGCAAGTAGCAAGTTACGCCAGCAGTTTTGACATATGGTATTTTGCAAAGCAGCCTGTGACGTGTCACAGGCTGCCTGTGCCAAAGTGGACATATGCCACCAGTTGCACCCTAAACCCACCTGCGACATGGTGCTAGGGGGTTTATGGCAGCAGTTGTGCCCTATTCTGGAAGGGCAGCAACCTAGTCCCCCAGGGCGCTATTCTCAAACAACCCCCACAGGACATCTGCCCAAAGGGGTACTGTTACACCCAGCTTTTTAGCTGGTGTAGAGTGTCACCCTCGGGGTTGCACCAATCTGCCCACCTCCCAACCCCTACATACTTAGCCCACCCACCCATGCCCTGATCCCCAAAATACATTAATAAAGCCCCACAGGGCCATGTAGTTCCCCATACCTGACCCCCCAAAATTCATTACAAACAACTGCAGGGCTATGTAGTCCCCATGCTCAATCTCCATAAACTCCCTCTAGCCATGATCCCCCACAAGATTCATATAAACTCCCCTCAGCTCCCATTCTCCCTTAATATCCATTCATAATCCCCTTAGCCTGATTCCTCAGTCCCCATAATATTAATACAAACCCCCTCCCAGCCCCAAGCCCAGATCCTGATCCATGCACCCCATAACCCAAGTACTATGGCACCTGTAAATATAGAACATGAAATAAAACACATATCCAGTCACCCATCATCCCTAGTAGTCTAGTGGCCCCCCACGGCAGTGCCAGATCACCCTGCTCCCCCGACCTGTACCTGGCTGGCAGCTGGCACAGCCACCTTTCACCACCTTGGCCAGCCGCTGACTGAGCTCCATTGAACATGTACTATTGTAAATAGCGGCTCAATGAATGACAAGTCATTCACTGAGTGTGTACTATTTACAGTAATACTGTCATACTGAGCTCAGTTGGTGGCTGGCCATGGTGATGAGAGGTGGGCTGTGCCAGTCACTGGCCGAGGATGGGTTGGGGAAGTGGGATAGTCTGGCACTGCCAGGTTGGGGGGGGGTGGCCATTGGACTACCAGGGATAATTGTGATATGTGTATCTCTTTACTTTTACAGTACTGCAAGGACTTGGGTTCAAGGATCGGGCTTGGGGCTTGAAGGTGGGAGACTGAAGCCATGGAGCTGTTAACTATACATGGTGATCAGACTGGGGTACAATAGCCCTGTGGGGCATCATTAATCAGTACTGGGGCTTAGGGGACTGAGGGGTCCCATAGCCCTGTGGTGCATTTTAATCAATATTGGGTGGATCAGGGACTGGGGGGGTTCTCAGCCCTGCAGGGCTTTTATTTATCACTATTGGGGAACTGGGGCAGTGGGGTCCAATAGCCCTGTGAGGCTTTTCATGCTTGGGGACTGGTGCTGTGCACTTGTACGCATCCGTATATCCATATTTTGCAAAGGCCTTTCCAGTTTTGTATCCTCCAAGAGGAAACACGCGTTTTCAAGTCCTGTAAATTTTCCTCTACTGGAACAATTTTCTCCTTTTCTGTTTGATTAACTGCTCTCTGTTCTCTATCATTTTCCAGACTATCTTTCATCAGGGGGTTGAAACATTTTAAGTTTCTGATCCCAATTTTTATTTAAACATGTTCTACCCTTTTCTGTCCCTCCAGGGGTGTTGATGTAACCCCCCTGTTGATTGCCTTTGGGGCAGTCCACATTTCCTTTTTATCTCCCTCATTCATTAATATTTTATCTTTTTTATTAGTTTTCCCCTTTTTTCTTAGACAACTTTGAGAGTTTAGTGGAGGACCCTCTATGTTTTCCATGAAATTGCTACAATCCAGAGTCTTTCCTACTCCTAGGACCAGATATTCAAAGCTTTGCATGGTGCACAAACCGTCTGCACAGGATTAGCTGGGTCTGCCATATTCAAAAGGCCAATTAGCATGTGCAAACTGTATTAATGCCAGGCAAACCATAATCATATGCAAGGGGCAAAGTGAATATGAATACAGGCGCTATGAGATATTAAGTGACTAGTGCCATGCTAAGGTGTTTAGCGTGACATAGCGCGACCCATAGCATGGTACAAATTACCACCCAGGAAAAGCTGGTCTTAACCCTGGGCAAACAGCTTTGCATGACATTGGTGCTTTGTGCGGTGTTAACATGGGATTAGCATGGCTTGTGCAACCCTAACATATGGTCATGGCACTTAGAAAATGCCAGACATGGAGGACACAGGCTGCTCACTGATGGCACCACCATGATGCCAACAGCTGCCACCAGTCCCAGCCAAGCACAGACAGTAAGGGGTGATCCATCCCACAGGGACATAATGGTAGTGTGGCCATACAGCACACACCTGCAGACCATCGTCTGTGGTGACCAACAGATGCCGCGCACACACATGCAGCACTGTGGGCATGGTGACAATTGAGGGAGGGTGTACGGGTGGCCAGACCTCACCACAGCCCAGGTGTGGCCACAAGGCTGGGACACATCATGCAGTGCACATGGGCCATTAGTGGAAATACCTCCCCACCTGTGTACCTGTCGGATCTTACATGCCCCCCCCCAGCCACATACCGCACAACTGTACAGATGCCACAGCACACACAGCCGGCCATGTATATGTCGCTGTGAGCATCCCATGCCACAGGTGCAGCATCTGTGGTGCACACAACAGTGAAACAGTACTGTCCACTGTTAGTAATCATCTGCAAGCTGGTCCTGTCACTGTGTACAGTGCAGTGGCCATCACTGACCTACAAACCATAGGCATTGCTGTGTCCCTCACACTACCGGCCCCCTTGCTACTGTAGTGTCTGCTGTGCACTGTAGCATGGCCTACAAGTGTGATAGTTACATGCAGCACCACCACCTGTGCCTACGCTGTGTTGTCCCTGGGGCACACAATGCTATGCTGTACTGAAGACATGTAGCCTGCAACAACCATCATGCACTGTCAGACTGACCTACAGGTGGGGCTGCGGCCAGACCTGGCCAGCCTGTACTTCAGACTGACCTACAGGTGGAGCTGTGGGACCCTGCAATAACACTGGGCAAACTGCATGCAAATCAGGGAATAATGAGATGCTAATTTGGTTGTTTGCCCAGAGACTACCTAAGTAGGCTCATTTGCATGTCACTTTTGAATATGGCAAATCTTACACTAGGATTCATACTAGGATTTGTTAGGAGTGAGAGAACCTATGGGTCCATAATTGCTCCTATATACTAATAATAATTAAGAAGAGAGCCAGAGAGAATAAACCTATTGAGTCGTGTTTTAAAGATAGATTTAGAACTACTGCTATCACTTCGATCAGAAGTGTATTCCGTGGTTTGATAATATGTAATGTAAAAAAGAATTCATGAAGGACATAGTTAAATCTCTTCAATTGCAGCTGTAGTGGATGACCTCTGAAGTTATAGGTATTCTCCTTAAAAGTGAAACCCAGGTTTGTTATTAAATACGGATAGTTTATAACATCATACATGAGTAGAAGATCACCTCTCAAATGCCTGGTAGACAGAGGCATCAGATTTAATGTGGTTAGTCTAATCTCATGTGGGACCTCCCTTAAGCCTTTCACCATTTTAGTGTAACCTCTTTGCACCTTTTCTAAAAGGGTTATGTCCTGTTTCTTAAAGGGACACCATAATTGAGATAAGAAGTCCAAATGAGGTATGACATATGCCCTGTAAAGAGGAATCAGAATTTATGGCCCAAATAATCTGATTTGCTCTTAGAATAACCTCATTCATCTGTAAATTGGGGAGAAAATCATCAGATATCAGTACTCCCAGATCTTTCTCAGTTTCTGTACTGATTAACATCCTATTATCTAATATATATACATGCATGGGATTTCTTGCCCCAAAATGCATAATTATGCACTTAGTATGATTTACTTTCATCCCCCATGTAGAAATCCACTGAGTTATTTTGTCTAAATCATTTTGAGGTTGGGCTGTTTGCTCTGAATTTATACATGGCCCACCTATTTTAATATCATCAGCATATTTAACTGTATTGGAATAACAATGTTTTGTAATGTCAGCTGTAAATAATTGGAAAAGACAAGGCCCAAAACAGATCCCTGTGGAACCCCCTTGTGACTATACCTCTTCTGGAGAGCCTACCATTTATCAACACCTGTTGAGCGTTTGTCTAACCAGTTTGATATCCATACAACCAAACTGGGATTAGTATTAAAATGGTTGAGTTTTTGTAACAATGCCCAGTGTGGGAGAAGGTCGAAGGCCTTACTGAAATCTATGTAAATAACATCATATGGAATTCTGTTATCCAGCTGCACACTTAGAGCCTCATAAAAACAAAGCATGTTAGTCAAGCAGCTTCTCCCTTTTTTAAATCCATGTTGTTCCATATCAATATTCTCAAGAGATGAAGAAATCAGATCTCTTATTATACTTTCTAAAACCTTGCCCCTGGGAGATGTAAGGCTTATCGGTCTATAATTTTCCCATTCACTTCTAGAGCGTCTTTTATAAATAGGAATCACATACGCTGTTTTCCATGATTCAGGTACATAGTTATAGTTCAGACAATGCTCAAAAAGTAATTTCAGAGACAGAGATCTTTAAACTTTAAAGTCACAGATTCACAATCTTAGCACTGGGCAAACGTGTTTGCACCGGGCAAACAGCTTAGCTCCACGCTAAAGCCACACTAACTTGTTAACGTGGCACTAACAGTTTGATGGAATATTATACAGTTCTGATCACTGTTCTTTCACATCTGTTGCTGCCTGCAGCTCTACAGGTTCACGCATTTGCTGGCACACACATTGGCCACATAGTTCATCCTTTCCACCGTCACGTCACTGTGCAGTGTGTTGTTTTGTGGTTTGCACTTCCTGGTTGATATATTCAGTGCTGTCTTATTCTAGGGCTACGTTTGCCCTGCATTCCCAGCTCAGTTTACATGGCCTCATTCCATGCTATATTCAGAAGCTGTTTGCCCCAGGCTATTCCTTTTCAATATAGCAGGCTTTGTGCTCCAGGCTAAGCTTGCACACTGGGCAGTGTTAACGTAGCCCAGGGGCAAAGTTTTGAATATCTGGCCCCTAGTCTCAACTGGTATATTAAACTTTAAAGTCACAGATTCACAAACACCAAAGGGAGCATTCAATTAATATCTATATTTCCTTATAAATATGTCATTTTAAGTATTTAAATTTACAAAACAAGGAGGCGTGGCTTGGACCCGAAGGAGATGGCAGCTTAAACATTTCTCTCTGCCCCAGCCTGACAGGAAAAGTGGATTAAAATGTCTTAAATGCTGGACTAAACTTACTCTAGCACTCCCACATTCTTTCTCCCACCTCTGCCATCACCGCCGAGATGTAATTTGGCGAGCCACACTCTTGTTCGGTACCTAACAGGCCGCAGACACTCTGGAGCCGATGCGCAGTAGTGCAGGCCCGAGCTCGATATATCAGTGCTGTCATACTTTCTTCCCCTCCTAATGTGATCGGAGTTGCAGCGCTTGGTCTCCCCAAGCGACTATCGGGCAAGTCCAACAAAGATTCCAGAGTCAGTGGGATTTCTGCTGTTCCCCTGAGGAAGAGGACACTAAACCTGTTGATTGATGGCTGTAGGAGTTAGTTGCAGATATGGAGCCTGCAAGCTGCAGTATGGCTGGATCTTCTCATCAAGCCACTCCGGCATCTCTTGATCAGGCACAAGTTGGTGAAGCCTTAGCTAATATCACTAAAATGCTGGAGGCTTTACTGAGCAGAGTGGACACAATCGGTGCCTCTCAACTACCAATGTGACAGATGTACTCATTTAGAGGATCAGCATAACATTTTGGAACAATGGACAGAAGAGTTAGAGAAACATCTCCATGTCCTACATAGGCTTCGGGACCATGAAACCAAGTTATCCCGCTTATGGTAGAGAGCAGAAGACCAGGAGAATCGAAGTAGGAGAAATAATATATGAATTCTAGGTGTACCTGAAGGAGTCAAAGGGTCTAATATGGAAAGATTTCTGAACGACTGGATACCACAGCTCCTGGGTGATTGATGGAAGGAACCAGTGGGGGTGGCGAGGGCCCACCGTGTTTTTGGTAACCCTAACAACACTAAAGGCCCGCATACCATTATAGCCTATCTGCTACCGCCCGGTCAATGAACGTTTCTACGGCAGCTAGAGACCTGGGAGAGATTGAATGGAAGGGTAACACCATATCTTTTTACGGAGACTTTACTCAAGAGGTAGAGGTGAAACGTAGAGCATACAATCCTCTAAAAAAATCCTTGCAGCCAACTCAGTGCAATATCGCTTCAAGGGCCTTACTGCTTTGTACCTGAACAGAAATGGTCAGTCTTTCCTCGTGGAATCCCCAGGAGATGCAGAGGCCTGGATCCAGGCCCATTGGCCGGGTATGATACCATGAACTACATCCCCCAGATGCCTCTGGAAGCCTAGGAATCAAATGCCTCAGGGAACCATAAAAAAAGGAAGCGGTGTATCAGGGGACAGAAATTCATATCGGAATGGCTCACCAAATAAGGATTCCCCCATTAGCAAGCAGCTATGGACCCCACAACCTACGAGGGATAAGATGAATAAAATCGGGGCTGATATTCTCAATGACCAGGAGGCGCCAACTAGTAAATTGCATAACAATAATCCGGGTGATGCTGTGACCCCGCTGCCTGCCAGGCAAAGGCAACGTTCTAGAAGCCCCCGCTCCTTGATCTCAAATGGTGCAGCGGTGTCACCTCCTGCTAAGCAGCCTAGGGCCACTACCTCAGTTTGGAGTAAGATCAACCAGAAAGATCAACTGGAGGAAGAGGCCACTATACCACTGGAGGATCCGACACTGCTGGACTGGGCGACTGAAATGGATGTATACGAGGAAGAAGCTACGGCGGCTGATGGTTTGCTGAAACTAGGCTTGAAGACATTTGCAGAGGCCATTGCCTTGGGTGTTAGCCCCACTGACTCTGGACTAACTTGTAAATCAGGGGATGCCATGATGCGCTCTGACACTTACGGCATATCAGCCCGTCTTGTGGGTTTTTCTAACAGGTGAAAGCCCCTGTGCCCATTAACATATGAAGCATTGGCAATGCCATGTCACAGGTAGTTTCCTGCCTGGGCAATTTCTGCTAGTTCGGTTACTTGCCTTCTATGTGGGACATAGGTCTTTCACCCCCCCAACAGATAACTTGTAGTAGCTGTACTGGACCCCCTTCCCCCTTGGTGTGATGTTTATAGGCAGGGAGGTGTGAATCTATTGCCTAGAGGAATCCCAGTAATTAGGGTGGTCCACTGGAGTGGACCATCACATTATATGTAAGAGCATGGTTGAACAGCTACAACTGGCAGCCATCATCTCCTAGAAATCAGCTCCTAGAATAGAGGGCACCACTATTTGCAAGGAAGAATACCCATTTGTGTGTAGCTGACAGGGACCCCCTCCCCTCCCTACTTGGGTGACCTAAGATTGCCAGACATGCCTAGACTTTCCAGTTCTGGTATTACGGAGTCAGGCTGGGTCAGGTCATCTTTACTGGGTGTGACCTTTCCCGTTGCTGTTTGCGGTGCCTGAAGCAGTGTGGCTCATAGGTTTTTTTACCTCTACTCACACGTATACCTTGACACCACCAACTTAGTTAGTCTTAATAACTCAGATAAATAATATTGTTACATTTTACTGTTTGATAACTCTCTATTATACTATAACTATTGTTAAGATAGATAACTCTTTTTGTCTCTATCCCTACTTTGCCTAGGTATCTAACCAACATAGACAAGACCATCTGCTGCTATTTACTCTTTCTTTCAGCACTCCCCTTTTCCGAAGTCTGCCCTTGTACCCTGCAGTAACAGGTTACCTTCTCTCTGTTGCATTTTGTTTACCTAGTCCTATTTGCAGGGTGAGTACTTTATACTTCTACAAGTATTCGAGGGTGAATCGCTATGGCAGTGACTACTGCAGGACCACGGGGGTGGAGGTGCATCTCCTGGAATGTCAGGGGACTCAATCACCCTGCGATGCGTACTAAGGTTTTGCAGTTCTTGAATTCCATGGGGACTGATATGGCCCTGCTCCAGGAGACGCACCTCACCAGCCAAACGGTTCAGTAGCTAAGGAAATTATGGGTAGGTACAGTCCTGGCTAGCTGTGCAGCTACAAAGTCAAGGGGGGTTGCCATCCTCCTTCGGAGGTCAGGACCATGGTCAGTCGAAGTCCAGCGTCGGGACTCCCAGGGGAGGTGGTTAGCGGTTAGGTTGTTCTACCCGGGCAGCAAAGTTATAGTGGCCAATGTCTATGGCCCCAACACAGATTCTGGGGATCTCTACTCTGAACTGAACCAAGCTTTAGCAGAACTTTCAGAAGAGGAGGCAGAGATCCCTATACTAGTGGGTGGTGATCACAACTTGGTTCTAGATGTTTTCATAGACAAATCCATCCCCATGCCACAGTCTCATCCCAAAGTTCTAACTACCTTGAATACTCTGATGTCAGAGTGGGCTCTAGGAGATCCATGGAGAAGCAGCCATCCACAGGGGCATGACTATACCTTCTACTCCAATGTGCATGGCACCCACAGGAGATTAGATTTTTGGCTAGCCAATCATGTTGCAATGCCAGGTGTGAGTAATGCGACCATAGATAACATTTTGATATCTGACCATGCCCCTGTTGCAATTACTTTCTCCCCACCAGGCCAAAGCCCTCCATCTACAAGATGGAGACGCAGTCCCCTTCTGTTACAAGATGCAACTTTCTGGGAGTACATAAAGGAGAAACTCGCCAGTATTCTCCTGAACACCCCAGAGGCAGAGTGACCATGGTATGGGAAGCCTTCAAGGCTATCACAAGGGGGAGAATTATTCCTTATGCAGCCACTAAAAATAAGGAGCGTGCGAAGCATCTTCGGGATTTGCAGGACCAATTAGCAAAATTGGAAAAGCAATTTAAAGTCTCCCCTCAGAGCCCGCTTAATTCTCCACTTTTGGCCCCTATCACAAGTTTAAAATACCAGGTTAATGTTTTGTTAAATAGAAAGGCAGAATGGCAGATGATCCAGGCAAAACATTGGGTATGGGAAGGTGGGGACAAGGGAGAGAATCTACTTGCCTACTACTTACGGAAGCAGCAGACTTCCTCCAGAATATTGGCCCTCAAGAATAAGAAGGGAGAACTTCTCACGGCACCAAAGGCCATTAATGCAGAGATGCAAAATTTCTATCGGGAACTCTACTGATCCCAGAGTGCCCTCTCAGATGATGAGCTCTCCCAACAATTAAGCACTCTGTGTCAGGGGACCCCACTTCCTCGAGTTTCGGAGACACAACAACGTGAATTGGATGCCCCCATCACCTCTGAAGAGCTTCGCAGTGCATTATCCCAGTTGGCGAAGGGAAAGGCGCCTGGGCCGGATGGGGTGTCGGTGGAATTCTACCAACTACTCCAAGACCATATCACTGACCCACTCCTACAAGCACTGCAGGAAGCCCAAAAAGATACCTTGCTCGCCCCAATAATGCGTGAGGCTTTAATAACCCTTATCCCTAAAAAATCATCTGATGTTCTCCTTTGTGTGAACTTCAGGCCTATTTCGCTCCTCCCTGTGGACACCAAGTTGTTGGCTAAAATCCTAGCGAATAGATTAGCCTTGCTCCTACCCACCCTAATTCATCCATCACAAACCATTTTTTTAAAGGGGAAATTGAGTGCAGACAATTTGCAGTTAATCTTGAACCTTAAGTAGTTGGCGCTGCAATCTAAAACCCTAATGGCTGCTCTGACAATAGACTTTGCCAAGGCATTCAATTCCCTAGAATGGGTGTTCCTCCATAAAGTCCTCACGCTATATGGATTTGGGCCAGATTTTTGTTCATGGGTCTTTACATTATACCACTCCCCTACAGCTAGAGTTGTCACTAATAAAGATACCTCCCCTTTCAGTTACAAAGGGGTACCAGGCAGGGCTGCCTCTTTCCCCTCTTCTTCCTCTTCTTCTTCTCATTACTTTGGACCCCCTAATTAGGAAGCTCATAAATTCCTCCAACATTATGGGTATTCCCATAAAAGGGACGACTTATCTGGTTAACACTTACGCGGACTATATGCTCCTTACACTTTCAAATCCCCAGTCCTCCATCACACCACTTCTAACAGTTTTACACGAGTTTGCTTGTCTCTCAGGATTAATGGTGAATCAAAAGAAAACCATCCTGTCCCCCCTAAATGGAGCATGTAGCTGATCCTGTCTTTCCGGCACTGACATTACCTGGGCTCCACAAGGCTTCCCATACTTAAGTGTAACTATTACTATGACTTGGAAGGATCTAGAATCCACAAATTTCTCCCCCTTGTTGGCCTCTTTAACAGCTGATGTTCAGTGACGGAAACGGCTCCACCTCACCATTAAAGGTAAGGTAGAAGCCATTAGAATGTTCCTATTCTCCAGAGAGTCGTACCTACTAAATAAACTTCCCATCCCACTTTCCACAAAACATTGTAAGACCCTAGACAATTTAGTTTCTTCTTTTCTGTGGGAGGGCAAAGTTCCAAGATGGGGGTGTACGAAGCTCTGTGCACACTGGACTAGAGGTGGGCTGGGGCTCCCTTGGTTTGAAGGATATCATTTGGCTTATAGAATGGCCCAAGTTACAGCCTGGTTCATCCGTCATCTCACCTTCTCTCCTCAGTGGGTGTCATTAGAGGCCACCTTGTCAGTGGATACCCCCCTTTTCTCTCTGCTTTCCAGTACAAAGCTGGCTACAACTAGGCTCACTCCCATTATGTCAGAAACATGCAGAGTGTGGTGGTGGGCGATGGTAATTAGTGGAGTCCCAAAATCAGAATATCTTCCCCCGCTTAGGTATGCCCCGATATGGAATAACCGTCTCATCATGGTTGATCATAAGCCACTTTCTTGGCCCCATTGGGCCTCAAAAGGCATTCGAGTTATAGGGGATCTACTACTCCCAACTCTCACTCATTAATGTCCTTCAAACAGATTCGGGACAGATATGGGCTGGGATTCTCAGACTTTTGGAGATTTTTGCAGCTGAGAAGTGCTCTCTCTTCTCTTCTTAAAGCCCCCTCGTCACAAAATACCTGGGATTGTTTGAGTGTCCTTCATCTGCCTAGAAAGGGCCAGGGACTGGTAAGCACTTTCTATAAAACACTTAGAGATGCTCGGCCAGATGCTACTCTCACTAGTAGAGCCACCTGGGAAAAGGACCTGCTCCACCCCCTATCCCAGCAACAATGGTCGCTGTGCATCAGAGCGGCTCTTACAGCCTATGAAGACTCCAAGAGTCAACTAATACAATTAAAAATTCTCCTAAGGTGGTATAAAACCCCAGCAGTATTACATAACCTTAAGATTATACCACAGGATCAGTGCTGGCGATGCCACTCCTCCCCTGCCCACCTACTCCATGTTCTCTGGATCTGCTCGGCCTTGCAAAATTTCTGGACACAAGTCTTAGGGACTGCTCCAGGATAATTGAGTAAACCAATTCAGATGCAGAACTACTCCCTCTTATTGGGGACACGTCGGCATTAAATCCTCCCTCCCTCAGTGCAGTGTGGATCCTAGTGGCTGTTATGGAAGCTAAGAGGGCCATCTGATACGCTGGAGACAATCTACACCCCCAACGATTTATAGCAGCGTTCTGCTGTGACTAGATTGGCTACTTTCAAGAGGCTTTCAGTGGTGGCTAAGGGATGACTTGACAGATACTACAAGAATTGGGAGCCTATTTACATTCCCATATCTGGTTGCACCCCTGCTGTTGCAAAACCCCCCTGTACCACAAAATGCAGCATAGTTTGCTAACACTATAGTAGTTGACTGCAGTTGTATGGTCTTGTCTCCCTCTCTACTCACACTGTCCTATATGTCTGGATCTTTTTGGCTTATTCTTTACTGTCTATTATTCTGAAGGATAGAATTTCCTTGGTCTCTACAAACTGTTATTAACTAGTTGCTGTTTCATAGACACCTATATTGATTGATGGTAGAATGTACCGATTGGACCCTGAGACCAGATCGTAGCAACTTCTTGGCTAAGGTAGAAGGACCATGATAGCTAAGCTCCCCTATTGTGTGAAATATATATTTTGTAGTCTGAATTGATATATATTTCATACCTGCATAGGATATACTTGTCTAAAGTATAAAGCTTGTAGGTAACCTTTTGTACCTGAGAATAATTTCCTATGTATTAGTATGTCTGACTATATTGTATGCTTGAAGTATGAGGGCCGTTTCACAGCTTATGATACCTGGAAAACCTAATAAAATCCTACATAATAAATTTACAAAACAAGATTCTATTGTGTACAGCTATCTTCTTATGCAACTATTATACTACAAGGACAGATTCAAAAATGCCTTAAAAGTCTTAGAGAACCTTAAAAAATTTAACTTTCTGGCAGGATTAATCAGTAATAATATAAGTTAAGGTGCAAAAATTGTGCAGAGTTGTGCAAAATAAACAAGTGCAAGTGCAAATATAGCAAGTGTAGCACCATTTCATTTCATTTTTATTTGATACTTTTAAGCAAAATGAGCATATCTGCCTGTTTTCATATACGACAAGTACAAACAGAGACATACATTAACAAATATAACAATGATACATTAAACAATCAATCAATAATCACCATTAAATGACTATTTCACAAAACAGTTGCATTCATCTTTATCATACAACCATTTCCATAAACATTTTTCAATAGTAAATAAAGAAGTGCACTTTACCAAATAAAGAGGAAGGGAATTAAAAAGTAAAGGAGCTGTAAATAAAAAAGACCTCTGACCAATTGATTTCTTGCATAATGGGATTGAAAGGTGAGCTTACTCTGAGAGCGAGTGCCACATTCATTTGATGCCTTAGGAAATAACGAGATACTAGAATCGGGAAACAGACCAACACTACCCTTAAATAAGAATTGAGCTGACATAAATAGCACCCTATTATGAAATGAAATATAACCTGAGAATCTGAGTAAATCACAGGTATGAATATGTGGAGTAGCACCTGTCAGAAATCTTAAAATTGAATTAAATGTTACTTTCAAGCGCCTAAAATACCATCTGTGGTAGCAGTATAGATATTTATACCATAATCCATCAGACTAAACAGGAAACTGTAAGTCAATCATTTTTGGGAACCTTGAGTAAGAAAGGGACATACCCTACATAACATTCCTAATTTTTGGTGAAGGGATTTACAAAGAGAATCTATATGATATTCAGATGTCAAGCGAGAATTAAGGTAAATACCTAAATATTTAAAAATGTCAACTTCCTCTATGATATCATCCTTTAAATGTAACACGGGGGTAAATATAAGAGTTCCATCCTGGGCCCAGTAAAGGCCATCAACTTGTTTTTTGTTGACTTTAGCACCATGGCCCAGATATTCAAACTGCACCAGGCTGTGGCACAAGCCCAGGCGCAGCTCATTTTGGCTGCGCAGGGGCGTGGACTGGGCGATATTCAACGGAGCTGCGTCATGGCTCAGCATCGTTGAATATCGCACCATGGCCACCCACAGTGCACATGGCACGGTGGCACTGCACCAGCGCCAGTGGCCAGAGTGGAGAATGTGGATGTGCTAGCGCAAGTTCCACTGCGCAAGGTGCAGCACCCGCGATATTCAAAAGTTGACATGCAAATGGGGCTATAATCTATGCCAGGTTCACATGTGGCCATTTGCGTGTCATTATGGCCCCATTTGTATGCAGATGCACTGATCCCCGATGACTTGAGCCTGGCGCCCTGCCAGGCAGCAGCCGCCAGGGGATCGAGGCCTTCTGCAGCGCAGCAATGTGCCCCACAGCACGATCATCGCAGGCTGCAGTACAAAAGAATAATCCAATATCCCTGGTGGTCCAGTGGACTGCCTGATCGCCGAGCTAAGTAAGTAAAATAGAAATCATATTATCCCTGGTGGTCCAGTGGACCGCTGCCCACCCGATCGTGGGCTTCAGTAAATAAAATAGTAATCCAATATCCCTGGTGGTCCAGTGGACCGCTGCCCAATCACTGGCTAAGTAAATTAATGAAATCCAATATCCCTGGTGGTCCAGTGAACCTGTCTGCCCAATCACGGGCTGAAGTACAATTAAACAAAACCTATCAGCCCTGGTGGTCCAGTGGACCCTGTCCCCACCTGCCCACTGATCCCCACTGCCCTCCTCCCTGGCCAGCAGCGGGTGGCAGCTCCCCACCACCTGCTGCCCCACCAGCCCGATTGTTGTATTGCACCCATTGGCTCCATTGTGGACCAATGGGTGTACAGCCCTACTGACAGTATCAGTCGGTGGGCTGCAGGGCAGCAGGCAGGTCGGGTGCTGCCACCGCCGCTGACCGGGGAGCGGGTGGTGGGGACAGTGGTTGGTGGGGATGGGGTCCACTGACCACCAGGGATGATAGGTTTCATTTAATTGTACTTCAGCCCATGATCAAGGTGGGGGGGAGGCACTGATAAGCAGCAGGAAAATCCCAGCCTCTCCCTACAAAACAGGGTACTAAATGAGAAAAAGACTGAAGTAGAAAGGTCAGTGGGGGATGCTGCAACAGAAGGTAAAGCCATCAAAAAAATGGAGAGCAATGAGTACCAATGCCCGTAGTCTAGGTAACAAGCTTCCTGAATTAGTGGCCTTGATGGAGGAGGAAAATCTGGATATCATGGCAGTCACAGAAACATGGTACACACAAAACCATGACTGGGATGTAAACATATCAGGATACACTATCTACAGGAGGGACAGGGAAGGTAAAAGAGGAGGAGGAGTAGCTCTCTACATAAGGGAAGGAATCAAAGCAACAGAACAAAAGGGAAAACAGGGAGGAGAAGAAGCACTGTGGGTAAATTTAGAGAACGGCAATGGAACCATAATCCGCACAGGGGTTGTATACAGACCCCCTTCTCAGGGGGAGGAAATGGACAAGGAAATGATAGAAAGTATACTTAGAATGGCAGAAAAAGGGGAGATATTGCTGATGGGTGATCTGAATATGCCAGATGTTAACTGGAGTGCAGTTGCAGCAGCCACTTCGAAGAGTGGGGTTATTGTAGATGCCCTACAGGGGGCATGCCTTAGACAACTAGTATTGGAGCCCACTCGAGAGGGAACAATCTTAGACCTGGTTCTCTCAAATGGAGATGAAGAGAGGATCACAGATGTAGAAGTGGGTAGCCATCTGGGAACTAGCGTACCATCGAACAGTATGGTTCACAATAAACACAGCAATAGAGTCAAGTCATACAAAGGCAAAAGTACTGGACTTTAGGAGGGCTGACTTTGCAAAATGGGTGAGTGCCTAAGGAATGCACTAGCAAATGGGCAGGAAGGAGAGGGTGGAAGAACAATGGGGAATAATAAAACTGCCATCACAGAGGTAACAAGCCTTGTGTAAAGCAAATAAACAAATGAAACGAGGTAAGAAACCACTATGGTTCTCAAAGGAAGTGGCAGGAAGGTTCAAGAGAAAAGAAAGCATTCAGGAAGTACAAGGAATCACAGAAGGAACAGGACAGAGAACTGTATCAGTTAAAGCAAAAGGAAGCTGGAAAGGCAGTCAGAACAGCAAAGGCCCAAACCGAGGAAAAGATAGCCAACTCGGTTAAGAAGGGGATAAAACCTTTATAGGTACATCAGGAGCAAAAGGAAGACCAAGGGAGGGATAGTGAGGCTTAATAAAGGGAGGGAGGGTGGCAGAGGGTGACTGTGAAAAGGCAGAGATACTAAACAAATATTTTTGCTCAGTATTTACAAAGGAAGAGGGAGGTACTAAAACAAACAGTAGAAATACTCTGGATACAGAAGTTGATACCAGCCCATTTACAGAAGAAAGGGTTCTGAAAGAACTCTTAAAACTGAAGGTGGACAAAGCAATGGGGCCTGATGGGATTCATCCCAGAATTCTAAAAGAACTAAGGTAGAACTAGTGACACCACTGACTACCCTCTTTAACAAATCATGGGAGGATGGGGTGGTACCCGAGGACTGAATGAGGGCAGATGTGATTCCCTTCACAAAAGTGAGAGCAAGGCAGAAGCAGAAAACTGCAGACCTGTTAGTTTAACCTCAGTGGTAGGGAAAATGATGGAATCACTTCTGAAGGAAAAATTGTCGATTATCTAGAGGCCAGAGGGGCACAGGACCCAAGGCAGCATGGATTCACAGCAGGAAGGTCATGCCAGACAAATCTGATAGATTTCTTTGACTGGGTGACCAAAGTAGTAGATCAGGGAGGGGCTGATGGACATGGCCTACCTAGACTTTAGCAAGGCATTTGACACAGTCCCACACAAAAGATTAATATACAAGTTAGCCAGCCTGGGAGTGGGTCCCAAGATGACAGCCTGGGTAAAAGAATTGGCTGGAGAATAGGACACAGAGTAATAGTAAATGGGTCCACTCTGAAGAAGGGGGTTACTAGTGGGGTACCGCAGGGGTTCAGTATTAGGACTAGTCCTCTCTCAATGTCTTTATAAGCGACATTGCAGAGGACTGGAAGGAAAGTATGTCTTTTGCAGATGACACAAAGATCTGCAACAGAGTTGATGCACAAGGTGGGGTGGAAAGGATGAGAAGGGACTTGGCAAGGTTAGAGGAATGGTCAAATGTATGGCAGCTTAGATTCAGTGCTATGAAGTGCAAGGTAATGCACCTGGGAAACAAAAACCCAGCGGAAGAGTACACAATGGGGGGTGAGATACTAACAACAACAAAAATGGAAAGGGACCTGGGGGTAGTCATATAAGATGACCTAAAGGTGGGCAAGCAATGTGAGAGGGCAGCAAGGAGGGCTGGGGGGATACTGGGATGCATAGGGAGAGGCATCACCAGTAGAAAATAGGAAGTTATTATCTCTCTGTACAGACAGCTGGTCAGACCCCATCTGGAGTATTGCATGCAGTTCTGGAGACCCAATCTCCATAAAGACATAGACATGATGAAGCTGTCCAGAGGAGGGCAACTAAAATGGTGCAGGGTCTGCGGAGAAGACATATGAGAGAGACTTAAGGAGCTTAATGTATAGCCTCAAGGAAAGGAGGGGGACATGATAGAAACTTTCAAGTACCTCAAGGAATCAACAAAGTCCAAGAGGGTAGCATCTTTCAAAACAAGAGGTGTGCAAGAACAAGGGGGCACAATTTGAAGATAGAGGGGGTCAGCTCAGAGGTAATTTAAGGAAGTATTTTTTCACAGAGAGGGTTGTGGATGCATGGAACGGCCTTCCGGAGGAGGTTGTGGAGTCAAAAACAGTGGTGGAATTCAAGCATGCATGGGACAGTCATAAGGCAATTCTAGGGGGTGGGGGCAGAAAGAAGAGGCTGCTGGTTAACTAGGATCTGCAGCTTATTCATTAGGTAGAGAAATGGCAGACTGGGTGGGCCAAGCGGTCCTTATCTACCATCAAATTCTATGTTTCTATGTTTCTATGATCAGGCAGACAGGTCCACTGGACCACCAGGGATATTAGATTTCTCATTAATTTACTTAGCCTGTGATTGGGCAGCTGTCCACTGGACCACCAGGGATATTGGATTACTATTTTATTTACTGAATCCTCGATCGGTGTGCAGCAGTCCACTGGACCACCAGGGATAATATGATTTCTATTTTATTTACTTAGCCCACGATTGGGTGGCAACGGTCCACTGGACCACCAGGGATTTTGGATTATTCATTTTTTTACTGATGCCCACAATCAGGCATGGGGGGCCACCACCATGGGAGGTGCAGCCAGAGCTCGGGTGGCCACCCACGGGTGGCAGCTGCTGTGTTGCACCCTGCAATATGGCAGCTCACCTGTGGGTGGCCAGCCCTTGCTCCTTTTTTTGGTGTAGCTTTGTGCTGGCACGGTAGGAGTTATCATGCATGGCTCTGCACATCCCGGGCTGAATATCGAGCTGTGCAGAGTATGCATGGGCACACCCTACCTGCACCTGTGTATATTACTGATGCACTCCGGTGCATTATGAGATTTGTCTTGGCGCACTTTCCGGCTTTGAATATCACGCTCATGCAACATCAGTGAGTTGTACACGGTGAACACTGTTGCACCGTAGGCAACCCTTTTGAATATCTGGGCCCATATGTCTAGAAATAAGCCATTTCTGGAACTGAGTAAAATCATCTTGTACATACTTCAATGCTAGAGAGTAAGCATCATCAATACAGTATAATACAGCATCATCCATGTAAAAAGACATCATAGAATAGGTGCAACTATTAACAGCAGAATTAATGAACAATGGAAAAATCATTGGGCCCAGGATGGAACCCTGGGGAACACCACATAGATTTTCATGGGGTTTGAAGAAGCTTCATCTATTATGATACAGTGATATCGTTTCTATAGATAATCAGAGAACCAATTAATAACATTCTGGGAAAAGTTAAATTCAGAAAGAATAGAGGGTACCAAATCATGTTCAATTAAATTAAAAGCCTTGGTGAGGTCCACAAAAATGGCCGCAACAGAGCGCCCCTTGCCTAGGGCACCCTCTATGCGGTCAGTGAATCCCACCAAGGCTGTTTCAGTATTATGTTTCTGGTTGAAGCCATGCTGTACCTCAGAAAGTAACCCAGTACTTGCCAGAAACCCAGTAGTGTGATTCAAAATAATCTTTTCTAACACCTTAGAACGTGGGGCCAAGAGGGATGTGGGGTGATAATTAGATACAATAGAAGGATTTCCATTATTGAGGATTAGTTTAATATTTGCCTTTTCCATTTAAAAGGAAAGGATCCTGAATACAGGAACAGATTAAACAAAGCTGATAAAGAAAATGCAAAATAATCTATTCAAGTTTAATAAACCTGTAGTTGATAGTGTCATGAGCTGAATTTGGCCTTGGGTTTAAGTTAGGTATATAATCCCTAACTTGTGCAGGGGAAACTGGATTGAAATGAAAACAATATTGATATTTAGGACCAATCCCTAATTGTGTCCCACTAGAATTAGGGGAGTAAAGGATTCTAAGATATTCAAGATCATGAAAATAATTATTGAAAATCTGTGTAATCTGAAATGGTTAATTTACAATAACACCATCCTTATTCAAAGTAATGGATGAATCCTTATGGCAATTCCCTATAAGATCATTCAGGACTTGCCAAGTCTGCCTAGTATTTCCATAGAGCTTATCTTGTTGGGATAGAAAATATTGTATTTTGGCTCTCTAACTTGGGTCTTACACTTATTACATACTATTTTATAGTTCTTAAAGCAACAAGATCCTTATTAACTTTAAATTTCTTCCACACTTTATCCCTGGTTCTAAAGGATTTTAATAGGTCCAATGTAATCCATTTGTTTTTCTGGGCTTTAATCCTAATCCTTCTCAATGGGGCTCCAGTATCAATGATTGTACTATAAATACTATTAAAACTTCAAGAAATAAATCAATGTCCCCTATTGAGTCCAGTTGTGATCAATTGGCATGTTTACATGCTTCATTAACTTTAGGGAACAAGTTTTCAAAATTCCTATATTCAGTAAGAACTGAAGGCCCCCAAGAAATTTAGACCACTCACAATAAATATGATAATGATCACTGATGGCATCAGGCATAACCATAGAATTATGGATTTTATTATTAACGGATACAATTATCTAATCTAGGATAGTTCCCCACCTGTTTTATGGTTATGTCTGGTGACATCCTCGATCAATTGTTGTAAACCTTGATCCAAAAGAAGTTCCCAAGCACCATCTTTATCTAAGGAACTCCAATCCTTATTAAAATCTCCCATAAGAACCCATTCTCGACTGGGGGAGAGCATTTTTTAACCCAGCTATTGTATTCCAACCATGCAAAGAACACCTGGAAGGTATGTAAATAGTACCCAAACTCAGGTGTTTTTGCTGTCCAAGATCTATAGTTAACATGTCACACTTTGTCTCACCCAAGGAAATATCTAATACTGTAACAATGAGATGACATTTGGAATATATCATAACCCCGGTCCCCATACGATCTTTTCTGAAAGCAATGTTACCATTGAGCCATGTTTCTGATAGTGTAATTATATCAAACCTATGTTGCTCAATCCAAACATTGAAAATATCTCACTTTGCTTTAAGGCTTTGCACATTACGATGAACAAGACTAAACATTGGTCTGTTTAAAATTATTAGATTCAGAAGACTAAATCAAAAACACTAGGTCTAGGATTGGCATGGACTGACTCTGAGATTAATAATAATAAAAATAATAGTCTATGAGACAGAGCTCTATGGATCTGTCTTCTTTCTTTCTTGGTTAGACCTCTTGCATCACTTAATGTAATTTGAAGATCCTTTGAAAATGAGAAAGAAGATACATATGTAGAACCCCACCCACATACCAGAGTCTCCCTAGGCAAAATGGTAGTTCAGAATCATTACAGTAAAACCTGGTTTGAAGTAAGCTACACCAGCAATTAACAGCTGAACAGGAGTCAAAATCTTGTTTCCAATTTTCACAGGAGGTAAGCTGGATGGGAATCAAAGTATAATGAATATACACAGTGATACCATCATTATTTGACAAGAATTGAAAAGAACTGCAAAATATTAGCAATTAATACAGGCAAAATAACACCTAGCTAAAAAGTCAAAAAAATATCTCAAGCTACCTAATCCTAGACCCAGCAACTAGATAATTATATCTACATCAGTGCACCAAAGCACTAAATGTACCAAGTACTAATTTCTGCTTTACTAGTCCTGCTACTCTGTAAATGAAAGATGAAATAAGTTTGTAGTCATTAAATTCACTAGTCTTTTAACAGTAGTCTATAGAATACTGCACATCTTCCTGCTAGTCCATACTGCTAAAAGTGCTCCTTCCAGGTAATTGAATTACTTCAGAACACTTGAGTCACTTCTGGTTCTTCCCACAATTTAATATGGTTTCAAGTTTTCAGTAGCTGCCTGGCCACTTTGAGTAGTGTTTAATCACTTCAGATCACTTTGAGTTAACTAATTGCAACTGGCTTTTTCCTGGACTCTTCTCCTCTTAAAATGCTTTTTGTTGTTTCATTAAAAAGCAGTGAAGTCTGGCAGCTCACAGGAGACCATACTCACTTATGAAGTAAGTGAAAAATGTATTCATTTTATTTCGTTGTTCCCAAGTTCCCTTTTCTCCTTCTTTTTTTCTTTCTTTTACTTTCAGCCTTAGAGTTTGTCACTTTAATCACAAAGAAGTAAAACAATATTAATACACTGAAAAACAATACATTCAAGCTACAAAAATTCTCTGAAAAATAATTGTGAGAAACCACTAGGTTCCCCAGCAGGTTATATGATATATTCAATACACCCCTGTTTTCTAAGTTTAAGGTAAGGGTAAAATTATTCCCCCTAAATCCTTTGCTTCATTCCAATTTACTTGCTTTCTAAGATGAATTTTGTTTTATCCTGAGCAGTATTTGCTTTGGTCTGCAACCTTTATTACTCTGTTTCTTCCCAGTAATTTACTGACTCAGTCAACTGGTTGATTACAGGGCTCCACAGCTGTTTACTTGATTACTTTGCAGCAGCCAAGTTCAGGTTTAATTCTGCTTATAAATTCCGTGCTAGTAGCAAGCCAAGGTCTTTTAAGCAAAATATACTGCCTGAAGATAAAATTTTTTTATAAAAAGTGTGAAACACTGATAACTAGTGTTCCGGTGTTTTGTGAAGCATTCACCTGTTCCCCTAGGGTGCTCACAGTGGCATTTCTGACCACTACACCTTGGTACATGCGCATATATGCTCATTAGTCATGTGATCTATTCTGGTCAATCAGCATACTGCTTCCTGGTTGCAGTAACCCCCGGTAAATTCAAATAATATAAAATATCAATTATTTTTATATCTCCTGAATTTTGCAGAGGTCTTAAATTCAACCCCTTCAATAGTTAATTTAGAGGCAGCACCCTGCAAGCAAAAATAAAATATTCACTCACTGGAGGAACTGGAGCACTCCAAGTCCCGCTACCCCTATAGCATCCACAAATGCTAAAAATAAATTAATGTGACAGTTTTTTCCCTCAGTTTAAAAATATCAAGGGGAGCACCCAGTTTGCACAGAGGTGCTCTGGACTTAGAGGTAAATCAGTAGAACTCAAATGGGGTATATCCCCTTTTTAGTTCAACATTGTTTATAACTAGAATAAAACTTTATGTTAAGCGACCACTTGGCATTTAAGATCTGTAATGCACTTCAAGCTATTTCAGGTTCTGAAAGTAGAAATAACAGAGAATCTGAGAGTTTGAGAAATGACTGGGCTTCGAGGACAATTCAGCCATTGGCTCTCTGCAGAGCTTCTGAATCTTTTCTTTCTCCTCTGGCTGCTCCCCACCACCACCGAGGACTCAGCTCAGACCAGGGGAATGTTCAGAGGCCAGGCCCCTCCTTCCTTTTCTCCTCACTCTCTCTTGTGGTACAGGCTTCAAGCACTTCTGGAAAGGTCAGAAACTTCCTAAAAAATGGTGTGACAATGGTGGCATACCTTTTATTAAAATAAAATTTGCCTTTTCTGACTCCTGCTACTGCCGTTTCTCCTCAGTGGTCTAGTGAGTGCATGCACGTTCCTTCTCAGCTCTCTGCATCCTCAAACCAGACCAACCTTTTGCTGATTCACATAAAGTATCTGATTTACTTAGTATCTCCAGGTCCTTCACATCGAAGATCCTGATTAAGTCAATGAACACCACACCTGTTATTAGATCCTTCTCACAGGCATCAAGTACTGTGCTTGTAAACCCAACCAGAGCATCAATATGGTGTCCTTTTCTGAACCTATGTTTCTGTACAGCTTACAGCTCATTTCCATCCAAGTAAGTCATTAATTTCTTGATGACACATTTTTCCAACAGCTTTCCCAATTTTGGTAACAGCATTAATGGGCTGTAGTCTGATAGATAAAGTCTGTCCTCAGACTTGAATAATGGTGCGCTTTTTGATTCTTGCCAGACAGAGGATATCACATCAGCCTGAAGAGAAACAGTAAACAAATTAGTGAGTGGCATTTTGATGAATGGGGCTACTAACTTAAGCATCCTGAGATATAACATGTCTGGACCCCAGCCCTTCTCTTCATCCACTTCTAACAATAGTGTTAACATGTTCTGTATCTAAATCCCTGTAATCTGAAAGCTGGATTCTGCTGATACTTTGGATATTGAATTACCAGTATCGTACATTCTTAACTAAGGTTCAGTTGTTGCTCTCCCTTTAGCATTGTGTCACGTGAAGAATATTTGAAATAATCTGCAATTTCTTTTCATCTTTCATAATTCTGTTACCAGCAATCAGAACATTTTAGACCTATCCTGCAGCTTACAAATTTTCTTAAAAGAGTTCCAAAATATAGGGAACCAGGACCATTTGCAGAATAAACATATGTTGGGTCTCCCTGAACAGTTGGAAAGGGAAGACTTGGTTAGCCTTGTGGTGCTTTGGTTTATGGAGAACCTTAAATGATTATGGTGGGGCCATAGTGCAAACAGCTGGTCCCCATTCACCAGCAGAATGCATCATGCCCCCTCCAGTCCCTAGCTCCCCTGGGAAGTTCCTCTGGTGCAGTAGCTAGTGAATCTCCCATATCTCCACGTCTCCCTCAGAACAAGTATTTCAGTCAATCAAACTTTAGCAGATTGAATTCCCTGGACAACCTCAAACATCACTTGCATAACATAATGCATCACAGACACACAGCATTTCACTCATACCTGACAACACCCACCCACTGGCATGAGGTAATAAGCAGTTTGGTGGCATTGGGGGGCATGGTGCCCAGCCTCCCCACCCCAGGTAGGGGATTGATAGAGAACATGGTGCACACTACCTGTTCCCAGCCATGTGGTATGCACTATGTCCTACTGTCCTCTGTGCTCCCAAGAAGGTGACAGGTTGGGCATGGTGCAAACAACTGATCTCTATCCACCAGTAGTGTATGCACCATGTCTCCAAATCCCTTCCCCCCACCACCCTGGCATTATATCAGGCTAGCATGTGATTTACACAACCCCCAGTACCTCATAAAATGTCCACATAAAGTATTTTTCATGGTTCTACTGATGCTGCTACTTCCAAAGCTACATCTACCACAATAACAATACTTTCTGCTGCTGTTAATCCTGCCTGCTCCACTTCATCCAGTTGCTCTCCTTCTTGGTAGTGTTGGTGTTGCACTGGTACTCCTAACAAATTTGAGAAACATTTATGAAACATGTTTTTATTTTTATTTATTTATTCTAGGATTACAAGTAACTTTGAGCCAAGGTTCTTTTACAAATGTTCCACATCAGAAATAACAAACAACAAGGAAACAACAGTGAAATAACAGTAAACAATTCATGTACAACAGTGCTATTGAAAGGGGTCAATTATAGGAAGAGTAAGCTGTAGAGGAGGTGGAGAAGTGTAGGTAGTTAACAGAGGCAGATATAATAAATAGGTGAACACAGCTAGGATCCATGTGCCCACAAGGAATGGGTAGGGGCAGGCGCCCGGGGTGGCAAAGAAACAGGGATGAGAGGAGAGGAGGATGAAGATGCAGCTGGAGGCATTTGTTGAAAAATAAATGGGAAGGAGTGATAGAAGAAAAAGGGGCAGGGTGAGGGGAATACATGCTATAGCAGGGCAAGGAGAGACTAATGAGGTGGTATGAAGATCTAAGATTTGAAGTGGTGCCTCAGGAGCTGGGGGAAGGGGACTGGGGGGCCTGGGGTTAAGCAGTATATAAGTTAGGATTAAAGCTCTGTAGGTCATCATCTAGGAGAGGCAGTCACAGAAGCTAGAGGCAATGAGATGGTCCCGGAGCCTGGTTTTGAACAGATCTAGTGTTGAGGCAGAGAAGATGGTGTGGCTGAGACCATTCATCCATAGAGGAGCCCTATAGGTGAAGGAGCATTGGCCCTGCATAGTTTGACAGCGAGGAACTTGTAGAATCTGGGTTGTTGAGCTCCTGGTGTTCTGTCAGTTGTGTTTTGATGTAACAAGACAGTAACACTGGGGGGTGTGAGGCCAAGGTTGATTTTTCCTGCCATAGCACATGTGAGATACTTTATATAGTTGGAGAGTTGGAGCCATCTGGATTGTTCATAAAGGGCACAAGTGTGGATGAGGTGGTGGGCACCAGTTGTGAGTTGGCATGCTTTGTTAAGTGCAGTTGTTATACATTGGAGGGTGGATGTTGTGGCGGAGCCATAGATAATGAGGTCATAATCAATAATTGACACCACAGAGCTCTGGATGGCAATCTTCAGGGCCTCTGGGGTGAGGTGCTGCTTGTGCTTGTACAGTAATCCAAGGCATGTGCTGGCAGCTTTAGCCACACTGTCAATGTGAGCCATATAGGAGAGATTAGGGTCAAGCAGAATCCCTAGGTATCTGAAAGAGTAAACTTGTTCGAGGACAATCCCTTGCTTGGTGGAGGTGGAAAGGGGGTGTTGCTTGTAACAGCTATGTGAACTGCAGAATAGCAATGACTTGGTTTTCTTGTGATTGAGGACTAGTTTATGATTGGAGAATCATGTTTCAACAGCACTGAATCTGAGTTGGAGGCTGTGTTGTAGTGGTGAAAGGTCCTCGTGAGTAGAAAAGACAACAGCATCATCCGCATACAGGATGATTTTTTTCCAAGCAGGATTGTGGTAGGGAGTTTAAAAAGAGGCTGAAAAGGAGAGAGCCCAGTATGGACCCTGAGGTACTCCAGAGCTGACAGGCAAGGTGTCAAGATGCATGGCAATTTTACTCTTTGAGAGGCGGTTGTCAAGGTAGCTTCTGAACCAACCCGGCTGAGTCTGGTGCGAGGCCAGCAAGGAGTAGTTGGTCATACAGCAGCCGATGATGGACAGTGTCAAATGTCTTTGAGAGGTCAAGTTTCAAGTTTTCAAGTTCAAGTTTCAAATTTATTGCAGGAAAGACTCTGTTGAGCAAGCTCATTCACAAGGAGGTCCTGAGGCACATACACATACACATACAGTTCGCAATTACATAGACAGGAGATATAAATTGTAGAACAACAAAGAAAAAATGTATAATACAAGAGGTATACACAATAGAAGTCCTTATGCTATATATGCAGTACATTCCAGCTTTAACCTTGCCCTAAATTATGCAACACATTTCAGCTTAATAAGTAGAGGGCCAGTTGGTACCTTGGAAGTTGACTTGGCATTGGGGGCCTAGTAGCACCTACATATGTCTTTTAATTTAGAGATAGCTAGTGTTTTGTAGGAGTTAATTGATACGATGCTGGTTAGCTTCAGCATGGCTTGTAGTTGGTTCCAAATGTTTGGGAGGGTGTATGAGACAGCTGTTTGACCAGCTGTGGTATATATCCTGGGAACATCTAGTAGGATGAGGTCAGATTTCCTTGGGAGTAGGCGCTATGCAAGATGTGTATGAGAGGCGTTAAATAGACAGGCAGTTTGTGGAGTAGTAATTTGAGGGTCCAAATGCCAGCATGCAGGAGGCGTCTGGTGGCAAGAGAGGTCCACTCAACTGCTGCATAAAGATCACAGTGGTGGGTCCTGTGAGCAGAGTTAGTAATGAAGCGAAGAGCATGGTGATAGAATACGTCCAGTTTAGATAGGCTCAAGGTTGGGGAGGAGATAAAGATAATGTCTCTGTAGTCAAGCAAGGGAAGGAATGTTTTCTTGGACAAGTCTTTTGTGGGTCGAGAGAAAGAGGTCCTATTTCAAAGAAGAAACCCAAGCGTGCTTTAAGCCTCTTTGATAGATCCTCGATGTGGTCATTGAAGGAAAGTTTGTTGTCTATCCACATACCTAGATATTTAAATTTCACTCGACTTCCAAGGGTTCACCTAGGGAGGTAACTATGAAGTTTTAGGTGGGGTAGGTAGGGCACCAGACAAAGGCAAGTCTCGGGAAAATCATTGTCTTGGTTTTGGCATTTAAGAGAAGCTTGGCATTGATAAGGTTGCTTCTAACTGGATAAAGTCAGCTTGGAGTGCTTCCTCACTTCATTTAAGGGCAGAGCCTGATGCGTACAACACCGTGTGATCTACAAAGAAATGTATGCTGAGAGTTCTTTATGTGAAGTCAAGGTTGTTGATGTACAGGAAAAAAGTTGGTCCTAGGATGGAGCCTTGAGGACTCCTCTGGCAATTGGAAGGGGGGCAGATAGTAGGCCATCAGCTTTGACTTTTTGTATCCTTCCCATGAGATAACTGTTATACCACTGTAAGGTAAGTGGAGTGGCACCTATGTAGGCAAGACAGGTGATTAGGAGGTGATGGTCTACAGTGTCGAAGGCCTTACTGAGGTCTAGAAAGACTGCACCAGTAACCTTCTTGGTGTCCATAGCATGGATCCATTCATTAGAGACTTTAGCCAAGGTCGATGAAGACAGCCTCAGTAAGAAGTCCTTTATCAAGGGAACTATGCACTGCACCGGTAAATTCAAGCAGGGCAGTGGTGGTACTATGCCCTTTTCTAAAACTCTGCTGTTGTGTGCACAGAATATTATATTTGTCCAAATAATCAGTGAGCTGGTCCACAACAATACGCTCTAGGGCCTTGGATAGTGGTGGCAATATGGAGATTGGGTAGTAGTTAGAGTGGCAGATCTCATCCCCAGTTTTGTGGACTGGGGTCACAGTGGCAGTTTTCCATATTTCAGGGAATGTACTGGTGTGGAGAGAGAGAGGTTAAGAATTTTAGTTAGGGGACTGAGGACCTCGTCAAATTGTAAAGTGATAGCAGCTTGGGTCCAGGATGTCACTGCTGATTCTGAAAGTGGAGATGGCTGAGGCGATGTGGCGGTGAGCTTCATTCATCTTAATCTCCTGAAGTAAAAATGAGGGTGGTTTGACAGAGTGCAAGGGTGTGCTAGAGGGGTGTGACTGACTGTGGAGAAATCAGGTGGTGAAGAACTGTACTGAGGGTCAGTAAAGCCGTGTTAAATGTATTTGCAATGATCATGGGATCCAAGGGTAGTGGACCTTCAACAATTAACATCGGACGGAGGACTTTGATTGTTTCAGTAATGTCTCTTGATATTGTCCCAGAAAGCACAACCATTTCCTAGGTGTTGGTGAGGACGCCCTTATAATATGAGCTTTTTCGTGGAGACGAGATGGATTTTGTGCAGGCACTCAGGCATGTTTGTATTTTTGGATGTCAGATTGTTTGCCTGTGGCTTTAGCCACTGCCCGATGTGGTCCTAGATTTCAGCTGGGAGAGGAGCTCTGCAGTTATCCAAGGGTTAAAGAGAGCTTTTGTTTTCCATTTTTTTGAAGGAGCGAAGAGGTCACAGGCCTTATTGAAGGTGGTGATGAAGTAGCTGAGGGCTAAGTTAACATCCATCGCCTTGTAGATGGGCAGCCAGTCTTGCAAGGATAGGTACTGTTTGAGATGGGTAAGCTGACCACAGGGGTGGACTCTGCTGGTAGTGATAATAGGAGGCAGCTTTAGAAATTTATTAGACCATTCACATATAACTGGGAAGTGGTCATTGAGAGAGTCCGGAAGAACGGAGGTACGAGAGATCCTGGTAGGGTGATTGGTGAGAACTCAGTCCAGCAGGGTACTGGTGACAGTTTTGTAATTTATCCGAGTTGGTGTGGTGACCAGTTGTGAGAGGTTGGCAGCTGCAAGGGCATCCTTATGAGTGTAGACATTAGATGTGAGCCAGTTTATATTGAAATCACCAAGCAGAATGTGTTCAGAGACAGGAGGTTGTGCTCTGACGAAGTTAAGAACTTCTTTGATGCCAAGATCTTGATCTCGAGGTGGAATATATACAGAGACGATGGTGAGGGCTTTTTGATTGGGACCTAGAAGAATTTTAATGGGTAGAAGCTGGGCCGAGGAGGCAGGGACGGGGGTTGGAACAAGGTGCCCCAGGAGAGTATCCTTAATGTAGATGGCACAGCTCCCTCCCCTTTCAGACACACGGTCCAGTCTGAAAACATTGTAGCCCTGTAAGGTAATTGCCAGATCAGGAACTCTTGGTGTCAGCTATGTTTCAACTACAGCAAGGATGTCAGGATTATGTTGCCTGATAAAGGCTTGGAGTGCATCAAGCTTTGGTAACAGGCTGCAGATATTAACGGTTGTGTTGGTAAGGTCTCCTGCCTGTTTCAGAAGGCTTGAACAGTCTGGGCCAGGGTTCAGATGGACGTTGCCTGAGATCAGTAGGAGAAGTAGGAGGGCTTCATTGAACAGAGGCGCAGGTCCAGTAGTGATAATTTGTGTTTCCTTTTGTGTATGGGCAGTAGGTAGAGTCCATATGACAGCCCCGATGATATGCAATGTGGTATAGTAGGGAAAGGCTGGCATTAGACTAATCTTAGTGGTGCTAAGAAGCAGCCAGATATTTCCAAGTGGAGGCCCATGGGGAGGACTGGTTGAGAAGTGGAGCATTCCCAAGGTATTGCTGGTATTGATTAAGTAGATAGTGGGTACGGGGTGGGGGTGGCAGGGGTCTGGGAGAGAGAACAATGGAGGAAGTTTGGAGTTTGGCTAAGCAGATTTACTGTGTGGTGGTGTTTTTATTTTTTACTCACAGGGATTGCTACTGTTTGTTGCTAACATTTCATTGCTTTATTTTTTCTCTGATTCAAATTGTTGTTGCTGGTATACCTTCTTCTGCATTATTACAAGGTGTGCCTACAGGTGTGTGCTAACAGATTACTGCTGTAATCTTCTGATTCAAATTGTCTTTTGCAAGGTATATCTTCTGTTACTGCTTTATTTTTCTGGAGCAAAGTGTTTCTTACAGGTATATCTTCTGAAATTATTACAGGTGGTGCTTTACAGGTTTTACAGGTTTTATCTAACATTAGGATAAGCTTTCAAGTTACTGCATTTGTTGTTGACTGATTGTTTCTGCTCTTACTCTCCTTGTTCTTTCGTCCGTGGTTCTTCTTTTTGGCAGGAAGGGCCAGCCAACCACCCCACACTACACTCCTTTTATAGGGTACCACAGTTGTAAATTTCCTGTGGCAGAACAGGAAGGGTCGGATCAGTGGGGCCTCACAAGGTGATCTCATTTACAGGGCACTAGTAATTTAACTTGTTATAACAAGTTAAACAAAAGCACAATTAAACCATTACTTGCATTTTTTTCCTTCTAATTACTCTGACTAGGTTACAAACCCAGCAACTTATTTGGAATGGATTTCATTAACTGCAGGTACTGTGGAACAATTTTCAGAGGACAGTCTTACAGGATTGAGGACACTTTGTCCTACATGCTGGGCCTTTGGAGATCTTAGGTCTCAGCTCCGGGCAGCATGGGCAGAGATTGCACGCCTCAAATTTCATATTGAAGAGGAAATACATTATAAGAACCACCCGCCATTTCCCCAGCATCCAACAGAAAAACCTCGACCGCAGGGGTAGTTGGTCCAGGAGGTTGGCAGGTGGTTGGAGGAAACAAATCAAGTGCCCCATCACTCTCTGCTCTCCAACACATTACCTCCAAAACCATATAAACACTACAAACAGGTATCTGCCTCTATCTCTGAAATCAAATAAAGAGGCAGAAAGACACTGCAGAGCAGGACACTGCAGCACAGGAGCTAGCACAACAATACTCACCCAAATCAGGAACCAAACTAAACAAGCAGAAAGAAATCCAAAAACTTCGATCATAGGAGACTCCATGATCTGGAGTTGATACCCATCTCCAGCCAGGGTGATGGTCAGATGTCCCCAGGTACATCAGCATGGAGAGACACTGACCGCATTGCTAAAATTGTTCACAAAGCAGGAGAAAACATTGATGTCCTAGTACACATAGGGACTAATAGATCTCGCCAGCCGGGTCAGTTGTGAGACCAAGGAACACCTGACTAGGCTGGGTGACAAACTATCATCTATTTCGTCTGCATCTCCTTCTCTGAGATCCTGCCAGTCTGGGAGAAGGAGCAGATGGACAGAAGGTCAGAGAAGGGAGATAGGGGAGCTAAACACGTGGCTCAAGGACTGGTGCCAGGAAAAAGGACACAGATTTGTAGGAACTGGCAACAGTTCTGGGAGGAAGTTCTTCAATTTGATGGACTGCATCTGACTAAAGAGGAGTCAGTGCATTGGGGCAGAAGTTTGACGCTTTTGCAGAATATTTAAACTAGCAAATGGGAGAGGGGTGCAGCACCCATCGTCGAATGGAAGAACACCTCCCCTCAGCTAGTGGTCAAACAGGAATTCAGCGTGTTTGCCATTCATTTGCATCACCAGGTAAGAAAAAGGTTTGTCTCCCCATACGATGCACAGGGGTAATGCCAAACTTCACCCAACAACTAACACACCAAAATCTGGCCAATGGAAAATCATGTACACAAAATGCTCACAGCCTGAAATAAGATCCCAGACCTGCAGGCAATAATGTCAGAGGCTAAACTGGACATAGTAGCAATTAGTGAGACGTGGTTTACCAGTAACCACACTTGGGAGACTTCAGTACCTGGATATGTATTGTTCAGAAGAGACCGAGGGCAAAAAGGGGGAGGGGTGGCCCTGTATGTTAATGAAAATATCAAAGCTACAGAAACTTAGAATACATAAGGAGCCAGAAGAACTGTGGGTCACCCTGGAAACAGGTAATGGGACAGCCATAAGAACTGGGGTTGTCTACAGGCCCCAGACCAGAGGGAGGACATAGACACATTACTGTTAGAAGATATACAAAACATGACAGCTAAAGGGAGGTTCTGATAATGGGAGACTTCAACATGCCAGATACAGATTGGTCAATACCAGCAGGAACATCTGCCAGAACTAGACTCATAGTGGATTCCCTGCAGAGGAGGCCTCAAACAACTGGTACAGCAACCCACTGAGACAGGGCTATCCTAGATCTAGTACTGACTAACAAAGAAGGGATCACAGATCTCCAGGTAGAAGGTCACCTGGGGCCAGTGACCATCACATGGTATGGTTCAATTTGGCTACTACATCTAAATCATCCCATTCCAAGGCAAAAATATGGGACTTCAGAGGAGCTGACTTTGATAAGATGGCCAACAGAGTTAAGCTAGCCTGGCAAAAAGAAACACAGGTGAGGAGGTACAGGCAAAGTGGGCAAGCATTAAGGATACAATACTTGAAGCAACATCCCATTGTGTTAGACAGAAAAGGAAGTGCAAAAGAAGAAGGAAACCACTTGGTTCTCAAATATAGTAGCAGAAAAGGTCAGAGCCAAAAGGCTGGCCTTCTCAGAAATATAAAGGAACACAGCGGGATGAAGATAGGGAGGCATACCAAACTGCCCTAAAGGGAAGCAGGTAAGGCAGTAAGGCAGGCAAAGTCCCAAACTGAGGAAACACTAGCACGAACAGTAAAAGAAGGTGACAAGACTTTCTATAGATACATTAGTGAAAGGAGAAAGTCCAGAGGGGATGCTAAGCTTAATGGAGAAAAGGGAGCATGTGAGGAGGAGGACCCTGTAAAGGCATCTATCCTAAATAGATACTTTTGCTCAGTATTTACTAGAGAAGGTAGGGCAGGCCCACAGCTCAGCATCATGGACACAGGGGAGGGAGGTGAGCACTACTCCCTTCACAAAAGAAAGGGTCCTACAAGAGCTCTAAGCTCAGGGTGGATAAGGCAATGGGACCTGATGGCATACATCCCAGGGTATAAGGAGCTAAGGGAGGAACTGGCAGAGCCATTAGCAGGGTGTTTAGTGAGTCTCTGAGCACAGGAGGTCCCAGAAGACTGGAAAAGGCTCATGTGATCCCCTCCACAAAGTGGTAGCAGGAGGCGGCGGAAACTACAGACCGGTCAGTCTTACCTCAGTAGTGGGCAAGATTATGGCACTCACTTAAGGAAAGGATAGTGCAACACCTGGAATCCATAGGGGCACAGGATCCAAGACAGCATGGGTTTACAAAGGAAGGTCCTGTCAAACTAATCTCATAGATTTCTTTGACTGGGTAACCAGAGTGGTGGACCAAGGGGAGCAGTTGATGTCGCCTACCTTGACTTCCAGCAAAGCTTTTGACACTGTTTCACATAGAAGATTGATAAATAAGCTAGGTAGGCTCGGGTGGGTCAGATTGGTCAACTGGGTGGCAAACTGGTTGACTGGCAGAAAACAGAGAGTGGTGGTAAATGGTATACAGTCAGAAGAGATGCAAGTCACAAGTGGGTACCTCAGGGATCAGTCCTGGGGCCAGTCCTATTCAACATCTTCATTAGTGACCTCGCAGATGGACTAGAGGTAAGGCTTGTCTGTTTGCAGATGACACCAAGATCTGCAACAGAGTAGATGATCAGATGGGGTGGGCAGAATGAGAGGGATCTGGATAAACTAGCAGAATGGTCAGAAGAGTGGCAACTGGGATTTAATGCAAAAGTGCAAAATCATGCACATAGGGAAGAGAAACCTGAAGCCACTTATAGGCTGGGAGGAGTTGCTAGCAGTCACAAAGGAAGAAAGAGACTTGGGCATCATCATCACTGATGACCTAAAATCATCAAGCAGACCTCTAAAGCAGTAGGTAAGGCTAGGGGGTGTTAGGGTGTATTAGTAGGGAATCACAAGTCGTGGAAGGAGGTAATAATCCTCTGTACAAGACATTGGTTAGCCCCATCTGGAGTACTGCGTGCAGTATTGGAGGCCACACCCTTCCACAAGGACATTAACCAAATTGAGGCAGTCCAGAGAAGGGCAACCAAAAATGGTGCAGGGACTGCATCAGAAGACATATAAGGACAGATTACAGAGCTCAATATGTATACCCCTTGAGCAAAGGAGGGAGAGAGGTGATATGATCGAGACATTTAAACACCTTAAGGCATAAACAAGGTGAAATAGTCTAACATGTTTAAATATAAGAAAAATAGCAGGACAAGAGGACACAGCATGAGATTAGAGGGAGCCGATTAAGGGGAATGTGAGGAAATTCTTTTCACAGAAAGGTGGTAGATGCATGGAATGGCTTACCACAAAGTGGTGGCTATGAATACAGTGCAGGGCTTCAAACAGGCATGGGATAGGCATAAAGGAGCAATACAAATGACTATGAATAGATAGGTCACTGACAGAGCAAAGGCCGATGGTACATTTATAAGGTAGAAAAAGAAATGGGCAGACTGGATGGGCCTTGCGGTCCTTATCTGCCGTCAACTTCTATGTTCTATGTTTCTATGGAAGGACAAGGAGGGAGAGAAAGGGAAGGAGCAGGTGGGGGAAGGAACTCATAGCTGGTGTACTGTGAAAGAAAAGAAAAAAAAAGAAACAGGTAGGGAGAGGTAGTGAAAAGAGAAAATTGCTGCAAAAATAGGATTTAGTAGGGAGGCAGTACAAGGAAGGTGTATAGCAAGTAAAGCAACTGGTAGATCTGTATAACCTGCTAATGAAAAACAGTCATTTTAAGTATAAGTAGCAATTGTGGCATCAGGAAGAATTAGCCAGGGGAAAAGCCACTTGAGATGCAGCAACAGAGGGCAGTGTCCAGTCAGGATGTGGCTATGGAATGCACCAAAAACTGAACCTGATGGCTGAGTCTTGTCATACCTTTGCAGGGTAGAGGAGCATTCTTCCAGGCAGACCAACTGAGCAGTGCAGGTGGAGGCTTAGAGCCGACCAACCAGGCAGGTTTCGGGAGGCAGCAGAGATGAGTAGTATCGTGCTGGAGGCAGCACCCAAGTATAAGAGAAATGATTTATTCTGAAGGTCATTGAGGCAGCACAGTACCATCTCACTGCCATGTAATGTGGGTTGCTCAAAGCCACTGAGACAACACAGTACCATCTCAGTGCCATGTAATGTGGAGTGCTCAAGACAACTTAGGCAGAACAGTATCGTCTCATTGCCCTGTAATGTGGCTTGCTCAAGGCCACTGAGGCAGCACAGTACCATCTCATTGCCATGAAATGTGGCTTGTTCAAGGCCACTGATGCAGCACAATACCATCTCATTGTTGGTTAATGTGGCTTGCTCAAGGCCACTGAGGCAGCACAGTACCATCTCATTGCCATGAAATGTGGCTTGCTCAAGGCCACTGAGGCAGCACAGTACTATCTCACTGCCCTGTAATGCGCCCTGTTCAAGACCACTGAGGCAGCACAGTATCTTATCACTGCTGTGAAAAGTGGCCTTCTCAAGGCCACTGAGGTAGCACAGTACCATCTCACTGCCATGAAATGTGGGTAGCTCAAGCTCACTGAGGCAGCAGAGTACCATCTCACTGTCATATAATGTGTCTTGCTCAAGGCCACTGAGGCAGCACAGTACTGTCTCACTGCCATGAAATGTGACTTGCTCAAGGCCACTGAGGCAGCACAGTTCCTTCTCACTGGTGGGTTATGTGCCATGCTCACTGTCACTGACGCAGTACAGTACTATCTCACTACAGTGTAATGTGGCTTACTCAATGTCACTGACACAGCACAGTACTATCTCACTGCAGTGCAATGTGGTTTGCTTAAAGCCTCTGAGGCTCTGAGGCAACTCAGTAGCATTTCATTGCCTTGTAATGTAGCTTGCTCAAGGCCCCTGAGACAGTGCAGTACCATCTGGTCACTCGCAGGGCGCTGAGAGAATTGCTGCTTGAAATGCCAGCTGCTGCTCACCTCTTGTGTTAATTAGTTAAATCACACATTTATTTCTGTCAAAAAACACTGTCTTTGTTTAATTCATTAGTATTTGTCTTGGTCAACTGAACTATCTAACAGTCAGCATGATCTAATTCCATTTTCAGTGTTTTCACAATGTTTAAACTATTGCGGGTATAACTGTGTTATGCCCTGACAACCAACAAGCCGTGAGTGAATGCCCAAAAGTAACTTCTAACAACTCTGCTGCAGGAACATCATCAAATAGTAAGCGGGACATACATGCTATTAAGGGCATGTTAGTCAGCATCAAATTAGACATTACTGACATGAAGGGTACCATGGGATTACTTAGGAAAGACACGGATGACAAAGCTTAAAGAGTTGAGGCATTTGAACATAAAATAGCTAGCCTAGAGGATACTGTATCTTTCCTGGAAGATAAAATTGAGCAACAAACATATCGAATTAGGTATTTGTTTAAAAAGTGGATGACCTTGAGAATAGGAGGAGGAGAACAACATCCACTAGTTGGTGTGTCAGAGGGACTGGAGAGGCAATGCATGATTCCTTTCCTTCATCAATATGTACCAGAAATACTTAATTATTGATGACCCTGACCCTTGAAATAGAGAATGTTCATTACTCTTTAATCCCTGAATCATAAGCTGGTATCAGAGCACGGCCATTATTATCAATTGTCTACAGTTTTCTGTTAAGGAAGAGGTTTTGAAAGTGGCTAGAAAACACAAGCAAATTAACTGGAAGGGGAACATATCTATTTCTTTCAGAACTTTTCTACAGAGGTAGTTGAGAAATGAAAAACTTTGCATGAAGTCAAGAGGCAGTTACAAAAGGGTAGACTGTCATATTTCTTTAAATACCCTGCTGCGCTTGTTGTGTTAACACTGGGCAATCACCCACAGCTTTGTGAATATCCCAACCAAGCATGGGACATAGTGAGCAATTACTCGGACAACGTTTCTGATCAAACTGCCATTACTAGTTCAAACAGCCCTGAACATTCCAATGAAGTTTGTGACTTATCTTGGCAAACAAGCAAGAATTCCGCAACCTCCAATGAAGCACCACCACAAAATGTTGGCAAAGTGCAGCAATCTGTCAAATTCAGCACACCTCTACCATACTCAACAATTGTAGAAAATTGTGAAAAGTACTCCTAAGTCAGTTGTTTACTCTACCTTAACTGCAGAGCCAAACCTTCAAATAAAACCTTATTTTCACACTGCCAATTGCAGCCCAGGTTTTACTCAAATGTCAAAAAGAGAAGCTGCAGCAGAAGTAGAGACCATCGATTGATACCTGCTGTTTCTGTTCGGTCTCTGCCTGCTAGTCCTGCCCATTCTCCTCCAAACACAAGCCAAAATGGATCTTTATAAGCGACATTGCAGAGGAACTGGAAGGAAAAGTATGTCTCTTTGCAGATGACACAAAGATCTGCAACAGGGTTGATACACAAGATGGAGTGGAAAGGATGAGAAGGGACTTGGCAAGGTTGGAGGAATGGTCAAATGTATGGCAGCTTAGATTCAATGCAAAGAAGTGCAAGATAATGTACTTGGGAAACAAAAACCCAGGGGAAGAGTACACAACGGGGGGTGAGATACTGACAACAACAAAAATGGAAAAGGACCTGGGGGTAATTATATCAGATGACCTAAAGGTGGGCAAGCAATGTGAGAAGGTAATAAGGAAGGCTGGGGGATGCTGGGATGCATAGGGAGAGGCATCAACAGTAGAAAACAAGAAGTTATCCTTCTGTACATACAGTTGGTGAGACCCCATCTGGAGTACTGTGTGCAGTTCTGGAGACCCCATCTCCGCAAAGACATAGAGTGGAGACTATCCAGAGGAGGGTAACCAAAATGGTGCAGGATCTGCACCAGAAGACACAAAGAGAGACTAAAGGAGCTAAAGGAGCTTAATATGTATACCATTGAAGAAAGAAGGGAGGGGGACATGATAGAAACTCAAGCACCTCAAGGAATCAACAAAGTCCAAGAGGGTAGTATCTTTCAGAAAAAAGATATGCAAGAATAAGGGGCACAATTTGAAGATAGAGGGGGACAGCTCAGGAGGTGATGTGAGGAAGTATTTTTTCATGGAGAGGGTTGTGGATGACGGAACAGCCTTCCTGAGGGAGGTCATGGAGTCAAGAACAGTAGGGGAATTCAAGAATGCATAGGACAGGCATAAGGCAGTTTGAGTGAGGGGTAGGAGGAAGTAAGCTGTTGGTTAACTAGGATCTGCAGCTTATCCATCAGGTAGGAAAATGGGCAGACTAGGTGGGCCAAGCAGTCCTTACCTGCCATCAAAGTCTATGTTTCTATGTTTCTAGCTAGTAACTGGACAGGCTGGTAGAGATGTGCATTGTTTGATTTGCTTCTTCTCCACCCCGACACACTTTGCGAATGTGTACTGCAACATCATACGTCATTTCCTATTTCTGGACTTAGTCGTGCTGCAGTCAGCCGATGGTCCAGGACTGAGGATTCTTCACTTCCAATTGTTTTATTGTTTTGTTGCTAATCTATATTTTCCTTTAAGTTGCAAACAATACACAATACACAATGTATTAGTTCATATTTAAATAGTTGCATGACGCTCGTGATGCTGGTGGAAACAAGCATCTGCCGGGGGAAACTGGTAAGTTCCTGAATATTTATGGTAGCTGAGCCCCTCATTAAGATGAGCTGTTTTGCTTTAAATGTGTACAATAGTTGCACTTAGGTCGACTCTTCTGTTAAAAAGTCCTAAGCGCTGGCCCAGTGGCGCAGAGGGGCTGAGGCGCTGGATGTCTCACCTTGCAGCATGCAGCGACCCGGTTCAGAAGCGAGCCTGGGTCATTGGAGGTCAGCATCGGGGAGGGGTGGAGCTGGATTGAGCAGCTGACAGGCAGCTCTCCTCTCTGGGAGGTGGGGATGGCATCCCTTGCTAATGACTGCCCCTGGTGGAGGCTGAGGGCTGCGCAAGCAGGTGCCAGCGACAGACTAATGGGGCAGGTGGAGGAGGGTCATTACCAGGGCTGTAGGGTGCATGCGTGCCTCCACACACATGCGACCTTCCCCTTGGGCCCTCGGGAAAATGGGGAGAAAATAGAGAGGAAAAAGAAACTGGTGGCAGGATGGCGACCAACTCTCTGCAGGCACCACTCCCAGACCAGGCGTAAGGTAAGCCAGGGTAATTCCGGGGGACGGAGCTGGGGGAGCTGGTCAGATGGGGGCCATATGGGAAGGAGATAAAATAGAAATAATATAAAAAAAAAAGTCCTTAGCAAACCCAGCTGCCTCATCACAAACATTTGAGCACTGATGTCATCACTCAGTCTGTTGAATCTAATAAGGTACTTCCGTTTAGATTAAGTACAGTAGCAGTTTGAACTCAGAAAGGACTTGGAAGCAATAGAAAGTTGGTCACTAAGTAACAAAATACCACTAAGCCTGGATAAATGTACACTGATGCACCTAGGGAAAAAATGCAGAGCAAACATACAAACTAAATATAAAGGCGATTAAAGTAACTGTTCTGGAGAAAGACTGTGGGATCTAGCTTGATAGAAAGTTTAATTTTAAGCAGCAAAGAATGAAAGTGATTAGTAGAACAAATTATATGGTAAAAAATTAAAAAAATAAGTTTCATAAATAAAAACAGTGGATGCCTGATGCCACTGTATAAACTTTATGTAAGGCCACACCTTGATTTGGGGTTAATGTTGTGGAATCCATACACAAGGGGAAATTGATAGAGTGGAGAAAGTACAGAGATGTTATGCAAAAATGGTGGGATCACTCAGGAAATATAGTTACAAGAACCGACTGTTACAAACTGGACTATTTTCCTCAAAGTAAAGAAGAACAAGAAGGGACGTAGTGTCAATGTATAGAATAGTGAATGATACAGCCTTAAGGGAAGAAATGGGTATTCTGGTACAGGAGAAACCTATAGGCCTGAGAGGTCATAAAAAACAAATTAAGTTGGACATAGCAAAGAATAACATGAAACATTATTCATTTATAAACAGAGTAGGTAGGCTTTGGAATAAATTGCCTAGTGAGTTAGTAAATTATAGCTCAATACAAGTCTTCAAAAAGCAAATAGACAGCTGGTTAACTAGTAATGAATCTAGATGTACCCACTGATGTGGGGAACAGTGACTATGGGATAAATAGCCTCCTTCCGTTCTAACCCAGTATGAATACCCAGTATGAGTAGTCTACCACAACTTGGTACTTGCTGGGCTATGGTTCTGGGAATCAATTTCTTCACTGGGTGCAACTCAGTTGTATGGGATGGGGTAATATTGATAAGCTGTCAGATTTATTTTAAAATTGATGACTCACTGATGAGTTTGGATTGCGGGTATGTCAACCCTGGTATTACTTAACAACTGCTTCTATATATTATTTAAAGAGCTGAACAATTACTAAACTATGCAGCATATATTTGGGCACCTTACTTTTGCTTATTTCTTACCTCTATGCCAATCAAAATTTGTCACAGTGTTATCAGAATATGAAATGGGGGTCTAGCTTCCCACCCCCTAGCAATGAAATTGATGAGCTTCTGATAAACTGCTGAGAGCAGCAAATAAGCAAATTGTTACCACTGGATTTTTCTCATAATTAGATATGATGCCATGAGATGGGCTGCTGTATTAGGAGCCTGAGGGGTTGTACAGCATACTAAATAATCCACCCCCACATTGCTAGATATACTGTAGATATGGTATCCAAAGTGATATCAGAGCTGTCTTATTAAGCAGCAGTGGCTACTTATCCCATTATACCATAGTTGAATACTCAGTATATATGTTATGCATAGTAAATGTATATATTAATTGATAGCCTCACTTGAGATATGGAACATTCAATACATTTGTTGAGCAGTGCATTGCTGGATAGTCCTGTGTATCAACATCAGATTCCATATACTGGCTTACAATACTGCTTCTTGTTTGTCGCACTGTATGGGATTGCCCTTTTCCTACAATGGTTTTTTGATTTTTAGTGCTCAATCAGCAGTGCAAATCTATATAAAGTGTAATAGGTGAAGCAGAGAGGTTTTACTTTACCTGCAACCATTTAACTAACATGAGAGACTGCTGAGCTATGAGTGGCTATGTGATTTTTAATAGTTCTAATTAATTATATACTTTTTCTGTTTGTCTGTCTTCTAGTTTATAGCTGTGCATTATACTTAGGCCAGTAGTTTGTTCAGTGTTTCACACTTAGATCATTCTGTATTGTTTCTCACAATAATTCCTTAGGGAGATTTCAAGGGTTCTGTTCCTGTCTTATTTAAATTTATCGTTCATTTGCCATATTTAAATTATTTGTATTAGCTTCTCTAAAATGTCTACTACAGCTAAAATACTTAAGGATATAGCCTGAAATATTAAAGGCTGTAACACTGCAATCAAAAGAACAAAAGTTCTAGCTTTCCTTAAATCCCTAAAAACAGATACTGCCTTTCTGCAGGAGACACTTTTAGCAGCTACAGAAACTACTAAACTTAAAAGCTCATGGGTGGGTCTGGTCCATGGGAGTTCATCCAACTCAAAGAGTAAGGGAGCATGTATCTTGTTTCATAAAAGTCTAAATGTTACTGTCAATTCGACCATTAATTATCCAGAAGGCATATTTGTTATTACTAAGATAAAAATAGAGGATAGGAGGATATCTTTGGTAAATGTTTATGCCCCTAACCAGAATCATTCAGATTTCTTTTGCCTCACTGGCTGAAACAAGCATTTGTCAATGCCGAATGTTTGCTTGCTGGCATTGGCAGTGGTAGTGTAGAAGTTACAGAGCTGCATAATAGGAATGGCAGTGAAGTATTGAACTGAAGCCAACCCCACCACCACCCTGCAGAGAGTGACAGGCATTGGGGTGTGCCTTTGTGTAAGTCAGGCATAATGGCCACGCCATTTCCACCCACCTGCAGACACTGACAAGTGTCAAGGTGTTCCTTCAGGTCTTTGGCCTTATCGCACCCATTCCATTAGGAAATACGGTGAGATGGGTGCGATATAGGAAGAATGGGGTGAACTTTGGGGCTGAAGAGTCCAAGGCATACCTCGATGCCTCTCACTGGCTGCACGGTGTGGAATGGTATGAGCATTACAGGCAAGAATCCCAAGTCACATGCCTGATGCCTGTCATTCTCTACAGGGTTGGGAGTTATGGTAGGAAACCCTAATACCTCAGGCATTCGTTGGTATTTTCACTCCAAATGTTCAACATGGTTTTGTGACCCCACCTCATGAACAGGGGAATATCAGTTTGTTAGCGAAAGCTGCTTATGCATGCTTGTTACGGCATTTAGCACAGGTGCAAAAACATCCGAACAGGATGTAAAAATGACAGCTGTACTGTTCATGGGGAGGTGTAAAAATGGCAATGTTGCAAATCTGCAGTAAAAATATTTTAAAAATGGTGAAGTCACAGTGTACATAGAAACTGTACAGCGCACACCCGTAATATAATTAGGTTGGGATTTTTACAGCAGATTGTCAACTCAGGCATTTTGGTGCCTCGATCATGAACAGTGTCACTGTGATTTTCTTTATCTGTCCCGAACAATGATTTCACAGCGAACACGGATCTCTGTGCTGAAAGTGTGAAACACACTTTGGCCATGTTGTGAAAATGACAGCTGTAAGGAAAAATGCCACTGGTGAAAATCTGGACTTAAAATATTACAAAGTCATGAACTTACGAGGGAGCGTGGAAACTACGCAATGCTAACTGAACACAGTCATTTTATGGACTTTTGTCACCAAATTTTCAACATAGCCATTTTAAGACCTCTGCTCATGAACAGTGTAACTGTGATTTTCTTAATCTGTCCCAAACATTGCTTTCGCACACCAACAGCACCATTGTGCACTACATGTGCGAAAACACATTTTGGGCGGCATATGAAAAATGGCAGCTGTACTGTTCAGAAGGAAGTGTAATAAAATGGCAATGTTGAAAATCTGGAGTGAAAATATTAAATTCGCAAACTTATGAGCATGCATAGGAACTGCACAACGCACGCTTGTAAAACAGTCATTTTTAGGAATTTTTTCACCAAATTTTCAATATAGCCATTTTAAGACCTCTGCTCATGAACAGTGTCACTGTGATTTTCTTAATGTGTCCCATACATTGATTTCACACATAGACTGTGCCATTGTATGCTACATGGGCGGAAACACATTTTGGGTGAGATGTGAAAAATGACAGCTGTACTACTCATAAGAAGGTGTGGTAAAATGGCAATGTTGAAAATCTGGAGTGAAAATATTGAAAATTTGCGAACTTACAAGAGTGCGTAGGAACTGTACAACGCACGCTCGTAAAACAGTCATTTTTTGGAATTTATTCACCAAATTTTCAACATAGCCATTTTAAGACCTCTGCTCATGAACAGTGTCACTGTGATTTTCTTAATTTGTCCTGTACATTGATTTACACCGGCCTGCGCCATTATGCCTACTAAGTGGAAACACATTTTGGGTGAGATATGAAAATGACAGCTATACTACTCCTTAAGAGGTGTAGTAAAATGGCAATGTTGAAAATCTGGGTTAAAATATTGAAAATTTTACGAACTTCACAGGTATGCGTAGGAACTGCGCAGCGCTAAATAAACAGTCGTTTTGATTTTTTCCACAAATTTTCAAAATAGGCTTCTGAGAGCCCACCTTATGAACACTGGCAGTGTCGTTTCATTAATCAGTCACAAAAGGTGATTTCGCGCAGTGACTGCGAAATCACCCTTCGGGCCTGAATAACACCATGACAGTGACAGCATTCATGAGAAGGGGTCCCAAAAACCCCATGTTGAAAATTTGGTGCAAAAATTCCAAAAATTGCCTGAGATATGCAACAAAGTTGAAAAACCCTATCTATCCCATTATACAGCTTACTGGCATTTCCTCAGTTCGCGGTCGGCTTTGAAGAGTGCAGACGTGTTCCCGGTCCACGGAAGATCATCGCGCCCGAGCTCAGGCTAAATATGGGGTGAGGGTGTGGGGAGAACGAGGCGCTGTGGGTGGGTGCGGGTTGTGGGGAGGGGCAGGAAGACTGCGTGGGACCGTTTTTCTTTACAGGTATTTAAAAAAAAAGACAAGCGGGACATTTGCCACGCTGGGGTGGGGGCTCCCAGCATGGCAGAAGGATGGCTGGGGGTGTGGAGCTGACAGGGGATTGGAGTACGCCTGTCGACCCTTGGCATTTGTTGCCACGCTGGGGTGGGCCTCAGCGTGGCACCCTGCTACTGGGGGGAGACGAGTAAGAGCGATGGGGGATTAGGCACCCCGTCAGCTATACCATTGAGTTGCCACGCTGGGGTGGGCACTCAGCATGGCATTGGAAGACTTTAGAGAGTGCAGCACAGCTGATAGGGGATTAGGCACCCGTCGGCTTTATAGAGTGTGCGTGGGGGAGCCGCGCGAGGCCATGCGTGCATCGCGTGTGTGTGTGTGTGTGTGTGTGTGTGTGTGTGTGTGTGTAGGGGCTGCGCTGAGGAGAGCGATATTTTATTGCTGCTCACTGAAGCGTAGCTCCCCTTTTCAACTGTATGCACTGCATTTTGGAGCTTGTCATAGACAGCTCCAGCAAGCGATAGCGGACATGGGCCGCGCCTGCCAACACACTGACTGAATTGAAAGAGGGGCTGACACACTCAAAACTCGGATGATGGCACTATGTTTCTTGCACTTAGTGCAAGCAAACATAAAAATTACAAATAGCACAAATGAAGAAATGATTACTGCAGGTGATATGAATACTGTGGCTGATGCTTTCATAGATAGCACTTACAGAAACCCTGCAGACCATTTGGTTTCTTCTAATGCCTTTAAAAAAATTCTGTTGTGAGTTTTGTCTGGTTGATATATGGAGAATTATCTATCCAAAGGACAAGGATTATACTTTTCAGTCTGCCAGACATGGTTCATTCAGCAGGAGGGATTATGTTCTCATCTCTAAATCACTACTTGCAGGTCTTGCAACAAGCAATATAAGCAACATAACTATTTCAGACCATGCACCAGTATCTATGGGTATTAATGTAGGTCATGTCTCTACAACAAAAATAAGCTGGAAATTTACCTGTAGCCTCCTTAATAGCGATGAGTTTACTGTTTGGCTTGGGGACAAAATAACTTTTCTATTTTAAATTCAATGATAATAGTGAGGTAACCAAGAATAATTTCCTTCTCATCACATAAAAAGAAACTCAGGGAAGCTGAACTCATTAATATTGAAAAGAATTTGAAAACTAAAGAAAAGCTTTTCCTAGATATCGGAGCTACAAATTTGAGTTTACACAGAGAAATACCCAACCTTAAATTTGCTGTCAATACCATTTATAATCAACAAGCATTTGTCAATGCCAAATGTTTGCTTGCTGGCATTAGCAGTGGAAGAGCAGAAGTTAGAGAGATGCAGTATAGGAACGGCAGTGAAGTATTGAACTGACGCCAACTCTACCCCCACCCTGCAGAGATGGACAGGCATTGGGGTGTGCCTTTGGGTCATCACCCATAATGGTCACACAATTTCACCTCACCCTACCCTGGAGACACTGACAAGTGTTGTGATGTGCCTTGGGGTGTTTGGGCTTTATACTCACCTCATTCCATAAGGAAATATGTTGAAATGGGTGCAGTATAGGAAAATGGGGTGAACTCTGGGGCCAAAGAGTCCAAGGCACACCTCTGTGCCTGTCACTGGCTGCAGGGGGAGGAGGGGTGGAATGGCATGAGCATTGTTGTCGACAATCCCAAGTCACACCCCTGACACCCGTCAGTCTCTACAGAGTAGGGCATTATAGTCATAAACCCTAATGCCCTGGGCGTTTCTTGGTATTTTTACTCCAAGTTTCAACATGGGCTTTTTGTGGCCCCCCTGCATGAACAGTGACACTATCAGTTCGTTAGCTGAAAGGTGATTTTGCACAGTGACTGCGCCATTTGGCGCCACAGGTGTGAAAACACATTTCTAACAGGATGTGAAAAATGAGAGCTGCACTGCTCATGAGGAGGTGTAAAAAAATGGCAATGTTGAAAAACTGGACTGAAAATATAAAAGAACTGGTGAAGTCACGAGTGTGCATAGAAACTGCGCAATGCACACCCGTAATGCAATTATTTTGGAGATTTTGTACACCAGATTTTCAATATAGGCATTTTGGGATCTCCGCTCATGAACAGTGTCACTGTGATTTTACCAGGGTAAATATATTGTATATACAAAAAATTATAAAGCAGCAGCACAGCAGAGCTTTCAGTAACTCAAACAACATTTCAATACATCCAATCCGTGTTGCAAGCCTCCCCTCCGCAACAGCAATCAGAATGGTGCCACACAGTCTTAATTATTGGTCTCTCTCCTCACCCCCAAAACACACAGTCTCCTAAGTATTATGGCCCCACCAAAGAAAATGTGTCCCTTTCTCTGCCAACACAGGATGCTACATTTTATCTGGACTATAAAAAACAAAGCAGTCCTCAAAAGAAATTGAACGGTTTTCCATTTTTTACCACCGAGCCCTCAATGGGATATATGCCTGTAACTAAAGAATATGTTATTGCTCTCACACTTCTAATTCACTCACTATCCCATCCTCCATCTGTCACCGTAAAATGGTTATTTCTATTAAGTGGAGCACTTGTTGACTTTAATATACTAGTCTGTTTAAACTGCGTGTAACTGCAGGTTTTGGAGAGAGATAGATGAGGCATGCACAACACCATTTAGAATCCCAGTACAGGCCATAGCAGATAACGGGTGCTTTTGTACAGTTACTACTTTTGTGAATCCAATGTTAGAATCCCATCACAACCATTTATAAACTAGGTCCATTATTCTGAGTCTTGGTACACAGAGTGGCCACATGTGTCACAAATGCACGATAATGGATGCATAGTGTAACTACGATGCTCGTAAACATGACAGGATATCAATCGACATTAAGGCATCACCTTTTCAGCTGCATGATAACCAACAAACGTCCTAAGCCTGCAGTGCACTTATGGATACCCTTACTCAATAAAATAGGCAAACATGGGAAACTGAAAATTTGAACGTCTGCTAGACAGCAGTAAGAAATCACATTGGTGGTCCAATGTACCTGCCACAATTGACTCTGAATAGCAACATAACATGTCTCTGGTGGTCTCTTGTTTCTAATCATATAATGGATTATCCCTACCCCCGTCATGCCCACTGAGTGAGTGGGATTGTATACTGGGCTTTCATGATAATGGGAGGAACTATAGACCACCATGTGAGTTCTGCAGTGCTCTTGGGTGGTTGATTGTGGGAGAACCACTGGGCAAACAAGTGCATTTCTTACAGATATCTGATAAGGGAAAGGGGAAATTGTTTAACCAGGAAGTTCACACTAAGCCAAAGCTTGTTTCCAGGTGCAACCTGGGAGCACAAAGTTAGGTGACTTGCTCCTTGCTTGGAGGCAGTATAGGCGCAGTGGTTTAAGGCTCTGAGCTACAAACCTGGAGACCTGGATTTGAATCCTACAGCCCCCACTTGCATACTATGTGACCCTGAGCAAGTCACTTAACTTCCTTGTGCTCATAGATCGCACCTGGAAACAAGGGGCAGGATTCACACAGCTTTCTGAAGATGCAAAACCTTTCCTAAGTCCCCAAAACTGCCATAGCTATGGAAAAAAGGGGAGATTGCTCTGAGTGCTATTCACAAAAACCTCTGCAGCTGTGGAAAAAAACACTATGGTCTGTGGAACAAAACGTGTAGCTGCAGAAGTCCCTGAGGAAACAAAAGTGCTAGATAAGTAGTTCTTCTCTGCAGTTGCAGAAAAAATGTTACACACATTGGAGTGAGGTGTAACTCTCCCTCAGCAAACTGCAGTAGGGCCCCAACATTTGAAATCAATTATGGTGAAGGTCAGACACAGGTAATAGCATCCCAGTGGGTATAGCAGTGACTGCTGTTACAGCAACAATAGCACACATTGCCATGATATGGCAACAGGCAACCCAGCCAGACCTAGTGCAGCCCTTGACAGAGCCCCACAGGCAGTACAGCCTGTCCAGCCTGCAGGGAGTGCTACCCCTGCAGGCAACAGCAACACCCCAGGGAGGGATGACCAGCAGTTAACAGTCGGCCACTGTGGTGTCATGATTGTGCTGGTGCCTGTGGTGCTGCAGTGGTCCCAGTTGGGGAACTGGTTGCTGGTATCTGTGTGTGTGTGTGTGCTTACAGCTACAGTACATGCTATGACATACTGTGGTGCTGCAGTGGTCCCAGTTGGGGAACTGGTTGCTGGTATCTGTGTGCGTGTGCTTACAGCTACAGTACATGCTGTGACATACTGTGGTGCTGCAGTGGTCCCAGTTGGGGAACTGGTTGCTGGTATCTGTGTGTGTGTGTGTGTACAGCTGCTCGTGTATGCTGTTGCATACTGTGGTGCTGCAGTGGTCCCAGTTGGGGAACTGGTTGCTGGTATCTGTGTGTGTGTGTGCTTACAGCCACGGTGGCTGCTGCATACCGGTGTTGCAGTGGTCCCAGTTGGGGAACTGGTTGCTGGTATCTGTGTGTGTGTGCTTACAGCTACAGTACATGCTATGGTGTACTGTGGTGCTGCAGTGGTCCCAGTTGGGGAACTGGTTGCTGGTATCTGTGTGTGTGTGTGTGCTTACAGCTACGGTGCATGCTGTTGCATACTGTGGTGCTGCAGTGGTCCCAGTTGGGGAACTGGTTGCTGGTATCTGTGTGCATGTGCTTACAGCTACGGTGCATGCTGTTGCATACTGTGGTGCTGCAGTGATCCCAGTTGGGGAACTGGTTGCTGGTATCTGTGTGCGTGTGCTTACAGCTACGGTGCATGCTATGACATACTGTGGTGCTGCAGTGGTCCCAGTTGGGGAACTGGTTGCTGGTATTTGTGTGCATGTGCTTACAGCTACAGTACATGCTATGACATACTGTGGTGCTGCAGTGGTCCCAGTTGGGGAACTGGTTGCTGGTATCTGTGTGCATGTGCTTACAGCTACGTTGCATGCTGTTGCATACTGTGGTGCTGCAGTGGTCCCAGTTGGGGAACTGGTTGCTGGTATCTGTGTGCGTGTGCTTACAGCTACGGTGCATGCTATGACATACTGTGGTAGACTGTAGCTCCAGCTCATTGGGGTCCCCATTGCTATTGCTCCTCAGCCATTTCCACAGCTGTGGATCTGCAGTTGCAGCTGTGCAGCAGTTGTGCGATTTCCGCGGCTGGTAAGGTACCTCACCTGCGGCACTTTTTGCGGACATCTGCAGCTGCGCCAGTTTTCTTTGTGACTACTGTGCAACTGCATTTCTGCAGTGCTGCAGGTCTTTTTCCCACAGCTGCGGGAGTTTTGCCTTTCTTTGAGAATCCTGCCCATGCTCTGGCTCAGTGTGCCTCTCCTGATTAAACAATTTCCCCTTTCCCCTTGCTCGGTGTCACACGGTATGCAAGTGGGGGCTGATGGGATTCAAACCCAGCTTTGCAGCTCAGTGTTCTTAATTAACCACTATGGCTTGCTGCCTCCATTCCAGGTTCTATAGGGACACTGATTGGGGGTGCACACTGCACCACCATGGAGCTTACATCAAGACAACCATTTTGTAAAGTAACAAAAATTAAATTCAAAACCATATTCTGCCCTATCCAGGGAGGTTAGATGAAACATGAATTATTGATTTGTGTCAATAAACCCATGTGAACCATTATAAAAAGGGTCTGGTGATGGACATGAAGTGTGTTGTGCACTAAAATAAATTAACCAATGTTTAACAAGAAGAGAGACCCTGGACTGAAAAAACACACAAATGAAATACACAAATGGTGATTCTGATGAATTCTAGGAGGAATATGGACAAGGAGGAAGACATCTGAGAAGGCAGTATTGGAATTAAAGTAAGATTCAGTTGGCTGAATGCATTCAGTAGTACGACTAGTTGCTGTATCATGCAGTGTGCCCAAATCTTCCCTTGTTACTAATGTGTTAGTGTAATACTTACAACATCAAGATTTTAACTTGCAGTTTATAACTTTTACCTTGCATCCTAGTAACTTGCATCATACCTAAACAAATGTACTGTAGCCAAGACTTAACTAATTACATCATTTACCCCCAAATAGAAAATGAGACTGGTTACGTACCTGTCTGCACTTTGTAGGTGGTGGTGGTTCAGTGGCTAGTTTAAAAAGCAGCATTAGAACGCTGGCTGGGCAAAGAAATAAATTTGGTTAGTTGTTGCTGAGCTGATCGTCCGACTTGGGACCCGATGGTTAATTGCAGGACTTGCAGCCTGGAGAGAATCGTATCAAAGATTGAGAAAAATGAAACTACAATGGCTTGGTGGCTCAACTGACTCGAATGCTCCCAGTGGTGTGGCAACCTAGTGAACAGGAAGAAGAACCTTTAGGCTTTAGCAGCAGCCTGTCCCAATATCTGACCAACTGCATCCTCCTCCTCCTAGCGTGCTCTGACAGACTGATCTCTGCTCCAGTGTCTGCCCAAAGTTCAAAACTCCTTGACCAAGGTAAAAACAGTGACCTGGCTGGCAGCAACAACAACAGAACGAAAGTGATTACAGCTCTCTTGGTGCCATGAAGGTCTTACCACTCCATGCGTGCTGCAGCGCTCGCTCTTCCGGGTCTGGAAATGACAAAATGCTAATATCCAACAGGACAGACTACTGGGTTCCTTGACATTTAAACTCACCGCTCACACTAGCAATGCCCACAAGCTGACAGTTGCAGCCAGTCAGGTCCTTCACTACCTTGGCAGACCTGACTGAGTACTGCATTTCCAGGAAAAGCCCCCCTCCAATTTACCAAGAGATTTACATTACTTTAGAAGCCTGAGAAAGTCAAATGCACAGACAAAGGAACTGAGGAGAGTGAGACACCAGGCGCAGCCCAGCTTTGCTATCCCCTTGCATTTCAGTCAGTACACTGTGGCTTACCAGGCATATCGGTGCCTATGGCCATGGCACCCCCATTGGCTAACAGGGACTGGGAGAGGTGGGCGGTGGCTGTCCGTTGACGTCATGGGGACTGTGAGAGGCTGACAGTTTCTTTGAAACAGGATACCAGACAATGCAGCTGTAATTGGCTGCTGCAGTCAGGATGCCCCACAAACACAGCTGACAGTGACGGAGCACTTCCTGATTGCAGTGGTCAATTTCTTTGAACAAAGTGGCATGCTCATTAACTGCCGCTACTGATGCAAGATGTTTCTTGTGCACGCACAAGCAAACACAATAAACTTTCAGAGTAAGTTTGAGCATGCACTTAAATAGCCTTTGAGGGGGCGTGACAAGTGAGTGTCACTCACTGCCTCCACCGAACACCAGGCTATAGCCTTGCAGTTATAAAAAGCAAGAGAAAACAAAATACAGAAAATATGTTAAATGCAAACAGAAAAAACTTCTAAAAAGTATGTTTTTTCAAAGTTCCCCTAGTGATCTCAGGGGATCTTTAAAGCAGCAGTACTATGAAAAAAAAATTGCGCTTTTTTGACAGTATATTCCCTGTGCCCTGCTAATCATATACCTGGTACTCTTTCTCACCGGCATTGTACTATCGCCAAGTAATTTGCTCAGTTATTTTCTGCTTTTGTTTACATTTCTGCCACTAAGCATGTTGCACTGGAACCCCCTCTGCTGCCAACTGCACATGTGTATAATTTGCAGGGACATGGGGAATGGTCAACAGATGGTCCCTCTGCTGTTGTCAAAAGACGTGATGTGACCTGTAGAAAAAGCACAGCTGTAAATTAGTCAGCCGCCATATTTGTTGTAGCGGTACAACAATTCAAATAAATTGCAAATATCTAAAAAACTAAAGATGACTGGAAAAAAAAACATTTACAGGTATGGAAACTGGAACTTTGGCCGCATGCTTACCGCCGAAAACCAGAATTTTGATAGCTCACTTCCTGATTTCGTAGTACTGCTGCTTTAAGGCTAAGCCATAAAGTTCTCTATTGCTTTTTGCATAAGCAAGAGAACAGAAACAAAGTGGTAAGAACATGACAGAACGTGTTCCTGCTGGTGTGGACTAGGAGCCTCAGTTAATTGTTAAGAATGTTCTTAACTGGCAAGAAACAAGAAAGTACATTTGTTAAAGCTAGTTACTTGGCGTGCATTGCATGAAACAAACATGTACCTACAAAGTAATAGTCTGTATCAGTGGCTCAGCAGGTAGCACACTTGCCTCTGATACCGGAGATCAGCAGACTGTGGGTTCTATCCACACCAGGCACTTAGGTTAATATCCAATACTGACACTGTAGTACAGCATGAGAGGGTGCTGCACTCCTGAGGTGCCATCTTTCGGATGAGATGTTAAACCAAGGTCCCATCTGCCTGTTCTGGTGGATGTTACAGATCCCATGGCACTTCTAAAGAGCAGGAAATTTCCCGGTGCCCTGGCCAAATTCCCTCATTCACTAAAATACCACCAACAGCTTAATCTGGTTCAAGGTCAGTTGGCATTCATCTGTATCCCCCTTCCCCGAGTAGTGCTTGAAAATAGGCAGGATTTGTCTAGTGCACTTACCCGGTCAACTAAAAATAAATTACATTGTTGCATGTAATTAATAATTAGTTACATTGAAACAGACCCTTAAAATAAAGTGTAACCTCATTTAACATTATTTTTTTTTAGTCAAAGTCTGTCTGCTCCTCTGCATCAAGTGGTTATTGTTCTTGGGCCTGGCGATCCCTCATCCCAACACCACCAGCATCCTGCTGTTTGGTGACATGGATCCTGAGACTACTGGCTGTTACTCAGACGTTGATGTTTGTTTTCTGGCCCATTTTCAACCACAATCCTCCCTCCTTCCACCTTCCTGTTTTTGGATGCTGGAGCATCTGGCAACCTTTCAGGTTCACAGTCCCCTGCACCCCCCCCCACCAGAGGAGGCGAACCTTCCATGGACCACTGCAGAGGATGCTATGACGGCAGAATTGTGACACAACCCTCCTTGGTCCGGGAAGTGCTGCAACTGGCAGTGGTACACATGCAAGAGACACTTACTACTGTCCCTTGAATAGGTTTAGTAATCTGAATTTTGACCTTCACTGCACATTAAGTTTTCCATCTACAGTTATAATAATATTTTCAACATACGGTATTATCCTTTCTGCCACAAGATGCTGCTACTTTAGCAATGTCTCCACCAGCAGCATCAGATGTACTTTGAACTCTTTGACTTTTCATTAGAGCCTTCAAGTTCTGCCACCTTACTGAGAATTCTAGGAAGTACCCCAATCTTAAAGCAGCAGTGCAATGTAAAAATTCTATGCTTTTTCGACTGTTTATTCCCTGTGCTCTGTTGAGCATGTACCTGGTACTCTTTCCCCCTGGCAATGTATTATCACCTCATAATGTGCTCAGTTATCCTTTGTTTATGTTTTACATTTCTGCCACCACTCCATTGACTAGATAGCGGCTGCCATATTTTCTGTGGCGCTACAACAGCTTATGACTCACTTCCTGGTTGGGTAGTACTGCTGCTTTAAGAATGTATGTAGCTAGACCTGACCCTGGATTCGAGTTTGATGCACTATAGCATTAGTTAATATTCGTCATCCAAGCCCATCTATGTATTACTTTAAGTTTTCTGATTATTTCCTTTGTCTCCTAAGTTTTTTTTGCTCTATTTTTTTTGTTTGTTTTAAAAAGGTTCATAGTCACATATCTAATGGTTAGTTAGGCTATTTGGATGTATTAGTTATGTGAGTGTATTACTTTACAAAATGGGCTTTTTATTTGGAGGCATCTGATTGGTTAGTATCTATTCCAGAGAGGTACATTAACTTTCAATAGATGCCCACCAAATAAAAAGTCCTAGTCAAACCTGCCTGATGCCCTGCCAGATATCCCGTGGCCAGCCTGCTTTGTCATTGGCTGAAGCAGTGGGCACACAATTTCAAACTGATGCCAATTTTTTAAATCGCTTAGCGAGATAGCAGCCCAGTGAGAGCCCCCCCCAAATACACATACACACACACTCAGTCTTTAAGCCCTGCCAGATACCATCCAGTAATTTCTAAAAAAAAAAAAAAAATCACAGCACCGTAGATATACAACAAATAAAAGCAACAGTTTTTTATTAACTTACTTATTCCTTCTGTTCACTTACGGACTGAGCGTGGCGCGTGACACTTCCCTAGGACAGTCCTTCTCAACTGCAGTATGCCCCCATAGTAAAGGTTTCCTTTGTATTTTAACAGCCACATGTTGGAAATTATAAATATCCTATGCCTACTCTAAAACCAGCCGCCTTGTCTACAACTGTGAATCCTACTCAGAAGTACCTCCTTACCGCATCCTACGGCGTTGTTGGTACCAGAGCGTTCACGTCTCCTGGCTGTCATGCCCCATCCTGACAAGAGCTACAGCATTTTCGATCCCCACTTCAATTCTCCTCATCTCCTCATCCAATAGCACTGCGAAAGAACACATTCCTTGCCATGCTGTTAAACAAAAAACGACTGCAACACAGGACACTGGCGAGTGTGCTTTGGTGGGGGGGATTCGTGATCAACAAGTTATCGGGATGGGTAGGGTAAAATAGTAAACAAAAAAAGGTTGAATGAAGGAATAAATAAAACTGACTCAATGAATAAATAAAGTAAGAAAAACAAGTACAAGAAAAGCACTTTCACTTAAACCCTGAGTGTGTGTGTGCGTGTGTCTGTGTCTGTGTCATTGGGAGGGGGTAACCATAACAACGAGCTCCCAAGTGGGAACTACAGAGGATGCATTAGGACATAAGTCCCTAGGTTTAAAAAATCACAGTATTTTAATGCAGGCAGAGGAACTATTTGATTACAAAATTAATCAAACAGGTAGGAGTTTTAACATGTAACCATAGAAATAATTTTCTAAATGCAATAATACCCTCCAGGATGTGTGGTATGGGCAGTACTAGACCTTCCGGGGCTATAAAGCCTCTGCCTGTGATGTGTGCTTTATTATGTCCTGGGTGGTCTGATATTGCCCAATACCACCCACCTGTTGATATTATTGCTTCCATAATGACTGAAATTTTGATTTTTAAAGGTTAGGGGCTCAATTTTCAAAGTGCCCTTAGAGTGACGCAAGTTGTGTCTCTCTAGGGCTGTGGCAAACTTCAGGTATGTTAGAGACCCTGCAGATGATTTTACAATAGAAAGTCCCTATGCCAAAAACCCTAGAGTTGCCGCAGCCACAAGATAGCACCAAACATTTGGCGCACCTGCTGGAATTGTCGCAGGGATCCACGCCCTCATCTGGTGCAAAACTAGAAGGGACCATAAGGGTTTGAGTGGTATCTGCAGGCCAGGAGGGGACCATGGGCAGAAGGAGCACATGGGTGCCCTAGGGGGCATCGTGGAGACAGCAGGAATGACAGGGAGTGATGTGGCACCTAGTGAAGCTGCACTTTACAGAGCCATACAGCTAACGAGATGGGACCACTTCATGGAGTGTTGCCACATTGTGGAAGGGTGAGCACTAGGAAACTGTGGTGGTGTCTGGAGAATGCCCCCCCCCCACTACTGGCAGCCCTCACCCTGCAGCTCCAGCCTCCTGCTTACAGGATTCTGCCTTTGTGCACCTGTGAGGCAGCTTCAAGAGCTGTGCCCACCTTGGGCCATGTCACTGTTTGGCCCTGGCAATCCCCCATGAAGAGTCCTATCTCATCAGCTGTAAGGTCTCTATGAGGCACCCTGCTGGGTGCCACATCACTCCCCATTATGCCTACTGTCTTCATGATTCCCCTAGGGCACCTCATGCCCCTTCTGCCCCTCCCCACTTTCACATTCCCCCATTCACCACAGTGTGTGGCACTAGTGCAAGTCCCTTGGACCACCTCCTGGCTGGCCTAAAGTGAGTTCCTTGATGTATCCGTGAAGGGGCTTCCAAAATCGCAAAAAATGGGATGTTGCAGCCCTGCCATTGTGCAAGTCCCCTTGCAACCTGGCACATGAATGTTTATGTCACAGGGGTAGCTTGGGCACAAGGCATCCCGATTTCGATGCAGCCTGCATTTGAAATTGGGATTGCTACAAAGTTTGACACAAGGTGCCACTTGCCTCATACGACTTTGACATAGGCACCTTTCATCAAATGGACCCATCTGAAAATCGGGCCTAATGTATATTTAGTGTAATAGTCAAGTTGGCTGAACAAATAAAGTTAAACTAAACTAACCCTTACTGAGAATGTTCTAAGTTTAGTTTCCTCTTTCACCACTGTTTAAACAATATTTTTTTCTCATGTACAATAGTGCACTCACGTGCACATGTAGCTATCCTTTCTACCTCTAGCACTAATGTAGCTGTCAGTTGGTAGCTTTCTTTAGTGTTGTGGCTGGTTTTTAGTCCTTACTTTGCTTGATTTTTCTAGAAAAAAACATCTTCTTGCTCTCGATGGCTTGAATTGACACTAGTAATGTGGATGTTAGTTTGACACTCAGCTTAAAATGTTGAAAACCAGCCTAGAAGGTTTCAGGGTCAGAAATGTGCTGGAGTGTCTTTGCACTTTATCAGCCAAAACTTTTTTATGTTGCTTGCGTGCATGCACAAGAAACATGTTGCTGCAGCTTGCTGCAGAAGCAGGTTGTGGAGGTGTGGCACTATTGTGGCCAGTGCCCCCACTGCCTTTGGAGGCTTGGCCCACATTCTCCAATGGGGTGGCATGCTGCTGCTGACACTAGTTCAGCCAGTGTGCCACCACCTTGAAACATTTTAGCTGCTGCAATCAGGAACCGCCTTGTTATTACAGCGTCATCTGCTGCAATGAGGGAGCAACCCCTCATTGCAGGGCTTCCGATGGGGCATCCAATCCCCATCGGCTTCAGTCCTTTTCCCATTGCTGATGGGGAGCCCCCCCATCAGCATAAGTCTGATTTCATTCTGTGCTGAAAGTTGCCCAATCCCCTCGGCTCTTGTGTCGCCCCCCTCCAATTGTGTGCCGGCGTGGGTGCCCAATGCCTGTAGGCTACAGAGTCCCCAACACTCAGGTGGCATGCTGGGAGCCCACCCCAGCATGCTAAATGCCCTGAAAAGAAAAACGTCCAGCAATGTTTTTGTTTCTTAAAACCTGTTAAAAGAAAGTCCTCGTGGTCTTCCTGCCCCTCCCCAACCGATGGCCACCCTCTGTGTGCCCTGCCTCCCACCCCCACCCCATACTTACCTCTGGAGCCTGGTGTGACGATCTTCAGTGGACCGAGAACACATTTGCACTCTTCAGAGCTGATCGCTAACTGAGGAAATGCCAGTAAGCTGTATAATGGCATAAATAGGGTTTTTTCAACTTTGCTGCATATCTCCGGCATTTTGGGGAATTTTGGCACTAAATTTTCAACATGGGGTTATTGGAACCCCTCCTCATGAATTCAGCCACTGTCATGGCATTATTCAGTCCCAAAAGGTGATTTCGTGCTCACTACACGGAATCACCTTTCAGGACTGATTAATGAAATGACAGTGCCAGTGTTCATGAGGTGGGCTCTCAAGAAGCCTATGTTGCAAATTTGGTGAGAAAAATAATTAAAAAAAATTGACTGTTTTACGAGCATGTGTTGAACAATTGCTACGCACGCTAGTAACTTCGTGAATTTGCAATATTTTCACTCCAGATTTTGAACATTGCTATTTTTCCACACCTCCTTATGAACAGTGCAGCTGTCATTTTTCACATCCTGGTTGAAATGTGTTTTTGCTCTTGCGGTGCAAAATAGTGCGGTAGCTGTGGGAAATCAGTGTTCGGGACACATTAAAAATTACAGTGACACTGTTCATGAGCAGAGGTCCTAAAATGCCAATGCTATAAATTTTGTGATGAAAGTCCCTAAAATGACTGTGTTACAAGTGTGTGTTGTGCACTTTCCATGCACCCTTGTAACTTTGCAAATTAGTAAAATTTTCATGCCAGATTTTCAACACTGGCATTTTTTCACACCTCCTTATGAACAGTGCAGCTATCATTTTTAACATCCTGACCGATATAAGTTTTCGCACTTCCAGCGCAGAATAGCACAGTCACTTTGGGAAATCAGTATTTGGGACAGATTAAGATCGAGGTGAGAGAGGGTGACCGAGCTAATGGAGCTCTGTCAGGACTGCTGCAGATTTCATTGTGGGCAGAAAAAGGTATCAATGCAGGTAGGGGCCCAGTACAAAAGGGCAGCTTGCAACACCGGGAGAAACAATGAGCGAGTGAGGGACAGGGAGTAAGCGACCTCAACAGAGCTCTATCGGGACTGCTGTGGATTTCTTTGTGGGCAGAAAAAGGCATCAATGCAGGCAGGGGCCCAGCACAAAATGGCAGCCTGCAGCAGCAGGAGAAACAGAATGAGCGAATGGGGGGGGTGAGTGAGCTCAACAGAGCTCTACCGGGACTGCTGCAGATTTCTTTGTGGGCAGAAAAGGGCACCAATGCAGGCAGGAGCCCAGTACAAAAGGGCAGCCTGCAGTGCTGGGAGAAACAGAAAAAGCGATTGAGAGATGGGGAGTGAGTGAGCTCAACAGAGCTCTGTTGGGACTGCTGCAGATTTCTTTGTGGGCAGAAAAAGGTGCCAATGCAGGCAGGAGCCCAGTACAAAAGGGCAGCCTGCAGCCCAGGAGAAACAGAATGAGAGAGTGAGAGAGGGGGTGAGGCAGGCTCAATGGAGCTCTGTCGGACTAGCTTGGACATTCTTTGTGGCAGCAAAAGGCACCAACACAGGCAGGAGCCAAGTGCAAAAAAGCAGCCTGCAGCACTGGGAGAAACAGAATGACCAAGTGACAGAGGGGGAGTGAGTGAGCTCAACAGAGCTCTGTTGGGACTGCTGCAGATTTCTTTGTGGGCAGAAAAGGTGCCAATGCAGGCAGGAGCCCAGTACAAAAGGGCAGCCTGCAGCTCCAGGAGAAACAGAACGAGTGAGTGAGAGACAGGGAGTGAGCAAGCTTAGTGGAGCTCTGTTAGGACTGTTGCAGATTTCTTTGTTGGCAGAAAAAGGTGCTAACGCAAGCAGGAGCCCAGTATAAAAGGGCGGCCTGCAGCATTGGGATAAATAGAATGAGCGACTGAGAGAGGGGGAGTGAGCGAGCTCAATGGAGCTCTGCCGGGACTTTATAGTTGCACACCCTCCACCCAGGGTCCTCTGTGGCCCTATATTACAGCAGGGTCTCTGGAGTGGACACAGAGCAATGATTGGATACTTTTAGTATTGCTGTAATAATACAGATTTAATTATTCTGTTTATTTTTCTAACTGAGCTAAGTACTGAGCTATGCTGTTATGATTGCTGTAATAATACAATGGATGTCTTGGGGGGGTTCTTAGTTCTTAGGCACGGCAGTTTCACTTCCAAATACCTAAACAGCACATATAAGCAAGCAACATTCGGCATTGACAAATGCTTGTCTTCTAATGATACAGGCACAAACCTTTCAATGTACAGGATCAGTGACAAAGCGCTGCTTTATTTAGGGTGGGATACTTGGCATCTGAGTCACGGAACTGAATAACCTGGGTTATGAGCTTTTGTTTAGAACTTGGATTTTCAGTTGAAGTTCAAAATCTTCATTCAAAAAAAGACAAGGGGGTGTCAGATGCTGAATCAGAATTAAATCTGAATAAGAGTCCATTTCTGCATTTGACTACTAGTAACACCTCTCCCACCGGTACACAGAGTAAATAAGGACCCCTTGTTGAGAAACAAAGTTCTCCCTTCCCCACTTTTTTTTCTCCCCTGTCAGGATCCCTTACCTTAAGAATGATGACTGTCGCTGCACTGGTGGAGTGGAGGCATGAGGGTCTGGCATGGCAGTATAGCCTAGATGTTAGAGTAATGGTAGAGTAACATGCCATCTGCCATTACTCCAGCCTAGAGTAATGGTAGAGTAACATGCCATCTGCCATTACTCCAGCCAAGAGTGTAGAGTAATGGTAGAGTAACATGCCATCTGCCATTACTCCAGCCAAGAGTGTAGAGTAACATACCATCTGCCATTACTCCAGCCAAGAGTGTAGAGTAATGGTAGAGTAACATGCCATCTGCCATTACTCCAGCCAAGAGTGTAGGGTAATGGTAGAGTAACATGCCATCTGCCATTACTCCAGCCAAGAGTGTGGAAGTAACATCCATCTGCCATTACTCCAGCCAAGAGTGTAGAGTAATGGTAGAGTGACATGCCATCTGCCATTACTCCAGCCAAGAGTGTAGGGTAATGGTAGAGTAACATGCCATCTGCCATTACTCCAGCCAAGAGTGTAGAGTAATGGTAGAGTAACATGCCATCTGCCATTACTCCAGCCAAGAGTGTAGGGTAATGGTAGAGTAACATGTCATCTGCCATTACTCCAGCCTAGAGGTTAGAGTAATGGTAGAGTAACATGCCATCTGCCATTACTCCAGCCAAGAGTGTAGAGTAATGGTAGAGTAACATGCCATCTGCCATTACTCCAGCCTAGAGGCTAGAGTAATGGTAGAGTAACATGCCATCTGCCATTACTCCAGCCTAGAGGTTAGAGTAATGGTAGAGTAACATACCATCTGCCATTACTCCAGCCTAGAGGTTATAGTAATGGTAGAGTAACATGCCATCTGCCATTACTCCAGCTTAGAGGTTAGAGTAACAAGCTGTGAATCAGCTTCATACATCCAGCAGACCTGTGTTTGACAACCTCCACTTGCATACTGTGTGACTCCCACCAAGTCATTTAACCTCCCAATGCTCCATGGGAGGTCACCTAGAAAACTGGTGCTTGTGTCTAATGGGCCTTACCTGGTTACCAGAGGAAAAAGGTCTGGCTTCCAGAAGTAAATCAGTTAATCTAGGGGCAGGGCCAGGGTATCCAATAATTCCAGGTACAAAGAAACTTCAGAGACCCCCATCACAGCATCCAAACCCATCTCCTTGTCAGCACTGACCATACATCCCCTGCCAGCAAGAAAAAAAGATGTGCAAGAACAAGGGGACACAATTTGAAGATAGAAGGGGGATGACTCAGGGGCAACGTGAGGAAGTATTTTTTTATGGAGAGGGTGGTGTACACATGGAACAGCCTTCCTGAGGAGGTCGTGGAGTCAAAAACAGGGGAATTCAAGAATGCATGGGACAGACATAAGGCAATTCTAGTGGGGAGTAGGAGGAAGTAGGCCATTGGTTAACAAGGATCTGCAGCTTATCCATTAGGTAGGGAAATGGGCAGACTAGGTGTGCAAGCGGTTTTATCTGCCATCAGATTCTATGTTTCTATGTTCCTTTGATTGGTTAGGATGGAAATATCTACTTTAAATTTTCGGTAATTACAACGAGATGATAATTTCTATGAAATAGCTATAAATCCTGTACTCTGAGGCCTTTGCAAGGGCCAGAATCTATGAGCTTTCCTCTGATAAACTTCCCATTTTCGAGGTACAAAGAAGAGTGTCTTCTCTCACCTCTCTTATTTATTCTGGCTTTAAAGCATCTTCTCATTAAGATAAGGATGTCTACCTCCATCTCACGTATTGCTATGTAAACTAAAGGACATCAACTTACACAGAATTATGTTTACTCCGCTTACTTACCGACAACCTGTGCCTGCTTTATTACAAATTCTAAAGGAATTTTCAAACTTTTCGGGTTTAAAATTCATTTTAACTAATCAAAAATTCTACTATTATCAGGTACTTCTGATAATGCCATATTTAACCAGAATAACATTAAAATTGCATCTAAGAGAGTTAAGTTCCTTGGGTTAACTTTAACCTCAAACATCACTCAGATCATTCAACATAATGTCACTGTCTCACTGTCTGATATATGGCTCAGCTACCACCATGGCACTTAGGCGTATCTCAATCACTCTAAATAAGGCTTGCCGGCTCCTCACGGGGGCTCAAAGACTGACTCACACATGTGAGCTTTACCATGAAACAGGCTGGTTGCAACTATCAAATCACCTTATATATCTCACCTGCATAATGGCAAAAAAAATCTATCTTGGGACTGACTTCATTCTGTGTCAAAACCTACTCCGTCAAATCCTGGCTTCGACCCTCCACCAGATCTGAACACCAGCCTTTCCTGGTTCCCAGATGTTGGACCACACAGGGACAAAGAACGTTCACATACAGGGCCTCGACATGGTTTAATGCTCTAAGTCCACCTACTCTATCCTCAACCTTGCTTGGAGCTTTCAAAACCATGCTCTATGCCCACCTCACTACCACTAGCAACTGTGATTGCATTCGATAAAGACTACTCCTCCTCGTTTGACCATCCTCACATCCAAGGCCTACTCTCCTTGTCTAATGAGCCCTCACGTACCACTACTATCCCTGTCTGACACCCAACTCACTCTTCCCCCCCTTTTCTGTCCCCTCTCACTCACTCTACTGCCCACCACTTTTCCCTCCTGTCTTGCCTCCCTTTGGATCCCAATGATCTCCCTCTCCCTGCAAGTTTCTTTATTTTCCAAATTGTCTACTCCCATGTAACTGTTAAAATCATGTTTATTATGTAACTCTATAACTGTCTGCCTTAAACTGTAAATAGCAAACTTAGTATGTAACTTTTCCATTTGGTATTACCTGTAATGTCTATTATTTTTTTCTATGTTCTTTGTGACATGGAACCTTTGTAAAAGAGCCCTGGCTCAAAGGTATTAATTCCTAGACCAATAAACTAAACTAAACTAAACTAAACTAAACTAAACTAAACTAAACTAAACTGTCCTCACAGAAAATATGGAGCTAGGCATGGACAGATGGAATAAGATGCTCCGTTCATTTTTGCGGAAGACAGAGGCTTTTAATATGATGCTTGTCCTGAAGGTCTGTTATCTGATGCAGCATCTCAGTTTCAATTCAATTTTTATTTGTATACTGGCAGGTTCGTGAGCAAAAATGCCCATTTTCACAAATGCCCAGTGTTGAAAAACAACCGATAATCATTAAAAAAGACCAAAGAGAATACATAGTGTATACATTGTTTCTGAAGTAGTAAATTTACAGTAGTATATGCTCGTATTTCCAGTGGTAAAACCCCCCAAAAGAAGCTAGCAGGTATATACTGTGGACAGCACATTTACAGGGGTATTTAAAGTACAGTGGGTACAATATGCAAACAAAAGGCAATAGGAGGAGAAGAAGAGTGTTAACAGGTGGGGTGAGGTGATTTGTGGCCACGGAAAAGGCAAACAGACGGCGACAAAGAGAACAGTAGAGTTGACAGGAGAGATGGGAATTTGTAGCTAGAGTGTTTACCTGAAGAGTAAGGAGAAAGCAAGAAGGCGGGCGAGCATAGAGCCATCTGTTTTAGTGCTGTAGGTGGAGGGAGGAGTGCAGGTATTGTGGAAAAATATACCACTGGATTTAGTAATTAGTGCAGGGGTGGGAGCCTATCAGGGCAGCGGCAAGTTGATGAATTGAGGAGGTGCTCTTTGAGGGAAGTGTTGAAAGAGTAAACTGATCTGCAGGCCTAGATTTGGGGGAACAGTTTGTTGAACAGCTTTGTGCACCTATAGGTGATCAAGTTCTGGGACTGTTTAGTCCTGTAAAAAGGGGTGTCAAAAATCAGACTGGAGGAACCCCTAGTTACCCGCTCAGGGGCAACGAATGGGAATAGGGAGTTAACACTAGGAGGGGGAGAGAATTAAGTGATTGTGATTGGTTGACCATCCATGGCACTCCAGACATTACATCATGGGTTTTAGCCCACCTGATAGGCTAGTGATGTACATGACTCTAGGATCAAATTTCTTGTATATCCAGGTCCCAGAACCCCCTGTTCTCCAGTTCAATTCGTGCATCTGATAAAGCTACTAGCACACCAGGATCCCTGTTGTTCTACTCCAGAAAGGTAGGCCTCTCATTTATGTTCCTTATATGGCTATAGTACCAAAGGCAGAGCAGTAGAACTATGTGCTGCAGTTGTTTGTGTCCAAAAAGAGAAATGCAACATTCAGTATTTGAAAAAATGATGAGGCCAGCTTGTTGGTTGTCTGTTTTTTTTGGTTTATTGCTTCAGTGGCTATACATATTTCTATGTTGCTGCCCTATATTTTAAAGCCAGCAAGTTGCATCACAGTTTTGTTTTCCTGAGGTGCTGTTTGTTAACTCACCTCTCTCTTGCCCTGCTGGTCTATTTGAAGTTTGTTTAGTTTCTTTCTGAATTGTCTATTTGGCTCTATTTGGAGCGAGGTATTATCTTACCCTTCATAAGAAGAAAGGGATGTTAATGATTCTTGTTTCATCACGAGTTGTTAAAAATCAATCACCCCTCACTTGATCGAGAGTCCTGGTGTCTGCCTGCACCCTTTACACTTCGTGCAGTAGGGCAACACGCAGGCAGCCCGCCCCATAACCATGCACTCGCTCACTAACTCCCCGAGCGAGTGACATTGCGATCGATGAAACGATCTGCAGTACAGGGGAATTCCCCAGTTTTAAAAGCTTGTGCTAAGGCCAGGGGAGCCTGCACCTTAACCCAGGGGAGCATGCCCCTATACTAGGCCTCTGGCCTACTACTACACAGCACCAGCATGGCGTCCATCCCCCCCCCGCCGCATGGTCGGCATCTATTTCAATCGAAAGGGTTTCTGTAGTGGACAAGGCATGAAACTCTCTCCCACTCACAGAATCATACTTTTGGCATTTCCCTTCATTTTTTGAGGCTTTTTATTGTCGCCCCACGTTCTCTCCAGCCACATGGTCTCTGCGGCCTACTCCTCCTCACTCTGGGATCACCCTATCGCACCGTGCAATACTGACCCTGCCAGTATAACCCCTTCTGGCATTTAAATCCCAAAGCAGGGATAATTACGGTCAGTGACTGTTTCTCTTTCCCCACACTAATTTCGGCCACATGGTCGCATGGCTACGGCCTAGCGTGGGGGGTGGATCACCTTCTCCCATAAGTGCAGTCAGTCTGCTTGAGGGCTATAACGCTCATTTTGTCATATGAATGTCCCTTCTAAAGGGTACAGTGGCTGTCAGCAACAACACTGATCTCTACAAGCGCTTCTTGAGAGCGAGGGGAATAATATTATTTATGGCTCATAAAAAGAGCATTTCAGAGAGGAAGAGACGCAAATGGGCCTACCATCAGACCTGAGGAAGGAGATGCTCAGTCTCAGGGGAAGAAAGATGGCAATGATCTTGGCCATCCTATCGACCCAAGGTCCTTCTTTATTTCTATATGGGGTCCCTCCCAATAGCGACCCCATAATTTGCAAATACCTGAAATAAAACCTCCCTCTAACTCATATGGGGTCCCTCTCATTAGCGACCCTATATGCTTCACTAGGAGACCGGCAGTCCCTCTCCATAGCGACCTCCAATGTGTGTTTCTACATGCTGGGTACCTCACTATAGCAACCCCCATGCTGAACCTTGCCTGCAAATCTTTATATACCCTCCCAGGCCAACGTTTTTCAACAGCACCCTATGGATTTCTCTTACAATGTGCTGTACTTCTAGGACTGTATTAACAGCTATGGGGCATCCACTAATTTGGAGGCCCATTGTCAACCATCCCTAACAATATGCTTGCCTTCTTTCTCTTCCTCTCTCACCAGATGGTCAAGGCCAAGAAATGCACCTCTTGCAATGCTACCCTCCTGCCCCATGCTCCAGGCCCGCTATGTTCTGCCTGTCTCCATGACGATGATGACCTATTGCTGGAGCAAACTCCTGTCATGGGGCCCAGCAATCCAGGGCCCAGTGGCTCTACTTGGATGGATCCTGGAACCATCCTACTTCAGAACCAACAGGCTACGGTAGCAATGATGCAGCGCCAACAGAATTTTATGCTGAAGATAATGGAGAAGCTAGAATCCCTTACCCAGCATACAGCAACTACCGTACCACCTCCGGAGCCAGAGAATGTGGGGGTGCCCAATGAAGAGCATCCGGACACTGCAGAGCCAGTACCAGACAATCATAAACTGGACTCCAGAGGGACAAGAATATATCAGATGAAGAGGATGTGGTGGAGACCGATGGCAGGACATGAAACCACAATCTTACCATCCTCGCATCTAAACTTTGTTCCTTGACATGGTTCTGGGCCTCATGAAAATAGTCAAGGCCACTATGGGGTTCAACGTCGAGGAAGGAAAATCAGAGTCAAAATTAGACCCCATGATCCAACAAAAGACAACTACCAAGGAGACTTTTCCGGTATGCCCAGTGATTGAGGACATTTTCAGCAAAGAGTGGCAATCCACAGAGCCTAGCAGAATGTCAAATAAGAGAAACTTGGACCGCACGTATCTGGTCCAAGAGGAAAAGACCAGCAACTGGTGCACAGCCCCAACCATTAATCCTCAGGTGGCAGCACTCAGTAAGAAAACCATCCTATCATGCGGGACCATATCCTTAAAGGATCTGATGGACAAGAGGGTGGAAGACATGCTAAAAAAGGCCTTCGAAATCGAGGGAACTGCCACCAAAGCTTCTACTACGGCCATTTACACAGCACATGCTCAGATCTGCTGGCTTGAAGAGCTCCTTGAGCAGGAAAACCCCAAATCCAGAGAGGCAGAACTGTTAGAATGCACTCTCGATGCTGCAAAATACCTGGCGCACATGGCGGTGGACAATCTTAGACTGCATGCCAGGGCCACAGCCATCACTAACCATGCCAGAAGAGCGTTGTGGCTAAAATTATAGGAGGCTGACAATGAATCCAAAACACTACTGCAAAATCTACCTATGAAGGGAAAGCACGTTTTTGGGGAGGGTCTACAGGAATTCCTAAAACAGAAAGAGGAGGGAAAAGATCTACTCAGAAAAAAGAAAAGACACACCTATCTCCCTTCAGCAAGGTGGCGGTTTCAGGGGGGAAACAAGTCTTACCAATCACGCAGAGACACACACTTCCAGAACAGTACATTTCGAGGCAGGGAACATCCAGCGGATGCCGCAGCCTTCTCCCATTCCTACCAACCTTCCTCCTTTAGACCCTGTGGGTCCAAGTTTGGGGGAAGAGGTAGAGGTAATAGGGGGAAGCAACAATGACTACTTGGCCAGAACCCCACGCAGACAGGGAATGTACCCTCCTGTGGGACAAAGATTGTCACTTTTCAGACGCCAGTGGTTCTGCACAACCTCGGGCAAGTGGGTCCAAGAGGTGGTGTCGAGAGGATACTCCACAGAGCTATCCCAATCCCCCATCACACACAGGTTCTTAAGCTCTCCCATTGCCAAGAAGAAGGCAACAGCTCATCAAGTCCAACATATCCTGTTGGATTTGCTACAAAACAGAACAATCTAACCCTTCCCCCGTCCGAACAGAAACTGGGAATGTACTCCATTTTCTTCCTCATGCCCAATAAATCAGAACTATGCCCATTCTGGACTTAAAGCACCTCAACCAACACGTAGTTTCCCAAAGGTTCAAAATGGAAACCCTAAAGTCGACCCTACGCAGTATCTGGGTAGGCGATTACCTCACGTCCATAGATTTGAAGGACACATACCTTCACATACCTGTCAGACCAAAACACAGACAATACCTCAGGTTCCACATCTTAGGCCAGCATTACCAGTATCAGGCCTTACTCTTCAGTCTTATCTCAGCACCAAGGGTGTTTACCAAGGTGTCAATAGTCTTAGTAGCCAGACTCCAAGAACAAGGTCTGGATCTCATTCCCTACTTGGACGACTGGCTGATTCGGGCGCGCTCCAAGAAGCGCTCACACCAAGACACCATGATCGCTCTAAGAGCACTAGAAGAGCATGGCTGGGTAGTGAACAGAGCCGAGAGTCACCTGATGCCCACGCAACAGATAGAACACCTAGGGGCTCTAACCAACATGTCACAAGGATGGGCGAAACCATCCCAGACAAGGGTGCACAACCTGATAAGATTGTCTCACCACCTGAGGGCTTGCCATCAGACAACCATGGTACAGATAGCCCAGTTACTAGGTTGCATGGCATCTTGCATCGACCTGATTCCCTGGGCTAGGTGGCACATGCGACCCCTACAGACTCACGTCCTCACATGGGGATCACTGAATGAGCACAACTTGCATGTCATAGTCCCATTACCACCATCAGTGAGACACTCACTAACATGGTGGACACTGAACTCCAGTCTCACAAGAGGGGTCTCACTAGAGGCATCTTACAACGCCACTATAGAAATGGATGCAAGCCTATCAGGCTGGGGCGCGTGCTTGGGCGACCTGACGGCACAAGGCCTATGGACATCAACAGAAGCCAAGTTGTCCATCAATGTCCTAGAGATGAGGGTGGTATCCCATGCCCTCAAAGCTTTCAGATCCTCCATTTCCGGTCAGTAGGTTCTGATACGTTCCGACAACCAAGTCTCGGTGGCATATATCGCAAAACAAGGGGGCACCAGGAGCAGGGCTATGCTGAGGGAGGTGGCGGCATTCCTCAATTGGGCACAGACCAGCCTCACACATCTTGGCATGGTACATCTTGCAGGCAAGTTCAACATGCGAGCAGACTGGCTCAGCCGACAACAAGTCCACCCGGGGGAGTGGCGCCTCCATCCCAGTCTTTTTCAGATGATTCAGGAGACTTGGGGACCAGTATCCTTGGACCTCATGGCCACAACAGAAAATGCACAGGTCCAAAAGTTCTACTCAAGATACAGGAAAACGGTCCCAGGGGACCGATGCCCTATTGCAACCTTAGTCCCGGGAGCCTGTGTATGTGTTGCCCCTTCCCTTGCTACCCCAGGTGCTGATCAAGATCCGATTGTCTCAACGTACCATCATTCTGGTGGCACCCTACACAACGGAGAACATGGTTTTGCCATGCTACTGGCCATGACCTGACCGGCTGGATATGCTGACACAGGGTCCAGTACTTCACCTGGCTCCACAGACCCTGAAACTCACGACCTGGCTCCTCGATGAAAGAGACTGATGAGAGCAGGTTACCATGAATCAGTCATATCAAGGATGCTACAATCTAGATGATCCTCGACCACCTCCACCTATGGTAGACAATAGTCAGTGTTCATGAGGTGGTGTCGAGAACATGGTAAGGACCCTGAACTACCAGACATGTCCACCATTCTCTTGTTCCTTCAACGGGGAGTGGACAAGGGGTTGTCACTCATCTCTCAGGGTACAGCTCTCAGACATTGGTGCAGCCACTGGTCCCATTGGGGAATACAGCCCAGGAGCACATCCAGATGCCCTGCACTTCCTAAGAGCGTGGAAGTGCTACCACCCAGAGTCAGACCATCCATCGCCCCTGGGATCTCCTCTAGTATTAGACTCCCTCAGTACAGCTCCCTTGAACCACTACATGAGGTAGCCTCTTCTGGGTCAGTCTCCAGACCTGCTTCCTCATCATTATCTGCTCAGCTCAAAGGATCGGAGAGCTAGGAGCACTGTCATACAAAGAGTCTTACACTGTTTCACCCCTCATGGGGTACGCCTCACGTACAGTACCAGCCTTCCAACCCGAGGTATCCTCCACATTCCACAGGGAACAACCCATCGAGTTGCCTACCTTTTCTGGAGACACTCAACCGGCGCTTAAGCCTGTCCCACACCATCTAGATGTCGGGATCACCCTGTCCATTTACATATCAAGAACTCTGCCCTTACATAAGACAGAGAGGTTATTCATCATCACAGGGGGACAAAGACAAGGCAGGGCAGCCTCTAAGACCACCATTGCTGGCTGGCTCAGAAGAACCATCCAGGAAGCCTACATAGCTAAGCAAATGACACCCCAGAAGGCATAAAGGCCCATTCCATGAGATCAGTAGCCACCTCCTGAGCAGAAAGGGCAAACATGTCTTCAGAGGACATCTGCAAAGCAGCAACATGGACTTCCATCCATACGTTTACCAGACACTATAGACTGGCGCACCTGTACAAGATACAGCCCACTTTCACCATGCAGGTCCTCCTAACCACCAGCTCTTCTTCTCACTCCTAGACTACTTTGTCTCCCTCCCTAGGGTACAGTACTGCTACTTATCTACCCATGATGTAATGTCTGGAGTGCCATGGATGGTCAACCAATCTCAATGGATGTTTACTCACCTGGTAAAGGTGATTGTGTTGGTTGACATCCATGGCACTCCACAACCCTCTCAACAGAGTGGCCAGAATGACCAGGGTTAGACTATTCACATGAATGACCTAAGGAGGATTAAGCTATATGTCACTGACGACACCCAAAAAAAGGGAAAATACTGACCGTCGACCTATTAGGGGTCGAGTTTAGATTGTAGTAATAGGTAAAGAAAACCAGGGCTGTTGGCCCACGTGTACTTATCGCCTCAGCCTGCATCATTGTATACAATGGTTAGTGTTGTTTTTGTTTCTTGTGCTTACACTTTACTAACCTTAATTTCAGCTATGGAAGATTCGAACTGGAGAACAGGGTTTTCTGGGACCGGGATATACAAGAAATTTGATCCTAGAGTCATGTGCATCACTAGCCTATCAGGTGGGCTAAAACCCATGATGTAATGTCTGGAGTGCCATGGATGTCAACCAACAGAATCATCTTTACCAGGTGAGTAAACACCAACATTTTGTGGAGGAAGGAGAGCATCTTTAGTTGAAACCTCCCTTCTAGAGTGGTCTACCATTACATATCCCATCTCATTTCTTCAATAAGATTTATTCTTTGATTAGAATGTATCTGTGAGATAGTAAACTCCCTTATTTCCCTCACTAAATTACAACAGACCAGAGACCAGGGAGGATTTAGTCTCCCAAATTTAACTAAGGCAAAGTGTATGGCAGCTTAGATTCAACGCAAAGAAGTGCAAAGTAATGCACCTGGGAAACAAAAACCCAGGGAAAGAGTACACAATGGGGGGTGAGATACTGACAACAACGGAAATGGAAAGGGACCTGGGGGTAGTCATATCAGATGACTGAAAGATGGGACAGCAATGTGAGAAGGCAGTAAGGAGGGCTGGGGGGATACTGGGATGTGTAGGGAGAGGCATCACCAGTAGAAAACAGGAAGTTGTTGGCCCTCTGTATAGACAATTGGTAAGACTACATCTGGAGTACTGTGTACAGTTCTGGAGGCCCCATCTCCACAAAGACATAGACAGGGTGGAGGCTGTCCAGAGGAGGGCAACCAAAATGGTGCAGAGTCTGAACCAGAAGACATATGAAGAAAGACTAAAGGAGCTAAAGATGTATAGCCTCGAGGAAAGGAGGGAGAGGGTGGACATGATAGAAACTTTCAAATACCTCAAGGGAATCAGCAAAGTCCCAGAGGGTAGCATCTTTCAGAAAAAGAGATGTGCAAGAACAAGAGGGCACAATTTGTAGATAGAGGGGGGACAGCTCAGAGGTAAGGTGAGGAAGTATTTCTTCACAGGGAGGGTTGTAGATGCATGGAACGGCCTTCCTGAGGAGGTCATAGAGTTACAAACAGTGGAGGAATTCAAGAATGCATGGGACAGACATAATTTTTTTTTATTTTACTCTTTGGTAACTGGGTCAGGCCCACTAGGCACAAGTGCCTGTTTTCAGGGGTGACCTGGGAGCACTGGGCAGTTAAGTGACTTGCTCAGAGTCACACAGTATGCAAGTGAAGGTTGTAAGAATCAAACTCAGGTCTGGTCTGCTGGATGTATCAAGCTCATTCACATCTCGTTCCTCTAACCTCTAGGCTATACTGCCAGCCACAGGAATAAGGAAATTCTAGTGGGGGGTAAGAGGAAGTAGGCTGTTGGTTAACTAGGATCTTCAGTTTATCCATTAGGTAGGGAAATGGGCAGACTAGGTGGGCCAAGCGGTCCTTATCTGCCATCAAATTCTGTGTTTATTTGTAATTAATTTATTGCAGTGCAGAGAAGCAGTCATACATGGATGAGTAAGTTCGCAGATGATGTCAAAATGGGGTCACTAGTAAATTCCATTGAAGATGCTGTAAAATTCCAACAGGAAATAGATAGGTTAGTAACATGGGCAAGAAACAAGAAAATCTCCCTTTAAAGTAGACAAATGCAAGATAATGCACTTTGGGGTGAGAAATATCAGGGCAGGGTACAAACTGAATAGAGTCAAATTAAAAGTAACAGAGGAGTAAAAAGATCTGGGAGTGTTTATCAACAAAAAAATGAAATTTGATGGGCAATGCAGGGAGGTGATAAGTAAGGGGAACAGATTTATGGACTGTATAGCAAGAAAAATGAGGAGCTGGCACAGGGTGGTGGTGAAGCCCCTATATGAAGCCTTGGTGAGGCCACATATGGAGTACTGTGTGCAACTTTGGGATTCAAGTAGTAAGGTGTATAACAGAAAACTGGAGGTACTGCAGAGAAGGGAAACCAGGATAGTTAGTGATGTGAGGGAGAGAGACTACAATGAAAGGTAGCAAGAGCTAGACATGTACTCACTTTAATACAGAAGATTGAGAGGGGACCTTTGTCTGGTTTACAGAGCCTACAATAATAAAGATCTGTGGGAGTGCTTGGGCCTGGTTAAAAGGGAAATTAACAAGGATATTAGGGGTCATGAGTTGATGCTCGGGGGGAGAACTATAAAGGGAACACAAGAGGCAACTGGTTCAATCAAAGGGCGGTGGTGGAATGGAACGGTCTGCCAGAGGATGTGACTAGAAATACAAACATGAATCAGTTTAAAAAAATGACAAGATACAATTATGAAAGCCAGGGAAAGAGTGGGATTTGTAAATTGAAGAGACAAGTCAAAATGGCTAGCTGCTGCTGACTTGGGAAAACCTATGAAACCTGTGAAACCGGTGCATTAGATCACTTTGGTTAGGTAATAAACCTGACAAACTAGGTTGGGTTCAGTTGGAAACAACCATACTAAAATGACATCACCCTAGAATCATTATTTTCTTGGGTACCCCAAGATCTCTAACCTAACAACCTATCTTACATAAAGTTACCAAATCCTGACAAGAAGTAGCTACGGTATTAGAATGGGACCCAAGGCTCTCCCCTCATTGTTTGGTTTGGGGTAATATGTGTTTTTTGAATGATGGCAAATGTTTAGAATGGATTACTTGGAAATAAAAAGGGTATTTACTTTCCAGACGCCATCACTGACCCTGATTCAGTCTCCTTGATCACATAGATTCTTCTTGCCTAGTAGAGTTCCACAAATCTTTGCAGCTTTGAGACATCCTCAGAACAGTCATAAATAAGTCTGTGCATTTCCCTTCAGTACATTTTAGATAAAATATGCACACTTAACAATGGCCACAAAAAAATATTTACAAAATGCTTATTGCTTCCAACCCCAATCCTGTAGAGTCCTTAACATAATCAAGCATTTGTCAATGCCGAATGTTTGCTTGCTGGCATTGCCATTGGTAGTGTAGGAGTTACAGAGCTGCGTAATAGGAATGGCAGTGAAGTATTGAACTGAAAGCCAACCACCACCACCCTGCAGAGAGTGACAGGCATTGGGGTGTGCCTTTGGGTCGTCAGGCTTAATGACCACACCATTTCACGCACCTTACTCTGCATCACTCTGCTGGAGAGAGTCCAGAGAAGAGCGACAAAGACAAAGATAATTTGTGGTCTGGGGGAAATGTCTTATGAGGACAGACTTAGAGAGCTGAGCATGTACTCCCCGGAGGACAGAAGGGATAGGGGAGATATGATAGAGGCCTTCAAATATCTGAAGGAGATGAATAGTGTAAATATCCAGTATCACCTTTTCACCAATACATACATGCTACCTGCTCAGAGTGCTGACTCCAGACACCTGCCACATGCAGCACAGTGTGTTCACTCTCTGTTAATCTATAAAACACAATACTGAACAATAAAAGTCACCCACGACATCTTTAAAATGTAATGTTGTGAATATTGATGACATTTAGGGAGGGGTTTGAGCAGAAAAAATTGCATATAAATAAAAAGTAAAAGACCTGATGTAATTAAATCCTGCAATGAATCATCTGCTATCCTATTTTAAAAATATAGAAGGGATGAATTTTAATGGAAAAAAATTCAACCTGCTACAGTATTTAGACAAATATACTGTACAACAACAGGTTCATCAGTGTTTTGGTCATTTATTTCTCATATTTTGCATCGATGAAAATGTGAAACCTGGCTGTTTTGTACATTTCTTGAACCATATACTGTATGTGTAGTATTGACATTACATTAGAAAGATGTAGACGTAACTTTTTAAATTGTTGTATATCAATAGACAGATAGATATGTGTGTGTATACATATACACGCTCACACACTAGACTGTTTGTAAATGTATACTCCAATAACAAAAAGTATAAATCGGAACAATTAACAATAAGTGTTTCAACTTTTGAACCTGAAGGGTTTTGCCACCGACCTGAAAATAGTTCTCATCTTCTTCGCATAGTTTTCCGCCTAGTTAATAGCATATCAGTTCTAATTATAGAGCACACAGATGCAACCCTTCCTCCTAGACATGCGTTTTACATTACTGAAGTAAAAGTAAACTATATATAAATGCGACAAAATATAGATAAATAGATATGTCCTGCTTTTTGTTACAGTGTCAAATCATTTATTTTTCTGAAAGGTTAAAACAAAGCTCTACATAAAATAGTTTCCTTAATCTGAAAAGTTTTGTTTTAGTGGATTGCAGTAAAGTTTGGGAAAACACCATTATCTGGTGGGTGTGGTGAAAGAAAGGATTTAGAGGTGTGTCATGTCACGAGAGAGAGAGAGAGAGAGACACGGGCTGAATTTACCAAAACGACTGGCAAGTTCATGTGGGACACAGGTGTCATCTAATAACTTTGTTCATTGGAACAGACTTACTTTAATTCAATTATACAGCAGGCAAAATGTAAACATGTTTTATTTGCACTGTGCTATACGTAGAAAAAAAAAGTTTTGCTGCTTATAATACAAAAATAGGATGGGGAGAATAAATGTTTGAGGTTACAGTATTGTTTGGAACTGAACAGTCAGTTGACTTAACTTGCTTGTGTGCTAAAACATTCCTTGATGAGAATGACACTGCAACCTGATGTAACTCAGTTCGTGGCCATGTAATAACTTACATCTCACACCTAATATACACAATAGTTCCAAGTAGTCACCATTCTAGTGGGTTTGGAAAAAAGCAGTTGCATTAAAGCAGTGTTCTCCTTATTATGAATATTTCAGATTTTTTTTATTTATTCATCTATTTATTTGATGACTGCTGCAATTACACTGGACCAAGGACACTTTTTAGGAGTTCAGTATTTATTTAGTGAAAAAAATTGCCTATGTTCCTAAAAGATTCAATTGAGTATTTATTTTCTCCGAGGGATAATAAATAAACAAACATGGTGCATAGAGAAGTAGCAGCCAACTGATGCAATCCATATATTATATATAATAATAACATTATATTGTCTTTCACCTCAAAAATGTTAAACGGTCCCAATATTTTCAACAGCATAGCTATCTTTAAATCTATATAAAACAGCATCTTGTATCCAATGGATTCATTTACATAGTGCATTAGGCTTGCTTTTTCTGTTTACCTCTTCATCAGGATTAAATTAACTTTTTACAGTATATTTGCATGCTGATACATACAAACTTTTATTAAGACCTTTTGTTTGTTTAAATCACCAAGCAAAATATGGGCTTGGGAAACAAAAACATAGCACTAACCCAGTTCTAACCCTAGTAACTTCTCATTATCATGGTCGCTGCTGTTGTGAGGGTGGACAAGATGGACCCTAAGTCTTTCATCATTAGTGACAGCAGTACACACTACTGTATGTTACTGCGCAACATGAAAAAAAAACGTATACAGTAAAACGTGTCACAGAAGCCTGTTCTTCAAAGCAAACCTGATAAATTCTGGTTAGTTTTGCGGGGCTTTGTTAGATTTCAGTTGTACTGCAGAAACATAGCCGCAAGTAAATTGCCATTTCTAGTTACTGTACTTTTAAAGTCAAACGCCACAGTTATATCAAAGGGGGTGTGGATCCGTTCTAATTAAATTAAGAAAATGTAATTAAGTTTCCAAGTTGCTTCAGAGAATCGTCTCTAGGCAGATTACTCCTTGAGTGAGCATTTTTTCTAAATTAAAACACTTCCTTGGGCTTCATTATGTGTCGCACTCAACATGTTCTAAAGCCCATTGATCTCCCTTATCTCTAAATGGATAGCTTTGTACTAAGGATAAATGCTGCATGCTGGGCTCCATCGGCATAGCAAGCAAAGCAATTGCAACCAAATGAGAGACAGAGGGAGATACTATAGACGGAGCTGCTGACAGAACCGGAAAGTGGGGGAAGGGGAGCTGAATGTCGCTGGGGGCAGCAAGGTGTGAGGTGCAGCCCTCGTTATACTCACATAACTTTGGCACAGGAGAGCGGGTAACCCATGAATACTCAATTACTATTGAGGATGATGAATAGCCAGAAGTCTCTACAGATGACTGTGTCCCGCTTCGTGCAGCCTCCAAGCCTGGCTGGGACCTCTATAAAAGAGGGGGCTTCTTGTTGTTCAGGAAAGCCGACCCACTCCCTCTTGCCAGCAGCAGTCCGGAGCCACACCATGCTGCCTCTCACTTTGTGTTTACAGTGCTGCTTCTTCCTCCTTCTCCTCCTCCTCCTCCTGTCAGCTCTCAGGGGAGAGGGCAAGCTGACCCTCCAACATTTGACTGATGAAAATAGGTACACTGGGGGGGTCAGAAAGGTTGCCGGGGACAAAGTGGGGAGCATAAAAGTGTAAATAAAAAGATACATCCCAACCTAAGTCCTATCAGAGGCAGGTAGAGGGACAGAATAAGATGATATCAACCCCCACTGCCAGGCTCTGTTTTTAAATTAAATAAACCCCTTCCTGATTTCTTAGATGGTCTGTCCAACATCACCATGAACTAAGATATTGACCTTTCGGACACCACACACCAAGGGATAAACAACTGTACGCTATGATTTAGGTAAAATATATTACAAACAACTTGGATTTAGTGGATCAGCATTAAGCCTGAGTTTCTAAAGTACAGAACACCTTTCCAGTCCTAATGGCTACAAAGTCTTGCATAATAGGAACATTTATTTTAAACCCACTCTTCTGCCTGTTTTAGGCAGCTGGGTTATTAGGTCTTGTGCTTTATATCTTTAAGATAATGTTCCCCATCGTATGCAGCTGGCACTGTTAATAGCTGGGCTCTGTCATGATCAATGGACCCTTGACCCAACTGTCTGGAGATTCAATTTGTGCGGCATCATGCAACAAAAACACACAGACATGGAGTCTGTGATTTTAAATAGAACTGCAATTGCAAAGGAGATGAGCCGTGTCGGTTCACCACGGGATGGATGATTGAGAATGCGGGTTGTCACCTCATGGACACACAGACACACAAGTGGAAAACTGTCCCCGGCTCAGCTGACTGACTCAGACTGACTTCTGCCAAGTTTCAGTTTTAGGCTGCAGAGCAGCTGCTTCCGGGGGTCACAGACAAGCCAGTGCATGTCCATGGTGGCTACCATAGGTACGGACGGACACTTTCCAACCGTTAGGACCTGCATGCTGCCCTGCTGTGGAGCCATCTGTCATTCACGCATTGCAGAGGATTGGGGAAGTTAGTAAACAAAATTAATTATTCTGGTGGACGTCACAAATTCGGTACACACTGACAGCTTAACTGGATCCTGTACAACTATAAGAAAACCGGTCAAAGTGGTACAGTTGGAGGGTCTGGGCAAGTACATAGAGGTCACAGTAATACAAGTTCAATAGTTCTGGTTTCTCCACAGGTACCCCCAAAATCACTAGATTCTCGCTTCTTCTTTCCTCTAGATCCCTGAGGTGGCAAACTGTGACTTTGTTCTATTGCTTTGAAAGTTTTTTTTGTTTTAGTGGTCATCACTCCTGAGTGTGTTTTTATAGTACCTGGAGCAGGACATGAATAATCAAGACAGTAAGTGTCTCAGCGGCCGATGAAATTTCCTAATGACCGTCATTGCCTTGCCCTATATTCTGTCATTGTTTGTATGAATCACTTGACCAGTGAAGTTTGGTGTGCCATCTTTTGAGGTTGTTTCTTCCCCCTTTCATCCTGTCAGAAGTCGCGTGGTTAAACCCGACCCGCCAGCACTGTGTGCTGTTTAGAGATCCCCAGAGCCTCTGAATGGTCCAATAAAGCAGTTGCCAAACTTCTATTTGCATATTATATTTTTATTTTTACTTTTCTCTCATTTCTTTTTCAATTTATGACTGCTCTCAGATTGCTCCCCCATTCCCACATGCAACAGCCTAAATGAATTGCTGAGAAAACCGCAGTCTCCGATGGACCTGATGCCTAGAGATGGGACCAAATGTACTGCAGTATTGCTTATTGTGCCATCCTGCAAAGTACTGTGAGTGCAGAAAAGGTGGCTATATGTTCATGTGCAATGTTTTGAAAATCATTCTAATTTTTTTCTACCTCAGTTCCTTTTTTTGGGGGTGGGATTACATACGGTGTTGGAAATGTGTCTGTCACATATCTGTTCTAAAAGACAGAGTCACAATGTTGTTCTCTGTAAGTGCGGCACTACGACCAGTTGGTTTGCTTTTTCAACTAAATCGGTCAATGATACTTTAAACTTGTCTGCATGCAACATAATTATGTCATTGCCAGCCTTGCCCTAATATAGGGGGCCCCAGAACAAAAAAAAATGCACTGCATAAATCATATCATCCAGATATGCCGACTACTCTGAGTCAGTTAAAGCCTAAACACTGACAGTTTACAGTGTGTGTCGACACCACCACATATGGCACAATTAAAGAGTGATTGACGTGGTACCTCGCATTACCTTACTCCCACAGTCATGTTCTCTAAATGGTGGGGTAGGCTCTGGTAAAGTGCCCCTATCTAACAATGTGAAAAAAAAAATTTCAGCAGGCTTCAGCAACAAAGATAAGCGGTGACCTGAATCAGAAAATGAATTAATGAAGCTGTCCAAGCTCCTCTTCACTAGCTCTTTTAAGACTTAAAGTTTTCCTTTAAAGCATACAGTTCATGGAGAATCGGGTCCATGAAGTTCTTATATATACACAGAGTTCTCCTTAGACCACAGAAGATAAAGTCATATTAAATTACTTAATAAATATTGTGTCTAAAATGGGACATAACTCTTTTTCTCAAAGTTCATTTTGTTAAGAAATAGGTGATGCATGGACTGAATAGACAACTGGGCAGTTTGTTTCTTGCTTGAAGGATGCATGAGGTTTCTTGGTAGATAAAAGTCTTAACTGGAAGGTTGTTGGGGGGCAGGGAGAGAGCGCTTCAGTTATCTGATCGTGCTTACTGAAGCGGCTCTCTCCCTTTCAACTGTACAGCACTGCATTTTCAACCCTGCCATAGACAGCTGCAGCATTCATTGGCGAACTGTGGCCACGCCTGCAAACACAGTGAGGGAATTGGAAGACAGGGTGCCACACCTCCAAAAACTCAGATAATGGCACTATGTTTCTTGCACATGCGTGCAAGCAAACATAAAAATGGGAAGCTGAGTTAAAAATAACAGTTTCCCCTGGGGAATGGAACCACCTGTGGAGCATGCCTTTGCAGGCATACAGAGAGGCTAAAGGCAGACTTTTCCAGTATAAAATTATTCATACTGGGCATCACTCACCATGTGAACTGGTTGTACTGGGTCTGTCCTCAGATGTATCGTGTTGGAGGTGTCTAACTGAAAAGGGGACTCTCTCTCACGTTTTATAGTCTTATACAACTTTAAAACCTTTTTGGAAAGATGTTATTTAAATTTGTGAAACTGTGACCAAAAAACAGATGGTCTGTTCTACAAAGTTTGAAATTTTAGGAATGTGTTCTGAACTGGTGGACTGTACAACATTCCAGAACATTTGCTTTAGTGCTGCCTTTATTACTGCTAAAAATGTAACACTCAGACATCGGAAGAGTACCAGTACCCCATCAGTAAAAAAATGGCTGTAGAATCTTTACATTAGATCTAGCTGTGGAAGAGTGCCATATGTTAAAATAAACAGATTAGACAAATTAGGCATGTGTCAATTCTCCATAAAGGACCATATTTTGGAGTTTAATGTAGTCACCTACACATACCCAGATCATCATATTATGAAAGCTTGTTTTATGTGCATGTAGATGAGGTATGATGTTAAGCTGTCAAGCTGAGCAATGAACTTGTAGGTGAGATTAATCAATGCCACCCAAAATGAGAAACTCATTTTTTACACAGTTCCAGAAACACTGCAACATGACTATGACTCCAGTTTTTACTGTTTAAATTAATTTCAACACCTTAATGTGGTGTTTATTGGTCAAAGCTACCAAATGGCAATGTATTAAATCATTTTTATTGGTTTTGCATTGGCTAGTATTTCTTTTAGAAATGATGAAGCTGATTAGTATATGGCAAAAATAGCAAGTATCAACATTTTGTAATATACTAAAATGAAATGATTTTACATTACAGATTCTTAATTGTCAAAGTGTCTCATAAGTGCTTATAATAGTTTTCTATATTTTCAATTGAAATGTTCTGCCCAGATCAGTCTCACACTAAAGGTTGTGCACCAGTAGCAGTAGATTGTGTGTCCATAGTTTGTGCTGCATAGTAGGTCGATATAAATGTAATGAATTCCTAAAGTAATACTTCTCCATTTGTAAGCTTTAGTACATTCAATGTAGGATCTAGTCTGCCTGGTAGAAGGTTTTAATTTGTAGTTACCTATGCATGCAGTACTAGCCTTTGAAATATTCTAGAAACTGGCTTTTTAATTCAGTGACACTTATGCACAGGTTGGTATTAGTGTTAGAGATGACAATAGACAGCTTCGTACTGGGATTCAATCAAAGTGCTCACTAAACAAAAATGGCAGTGTCGATACTAACATATAGAAGTAATTTATATCTAATTTAGCACAAGTCTGTATACTTGTACAAAATGAAAAATGGTGGTAGTGGCGGTGGTAATGCTAACAATATACTTTTGAATTTTACCTCCACAGGAAAGTTACAGTATATGAAGACATGGAGGATACAAGCCCCTTAAAGCTTACATCAGAGATAAAGACTCTCCACAAACTCTGAAAAATGTGTTATTTGTTAAGAAAATCAACAGAATGAAAAGTGTCAAAAGCCATCACTGCTGGACAAAATTCTGTGATGCTGGCAGCAGAAGCCAGAAGATATGAATTGTATAGGTGGCTACTGGGTGAGTTTTCTAGTTTTCATTATGTGCCACCCATACTCTATCACAGGGGTTGCTTTCAGAAATACTCAAGTAAATTGAATTTGGTACATATCAGAGTCGATTCAACCCAGGAAAGAAAACAAACTCTGAATCTGATCAGACAGCATCTTGTTCACCTGCATCTGTAGCCACCAGGGTAAGCACATCCTCCAGTGATTGGTCCTGTTGCATGCTTTGCTTGAGAAAACATACAAGAAAGACAAGAAACTTCATAAAACTGAAACATCTGAGAGAGAGATTAACCAATCTAAGGGAGGCAGCACTTCAAAGAGGAGATGATGACATGTTGCACAGAATATCGGAAGAAGACTCGATTACTTAGGATGCAGTTTATCACTCAACATGCCTTTCTTCCTACTTGAGTAAAATGAATCTGAAACAGTACCATCCAGTTCTACTGCAACAATACAGTCGCCTCATGACCTTGCATGTTATCAGCTGATTGAAGAGATAGACAATGATCTCATGCACAACAAGAAGGCTCTTCTCCTGTCCAAGCTGCTACTTCCCTCAGATGTAGAAACTGAAAGCTATTCCAGTAGCAAAATGCAGGCAAGATTAGAAAAACATTACAGTTCTGCAATTTCATTCCATGCATGGAACGTGTAGCTTCTTCAGCCCCATCAAGAAATCTGGCATCAAAACATTTGCTGACATGGCCAAGAAGACTAAATTTAAGTCTGGCAAGGGAGGGAAAATCACAGCAGCTATCAGTTGTTTTCAGCAGAGCCTTGTCCTTAGTAAGATGCAGATGATGTTTCAATGGCAACTGTTCTTAGTCACCCAATAGGACCTGTGCCTGTGTCCTTTTCCATGCTGATGGAACAATGAGAAAAACAGGCAAAGCTTAATTAGGGCATCAGCTGGATGCTGAAGCTGAAAGCATCCATGAGCTACAAGGATACAACAAAGAAAACCACAGTGTACATCAGAGATGCCATGGCTGGCATTCAAATGATGGCTGGAGACAAATTCACACAGTCAATGAAGTGGCTGTTGAGTACCTTGAGACAGGTCCTAAAAGGATCTGACAAAGCTAATTCTGTAATTGAAGTCTTTGACAGATATGACAACAGTAACTCTGTGAAAACTGCAGAAAGACAGCGCCAGACAGGATCTAAGGTTGGATGCAAGCAACACCAGCTGATTGGTGGATGCCCTCTGCCTACATGCAACAAGTTTCTAAATATTGCATTCAACAAGCAGTCACTTGCAAAACTTCTCTATGATTATATGGGGCGAGCAGCAGGGCCATAGAGAATTTAGTGGCAGCACAAGCCACAGAGCGAGGTGCAAGAAGAAGATCCAGATTCAGCGGGAAACAGCAAATCAAATTCTATGTTTCTATGTTTAATTCTATGTTTCTATGTTTCTATGTTAAACAGCATGCACGAGTAGAGCTTCTGGGCGAGAGCATTTACCACACCAGCGAGTTACTTGCAGAGAGGCAAGTTTTTTTTTTGTGGGATGGACAAACCAGTGAAGGAACTGAAGAATTTAGATGCCTGGAGGGTAGCAGGCATGGGCCCACTGCTGGGGATGACGTCTGATGTCATCACCATGTGATGTAGGCCTGGGGGACGCAAGGGGAGATGCAGGGTAAAGGGGATAGAAACTGAAAGGCATATCTTGGAGATGTTTGCAGGTGGGGTTTTGATGGATAAGTGACAGGAAAGCCCCTTTCAGATGGAGGAATTAATTTCTGGGGCAGTCAGGATGAAGAATTTCAGGTTACTGTGGGTGACTGCGTCTGACATCATCATCATGCATGGCAAGGCTGGCCAGAGCAGGGCAAGAAAAAGCAAGGGGTTTTGGTGTGTGAAGGAGGCTACTGGTGATGGGAATGATTAGGGATGGCTGAACGGACGAATGTGGGGGAAAGGATCCCAGAGGGCTTTCGGAGCATGCAAGAAGGGGGCAAATTTGGGAATGCCAGGATGGTGAGGTCTACCATGTGGGAGTGCGACAGAGTTGCATGGCCAATGCAGAAAAGAGCATGAGGTGGGATGGCGTCTGATGTCATCGCCACATGGGAAGGGATGCTGTGAGAGGCTAGAGCAAAGAATAAAGATGGTTTTAGGGAAGAGAAGGTTTTCCTTTCCTCTTGGGGGAGACACTTTTCGAAGCATTTTTTGAAGGGGGTGGTACTACTGGGGGACGGGAGACAGAGTGGGCGAGCAGAGTACTCTTTTCACGCAATGCGGGTGGGTGCAAAGGAAGGGGCATCTTGGGAGTGATTGGCAATTTGGGGGCATGTTGGACACAGAGTGGCCTGGAACACTGGAAGAAGTGGACATGGGGGTCGATAACTGGAGGATTCAAGAAGGAATACCAGAGCTGGTGAATGATCCAGGCCTAGGGGCCAGTGCGAAATGTTAACTGTCATAATTTCTTTTAGCAGGTACAGCAGAAGGGAAGGATGGCACCAAAGAGAGGCAAGCCTAACAAGGAAGAATGCTACCAGGCTGTGATGGACCTGGTCAAAAAAAACGGCTGTTGGAGGTGGCAGATCCAGATGGAGGGAGAAAGGCACAAAGAGGAAGGGGAGGAAAGGGAGGGAGCAGGAGAGGAGAAAAAGGGCATCGGTAAGGCCAGGGGTACCAGAGCCTACGAACGTGGTACTGGGGCCAATGCCAATGACACCAGTGGTTCTTCCTCCCTGTGACCCGATTCCCGAGCCAGGCCCAGAACCAGTCCCAGTAACGGTGCCAGATCCCCCTACGCCCGTGGTTCCACTACCTCTGCCACAGCTGGCACTGCCAACACAGGGCCTGATGCCCATACCAGCAGAAGTGCCCCAGCTGGGGCCCGGCATACTACAGGCAGGCATGACAGGTAATCAGGTAGTGACACTGGAAAGCAGTGTCAAGGAATATGTAGAACAGATGACCAAAGGTATGCGAGAGAATGGTTTGGGGCAGCTGGAGAAGACGTTGGGGAAATCAAAGGGTCAGGGATGGATGGGAGGATGGGGGCATCAACCGGAGCCCCCATGGTGGGGACGAAGATCGGGCGCAGGTGTCCACCTGGCAGATCATGTCCCCATGGCTGTGAAGGAAAATTTGGAAGGGAATATGTGGACATATTCACCCCTGGCAAAAAGTCGATACTATGGAAAATATGAGGAAAAGGATAGTTCAAAAGAAGGATATGGCGGCAGCAGTAGTCTTGTTGGGAAAAACTGAGGAAGACAAAACAGGGAAAGGTAAAACTTGAGACAATTGTTCCACGGCTTTTACTTATTTGGCCATAGTTACTGAGAAGTGACCGGAGCTAGCCACCCCGCTCCTCACCTATTCACTCATTATTAAGAATGCCTATAAGAAAGGGGGTCACAGTTGGTTAAGGTATGATGAGAAGTTTAGGAAAAGAATGGCACATTTTGGGGATGTAAAATGGGATGCCAGGCAGATTGACCTGTGGCTGGAAATCTACACAGGCCCAATGAAGAAAGAGATGGAGGAAGATGGGGGAGCAACGACAAAGGCTTGCTGGGGATACAAAAGGGCCTTTTGTAGGTTCAGTTGAGGAAAAAGGGGCTGGTAACCCAGATAACTCATACTAGCAACCCTTTCAGGCCAATTCAGGCTCCTTTAGGGGTCAACAGTGGGGAGGGGCAACAGGGGAGGGCAGGAGGGGCACAGTCATCAAACCCGACACCAGGACAATTGAGGAGCCAGCGATAGGAGGGGTCCATCTGGCCCAGACATCCATAAAAGTGGAGGCAGTAGAAGGGTGGCTTGGGGGTTACCTGGATCAGGAGGCAGCCAGAAAATTATGGACAGGTTTCAGGTCAGGTTTTAGTTTACAGTTTCGAGGACAGCGGGAAGCAATGAAAGCAAAGAACCTCAGGTCCACGCGGTCTAAGGAAGCCATGTTGGCACAAAAAATTCAGAAGGAGGTGGCAGCGGGGAGTGTAGAAGGGCCATTTCCTTCCCCTCCATTGCCAAACCTAAGGATCTCCCCATTGGGTTTAGTGATCAAAAAGCAGCCAGGGGAGTATCGGGTGATATATCATCTATCCTACCCAAAAGGGCAGTCAGTCAATGACTAATAGCTGAAAAGGACAGTAGGGTCACATGTGCCACTGTGGAGGGCGTGGTGTGACTCGTCAGGGCTAACAGAATTATGGTTGGCAAAGCGGACACAGAGTCTGCATTTGAGGTTACTGCCAGTTAGACACTTGATTGGGACCTACTAGGATTTCAGGTTGAGGGCAGTATTATTTGATAAAGCCATGACAATGGGATGTTCTATAGCATGTGTCACTTTCAGATGTTCAGCATTTGGTTGCAGTGGGTTTTCCAGATGAGATATGGGTACCAGACAGTGGTGCACTACTTAGATGATTTACTGTTTATTGGGGAAGGCAGGAAAGAGACCAAAGCCATGTTGCATGACTTCAAAGTGCTATGCTGAGAAGTGGGGGTGCCCCTAGCTGAGGATAAGATGGAAGTATCCAGCCAAACGATAGAGTTTCTAGGGATGGAATTGGATACAACAGAGGAGCTGTACCGCTTACCGAAGATAAAGGTGGAAAGATTGCAGGAATTGTTGGGGAAAATGGGGGACAGCAGGAGGGTGCAGCTCCAACAGGCACAGCAGCTGTTGGGACACTTAAATTTTGCATGTAGAGCCATTGCCCTAGGGCGCATGTCTACACGGCATCTAGCATGGGCAACGCGGGGGGCAACATAGCCCCACCACTGGGTAGACATTAATAAGGGGACTAGAGAGGATATGATGATCTGAGAGCCGTCTTCCTGCAAAAGTACAAAGGGCAAACTTTTGGCAGGATGATTGGCTATACAATACTGATCTGCAGCTGTACACATATGCGGGGTTGAATTGGCATGAGGGGTTATTTTCAAGGGAAATGGTTCACAGCAGCATGGCGGATGACTGGGTAAGGGCAGGGTGATGAAAGACATTACTTTCCTGAAACTGTTTCCCATATGGATGGCAATGCTAGTCTGGGAAAGCAAGCTCGGGAACAAGAAAGTAACCTTCGGAGTGACAATAAGGCCGTGGTGGAAGTGTTGAACAAGAAAAGGACAAAAGACAGACAGGGTCATGAGATTCTTAAGTAGGATGGTATGTCTAGGCCTGACCTTGAACATGTCATTCAGGGCTAAACATATTGATGGTGTGGACAATGTGATTGCTGATTGCCTCTCCGATTGCAGATGGACAAATTCTGGACCATTGCACCGGAGCAGAGTTCAGGGGACTACCATCCCAACGTACATATGGACGATTGGATTGGGTGATCTGAGGCACTGTTCCACAACTCCAGGGACCCCAGGACAATTACAGCTTATGAAACCTCTTGGAGGGTGTTTCAGAAATTCCGGGAGCAAAATGGTGGGCAGGTAAGTGGGGCAGTAACAGGGGAGCAGGTAGCCCAATTCATTGCAGCAGGTTGGAACCAACACATGGTGCATGCGACCATGGGAGTGCACCTGGCAGTCATAGGACAGGTGTGTACCCTGAGGGGATGGGAGGACCCAACAAAAAGCAACCTGGTCAGGAGAATGATGCAGGGCTGGATGCAGGGGCCAGGATAGGAAACAGGACGGCAGAAAGTCAACATCAGACGCCTTGATGGGGCAGTCGATGGGAGTATTACCAGGGTCTGTAGCTCTAGGTGTGAAGCATTGCTGTTTAAGGCCTCTGCACGCTACCATGCATAGCGGGTTTTCAGAGTGAGAGAAGTGGTAGGGCATGGCAGGAAGGTAGAAGGAAGGGGGATGCAATGGGAGGACGTTGAATGGACTGGAGATGCAATTACAATATTATTAAGGTGATGAAGACTGATCAGCAGGGGCAGGGCAGTGTGGCATGGTTAAGAAAGCATCCTAATACAAGCATTTGCCCAGTGGGGGCACTGCACGTACATGGCAAGCAGCGAGTAGGAGGCACAGCGCTGTTCTACATGGCAATGGCAGGCCAGTATCGGGTACCAGGTGACAGCAGTGCTACACAAAGGCCTTAGATTCTTAGAAGAACCAGGGGGGATACTCCTCCCACTCATTTAGGATTGGAGCAGCATCGACCATGGCAGTGTAAGGCAGCAGGCCTGGGGAGATCATGGAGAGGGCAGGTGGACATCGGATTGTTATAAACAATACGCACGGAAATTACCGCAATAATGATGTTTTTCTTTCTCTCCCTTAGCAGGTACAGGGATGGTGGGGGGAAAGGGGGGAAGGGGAGACTTGGGGGATGGAAGATACAGGAGGCTAATCGATGTGCTTTGAATTATACAGAGAGGTCCCAGAGGCTTGAGGAGTGGCTCTGTGGGCATTCATTTATACACTGGGCAGAGAAATGGGCAGCCAGGAGACAAGGGGGAAAGCAGTTGTGTTTGGACAGTGACACCGTCCAACTGGTTTGGAAAGGATGGAGGGGAATGAAGTGGTAACAACTGTTGACTGAACTCAGGGAGCTCAGGAAGGAGCATAAGCAGCCAGACTTAATGGTGATACATTTGGGAGGCAAAGACCTGGGTACAAGGCCCTGGCTGGACATATTTTACCAAATAAAATATGATGCTGAAAAAATAAAGGAATGGTGGCCAGAGGTTACATTGGCATGGTCTGAGATCATGCCCCGAAGGGTGTGGCGGCAGGCAGAGAGCCACAAGGTAATGGACAGGGGCAGGAAGCGCATGAATGTGCGGGTAGGCAGACTAATCAAGGGCATGGGGGAAATGGTCATCCACCATGGCATTTTAGAATGGGTGGACTAATTTTATAGGGGAGATGGGATACACCTCTCAGGGTTGGGCTTGGCTTTGTTTAGCATGGAGATAGGGAATGCCATTGAGTACTGGCTGCAACAGAGAAACGGAAGGGATAAGGTGAGGATAAAAGACTGCTGGGGAGGAAGAAAAGTGGGGGACAAAGAGGGGGGGAAATCCACCGTCCATCGCAAGCTGGAGGTGGACTAGTGGAAAAAGGGGGGCAGGATAGAAAAGAAAGGGAGGGAAAAAGGGAAAACAACCAAAGGACACAGCATTGAGAAACAAGAGGCAGGGTACAGTGTGTACGCTCGTACCCCTTGACAGCATAAGAGGAAGAGGCAGAGCCCCCCCCAGGATGTATGTCTGGGAGGCAGAAGAAAAAGAAGAATGATATAATGTATCAGTTGAATAGAAATATAGACGTATATATGCTGTATGTAAATATAATGGGGAAGAGATGGGAATATGGAAATGTGGGAGATGTATCATGTGATGACAATGTATGGTGAACAATGATTTGACAAATTAGTAAATTTATTGCCAAACTGAGCAACCACACGTAAGGTGTCTGTGTCTTTATTGGAAGGGTTCTGGGGACAAGGATGCTTCTGCATGCTGTACATGCCAGTATGGCCTTTGGGTCAGTTGGTGTCAAAGGAATCATAGTAGTTAGGTCACTTGATATGGATGTTTTGCTCCTTGCTGTTCACTACTTTCCAAAACTGGATCACACAGATAATGTGGATAGGAACAGAACCATTACCAGCACAACTGACAAGCATCACTTCATACCTGTGCATGCAATTTGTGATGCACTCACTCCTGACTTCTGCAACATACTTTCTGCTGTACACCTGTAATCCCCTTGTTACCCGGGGTTACTAGAATCCCAGTAAGATCTAGTGGTAGGCAGATAAGGCAGCTTGTGAAACTCCAGTTAAATGGGTTTCACACTGTCTCACTCTGTTCTCAGTCTCAGCTGAGACTGAGGGATGACATCACCATAGAACTATCGCAGCTGCATGAGCCACAATGGAATCTGCAGAAGGGAGTTAGAGTAGAATGTTGGGAGGTTTGAAGAGTCAGTTGGTAGTAGTCTACAGTTGGAGATTGTTGTGAGAGGAGCACAGCAGCTCTGTACTCAGGCTCTTGGAGCCTCAGCCCTGAAATAGGGCTACATTTAGGGAAAGGTGTGTGTTTCCACCTAAAGAGAGACACAGTAAGATTTTTTTTTTTAGTGGTGGAGACCGCTGATATGGGTCTCTGTGCCCCATCCCTCAGGGGATGGGGCAAGAAGGTTTGCCTGCTATTCCAGGGGCAACCCCCTGGCTACTGCTGGAAAAAGAAGCTGCCTTATTTTGTCCACGAGTGTGGGGTACAAGAAGATTTTGAGATTCGCCTGTGGGGCACCTGCAACCGAAGGGTGAGTTCTGCTCTTTCTAAAGGGCCCATGTTTCATTCTGAACTGTGTTAAAGTGGGGATTGGACTACTGAAGTAGTGGGAGGCCTAGAGTAATAGGCTTAGCCAAAAGTAAAAGTATGTTCAAGTCCAGCACAAAGGGAAAGTCAAGACATGTAGAGGAGATGTGACATACATCTACCCAGTAATCTACATTGCCAAGCTTTCAAAAGAGTTGTTTAGTTTCCAGAGAAATGGCTGGGTATGGATCATGGGAGCTGGAGGTGGGAGACCCCCCATTTTTAGTAACCAGGTCCACCTCTACGGATTTGCTCTGTGGATTTCTACTTTGCCTCATGCACTTGGCCAGTGATGAGAGAAGTACCCAGACGTGGGATGGAAGGAAAATTCCCTCTAGGAGTCGAGGGCTCTAAGGTGGTTTGAGAGCCACCAACAGGAAAACTGGTTCATTCCCATATGGGCAGATCAAGTGGCGGTGGGGAGCTGGGCCATGGGGAAGCCCCAAGTAGTGTACAAGTCGGGCTGTGTACCCAAAGCTGCATGCAAGTCTAGGCTGTGTGTCTGGTGGGTTCAGAGCCTGAGGGCTGAAATGTGAAGAAGTGTTCTGTTATCTCTAACCTGCATTACCAGGAATGTAGCCCCATGGGGGTCCGTCTATGCTTTGTTTGTTCAGTTTGGATGTGAATAAAAGTCACACTGTAGAATTCAATTCCTGGTTTTGGACATTACAGTTATTGCTTCCTGTGTTCAGATTTACTTGGGTGCCCCTGTGCAGAGTAGCCAAACCTAGGCCCCCTGTGCCGAGTAACCTAGTCCTCCCCGAACCCAGTCCCCACCAGGTACTGCTGTCAGCTTCAACAGCATGCCACCTGTCATTTTGCAAAAAGGCAGGGGTGAGGGTGTTACACACGGATTAACAGGATGTGACTCTATGTTACCCCATTTGGTATTGGGGAAAATATGTGTTTAATGTTGTCAAAACAAAGGGAGCTTACCAGTTCACAGATCTTGCCAAACTAGGAGACAGTGATGAACATGTTACAATTTCTGCAGCAAGGAAGTTAGTAGCAGCACTGTATGACCAGAGCAAGAAAGAAAAGGAGACCCACAGAGACCTGAATTATTTGTGCCTTAATATAGCCATCAAAAAGGAGAAGTCATTGGCCAAACTCCCACCATGTGAAGACAGTTTTGAAGAGCATGTCAAAGAGCATCTTACTAACATACTAACATACTAACATACTATTCACCAGCAGATTAGGCCTTATGGTCTATCGAGTCTGCTCGAACCTAGATCTTTAGTTGGGTGCCGAGACCCTCCCATCCCTTGTGCTCCAGAAACCCCTATCATCCATCCCCACCCCCCTGGGACAGGCCATCATCTGATACATCCACTTTCTGTGTCTGTCCCACCCTCTCTTGAAGCCCTCCACTGTGGATCTCTGAACCAGCTCACCAGGCAGTGCATTCCAAGGGTCCACCACCCTCTCAGTGAAAAACCTCCTCCTCTTTTCCCCCTCACCCTTCCACCTTCCAACTTCAAACCATGTCCTCTGGTGATACCTCCCTGCTTTAGTCTAAAGATCCCATCCATGTTTACCCTATTTATTCCCTTGAGGTACTTGAAGACCTCAATCATGTCCCCCCTGTCTCTCCTCTCCTCCAATGAAAACAGGCAGAGCTCCTCAAGTCTGTCCTCGTAAGTCAAATCCCCTAGCCCTCGTATCATCTTTGTTGCCCTCCTCTGTACCCTCTCCAGGAGCTGTATGTCTCTCTTCAAGTGTGGTCTCCAGTACTGTACACAGTACTCAAGGTGTGTAGTCTAACCAGTCCATTGTACAGCAGCAGAATCACTTCCTTGCTTCTAGAGGTGATCCCCTTGGATGCATCCCAACATCCTGTTTGCCTTGCTAGCTGCTCTCCTGCACTGCTCAGAGTTATTCATACATGTATCCACCATGACCCCTAGGTCTTTTCCCTATTGAGGCTTCCAGCACCTCCCTCCCAGGGTGTACCTGTGTTTAGGGTTTCCGACCAAGATGCAACACCTTGCACTTGTCCATATTGAATTTAATTCCAAGTGAGCCCAGCTTTCCAGGGTGTCCAGGTCTCTTTGCAGGGCCAACCTCCCTCTCCTTCAACTACTGCTCCCATCTTGGAGTCATCCGTGAAGAGACTCATTTCACACCCTATACCATCCCTGATGTCCGATATGTATGCATTAAACAGGATTGGACCCAGGACCGAGCCCTGTGGTACCCCACTACTAACCTCTGTAGGGTTCGAGAGCTCCCCACAGACCACTATTCTCTGAGTGCGTCCAGCTATCCAGTTTTCAATCCATCTGACCATCAAAGGGCCTACTCCTAACCCCATCAGTTTCTCCACCAGACCATTGTGGGGGACAGAGTCAAACGCCTTGCTGAAGTCCAAGAATAATACATCCACAGGCTTACCCCTGTCCAGTTCTGATGTTACCCATTCATAGAACTCCACAAGGTTGGTTTGACATGATCTACCTGGCACAAACCCATGCTGCCGACTATCCAGACTGCCCACCTCCTCCAAGTAAACCCCAATCGTTCCTTTAGTATACTCTCCATTAATTTCCCACCACGAGGTTAAACTGATGGGTCTATAGTTTCCTGGTACTTCCTTTGACCCCCCTTTGTGGATTGGTACCACATGTGCCTCTCGCCCAATCCCCTAGGTACCCTCCTGTCTCAAGTGACCTGCTGAAAAGCTCCGCCAGGTGCAGCCAGTATGTCCGCCAATTCCCATAGTACTCGGATGAATGCCATCCGCCCAGGAGATTTGTCTTTCTTTGGAATTGAGGCAAACCACACTTTTGGCGGGATGGCATCATCCATCCCCTCCACCTACTGGTCTTTTATCCTTATCCAGATGTGACACCCTGGGTACCTTTCCCTCCCTTTGCTCCATTTCTGTTGCTCCCCTGATCCCACTCCCTGCCGCTTCTATCCCCTTTGTGCCTTGCTTTGTAGATATCCCATCCCCCTCCCTAGTGAACACAGAGGCAAAGTACTCGTTAAATACTTCTGCCTGGTCCCTCGCCTCTTCCACCCACCCTCCTTCTGATCTCAATCTGCTGAGATGGCCCTTAGTTTTTCTCCGCTCCCCAATGTACCGGAAGAACCCCTTTTCCCCTCCATGTATCCCCTGTGCCAGCCGTTGCTCTTTACTGGACTTTGCTCCCCTCACCATACGGGTGACTTTTCTAGATGCAAGCTGGTACATTTCCTTATCCCTATCCCCTCTTGTTGTTTTATATTTTTTGTAGCCGCCTTCTTTTCTCTGACTGCTACCTGGACCTCACTGGACCACCAGCATGGTTTATGTGACCTTGCTCCCTTACGTTTCAACTTAGCGCAGATCCTGACTGCCTCATGAAGTCCCGTTTATGACCTCCCATCTCCTTTCCACACTTGTCGCTGAGGTAATCCCTTCAAGTGATCCTTGAGAATATTTCCCATGCCCATAAAGTCTGCCCCCCTGAAGTCCACTGCCAGTGTCCTAGATCTCACCCCCACTCCCCCAATGCTTATTTGAAACCAGACAGTATTGTGGTCACTCCCAGTCAGGGTGTCCTGTACAACCATGTCCCTTACCAGATCCCATCTGCCAGAACCACATCCAGGACATGCCCCTCCCTTGTGGGCTCCATCACATGCTGTGTTAAGAACACATCCTGGAAGCCATCCAGCAGCCTCTGCTCCTTGGCCACCTTAGAGGACATGGGTTCCCCAGTTTGTACCTGGCATTAAGGTCCCCATCAACACCACTCCTTCCCCTTTTGGATCACACTGGGCAATGATGTTGTCCAGCAAACCATCCTCTAGAACATCACTCATCCAGGGGGCCTATATGCTACACAGCTTGACCTTATCTCCTGCTGGGGATCGTGGAGGTGACCCATAAGGCCTCCGTTTCCTCTGCCTCTTCTACCATAGCAATTTCTATGTCATCTCTAATGAACATAGCCACTCCACCCCTCTGCCCTCCTTTCTATCCTTCCTAAGCATAGTGTACCCCGTACATTTGGGTCCCAGTCATGGTTTTTGTTTTACGTTTCCGTGACTGCCGCACATCCACCCCCGAACAGCATGGCCTGGAACTCTGGCAACTTGTTTCCCAAGCTCCTGGCATTAACTAACACTAACCCCACCCTTATCCCTGATCCTCTTGTCGAACCCACCCAGATTCCTTATACTTCCATCCTCCCCTGCTCCTCCTGAAACCTCCACCTCCAGTCTGTTTCCCCTCCCCCCCTTGGCTAGAGGCTACTCCCTCATCTGGAGGGAGGGCTAGTCAGCCCTCCTTATCCCTTCCCCCTTACAAGTTTAAACCCCACCTTTCTTGTATGTAGTCAGCCATCCCCTGTTTAAGGACTTCCTTCCCTAATGGGGCAAGATGAAACCTGTCCTTGGCATATAGTCCCATATCCTCCCAAACTGCATTCCAGTTCCCTAACACCCCAACCCATTTCTTCACCCCACTTCCTGAACCATTCATTAACCTCCTGGGCTTCATTTTTTTTCTCCACTGGGGCCTTTGGTACTGGCAATATCTCGAAAAGGAACTGTTGCATCCATTATCCCGACAGACTCTGGCAAGTTCTTGGAACCTTGCTTGGATTTCCATAATGCTATTTCCCTCTAGATCATTAGTTCCCAAATGCCAGGAGATCCAGTTTCCTCCACAATCCCTAACCATTTCATACACCATGAACTTTGCTCTGTGCACTGTCAGCCCAGAGATACTCACTACCTTCACCTGGCTATGGCATCCACCCCTGTCCCTCCCAATGGATACCCTTAATCATCGAGTCTCCCAGTAACAGAACCTAACACCACCATCATCCTTATGGTTACCTCCACTATGCCCTCTCAGCCCCCACTTTATTCATGATCGCAATTTCATGGGAGTCTTCCTGCCTTATTAGAGACCCCCTTGTCACCCTCCCCTTTCTGCCTCCCTTGCTATTTTGCCCACTTAACTCAAACCCCCTCTGAATAGGTGTCCCCTTTAACCCTCTCTTATCTGAACCATTTATCCTGGCCCTGATGGTTTCCCCTTCCCCCTCACCACCCCCCCTTGTACTAGTACCCCTGTCTCCAGAGGCTCTCTGTGGGTCCCCTTTAGCTAGGGCCCCATCCTTGGTACTGACCTCCCTGCTGAAGGGGGGCTCCTCTCCTACCTCCTTGTCTCCCAGTTTCTCTCCAATCATGCTCTCCTCCCTCATGTCTGGAATATGTTGCATCTCCCCCATTTGCTTAACATATATGCTTCCCCTTCTCCCTCTTGGCAAACAAAGATTTGGATGTCTTCGCACATAGGTAAACCAGATATTGGATCACCATTGGAACATGGATGGAAAAATGTGGATGATGAACTAATTTCTGTATTCTTCAAGGACCCAATGTCACCTTAGCTTCTATAAGACATTATTTGTGCCTGTACCAGTAGGGTTCACTGCACAATCAACTGTATCTGTAGTCAGAACAAACTTGCCTGTACAGAACTGTGTATATGCCAAGGGAATGAAGACTGTGGTAACCCATGCACTCTCGACAGAGATTATGATGATGACAAGGCAGGGATATGATGTTGACCAGAAATGTCACCAGCGCTATCACATTTCAATGATACCTGTATAAATTTATTATCAGATTTTGTTTTACACTTTAGATTGTTGTGATGCTGTGAGGTTAAAAAGAAATCCTATTTTATATCTTGAAATAATACATAGAGTCATTAAACTAACAGAAATGAATGCAAATATTTCAAAGTGGTCATTCTAACATGTTTAGGGTGTCATCGTTTAACCCCATTTCTATGGTAACGGCACCACTTGACCACATTACATCATGTCTCATCATAAAGTAGACATAATAAGCTTTCAAATGATGTGTGATGTGCATGTGTGTAGAGAAGGTACATTAAGTCGACCAAATCGATGGTGACTGCTGCTCACCTAAAAATGATGATATCTTGGAAACTTTTGTAAAATTCTAAGCTAGTCTAGTTTGTGTATCTCTTAAGTAATGTTAGTTAGTTTCATTTTTACTGCAATCTATAGTTTTCTGTTGTAGAGATGTGATTTTATATTTATATGTTTGAACTGTTTTGTTTGAAAATGTAGGTTTGATATGTTGATTGTTGGTACTGTATATTCTGTTTCTTCCTGCATTATTATTACTGTACAACATTTGCTTTGTTGTTAAAAACTCTAATAAAACATGGATTACAAAAAGAAAGCACAATACCATCTCCTGCAGTGTAATGTGGCTTGCTCAAGGACACTGAGGTAGTACAGTACAGTACAGTCTCACCGCCATCCAATATGGCTTGGTCAAGTACACGGAGACAGCACAGTACCATCTCACTGCCGTGGAATGTGACTTGCTCAAGGACACTGTGACAGCACAGTACCATCTCACTGCCGTGGAATGTGACTTGCTCAAGGACACTGTGACAGCACAGTACCATCTCACTGCCGTGGAATGTGACTTGCTCAAGGACACTGTGACAGCACAGTACCATCTCATTGCCGTGGAATGTGACCTGCTCAAGAACACTGTGACAGCACAGTACCATCTCACTGCCATGGAATGTGACCTGCTCAAGGACATTGTGACAGCACAGTACCATCTCACTTCCCTGGAATGTGACCTGCTCAAGGACACGGAGACAGCACAGTATCATCTCACTGCTGTGGAATGTGACTTGCTCAAGGATACTGTGACAGAACAGTACCATCTCACTGCCGTGGAATGTGACTTGCTCAAGGACACTGTGACAGCACAGTACCATCTCACTGCCGTGGAATGTGACCTGCTCAAGGACACTGTGACAGCACAGTACCATCTCACTGCCGTGGAATGTGACCTGCTCAAGGACACTGTGACAGCACAGTACCATCTCACTGCTGTGGAATGTGACCTGCTCAAGGAAATGGAGACAGCACAGTACCATCTCTGCCGTGGAATGTGACCTGCTCAAGGACACGGAGACAGCACAGTACCATCTCACTGCCGTGGAATGTGACCTGCTCAAGGACACGGAGACAGCACAGTACCATCTCACTGCCGTGGAATGTGACTTGCTCAAGGACACTGTGACAGCACAGTACCATCTCACTGCCATGGAATGTGACTTGCTCAAGGACACTGTGACAGAACAGTACCATCTCACTGCCGTGGAATGTGACCTGCTCAAGGACACTGTGACAGAACAGTACCATCTCACTGCCATGGAATGTGACCTGCTCAAGGACTCTGCGACAGCACAGTACCATCTCACTGACATGGAATGTGACTTGCGCAAGGACACTGAGGTAGTACAGTACCATCTCTCTGCGACTGCTGCCTTGTATGCACCAACGCGTTTTGTACTCTCCGTGATGCTGTGAGACACTATTCAGTGTGAGACAGTACTGGAGTGCTGCTGCGTTTGTTGTGAGCTCTAACTTGTAAAATATTTGTGTAATGCAACTTTATTGAACTGCCTATACTTAAGCTGTATCAGGAAGTCTAGCCCAGTGTGTAGTTTTTAGGGGAATGTTTTGGACTACAACTATTGTCCAGAAGTGATTTTACTTTATTGTTAACTGGGAAGGCTGTCTGGATTTATAAGCAGTGTGTACCATACACTTTAGGCTAAAATCTACTGCAGGATTTGTAAGTTAGATCATGAATGTCGTGACCCAGTGAATCACTTCCGGTTTTCGCTATATCTGCTTGCATCTCTCTGAAAGCACTGCCTTGTATGCACCAAATGTTTTGTACTCTCCATATGCTGTGAGACACTTCTCAGTGTGAGACAGTACAGAGTGCTGCTGCATTTGTTGTGAGCTCTAACTTGTAAAATCTTTGTGTAATGCAACTTTATTGGACTGCCTATACTTTAGCTGTATCAGAATTCCAGCCAAGTGTGTAGTTTTTAAGGGGAACATTTTTGGACTACAACTATTGTCCAGAAGTGATTTTTACTTTATTGTTAACTGGGAAGGCTTTCTGCTTTATAAGCAGTGTGTACCATACACTTTAGGCTAAAATCTACTGCAGGATTCGTAAGTTAGATCATGAAGGGAGTCGTGACCCGGTGAATCACTTCTGGGTCTCGCGCTATATCTGCTCGCATCTCTGCGAGTGGGGCGAGCATGATCGGGACGAGCGTGTGGCTCTGCACACGGAGACACACGCATCAGCGCATGTCTAGAGTGTCAAGTGGGTATAAAGGGATAGAAGTTTTTTTTTAAAACTCTGACTGAACAAAATATAGTTTAGATCGCATTAGCTAGGTACCTAATTGTAACTAGCTTGTCGGTAAGTTTGATGCTTTTCTGATAATTTAATAGTATACTGTGTCTTGGTTTGAAATAAAGTGAAAAGCAGTATGGCTTCACCAGTACTAAGTGATTTAAATAATTTTGCATCTATAGCTAATTCAGGTCATTTAGGGGCCCAATGTATACTGTGTAGAATGTTCTGCTGTATTACTGAGGTTATTTCTAAGGATCTCTTTCAGTGCAGTAAATGTTTGGAGAATATAGAATTGAAACAGGAAATAACTTTATTTTCCTCATGATTAAAACAGTTAGAAATTAGTCAACTGAATATGTCTGAGCAACTCAATATTTTGAACACCTTAAATTAGGTTAGCGAATCACACATTATTAATGATGATCAGTGTCCTATTAACCCCATACCATTATTTGAAGTTAACAACCAACAACTGGTTGGTAATTTATTACCTACCGTATTACCCCCTACACCATTGTCTACTACAAGTGAAGTTTTAAATAAAAAGAGCTAGGGAGGAAGATGTAAATGAGGATGTTAATGACAATGCATGGTATGAAGTTCAAAATTCTAGGAGAATTAAAAAAGGAAGAAAGGCTGAACATTATGCTATTCCTTTATCAAACAGATTTGATTGTCTCCAACCCTTGCAATGTCAGCCACCTGATGTAAATAACACACCTCCCAGTTTAATTGGTGACAACGACCCATACGATTCATCTTCAACAAGTAATCTAATTCCTTCACAATCGATTTCATCTGTTCATGATCAACCCTTGACTGATTTTTCAATGGATACCACTCTTTGTAATCCTGACACTCATAATCATAATTGCAGTGTCTCCCCTTCTAAGCCCCCCTCAAGACAGATTCTGGTTATTGGTGACTCTATGATTAAACATCTGGATAGATCCATTTGTAATCCAGATAAAGTTAATAGAACATGCACAAGTTTCAGTGGTGCTAAGATCTCTGATGTTTCTAGTATGTTGGATAATATTATGAACAACTACGGCAGTAGTCCTATAGTTGTTATGCATGTGGGTGTAAATAATATTCTCCATGTCTCTATTCAGGATATTAAGTCCGCCTTTGTGGGGTTAACTAATAAATTGGTAGACATTGGTTGTCAAATTTGCATGTCTGAAATACTCTCTGTTCCTCATTACTCTACTCATCTTAACCATAAAATTAAGATTATTAATAATTGGTTTTGCCAATGGTGTCTTCATCAAGAAATTAATTGTATCACCCATTGGGAAAATTTTGATGGCAGAATTGAACTGTTCGGTAGGGATGGACTGCATTTAAGTCAAAAGGGAAATGCTGTTTTGAGTACTCAGTTTTTGTCACTGATTAATAATTATTTAAACTAGACTATGGGGGGGAGACGGTCGGGCAGCCATCATCCCATGTTAATAAATGTGACACTTCCTTATTGAATAAAAAGATACAATTTTTAAGTTTCAATGCCAGAGGTTTAACTAAAAAAATGGATGAACTTCAATTAAAACTTTACATTATAATGCTGACATTATTTCTATTTGTGAAACATGAGGAGATGATAATGCCTCATGGGAAGGTTGTTTGGTTGACTATAAGTCATATAGATTTAATAGACCAAACAGAAGGGGGGTGGTGTAGCCTTATTTTTCAAAAATAATTTGAATACAGTCGACATATCTAGTCGTATAAAAACCCATAATACATTCACTGAAACTATTTGGGTTAAACTGTATTTAACACAGGATGATTTTATCATTATTGGTAATTGCTACCATCCTCCCAATTCACCAGTAAATGTATTAGAAGCAATTCTAATAGAATTTTAACTGGCAAGTGAGATCGGACAGGTAATAATTATTGGTGACTTTAATCTTGGAAACATCGGTTGGCTTAATTCCTCCGACACAAGGGGTAAAGGTATTACATTTCTTTCCACTTGTCTCGAGCTGAATCTAATACAGCATGTTACTAAACCCACTAGGGTGGATAATATTTTGAATCTTGTAATCAGTAGTGACTCTGTACCTATTATCGACTTAAGTATTTTGGACCCAATTGCTGGAAGTGACCATAACACCATTCTGTTTGCTATTGAGAAGATGTATTCCTCTGTGCATAATAGAACTAATATTTACCTTTATAATAAAGCAGATTTAAAGTCTTTTGGTAGTGTTATGGTGAGATCGATTGAAAGCTCATTCTATCTAATTTAAGCTCTGAAAATTGTTGGTCTGCATTTAAATCAACTATTTCTAATATAAGAGATACATATATTCCTTTCAAATTTAAAGTTCAAAACAATAAATGGTCACCAAAATGGTTTAATTTGTCTATAAAAAGTTAATAAAATTAAAAAGAAAAATATAATGGTTATTTAAAGCATAAATCTAGCACTACTTGGAAGGCTTATAGACAGATACAGATCAAATGCAAACTTGCTATTAAGAGGAAAAAATCAACATGGGAATATAAGCTGCTAATTCCGCTAATAAAACAACACTAAAGACTTTTACTCATATATTAATTCCTTAAAAAAACCTGTTTGCCAAGTTGGCCCCATTATACAGTATAATGACATTGTGTATGATCCAAAAAAGAGGGCTGATATATTTAATGCAGAATTTTGTAAAACATTTACAGTTTCTGACAATCTTCCTGTTAGCCCTAATAATAATAATGATTCTGTTATAACATTTGATGAAAAACAAATATACGACAAATTGATTTCTTTAAAAGGTAAATACTGCTCCGGTCCTGATAATTTGGCTGGGCGTTTATTGTTCTTGTTAGCCAAATATATTGCATCACCATTAAAAATTATATTTGAAAAGTTTTTATTAGAAAACTACATTCCAGATGATTGGAAAAAAGCTAATGTTATACCAATTCTTAAGAAGGGATTAAAAAATAATTGGGAGAATTACCGTCCTATTAGTTTGACCTCCACAGTACATAAAGTTTTGGAGAGTCTTATTAAAGATATTATTACACCAGTTTTGGACGTTCATGACTCTGAACAGCATGGATTTAAGAAGGGCAGACGTTGCCTTACCAATTTGTTATCTTTTTATGAAAACATTAGTGTACTTCTGGACCATAATATCCTGTGTGATGTTATTTATATCAATTTCAGCAGAGCATTTGACAATATACCACATATGGCACTTATTTCCAAATTATGCAATATTAAAATCAACTGTTGTATTACTAATTGGATTAGTAATTGGTTGCAGGATAGGACAAAGTGTGTTGTCATTGATGGATTTAGTTCTGAAATGGACTACATGTCTAGTGGGGTCCCACAGAGCTTTGTGTTGGTCCCTTGTCTTTTTCAGGCTTTTATTGCCGACATGACTGATGAATGTCAGTCTATTTCTATCAGATATGCTGACGATGTTAAAATTGGTAGTCCTTGTTTAGATATCACACAATCTATCATTACTCAAAACGACCTGGATATTATTACATCTTGGTTAGATAAGTGGGGTATGAAGTTGAATTTGGATAAGTGTAAAGTCATGCATCTGGGCCCTAATAACCTAAATTATACATACCAACTATATAGAACTAACCTTGTTATTTCTTTTGATGAAAAAGATTTGGGTATTAGTATCTCTAATGACATGTCCTATAATGAGCACATTCATGACATTATTAATAAGTCCAATAAGGTAATATGGTCTATTTTATGTAATATTAGATCACGTAAATCTGAGGTTCTCGTCCCCCTGTATAGATCCTATGTCAGGCCTCATTTGGAGTATGCTGCTCAGCTGTGGTCTCCATATAAAAAATTTATTAGTAATTCACTGGAGAATGTTCAAAGATGATTTACAAAGAAAATATCTGGTCTAAAAAACGATTCGTATAATGATCGTTTACAGACCTTAAATTTAATGTCCTTATCCACTCGTCGTCTCAGAGGTCATTTGCTTCTTCTTTTTGATATAATTCAGGATCCTGTTCTTATGACCGAATTAAATTTACAGTTCAAAGACCATTCACATAATGTCAGAGGTCATCCCTTACAATTAATAAGGAATCCATTTAGACATAAAAGTCGACATTTTTTTTTACATTAAGAGTTGTGGGTCCTTGGAATAATTTACCTATTAATGTTATTATTAGTGAGAACAAGAAATCTTTTAAATACAAGGATTGATCAATTAATTTGCTCTGGATCTGTTTTCATATTATCCTATGGCTTAGTAAAAGAGTTCTATGGGTTAACGTCCTCTTGCTCTTTTCATAACCTTAGTATGAACTTAGTAGGACACTGTGACAGCACAGTACCATCTCATTGCCATAGAATGTGACTTGCTCAAGAACACTGTGAAAGCAAAGTATCATCTCACTGCCATGGTATATGACTTGCTCAAGGAGACTGTGACAGCACAGTACCATCTCACTGCCATGGACTGTGACTTTCTCAAGGACACTGTGACCGCACAGTACCATCTCACTGCCATGGAATGTGACTTGTTAAGTACACTGAGACAGCACAGTACCATCTCACTGCCATGGAATGTGACTTGCTCAATGACACTGTGACAGTACAGCATCATCTCCTGCCATGGAATGTGACTTGCTCAAGGACACTGTGACAGCACAGTATCATCTCACTGCCATGGAATGTGACTTGCTGAAGTACATTGTGACAGCACAGTACCATCTCACTGCCATGGAATGTGACTTGCTCAAGTACACTGAGCGAGCACAGTACCATCTCACTGCCATGGAATGTGACTTGCTCAATGACACTGTGAAAGCAGAGTACCATCTCACTGCCATGGAATGTGACTTGCTCAAGGGCACTGTGAAAGGACAGTACCATCTCACTGCCATGGAATGTGACTTGCTCAATGACACTGTGAAAGCACAGTACCATCTCACTGCCATGGAATGTGACTTGCTCAAGTACACTGTGACAGCACAGTGTTATCTCACTGCCATGGAATGTGACTTGCTCAACGACACTGTGAAAGCACAGTACCATTTCACTGCCATGGAATGTGACTTGCTCAAGTACACTGTGACAGCACAGTGTCATCTCACTGCCATGGAATGTGACTTGCTCAAGGACACTGTGAAAGCACAGTACCATCTCACTGCCATGGAATGTGACTTGTACAAGGACACTGTGTCTGCACAGTACCATCTCACTGCCATGGAATGTGACTTGCTCAAGGCCACTGAGGCAGAACAATACAGTCTCTCTGCTATGAAATATATGGCTTGCTCAAAGCCACTGTGGTAGCACAGAATCATCTTACTGCCATTTAATGTGGTTTGTTCAAGGTCACTGAGGCATCACAGTATGATCTCACTGCTGTGGAATGTGGCTTGCTCAAACCACTGATTTAGCACAGTACTTGTCACTGCAGTGCAATGTGGCTTGCTCCAAGCCACTGAGGCAGCAAAGTATCATTTCACTGCTGTGTAATGTCCCTTGCTGAAGGCCACTGAGGCAGCACAGTACCTTCTAGGGGTGGGTGAAAGTTGCAGATTCCACTTTTGTGGAATGTCCTTAAAATTCAGAAATGTTGCTGAATTTTCTGAATTTCTTGCATTGGTGAGATCAGAATCTTCCAAATATATCTGATGGATTTTTGCCATGTTCCACAGAATGTTTTGGCTGAACTGTGGAAAAATTCACATGAACTGCAGAATAACAGTTCTGAGTATTTTTTTTCCCACAGTTTGATTAATTATTCTGCAATTCATAAAATTATTCTGCAGTTTGGTAATCAGTTCTCTGGACTTTTTTCTCCACAATTTAATAGAATTATCCACAGTGTTTTCATTTATTCCACCATTCTGAGTTGAAATTTCTGTAAAAGTTGCTAATTTGATTTCTACACATTCGCAGAATCAAAAATCTGACTTTACGTGGAAATTCCATTGGCAGAAGTTGTTTTCACACACCTCTACCTACTCACTGCTGTGTGGTGTCCCTTATTCAAGGCCACTGAGGCAGCACAGTACCTTTTCACTGCTGTGTATTGTCCCTTGCTCTAGGCCACTGAGGCAGCATAGTGCCATCTTATTGCTGCGTAATGTGGCTTGTGCAAGGTCACTGAGGCAGCATAGTGTGAAACAGTTCTGTATAATGGTGCCACAGATGCCAGCTAAATGAATTCTGTCAGCCCGTGCAGCACCTGAGCAGCAGGCACATCCCAAAGAAAGGCAACACCCAGTCAGCCGGCACATTCCATGGAAAGGGCAGCACACAAGCTGCAGGCACATCCTGAGGTAAGGGCAGCACCCAAACAACAGGCACATCCTAAGGAATGGGCAGTACCAGAATAGCAGGCACATCCCAAGAAAAGAGCAGCACCAGAGCAGCAGGCACATCCCAAGAAAAGAGCAGCACCAGAATAGCAGGCACATCCCAAGGAATGGGCAGCACCAGAATAGGAGGGACATCCCAAGAAACGTGCAGCACCCAAGCAGCAGCCACATCTCAAGGGAAGGGCAACATCTGAACACCAGTCAGATACCAAGGAAAGGGTAGAACCTGAACAGCAGGAACAACCAAAGGAAAGGGCCAAATCCATATAGCAGGCACATCCCAAGGAAAGGGGAGCACCCACACAGCAGGATAGTCAGAGGAAAGGGCAACACCTGAACAGCAGGCACATCCTGAACAAAGGGCAGCACCTGAGCACCAGCCACATCCCTAGATATGGGCAGCACCTGAGTACCAGCCACATCCCTAGATATGGGCAGCACCTGAACAGCAGGCACATCCTGGAAATAGAGCAGCAGGCACACAGGGTACTGGGTCAAAATGCCAAAAAAAAAAACCACTCATGAAGAATTGCATGGTGTAGAGCAAGCTGGGATTTAGTGTGGCAGGGGTATAGCAGTGGCAGAGAATTACTGCTAAACCTGTAGCTGTGCGCTCTTCTTGGAAAGGAACTAGTTGCTGTATGCTGGGGTAGCTGGCCAAGCCATTCCCATTGTGGAGTGGCTAAGACACCAACACATGGCAGGATACGAGACCTGGGGCCATGGTTCAGATCCCCACAAGGTCTCCCAGTGTTGCAGCTTTACCATTCATTTTTTTTTAAAGTTAAACTTTTCCCTCTCTTGGTGTTTCCCTGAATCCACAGTCCTGTGTAGTTTGTAATCTAAAGTCTGGGGGGTGTGGTGGGGTGATGCCCTCCATGTCAGGGGGTTTCGGGGTGGTGATGCCCCCATTAAAATCAGAAATCCCATCATTTTCAATGGGTGTGCTCTTTTCTTATGGTCTGTGTTTTTTCTGACACTTTCTGTGTCAGCACTCTTTTGCTTACGGTGCCTGTTTCTGTGTGTTTTTTGTGGTCAGCATTATGACTCTATGCCCCCACACAGCAGGCACATCCCAAGAAAAGAGCAGCACCAGAGCAGCAGTTACATCCCAAGGAAAGGGCAGCAATTGAACAGTAGGCACATCCTGTGGGAAAGGCAGCATCCAAACAGGAGGTACATCCCAAGGAAAGGGCAGCACCCAAAGAGCAGGCACATCATGAGGAAAGGGTAGCACCCACATACCAGGCACATCCCAAGAAAAGGGCAGTGACCAAGCAGCAGGCACATCCCAAGGAAAGGGCAGCACCTGAACAGCAGGCACATCCCAAGGAAAGGGCAGTACCTGAACAGCAGGCACATCCCAAGGAAAGGGCAGCACATGAGCAGCAGGCACATCTGAAGGAAAGGGCAGCACATGAGCAGCAGGCACATCCCAAGGAAGGGGCAGTACCTGAGCAGCAGGCACATCCCAGAGAAAGGGAAGTACCTGAACAGCAGGCACATCCCAAGGAAAGGGTAGCACCCAAGCAGCAGGCACATTCCAAGGAAAGGGCAGCACATGAGCAGCAGGCAAATCCTGAGGAAAGGATAGCACATGAGCAGCAGGCACATCCTGAGGAAAGGGCAGCACATGAGCAGCAGGCACATCCTGAGGAAAGGGCAGCACCTGAACAACAGGCACATCCCAAGGAAAGGGAAGTACCTGAACAACAGGCACATCCCAAGGAAAGGGCAGCACCCAAGCAGCAGGCACATCCCAAGGAAAGGGCAGCACCAGAGTAGCAGGTGCATCTGGAAGAAAGGGTAGCACCCAAGCAGCAGTCACTTCCCAAGGAAAAGGCAGCACCCAAGTAGCAGGCTAATACCAAGGAATGGGAGTACCAAACAGCAGGAACATCCCAAGGAAAGGGCAACACTCAAACAGTAGACTCATCCTGAGGAAAGAGCAGCACCCAAGCATCAGACACATACCGAGGAATATGTAGTATCTAAACAGCAGGCACATCCCATGGAAAGTACAGCACTAGAGCTACAGGCACATACTGAGGAAAGGACAGCACCAGAGCAGCAGACACTTCCCAGGTAAAGGCAGGACTCAAGCAGTAGACTCATCCTGAGGAAAGAGCAGCACCCAAGCATCAGGCACATACCGAGGAATGGGTAGTACCTAAACAGCAGGCACATCCCATGGAAAGGACAGCACTAGAGCTACAGGCACATACTGAGGAAAGGGCAGCACCAGAGCAGCAGACACTTCCCAGGTAAAGGGCAGGGACTCGAACAGCAGGCACATCCTGAGGAAAGGGCAGCAAGCAATCAGCAGGCACATCCCAAAGAAACTGCAGCACCAGAGTAGCAAGCACATCCTGAAGAAAGGCAGCACCCAAGCAGCAGGCACATTCTAGGAAAGGGCAGCATAAAACAGCAGGCACATCCCATGGAAGGGAGCACCTGAACAACAGTCACATTGTGAGGAAAGGGCAGCACCCAAGCAGCAGGGACATCCCAAGGAAAGGGCGAGCAGGCTCATCTGGAAAGGCAGTACCAAAACAGGAAGCACACCCATGGAAGGGCAGTGCCCAAAAAGCTGGCACATGGGGAGGAAAGGACAGCACCTGAGCAACAGACACATCCTGAGGAAAGGCAGTACCAGAACAGCAGGCATATCCTGAGGAAAGGGCAGCACGAAAGCAGCAGGCACATCCCAAGGAAAGGCAGTACCCAAACTGCAGGCACAGCCCAAGGAAAGGGCAGCACCCGCGCAGCAGGCACAACCTGAGGAAAGGGCTGCACCCAAACAGCAGGCACATCATGAGGAAAGGACAGCATCTGAACAATAGATACATCATGAGGAAATGGCAGCACCCAAACAGCAGGCACATCCTGAGGAAAGGACAGCAGCCAATCAACAGAGACATCCTGGTGAAAGAGCAGCACTTGAAGAGAAGGCAGATCCCAAAGAAAAGGCAGCATCTGAGCAGCAGGCACATCCAGAGGAAAGGCAGCACCTGAACAGCAGACTTGTGCAATGGAAAGGGCAGCACCCAAAGAGCATGGACATCCCAAGGAAAGGGCAGCACCTAAACAACAGGCACATCCCAAGGAAAGGGCAGCACCTGAACAATAGGCACACCCAAGGAAAGGGCAGCACCCAAACAGGAAGCACATCTGAGGAAAGGGCGGTACACAAAAGCAGGCACATCCCAAGGAAAAGGCAGCACCTAAACAGCCGGCATAGTCCAAAGAAAGAGCAGCAACAAAACAGGAGGCACATCCAGGGTAAAGGGCAACACCAGAATGACAGACACATCCTGAGGAAAGGGCACCACCCAAAAAGCATGCACATCCCTAGGAAAGGGCAGCACCCAAACAGCAGGCACATCTCAGCTGTTGTATCCTTTGTAAACAGTAACCTGTTTGTCCCTGAAGGTTCCATGGTGTGAATCCTGTGATGGCACTCACTTTAAGATGGCTGCTGTCTGCTCTTCAAATAAATCAGTTGGTACCTGTAGCATGCATATGATTTTATTTCTATTGTCACCCTGCAGCCATATAGATTCTGAACAAGCCAGTCAAAGATCAGTTATCCTTAATCTAAGCCACATCACTCCAACTCAGACATTATATTGGGATATGGACTGTGCCTGTGGTTTAGAGGTCTTGTGAAGTCTGAGAAAATTTGCTCCGCTAGTTAATTTGTGGATTTCATGGAATTTGTGGAGTGATTTCTCACAATTTACAGGTGCGAATCTCACGGATTTTGCTGCGGAGTATGAAATTTCACACATGAATTTCACGCTCTGCCCACACAATTCACACTTCACGTTAAAAAAAAGGTGAATTTCAGACCTCCGGTGCAGCTTCTTGTCTGAATGGTGGCTTAAACACAGAGCTCCGACCTAGCATAAATAAAACAGACCAGTAGCCATCACTAAATCAGCTATTTCTTTACAAAATTCAAATTTTACCAGATGGCTACAACTAAGTCAGAAGGAGGAAGCAGATTCTCAGTTTTGCAACAAGAGTGGAGCTTTCAGATGCTGATCTATCCAACTCAGGGGCCTCTGAATGTTTGACCCAGACAATCCGTTTGACTCTGCTAAAGCCACCAAAATGAATCAGAGGCTCAACAAAATACTTACAGAACTCCAGGACTTCAAAGGAGAATTTCTCACTTATAAACAAGCCCAGGAGTTGATAAGAGCTGACTGGACTGAATTACAAACCGGGTAACAATGGTAGAAAACAAACAGATGACCAGGCCACCCAAGTGACACAAATACAGACCACTCTTAACCAACTTGTTCTACTCTGCCACCTTACAGTTGAAAGACAAGAGGATGCAGAAAACAGACATCGTCTGTTGGAATTTACAATTTATGGCATCCCAGAAGATAGCGGGGAAATAATATAAAGAATTCGTAGAAACAGTGCTCTGTACAGCCCTCACATTAGACTTGGATTGGGACCTGGAATTGGAGAGGGCACTGGGCACTGGGGCCTAAACCAAAGCAGCCCAGCATGCAACCTTGCTCTATCAAACCAAAGAACTGGTACCGAGAAAGCCTGGGCACAAAGTAAAATTTATTATGGGTCAACACAGATCTTTATCTATAATGATTACGCCCTACAACTATGCAGCATTGGAGGGCCTACATCCCATTATTTCCTTCTTGAAACAATGAAACCTTAAATTTAGAACACTATACCCGAGCAAATTGGTCATCTAGTTTCCATCAGAACAGAAAGTCTATGAACCGTAGAAGAGGCCTGTCAGGACTTGAAACAGCGTGGCTTGGATCCCCAACTAATATTGGTCTCCCTCGAAGACAGTCTTCTATACTGCACCCATCTCAGCTTATTTCCTTATGAAATGGGTTGAGCAACCTCCTGTACAGCTGCACCTGATCAAAGATCACAACAGGCTACTATTGCATCGATCAAAAGATGCTGGTATAGTTTTCAGATCGCAGTCCTGAGTGATGAGAACTCTTTGAGGGTACACATGAGTACTGGGTATAGCGGGACTCTGTTTGATATCTCCTCAGTCTGGGTTTTTCTTCTTCTGGGGGTGGCAGTTGGGGCTGGAGGAGGTGTTCCGCCACGGATGTTTGCCGTGTGGCCTGTGTGTGTGTGTGTGTGTGTGTGTGTGGGGGTCCTTTCCATGGCCTTCCCTGCAGGGCGACCATGGAGACATTGTGGTGTTGTTTGGGGTGGGCTCGGGGCAAGGCTGCCTTATTTATGTTTTCAAGTATTTTTTTTCCTCCGTTGGGGCTCCAACATTGGCAGAGATCCTCTTAGCCCTGTGACCGAGTGGGAGGGGGAGGCAAACCAGACCACAGAAAAGAAGAGAAGGGCCTCTGTGATTGTTACCCACTAAATAGGGTGTCGGGAGGCTTCTCCTGTAATAAGTTGGCTGAGTGGACCTGGAAGCCTAGAGGGGGTAGTAATTCAACATCCTCGGGGTGGAATTCACCTTGGAGATTAATCTGTTGAATAGGGTGAGAAACAGGACTCTTTGGTTCAGGCTTTCACTCACTCCCAGCTTACACTTGATTTGGGCCTTCAAAGAAGTCCCTGTAAGGGGTCAGACTTGATACAAATTGCTCCACTGCATACGTCTGTTAGACAGGGGAGCAGTTGCTAGTTAAAGACCCAATTTTTATTGGCAATGGAATCAGAAGACCACGACAGAGGAACGCATGAATAAAGTTGGTGCAGGGGTGCTGCCCTGGGGACCATTTGGACAGCACTGCCTAACATTAGTTTCCTTAATATACAGATTTGGGGTCTGCTGGCAGGGAACTGTGGTTTTGGGGAGGGGCCCCTGGCTCCCACATGGGAAGATGTGCTGGCGATGTGTTGGGATACTTTCTCCAGCTCCTTGGACTACCTTTTAGTTTAGACGGGTTCCCGGGAGTTCGCCGGGCCTCTGTCCTCACTACTCCCTCCCTCCCATGGGGGGGCGTCTCCCGGTTCAGTGGGGGTGTCAGACGAGACCCTTGACTGCACCCATGGGCTCACCCTAGGATCGGATGGAGAAGAACAGAATATTGAACATCCTGCAGTGGACCTCTGTTAAAGTTCTGACAGTAATTTATGGGGACTATGATCATAAATTGGACCTGATGCTACTGGGGATAGGAGGAAAGCATCAGTTATTATGACTTTAATCCTCCCAAAACAGACACTAAATGATACATGGAGAGACTGGGAAACACTCCGGGGGTAAGACCCCCCTTATTTAACTAACATTTCACTTTCTTTCATGTTTTAACAAAGACAGTCATACCTGGATGGGACACTGAATTATGTGTTATTTTAAACTGGATGACTTCTAATAACTGGGATTATGTCCAAAGCTCTTGTAGCATATTTAAGTATGAATCTACTTCCCTCTCTGAACAAAACACTGGATACGCTGGGAGGAGGCATACCTGAGACTAGATGTAACACACTGCACCTTTTTCTTACCAGCTTTGGTTTCCTTCCCAATACCCTCCTTTCTACTTATTTTCTTATTAGCTTGCATTTTGCAGGACCTTTATTTTTTATATCCCAATACCCATTTTCAGGGCAAGTGTTTCCCGAGGGATACCCCTATTTGCTGGGTACTAGGATCCCACACAGGCAGTCTATTTTTCTGCCCACTCCTTGTCTCCTGATGTCGGTAGCCTGGGACTTGGAAGTCACTTGTAAGGTTAAAGTTCTGGTTCCATATGGGCTACGAGGGCCTTGTTGTTGTTTTATATGTTCACAGTTGTTAAACATAAACATAAACATAAAAAATGATGTCAGAAAAAGACCATTGGTCCATCCAGTCTGCCCATAGCACCCTAACAAACCCAGGACTTATTGCTCATACAGGTTTAAGTTGTTTAGGTGGTTAGGATAACTTACATGTTTGTGTTTGTTTATAAACACTGAAGTTAACACTAAGGAAAAATATACAGATGGCATCAGAGGTGGACAATTTAGGTTTCTGGCAGAAACTGGTACAGTGTCAACTGGGGAGGGAAGGGATGAGTTTGTGTGAGGTTGGTCAAATGACACTGCCATTTAGGATAATTTCACATAATGTGAATGGGCTGACTGAAGCAATTAAAGATATAGGACATTAACAGCTCTAAAAGGCACAAGCCTGATGTTCCCCTACTTCAGAAAATGCATTTACCTTCACTGGAACTCCAAAGTTATTGGGGTTTGGTTTCTACAGTTAATTGAATCCACTTATAAACATGGTAGATGCAGAGGGTGGCAATTCTGGTTCCTAAGTCATCTCCTTTTGTTGTCAAGGAGAGTTACACAGATAAGGAGGGTAGAGTTGCCTTATCAGTGGGGTCATATAATGAACACACTTTAACGATTTGTAGTTTGTATATTCCTCCAAATAGTGATGTATCCAGCATACAACAGATGATAGATTTTATTCTTATGCTCAAGAGAGGTATCTTGACTGTGGGAGGAGACTTTAACTACCTTACGAATCCCTCACTAGATCACTCGGCCTCCGCCCCTCCTCACAAACTGCAGGGTAGAGACATCTGCACCACCTGGTCGAAGATATTAATCTGCTAGACACCCACCCACATAAACACTACTCAAGGCTGGATTATTTATGTATATCAGGGGAACATAGAGACTTGATTTGCTCAGCAGACATCCTCAATATCCTTCTTTCGGATCAAGCTCCAATAACCTTGGAATTGACCTTAAACAGGCTGAGATGAAACACACTCTGGAAGTTTAACCCCTCTTTATTGAGAGACCCTGAATTTAAGGGACTTTTGAAAGTAAAATTCCCAGAGATACCAGCTGATAAATAGAGAATAAAGGATGGGGAAGGGGTGCTATGAGAATTTAATGCACACCCGAGTTGTGGGATGCTACATAAATGCCTGAGGGGTTTATCAAAGCATCCCACAATGAGGATGTGTATAAAATTCTCATTGCACCCCCTTCCCCAATCTTTTAATTTTTATAATACACTGGGCAGCAGTTTTCAGGCCCTGTTTCTGTGAGCATGACACACACACACACACACACCATGCACCACTGTCTCCCCAGGTTGATTTTTATGTTGTTTCTTTATTTTAAAACTCTTTTCTACTTACACAGTTTGTAGTCTACTCTGATCATGCTTTGAATGAGAAGCAGCATTGCAATAACACCGCACTCGCGATCGGACGAACAGCGGGATCAACGGATATAAAAAACTATGCAGTGGTGTACTGAAGACATTGCAGGAGCCATCAGACACTGCTTTTAAAAGCTGTGAAAGGTAGGATCAACCAGATATTTAAACAAAATTGAAACAGGCGGCCCATGTTGTGCGACTCCGCTATGAGAGACCAAAGTCGCCATGTTTTTGAACTGTTACCCATACAAGCAAGACAGGAGCCAATGAGGGAGTGGCATTCTTTGACCGAAATGACGTGAATGCCATAACAACCAGATGGTTGTTATGGGAAATATCAACTGGTCCAGCCCACAGGAAAAATTTGCTGACCAGTTATTATTACCTCTTCACAGGTTTCTCCACAGCTCTTATGGAATACACTTAAGATCGTACTTATGGGCCATATCATTTTTTATGCTGCTAGAAAAAAGAAACAAGGAGAGGTTAGGTTATGGGACCTTTAAGCCTGGCTTAAAGGACTGCAGGACCAACATATGCAGGGGGTTTCCTCTGTCTCTGATCTGTTGATGCAGGTCCAGCAGGATATTCAATGTTTATTGACTGTATGTACTAAACAGGCTCTGGCATGGATCATGGGAAAATATTATGAAGGGGGCCAGGGCAGCTAAAGTCTTGGCATACAGATTACTCAAACAGATACAGGTGTCTACTGTCCCTAAAATTACAGAACTCAAAACTGGCAATCTTAAGTACACTACCGAACAAATACTGGCAAGTTTCAAACAATTATACCAAGACCTATATATATAGGCTCTAATACTTTATCTGCTTTTTCTTCTCCTTAAAACTCCTGACTCTTTCAGAGGTTCACAAGGAACATCTGAAATCTCCCATTTCTTCTTTGGAGTTAGTTACTGCTAATAAAAATTAGAAAAAAGTTAAGAGCCCCGGCCCAGGTGGCTATATGGCCAATTTCTGTAAGGAAACTTCAGAACATATACTGTACATACCCCTCTATTGGCAGCCATAAGAGCGAGTCATTCCACATCAGAGTATCTGACTTCATGGAGACAAGCAGTTATTTCAGCAATATTGAAACCACAGAACCACCCACAACTTTGTGAATCCTATCGCTCAATTTTGGTGCTTAATCAGGACTGTAAAATTTATACGAGTATATTAACACACAGATTAAACCAAATACTTCCACTAATTACACATCTAGATCAATCAGGCTTTATTAAGAATCAGCAGACAATTGACAATATTAAAATAACTTTATACATTCTCGAGCATGCGCATACCAATTCCAGTCCTTTACTAGTTCTAAGTTTGGATGCCCAAAAGGCATTTGATCAAGTCTCTTGGCAATTACTACAATACACACTAGATACATTTGATTTCTGTCTCCGGAATTCAGGGGCAATATTCAAGGCCTCTATATATCTCCTGAAGCAATGGTGAAGATAAATGGCTCCCTCTCCTCGATTTCCTCTTCTCCGGGGAACAAGGCAGGGATGCCCCTTATCCCGTGTTTGTTCACCTATTAGCAGAACCAGCAGCACAGTATCTTAGACAGGAAGACTGCATTCAGGGAAATACTATAAATGGGACCCAGCATAAATTGACTATAAGCAGATGACTTGCTGCTCTATATAATGCAGCCTGAAGCTTCCCTACCTATATTGCAAGAACAATTAACACAGACTGAATGGATAACAGGATACAAAATAAACCAAGATAAATCTGAGGCCTTGATTATTCAACAAACTCTATCACAAAAGATCCAGGAATCCTTTCCATATCGATGGGACTGTACACACATTACTTAACATACTAATTTCCAGCAGATTAGGCCTTATGGTCTATCGAGTCTGCTCGAACCTCAGATCCCTAGTTGGGTGCCGAGGCCCCCCCCCTTTTGTGTTCCAGAAACCCCTATAATCCTTCTCCACCCCCCTTGGGCCAGGCCATCATTTGATACATCCACTTTCTGTATCTGTCCCACCCTCTCTTGAAGCCCTCTGTGGATCTCTGAACCAGCTCACCAGGCAATGCATTCCAAGGGTCCACCGTCCTCTCAGTGAAAACCTCCTCCTCTTTTCCCCCAAACCCTTCCACCTTCCAACTTCAAACCATGCCTCTGGTGATACCTCCCTGTTTTAGTCTAAAGATCCTCCATGTTTACCCTATTTATTCCCTTGAGGTACTTGAAGACCTCAATCATGTCCTCCTGTCTCTCTCCTCTCCTCCAATGAAAACAGGCAGAGCTCCTCAAGTCTGTCCTCATATGTTAAATCCCCTAGTTCTAGTATAATCTTAGTTGCCCTCCTCTGTACTCTCTCCAGGAGCTGTATGTCCCTCTTCAAGTGTGGTCTCCAGTACTGTACACAGTACTCAAGGTGTGTCTAACCAGTCCATTGTACAGTGGCAGAATCACTTCCCTGCTCCAAGAGGTGATCCCTCTTCACGATGCATCCCAACATCCTGTTTGCCTTGCTAGCTGCTCTCCTGCACTGCTCAGAGTTATTCATACATGCATCTACCATGAACCCTAGGTCTTTTTCCCTATTGAGGCCTCCAGCCTCCCCTCCCAGGGTGTAGCTGTGTTTAGGGTTTCCCCGCCCAAGATGTAGCACCTTGCACTTGGTGATATTGCAATTTAATTTCCATGTGTGAGCCCAGCTTTCCAGGGTGTCCAGGTCCCCTCACAGTGCCAACCTCCCCTCTTCTCCCTCAACTACTGCTCCCATCTTGGAGTCATCAGTGAAGAGACTCATTTCACACCCTATACCCTCCCTGATGTCCGTTGTGTATGCATTAAACTGGATTGGATCCAGGACCGAGCCCTGTGGTACCACACTACCGACCTCTCTAGGGTTCGAGAGCTCCCCACCGACCACTACTCTCTGGGTGCATCCAGCTAGCCAGTTTTCAATCCATCTGACCATCAAAGGGCCTACTCCCAACCCCGTCAGTTTCTTCACCAGACCATTGTGGGGGACAGAGTCAAAAGCCTTGCTGAAGTCCAAGAATAATACATCCACAGGCTTTCCCCTGTCCATTTCTGATGTTACTCATTTGTAGAACTCCACAAGATTGGTTTGACGTGATCTACCTGGCACAAACCCATGTTGCTGACTATCCAGACCTCCCACCTCCACCAAGTACACCCTCAATCATTCCTTTAGTATACTCTCCATTAATTTTCCCACCACCGAGGTCAAACTGATGGGTCTATAGTTACCTGGTACTTTCTTCAACCCCCCTTTATGGATTGGCACCACATGTGCCTCACGCCAATCCCTAGGTAGCCTCCCTGTCTCTAGCGACCTGTTGAAGAGCTCCGCCAGGGATGCAGCCAGTATGTCCGCCAATTCCCATAGTATTCTCAGATGAATGCCATCCGGCCCAGAAGATTTATCTTTCTTTAGGGCCTTGAGAGCTAACCACACCCTCTCGGTGGAGATAGCATCATCCGTCCCCTCCACCTTACTGGCCTTTTTATCCTTATCCTGATGTGACACCCCTGGGGTACCTCTCCCTCCCTCTTGCTCCATTTCTGTTGCTCCCCTGATCCCACTCACTACTGCTTCTATCCCCATTGTGCCTTGCTTTGTAGATATCCCATCCCCCTCCCTAGTGAACACAGAGGCGAAGTACTCATTTAATACCTCTGCCTGGTCCCACGCCTCTTCTACCCACCCTCCTTCTGATCTCAATCTGCTGAGATGGCCCTTAGTTTTTCTCCACTCCCCAATATACCAGAAGAACCCCTTTTCCCCTCCATGTATCACCTGTGCCAGCCGTTGCTCTTTACTGGACTTTGCCCCCCTCACCATCAGGGTGACTTTTCTAGATGCAAGATGGTACATTTCCTTTTCCCTATCCCCTCTTGTTTTATATTTTTGTAGGCTGCCTTCTTTTCTCTGACCACTACCTGAACCTCACTGGACCACCAGCATGGTTTATGTGACCTTGCTCCCTTATGTTTCTCTAAGCGCAGGTCCTGACTGCCTCATGAAGTCCCTGTTTTATGACCTCCCATCTTTTTCCACATTTGTCATTGATGTAATCCTTCAAGTGATCCTTGAAAATATTCCCATGCTCACAAAGTCTGCCCCCTGAAGTCCATTGCCATTGTCCTAGATCTCCCTCCTCCCCCATGCTTATTTGAAACCAGACAGTATTGTGGTCGCTCCCAGTCAGGATCCTCTACAACCAGGTCCCTTACCAGATCCCCATCTGCCAGAACCACGTCCAGGACATGCCCTCCCTTGTGGGCTCCATCACGTGTTGTGTTAGAACACATCCTGGAAGCCATCCAGCAGCCTCTGCTCCTTGGCCACCTTAGAGAACATGGTTCCCCAGTTTGTACCTGGCATATTAAGGTCCTCCATCAACACCACTCCATCCCTTTTGGTCCACACTGGGCAATGATGTTGTCCAGCAAACCATCCTCAAGAATGTGCCCATCCCGGGGCCTATATACACCCAGCTTGACCTTACCTCCTGCTGGGGTTCAGGAGGTGATCCATAAGGCCTCCACATTTCCCTCTGCCTCTTCTACCCTAGCAATTTCTATGTCATCTCCTAATGAACATAGCCCTCCACCCCTCTGCCCTCCTTTCTATCCTTCCTAAGCATAGTGTACCTCCTCATTTTAGGTCCCAGTCATGGTTTTCGTTGGCCCATTTCCTTGACCACCGCCACATCCACCCCGAACAGCATGGCCTGGAACTCTGGCAACTTGTTTCCCAAGCTCCTGGCATTTACTAACACTACCCCCACCCTTATCCCTGATCCCCTTTGTCGAACCCCATCCAGGTTCCTTATACCTCCATCCTCCCTCTGCTCCTCCTTAAACCTCCTCCCCCAGTCTGTTCCCCTCTCCCCTTGGGTTTTAAGCTACCCCTCATCTGGAGGAGGAGCTTCTGGTCAGCCCTCCTTATCCCTCCCCCACAAGTTTAAACCCCACCTTTCTTGAATGTAGTCAGCCACCCCCTGTTTAAGGACTTCCTTCCATAATGGGGCAAGATGAAGCCTGTCCTTGGCATACATTCCCTTATCCTCCCAAACTTCTTTCCAGTTCCCTAACACCCCCAACCCACTCTCTTCACCCCACTTCCTGAGCTACTTATCTTGGTATTCATCTCTTTTCCAATCCTGAACAAATCTACAAGCTAAATTATGGAAGGTTGTTCTCACAAACACAAGATGAGCTCAGAAGATGGGTACATTTACCACTCTCCCTCATCTTGTGGGTGAAATCAATACAAATGATAATACTACCACAAGTTTTGAATTTATTGCATAACATTCCATTTTCACCCCGTGTGGTGAATTAACCCACTGGAATAAACAGATTTCCCCTTATCTATGGGGTGGTGGAATACCCCATATAGCTTTTAAAAAACTACAGTTGCAGAAGGATAGGGGAGGTCTATCAGTATTGACCCTCAAGCACTACTCCATGGCAGCTTCACTGGCTCATTTGTTGAGATGGCTTTCCCTGGATCTGCCTCCCTCAAACTGGGTCAAAATAGAAGCTTCTCTGGCTACATTCCCCCTTAATGCAGAGCTCATATTCCAACCCGATCGGGGACCCCTGGGGGGTAGGTGTTCCAAGTTCACAAGAAAGATCTTGAATAGGTGGACTCAATTTGTGAAGCATCTGGAGAATAGGTTGGGAGCATTGTGGGTGGGAGTCCCCAGGTGTCATCCAGATTCCCCCCCCCCCCGAAGAGAGGATAGTGGATTTAGGAGGTGGAAGGAATGGGGACTGATACATGGATATCAATCCTATAAAAATGGCATGCTTAAAACATTCCAACAAATCCTGACCGGGTTTGCACTACTTAGCCAAAGCTTCTTTAGATATTTGCAGATGTGGCACTTTCTGGGTGAAAACTGGATTTAAGTATTGAAATATCTTGGCCACTCCCAATACTTCCACTCCTCTTACAAGTACAAAGGGAAGAGATACAGAACATTTAATCTCTAGATTTTATAAAGCCATACAAGGGACCCCAACAACAGAGATGGAGACCATTCAAACTAATTGGGAGGCCAAACTAATGTAAGATCTCTCCCCAAATGACTGGAAGCTAATTTGGAAACATCAACATCAAACTACTCCACTCTCATATCTGGCGAGAATTCACCTGGAAAGTAGTGGTGGGATATTTTTGTACGCCCCAAATCACAGCCAAATATGCTATGTGGGGAAACTCATCCTGTTGGAGGGAGTGTGACTGTGAAGTGGCAACACATTCACACATCTTTTGCCTGTGTCCAGTGCTTTCCCCCTTCTGGGGAGAGGTAAGGGACACACTATAGTGCCTTTTCCCTACCTTGGGAGTTCTGACCCCTGAGACAGCATTATCACATCTTCCTAAACACTTCTGAGGAAAACAATATATTTATCTACTGAATATATTAGTAGTGGTGGCTAAAAAAGCAATAACAAGATCATGACTCACACCTACACCTCTGAAAATCTCTGTGGGAATCCACTATCTATGAAACCTATAAAATGGAGCATCTTACAGCTAGGTTACAAATCCAGGTTCCAAACTAACAAACAGATGGTCTCCGTGGTTTCTTTTAATCTCTGAAAAGAGACTGGATATAGTGCCTTAAGTGAGGCAGGGGTGGGAGGGAGCACTGCTTCTGGGAAAGAAGGCTGAATGGGGAGTAGGGTGGAATTGCATGCAAGGTTCCAGTCAGTCCAGCCTACATGACTTTTCTCCTCCTCCTCCCCAGAAACTTGTTTCCCTCTGCTCCTTTTTGCCCTTTAGTTAGGGACAGACAGATTGAAAATGGTTTGAGTCTAGGAGGAGTACCAAGAGAATTATGTATCCACAGATACCCCTCTCCACAACCTGGGGGGCATATAGCCTCTTCTCAAAAATGCAAGGTGAGGCTTCCATACTGTACTTACTGTGTAATGTTCAGCTTGGTCAAAAGTCACACCAAATGAAATGATTGATAGTTATCCACTTGGGAACATAAGCAGAGGCTGGTAAGGACAGAGGTTTGGGTTTATATTCTGTTTTAACTGAAATATTTGAATAGTTTTGTATGTGAAATTAGTTCTGTGTGTTAAAAATTACTACTTTGAGTTAGAACTGTTACTTGGGCTGTAATATTGTAACTTTTGGGACTTGGGAACACTTGTTTGGCAGTGATAATTAGAGTGAAATTTAAATGTGATGTTTGCCTGGTGTTGGTAAGAGCCCTCCCATCCACCCTGTATTGTAGGCTTTCTTAAATACAGAAAAGCCACTGGGGGTTGGGATTGAAGGGCTGTGTATTTGTGTTTGTGACTGAAATTTGAAGCAACAGGAACTGGTGGGCCTGTGACATCATACAGTACCTGATGTCTGCATACGCACACTGTAAGTGGGACTGGACACACACTGGACTGCATGTGTTTGTGAGACTTGGGAAATTTATTGGTGGGGTTGAAATTGAGTTTGCAAATAACTGCAGTCAGTATAGAAAGAAACTGTATTCCAGGGGGAAGGGACTGAGAAAAGGGGTGTGTGCCATTATAAACAAAGGGGGACACACAGGGTGGCCATATTCCACCATGGCAGGCATCTTCAGAAGGGCTGTAGGCTGCACAGGCTGTGGGATGGCAATAATTCTCAATTGGACCTGGAGAGAGGGAGGCTGCCCACTCTGTAGACAGCTATCTTGTATCAGGAGTGAAGTATATTGGTTAAGGAGTAAGCTGGGGGAGTTGGGGGGGTGTCCAAGGATAAGGGGTGTGGATATGGGCAGCAGAAGGGTGGGGCTGAGGGGAAGCTGGGGCAATGCTCTGAAATTACAGGACATTATGTTACAGCAAGCAGGAGGGAGGATATTAGGGACAGAGGACCCTTAGATAGGGATGTTGACGCTAAGGGGAAAGAGGCCGGGCGAACATTCCGAATACAAAGAGAGTGGAGGGGAAAGAGTCAGGAGGGGCTGTTGTGGGTAAGCCTAGTACAGCAGACATTGAGAGAGGAGGCTGTTGTTGGGAAGCCTAAAACAGCAGACTGTGGGAAGGAGGTTCCACGGAGAACAGAACAAGAGGGAGAAAGAGGGGCAGTTTAGAGGCGAGTCAGGGAAACTGGTTACTTGATGGAGGCTGGCATAGGTGTCACAATAAATTTGAGCTACTAAGCAACCTAGAGGGGAGGAAGGGTTGGTGGAAATGAAGAACTGATACAGAGGCCGGGAGGGAGTCGGATACCATAGGGCATCACAGACCGCAATGGAAAGGATAGAAATAGTCCCAGAGGAGAAGGGAAAAATAAATGTTAAGCAGATGGGGAGATGGAACATATTGCAGACATGAGGAGGAGAGCATGACTGAGAGAAACTGGGAGATAGGAGGTGGGGAGGGGCCCCCCTTCAGCAGGGGGGTCTGTACCAAGGATGGGGTCCTAGGTAAAGGGGAACCACAGAGAGCCTCTGGAGGTAGGGAAACTATTACAAGGGGGGAGGATGGCGGTGAGGGGAAGGGGAAACCATCAGGGTCAGGATAAATGGTTCGGATAAGAGAGGGTTAAAGGGGACACCTATTCAGAGGGGGTCTGAGTTAAGTGGGCAAAATAAAGAGGGAGGCAGAAAGGGGAGGGTGACAAGGGGGTCTCTAATAAGGCAGAAAGACTCCCATGGAATTGAGATCACGAATAAAGGGGGGGGATGGGGGGCTGAGAGTGCATAGTGGAGGTAACCATAAGGATGATGGCGGTGTTAAGGTTCTGTTATTGGGAGACTGATGATTAGGGTATCCAGTGGGAGGGACAGGGGTGGATGCCATAGCCAGGTGAAGGTAGTGAGTATCTCTGGGCTGACAGTGCACAGAGCAAAGTTCATGGTGTCTGAACTGGTTAGGGATTGTGGAGGAAACCAGATTTCCTTGGTGCATTTGGGAACTAACGTTCTAGAGGAAATAGCGTTTTGAAATCCAAGCAAGGTTCCAAGAACTTGCCAGAGTCTGTCGGGATAATGGATGCAACATTTCCTTTTGAGATATTGCCAGTACCAAAGGCCTCAGTGGAGAAAAATGAAGATCACAGAGGTTAATGACTGGCTCAGGAAGTGGGTGAAGAGAGTGTGTTGGGGGTGTTAGGGAACTGGAAAGGAGTTTGGGAGGATAAGGGACTGTATGCCAAGGACAGGCTTCATCTTGCCCTGTTAGGAAGGAAGTCCTTAAACAGGGGTGGCTGACTACATTCAAGAAAGGTGGGTTTAAACGTGTGAGGGGGAAGGGATAGGGAGGGGCTGACCAAGCCTCTCCTCCAGATGAGGAGTAGCCTTCAAACCCAAGGGGAGGGGGATACAGACTGGGGGTGGAGGTTTCAGGAGGAGCAGAGGGAGGATGGAAGTATATGGAACCTGGGTGGGGTTCGACAAAGGGGATCAGGGATAAGGGGTTGGGGTTGGTGTTAGTAAATGCCAGGAGCTTTGGAAACAAGTTGCCAGAGTTTCAGGCCATGCTGTTCTGGGGGAGGGGTGGATGTGGCGGCGGTCACGGAGACGTGGGCCAACAAAAACCATGACTGGGACCTAAATGTGCGGAGGTACACTATGCTTAGGAAGGATAGAAAGGAGGGCAGAGGGGGTGGAGAGGCTATGTTCATTAGAGATGACATAGAAATTGCTAGGGTAGAAGAGGCAGAGGGAAATGTGGAGGCCTTATGGGTCACCTTACGATCCCCAGCAGGAGATAACGTCAAGCTGGGTGTAGTATATAGGCCCCCCAGGATGGGTGATGTTCTGGAGGATGGTTTGCTGGACAACATCATTGCCTGGTGTGGACCAAAAGGGGAAGGAGTGGTGTTGATGGGGGACCTTAATATGCCAGGTACAAACTGAGGAACCATGTCCTCTAAGGTGGCCAAGGAGCAGAGGCTGCTGAGCGGCTTCCAAGATGTGTTCTTAACACAGCATGTGATGGAGCCCACAAGGGAGGGGCATGTCCTGGACGTGGTTCTGGCAGATGGGGATCTGGTAAGGGACCTGGTTGTAGAGGATCCCCTGACTGGAAACGACCACAATACTGTCTGGTTTCAAATAAGCATGGGAGGGGGGGTGAGATCTAGGACATTGGCAGTGGACTTCAGGGGGGAAGACTTTGTGAGCATGGGAAATATTCTCAAGGATCACTTGAAGGGGATTACATCAATCACAAGTGTTGAAAGGAGTTGGGAGGTCATAAAATGGGGACTTCATGAGGCAGTCAGGACCTGCACTAAGGTGAAACATAAGGGAGCAAGGTCACATAAACCATGTTGGTGGTCCAGTGAGGTTCAGGTAGTGGTCAGAGAAAAGAGGAGGCCCACAAAAAATATAAAACAACAAGAGGGGATAGGGATAAGGAAATCTACCATCTTGCATCTAGAAAAGTCACCCTAATGGTGTGGGTGGCAAAGTCCAGTAAAGAGCAGCGGCTGGCACAGGGGATACATGGAGGGGAAAAGGGGTTCTTCCGGTACATTGGGGAGCGGAGATAAACTAAGGGCCATCTCAGCAGATTGAGATCAGAAGGAGGGTGGGTGGAAGAGGCGAGGGACCAGGCAGAGGTATTTAATGAGTACTTTGCCTCTGTGTTCACTAGGGAGGAAGATGGGATATCTACAAAGCAAGGCACGATGGGGATAGAAGCGGCAGTGAGTGGGATCAGGGGAGCAACAGAAATGGAGCAAGAGGGAGGGAGAGGTTCCTCAAGGGTGTCACATCAGGATAAGGATAAAAAGGCCAGTAAGGTGGAGAGGGATGATGCTATCTCCACCAAAAGGGTGTGGTTAGCCCTCAAGGCCCTAAAGAAAGACAAATCTCCTGGGCCGGATGGCATTCATCCGAGAGTACTATGGAAATTGGCAGACATACTGGCTGCACCCCTGGCGGAGCTCTTCAACAGGTCTCTTGAGACAGGGAGGGTACCTAGGGTTGGTGGAGAGGCATGGTGCCAATCCATAAAGGGGGGTCAAGGAAGTACCAGGTAACCATAGACCCATCAGTTTGACCTCGTGGTGGGAAAATTAATGGAGAGTATACTAAAGGAACGATTGGGGTGTACATGGAGGAGGTGGGAGGTCTGGATAGTCAGCAAGATGGGTTTGTGCCAGGTAGATCATGTCAAACCAATCTTGTGGAGTTCTAAAATGGGTAACATCAGAACTGGACAGGGAAAGCCGCAGATGTATTGTTCTTGGACTTCAGCAAAGCGTTTGACTCTGTCCCCCACAATGGTCTGGTGGAGAAACTGATGGGTTGGGAGTAGGCCCTTTGATGGTCAGATGGATTGAAAACTGCTAGCTGGGCGCTTGCCAGAGAGTAGTGGTCAGTGGGGAGCTCTCGAACCCCAGAGAGGTTGGTAGTGGGCACGCAGGGATTCAGTCCTGGGTCCGATCCTGTTTAATGCATACATATCAGACATCAGGGAGGGTATAGGGTGTGAAATGAGTCTCTTTGCTGATGATTCCAAGATGGGAGCAGTAGTTGAGGGAGAAGAGGGGAGGTTGGCCCTGCAAGGGGACCTGGACACCCTGGAAAGCTGGGCTCACACATGGAAATCAAATTTCAATATCACCAAATGCAAGGTGTTACATCTTGGGCAAGGAAACCCTAAACACAGGTACACCCTGGGAGGGGAGGCGCTGGAGGCCTCAATAGGGGAAAAAGACCTAAGGGTCATGGTGGATGCATGTATGAGTAACTCTGAGCAGTGCAGGAGAGCAGCTAGCAAGGCAAACAGGATGTTGGGATGCATCGTAAGGGGGATCACCTCTAGGAGCAAGGAAGTGATTCTGCCGCTGTACAATGGACTGGTTAGACCACACCTTGAGTACTGTGTACAGTACTGGAGACCACACTTGAAGAGGACATACAGCTCCTGGAGAGGTACAGAGGAGGGCAACTAAGATGATATGAGGACTAGGGGATTTGACGTATGAGGACAGACTTGAGGAGCTCTGCCTGTTTTCATTGGAGGAGAGGAGAGCGGGGGACATGATTGAGGTCTTCAAGTACCTCAAGGGAATAAATAGAGTAAACATGGAGGGGATCTTTAGACTAAAGCAGGGAGGTATCACCAGAGGGCATGGTTTGAAGTTGGAAGGTGGAAGGGTGAGGGGGAAAGAGGAGGAGGTTTTTCACTGAGAGGGTGGTGGACCCTTGGAATGCACTGCCTGGCGAGGTTGGTTCAGAGATCCACAGTGGAGGGCTTCAAGAGAGGTGGGACAGACACAGAAAGTGGATGTATCAGATGATGGCCTGTCCTGGGGGTGGGGATGGATGATAGGGGTTTCTGGAACACAAGGGGAGGGCCTTGGCACTCAACTAGGGATCTGAGGCGAGCAGACTCAATAGAACCGTGAAGGCCTAATCTGCTGGCAAATAGTAAGTAGTATGTTATTGTAGTACTGTTTGCATATGCCAATGTCTGAGAAGAGAAAGATGAATGTCTACTTCATGTGCCTGAAAATCAAAATAGAAGGTGTAAAAGAACCCTGCAATTTCACTGAACATTTATGCTAATCAAAGTTTGGAATGTTCCAAAAAGTCTGTGAATTCTCATGAAGCATGTTTCAGAAATTCATGTGAACTTGTGGGCAAAGTTTAATCTCAACACCTCTAGTCCAGTTTCCTACAAGCAGTGCTTAATCTGTAAAGAAAGAGGTGTCAGGACTCTGAGTTCAAACACCAAAGGATAAGGCAGCCCTGAAGCTGTGAGTTTTAGATGCTCTGTGGTGAGCTTTGGGGTTATACTGCAGATAAAACACATTTCTGTTTCAGGTTCCCTACCCTGAATACAGGGAAGAATTTTTGTATTTGTGTGGAGTCAGGGGTGGAGAGTCTGGCTGACTGGGCACTGGTAAATGATCATGGACATGTACAAGCATAATGCAATGGCAAGTGCTGTGAATTGGCCCAAAGGTCAGGGGCCTGGGGGCTGGTAGGCCCCCAGGAGCTCCTTGGTTTTACATGCTCTGCGGTGAGTTTTGGGGATTATATTGCAGATAAAACACACTTCTGTGCCTGGTTTCCTACCCCTGAATCCAGGGTAAGAATTTTTTTGGGGGAAGTCAAGGTACTGGAGAGTCTGACTGACCACCAGTACAGGATCACGGACTTGTATAAAGGGCAAGATGTTGTGAATTGACCCAAAGGCCAGGGGTCTGGGGGCCAATATCCTGACTCCATCCAGGTGAAAAAAAAAATCCCTAGGAATCAGGGGGAGGTACTAGGGAACCTGTAACAGAAGTTTGTTTTATCTTCAATAAAAGCTATAATACTTGAAACAGGCAATCTAAAACACAACAGTTTCTAGGGGCCGTCAGAACAGGTTACAAAAATGTCTAGCATTGTACCATTTGCCTTTTTTAAAAAAAATGTATATTTTCTAGAAGATTTTATTTAGGTACCTCTCTTTTATTTTAAAAGTCTTGACATGTCTTACAGTTGCCCTATAAGATAAGAATATACATTTTTTTAATCTGATGATTTACATGTGCTTTAAATCCAACCCTTATTCCTTTGTGTCCTGTTTAAATTTATTGTTTTCCTTTTCAGGCATTCCTCCAGAACAGTTTTGATGAACAGCTAATCCCCAACTTGGATTGGCCAGGTAAGAGACATTTGGGGACAGAAACAGGATCTCAGATCTAGAAGTGGGTAGCTGTCTGGGAACAGGTGACCACCAAACAGTGTGGTTCATGGTAAACTTAGCTGTAGAGTCAAGCCATACAAAAGTGAGGGTACTGGACTTCAGGAGGGCTGATTTTGTCAAAATGGGAGGGTGCCTCAGAAAATCACTAGCAAACAGTCAAGATAGAGAGGTGGAGCAACAATGGGGAAGCATCAAAACTGCCTTTACAGAGGCAACAAGTCTTGATGTGAAGCAAATAAATCAAAATGAAAGAAAAAAACACTATGGTTAGAGAGAAAAAGATAGCATTCAGGAAGTATAAGGAAACAGGGAAACAGAAGGAGCAGGACAGACAACTGTACCAGTTAAAGTAGAAGGAAGCGGGGAAGGCAGTCAGAATAGCAAAGGTTCAAACTGAGGAAAAGATAGCCAACTCTGTTAAGAATGGGGATAAAACCTTTTATAGGTACATTAGGGAGTGAAGCAAGACAAAGGGAGGGATACTGAGGCTCTGTAAAGAGGAGGGTGGGTTGGCAGAGAGTGACAGTGAAAAAGCAGGGATACTTAACAAACACTTCTGCTCAGTATTCACAAGGAAGAGGAGGAGGCGGTACCTAATCCAGTCAATAGAAGCACTCTGGATAGGGGTCAATATCAGTCCTTTCACAGAAGAAAGGGTTCTGAAAAGAACTAAAACTGAAGGTGGACAAAACAATGAGACCTTATGGATTCGCCCAGAATTCTAAAAGAACTAAGGGTAGAACTAGTGACACCACTGACTACCCTTGGTGTGGCACCTGAGGACTGGAGGAGGAAGATGTGATCCCCTTTACAAAAGTGGGAGCAAGACAGAGGCAGGAAACTACAGACCTGTCAGTTTGACCTCAGTGATAGGTAAAATGATGGAATCACATCTGAAGGAAAGAATTGTTGAGTATCTAGAGGCTGGTGGGGCACAGGACCCAAGGCAGCATGGATTTACAGTGGGAAGGTCATGTCAGATGAATCTAATCGATTTCTTTGACTGGGTGACCAAAGTAGTAGACCAGGGACGGGCTGTGGATGTGGCCTACCTAGACTTTAGCAAGGCATTTGACACAGTCCTACACAAAACATTAATAAACAAATTAGCCAGCCTGGGAGTGGGGTCCAGGGTGATAGCCTGTGTAAAACATTGACTGGACAACAGGATGCAGAGGGTAATAGTGAATGGAGTCCCCAGTGAAGAAAGGAGGGTAACTAGAGGGGTACCGCAGGGTTCAGTACTGGGTCCGGTCCTTTTTAATGTCTTAATAAGTGACATTGCAGAGGAAATGGAAGGAAAGGTATGTCTCTTTGCAGACAACACAAAGATCTGCAACAGGGTTAATACACAAGGTGGGGTGAAAACGATGAGAAGGGACTTGGCAAGGTTGGAGGAATGGTCAAATGTATGGCAGCTTAGATTCAATGCAAAGAAGTGCAAAGTAATGCACCTGGGAAACAAAAACCCAGGTAGCCAGCCCGTGGCACTGAGGTTGAGGTGCTGGACACCACACCTCACTCACGCTGGCGACCAGGGTTCGGGAACAGACTCAGGTCGCCAAGGGTCGGCAGGGGTGGAGAGGGATTGAGTGTCCATGGACTGCTCTCTCTCTCTAGGGAGGGGGGACACCAGCTGTTGGTGTATTAGCAACCTCTGGCGAGGCTAGGGATCGGTGCACTGGAACTGCACAGAAGGGGGTGGGTTTGGGGCATGACGCCGGGAGGGAGTGCATGCAGATGCATGCGTGCCCCCTCCATTGGTGTCATTGCATGCCCCAAGCTCACGTCATGGAAAGAACAGTGGAAAATGGCTCCAGTCATGGCGGCATGATGGCCATCTCAATACGGGACCGTTCAGCTCTGAAGGCGCATGGCACATACTGGATCCTGGTTTGGCGGAAGGGCATGAGGGGGGCTCTCCACTGCCCCACTGCTGGGGGAAAGCCATGGGGTAGATGTTGTGAGACCTGAAAGGGAGCTGGAGGGATCTTCGGGATGGTGGCCTGAAGACTGAAAGGATGCCAGGATGTCAAGGTAGGGGGAAGAGTAAACAATGGGGGGTGAGATACTGACAACAACAAAAATGAAAAGGGGCCTGGGGCTAGCTATATCAGATGACCTACAGGTGGGAAAGCAATGTGAGAATGCAGTAAGGAGGGCTGGGGGGATACTGGGATGCATAGGGAGAGACATCAATAATAGAAAACAGGAAGTTGTTATCCCTCTGTACAGACAGTTGGTGAGATCCCATCAGGAGTACTGTGTGCAGTTCTGGAATCCCTATCTCTGCAAAGACATAGACAGGGTGGAGGCTGTCCAGAGAAGGGCAACCAAAATGGTACAGGGTCTGCACCAGAAGACATACGAAAAGAGACTAAAGGAGTTTAATATGTATACCCTCAAGGAAAGGAGGGAGAGGGGGGATATGATAAAAACTTTCAAGTACCTCAAGAGAATCAACAAAGTCCAAGAAGATAACATCTTCAGAAAGAGATGTGCAAGAACAAGGGGGCACAATTTGAAGATAGAGGGGATGGCTCAGAGGTAATGTGAGGAAGTATTTTTCATGGAGAGGTTGTGAATGCATAGAATAGCCTTCCTGAGGAGGTCATGGAGTCAAAAACAGTGGGAATTCAAGAATGCATGGGACAGTCATAAGGCATTTCTAGTGGGGGGTAGGAGGAAGTAGGCTGTTGGTTAATTAGGATCTGCAGCTTATCCATTAGGTAGGGAAATTGGTAGACTAGGTGGGCCAAGTGGTCCTTATCTGCCATAAAATTCTATATTTCTATGCACTGTTCCTTAACAAAAGTTACCATAACTTTTGTGTAAGTATCCATCATGATGTAAGGGATGCTGGCGGTGGGCAGGGCCACCATTACTTTATGATGGACGCTTGCACAAAATGCTACAGTAATTAATATATGTGTGTGAGTGTGTGTGTGTGTGTGTGTGTGTAATGTATGAATATGATGGAAGTATAGCACAGAGAGAAGAGTATATGAAGCACTGTTTTAGCTGCTGCTAGCCAAATACAGTTTCTGTATTAAGCTACAAATAACGTTAAGTAAGCATCCAGATTGTTACACCAGTTTTATAGGTTGCAGAAAGAAATTCTGAGTTTGGTTTGTTCTCTACTTATTAAGAAAAGACCATAGAATTTCCATATTTCTCTGGTTATCCTCGTGTTTTCTTTCCTTACTTTGTGTGTCAATGGCTGCTCTGTGCCCTTTAGCAAGCCATGAGCTAACATAAGGGATGTGACTGAATTTCTCCAATGGTGGGCTGACTAGATTGAGGAACAGTAATGATGAAATCATTTCAATAAGCATTGATGCTCGTGTTGATGTGCATATGAGATTCATTTGGGAAAAGCCCCGCTCACACTCCACACTGGAGATAGCAATAGTGCTCACGGCTGTCAACAGGTCCTTATACTGCTCCTGAATTTCTTTACCACTCGAATCCTTGTACACCCTGTATGCTCGAATGGTTTCACGAGTGTTACCAATATCAAATCTTTCACAAAGAGACTCAATCTCACTTTCTTAGGTACAATGTAAGTAGCTTATCAGGCTGGTACTGTTATATAATGCTTTCATTTAGGTGATCAGATTCTCGTATCCACTCTTGTCACCAGCGGTGCCTCCTGTAGACAGCATACATTTTCGTAAATTGTCCACTAAGCTGCGGAAAAATTATCCCAGGTGAATCTTCTTGTTGCAAACATTTACTTCATGCAAGAGAACACCCTGAAACACCCTTTCTTCTATGGCTTTCTCACACCGTGCCGAAAATTTCCCTTGCTTTTCTACCATTACATCAAACACCGCTATTTGGCTGCAGATAGCTTGGTGTGCATCAACGATTGTACAATCATGATGTTGCAATTAAAGAGATAACTCTGACAACTCCTGTAGGGCATCGTACATAATTCAAAGGTTGCTGACAAACTGAACAGATGACAACCGCTTGCTTAGACTAGAGAAAGTTTTGCGTGTTGCACTGTCACGAGAAATGTCATCTGCCGCCAGATGTGAAAGTGCTTATAGAGACAGGATAAGCATTCCTAACAGCCTCTACTGTTTCTAAAGCTCGATGCAACCCACTGGGTGTCTTAAATCTACCTATCTTGCAAAGCTGAATGTCAAGTGCTTTAGCGACTCTTCAGCTCTAACCTATTTTTCCCAGATGTGCTATAAAGAGAATACAGCTTGTCTAGCAAACTTTAAAGTGATTCGTAGCATCAACATCTTTCATAATATCACTGACTGCAAGCTCTAGGCGATGAGCAGAGCAGTGTCATGCTGTGATATTTGGAAACATGTTTTGCAACCACTTCACCTATATTTGCATCCAAACATCACTGAAGCTCCATTGCAAGCAATCGCTACCAGTCACTTGGCAAGGAAGTTTTCAGTTATGTTAATCTTTTTGAGCGCAGACAATAAACTGTTCACTGTTCCCTCAGCCATCAGATCCTGTAGCTCCACAAGGTCCACAAATAAATTAGCAGGAGACTCCATGCCAGGTAACATCAGTCACATGTACACAATCAAAGCGCTCTTCTTGTTTAAAGCAGTAGCTTCATCAAGTAAAAGACTCACTTTAGGAGCAATCGCTGTGATTTGGGCAAACAACATTTTCTTCATTTCAGAGGAAATGTGATGTTGAATGTTAGAACATACCACATTGGAATACAAAATCCACCCCATGTCCAGTCCATTCAACTGCTGACAGTCAATTTCTACTTCAAAACCATATGACGGCCTGTTGTGCTTTGCTTCTTTATAAGCAGTTCTGATGATTCTGGCACTAGTAGCAATTTGAGCAGACTGTGCATTTGCAGCTAATTGCAATGTGTCTTTCTTCGACTGCTCAAGAATGCAGAAGCCATGACATGTGACTTAGTTTGTGCATGTTCTCCTGTCTTTTCCATAGGGATTTCTGTTGCTTTGTTTTATTGGTACCATTTGAAGTAATAGCAGTTTCTATCCATTCTTTAGCCAACTCATAGATTTTCAGGACCCAAGTTATTGACTTGCTGACACACTGCAACCAAGATTCGATCCATTGATGACTAACCACCGATATTGCTCTGAAAAAAAATTTTGTCCATGCTTCCATCCTGCAGGAAGTAAATCTTTGCTGTGAGCCACAACATGTTCAGGTAATTTATCTTCCCTACCAGAGCTCTGTGATTCACAGTCACTATTTACACAAATGCTTTCCGCAACACTCTTCCCTTCATAATCATGAACTTGCTTTTCTTTGGTGGCACTGAGGCAGCTGACACGTGTAACAGTGGCACCCGGTACATCCTCTGATTCTTTTCCGTGGTTTTCATCATCACTCTCCTTTTTCTTCTGCTTAGTGACTGGTTCAGCTTCATTTGTACTACCTCCTGGCTTAGAAAAATATGAACATATTTTCTTTGGACCATGAGATATTTTTTGGGATTTATGATGTGTCAGCTGTCACCAAAATGAATACAAAACTAACCTGTTCCTCTGCCTGTTTCAGGTAGCCTTTTACAGCTCCTTCAGAGTCCATCACTCCAACACAGTAATGTGCAGTACGTAAGTGGAAGTTGTGCAAATCAAACCCAAGCTCACAGTCCACACACCTGCTCCTCTGCCTGTGTTAGCCTCTTTAATGTTACAGCCCTTCAGAGACAGTTACTGTCACACACAAGCAATCCGCTGTATGTAAGAGGAACTTGTGGGAATCAAACCCAAGCTCAGATATCTGCATGGATCTGCCTGTCTTAGCCTTTAATTTTTTTTGTAATATTACTTATTTTACTTACAGGCCCTTCAAATAAAGTCACTTGGTCACAGTAATGTGTCGTAAGTGGAACTTGTGGGAATCAAACCCAAGCTTGAAACACTTGCTCAGATCTGCCTGTTTTAGCCTTTAATTTTACTTATTTTACTTACACAGCCCCTTCAGAGACAGTCACTTAAACACGTAATATGCTGTATGTAAGTGGAGCTTTGCAGATCAAACCCAGTCAGTCTACTATGGTCACACAGCTCCTATTCTTTCCTGGTTTTACCGTTATTTTTATTTTTTTTTTTTGTGATGGGACCAGCTACAGAACAGTACTCAGTACAGTGTCTGACTGCAGGATTCAAACCCTGTCAGTCTCCTGGATGTACTATACCAGTCTCACACAGGTCCTCAGCCTTTATATAGCCTAGGGATTTATTTTCCTTTAGTGGAAAGTATAATAATCAATGAATACCAGACAGTCTGCCATATGTACCAAGCTCACACACTGCTGCTCCTCTCTGCCTTTCTCAGTTAGCCTTTTTTTGTTGTGGTCAGCTTATATTACACCCAGTCTATCTGATGTATGTACAGTACCAAACTCACACCTAAACACAGCCCCACTTATACACACTTACAGGTTGTTTTTTGGGGGGAGGGGGAGATAATCTCCTCCTGGTTATCAGCACCAGATCCCCAGTTTAATCACAAATATCATAAGGTAGGAATCACTCAGGAATTAAACACTAGGCTGTCAGTCTACTCCTGGATGTACCTCCAGTCTCACATAGCTCCTCAGCCTTTGTATAGCCTTAGGGGTTTAATTTTCAGTTCAGCTTGTGGAGAACTAGGAAAAATAAGTAAAATAGTCAATCAAACCCAGACAGACTGCTGGCTGAATTTACCAAGTTCATACACAACACAACTGAGCTGATTAGCTCTCAGCTTGAGCTCAGCAGGCTAAAACCTATATCAGCCTCAAAGCAGTCTGTCTGCTCTACTTACTCTGTTTTGTTTGAAGAGCGGCTAAGGTTTAATATTTTTTTCTTTGGTTTACAGTGCTACTTATTTGTGTTTATTTAGTATTAGGTAGTATAGCAAGTCTCTCATCAAGTCCTGGCCTGAAGCACAGGCTTCTTCTGTTCTGCCCTGCACGTCTCCTTCACTACTTCCTCCTTGCCTTAATGCCTTCTGAAGTTCTGCCTAATTGTTTGCTTCACCACTTGGTTGGAGCACCCTGCCCTGAATAAAATGTTGCTGGCTTCCTTGAATCTCTTCCAGCCAGGTATCTACTCCTCCCACTGACTGTCTCCAGTCTCTAGTATCAGCCCAGCTACTTTCCCACCACTGTGGCTGCAGCCTGGGAGTTGTGTGACAGTGTGACTGTTTTCTGAACCTGGTCGGCCCACTCATCCCTGCTTGCCGCACTGATGACCAACTTTCCTTTCCGCTTTAATAAGCGCCAGCAACTCCGTCACTGACAGACTACTCCCTGATCTCAGTACAACTTTGACAAGAAACTTTCACTTCAAAGTAATTATCTTCTATTCAGAAATTAAATTGAATAGTACACTATTTCAACACATTGATGAGATGAGCAGATGACAGCAAAAGTAAACCTACAGCCTGCAACAGTCGACTGGGCGACTACAATTCCTCCCACTACATTGCGCAACATAAGACACCACCTGACCACAGAGCGGTTGATCAGGTGATGCTTGTACTAATGTCTGAATGAGCCCAGCGTCCATGCAGGCACACTCAAATGAAAGCACTGCTTCACGCTGCCGGCAGCCTGAACCCCAGAGCAAGCAGCAAGAGGACAAGCGCAAGGAGGTGTGGCTGGCTGGAACTGTGATGATCTGCACCGCCAGCACCATGGCAGTAGGCGGCAGTACAAACTTTGTGGGTGAGTGAAAAAATGAAAACAACAAGTTCCTTACAACAATATTTAAAGTGCAGTGCGTCAGGGAGAAGATATGCTGAGGCTGAGCCCTGGAATGAAAAGAGGTGCTTGACGTGAGCCCCGGCTAGCACCGGCAGAAATTAAGTACTCCCTACAAGGCATGAACCAGTAATTTCACCTGTAGGCAAAGGTGGAGCTTCTTACGTGAACTGTAAATATTTTCATATTGTCCGAAAAAATACTTTTTTTTTTTTGCAACTGATATTTCGTAAATGGATATTAAGACATTTAAGGACACGTCATTTGTCCTGAGAGAGAACACTAGGTAGTTGGAATGAAAATAGCGTTACTATCTGTTTTGCTATTTTCACGAGTTTTAGTCAGGATTTTCAACAGATGCAGAGTATATATGTTTGACAAGCTGTCTGGCAGGAAACAAAAAAACGTTATTTATGAAACCATTAAAAGTGGCACACGGTTAGATTGATGAGACTAACTGTAGAATGGGAAATTATTGTGTAAGATACTTTTGTGCTAGCAGGGTGCCTGGCTGATCTGCACAAATTTATTTTTACAAAATAAGTTCTAATGACTGGCTACTGTCTGGCAAAGAAAAACTCTTGATTAGCGTAACCTACTGGAAATGTAAGAAACAGTCTGTACTTACATTTCTTCTCTAGCCTATCTCTTTACTGTCACTGGTCTTGAGGTCTGAAATTGGAGAGGGGAGTAAAAGAAACTGTCTGCTGTCCAGTCTCTCTATTTCCTAACAATGTACGGAAACTGACAAAAGAGTTTGGGGCATTTTTTTTACCTTATTAGGCAGCTCCGTGTCCATGTCAACATTTTCAGGAGTAAGCCGTGGGTGTTGCTTCACTCGACTCTTTTGAATATTCATTCTGGGAAAGGGAACTTACAGTGCAGAAGGTTCTGGTTTAAAACAAGTGCCAGTGACACTTTCTCCAATAACTGCAACTGGAATTGAGTTTGACTGTGTACTGAAACAGTCTGCTCTTGCATTTCTTCCTTAGCCCCAGTCTCTTCAATGTTGCTCTCCCTGTGGCCTGACACGGGGGTAAAAATAAAACAGTGTGCTGTCCAGTCTCTCTCTGTCTCTATTCTGACGATGGACATAAATAGAGTGAGAGAGTTTGGGGTAATGATGTTTATTTACCTTATTTGGCAGGTACATGTTCTTGTCAGTGTTTTTCAGGAGTGAGTCACGTGGGTGTTGCTTCACTCCAATATGCAATCTGGGAAGGGGCTTACAATACAGAAGGTTCAGGTCTAAAAATGACAGTGAAACTCTCACTGATCACCACAATTGCAGTTGGTTCAGCTGAGGCCAGGGGACCACATGGGTTCTTTGTTTTGGTAGTCATTATAACTGGTAAGCCAACATCAGTGTAATAAAGAACCGTGAGCCTGATTCCAAAGGGAATATGCCAGCATGGCGTGAGATACACCAAACCCTATGGCATATCTCACTGCTTATGCGGGTGATATGCCAGTACCTATTACAAAGGCGAGAAGCACCAAGGCATCTGCAGGCTCGACAACCGCAGGATACACCAAAACTTATGCCACAGCCAGCAATGACGGGCACAACTGTGGGTTATGACAGCAACATAGCCCAATCCCAGTAGGGTGGCTGTCATAACCCACAGTTGCAAGTACAAGAGACACAGAGGCATACCTAAGGTATGACAGGTCGGACCTGTCTTAAGTGGCATCCGACGCTGGCACCATCAGATGCTACCATGCTGTGCTCCAGCAACAGTGCTAGGTGAATGCCTAAGCCCCCACCTACACTCCTGCCCCCCATCCCCCAATCTGCCTGGACCCCAAGGGTCCATTTTAGTCGCCACCCCAGACACCTGTGCCATGTGTCCTGCCCCTCCCATGCCTCTTGGCGTCTGCCGAGGTGGTCTAGGACTGGGGGGGCTTCAAGGGTGCCACCTGTTGCTTGCCACGAGTTGCGACATGTGGCTGCAATATGCCATGTGTGGGCTCCTGCCACAAGCATGGCGTATCTCACGTGTCGTAATTGCTGGGACCCTGCCACTTCTGGAATGCGTCATAAGGTTCCCGGCGTAGGGGTGACCGCCATAACTCACAACTGCTTGCAAGTTATGCTGGCTGCCCTGGAATTGGCCCCTGCACCTTTTAGATTTTAAAATCTGTGATTAACCACCTAATCTGATCCAGTCACCACAATTTCAATCAAAATCAAGATCTGGTCAAAATTGGGGGACACATGGATCAGAGTTTCGTATTCTGCATCAGCTACAGGTTGGTAAGCTGGTAAGACAACATACAGAGTAGTGTATGGGAGCCCATACATAACAAGGCTATTCTTCTGCTGAGTGGTTACCATGATTACCAGGACCTCGCGAGATAAGCTTGAGAGGTCCCTCTGTCGCCATAGTAACCATGTGCTAGCCTTGTGCATTTGGGCTCCCATATGCTATTTCATATAGTGTATGGTGAAAAAAAAACACAATTACTCACTTTTTGTGGTTATAGCAGTCAGCTTTTGCCCTCCGCTGTCGGAACTACACTGCCATCAGCCCACTGGCCAGATCATGTGCCCCTTCTTTCCTAGCAATGCTTCAGCCACCCTCTGCCGTATGAACTGCGCTGGTTGGTATGCTTGTATTAAGTTGTTGAGGTGTAGTAGTTATGTCACTAGTGCAAGAGAATGACTTTTTCTGATGCACGGATTTCTATTCACAACAAAGGCAGACAATGCACTATATCAGTGTAATGAAGCCATACTGCTGAGATTGTGGAAAAAGGAAACAAGCATTTGTCAATGCCGAATGTTGTCTCGCTGGCATTGGTGTTGGTAGTGCAAGAGTTAGAGATACATAATAGGAATGGCAGTGAAGTATGGAGTGATGTCAACCCATCCCACCCTGCGAGACCGACAGGCATTGGGGTGTGCCTTTGGGTCATCAGCTATAATGCTCATGCCATTTACCTCACCCTACCCTGTAGACACTGACAAGTGTTGTGGTATGCTTTGGGGTCTTTGGGCATTATACTTACCCCATTCCATAAGGAAATATGCTGAGGTGGGTGCAGTATAGGAGAATGAGGTGAACTTTGTGGCCGAACAGTGCAAGGCACACCATGATGCCTGTCACTGGCTGCAGGGTGGGGGTGGGGGTGGAATGGCATGAGCATTACAGCTGATGATCCCAAGTCACACCCCTGATGCCTGCCAGTCTCTACAGGGTGGGGTGCTACAGTTGGAAACCCTAACACTGTAGGTGTTTGTTGATATTTTCACTGCAAATTTTCAACATGGGCTTTTTGTGAGCCCACCTCATGAACAGTAGCACTATCAGTTTGCTAGCTGAAAGGTGGTTTTGCAGAGCGGCTATGCCATTTGATGACACAGGGGCGAAAACTCATTTTGGGCAGTATGTGGAAAATGACAACTGTATTGTTCATGAGGAGATGTAAAAAAATGGCAACATTGAAAATCTGGAGTGAAAATATGAAAAATTGGTGAAGTCATGTGCATGCATAGAAACTGTGCAACACACGTCTGTAACCCAATTATTTTTGGGATATTTTTTAACCACATTTTTAACATAGGCATTTTGGGACCTCCCCTTATGAACAGTGGCACTGTGACTTTGTTAATTTGTCCTAAACGTTGATTTCCCACAATGACTATGCCATTGTGCACCACAGGTGTGAAAATACATTTAGGGCAGGATGTGAAAAATGACAGCTGTACCGTTCATAAGGAGGTGTGACAAAATGCCAGTGTTGAAAATCTGGCATGAAAATATTGCAGATTTGCAAAGTTACAAGGGTGCGAGGAAACTGCATAATGCATACGTATAACACAGTCACTTTATGGAATTTTGTCACCAGATTTTCAACATAGGCATTTAGGACCTCTGCTAATGAACAGTGTCACCGTCATTTCCTCAAACTGTCCCAAAAACTTATTTCACACAGTGACCGTGTTATTCTTTCACCAGATATGCAAAAACACATTCCGGCCAGGATATGTAAAATGACAGCTGTACTGTTCATGAGGAGGTGTGGAAAAATGCCAATTTTAAAAGTCTGGAGTGAAAATATTACAAATTCATAAAGTTATGAGCGTCCATGGAAACTGTGCAATGCATGCTTGTAAAACAGCCATTTTTTTGATTTTGTCCACCAAATTTGCAACATAGGCTTTTTGAGAGGCCCCTCATGAACAGTGGCACTGTCGTTTCATTAATCAGTCCCAAAAGGTGATACTGTGCAGTGACCATGAAATCACCTTTTCAGACTAATTACGCCATGACAGTGACTGAATTCATGAGGAGGGGTGCCAATAACCCTATGTTGAAAATTTGGCGTCAAAATTCCCCAAAATGCCAGAGATATGCATCAAAGTTGAAAAACCCTATTTATGCCATTATACAGCTTACCGGCATTTCTTCAGTTCGCGGTCGGCTTTGAAGAGTGCAGACGTGTTCCCGGTCAGTGCCAGTGGCTCAGCAGATAGCACACTCACCTCTGAGGCCGGGAGATCAGAGGGCTGTGGGTTCAGTTCCCACATCTGGCACTTGGGTTAATATCCCAGTACTGACACTGTAGTGCAACATGAGAGGGGTGCTGCACTTCTGAGGTGCCGTCTTTCGGATGAGACGTTAAACCGAGGTCCCATCTGCCTGGATTGGTGGTAGTTCAGGTGGATGTTAAAGATCCCATGGCACTTCTCGAAAAGAGTAGGGGAATTTCCCCGGTGTCCTGGCCAAATTTCCCTCATTCACTAAAAAAAAAAAAATACCAACAGCTTAATCTGGTTCAAGGTCAGTTGGCATTCATCTGTATCCCCCTTCCCTGGGTCATGCCTGAAAATAGGCAGGATTTGTCTAGTGCACTTACCCGGTCAACAAAAGCTAAAATAGAAAAAAATAAATAAAGATCATCGCACTGGACTCCAGAGGTATGTATGGGGTAAGAGGAGGGGTGAGGGGGTGTGTGGGGAGGCAGGGTGCACAGTTAGTGGGCACAGGTTGTGGGAGGGGGCAGGTAGACCATGAGGGACTATTTTCTTTTTTACAGGGTAAAAGGAAAAAAAAGGGGAACATCGCGGGACGGTTTTTGGTTTTCAGGGGATTTGGCATGCTAGGGTGCTCTCCCAGCATGCCACCTAAGTGTTTGGTGGATGCTGTAGCCGACGGGGGATTGGACACCCCCATTGGCACAAGCTGAAGGGGGGCAAGAGCCGAGGGGGATTGGGTGCCCCCCCGGCATACAACAAAAGCGGTGGGGCATTATGTTAATGGGGAGTGGGCTCTGCCATTGGCAAAATAAATGGGGAAGGGGGATAAAAGCTGATGGGGATTGGGCCCCCTATCAGCAAAGACAGACTTTTGGGGGGACACATGAAGCCGAAGGGGATTGAGCACCCCATCAGCACACAGCGGAAATGGGAGGGGGGGATATTATGCCACCAGAGAGTGAGCTCCCCTATCGGCATTGTGACAGGCAGTGGTGGTGGTGGCAGTCACTGTTGCCATGTTGCTTGCACGTCGGGAGGCGTGTTGTGGTCCCGCTGCATGAGAGCTTCACTCTCATTGCAGCGGATCTTTTCCTATATCTGGTGGCCACATTAGGGATGCATGATGCCAGCTCCTGCATGCTGGCTTATTGGGGAATGAGGGACGCACCTACTGATGCGTGCTCTGCATTCACCCAACAGTGACCGCACCTCCAAATCTGCTACTACCACAAGATGTTGGCTGGCATGCAAGCATGAGCCAACATAAAAAGATCAGGGCAGGGGAGAGAGATGGGGTAGGTGGGTGGGGGAGAGAGAGTTTGAAAGAATTTTGTAGAGATCGCAGTGAAAGGAACAGAGATTGGGGTGGGCTACAGGTGGGGCTACTTTTGAGTCTCTGTCACTTTTGTTTAAAGGAGGTAAAAAAAGTGTGAGGAGGGGGAGAGAGGGAGGGGTAGACAGAAGGAGACAGATGGAGATAGCAGACTGATTCCTCCATACTGTATGTGCCTCAGTTCCACTGACAGGATGGAGTGCAGAGCAACATTTGGACGTGTTAGCCCCTTTTTCAGCTCCTCCTATTTTCTGTACATCAGCATACCTGTCACTATGCAACCCATAACATCGGAGAAGGTAAAAATAAATCAATATCAATATATAGAATGGAATTCTGTGGTACAGAAGTATGATATTGAATGTATGGTGGGGAGGGTGGAACAGGAATAGGTTACTAAGGGAGAAACGTTAGGTAGCTGGTGCTTTGTTTTCCATTCAGTGTGCTGGCTAGATGTGGTGGGGGAGTGGAATGGTTTCAAGAGTGATCATACATAAAATGCAAACACTGGTGCTGTTAGACACAAATGTGCATTGGGTGATGCTTGTATATGTGTATTTCATGTTGCCAGCAGCTCAGCAAGCTTGCCAAACAGAACAAAAGATCACAAGCCATCTAGCAGCAGACAGATTTGACAAAGTCACATGTGTTGCTCTGACATCAGCTGTCCCGTTCAAAGCCTGATATCACACCACAGCGTGCTATGATGGCCAATATCATTCACTGTGGTAATGGCTACCACTCTATCATGGCAACAGTATACATTGCATCACAGCAATTGTTTAAATACTAGATTCGACTAAGTAAATATGAGAAATAGTTACTTCACAAAATTTCACATGCGGGAATGCATACTATAATAGGCATCAAAACACAAATAATCAAAATAGATGTATTTATTTTTATTTATTTATTCATGTCTTTGATTACCGGGTAGGTGCACTGGTCCGAGGGACCGTTTTCAGGCACGACCCGGGCCATAAAAGGTGGCATAGTTAGGCAACAATTTAAATCACAAGGCGCAGGGATGTTTCAGGTTAAACAGAGGTCAAGAACAATTTTATACACAGGAAGTAATAAATACAGGAACAAATGGTAGAAATCATGGTGCAATAGGTGCGACAATAAGAGGGTACAAACAAACCCTACCATTCCCCCCGATTCACCTGAAATACTTCAACCAAGAAAACACTGAAACTTTTCTATTAAGTTTAATCAAACTAATAACCCATACCTCATAAACGGTTGGTAATTCATTTTATTTTACTTAATACACTCAGCCTGGTGCAAAAAAAAAAATACAGCATTCTTAATCTGGTGAGCTTCACAAGAAAGCTGGAGACAAACTGAAAAATGTTGATCTACAGTATGCATCTGTTCCACAAAAAAGGACCCAGAAAGTGTTTCTTGGTCCAGAGTACAGTGGACAGTGGACTAGTCAATTTTTGAAATGAGCCAATCCTTTATTATAGCATTTGTAAGTTCTTACAGTAGTGGTGCAACAGAATTAGGCAAAACGTTTGACCCTGCCTTTTTTTCACTAAAAAGATTCCAGTCCTCTTCCAATTTTATTTGTTGGTAACATTTTGTAGTTACAGCAAAGTCTAAGAATTCTATAAATGTTCAATTAATTTTTTTCTCAAGAAAATAAGATGGCCACCAAATTTGGCTTAGAAATAGCATTGTAGGACTGGCAAGAGTTAGGACTGAGAAAAAAAACCAAAACTTACGGTGTGCAGAATAGGTGGTACCTAGAAAAGCAGATTTGACAGGTGTGTGAACATTTTTATTAACCGTAGGTGAAACTAGCTTCTTGGAAAAACATTTTTCGTTACACTACTACTTTAATTTAGTCAGAGTTTTATTACATTTTCCTGCTAAAATTCCCGAGTTGAAAGTTTCAAGTCTCAGTTGGGTCATGATGCAGCTTTAATTTTGAATCACTTAAGGTAGAAAGACAGCATAGAGTTTTGGCTATATCTCAAGAGCCACTAACCAATTATGATCATCATGTATGTAGTAGCCATTAATCATTGACATTTCTTTAAGGCACTATACTGTTAGTCATGGTGATGTAATTATGGAACAGTTCTAACTTGTAATTTCCTTCTCTCTTGGGAACCACTTATCCAGCTGGTATCACATTCACTCTAGTTTAGTTCTTCTCAGGCCTGAAACCTTACTGGACAATGACAAACTACTCAATTTTCATTTCTCTTAGCTCCCTGCAAGCCTCCTTACCACCGCTTATATCCTGCATGGGGGATAAATATGTTCCTGCCATGCCTGACCTGTTTTTATTAACAGCTGCTTTGGAAATCATAATGGAAAAGACCAAAAGGATAGATTATGCAGGGACAGAAGAAAGCACAATAAAAACATGACTACACATCCATAAACTTCTTCTTATTTATTTTATTTATTTATTTAAAAGTTGGTAACTAGGAAAGGTACCCTGAGCTAAGGCTTGTTTCCAGATGTGACCCATAGAAGGCGATGTAGGGAGTGAAAACTTACAAAATGTACACAAATGCAGCATTACGTTACAAGATAAGAGGTATGTACAGAGGCATCAGTAAACGAGCCAGCGTACTATAATTACGGTCTTTATACCTCAGCGAACAGTGGACAATCAAATATGAGGCTAAGCTGCACAGTGCATGTTGGGGTAGGGGTACAATGGAGAAATGTATCAAGCTAGGGGCTGTGCAGGAGAAGGTTGAGGGAGAGGATATGGGGTCAGGGAGGGGTGAGAAAAGAACAGGAGAGTGCAGGAAGTCGCCTTAGGTGGTGTCTAAAGGCAGGAAGAGAAGGGGCGAGGTGGAGGGGGAAGGTGAGTAGAATACAGAGGGAAGGGAGATGATAGGAGAAGGCAGCTTAGCCAGCAGAAGAGGGAATGTAGGGAATTGAGAAGGTGCAGAAATCCCTCTAGTGAAGCAAGTAGAAAGAGTAGGGAGCAGGGGAGATCAGAGAAGACATGCAGGAGGAGAGGGACCCAAGCCAGTATATGGCAATGAAGGCAGCACAGTGGGCCTGGCAACATGACGGCAGGGGGAGGATTGAGAGGGAAGAGTAGAGGAAGCAGTGATGGGTACAGAGTGGAGAGTTGGTGGTGAAACAGCAGAAGGCATTGCACAGGGTATCCAGTCTGGCAAAGGGGGAGGAGGGGGCTTTGACAGAGACCATGTCTGCATAATCAATGGCTGGGAGAATAATTTTGGTTACTAGTTCCTTGCAGACCTGGAGGGAGAGGCAGTCTTTATAGTGGTACAGGGTGCCTAATTTGAGATGGAGTTTGGAGTGGATGGTGTCTATGTGGACAGAGAAGTCAAGCTTTCTATTAAGCCACATGCCAAGGTACTTGAAAGCAGAGACCACTTCCAACGGGGTGCCATCTAAAGTGGTGAAAGTGGGGAGGGGAGGGGAGGGAATGAGAGCCTGGCCAGTTTCTTGCAGGTACCAAAGGCCATGGACACCATCTTCTTGGTGTTGACCTTGAGCTAGTTACCATAGAACCATCACAGTACATTGAGGAAGGTCTGCTGGTGTGGCCCAACTAAAGCAGAGGCCATGGGGCCGGAGGTACAGATGACCATATCATCCATGTACATGTGGATGTATGAGCAGACACAAGCTGAGGGAAGGTCCCTGTAGGACTCCAGCTAAGATAGGAAGAGCAGGGAACTGGGTGTCTCCCACCTGTACCAACTGTTGATGGACAAAGAGATGAGTGTGGAACCAGTCAACAGTGTCGGCTGAGGGGCTGGTGGAGCACAGTTTGCTAAGGAGGAGAGGGTGGGACAATGAGTCAAAAGCTTTGGCCAGGTTGATGAATATTGCCGAGGTGATCTGGCCCTGCTCCATTCCAGTGATGATAGAGTTAGTAACCCATAGCAGGGAGGATACAGTGGAATGGAGCTTCCTAAAGTCAGACTGGAAGAGAAAGAAAATCTAAGATGTGGGGAGGGTAGAGCACAGATTATAAAAATTATTAAGAAAAGTGACAACAGAAAGGGTCAAGAGACTGGTGCTCCATCCACCATGAGAATTGGGAGTGGACTGAGTGGGGCTGGTCAAATAAGGAGTGGATAATTTCCAGAATTTTGCTGGGAAATTGAAGTTGGACTGGAGGTTAGATTTGAAATAGAGGCCTTATCAGAGTGGATAGCCTTGGTGTAATAGTTCCTTAGTGACCTGTAGAATAGAAGGTCGAGTAGAATGGGAAGCTTTAAAACAGCTTGTGCTAGTAATGGGATTTACACAGGGAGTAAGGTCAGGAGTGATCCAAGGGTGGTGGGCATGCTTGACTCTTTGATTTTCTTTCAGGAGTATGAGAGTTCCAGGTATGAGTAAGTATGGCTTGGAAGTGGGATAGGGAGGTATCAATGTCAGGGGCATGATAGATAGGTGACCAGGCTGAGGCCGTAAGGTCATGTAGTAAGAGCATAATGGTTGGGGACCTGAGTGCTCTAGAGCATATAGGGGTAGAGTGGGTAAGTCTCACTTTCCTGCTGCAGTAGGTCATGCTGTGATCACTAAAGGCATCTGGAAATGTGGATGCTACTATGATGCGGTGGGGTGGGAGGCAAATACCCAGCCCAGGAGGGAGTGATTGAGCAATGAGAGTTGACTCAGGTGGGTTCAGTAACTAGTTGGGTGAGGTTTAGGGACTCAGTCCTTTGGAGTGTGGGTCTGGAGGTGAGGGAGAGCCAATTTAGGTTGAAGTGCCAGAGACAGCATGAGAAATAAGGAGGACAGGGAATCGAGATGGGAGGAGGAAAGCTCTTTTGGGAGGTATGGGACACCTACAAAAATAGGGAGGGTGGAGGGGAGATAGCTTGGCAAGTAGGAGCTCATGGAGGAAGGATAGATTCTTTAAGGATGATTGTGCAGGACAGGTTCTGGTGAACATATAGAACTACTTCACCACCATGCTTGCCACAGTCCTGTCAGAAAAGGTGGAAAGCCAGGCTTGAGTCTGAATCCTAGAAGAGCCAGGACTAAGATATGCACAGGAGGCTGGGAGAGTACTTATAGCCAATTGTAAGGCAAACACTTTCTATTTAAGGTATAAACATCATAAAAAGTACAGAAGAAACATTTAGTTTCAAGTATATTCTATTTTTCTTTCTTGAAATTTGTTCCCTTGGTAAAAAAAAGTAATGGACTCTACTCTCTAAAGGCATATCCTTGCTTAACAGGGAAACATTAGATCTGCCCATGCTTTAGTTCAATTGGTACATTTTATTTTAAATTACAATTTATACTGAAAACAAATGTTTAAAAATATTTAAATTCAGATGTGGGGAGCATTTCTGTTCACCATAAAATTTGTTTTGAGGGTCATTAAGGTAACCAATCCACTCATTGGGATACCGATCCAGTTTTCTAGTTGATTTATAATCAGTTCTTCCCAGAATTAGAAAAGCCTTCTTCAGTATCATCAACATGTCATCACCTCACAGCGAAGGAACATATGGGAAACAATTCTGATAGAACAAGTAACAATATATTTTTCTCCGTGTCTCTGAGTAGCCTGACTCAAAGTAGCCCTTAATCATATAATTAGATTTTGGTTAGATATTTTTATAGCTGCAGGAGCACCAAGTGCTACAGTTCTGTATGTTCCTCTACTTTGCCAGTCCAGTGATGAAAAATCCATTGGAACACTGCCTACAACTTTGTCACACCCTTCCTTCTGAAAAGATAATATTGAAACAATTCACTGTACAGCACAGCGTACCCCTGGGACTGTTGGGCAAAAAAATGGAAATGATTAATCTCTGTTTGCTACACTTTCAGGCTTAAACATCTGGTTGGGTTTACAGTTCCAAATTTTTATAATGTGTGGGATGCAGAAAAGGTTTAAAATTAGAACATTACCATGCTGTGAATCACTGATGAATTTAATATACAGTACAGAGAGACTCAGCAAGTGTCTACGGCATATTGACTTGGCATCACAGATTGTTCTGTCAAATGAATCACTTACAGTTAAATATTTATACAGTGGCTTATATTTAAATGTAAGTAAGCAGGATTATAACTCAGGCATGAAAGAGCCACAAGTAAGCTATGAAAAGTCCTGCCCCTCACAGTTCATGATAAACTGAATATTTTGAGTCAGATCATTGCATATGTGATTTACACTATAGCTTTTCAATCTACAGTTTGTATTAGAATTTAATTATTTCTTCTTGATTTTGACTGCTGGCGTCGGTGCTGTGTGGTGTTATTGTGATGTCATCAGCATTGTGAAAGATGCCCTATAATTGGCTCCATATCCAATAGGGCAAGATATCTCTACGACATACCCAGCTCACAAGATAACATGATACATTGTGAGTTGAGCAAAGAATACTACTTTTTATCTTGTCATTTCATTTCCACTAGTGTTCTACACACACACACACACACACACACACACACACACACACACACACACACACACACACACACACACACACACTGACCGCGTGTGTTTATGTATATGAAAACAAAATCGCATACACTGCAATAATGCAAAGCATCATAGGATGTATATGCACATCATCACAACATTTAGACTGGTTCTGCTTTTATTTTCATATACATTTTTATGTTGATTGCATGCATGTGCAAGAAACATATTATGTGGCAGCTTTCCAGAAGCAGGTTGGGGAGACATGGCACTGTTGTGGCCAATGCCCCAATCCTTTGAAGGCTTGGCCCACTTTCCCAATGCCATGGCACATTGCTGCTGACACTAGGTCAGCCAGCGTTACCTTGAAATGTTTCAGCCGCTGCAATCAGGGGCCACTTCATCATTGCAGGGGTCAACCATCGCTGTAATGAGAGAGCGAACCATCATTGCTGGGCAGAACGTTAGTACTGTAATATTGTTTGTGAACATGGCAGCGGCTTGCCACCATGTTTAGTTACAATATGAGTGAGGCCCCCATGCTGAGGAGGTGCACAATCCCCTCAGCATGTGCCCCCACAGAGTTTAGGTATGTAATGTGGCCCCAATCCCCATTGGCTTTAGTGCCCCTAACAAATACATTCATTTTGCTGATGGGAGCCCACCCCATCTGCATTATATCCACACCACCAAAGTTTAATTTGCTGAAGAAGGAGCCCACTCCCCATCGGCATCACCCCCCCAAAACACCCGGTGCAGTTGTGCCGAGGGGGTGCCCAATCCCCTATCAACTAGAGCTGCCTCCCCTCAAAGAAACACTGTTGACACACTGGGAGCCCACTCCAGCATGCCAAATAGCCCAGTAAAAAAAGGAAACCATCCCACAACGTTTTTTTTTTAACCTTTAAAGAAAGAAAACAGTCCCTCGCTGTCTCCCTGCCCCTTCCCACAACCCACACCCACCTCTGTGTGCACCCTGCCTCCCACCCCCTCACCCCATACTCTACCTGAGGAGTCGGGCGCACGATCTTCTGTGGACCAGGAACACATCTGCACTTTCAAAGCCAACCGCTAACTGAGGAAATGCCGGTAAGCTGTATAATGGAATAAATAGGGTTTTCAACTTTGATGCATATCTCAGGCATTGTTTGGAATATTTTGGCACAAATTTTCAGCATGGGGTTTTGGGACCCCTCCTCATGATATCTGACACTGTCATGGCTTTATTCGGCCCAGAGAAGTGATTTCGCAGTCACTGCGCGGAATCACCTTTCGGGACCGATTAATGAAATGACAGTGCTAGTGTTCATGAGGTGGGCTCTCAAAGAGCCTATATTGCAAATGTGGTGGAAAAAATCCAAAAAATGACTGTTTCAGCAGCGTGCATTGCGCAGTTGCTACACACGCTCGTAACTTCGCAAATTTGCAATATTTTAACGCCAGATTTTCAACATTGGCATTTTTCCACACCTCCTTGTGAACAGTACAGCTGTCATTTTTCACATTCTGGCCAAAATGTGTTTTGCACTTCTGGCACAGAATAGCGCGGCTGCTGATGGGAAATCAGCGTTTGGGACATTACAAATATGACAGTGACACTGTTCATGAGCAGAGGTCCTAAAACACCTATATTGAAAATTTAGTGACAATACTCTATAAAATGGCTGTGTTATGAGTGTGTGTTGTGCAGTTTGCACGCACACTCATAAGTTCACGAATTTATAATATTTTCACTCCAGATTTTCAACATTGCCATTGTTCTGCACCTCCTTATGAACAGTACAGCTGTCACTTTTCACATCCTGGCGAAATGTGTTTCGCGCAGTTCCAGCACAGAATAAGCGGTCACTGTAGGAAATCCGTGTTTGGGACACATTATGAAATGACAGTGACACTCCATTAGCAGAGGTCCTAAAATGCCTATGTTGGAAAATTTGGTGATGAAAGTCCATAAATGAGGTAGCACGAAGCTATGCTGCCCAGTTTCACGCACGCTACCTTCACAACTTTGTAATATTTTCACCCAGATTTTCAACATTGCCATTTTCCACATCTCCTTATGAACAGTGCAGCTGTCATTTTTCACATCCTGGCGAAATGTGTTTCGCTCTTCCGAGCACAATAAGCGTGGTTGCTGTGGAAATCAGTGTTAGGGACACATTAAGAAAATCACACTGATACTGTTCATGAGCAGAAGACTAAAAGCGCCTATATTTGAAAATTTTGTGATGAAACTCCATAAAATGACTGTATTCTGACGTCGTTGTGCAGTTTCACGCCTTGTAACCACTAGGTGAGTAATATTTCACGCCACATTTTCAACACTGGCATTTTCACACCTCCTTATGAACAGTACAGCTGTCATTTTTCACATCCTGGCCAAAATGTGTTTTTGTGCTCCGGCAGAATACCACAGTCGCTGTCGGAAATCAGTGTTTGGGACAGATTAGGATCGAGTGAGTAAGCGGGGGGAGTGAGTGAGCTCAACATAGCTCTGTCAGGACTGCTACAGATTTCTTTGTGGGCACAAAAGGTGACAACAGAGGCAGGAGCCCAGTACAAAAGGGCAGCCTGTAGTGCCAGGAGAAACAGAATGAGCGTGTGAGACAGGGGGAGTGAGCAACCTCAGTGGAGCTCTATCATGACTGCTGTGGATTTCTTTCTGGCCAGAAAAAGGTAGCAATGCAAGCAGGAGCCCAGTACAAAAGGCCATCCAGCAGCGCCAGCAGAAACGGAATGAGTGAGTGAGAGGGGGGAGTGAGCATGTCAACGGAGCTGTGTTGGGACTGCTGCAGATTTCTTTGTGAGCAGAAAAAGACACCAGCACAGGCAGGAGCCCAGTACAAAAGGACAGCCTGCAGCAGTGGGAGACACAGAACGAGCGAGTGAGGGAGGAGGAGTGAGCAACCTCAATGGAGCTCTATCATGACTGCTGTGGTTTCTTTCTGGCCAGAAAAAGGTAGCAATGCAAGCAGGAGCCCAGTATAAAAGGCCAGCCAGCAGCGCCGGCAGAAACGGAACGAGTGAGTGAGAGGGGGGGGAGTGAGCGTGCTCAACAGAGCTGTGTTGGGACTGCTGCAGATTTCTTTGTGAGCAGAAAAAGACACCAACACAGGCAGGAGCCCAGTACAAAAGGACAGCCTGCAGGAGTGGGAGACACAGAACGAGTGAGTGAGGGAGGGGGAAGGAGTGAGTGAGCTCAACTGAGCCCTTTTGGGACTGCTGTGGGTTTTTTTGTGGGTAGAAAAAGGCAGTGCAGTGCTGGCAGAAACGGAATGAGTGAGTGAGAGAGGGGGAGTGAGCAAGCTCAACGGACCTGTGTCAGGACTGCTGCAGATTTTTTTGTGGGCAGAAAAAGCCACTAACAGAGGCAGGAGCCCAGTACAAAAGGGCAGCCAGCAGCTCCAGGAGAAACAGAGTGAGCGAGTGAGAGAGGGGGAGTGAGCCACCTCAGTGGAACTCTGTCGAGACAGGTGCGGATTTCTTTGTGGACAGAAAAGGTGCCAGCAGGCAGGAGCCCAGTACAAAACAGCAGCCTGCAGCACGGGAGAAACAGAATGAGCGACTGACAGAGGAGCAGTGAGCGAGCTCAATGGACCAACGCAATCAACATTCGGCATTGACAAATGCTTGTTTTATTAAGGTTTTTGAAACAACCATACAACAACTGAATAATGAAGAGATCAGTAAAGTGTCAATATGGTATCAAGAAACAATACCAAATCTAGTTTATGCACGTTCATATGTAAATAAATCGTATCATCTTGTTTCTTAGATAAATGTCCCAGAGTTAGTTATGCTATAGTAATACACATCAGTTATCCTTATTTCTTGCAAATGAAACCAAATGCCTGTTTTGTATGATTTAGAGCAGATACTTAAGCAAGTATCTTTAGTGTTAGTAAAGAAGACATGAGATTATATGAACAGGAATAAAGAACGGAGAGCAAGCATAGAAAGGGATGTACTTAGGGCTAAAGGTTAGGACTAGTTAGGCACATGAATAAGTCAATTATGAGTTACTGGAACTGCAGCAGACCAATAGGTCATCACATTTTTTTCAAAGTTTAGTCATTTGTCTTTGGCTCCGTGAGCTTTTTATCTAACTTTTGTGATTCCATTAATTAATTTCATGAGAAATTGATGGTGTCAAATTGGCTCTCACATAATTTACAATTCTTATGATTTGACAAGTTTCATGATAGCTGCTTATCTGTATTCTGAGCTTCAGGGAGTGTACAAATAAGACAAAAACACCTTTTGGCCATTTATTTGCTTGCGTCTAGTGCAAAAGTAATTTGGACTGTTGTACCCAAATTTTCAGGGTAAAGTGACTTGGCCAAAGGTGTCTTCCTATAATTTTGTGAAAAATATGAATCAATTCTTGAGTTATAAGGTTTTAAAAATGTATCTTCTGAGCTTGCTCAGTAGGGCTTTCAAGGTAGGGTATATCATTATGTGGGTGACGCAATTAGTGCACTGCAATTAGGGTGCCGCAAATAGTTCACTGTTATGCTGGTGAACTGTGTTTTGTGGTGCTCAGTAGGGATGACGCTGTTCAGGTGCTGAGCCCCTAGCGCCATAGACCTCCAACTTGGAGGAGATTATGTTAAAGTAGAGGGGGTTCTTTGCCCTCCTGTAGTGGGGGTCATGGGGGCACAGGCCCCACAAACAGCCAGAACATGTCCCGGGGCATTGGGCACGATGGGTATTGGGCGGCACAATTGCTGGGTGTGTTGTTCATTGTTTGCATTTTGTGCTTGTGCCATAATGATAGTCATGGTCTTTCTTGTCACCGTGACATGGTGGAACCTCAGGGTAGCTGTTTCTTGTGAAAAATGTTTAGATCATGTGTGGATTCTTAGGTCAAGAGAAAAAAATCAGGTCATGAGTGCTGCCATCTTGTGTTTTTTTATTTGGGGGAAACTAGAAAAGCATATCCTCTGGCTGGGAAAGCGCTACTGGTGCAATACCATGTTCAGCAGTATACACAGTATTGCACCATTAGTGGTCACAGCCTATGCTGTAACCGTTTAGCCATAATGTTGTATGCTATTAAGAGTGCGACATTATGACCCAGTAGGATTGATTGTTATGAGCTGTGAATTTTTAGATTGTGAGAAAGTGCAATCTAAGAATACCACTCATGACATTTGGACTTGGCACCAAAAACTAAGCTTTGCTCATAATTCAGCTGTTATTCAAGACTTTTTCATCAAATTCCCAACAGTCTAATTTTCTAAATCCTTTAGATTACCAGTGGTTGAGAAGTATCACTTCCACTTCAAAATGTATTTTCAAAGTTTAGCACCATAAACCCACTTAAAAGGTCAGATTGAAACTTTGTCACTTTTGTGGAGGTCGCAGAATCCTAAAATATGACATCTGAGAATTTGGGACATAAATATTGAAAAAAGGGATAAGGATTGCTGTACCATTGTGCTGGTACATATATAATGCTTGATGACAGGATTTACATAGTCTGAAATCACAATTCACGTTACAGACATATATTCCATGTCATAAGTTATACCACGTGTTGCAAAATAATATATTACATCTTACTTTGACAGAACAGACATTCACCTCCACGATGTACAATTTACTCATGCCTGTGTAGCAGTAGTGACCTTTGGTGCCTTGATAGCTAAATCATACTGTTACATTTCCAAACAGCACTAAATGAGTATGTTTTTTTAAGTGCAATGTGCTGTAGGCATATTTTTGAAGGTAGCACATCAGTGCTACTGCATTTGTGTAATTTGGAAACAGTTGTATGTTGTTTGTGTTACCTGAAGATAGCTGTCTGTAGTTGCTTGTGTGCTCTTGTACTTTTGCTGCTTGTGGTGGAGGGTGTGGAGTTAGGGTTGAAAATTGTAACACCACATTTCCATACTTTTGTGGCATTAAGTTGAGCCCTAACTGGTGCATCAATGCAGTTTTTGTTGCAATGAATATAGATGTATATAGTATATAGCTATACTGTACACACACACACACACACACACACACACATCTCACCGAGTAAGGGGTTAAGTAGGCACTTTAATGCTAAACCACTATTTTGCCTGCCTATAACTTGGCCATCCTACGACCAAGTGACCCACCTAAACTTTGGCATTCGAACACACTGTGACAGGATATCAAAACCTGCAATAATTGATAATTTTGGGTTAATCCACTTTTGAGTTACAGGTTATACACTTTACTAAGCAATATTGAAATTAAGATGTTTTGGTATCCAAAACTCAAAAGTGGGGTAACCGGTCAGAACAGAGCTTCCTGAACAGCACATTGAAGAAGCGTGCTGTAGGAAGAGTAAAATAAGGACAACTACATGGGTAGAATAGCGAACAACAATTACTGCCACCCCTGTAACTGTCAGGTCAGTGGGAGGAACTGGAGGAAGTAAAGAAGGTTTGGAAAAAAAAGTGGTGACTGGCTGGGCTGCTCCTGTGGTGGAGAGGGCTAAGGCATTAAACTTCTCAGCCAGTGTGGAGCTGGAGACCAGTGTTCTGTTCCTGGTCTCCACATTTTTGTCTGTGAGACAAGTGTACATAATTTTTCTAAGTCCCATCTCATAGATCCCCCCCCCCGCCGAGTTTCTAATTTCCCCCGGAATCCAAATCCCCCTCGGGTGGGGGACATAATTTCTTATTTTGTTCTGTAGCCACAGTAGCGGTCCTTAGTGTGTGTTTGGATCACTACCATGCGAATGTGTGTATTGGGCACTGTTTTTGCAGTCACCCTTTTTGCTGCTCTGTTCTGGACAGTGCTGTTGTTGTGATCGCTGTCCAAACCTAGTGCCAAAAATGCTGAGATTTGAAATCTGAAACTTTCAGGTTCATTAGAGCCTGTTCCTTGAATGGTGCTTTTTGTGCTTTGTGAACAAATATATCATTTGTCTTTAAGTTATATTCATTTAAATGTTGCACAACTGTGCATGGGTAGAATGGCTCAGCTGTAATTTTCATAACAGCTGTTTTGTGTTTGCATGAGCATGATACACAGAGCATTCATACAACAATATAACAATTTGTTTGCAGTTGTGCAACACAAGCTGCTAACACATTTTTCTTTCGTGTACTTTTAATATCAAGAAAACATAAAAATAAAAATATTGCCATCATGAGCCCATTCCGGGATGTCAATATTGCCCCCCTACACCTTTCAAGCCAAGAATCCATATTGTACCAAGTTTGTTGTAGCTGTATTTCTGTTCAGATATGTATATTAAAATATGTTTGCAAATTTCTTTCCCAAGCTGCCTAGTCAATTGTAACACTATGCCACAGATTCACTAGAGCTTCTGGGACTTGTTTTACTCTAATGCTGGATTCCCTTACTTTTGAGACAGTAGACTATCTTGTGGGTGGCTGAATTACTAGAGGTGAATGGGCATCAGGATGAAAGACAACATTAGTCATGGCTGGGAGGTTGTGCCAGACTAAGTTGATTAACTTCTTTAACTGGATGATGAAGCTGGCTGACAAGGGGTGGGCAGTAGACATACTGGGCTTAGTTTTCAGTAAAGCCTTTGACTCAACCCACATGAGGAATTAATCAAAAAGTTGAAAGTTGGAGGTCTTAGGAGCAGGTAGTAAATTTAGTAGGTAGGTGGCAGGTTGGCTCAGTGGAAGGACTCAAAGGGTCATGGTGGGAGGAGATCTTTCAGACTCAAGGGAGGATATCAGTGGGGTAATGCAGGGATCAGTGCCAATACAGTACCTGTGATATTTAATGTTTTCATAAATTACGTAGTGGAGGGGTATAAGTTGTATGTTCTGCCTCATTGCAGACAACACCAAACTCTGTCAGAGGGTGGATATAGAGGAGGGGAAACTTGCAAGGTTAGAAAGACAGTCTTGTATGTGGCAACTGGGGTTTAACATAAAGAACTGCAATGCCATACATACATAGGAACACAGAGTGTTCAGAAAGGAGTGAGCATTTGCCCATCTGGCCTCTCCACTGCTTGTTTCAGTGGTAGCTTCCAGCTGACCTTCCCTTAGTAAGATATTTTTTCCAACCTAACCTTGAATAGAAACACAGAAACAGAAACATAGAATTTGATGGCAGATAAGGACTGCTTGGCTCACCTAGTCTGCCTATTTCCCTACCTAATGGATAAGATGCAGATCCTAGTTAACCAACAGCCTACTTCCTCCTACCCCCCACTAGAATTGTCTTATGTCTGTGCCATGCATTCTTGAATTCCCCCACTGTTTTTGACTCCACGTCCTCCTCAGGAAGGCTGTTCCATGCATCCAAAACTCTCTCCATGAAAAAATACTTCCTCACATTACCTCTGAGCTGTCCCCCCTTATTCTTCAAATTGTGCCCCCTTGTTCTTGCACATCTCTTTATCTGAAAGATGCCACCCTTTTGGACTTTGTTGATTCCCTTGAGGTACTTGAAAGTTTCTATCATGTCCCCCCTCTCCTTCCTTTCCTCGAGGGTATACATATTAAGCTCCTTTAGTCTCTCTGTATGTCTTCTGGTGCAGACCCTGCACCATTTTGGTTGCCCTCCTCTGGACAGCCTCCACCCTGTCTATGTCTTTGTGGAGATGGGGTCTCCAGGACTGCATGCAGTACTCCAGATGGGATCTCACCAACTATCTGTACAAAGGGATAACAACTTCCTGTTTTCTACTGGTGATGCCTCTCCCTATGCATCCCAGTATCCCCACAGCCCTCCTTACTGCCTTCTCACATTGCTTGCCCACCTTTAGGTCATTTGATATAACTACCCCAGGTCCCTTTCCATTTTTGTTGTTGTCAGTATCTCACCCCCCCATTGTGTACTCTTCCCCTGGGTTTTTGTTTCCCAGGTTCATTACTCTGCACTTCTTTGTGTTGAATCTAAACTTCCATACATTTGACCACTCCTCCAACCTTACCAAGTCCCTTCTCATCCTTTTCACCCCAACTTGTGTATCAACAATGTTGCAGATCTTGGTGTTGTCTGCAAAGAGACATACTTTTCCTTCCAGTCCCTCCACAATGTCACTTATAAAGACATTAAAAAGGACCAGCCCCAGTACTGAACCCTGGCGGTACCCCACTAGTAACCCCCCTTTCTTCACTGTGGACTCTGTCTACTATTCCTGCAACTGCGTCCTGTTGTGCAGCCAATGTTTTACCCAAGCTGCCACCCTGGGACCCACTCCCAGGTTGGCTAATTTGTTTATTAATCTTTTGTGCGGGACTGTGTCAAATGCCTTGCTAAAGTCTAGGTAGGCCATGTCCACAGCCCATCCCTGGTCTACTACTTTGGTCACCCAGTCAAAAAAATCAATTAGATTCATCTGACATGACTTTCCTGCTGTGAATCCTTGCTGCCGTGGGTCCTGTGCCCCACTAGCCTCTAGATACTCAACAATTCTTTCCTTCAGAAGTGATTCCATCATTTTACCTACCACTGAGGTCAAACTGACAGGTCTGTAGTTTCCTGCCTCTGTCTTGCTCCCATTTTTGTGAAGGGGAATTACATCCACTCTCCTCCTGTCCTCAGGTACACACCATCTTCCCATAATTTGTTAAAAAGTGTAGTCAATGGTGTTACTAGTTCTCCCCTTAGTTCTTTTAGAATTCTGGAGTGAACCCCATCAGGCCCCATTGCTTTGTCCACCTTCAGTTTTAGGAGTTCTTTCAGAACCCTTTCTTCTGTGGAAGGACTGATATCGACCCCCCTATCCAGAATGCTTCTATTAACTGGATTAGGTACCGCTGCCTCCTCTTCTTTTATGAATACTGAGCAGAAGTATTCATTCGGTATCCCTGCTTTTTCACTGTCCCTCTCTGCCCACTCACCCTCCTCTTTATTCAGCCTCAGTATCCCTCCCTTTGTCTTCTTTCACTCCCCAATGTACCTATAAATGGTTTTATCCCCATTCTTAACCAAGTTGGCTATATTTTCCTCGGTTTGGGCCTTTGCTATTCTGACTGCCTTCCCCACTTCCTTCTGCTTTTACTGGTACAGTTCTCTGTTCTGCTCCTTCTGTGTTTCCTTATACTTCCTGAATGCTATCTTTTTCTCCCTAACCTTCCCGTCACCTTGTTTGAAAACCACAGTGTTTTTTGCTTTCATTTTGATTTGTTTATTTGCTTCATACAAAGGCTTGTTGCCTCTGTGATAGCAGTTTTGATGTTTCCCCATTGTTGCTGCACCCCTTCTTCATGCCTGCTTGCTAGTGCTTTTCTGAGGCACTCCCCCATTTTGACAAAATCAGCCCTCTTGAAGTTCACTACCTTCACTTTTGTATGGCTTGACCCTACAGTTGAGTTTATCGTGAACCGCACTGTTTGGTGGTCACTTGTTCCCAGGTGGCTACCCTCTTCTAGATATGAGATCCTATCTCCATCCCTATTTGAGAGTACCAGGTCTAAGATTGCTCCCTCCCGAGTGGGTTCCAACAATAGCTGTCTGAGGCATGCCCCCTGTAGGGCATTGAAAATTGCCCTGCTCTTGGATGTGGCTGCAACAAAGGTGCTCCTGTTAACATCTGGCATATTCAGGTCCCACATCAGCAATGCCTCCCCTTTCTCTGCCATCTTAAGGATGCCTTCCATCATTTCCTTGACCATTTTGTCCTCCTGAGATGGGGGTCTGTATACAATCCCTGTGCAGATTGTTGTGCAATTTCCAGTCTCCAGGGTGACCCACAGTGCCACCTTTCCTCCCTGTTTCACCTTTAGTTCCATTGCTTTGATCCCTTCCCTTACATAGAGAGCTACTCCTCCTCCTCCTCCTCTTCTTCTACCCTCCTTGTCCCTCCTGTAGATTGTGTACCCTGGTACGTTGACATCCCAGTCATGGTTCTCTGTGTACCATGTTTTTGTGACTGCCACGATATCTAGGCATCCCTCTTCCATCAAGACCACCAGTTCAGGGAACTTGTTACCTAGACTACAGGCATTGGTAGTCATTACTCTCCATTTTTTGATGGCCTTACCCCTTTTTGCCCCATCCCTGTCCTTACTGCCTTTGTCTTTTTCTCCATTTACCCCTGCCCTTTTCCCTATTGACTTCTCTGTCTTGGTGTTTACCTCACTAACTACCCTGATATTTTGGGGGGGGATAAGATTTCCCTTCTCCTTTTCAGTGCCTCCCCACTTGGCTAGTTTAAATGCTTGCCAAGGAAGCATTTAAACCTATCACCTAGGATCCTGGTTCCACTTCTGGACAGATGCAGACCATCACACCAATATAGGCTTGCATCCCTCCAAGTGGACTCCCAGTCCCCAAAGAAACCAAAACCCTGAGTTCTGCACCAATTGTTCAACCACTGATTGAATCCCATGGTGTGGAGCACCCTAGCCTCACCCATACCATAGACAGGCAGCACCTCCGAGAAGGTTACAGTGTGTGCTACTTGTCTAAGGCCCCTCCCCAACTCCACAAGCTCCTCCTGCACTGCTCTGATCCCTTTCTCAACCAGGTCATATGTCCCTAGGTAGACAATGACATCCAGCTCCCTCCCCTGTGCAGCTTCTCCTGCGATCCTGAGGATTAAGCCCTGTCCTCCAAGCCATGGTGCAGGCAGGCACCTTTCCTCCCTCTCCCCAGTTCTACCCTTCTAACAATGGAGTCCCCCACCAGGAGTTGTTTCCTTCCTGTGAGGTATCATGCTACCCTCCTATGGGTCTCCTTTGTGGAGTTCCCAGTATCCTGCTTGGTCTCCACTGCTGGTGCCTCCATAGAGGAACCACACTCTGCCAGAATGGCATAGGGTGTGGAAAGGTACAACAGGAGGATGACCTCTGTTCCCACCCTCACCCTCCCAAAGCCACTGTAGTCCAACGCTCCTCTTTCTTGGCAACCTCTGAGGCAGCGGCAGTGGCCCTAGTGGTCCCTGGGTGGGAAAGAAGGTCCTCTGAATCCTGGCCAACTCAGCCTGGAGATGAGCAACCTGCTCCCTCAGCCCAGAGAGGTGCCTGCAGATGGGACAACATATCTTTATGTTATCACTTATTACCACATCTTCTAGTAGGCTGTTCCAGACTTTTACCACTTGTTGAGTAAACCACTGTCCTTTTTTATTGGTTCTGAAATGCTTACCACTCAATTGTAGCTTATGTCTACTTCTTTTCTTATTTGGTAACTTGAATTCTAAATAAAGACATTCCTCTATGTCCTTGTTTTTTACTAATTTGAATAGACCTATCATGTTCCCTCTTAATTGTTTCATTTCTAGGAAGTACAGACCAAGATCCTGAAGCCTCTCCTCATAAGTTGATGTTTTTAAACCCTTTATACACTTTGTATATCTTCTTTGAACTTTCTTCAATCTGTCAATGTTATTTTTATTATGAACTGCTCAGAACTGCCCACAGTGTTCCATATGTGGCCTCACCACGGCCTTGTATAGCAGCAGAATCTCTCTGTTCCTACTGGTGATGTTTCATCTAACATACCCAAGTATTCTGTTGCATTTTGTAATTGTATCATAACAATGCTTTGTATGCCTAAGGCTATTAGTAACTGTAACTCTTTACTCTGCTCTCTCCCTTCCTGGGGGATCACCGTCTGTCCCACTGTGCTTCCTTCACTTCCAAACTCTGGCTATCCTCCCTACACCCCTATCTTGACTCTTTATTCTCTCCCTCCACCCCCTTCTCCTACTCACTTCGAAACTCTGAGTTTTGCTCCCTCAAACTCCCTTTCTGTGAAACACTTGATGGTCAGTCAGCCTTCTCTTTCTGCTTTCCTAAACTTTAGAATTCTCTCCCCTTAAACATTCACTCTGCCTCCTCCTAACCAGCCCTAACCTCTCTTCTTCGCTCCTACATGTCTCCCTCCTGCCACTGTTCTTAATGTGCCTGGCCTTAGCTTCCTCCTTCCCCACCAATTTTCCTCTATACACTGTGACATTTCCCATGTCTTCCTGCTCCTTCTTCTGATCACCTATGAAATTTCTCATTTATCCCTGCTTCTATTCCCTTTTGTAGTACACTTTATCGGTTTATAATCGCTCATCAATTCCTCATCCTAGTTCATTATTTAAGGTGTATTCTGCCCCTTCTGTTATTAGATCCCTAGGTACCGGAACTGCTGTTACTGTAAATTGTACATATTGGCCCAGATATTCAAACTGCTCCCGGAAAGGGTGCAAGTGGCTGCTAACACAACTTAGAAATGCAGGAGCACAAAAGTGCTGTATTCAGTCAAGATATGCAATCGTTCCTCGTCTGACTATAGCAAAAATGAGAGTGGTGCAAATGAGGGCTGCCGAAGATGTGTTGGTGCATCCCTGTGCAGTCTCAGTACCTGGAATGGGGATCGCAGTACATCTTGGGATGCACAGAGTGCAAATTCCAGCTATTCAGACCACAACATACCAAATGGGGCCATTAGGCATACAAGACACAAATCGACCATTTGCTTGTAATTATGGCCCATTGCATGTCCTGTGCAGGGATGCATCCAGCAGAATATGTTGGGCACTCTGCAGATACATAACAGCCTGTAGTCCCTGGTGATCTAGTGCCCCCCACCCAAATCCCCAATCGAATCAAAATTAATAAGTTAACCCTTCCTGGTAGTTTAGTGGCCACCTTCTCTTCCCTGATACCTGGCCATAATGTACAAATGTTCATACAAACAACCCTGGTAGTCTAGTGGACCCCCTCATCCATCCCTGAATCCATGATTGAATCAGAAAAAAGTAGTAGAGCCTTCCTTGATAGTCTAGTGTCCCCCACACGTGTCCCTGAATCCTTGATCGAATCAGAAAAAATAAGTACATCCTTCCCTGGTAATCCAGTGGCCTCCCCCCACCCATCCCCAAATCTGATCATAGGGTAATACAAAACTCCCAGTATCCCTGGTGGTCCAGTGGACCCCCCACCCACTGAGGTGACCACACCCCACCCTGCTTCTCCAACCCAGCGTGGCCAGTTGACCATGGAGCTGGAGGGCAGCACATTCCTCCACACATCGCCATGGATGCCCGCTGACTGAGCTGTCAGTGAATGAGCTTACAGTACACCTAGAATCCCATTGACTGACACTGTTGACCAATGGAGCACAGTGTGTACCGTAGCTTTCATTCACAACTTTGTGAATGGCACAAAGTTGTGAATGAAAAGCTATAGTATGGACTGCAAGCCCATTGGTCGACAGTGTCACAGTGGCTTCCAGTAGTACTGTAAGCTGTCGTTCACTGGCAGCTCAGTCAGTGGGCATTCAGGTGGTCTAGGGAGGGAGGTGCTACCTATCGGCTCCATGGTCAACTGACCATGCTGGGTTGGGGGAGTAGGGTGGGGTGTGGTCACCTCAGTAGGGGGAGTGGGGGTCCACTGGACCACCAGAGATACTGGGAGTTTTGCATTACCCTACAATCAGATTCAGGGACAGGAGGGGGCCACTAACCTACTGGAGAAGGAAGTACTTATTTTTTCTGATTTGATTGAGGATTCGGGGATGGGGGGGCACTAGACTACCCAGGAAGGATTTACTTATTTTGTCTGATTTGATTGTGAATTCAGGGTGGGGGAGTACTAGACTACCAGGGCAGTTTAAATTACAGTTCATGCAGGTTGGATGGAGTACATGGCTGGAGGGGTACCACTGGACTGCCAGGGAAGTTATGGTTACTATATTTACAGTTCGAATGGGGTACATGGATGGTGGGGTAGCCACTCAGGGTCTGGTAACTGCTTTGCTGTACTGTGCAGTACAGCAGCCTGCCTGATGGTGGCTGCAAGTTAGACATGTTTTTTACATGCCTAACTTTGTGTGGCACATCTCTGAGATGTGCTGGCAGATGCAATACAAATCTTGCGTGAATATTGCGATGTGCCACACATGCATAGGCACGCTGCATACATTATCTTTGAATGCAGTGCATCAAGAATTGCTCGGCACATCACTTTCTTTTGTATATGGCCCAGAGGCGCACTTCTGGGGATGCGCCTGTGCAGCTCAGTTGCTCTCCTTTGAATATCTAGGCTATTGTATATAATGTACCTACTGATTCTGTCTCATGTTGCAATCTGTATATTGTATCCACCTCTGTACTTATGGGCCCAGATATTCAAACTGCACCAGGCTGTGGCGCAAGCCTGGTGCAGTGCAACTTGGCTGCGCTTGGGGTGTTGACTGGCGATATTCAACAGAGCTGAGCCATGGCCCAGCATCATTGAATATCACACACTGGCCACCTGCAGTGCACATGGCACAGTGGCACTGCACCACGCTAGTGGCCAGAGTGGAGCAGGGGTATGTACTAGCGCAAGTTCCGTTTGTGCTATGCGCGTAACCATGATATTCAAAAGTGCATGCAAATGAGATCATAATGTATGAAAGACACAAATGGAGCCATTTGCATGTCATTCTCTTCCCATTGCATGCAGGTGCGCGATCCTCGGTGACTTGCGCCTGGCGCCCTGCCGAGCAGCAGCCATCGAGGACCGATGCCCCCTGCGCAATCGCGGCAATGCCCCACAGCCCGATCGTGGGCAAAGTAAAAATAAAACAAATCCAAAATCCCTGGTGGTCCAGTGGACCACTGTCAGCCTGATCGTGGGTTTAGGTAAAAAGAAAACAAATCCAATATCCCTGGTGGTCCAGTGGACCGCTGTCAGCCCGATTGCGGGCTTAGGTAAAAATAAAACGAATCCAGTATCCCTGGTGGTCCAGTGGACTGCTGTCAGCCCGATCGTGGGCTTAGGTAAAAATAAAACAAATACAATATCCCTGGTGGTCCAGTGGACCGCTGTCAGCCCGATCGTGGGCGTATGTATTAAAAATTCTTGAATGGGATCCATTCACATATCTGGAATGTGTAGTACGGTACAGGCTGCACGTCCATTGGCTCATGCTGTGGACCAATGGGCGTACAGCCCTACCTACGGTGTAAGTCGGCGGGCGGCGGGACGGCAGGTGGGTGGGGTGCTGCCGCCCGCCGCTGACCCGAGGGAGTGGGGCGGAGGGGCTCAGTGGGTGGGTGGAGAGGTGGGTACCACTGGACCACCAGGGATATTGGATTTCATGAATTTTTAATACAAATGCCTGTGATCAAGCTGACAGCAGTCCACTGGGCCACCAGGGAGTTTGGAGAGTCATAGTTGTATGTATGCCCGCGATCGGGCATGGGGGGGCGCCGCCAGGTGCAGCCAGAGCTCGGAAGGCCACCCACAGGTGGCAGCTGCCGTGTTGTGTCCTGTCTGCAGCTCACCTGTGGTGGCCAGCTGTTCCTTTTTTGGATCAACTTTATGCGGCTCAAGTAGGAGTTGCGAGCATGGACTCAGCACATCCCAGGCTGAATATCGGGATGAGCAGAGTATGCATGGGCACGCCCCCCCACCTGCACTGCATACATTACTGATGTGCAACCCTTTTGAATATCTGGGCCATTATATTCTCTGTATTTTATATGTATGCAAATGTATATTTTTTAGCATGTTCTTAAGCTTATCACATTCCCCTTCCCCCAGGACACATATGAAAAACAGCTATTTTGAGCTCTGCATGTTTTTTCCTGGTGAAACACTATACTAAATAAAATTAAAGGCAATATATCTTTCTTGCTATCTGAAAATTTAAGAATGGTATCACCAAATTTATAAATTGCATTCAGAGTTTTGTTACCAAGATGTATAACTATGCATTTTCCTGATTAAATTTCTTTTTATTTTTACTCAAAGGACCATTTGGTTACTGCTGTTGGCAACATACCCTATTTTGGTGTTGTCGTCAGTTGCTGATCCACCCTCCATTTGATAGGTCCATAATAGAAATGTAGATACTAAATAAACACATTTCCCAGAGGGACCCACTGGTGACAGCAGTTTCTTCTGAAGCATGCCCATTCACCGTCACCATCTACGATCTACAGTATCTATCAGCCATCAATTAATCCCTAATATTAGATTACTGTTTTACTTAATAGTGCTGTGGGCTTGTTACTAATTCTGTGTAGGTATCTTAGAATCCTCCATGCTTTGATAAGCTTACCAACCTCCGTATGTTACTTTATCTTCTTATACTTAATGCACACCTGTAACTGCTGACCAAACTGCACTCGACTGTAACACTTCAGTATCTTACTAATGTATGTCTTACTCTGAATATGACATGGAACCTTTGGAAACGAGTCTATGACTCAAAGGGTTGTAATTCCTGTCTGACCTTAAATAAATTAAATAAATAAAATATCAAAAGCCTTACAGAAGTAAATATTAGTGTGCATATTATTTGAGAAGAGGACCTTAATGTATACCAAGCTCCATGACATTTTCATGTGGGGCAGGGAAGTTGTATGGGCTCAAAGTCTGGCTATTTATTAGTCATGTGAACATTTCTGAATATATTTGTACGCTTACAACTTAGCCATTTTTTGAGCTAGAAAACTGAAGTGTTATGTGCATACTTTCTTGGAAGAGTCATAGAAACTACTAAACACAGAGGTAATGCAGGAGTTCAAAATTTTCCAATTTAATTATTTGTTAAATTGTGTGAAAATGTTCAAAATATTTGGATGTTTACAGCTCCACTGCTGCTGCAGATGTACACTCAAGATGTGGCACATACCAAAGTAAATATGTCCTGGAATCTAATTAAGCTGGATACATGTCATTTAGGAGGTCAAAATGTATTGAGGACACTTTAGAAATTACTAATTGTCAAACATTGGTCAAAATTCATGGACACATAATAGGTAATGTCAATAGAATTCCACTTGTGCAATTTAACTTTAACAAAGTATTTATCAACACTGAATCACATTACCTGCAGTAGCATCATGGCCCTGCAATGCCCTCCAACACCCCTGTGACAGTGATGCCCAGCATCCTGCTCCATCATGAATATCACCTTACCTGTACTAGCATCAAGGCCCAGCAATGCCCCTCCAACACTCCTGTGACAGTGATGCCCGGCATCATGCTCCACCATGAGTCACCTTACCTGCACTAGCATCGTGGCCCTGCAATGCACCTCCAACACTCCTGTGACAGTGATGCCCAGCATCATGCACCATCATGAATCACATTACCTGCACTAGCATCATGGCCTCGCAATCCCCCTCCAACACTCCTGTGACAGTGATTCCCAGCATCACGCTCCATCATGAATCACCTTACCTGCACTAGCATTATGGCCCTGCAATCCCCTCCAACACTCCTGTGACAGTGATGCCCAGCATCATGCTCCATCATGAATCACCTTACCTGCACTAGCATCATGGCCCTGCAATGCACCTCCAACACTCCTGTGACAGTGATGCCCAGCATCATACTCCACCATGAATCACCTTACCTGCACTAGAATCATGGCCCTGCAATACGCTCCAACACTCCCGTGCCAGTGATGCCCAGCATCATACTCCACCATGAATCACCTTACCTGCACTAGCATCATGGCCCTGCAATGCCCCTCCAACACTCCTGTGACAGTGATGCCTAGTATCTTGCTCCATTATGAATCATCTTACCTGCACTAGCATCATGGCCCTGCAATGCACTCCAACACTACCATGACAGTGATGCCTAGTATCTTGCTCCATCCTGCCTAAAGACATCCAGATTATTCTGCCACAATGTTGTAAGTGGTAACTAGTAGTAAGACTCGGTGTCACTTGGTGCCACTGTTTTCAAACAGTGAAAATGTACACTGTTATCTACAGGGTTGTTAAAGTGGCAGCAGATTGTGTTGTAGCGAAACAATGCTGCACATGCGTGTGCTTCCACAGGTAATTAAGTCAGTGAGCTCTACTGGTTATCTGGCCTATTGCAAGCATTCAGGCTACTCCACAGTGATGTCCATGACTATGCTTCATGGTTCGTCACTCAAGATAGTGACCTGACACCTGACACCACTATACCTGTACTATGGAGCCTCCTATAAATGGTAGCTTATTGTCGCTTTACTTAACCTCTGTCTTCCTCTACAATAGCAACTCAAGTGCACAACTGGGCAAAATGTAATCACATGGATTTGCTAAAAGCATCACAACATTTCACAACTTCACAAAAGCTCATGAAATTCAATTTTAATTACTAATGCTACTTTGAAACATTTGGCTGCTTACAACTTGTCCAGCCATTGAGCAAGAGATTAGAGAGTTGACACACACAACCTTTTCTTTTATATTGTTTTTTCTCCTTATATGTAGTTCTTCTTTCTGGGATATACCCTGTTCAAAGGAATACTCTGATCAGGCTAAACTCAGCCTCATTCAGTTGGCTACTGGGTTTTTCTCCAACATTTTTTCCCGCCCATCTCCCCTGGTGGGGGCAGTGTCTCTGTTAGCCTTGCACTGCCACAGCTTCCTCTGCAACAGGGGATGTTGTGTTGGTAGAACCCACTGCTAGCCCTCCCTGAATAAGATGCACTGCCAAGTGGTAGATGTCTTGGCCATGGCCTGCCTACTAAACTGACTTCCTGGACTTGCTTCCAAACCTGAGTCATCAGCATAGTAGTGCAACGCTCTTCTGCTGGGCCATGGGAGTGGCCTCAAAGTACGGTACTTAGGGTCGATGAAACTGAAATTGGTGCTATTCCATTCTCTAGTTGTAACACTCTAGGGGCTTAGCATTCTTTTTCAGTTTACATAATTGTGAAATGTAATTTTACACTTTTTGAATGTTTGGAGGCTTATAACTCGGTAATCTTTAGAGACAGAGATCAGAAATGTGGTACATTTCTGTATGGACTTTGTAAAGTCAGCATGCCAAAATTATTGATGCAATATGGACATGATACTTTGTATAGTCGATGGAACTAATTGAAATCACAGTTTTGGTGAAATTTTGCAAAATGTTTGCCGAAGTTTTACAGAAGTAAAATCAGAATTTTGATAGAGTTTTTCTGGCAGAAGATAAATGTCACCCAGCCCTGTTTGCTGGTATTTGTTTTTGTATTTGTGCATTTGGTACTAGTATTTATTCCTCTGGTAGCTGTATATGTGTCTGGCATTTCTATTAGTGTCTTTGGTATTTGTGCCTCTGACATTTTTAATTTGTGTCTCTTATTATTTTATTTGTGTCTCTAGCATTTGTGCGTTAGCACTTGTGTTTGTGCCTTTGTATATTATGTTTGTGTCTCTTGTATTGGTATCTGTGTATTTGTGTATCTGTGTATCTGTGTTTCTGGTATTTGTGTCTTTGGTACTGTATTTGTGTCTCTGTTTTGCAAATGTGTGTCTGGTATTTGCCTCTGGCATTTGTGCTTGTGCCTTTGACCATTCCCCTGTGTTTTGCATATGGGGAACATCGGTGATTCACCCCTTCACGCTACATCACCTTCGGGATTTTTCCACATTGATCAAGCAAGCTTTCTACGATATCTCTTCTGTAAGCGGGATCCCTATTATCCAGTCCCAAGATGTTGAATCTGCTCTCAGTCTCTTTCTTTCTATATTCTTATCCCTCCAGGACATACACACACTTAAGCGGAATTGACGCTTAGGGCTAAAGAGACTAGGTGGCTGCACAAGGATCTTCTCGCCTCCCTCCGTGCATGTGACAAAGTTGGAACCACTACAAAACCTTGGGTCAGCAAAGTGAATATGACACTTACAGAAAGCAGTGCAATATGTGCAAAAACAAATCAGGCTTGCCAAAAGCTCACACTACAAGGTCTATTGCTGGAAGTTGGTGGGGACCCGAAGAAATTCTGGACACATGTAAAATCCTTCCTGGGCTCAAACCAGTCTCAACACATGAATGGTATGGTCCTCAATGGTATGCACTGTAATGACCCCACTACCATAGCAAATTCTTTTAGCAAATACTTTACTGATCTCATCATATACACTGCCTCTTTCACAACAAATCGCATTGTGACGCCCGTTACTCACAAAACACACCCATACATCCGCCCTTCTATTTTAAGGCTATTCCAAATGCTGATGTTCTAAAACTACTAAACTCAATCTTTGATAGTACTAGTGTAGGATATGACTACCTAGAGCCTAAACTCCTGAAACTGGCTGCTCCAGTTATTGCATGATGGCTAAAATCTTTACACCGTCTCTCTGCCATGGTCATGTTCTGGACATATGGAAACTGACAAAGTCACCCCAGTCTTTAGAAAGGTGACAAGAAAGACATAGCTAATTATAGGCCCATAGCCATTCTGTCAGTACTAAACAAAATACTAGAAATTAGTGGCTATACAGGTCACGAATTCCTCTAAATATACCGTCCTATCACCTGCTCAACATGGTTTCCGCAAGAAGCAGAGCACCTCTACAATTTGCTAATGATGCCCTTACTGCTATGGATCACTGTCTCGTGACTGGTGCAGTGTTCATGGACCTCTCAAAGGCGTTTGATCTTGTAGATCCTGGCCAGGACACGTTTGTCTATGGTGGAATAAAAATGCTATATTGTGGAAATAAGGACCATGTGTGGTAATTTTTTGAGCAACCCTCTTTATGGGTTTGACCAGTGCCTGAACCTTTATTTTTTAACCTAGTCATATTGCTTTTAAAAAGATGCATCACACTCTCCTTGTCAAACATGCCCTATGTTCCTGTTTTAAACCCCCATAGGGTGCCCGACATCCCCTTCCTCAGCTCTCATAATGTGTCAGTTTTACTCTGACCGCTTGTTACTGTTACATGTAGCACTTACCATGGATTATGTGTTAAAACTCTACTGCACGATGATTGTATGCTTATTATGTTTGTACTATTGCGTAGTTTTCTGCCATTGTCTCTGTCATATTAGCAATACTGTTACGTCGCAGAACATCGTGTAGATTTTTCCTTGTATGGTTAATTACCTCTGAACTATACCTGTTATTTATTTTGTCTGCCAATTTTGTATTGTAACCTCCATGTTGTGTCTGAAAATAGTCATATTTTGTGGCTTACGACATCTTACCGATAAACAAAAACTAAATCAAATACATAAATGTTTGTGTCTCCGGTATTTGGGTCCATGTCTCAGGTATCTGAGTCTTTGGTATGGTATTTGTATTTGAGTCTCTGGTATTTGTAGCTGTGTCTGGTGTTTGTTTTGTTGGTATTTGTATTTATGTTTTTGGTATGTGTGTCTCTGGTATGTGTCTTTGTTTCTGTGGTATTTGTATTTGTGCCTCTGGTAGATGAATGTGTGTCTGGTACTGTATGTGTTTGTGTTTCTGTTTCTGGTATTTGTGTCTCTGGTGTTTGTACTTGTATTTGTGATTCTGGTATTTACTTTTGTATGAGTGTGTCTCTAGTGTTTTTATTTGTGTATCTCCCCCACTTACATACTGTGTGACCTTGAGCAAGTCACTTAACTTCCTTGTGCTCCCAGGTCGCACCTGTAAACAAACTTTTAGCTCACTGTGTCTCTCATGGTTAAATATATATATATATATATATATATATATATATATATATATATGGATATGCAATGGAAGCAAGTGTAATAAATGATTTATCTGCACAGAAACAGTTTGACCTCGGGTAACCTCACAAGTGGCGTAAGCCACGAGTGAGGTGTCCGAGGTCAAACTGCTCGAGTGCAGATAAATCATTTATTACATGAGTTTTCCATTGCATATTCCATTTATGCAATTCTTTTGTTTTTGTCTTTGTAGGGGTCAAAAAAGTGAAAAAAAATTTAATTTTCTGCCATTTGTCGCTGACTATAGAAAATCTAAAAGGAATCTAGAAATGAAACACCTCTCATTTTGTAGATATTTTTATGCTGAACAACTTTTGTGCTCAAAGTACCATACTATCATTTTTTTGTTTTTAAGTTATTTGCATTTGTTTGGTGAAAAAGTGCACAAAAATTGAATTTTCTGCTGTTTTTTGCTAATTCTGAAAAAACTAAAAAGTATCTATAAATAAAACACCACTCATTTTGTAGATATTTCCGTGCTGAACAACTTTCGTGCTCACAATATCATGCTATCATTTTTCTTTTTAAAGTTATTCGCATTTGAATATGGTTAATACTGCTACTGAGGCCAAATATTCTAAATGACATAAGCAAGGTATAGATAAATTGCTTATGTCATAAGCAGTGTATACATAAATGAAATTTATGTACACAGTTACTCAGATAAATGGATTTATCATACTCTGTTTAATCTCCACCCCATTGCATAAATATATATATATATATATATATATATGTTTATTTATTTGTGTTTCTGGTATTTTTATTTCTATGTCTGTTATTTGTATTTGTGTCTCTGGTATTGTTGTCTCAGGCATCTGTATTTTTTTTATTTGTGTGTGTGTGTGTGTGTAATTTCTAGTGATTGAGAGCAGTGCTTGATTGACAGTACTAGAGCCTGAAGTCCGCTGCTTGTCCACATGACAGATATAGCATGAGCAGTGGCAGTGCAGACCTCCCATACTACCTCACCAATGTACCTGGTATCATAATCAGAAAATAGATTATTTACTTGGTTGTGGGGCCTGGAAGATGTATTATGGTTGTGCACCTCAAATTTAGGTCAGCTAGTTAACACAGGCACTAAAATTCTATTACTACTAGAGTACTTATGAGGTTAGCTTTGAAATTGCCACATTGTACAAAAAAGGCAAGATTCTTTTTGTTACAGATTAGGTTGCCACTGGAATTCATTACCTTATGAAATTACTAGTACAGAAATGTTAAAGATACACTTGAATATGCTGTGTTCTTGCTCATGCTATGTCTGTGCTGTATTTATGTGTGTAAATTGTTTGTATATATACCAGTTTTATGTACAGTCACCTATGAAAATGGACAGTTTTGTCCATAGTCCTTTGTTTCAAATATATTGAAATAAATTGAAATGTGTATTAGTGTTTCTAGTACTGTATATGCATTTGTGCCTCTGGTATTTATATTTGTGTTTCTGGTATTTTCAATGGTATGTCTATTAGTGTTTCTGGTATGTGCATTAATTTCTCTGATATGTTGTATTTTTGTCTCTAGTATAAGTGCCTCTGGTATTTATATTAGTGTTCCTGGTATTTATATATGTGTGTCCCTTGTATGTACATTTATCTATCTGGTATCTGCATTTGTGTTTCCAATATTTGTTTTTTTGTATCTGTATTTGTATTTAGGTTTATTATAGTTGCATTGGTTTCACGTGTGTGTGTGTGTGTGTGTGTGTGTGTGTGGTATTTGTGTTTGCATCTTTATTTGCATTTGTGGCTCTGTATTTGAGTTTCTGTTATTTATATTTGCGTCCATGGTATTTGTAGTTATAGCCATGTTTTTGTTTGACTCTGGTATTTGTTTCATTTTATTTTTTTATTTATTTTTTTTATTTAGCTTTTGTTGACCGGGTAAGTGCACTAGACAAATCCTGCCTATTTTCAGGCACGACCCGGGGGAGGGGGATACAGATGAATGCCAACTGACCTTGAACCAGATTAAGCTGTTGGTGGTATTTTTAGTGAATGAGGGAAATTTGGCCAGGACACGGAAATTCCCTACTCTTTCGATAAGTGCCATGGGATCTTTAACATCTACCTGAACTACCACCAATCCAGGCAGATGGGACCTCGGTTTAACGTCTCATCGAGCGGCACCTCAAATGCAGCACCCTCTCGTGCTGCATTACAGTGTCAGTACTGGGATATTAACCCAAGTGCCAGATGTGGGAACTGAACCCACAGCCCTCTGATCTCCCGGCCTCAGAGGCGAGTGTGCTACCTACTGAGCCACTGACACTGCTAATACTCGTTGATAGTAGTAGGCCTATTTTTATCTATATTTGCATTTGTATCTGCATTTATATTTTTGTAGTAGTAATTTATTTAGTTAGCACCTAACCCTGGGGGCTCTGAGCACCATACAGCATAGAATTAATACAAATAGAACAAAATTGGACAACATAACACATAATCATAAAATACAAATAACTTAGAATGTGCTAATTAGTCAGCAGAGATAGCTTAAAACAAAACTGATAGGATTAATTCAGGTGAAAAGCTTGGCTAAACAGTTAGGTCTTTGTTGGTTTTAGCTTGATATTTGTATGTGTACTGTATCACTGCTGTATGTATGTGTGTCTCTGGAATTTGTGTCGTATGCAAATGTGTGTGTATAAATGGCATTGGTATTTATGTCATTGGTTATTATGTTTGCGTCTCTGATATTTGTATTAGTATTAGTGCTTCTGGTATTTATGTGTGTGTTTTTGGTATTTGTGTCTCTGGTATTTGTTGCGTTGGTGTCTCTGGTATTTGTATTTGTGTCTCTGGTATTTGTACTTGTGTATCTGTTTTCTGTGCTTCTGATATTTGTATCTGTGGTATCTGAATTTGTGTTCCTGGTATTTGTATTTGTGCCTCTAGTATTTGAACTTGTGTATCTGCTTTTTGTGTTTCTGATATTTATATCTGATATTTGTATTTGAGTTTGTATTTGTGACTCTGGTATTTTTGTTTGTGCATCCAATATTTGTGTCTCCGGTGTTTGCATGTCACTCTGTATTGGTATTTATATTTGCATCGTTGATGTTTGTGTTTGTGTTTCTTTTTCTAGTACTTGTATTTGTGTCTCTGGTCTTTGTGTTTGTTTCTCTAGTATTCTTTTATTTAGTATCAGTGAGGACTATGTACTAACAGGCAGGAAGTATGCACCAGAGGTGCGTATCCTGCCCATGTAGCTCTGAACCTGCAGATAGGTGCTCACAGGCTGCATTCACCAATGCCACCACCTGTCCACATCACTACCCCCTTGGCTCGCAGGACTCTGCAGGGTGGCAGGTGGGTGGAGTTGCAGACCCTACCAGGCATCCAATCAGATGCTCGGCATGGGTCCCATAGTTGATTCCTTGTGCGGCGCAGATCTGGGTGCATGAATAGCACCAGCTGGCACCCAGATCTGTGTTGCCATGCACTGCTGAGGAGCGGTCCCCTCCGGCCCAAAACATGCCCCTGGGTCCGCTCCTGTGTGGTGCACAGAAGTCTTTCCCTCCAGCCGGGCCATGGTCCCATTGCAGGATGTCTCCACCCCTCACTCAACCCGTCTTGGCCACGGATCTTCTAATGCCACCATCATATACCAGCCTGGCTGCAGTAAGACAACACAAACACTCCCCTCAACATGCCATAGTAATAAAGCATGTATAACCCCAATTCAGCAGGAGCCATGACCACAGTGTAGTACTCCCCTCCTCCCCAACACACGTTGTGGCACCCCTGACAAGATCTGTCTGACCCCCAACTCCAACACTACAGGGGGACCATTGGTGGCCTTTGCTCCCCTCCCCATCCCCATACTGTCCTGTCAGTGCCGCGTTGGATGGCTAGTGGCACAGCCCTCCTCACACCTCCTCAGCTGCCAGCCATCTATGTGATTTTGGGGAATGCCTCTAAAAATAGGTGATGTACTTCCAGCATCACTTGGATGGCCAGCAGCCAAGGAGGTGTGAGGAGGACTGTGCTGCCAGGTTGTTCAGGCCTGCAGCACCGTCTGGATGGTATGGGCTTGCGGGGGGAGGGGTGGTTGTCAATGCTGTGGGTGAGTCCACTTGGCATGGCTATTGCAGCAGGGGCACTGGGCCAGGTGCACAATGTGTGGGCAGCACACCTCTGTGTGTGCATGGGGGGGCAGTCAGATACCACACCGGGGATGGGGCTGAAATGTATTGGGAGTGGGGGGTGGTCTCCCATACCTTAGGGCCTCTGAAGGCTGGTGCATATGGCTGGGGGTGCCCAATGTATATCAGGGAGCTGCAGCCTTGTGTGGGGGTGGGCAGGCAGCTGTGTGTGGCATGGGGTATACTTCAGCTGTCTGGAGGGATGGGACTGCTGTGTGTGTGGGGCTGGCATCTGTTACAGGGAGGGTTGCTGTTGAGAAATGGGGTCTGTCACTGGTAGCCTGGGCTTGGCAGGGGACTGGGTGCACACTGGTGTGCACAGCAGTTACAGCAGGGTTCTCTCTGGCATAACCTGCACCCTCCTCTGCACCTCTGTGGACAGTGCTACACACCATTGTGCATAGCACATAGTGTTGGCATGCCCACCGTCCATCCCCTGCACATTGTGGTCTGCACAGGTGGGGATCAGGTGCATAGATGCTGCATAACCAATATCATGCATCCCGCACAGGAGGCACAATGGGTGGAGTATTTCCATGACGTACATGCACGGTGCAGAGGCACTGCGCACCTTCATGCATAGGCCCCTATGTTAGTGTCTCTGGTATCTGTAGTTGTGTCTCTTGTATTTGTATTTATGTGTGTGGTCTTTGTATTTGCTTCTCTAATATCTGCATTTGTCTCAGTATTTGTATTTGGGTCTGCTGTATCTGTATTCACATTTGTTTCACTGATATCCGTATGTGTATCTTTATTTGTGTTTGTATTTGTGCCTTTGGTATCTGCATTTGCACCTGTATTTGTATTTGTGTTGCAGGTATTTATATTTGTGTTTCTGGAATTTGAATTTGTATGTGTGTCTCTAGGATTTGTATTTGTGTCTCTAGGATTTGTATTTGTGTCTCTGGGATTTGTATTTTTTTTCTCTGGGATTTGTATTTTTGTCTCTGGGATTTGTATTTGTGTCTCTAGGATTTGTATTTTTGTCTCTGGGATTTGTATTTGTGTCTCTGGGATTTGTGTTTGTGTCTCTAGGATTTGTATTTGTGTCTCTGGGATTTGTATTTGTGTCTCTAGGATTTGTATTGTGTCTTGGGGATTTGTATTTGTGTCTCTGGGATTTGTATTTTTGACTCTGGAATTTGTATGTGTGTCTCTAGGATTTGTATTTGCGTCTCTGGGATTTGTATTTGTGTCTCTAAGATTTATATTTGTATCTCTAGGATTTGTATTTGTGTCTCTAGGATTTGTATTTTTGTCTCTGGGATTTGTATTTGTGTTTCTGGGATTTGTATTTGTGTCTCTGGGATTTGTATTTTTGTCTCTAGGATTTGTATCTGTGTCTCTGGGATTTGTATTTTTGTCTCTGGGATTTGTATTTGTGTCTCTAAGAACTGTGTCTCTAGGATTTGTGTTTGTGTCTCTGGGATTTGTATTTGTGTCTCTAGGATTTGTGTTTGTGTTTCTGGGATTTTATTTGTGTCTCTAGGATTTGTATTTGTGTCTCTGGGATTGATATTTTGTCTCTGGGATTTGTGTATTTAGGATTTGTATTTGTGTCTGTAGGATTTGTATTTGTGTCTCTGGGGTTTGCATTTGTGTCTCTGGGATTTGTATTTGTGTCTCTAGGATTTGTATTTGTGTCTCTGCAGTTTGTATTTGTGTCTCTAGGATTTTTATTTGTGTCTCTAGGATTTATATTTTTGTCTCTGGGATTTGTATTTGTGTTTCTAGGATTTGTATTTGTGTCTCTTGGATTTGTGTCTCTAGGATTTGTATTTGTGTCTCTGGGATTTGTATTTTTGTCTCTAGGATTTATATATGTGTCTCTGGGATTTGTATTTTTGTCTCTGGGATTTGTATTTGTGTCTAAGAATTGTGTCTCTATGATTTGTGTTTGTGCTTCTGGGATTTTTATTTGTGTCTCTAGGATTTGTATTTGTGTCTCTAGGATTTGTATTTGTGTCTCTAGGATTTGTGTTTGTGCCTCTAGGATTTGTATTTGTGTCTGTAGGATTTGTGTCTCTAGAATTTGTATTTGTGTCTCTGGGATTTGTATTTGTGTCTCTGGGATTTGTATTTTGTCTCTGGGATTTGTGTCTCTAGGATTTGTATTTGTGTCTCTGGGATTTGTATTTTTGTCTCTAGGATTTGTATCTGTGTCTCTGGGATTTGTATTTTGTCTCTGGGATTTGTATTTGTGTCTCTAAGAATTGAGTCTCTGGGATTTGTGTTTGTGTCTCTGGGATTTGTATTTGTGTCTAGAAACATAGAAACATAGAAGTTGACGGCAGATAAGGACCGCAAGGCCCATCCAGTCTGCCCATTTCTTTTTTCTACCTTATACATGTGCCATCGGCCTTTGCTCTGCCAGTGACCTATCTATTCATAGTCATTTGTATTGCTCCCTTATGCCTATCCATGCCTGTTTGAAGCCCTGCACTGTATTCATAGCCACCACTTCTTGTGGTAAGCCATTCCATGCATCTACCACCCTTTCTGTGAAAAAGAATTTCCTCACATTCCCCCTTAATCGGCCTCCCTCTAATCTCATGCTGTGTCCTCTTGTCCTGCTATTTTTCTTATATTTAAACATGTTAGACTCTTTCACCGTGTTTATGCCCTTAAGGTGTTTGAATGCCTCGATCATATCACCTCTCTCCCTCCTTTGCTCAAGGGTATACATATTGAGCTCCGTTAATCTGTCCTCATATGTCTTCTGATGCAGTCCCTGCACCATTTTGGTTGCCCTTCTCTGGACTGCCTCAATTTGGTTAATGTCCTTGTGAAGGTGTGGCCTCCAATACTGCCACCCAGTACTCAGATGGGGCCTAACCAATGTCTTGTACAGAGGGATTATTACCTCCCTCTTACGACTTGTGATACCCTGCTGATACACCCTAACACCCCCTAGCCTTACCTACTGCTTTAGAGTCTGCTTGGATGATTTTAGGTCATCAGTGATGATGATGCCCAAGTCTCTTTCTTCCTTTGTGACTGCTGTAACTCCCTCCCAGCCTATAAGTGGCTTCAGGGTTTCTCTTCCCTATGTGCATGATTTTGCACTTCTTTGCATTAAATCCCAGTTGCCACTCTTCTGACCATTCTGCTAGTTTATCCAGATCTCTTCTCATTCTGCCCACCCCATCTGGATCATCTACCCTGTTGCAGATCTTGGTGTCATCTGCAAACAGACAAGCCTTACCCTCTAGTCCATCTGCAAGGTCACTAATGAAGATGTTGAATAGGACTGGCCCCAGGACTGATCCCTGAGGTACCCACTTGTGACTTGCATCTCTTCTGACTGTATACCATTTACCACCTCTCTGTTTTCTGCCAGTCAACCAGTTTGCCACCCAGTTGACCAACTTCACCCACCGAGCCTACCCAGCTTTTTATCAATCTTCTATGTGGAACAGTGTCAAAAGCTTTGCTGAAGTCAAGGTAGGCGACATCAACTGCTCCCCTTGGTCCACCACTCTGGTTGCCCAGTCAAAGAAATCTATGAGATTAGTTTGACAGGACCTTCCTTTTGTAAACCCATGCTGTCTTGGATCCTGTGCCCCTATGGATTCCAGGTGTTGCACTATCCTTTCCTAAGAGTGCCTCCATAATCTTGCCACTACTGAGGTAAGACTGACGGTCTGTAGTTCCCGCCTCCTCCTGCTACCACTCTTGTGGGCGGGATCACATGAGCCCTTCTCCAGTCTTCTGGGACCTCTCCTGTGCTCAGAGACTCACTAAACAATTCTGCTAATGGCTCTGCTAGTTCCTCCTTTAGCTCCTTAAGTACCCTGGGATGTATGCCATCAGGTCCCATTGCCTTATCCACCCTGAGCTTAGCAGCTCTTGTAGGACCCTTTCTTTTGTGAAGGGAGTAGTGCTCACCTCCCTCCCCTGTGTCCATGATGCTGAGCTGTGGGCCCTGCCCTACCTTCTCTTCATTAAATACTGAGCAAAAGTATCTATTTAGGATAGATGCCTTTACAGAGTCCTCCTCCACATGCTCCTTTTCTCCATTAAACTTAGCAATATCCCTCTGGACTTTCTCCTTTCACTAATGTATCTATAGAAAGTCTTGTCACCTTCTTTTACTGTTAGTACTAGTGTTTCCTCAGTTTGGGACTTTGCCTGCCTTACTGCCTTACCTGCTTCTCTTAGGGCAGTTTGGTATGCCTCCCTATCTTCATCCCGCTGTGTTCCCTTATATTTCCTGAAGGCCAGCCTTTGGCTCTGACCTTTTCTGCTACTGTATTTGAGAACCAAAGTGGTTTCCTTCTTCTTTGCACTTCCTTTCTGTCTAACACAATGGGATGTTGCTTCAATATTGCATCATTAATGCTTGCCCACTTTGCCTGTACCCCTCACCTGTGTTTCTTTTGCCAGGGCTAGCTTAACTCTGTTGGCCATCTTATCAAAGTCAGCTCCTCTGAAGTCCCATATTTTTGCCTTGGAATGGGATGATTTAGATGTAGTAGCCAAATTGAACCATACCATGTGATGGTCACTGGCCCCCAGGTGACCTTCTACCTGGAGATCTGTGATCCCTTCCTTGTTAGTCAGTACTAGATCTGGATAGCCCTGTCTCTTGTGGGTTGCTGTACCAGTTGTTTGAGGCCCTCCTGCAGGGAATCCACTATGAGTCTAGTTATGGCAGATGTTCCTGCTGGTATTGACCAATCTGTATCCGGCATGTTGAAGTCTCCCATTATCAGAACCTCCCTTTAGCTGTCATGTTTTGTATATCTTCTAACAGTAATGTGTCTATGTCCTCCCTCTGGTCTGGGGCCTGTAGACAACCCCAGTTCTTATGGCTGTCCCATTTCCTGTTTCCAGGGTGACCCACAGTTCTTCTGGCTCCTTATGTGTATTCTGAATTTCTGTAGCTTTGATATTTTCATTAACATACAGGGCCCTCCTCCCCCTTTTGCACCTCGGTCTCTTCTGAACAATACATAGCCAGGTACTGAAGTCTCCCAAGTGTGGTTACTGGTAAACCACGTCTCACTAATTGCTACTATGTCCAGTTTAGCCTCTGACATTTTGCCTGCAGGTCTGGGATCTTATTCCCAGGCTGTGAGCATTGTACATGATTTTCCATTGGCCAGATTTTGGTGTGTTAGTTGTTGGGTGAAGTTTGGCATTACCCTGTGCATCGTATGGGGAGACAAACCTTTTTTCTTACCTGGTGATGCAAATGAGCGGCAAACACGCACAATTCCTGTTTGACCACTAGCTGAGGGGAGGGTGTTCTTCCCATCGACATATGGGTGCCACCCCTCTCCCCATTGCTAGTTTAAATATTCTGCAAAGGCGTCAAACTTCTGCCCCAATGCACTGACTCCCTCTTTAGTCAGATGCAGTCCATCAAATTTAAAGAACTTTCGCTCCCAGAACTGTTGCCAGTTCCCTACAAATCTGTGTCCTTTTTCCTGGCACCAGTCCTTGAGCCACGTGTTTAGCTCTAGGATTTGTGTTTGTGTTTCTGGGATTTTTATTTGTGTCTCTAGGATTTGTATTTGTGTCTCTGGGATTTGTATTTGTGTCTCTAGGATTTGTGTTTGTGCCTCTAGATTTGTATTTGTGTCTGTAGGATTTGTTTCTCGAGAATTTGTATTTGTGTCTCTGGGATTTGTATTTTGTCTCTGGGATTTGTGTATTTAGGATTTGTATTTGTGTCTCTGGGATTTGTATTTGTGTCTGTAGGATTTGTATTTGTGTCTCTAGGATTTGTATTTGTGCCTCTAGGATTTGTATTTGTGTCTCTGGGGTTTGTATTTGTGTCTGTAGGATTTTAATTTGTGTCTCTATTATTTGTATTTTTGTCTCCGGGATTTGTATTTGTGTCTCTTGGATTTGTGTCTCTAGGATTTGTATTTGTGTCTCTAGGATTTGTATATGTGTCTCTGGGATTTGTATTTTTGTCTCTGGGATTAGTATTTGTGTCTCTAAGAGTTGTGTCTCTAGGATTTGTGTGTCTCTGGGATTTGTATTTGTGTCTCTAGGATTTGTGTTTGTGTTTCTGGGATTTTTATTTGTGTCTCTAGGATTTGTATTTGTGTCTCTGGGATTTGTATTTGTGTCTCTAGGGTTTGCATTTGTGTCTCTAGGATTTGTATTTGTGCCTCTAGGATTTGTATTTGTGTCTGTAGGATTTGTGTCTCTAGAATTTGTATTTGTGTGTCTGGGATTTGTATTTGTGTCTCTGGGATTTGTATTTTGTCTCTGGGATTTGTGTATTTAGGATTTGTATTTGTGTCTCTGGGATTTTTATTTGTGTCTCTAGGATTTGTATTTGTGTTTCTAGGATTTGTATTTGTGTCTCTAGGATTTGTATTTGTGTCTCTGGGGTTTGTATTTGTGTCTCTAGGATTTGTATTTGTGTCTCTAGGATTTTTATTTGTGTCTCTGGGATTTGCAATCATGCCTGTTTTTGTATTTGTTTTCTGTTTTTCTCTGGTATTTGTATTTGTGTTGCTAGTATTTATAGTTATACACTTAGATAACTGTATATGTATTTGTGGTACTTGTGTCTGTAATTGTTGCTACTATTTGTATTTGTATATGTATTTGTCTCTACTGTTTGTATTTGTGACTTTATTTATATCTGCATCTCTGGTATTTGTATCTGTGTCTTTGGTATTTGCAATGTGTCTCTCATATTTGTATTTGTGTCTCTTGTACTTGTATTTATGTGGGTGGTCTTTGTATTTGCTTCTCTAATATCTGCATTTATATCATATTTGTATTTGTATTTGGGTCTACTGTGTCTGTATTCACATTTATTTCACTGGTATCCATAGATGTACCATCATTTGTGTTTGTATTTGTGCCTCTGGTATCTGCATTTGCACCTGTATTTGTATCTGTGTTGCTGGTATTCGTATTTGTGTTTCTGCATAATTGGTTGTTTTGGGTCTCTAATGGGGTTGTATTTCAAGACTTTACATAACTGAGAATGAACCCACATTGAAGTGATAATTGGAGAGCCACCCCTTGATTTAGGAAGGTCCTTAACCCGAATATGTAGCAGGGCCTCTTGAGAAATGCCACTCGAATCAATTAACTCTTGTTCAATGGTAAGCCAGGAAGGAATGTAGGGAAAGGTGTGTAGGTTCTCTACTGGCCGCAGCCACTTAAGGTATTTACTTAAATGGCTTTCCCAATAATACAAACTGAAGTGAGGAAGCCACAGACCAACCTTCTCCTTTGGGGTGGCCAATTTATTGTAGGAGTGCCTTACAGGTTTGCTGTGCCATAAAAAATCTGAAACTACCCCGTGCAGTTTCTAGAACCAACTGAAAGGCAACCATAAGATCAACTTACTAAGGGGATAAAATATTCATTTTGATCAAACTAATTATCCCCCAAAGAGACAGAGGCATGTCCTTCCAATGGGATAGGTCTTCTTGTATCTTGGAGATCATGGAATCAGGACTGAGAGCCTTTAATTGGGTAGTATGCCTAGGTAGGAAAATACCTAGGTACTTAAGGCTGTCTTGGGACCATTGTAGACCAGTAAGACCAAGTGAAGCCCTATGTGTCCTGTTATTCGGGCAAAAAACCTGAGTCTTGTCTGGATTAACTTTATAATTGGAAATCACACTATACTCTGAGATAGTCTTCAGAGCCACCTGGATAAAGCAAGAGGGCTGGGTGAGGTGCAGCAGAATATCATCTGCATAAGCTGAAACTGTTAACATGTGGGAACCTATCACCACCCCATAAATGTTAGGGTTGGTTCTGATATTCCATAATAGGGGTTCCAAATATAAATTAAACAGAAGAGGTGACAGGGGACATTGCCTTTCAGGTACCAGACTTTAATGGGAAGGAAGGGAAAATCACCCCATTACAATAGATTCTGGCACATGGACCTGTATAAAAGGTTTTGAACCATTGAATATACTGATCTGGAATGCCAAACATGGCTTACATACTGAACATAAAGTTCCAATCTACCATATCAAAAGCTTTTTCCGCATCCAGGGACACCAGAACTGCTGGGTGGACAGAGTCCCTCGATGCAGGAAAAAATGTGGGCCAGTTTCTTAGGTAATCCTGGGACAATCTACCTACCATAAAGCCCACTTTTTCAGGACCTATGAGGACAGGAAGCACCCGGTTCAGTCTGTTGGCTAACAATTTGGCTAGAATCTTGATGTCATTGTTAATAAGAGAACTAGGTCTATAACTCGTGACATTATCTTCAGGCTTGTGAAGGACTATAATAAGGGCCTCTAGAAGGTGAGGGTCAGACAGAGTCTCTGACAAAATGAAATTGAAAAGCCTGTATAACTAAGGGACTAAATGATCCTGGAATTTCTTATACAAATTAGGGGTAAGTCCGTCTGGACCTGGGGCCTTATCTAGAGAGAGCTCTCGGACTATGGCTCTGATATCTTCTTCTGTGATGGGCCTATCAGAAGGTTTTTCTCTGCCCTCTCCAAAGCTGGTAAGGGAAGAGAAGCAAGATATGCCTCTATTTCCTGAAGAGGGGGAGCTATTCTGTGACTATGTAATCCTCTGTAGTAAGACTCAAATTCAGATATTATCTCTCTGGGGTGGTTTTAATGGAACCATTAGTCTTAGAATTTATGGCCTTTACCAATCTGGCAGATTCTTGTTTCTTTATCCGAAAGGCTAATAAGTGACCTGCTTTCTCTCCCTGGAGAGTGGTCTGAAATGAGTCCTGCTTCTATGCCACTCCCAAACACCAGGGAGAGAGCTCTTGGTCATTAGAATGTAGTCTATTCTTGAAGAAGAACCATGTACCTCAGAATGGAAGGTGTACACCCTAGAAGATGGTTTAAGGATTCTCCAGGGGTCACACAGTCCCAAATGGTCCACAAGATCCCATATGGCCCTTTGAGCTGGAGATAGCCCCTGGGTCCTATGATATGTTTTGTCCAAGTTGGGTGTGAACAGAAGATTCCAGTCTCCTGCCAGAAACATTGGGAGGCTGGAGAAGGGAGTTAGGATCTGAAGGGTGTCAGTAAAAAATGCAGGTGAGTCAACATTTGGGCTATAAAAACACTCAATTATCAGCTCAGTTTGATGTATAATTCCCTGAATCACCAAATATCTGCCATTACGGTCATTTAAGGTCTGCAAGCAGTTGAAAGCCAGCTGACATGCAATAAGGATTGCTATGCCCTTATTTTGTGTACTAGATCCAGCTGTGAAGGCTTGTCCCACATTTTGTCCCCAGAAGAGCCCCAATTCTGAGACCAGCAGGTGGGTCTCCTGAAGGCACATCACATCAGCCTTCAGGTGACCTAAGTGCTTCAGTATTTGGTAGGATTTTGTTTTATTCCTGGCCCCTCTCACATTCCAAGATTAAAATTAAATCTGATTAGCCATGATTCATGAGATCCTGTATTGCCTGAGTGAAATACTAGTTCATACACCAGTAATCATTCCAATGCCCATCCAATATGATGCCTATCCATACCCTCCCCCGCAATCCCCAGTAATGACCCTCAATCCTTAGTCCCACCCCCAAAGAACCCAAGAAAAGACATATACATACAGCACACAGATCCCCCCTCCTTCCCCTGAACCTTGAGGTAACTCCAGGTAGAATGTATACTGAACACTATAAAAGTCAGAGCGGAGTCCCCCTCTCCATCTTTTAACAAAAACTTTTTGATCATGATGAAAAGGCTTACCAAGCCACTGTCCTTCCCCTTCCCCTGCTTATTTTAGCAGTATTAATTAAACAAGTCAAACAAAGTGTTAAGTAGCATCTCTTATCTATAAGATGTAACTGCATAAGAAACAGAAAAAAGGGGCGTATGGGCTAATAGAGGAAATGGTGCTGTGCCCCTCTGCTGTTCTTCGTCTGTATTGCAGGATAGATTCCTAGGCAGTCAATAAAAGATTAAAAAAGAAAAATTCCCCTAAATAAATAGGGGCCACATTTAGGAATCTTGTGTTAGATGCAATAATAGGAAAAAATAAAAGGTAAAACCAGGGGAAAATGGAAACGCAGGGCAGCGCATATAGGGGTACTCTCTTGAGAAACAGAAAGAGTCATTCTGTTATCTGATTTTGCACACATTACATGGGTGTACAAATAAAATGCAAGCCCCTTCTGCCCAAAATAGATCTATAAATGAGCCTCAGATCAGGTGCCCAAGATTAAGGAAACACAAACGTGTTACATCACACAGAGTCAACTCTGAGTATGCTCACCGCTATCGAGCTGAGGAAAAGAAATCAGGCTCCGATGCCTGGGAGGATTTTCTGAAAGCCATGCAGCGCGCTGCATCAGAATTCAAGTCCAACATCCCATGCTGCTCCGGATAGGAGCCAAACAAAGACGTCTCTCAAGGAGTGCTTGCACTGATTAAAAGTCCCTCAGACCAGATGCTATGCCCCATTTGTCAGTGCCAAATAAAAAGGTAAAAAAAGGAGACATTGAAAGATAAATAAAAAGTAAAAAGAAACATAGCAAAGTCTTTGCCTTGGTTCAGTCTAGAAATTTATGGCACTTTTGACATGGTAGGGCTTAAGCCATGTTATAGCAGACTCCAAGTTAATCTGAGTAACTTCAAGGTGATTCAGACTGGGTTCCAAGTGGTGTCTCTGTGCAGTCCTCAATGCGACTTGAAGAGGTCAGGGAGTGTGGTTTGCAGGTCAGCTTCTGCCACTGTGGGGTCTTCATAGCTCTTCCACTGATTGCTCAGATAGATTAGAAGGTGGGCTGGGTAATCATTTTAAACTTCACACCGGCTGGAATCAATTTAGGCACTATTGGGTGAAATGCTGTACACCGTTGCTGGACCATAGCTGGCAAGTCATGCACCACTCGGATCTTTCTCTCTTCCTATTTCACCTCTTGGAGTTCCTTTATCTTCACAAGGAAGTGTTGGTGCTCTTGGAAATTTAGGAACTTGAAAATTAGGGGATGAGGAGGTGCATTAGCTGGGGGCATTGGCCGTAAAGCTCTGTGGGCTCACTCGATACAGTAAGCCATCCTGAAGGGGGAGGGACCCACCAGTTTCTGTATTAATTTTTGAACAAATAACACAGTGCGTGTCCCCTCTTCCCTCTCGGGCAAACCGATGATTACAGCATTATTATGCCAACTCCTGCCCTCGAGATCTTCCAACGTCGCTTCAAGTTTTGCAATCCACTGTCTGGCAAGGGCAAATTCAGGGTCAACACAATCCACCTTCCATTCCAAGGATTTAAGGCACACCTCGTTGTCTCCGGTACGCTTGGAGATGTCCTCAAAGGCAGCAGCCATGGATTTCACTTCTGAAGTAAGTGATTTGACTTCTTCCCAGAATGGTTGAAATTCTTCAAGGAATCTCTCTACTGTGAGCAGATTTGGATCCAGGGCGTACTTAGTGCTTTGCTGTAGGCCATGGATTGTGGCCTGGATTTTTTTGGCTGTTTCTCCGGCAGATGAGGGGGAGTTTGCTTGGGTAAAGCTAACTTCTTTTCTGCCTCCATTGCACACCTTGCGCTCGGCTAGTTGGTTGCTGTAGTCTCTGCCCAGATAGTAAGTGCCTCTAAATTAAAATTAATTGCATATACTTGAAAGAGGCATTAAGGGGAATGGGACAGGAATCAGGGGTTGAGGAACAGTGGGCAGTATTTAAAATGGGGATTATAAGAACAACAGAATTATGTATTAAGCAGATTAGCAAGAGGAAAGGAAGAGGAGACCATTATGGTTTTCCAAAGAGGTAGCAAAGAAAGTGAAAGCCAAAAGATTGCATTCAGGCAATACAAAAGACACAGGCAGAAGGGGATAGGGAGAAGTACCAGGAGAAGCAAAGGGAGGCAGGGAAGTCAGTAAAGCCAAAGCTCAGACAGAAGAACACATTGCAAAATCAGTGGGTAAAGGGACAAAACCTTTTACAGGTACATAAGTGAAAAAGAAAGACAAAGGAGGGATAGTGAGACTGAAGGGGAGGATGGGAGCGTGGAGGATGACAACAGTAAAGCTGACATATTGAACAGGTATTTCTGCTCAGTCTTTACTGAGGAAGAGGGGGTAATGGGTCTGAAGGAGTACAAGGGTGAGAATGGTGCAGAAATGGACACAAGTCCCTTTACACGAAAGGGTCCTGAAGGAACTGGAAGTAATAAGAGTTGATAAAGCAATGGGGCCAGATGGGTGCACCCTAGGGTCCTTAAAGAACTAAGAGAGGTGGTGGCTGAACCTCTGGCTATCCTGTTTAGCCGATCACTGGAAACAGGAGGTACCCAAAGACTGGAGGACAGCAGATGTAGTCCCTTATACAAAGTGGGAACAAAGAGGAAGCAGGGAACTACAGACCAGTCAGCCTCACCTCGGTAGTGGGGAAGATCATGGAAGCACTACTGAAGGAGAGATTGGTGGAGCATCTGGTTGTCAATGGACTACAGGACCCAAGCAGCATGGTTTCACCAGGGAGGTCATGTCAGACCAACCTCGTTGAATTTTTGACTGGGTGACTAGGGAGGTGGATCAGGGGAGGGCAGTGGACATGGCCTATCTGGACTTCAGCAAGGCCTTTGACACTGTGCCACATAGAAGACTATTACACAAACTGGGAATATGGGTGTGGGCAGGACAGTAGTGTGGTGGGTAGGTAACTGGCTGGGTGGCAGGACACAGAGGTGGTGGTAAATGGCTGTCACTCCACAGAGGGAAGAGTGACCAGTGGGTACCACAGGGATCAGTGCTGGGACCAGTCCTATTCAACATCTTCATCAGTGACATTACTTGAGGATCTAGAAGGCAAAATTTCACTGTTCGCTGATGACACAAAGCTCTGTAACAGAGTAGACACACCAGAGGGTGTAGACAGAATGAGAAGTGACCTGCAGAAACTTGAAGAATGGTCAGGGGTTTGGCAGTTGAAATTCAATGCAAAGAAGTGCAAGATAATGCATATGGGGCTCAAAAACCCTGGCACAATATATCAGTTGAGGGGTGAGGATATAGCATGCACCAAGCAGGAAAGGGATCTTGGGGTTGTTATCTCTGATGACCTCAAGGTAGGGAAACAGTGTGACAAGGCAGCAGGTAAAGCAAATAGGATGCTGGGATGTATAGGCAGGGGCATCACCAGCAGGAAAAGGGAGGACATAATTCCATTATACAAGACACTAGTGAGGCCCCACCTGGAGTACAGTGCACAGTTCTGGAGACCATACCTACGTAAGGACATAGACAGGGTAGAGAAGGTTCAGAGGAGGGCAACAAAGATGGTGCATGGATTGCATCACAAGTCCTATGAAGACAGGTTGAAGGAACTGAACATGTACTCCCTGGAGGAGAGGAGGGAGAGAGGGGATATGATAGAGACATACAAGTATCTTACAGGGAGGAACAGGGTGCAGAAAACACTATTTTTAAGCAAAAGATGTTCCAGGACTAGAGGGCATGGGATGAAGTTGGAGGGAGGATGATTCAGAGGAAACATGAGAAAGAATTTCTTCACAGAACGGTGGTGGACAAGTGGAACACCCTGCCAGAGGAAGTGGTGGGGGCTGAAACAATCACGGGATTTAAGAATGCATGGGATAGACATAAAGGAATTCTAGAGGTCAGGGGTAAGGGGAAACAGACTTCTAGGAAAACAAACTGAACTTACAAGCTCAAACGGGCAGACTGGGTGGGCCATAGGCCCTTATCTGCCGACACTGTCTATGTATCTATGTATCTATGTATCAGTTAAAACTGTGAAATTAGTGGTTTGTTGGTCAGAAAAGCGGGAGCTCAGCTAGAAGGCTGCTACTCAGACATCCTCATCACGTAATCCCAATTTAGATTAACTTAAAGGCTAGGCAGAGGAATGGGTAAGCTAGTCTTGCTTCCAGGGAAGGCTAATTTATAGAGAAGAGCACATGACAGTGCTGGCCTAGGGGCTGTGCAGCTGCCACAAAGTGTGCTACCTTGTGGTACAGCACCTTCAGTTTACACAACTCAGTACCACGGAGGGGTTGTGGGAGAAGAGCACCACAGAGTAGGATAGGTTAATGTACGCTGGTGGCAATGGCCAACCAGGCTTTGCTACTAAGGTACCCTCCTAGTCCATATAGGAGCCCAATTTTCTGGTGTAGTGACTTCATTACCGACTCAACATGGGATTTCAATGTAAGCTTCTGGTCAAGATGCATCCCAATGTAATTAATGGTGTCAGTTACTTCCAGCCGAGTGCCATCCAATGAAGGTAAATGGAGATGATTACCTCTCTCATTACCCAGGTGACTAGCATCAAAGAGTACAGCCTTTGTTTTCTTAAGATTTAGCACAAGGTTGTTAGCTGATAGCCATTATTATAATACAGTATCTTCATTTATTTTATTTTTTTTTTTTTATTTGGTATTTGGAAAATAACCTTTGAGCCAAGGCTCTTTTACAAAGGTTCCACATCATGTGAGCAGAGTATAGACATTCGATCAAGAAGGTTACAGAGTTTTAGGACATTTGAAACACTGAACAGCACAACAATCAGGAAAAGGTAACAGAGTTTCTTAGAGATTTAACACACTATACAGCATTTGGACATCAACTTTAGTTGATTACAAGTGCAGGGAAGGTGCAGAGGCACTAGAGGTTAGGTTAGGTTGGGTAGAGGGTCAGTAAGGATAGGATTTTGGTAGGGGAGGAGGGGGTCCTCTAACAAAAGTGCTCAAGGGGGCAGGGCTGAGGCCAGGGAGGCATGGACCCATCCTAGCATGGAGATGGGGGAGGGGGTGAGGGGTGTACAGGAGCAGCCCCTTAGAGTGATTCAGAGGCATTGTTAAGGAACGTGTGGGAGGGTGTCTTCTGTCTTGTGCTGAGAATAGTTGCTGTTAACAGAGCCAGGCCTTGTCATCCAAAGTCTATCAGCTGTTGGAGAAGCAAGTACATACAGAGCTGGAGAGTTTGAAATCAGCACTGAGATCCAGGTTGATCTGGTCAGTAAATGTTTCTATACAAAACAGTATCATCAGCATAAAGCTGCATCTTGCCTCCTCCCCCCCACACATGCAATTTTTCGACATATCATTAATAAATAATGAAAATAACAGAAGTCCAAGAAAGAAGCCTTTGGGGACACCTATGTGTCAGACACATGACCCTCCATTTGACCAGTTGCTTTCTATCCATTATTTATTTATTTATTTGTATTTTGGATCACACCTTTGAGCCGAGGGCTCTTTTACAAAGGTTCCACATTGAGGCAATAAGGAGAATAAGGTACAAAACATAACATGATCATTAAAATTGAACTTACAAAAAAAAGACAAGTAAGGTTACAATAGTAGCAGCCAAAGGCATTGTCAAGGAATTGTGTTGTGAGTTAATTATACAGTACAAGTCTTAGGCAGCCAGTGAAGCTTTGTTAGGAGTTAGTTAAAGAGAAAAGAGAAAGAAGAGTGTTGGCGAGGGGGTGGTATGGGAGAGAGAGATGGTGGAGGGGAAAAATAGGGAGGGCATTGCGTTGGGTATGTGGTAGATGGGAAATAGCAAGGGAGGAGGAATGGGGGCAATGAAAAGGAAGAGGAGACAGATTCATCCTATACCCAGTAATGGGAGGTAGGAGAGGAGGAGGAGGAGGAGGAGGAGGAGGAGCTGAGGCAGTGAGGAGGGATGCTTGAGGGTAGTATGCCCAGAGGGGATTATAAGAAGCAATCACAGAAGGCACTAGCCACAAGGTGTTGATGTAGTTTATACTTAAAAGCACCAATCGTGGCAATGTTGGAGATTTCTGTAAGTTGCAAGTTGAACCAGGTGGAGGCTCTGACAAGTTAAGAACGCAGAGCTTGAGAGGTCCGGCTGTGAGGTATTGTAAAGGTTAGACTGTCTGATCTTTTAGTTAGGCAGTGGACATGCTGCCGGGTCAATATTGATTGCACTCCAGGGGTCATAAGGCCCAGTGATGTCTTCTTAGTTAGGATGCAGGTCTGGTACTTTAGCCTGCTGGATAGCTGGAGTCAGTTAGCCTGCTCGTAAATGTCATGTGTGAGAAAGGTGGTAGCTGAAATAAGGAGTCTACATGTCTTATTAAGGGCTATAGCTATGTGCTGGAGTGCAGTATCAGTAGTGGATCCATAGATAATGAGCCTGTAGTCAATAATTGAGATAACAGAGCTCTGAATAGCGAGGTTCAAGGCTTCAGCTGTTAGGCAATGTTTATGCTTGTATAGTAGCCCTATGCGGGAGTTCACAGTTTTAGTGATATTGTCAATGTGTTTGGTATACAAGAGGGAGCAGTCATGGGTCAGGCCCAGATATTTAAACATATCCACCTGCTCAAGGGCGATGCCTTCGTGGTTGTTAATTATGAGCTCATGGTCCTTGTACTTGTTGTAGGTTCCATGGAACAATGCCGTTTTAGTTTTTTTGAGGTTAAGGATGAGTTTATGTGAGCAAAATCAGTCTTTCACTTCTATGAAACTTTTCTGTAGTTGAGACTGAAGGGAGGTGGGGTCGGTGTGGTAAGTGAAGATTACTGCATCATCTGCATACAGTAACATTCTGTCATGGCAGGAGGCAGGGAGATTGTTCAGAATATGCTGAATAACAAGGACCCAGGATAGAACCTGGGCACCCAGAGTGGGTTGGTAGGATGATGAGAGGAATTCACCAATCCTGACCTGTTGGGTCCAGTTACTGAGGTAGCTTTGAAACCAGAAGGTAGTTTCACTTGAAAGACCAAGGAGGGATAATTGTTTAAGGAGAATGTAATGACGACAGTGTCAAATGCCTTAGTCAGGTCAATAAAAGAGGCGCCAACCAACTGGCCCTGATCAAGTGCATGATGGATATGTGTGGTGAATTTGAGGAGTGCCATGGTAGTGCTGTGCCCTTTGTGGAAGCCATGCTGCTGGGAACATTGCAGGCTATATTTTACAAGGTACTCTGTGAGCTGATTAGTCACTATCCGTTCCAATGCTTTGGATAGAGGGGGGAGGATGGATATAGGCCTGTAGTTGTTCGTGAGAGTCTTGTCACTGCTTTTATGGATTGGATTCACCACTGCCAGTTTCCACTTTTGGGGAACTGGGAGAGCATGAGTGAATGGTTGAAGATTTTGTTTAGTGGGAGCAGGACTTCGTAATGGTGAGGCAAGAAATGGCATATGCAATGAATCGTCACTGACCCTAGACTTTCCAAGCACTTTAAGAATGTGTTTTTTAGCTAGACTTTCTGGGATTGCTTTGAAATGGAAAAGAAGGGTGCCCTGGTGGCAGACCTGAACTAACAGGAGCTGAGTTGACTGTGTTGGGATCAAAACAGTTAGGGGGTAGCACATGACTGAGGTCAGCAAAAGTGGTGTTAAATGCATTGGCAATGATTACATGGTCAAGAGTGATGGTACCATCTATGTTCAACAATGTGGGTATTGTTTTGGGATCCTTTCCAGTCACTTTATCAAGGCTATGCCAGAATTTACTCCCATCATTCCAGGTGCTGGCTAAGGTGTTCCTGTAATAGTTAGCCTTCTCATGGCAGACTGCTCTGGTGCATGCATTCCTCACTGTTTTGTAGGCCTGGATGTCAGTCTAGGTGCCAGTAGCCTTAGTACGATACCAGAGCTGGTCTCAAGATTTCAATTGTGTAAGGAGGCTTAGTGTCATCCATGGGTTATTGACACCCTTGATCTTATGCTTCTTGAACAGAGCACGAACATTGCAGGCTGAGTTGAAACAGATGATAAAGTATTCAAGTGCTGTGTCTATGTAGGGGCTATATCAATTGGTGACCAGTCATGTTCATGAAGGAGTGCTTTAAGTGACTCAAGATGACCGGGGGTCAGCATTCTCCTGTTAATAGTTTTTTTTTTGGGGGGGGGTTGGTGTATTTGTTGGTCCAGATACACAAGCTAGGGGAATGATCACTTAAGGAGTCTGGGAGGACTGTAGCTTCAGAGATATGCTCTGGATAATTATTTAGCACCCAGTCCAGAAATGTACAGGTTCCTGTTCTGTAGTTTACTCTAGTAGGTGATTTGATCATTTGTGAGAAGTTAGCAGCAGCCATGGCATCATTATCACTATTTTAGTTGGAGGCCAGCCAGTTGACGTTGAAATAGCCATGCAGGATAACTTCTGTATTCTGTTCCAGGGAGTTGATACAGTCAAGGAGGGAGTGGATGCCCAGATTGCTCAACTTGGGTGACATATAGACAGAGACAACAGTCAGGATCTTGTTATGAGTTCTAAGAAGTCTTCGGCAGCAAGGATTTGGATGTCATTTCCAGAGATGGGCAAGGGCATGGCATGACCCATGAGGGACTCTTTAAGGTAGAAGGTACAGCCTCCTCCTTTCTTGGTAAGTCTGTCCTGTCTGAAAACTGTATATTTGGGAATTGCTACTGTGGAGTCAGGTTTCTTCAGAGACAGCCATGTTTCCAGCACTGATAGGATGTCTGGATTGTGCTGGGAAACACAGGAAGAGAGGGTATCAAGTTTGGAGAGGAGGCTGCAGATGTTATTACTTGCCAAGGAGAGTGACCCTGCACTAGGTAGTGTTGGAACCAGTTACAGGCATCAATATCCAGACCAAGATGTCTGAGTTTGGTGAGAAGGAGCACATGGTTTACCAGGTCAGATGCTTTGGTTAGATCTATAAATATGGCGGCTGTCCCATGACCATGATCCAGCGCCATAAATACATCCGTAGTAAACTGGACAAGTGCCATAACAGCGCCATGCTTTTATCTAAAGCCATGTTGCACATCTGAGAATAAGTGGTGTAGCAACAGATAGTCCTGGAGCTGGTTATACACCAGCTTCTCTAGTATTTTTGTTAGTGAGCTGAGAATAGATATGGATCTGTAATTTCCAACTGGGTCTTTAGTACCCCCCTTATGAATGGGGACTACTATGGCTGTTTTCTACTTGGCAGAAAGTGTCTGAGTAGCAGGAATCTGTTGAATATGTTTTTGAGATGTGTGGTGATAACTGGAGCTGCTATTTTCAAGAATTTAGACTGCAGATTATCAAAGCCTGGGGAGCCATCTGATTTAATTTTTCTCAGTAGGGTAAGTTCTTCTATCCTGGTAACAAGGTGGAAGTGAAACTGAGGGGAGGACTTATTTGAGGGAAAGGGTCAGCTCATATTCCATGCACTAGGGTCTATGTATTTATCTAGGTTAGTAAAAAGTTATTGAATGCATTGGCTGAGGCAACTGGTTCAGATACCAACTGACCATTGACTATGATGCTGTGAGCAGTGACCACTGTACACCCTTTCAAGAGGGGGTTGATCTGTTTCCAAACAATTTTGGGTCAGATAAATTCTTGTCTTGGAGATTCTTGAGGTATGACCTTTTGGCATTTTTTGAGATCCTGCTTGCAAGAGCTTCTCAGTGTCCTGTATTTAAGCCAATCTGCATTTTCACTGGAGAGCTTAAATTGACACCAGACCTTTTCTCTGAGTTTCATGTTTCTCTGTAGGTCTCGATCCAGCCATCTAGGGCAATGACCTCTAACCCTGTCTTATTTCATGGGGGTCTGCTTGTTAAGGACTCTAAGGAAATTTAAGATAAGGAAGTCCAGAGCTTGGTCAACATTGGGCAGGTTATTTAAATAATGTCAATGTATCTCTGCTAGGTTGTTAAGGAAAGCAGCTACTTCAAACATGGAGAGGTTGTGAGCCATTAGAATCTTGGGGGGGGGGGGAATTGGGGAGTTGTTCTTCCAGATGCAGAAAGCTGAAGAGTGGTCACTAAGAGAGTCAAGCAGTAAACCTACCGCTTTTATCCTGTCAGGCCCTCTAACTAGTATCCAGTCTAGTAAAGAGTGGTTACCAGACTTGAGATTGAGTCCAGTGGGTTGCCTAATTAACTGGGCAAGAGATATGTCTGTCAGTGCAGTGTTGTCCACCACATCCCTCAACCAGTTGAGATTAAAGTCCCCTAAAATAATTAGTTCTCCAAGAGTATTATTTGCCATTCAGTTTAAGAGAGAAGACAAAGCACACCTGGCAACCTGGGGCGGGGGGTTGTTATAGGCACAGCCTATTGTCAAGGGTTTTGTCCCACTCAGCAACAATTTAACTAGTAACCACTCAGAGGGCTCATTATTCTGGATCCTAGAACTGAGTTCCATGGCACTGAGGGAGCTCCTAACATAAATTAGTGCACCTCCACCTTCCTTACCAATCCTGTCCTTCCAGTAGGTACTGTATCCTAGGAGATCAATTTCATGGTTCAGAATATGGGGTTTCAGCCAAGTTTCAATGATGCCAATGACATCAGGGGAATAAAGATTTGCCCAAGCTTCAAGTTCATGAAATTAGGGCCTGAGACTGCAAACATTCATGTGCACCAGAAATTGATATTTTCCTAGCAGTCTAGTGGTATCCCTCTCTCTCGCCTGATCCCTTTTGTAGAAAAATATGCTTCCATAATAATCTAGTGGTTCCTGTCTCCCTCACACAACACCTTTTGTAGAAAATGATGTTTCTATCTTAATCTAGTGGTTCCTCTCTCCCTCACCCAATGCCTTTTGTAGAAAATTATGTTTCTTTGGCTATCTAGTGGTTCCCTTTTTCCTCACCTGGTCCCTTTTGTAGAAATGATGTTTCACTGGTATTACAGAGGCTTCCATCTCCTTCACTGAATTTCTGTTGTGGAGATTAATGTATCTCGGCAGTCTAGTGGAGACCCCTTCTGTCCTTGTTTTAGTAGATTTATCTCTGGCAGTCCAGTGGCCTCACCCAGTAGCTGTGTAGCAAAACCTATTCATCATAGCACCCTCACTTCTCACCCTTGCCCTACAAAACAAGGAAATCCCTCTCCCCACCCATATAGCACCCACAACCCTTCACCCCGGTTGGCACCCCACCCACCCGAAGACACCTGGAGATGTCTGTGGGCAGGCAAGAGGATGATAAACAGCACAGGCTCTCCTTTCACCAACTTGGCAAGACAACATTTGAATGAACAGGACTGAGTGTGTGTGTGCATATTACCAACAGCTGTTTTGCGAGAAGGGGTGAGGAGTCAGGGTGCTGTGATGAAAGGGTGCTACTGAGTGGCTACCAGTAAGGACCCTTGGTCTAACAGGGATATATCTATTACAGTGATGGGGATTGAGGCAGAATGGGGTACCACTATGAGTGGTGCATCAGTTTCTACAACAGGGATTGGATAAGGGAGGGCGGTACCACTCGATTACCAGGAATACATTAATTTTCTACAAGGGGATCAGGTGAGGGAGGGGGTACCAGTAAACATCCAGAAATATACTATATCTTGTTCTACATTGGGAACTGGGTGAGGAAGGGGCAATGGATGGCACTCTGCGTGATGCCTCTGTGAACACAAAAGCATGGGCTGTCCCCCTTTACTACTGGGTGTCCATCCATACCAGCAGGGGGCTGTAGTGCACTGCACATTGACACTTTGTGCACTGCTACCACAGCCCAACATTTGTACATGCAGTGCTCACTAGACAGGGTGCTATGTATGTGTAAATATTTCTCCTGCAATATCAGTGTGCTAATTAGCATGCTGTGCTATGCTTTGCACAGCACAATTGTCCACTTTTGAATATGGCCCCTAAGGGTTCGGGAGTTCCAGTACATAATGAACCTCACTGTAGTGAATTCTCAGCTATAGCAAATGTTTAATTTGGCCCCCATCTGAAAGACAGCTGAATGCTACAGCTGTTCAAGTGCTATAAAAAGACATCATTTGACAGATGACTCCAGAGGCAACACTAAGTGTTTCAGCTATGCAGTTGAGACTAAGCTGGCCATTCTTGACAGGCTCAAGGCAGGGGAGAGCCTAGCTAATATAGCTTCAGAAACTGGCTATAGCTTATCTACCATATGCACCTGGAGGAAGCAGGAGGGTGCGCTTTGGGATTTTGTCCAAAGGCCACTGAGTCAGATGCAGTTACTGTAGGTGCAAGAAGCTCTGACATGCCAATGACTCCAAGTCACAGAAGTCCTACACTTGTGGCTTACCCAACAGCGGGCTAGTGGGGTGCCAGTTTCAGGCTCAGTAGTCTGTGAGAAAGCCACATAGCTGGCCTATGAGATTTATAGTGATTGGTCTAAATTTAAATCTTCAACCAGGTGGCTCTGGTTGTTCCAGCAATGGCACAGCATTTGCAGAACTTGTATCACAGGAGAACAACGCTTCCATTAGGATGCTGCTGCTGTTGAGTTTCTTACTAAATTATTTATTTATATATATATTTATTAGAATTTTGGTAACTGGGTAAGTCCACTGAGACCATGCAGTCCTTTTTCAGTGAAGACCTGGGTGACAATGATGACCACAGTACAATAGATAAATGCAATAATAATATACAGGATACAGAGAGATTTAACAATGCTACAAAAATGATCACAGTAGAAAGCCAGGTTAGTAACTTAAAACAGATCAGGCATCAAGCATATATAAATAAACAGAATAACTAATGTTATAATATATATATATATATATATATAAGAGAGAGAGAGAGAGAGAGGGAGAGAGAGAGCAGGAACATGAGAGCAGGTGAATTACAAGATACATCTATCAGAGTAACATCGGCGAGGCATTAACAACACTATAAGGGTCATTTAAAGTAATTACAGAGGAGGAGGGTTAGTAGGAAAGAGGTAAGATCTTTTTTGAAGGAGGATAGGGTGAGGCAGGATAGTAAGTTGTGGGGAGGGAATTTCAAGCAGAGGGAGCTGAGAAGGTGAATGAGTGCTTACCCGACTGGCGTTGCGTCTTTTGGATTGCTAATAAGGGTAAAGAAGTAGATCTAAGCGTGCGCGTGTGTGCTTTTTTGTAAATGATTCCCCTTAGGCAAGGTGGATTAAAGAGCTTGGTAAGCTTGAATAAAAGGCATAAGGTGTGAAACTGTAACCTTGAGTCATAGGTAGGCCATTGAAGAGAATACAGGGCATCACAGTAGTGTTTTCTGGAATCCGCTCCAACGGCAAAATGTCCAATCCTATGATAGAGTTAATGCACCTGTGCAAGGGAAGAGGATTGGGTGGAGAGTAGTAGAGGGGCACCATAGAACAAAATAGGGAGAAGGGATGCTGACGCAATCTTTTTACAGGTGGCATTGGATAAAAAAGGGCAGAGGTGGTATAATAACCTGAGCTTCTGGTTTACTGTTTTGGTAAGCTGAGTTGCATGCTGTACCATTGAGAAGGAGGCATCTAAGTGAACCCCAATGTATTTAAAAGTACTAACCACCTCTATGGAGTCTCCTGACTGTGTACTAATCTGGAGCTGTTTGGTAGGTTTGGGGGATGGGTTATGAAAAAGCATAGCTTTTGTTTTTTCTGAATTTAGAATTAGGTGATTGTCAGAGAACCAGGTCTCAAGTGCAATGAAATCAGAATTAAGGCTTTGGTTAAGCCAGTCTATATTGTTAGATGAGCAGTATAAGATTGCATCATGAACATATAATTGCATGGACGCACTGCCACAGAAGTTGGGGAGCTCGTTGATAAAAGTGAGAATAGTATCAGGCCAAGAATAGAACCTTGGGGTACTCTGTGTGAGATAGGCCTTGAAGAGGAGAGTGAACCAGTCCATTTTACCCTTTGTGATCTTCCAGTGAGGTAGTCATGGAACCATGTGAGTGCTAAGTGATCTAGACCTAATTGACACAATTTACCAAGGATAAGGTGGTGGTTGACTAGATCGAAGGCCTTAATCAACTGTCTACCTCATGCCATACGTACTGTGGTTACCAACTGACTCTCTCAAGCTACTACTGACTTGTAATCAGAACCAAATGTTAGTGTTTTTCCCACTATGTATTCTCTTGTCTATACTGTTTCAATTGTCTACCTATGTTCTCCCCTTCCCCAGGACACATCTGTAATCAAGCAGTATTCTGCTCAGTATGCCTTCCTGGTAAAACGCTTAAATAAATAAATAAGTCAAAGAATACTCCACCAGTTAGAAGACCAGCATCACTTGCATTAAGAATGTCAGTCGAGACTTTGACAAGGGCTGTGGTAGTATTATGGACCTTTCTAAAGCCATGTTGGTAGTCTGTGAGAAGATGATGTAAGTCTAGGTAGGACTATAGCTGAATGTGCAGGAGCCGCTCCAGGATCTTAGCCAGTGGGCAGAGAGTTGAAATAGGCCTATAATTTTTCACAGCGTGGGTCCCCCCTTATGGAGGGGGACAACCACAGTCACTTTCCAAAGACTTGATACTTCACCAGAGAGGGTGGGTCTATTTAGAAGATCACAGACAGATGCAGTGAGTGCTGCTGCCCCTAGTTTGAGAAACCTGGGTTCTAATGTGTCATGGCCAGGGGAGCTCTCTGACTTGAGATTTGATAACAACCTGAAGAAGTCTCTTCTAGTGGAAAGGGGTCGGGATGAGTGGCATGATGCTGAGTAGGGATAGAGAAATCTGAGACTGGCAGCAGGTGAGCTGTGTACCTATCAAGGTCAGTGAGGAACTGATTAATTCCTTCTGCAATGGATTGGGGATCTTGAAGGAGGTGGCCGCCGGATGATATGTAGCTTGGACATTGGGCCAATTTACCTTTGATCAAAGAACTGATATTTTTTCCAGAATTCTTTGGGCTTGCTGAGATTCTCAGTCTGAAGTGAGCGGAGGTAGGTATATTTAGCACCCTATATCCTATTTTTACACTTATTTCTCAGCTGTCGATAATATAACCAATCAGAATGAAGGAGGCTGTGTTTATAGGTCTTCCAGGCTGCATCACAACTCTTCATGAGGGTCCTGATTTCAGTAGAGATCCACAGTGCCTTAATACCCTTAGATCTATGTCTGGGAAGTGGAGCATGTCTGTTGATCATGTTTTTAAAGGTAAGGATAAAATAATTGCGTGCTTGGTCTATTGAGGGGAGGTGAATAATGAATGTCCAATCAACATTACTAATAGACGTGGATAAATGGTCTACGTTAAACCGAGACATTTTCCTAGATTCATGTATTATGGATGGTGGGGCATCAAACTTATTACACCACGCACAGTAGGTAGGAGAGTGGTCACTAATACAATCTGGTAAAACACTGACTGTTTTGATCCTATGTGGGTAATTAGATAGTAACCAATCCAACAGCATTGCAGTACCTGTTTTGGAGTTATGTCTTGTGGGCAAAGAGATAAGTTGGGTCAACTCTGTGTCAGAGACTAGCATATGGGCCTTGTTTTTGTGGGGGGACAGCCAATCAACACTGAGATCTTCACAGATTACTGTGTCATGAGGGGGGAGAGCTGACAATGCTGGCATAAGGGAAGACAATTCGTTGGAGGCATCCCGCGAGAGTAGGTAAATATATCCAATAAGTAGTTTCTTAACATTGCCTAAAGTCAGTGAGATAAATAAAGATTCTGCATTAGGAGGCATGCCAGGGGGAGAAGAGATCACAGTGACATGAAATTTAGACTTCTATTAAGGCACCTCCCCCCCCTTCTACCTAAATGGTCATGCCTGTGGCAGGAGTAGCCAGAGAGATCAGTTTCATGTTGTTGTATACCAGGCTTCAACCAAGTTTCTGTTATGCCAAGGATGTCTGGGTTGAGATTAGTTGATCATGCCTGAATCTCAGCAATTTTAGGCTAGAGGCGTTGAGCGTTTAAATTAGTGATTTTGATGCCTTTTTCACTCGACGTGTAAGGGGCAGAAGCAGATAGAGGACTCTGAGGGTCAGGGTTAACTTTAATATCACCAGCTACAGGAAGGAGTAGGGACAAGTGTATGGCCAGAGTTAACTTTAAGAAGTATAGGCCTACTGTATTTATGCTAATCCTGCATAACAAGTGCAGGGAGGTTTGGGTACATACCCCAAGTTAGTGGGCATCCTTTTTTGCATGAGATGAGTGAGTTTAATGGGAGGTGAATTGTTGACATAGGTTTGGCTAGAATAGAGGGGTGAGGATTCTTGAGGTGGGGGGGCTAGGCACTGTGCAATAATTCTATCGAGCAGAGAAAAGGATAAGATAAATAATAATGCAATAGCACTGCCCAACTTGGCCATGCTGTATGCTGACACAGGCCAATGATGACGGGCAATCTTCTAGAGGCCAAGCCTCCTGGAATTATTTGTAGACCTCAAGTAAAGTTGACAGAGTAACCGCCAGAGTATAGAGATTGTTAGCAACTTCACTTCTGAAAAGTCACAGTAGCGTGTTGAGACCTAGGAAGATATAATTCTTCAAATGGCAAGGGTGTAGAAGAGAAAGCTGACTTGCAGCAGATGTCGAGGTGTTTAACGGGGATCTCCTTATCAAAAGAAATGTAGATGTAATAGAGGGCAGGGGGAAGGGGAGAAGTGACTCACTTCCAGAAGGAGAGAAGGGGCTGGTGAAGGAGTGATTTAGAAACAAAGGAGATATGTAGAGGAACTGAAGATTCTAGGGCATCTGAGATGATTAATTTGCATAGATGGTGAAGTGGCTAATGTCACTGCCTCAGGTGCAAAAAGTTTGGGGTTCAAAACCTGGTTGGGGAAAGTCAGAATTTGCTAGAGAAGCTGTTAGCTCTCACAGAATTAGTTTTAAAATGAGATGATAAAATGAGATTTTTCTCACTCCATAAGAGTGGTAGCAGGGAGGAGGCAGGGAACTACAGACCAGTCAGTCTTAGCTCAGTAGTGGGCAAGATTATGGAGGCACTCCTTAAGGAAAGGATAGTGCAACACCTGGAATCCATAGGGGCACAGGATCCAAGACAGCATGGGTTTACAAAACGAAGGATTTGTAAAACTAATCTCATAGATTTCTTTGACTGGGTAACCAGAGTGGTGACCCAAGGGGGAGCAGTTGATGTCGCCTACCTTGACTTCAGCTAAGCTTTCAATACTGTTCCACATATAAGATTGATAAAGAAGCTGGGTAGGCTCGGGGTGGGGTCAGAAGTTGGTTAACTGTGTGACAAACTGGTTGACGGGCAGAACACAGAGAGTGGTGGTAAATTGTATGCAGTCAGAAGAGATGCAAGTCACAAGTGGGGTACCTCAGGGATCAGTCCTGGGGTCAGTCCTCTTCAATATCATCATCAGTGACATTGCAAATGGGCTATAGGGTAAGGCTTGATTGTTTGCAGATGACACCAATATCTGCAACAGAGTAGATGATCCAGATGGGGTGGGCAGAATGAGAAGAGATCTGGATAAACTAGCAAAATGGTCAGAAGAGTGGCAACTGGTATTTAATGCAAAGAAGTGCAAGATCATGCACATAGGGAAGGGAAACCCTGAAGCCACATATAGGCTGGGAGAGGAGTAGCTGGCAGTCACAAGGGAAGAAAGAGACTTGGGCATCATCATCACCGATGACCTGAAATCATCCAAGCAGACCTCTAAAGCAGTAGGTAAGGTTAGGAGGATGTTAGGGTGTATTAGAAGGGGTATCACAAGTCGTAAGAGGGAGGTAATAATCCCTCTTTACATGACACTGGTTAGGCCCCATCTGGAGTACTGCATGGTATTGAGGCCAACCTTCACAAAGACATTAACCAAATTGAGGCAGTCCAGAGAAGGGCAACCAAAATGGTGCAGGGACTGCATCAGAAGACATATGAGAACAGATTAACGGAGCTCAATATGTATACCCACGAGCAAAGGAGGGAGAGAGAGGTGATATGATCGAAACATTCAAACACCTTAAGGGCATTAACAAGTGAAAGAGTCTAACATGTTTCAATATAAGAAAAATAGCAGAACAAGAGGACACAGCATGAGATTAGAGGGAGGCTGATTAAGGGGTAATGTGAGGAAGTTCCTTTTCACAGAAAGGGTGGTGGATGCATGGAATGGCCTACCTCAGGAAGTGGTGACCATGAATACAGTGCAGGGCTTCAAACAGGCATGGGATAGGCATAAGGGAGCAATACAGATAAATATGAATAGATAGGCCACTGACAGCAAAGGACGATGGCACATTTATAAGGTAGGAAAAGAAAAGGGCAGACTGGATGGGCCTTGCAGTCCTTATCTGCCGTCAACTTCTATGTTTCTATGATCATAGTGAGGGTTATGTTGGAGGGCTTAAGTATGTGACTAGCTGAGTAGGTACACTGTCTTAAAATAGAAGTGTGTGCCTTTAAGATTTTAATTGCTAAATTAATTGTAATCGTGAGTTTCCATAGGAGAATGTGCTTCCTGTTGCCAGCTTTTGGAAGACAGAAACCTTGCTTTTAGAGCAGAAAGCAGCTAACTAAAAGAAACAACAATTTTCTTACTAATTTAACACTTCTATCTCAGCAGGAGTCAGTGTCTGTTGAGATTAAGCAGACAGATACTTTATTAGAAGTAGAAGGGGTTTTATTTAGGGTTAAACAAAAAGAAAAGAAAGAAAGAAAGTCAGTGCATGTTCTTTGTTGGCAAGGGTACTATATCAACTTACTTTGCTAAATCAGTAGGAGGAGAGAGAGGGCTTAATTGGGGGTGCGGCTTAGACAATGTAAAAGCAGATGACTCCAATTACAACTTCCTGTTGCTAACCTTTTTTCTTACTAATTGCCCTCCATCCCACCCTAAGCCAGTTCTACTGTTATAGCCACTGGATTTGAGTGACAACAGGAACATCCTGTTTGGCAGTAGGAAGGGAAGGATCATAGAGAAACATTAGTTTTGTCAACCCTAAAGAAAAAAAGTAGCTCGCCCCCCCTCAGCTGCTGGTGGTCTGACACTAAGCAAGGATGAAGGAGGCTACTGAAGAATATAGGAAGTTGCTGTCCCAGAACAGGAAGGGTGAGAGTTGTGAGGAGAGGAGAAAGTAAGCATACAGAGAAACAGGAGAGGGGACACAAAATAAGACATGATAGGAGTTGTGCAGTACAATGGCTGTGGGGTGGCAGTGTTCTGGGAGACATTCTGGAGGCTGTGATGCTGCCCTATTTGCAGGCACCTCTCTGGTCTGAGGGAGGAGATTGCCCATCTCCAGGCTGACCTGGCTAGGATTTGTGAAAACTCCTCCCCCACCCAGGAACCACCAGGGCCAATGTCACTACCTCAGAGGTTGCCAAGAAAGAGGAGAGGATGGACCAGGGTGGGTTCAGGGAGGGAGAGGGTGGTGGAACAGAGTTGCATCCCTCCAGCTGTACCTCTCCACAATTCATATGCTCTTCTGGTGGATAGTAGTTCCTCTATGGAGGCACCTGCAGTGGAGACCAAGGAGGATGCTGGGAACCTTCACAAAGGAGACCCACAGGAGGGTGGCATGGGACCCCACAGGGGAAGGAAACAACTCCTGGGGGGGCTCAATCATTAAGGGGGTAGAAGTGGGGGAGGAATTGGAGAGGGAGGTAAGGTGCCTGCCTGGCACCATGGCTTGGAGGGACAGGAAGTGAATCCTCAGGATCATGGGAGCAGCTGCATGATGGAGGGAGCTGGATGTCATTGTCCACCTAGGGACAAAGGACCTGGCTAGGAATGGGATCAGAGCAGTGCAAGAGGAGTTTGTGGAGTTGGGGAGGGGCCTTAGACAAGTAGCGCATACGGTAACCTTCTCAGAGGTGCTGCCTGTCTATGGTAAGGGTGATGCTAGGGTACTCTCACCAGGGAATTCAATGAATGATTGAAAACTGGTGTAGAGCTCAGGGTTTTGGCTTCATTGGGGACTAGGGAGCCACCTGGAGGGATGCAGACCTATACCGGCACGATGGTCTGCATCTATCCAGGGGGGGAACCAGAATCCTAGGTGAGAGGTTTAAATGCTTCATTGGCAAGCATTTAAACTAGCCAAGGGGGGAGGCACTGAAAAGCAGCAGGGAAATCCCAGCCTCCCTCACAAAACACAGTAATTAGTGAGGTAAACACCAAGGTTGAGAAGTCATTAGGGAGCAGGACAGAGGTAAAAGTAAAAAAAGGCAAAGGCAGTAAGGACAGGGATGGGGCTAAAAGGGGTGAGGCCATCACAAAGTGGAGGGTGATGAGTACCAATGCCCATAGTCTGTGTAACAAGCTCCCTGAACTAATGGCCTTGATGGATATTGTGGCAGTCCCAGAAACATGGTACACAGAGAACCATGACTGGGATGTAAACATATCAGGATACACAATCTATAGGAGGGACAGGGAGGGTAAAAGAGGAGGAGGAGGAGGAGTAGCTCTCTATGTAAAGGAAGGGATCAAAGCAACAGAACTAAAGAGTAAACAGGGAGCAGATGAGACTCTCTGGGTCACCCTGGAGACAGGAAATGGCACCACAATCTGCATGGGGGTTGTATACAGGCCCCCATCTCAGGGGGAGGGACTGGACAAGGAAATGATAGAAGGCATCCTTAGAATGGCAGAAAAAGGGGAGATATTGTTGATGGGGGACCTGAATATGCCATATGTTAACTGGAGCACCTTTGCTGCAGGCACATCCAAGAGCAAGGTCATTCTTGATGCCCTACAAGGGACATGCCTCAGACAGCTAGTATTGGAACCCACTTGGGAGGGAAGAATCTTAGACCTGGTACGCTCAAATGGGGATGGAGAAAGAATCTCAGATTTAGAAGTGGGTAGCCATCTGGAAACAAGTGACCACCAAACAGTGTGGTTCATGATGCTGACGTTGGGAAAATGAGAGAGTGCCTCAGAAAAGCACTTGCAAACAGGCAAAAAGGAGGAGTGGAGAAAAAATTGGGAGTAATCAGAACAGCCATCACAGAGGCAGCAAGCCTTTGTGTAAAGCAAATCAACAAAACACAACAAAGGAAAAAACCGCTATGGTTCTCAAAAGAGGTGGCAGGGAAGGTAACAGAGAAAAGGATAGCATTCAGGAAATATAAGGAAACACAGAGAAGCAGGACAGAGAACTTTATCAGTTAAAGCAGAAAGAGGCAGGGAAGGCAGTCAGAATAGCAAAGGCCCAAACTGAGGAAAGGATAGCCAACTCTGTTAAGAAGGGATAAGACATTTATAGGTACATTAGGAATTAGGGAGCGAAGAAAGACCAAAGGAGGAATACTGAGGCTTAATAAAGGGGAAGGAATGGGGGCAGAGGTTGACAGTGAAAAAGCAGGGATACTGAATGAATAATTCTGCTCAGTATTCACAAAGGAAGAGGAGGGGGAGGTACCTAAACCAAACAAGAGAAACACTCTGAAGACGGGGGTCGATACCAGTCCATTTACAGAAGAAAGGGTTCTGAAAAAAACAATAAAATTGAAGGTGGACAAAGCAATGGGGCCTGATAGGAGTCATCAAAGAATTCCAAAAGAACTAAAGGTAGAACTAGTGACACCGCTGACTGACCTCTTTAACAAATCATGGGAGGATGGGGTGGTACCTGAGGACAGGAGGAGGGCAGATGTGATTCCTCTTCACAAAAGCAGGAGCAGGACAGAGGCAGAAAACTACAGACCAGTAAGTTTGACCTCAGTGGTAGGGAAAATAATGGAATCACTTCTGAAGGAAAGAATTGTTGAGTACCTAGAGGTCAGTGGGGCACAGGACCCAAGGTAGCATGGATTCACAATGGGAAGGTCATGTCAGATGAATCTAGTAGATTTCTTTGACTGGGTGACCAAAGTAGTAGACCAGGGAGGGGCTGTGGACACGGCCTACCTAGATTTTAGCAAGGCATTTGATACAGTCCCACACAAAAGTTTAATACACAAGTTAGCCAGCCTTGGAGTGGGTCCCAAGGTGGTAGCCTGGATGAAAAATTGGCTAGACAACAGGACGCAAAGGGTACTAGTAAACAGAGTCCACAGTGAAGAAAGGAGGGTTACTAGCAGGGTACCACAGGATTCAGTACTGGGACTGGTCCTTTGTAATGTCTTTATAAGTGACATTGCAGAAAAACTGGAAGGAAAAGTATGTCTCTTTGCAGATGACACAGAGATCTGCAACAGGGTTGATACACAAGATGGAGTGGAAAGGATAATGGCAAGGTTGGAGGAAGGGTCAAATGTATGGCAGCTCAGATTTAATGCGAAGAAGTGCAAGGTAATGCACCTGGGAAACAAAAACCCAGGGCAAGAGTACACAATGAGGGGTGAGATACTGACAAAAGTAAAAATGGAAAGGGACCTGGGGGTAATTATATTGGATGACCTAAAGGTGGGCAAGCAATGTAAGAAGGCAGTAAGGAAGGCTGGGGGATGCTGGAATGCATAGGGAGAGGCATCAATAGTAGAAAACAGGAAGTTGTTATCCCTCTGTACAGACAGTTGGTGAGACCCCATCTGGAGTACTCTGTGCAGTTCTGGAGACCCCATCTCCACAAAGAAATAGACAGAGTGGAGGCTGTCCAGAGGAGGGCAACCAAAATGGTGCAGGGCCTGCACCAGAAGACATACGAAGAAAGACTAAAGGAACTTAATATGTATACCCTTGAGGAAGGAAGGGAGAGATGGGACATGATAGAAACTTTCAAGTACCTTAAGGGAATCAACAAAGTCCAAGAGGGTAGCATCCTTCAGAAAAAGAGATATGCAAGAACAAGGAGGCACAATTTGAAGATGGGGGGTGGCTCATAGGTAATGTGAGGAGTATTTTTACAGAGAGGTTGTGGATCATGGAACAGCCTCCCTGAGGAGGTAGTGGAGTCAAGAACAGTGGGGAATTCAAAAATGCATGGGACAGACATCAGGCAGTCCTAGTGGGGTAGGGCAGTAAGCTGTTGGTTAACTAGGATCTGCAGCTTATCTGTTAGGTAGGAAATGGACAGACTAGGTGGGCCAAGTGGTCCTTATCTGCGTCAAATTCTATGTTTCTATGTTTCTAAGCAGTCAAAACAGTCTTATGGATAAGTGTGCCTTTAAGAGTTTATAGCAAAAAAAAAAACAGAAAAAGAAACCCACTAATGGTAGTAGCCAATGGTGAGTAGATTCCTGTAAGGAGGGTGGGATGAACATGTATTTAAAGGAGGCCTGGGAGGGGGTGGGGTGGAGGACGAAAAACCTGAGTCACTAAATTACACTTCTGATTGTATGTCTTTGACTACAAAAACAGGCAGGAGTCACCTATATTTAGTACTTTAGCAAAATGAGTTTAGCGAGTTAAAGTTTCCCAGATTAAAATTTCAAGATTATATCCTGCTCAAGAAAGCACAATTCCCAGCTAGGCAGCTGTACAGAGTCCTGCTCAGAGTTTTATGCTCTACCAGGTGCTGCGGAGTGCAGTACAGTACTGCAAGATTGGGTCAGGGTAGGGCAGATTACACCGTGTCCTATTCTGAGCTAGATTCAGACTATAATTCAGAAAGGAAACTAAGATCAGTTCTTTTACTGTTGTTTCTGGCCTATTTGCTGCTTCCTAACAAATTGCTAAGCTTTAGTCATCAGGATCACAATTAATTTTCACAAGAATGGCTCATAGTGCTTTCACTGTTAATTCTCTAAGTTTTAAAATAAAATAGTTCCCACTTCAGCCAGTGAGCGAGGAAAACACAATGCAATTCCCAAACGGCCTGAAGAAGCCTTTGTTCAATGAAGACACCAAAATTCAAAAGTGAGGAGATTGGCTGTGCTCAGGGACACAGCTGATTGATGCTCAGAGGACGTACCTTAGCTGCTGGATGATGGGCTGGGAGCAGCTTCTGCCGCTACAGCTGTGGGTGGCGAATGCCCAACAGGACAGGGCTCAGGCTGTGGAAGAAAAGCACAATTAAAAGCAAAGTTTGGCAGATGGGGTTACTGATCAGAACAAATTTACGATATGAATGAAACGGGTTTGTTCTGTCAGTGCTTATCCAATGTAACACGAGCCAGCCACTCACAGATGAATGCCAGAAAGGAGTTTAAAATCAACAAAGATCATGTCACCTTCCTCTTTTGTGTCAGTGCAACAGGTACACAAACAAGCATTTGTCAATGCCGAATGTTTGCTTGCTGGCATTGGCAGTGGTAGTGTAGAAGTTACAGAGCTGCGTAATAGTAATGGCAGTGAAGTATTGAACTGAAGCTAACCCCACCACCACCCTGCAGAGAGTGACAGGCATTGGGGTGTGCCTTTGGATCGTCAGCCATAATGGCCACGCCATTTCACCACACCCTACCCTGCAGACACTGGCAAGAGTCACGGTGTTCCTTGGGGTCTTTGGTCCTTATGTGCACCCCATTCCATTAGGAAATACAGTGGGATGGGTGCGATATAGGAGAATGGGGTGAACTTTGGGGTCGAAGAGTCCAAGGCATACCTCAATGCTTCTCACTGGCTGCAGAGTGTGGAATGGTATGAGCATTACAGGCAAGAATCCCAAGTCACACCCCTGATGCCTGTCATTCTCTACAGGGTTGGGCGTTATGGTTGGAAACCCTAATACCTCAGGCATTCATTGGTATTTTCACTCCAAATGTTCAACACGTTTTTTTTGAGACCCCACCTCATGAACAGGGGGAATATCAGTTTCTTAGCCCAAAGCTGCTTATGCACAGCGACTACTGCATTTAGCACTACAGGTGCAAAAACATTCCGAACAGGATGTAAAAAATGACAGCTGCACTGTTCATGGGGAGGAGTAAAAAATGGCAATGTTGTAAATCTGCAGTAAAAATATTTAAAAAAATGGTGAAGTCACGAGCACACATAGAAACGGTGCAACGCACATCCGTAATACAATTAGGTTGGGGCTTTTTTTTACAGCAGATTGTCAACTCAGGCATTTTGGTGCCTCCGATCATGAACAGTGTCACTGTGATTTTCTTTATCTGTCCCGAACAATAATTTCCCACAGTGACCACGCATCTCTGCGCTGAAAGTGTGAAAACACACTTCGCCATGTTGTGAAAATGACAGCTGTACTGTAAATAAGGAAGTGTGGAAAAATGCCACTGGTGAAAATCTGGACTGAAAATATTACAAAGTCATGAACTTACTTAGGGTGCGTGAAACTGCGCAATGCCCACTGTAACACGGTCATTTTATGGACTTTTGTCACCAAATTTTCAACATAGCCATTTTAAGACCTCTGCTCGTGAACAGTGTAACTGATTTTCTTAATCTGTCTCAAACATTGCTTTCACACACCAACAGCACCATTGTGCGCCATATGTGCAAAACACATTTTGGGCAGCATATGAAAATAGCAGCTGTACTGTTCATAAGGAAGTGTAATAAAATGGCAATGTTGAAAATCTGGAGTGAAAATATTAAATTTGCAAACTTATGAGCATGCATAGGAACTGCATAGCGCTCTCTCGTAAAACAGTCCTTTTTAGGGTAACACCAAATATTCAACATAGCCATTTAAGACCTCTGCTCATGAACAGTGTCACCTGTGATTTTCTTAATGTGTCCCATACATTGATTTCACACATCGACTGCGCCATTTGCGCATAGGGCGGAAACACATTTTGGGCAGGATGGGAAAAAATGACAGCTATACTGTTTGCTAAGGAGGTGTGGTAAAATGGCAATGTTGAAAATCTGGAGTGTAAATATTGAAAATTCAGAAACTTACGGAAGCATAATGAGGAACTGCACAATGCGCTCAGAAACAGTCATTTTGGAATTTCTTCACCAAATTTTCAACATAGCCATTTTAAGACCTCTGCTCATGAACAGTGTCACTGTGATTTTCTTAATTTGTCCCAGACATTGATTTAGCACACCGACTGCGCCATTGAGCGCTGCATGGGCAGAAACACGTTTTGGGTGAGATGTGAAAAATGACAGCAATACTACTTATAAGAAGGTGTGGTAAAATGTCAATGTTGAAAATTTGGAGTGAAAATATTGAAAATTTGCGAACTTACGAGCGTGCATAGGAACTGCACAATGCACGCTCGTCAAACAGTTGTTTTTTGAAATTTTTCCACCAAATTTTCAAAATAAGCTTTTTGAGAGCCCACCTGATGAACACAGGCAGTGTCATTTCATTAATTGATCCCAAAAGGTGATTTCGAACAGTGACTGTGAAATCACCCTTCGGGCCCAAATAACACCATAACAGTGACATCATTCATGAGAAGGGGTCCCAAAAACCCCATGTTGAAAATTTGGTACAAAAATTCCAAAAAATGCCTGAGATATGCAACAAAGTTGAAAACCCCCAATCTAGCTATTATACAGCTTACCGGCATTTCCTCAGTTAGCCGTCAGCTTTGAAGAATGCAGGACGTGTCCTGGTCCACAAAAGATCGCTGCGCTTGAGGTCCAGAGGTGAGTATGGGGTGAGGGGGGCGTGGGGAGGCGAGTGTGCAGTGGGTGGGTGCGGGTTGTGGGGGGGGGCCAGGAGACTACGTGGGACCATTTTTTCTTTACAGGTGTTCTTTTGTTTCCAATGATGGCATAGGACATTTGCAACTGGGTGGGCTCCCAGCATGCGCATAAGGACAGTTGGGGGGCATTCAGCCGATGGGGGGTTGGGCACTCCCATCACCCAAAGCATCGATTGCCACACTGGGGTGGGCTCCCAGCATGGCACCCAGTACTCAGGGGGGGTGAGGACAGTGGAGCCGACTGAGGTTAGGCACCCCGGCTATATGTGAAGTTGCCACGCTGGGGTGGGCACCCAGCATGGCATTTGGAAAACTTTGTGGGGGAAGCGGCGCAGCTCAGCTGGCGAGTTGGGCACCCTGTCAGCTAAGGCAGCATAGTGCGCATGCAGTGGGTGCGACGCGCTCGCGCAGGTGTGTGTGTGGGGAGCTGCGCAGAAGCGATATCTTATCGCTGCTACTGAAGTGTAGCTCCCTTTGAACTGTATACTTACTGCATTTTGGAGCTTGTCATAGACAGCCTCCAGCATGCATTGGCTTACAGGGCCAAGCCTGCCAACACACTGACTGAATTGGAAGAGGGGGTGACACACCTCCGAAATCTCGGATGATGGCACTATGTTTCTTGCACATTTGTGCAAGCAAACATAACAAACATAATAAAAGGATCTTAATTTTTGAAGACCGTTTTTTTCTTTTTTGTGCATGCATATGTGACATATGAATGAGGGATCCACTCACTGTAGATCAAGGGAGGATGTGAAATGGTGCAGGTACATGGGGGGGTGAACAAAATGGTAGACAATAAGCTCTACCAGAGCTTCAGGCTGATGTAGCACAGCTGGACTAAGGCAAGGGAGGATGTGAAATGGTACAGGTACATGGGGGGGTGAATAAAGTGGTAGACAGTAAGCTCTACCTGAGCTTCAGGCTGATGTTGCACAGCTGGACTAAGGCAGAGGCACCCACATCATGTTCTTATAGTCCCCATGTATATGTCCATTTATATTCTTACAGCGTTGATTGCCCAACTGAGCCAAGATGTAAAACAGATACTAAAATGTCAGGTTTATTTCAGGTGACCAGGATCGTAGCGGGGAGAGGGGGCAAGTGAAACAATGTCCTGAGAATGTGCTTAAACTTATTAACTGTTGCTGTGCTGAGTGATAACAATCGGTCCAGAATCCCTATACGCTTAAATTATGTTTGCAGCCTAAAGGTGCTTAGGTGGATTGGCATTTACATTACTCAGTGGCAAATCTTTTCATACTTTTTGTGATAATCGTTAAGATATAACCACTCAACTGATGAGACTTGGGGCATGAAACTGGTGCTACCAGCAAAGTTGACTGTAAAGCCATGAATATTTATCTGTTGTTAATGAAATGAAAACTGTCAGCTGATAACATTCAGCCACTGTCCATTGCACAGAATAGACATCTCACTGATAGATCTGGAGCAAAGGAACATGCACTTGCCAATAACACCACTACAGCTCCAGACACGGAAGAAAGAAGTTCATGCTCTTTCATCGCTATTAACTTTTTCAGCATTTTAAAACAGTTACTTAGCATCTGCACTAAGATGTTACACGTCACTGAACTGAATTGTGACACCAGAATCCCTACGATCAACATTTGTTAGCAAAAGTGATTTGAAAAAATCAATAGATGTATAAAGTGGTAAATGACATGAGTCAATAACAACATATCTGCATGTAATACTTGGCTTAAAATTTGAGCACCACCATATTCCGCACCACAGCGTCAAACAGGGATGCCATTTATAATTCAGCTAATGTCAAGCAGTTTTCGAGCCATAAAAAGTATTACTGTATCAGTATGGTGGCAGCAACAGGATCAGGAAATTATGAAATAAAATACAACAGCACCCCCCTTCGGCCATATGTTGTGCGGGTGGAGGAGTGCATGAGCACCCAGGGGTGGGCTGTTAAGCTGCTTCAGATTCACTGGAGAAAAGGGTGGATTCGATTGTGAGCTACGGTTGAATTTGTTTTTCTTTTTCTATACCTAGTTTTCGCTATTTTGTTAGGGCACATGTCCAACCCTAAGATGTTTAGGGTCACAAGATGATGTGACTTCATTGAGCATCTGCTTTGAGAAAGAGCTGTGTGATTCTATCTAAATGCCAGCTCACGGCAATTCAGAGAAAAAAAAAATATTTTGAAGCTGCATTACCAGACTAAGTGTGCAGTTTAGTGAATTACCACACAGGGGTGTGTATATGACAGCACTAAAAGGCGCATTAAAGTGCTTCAGTCATGAAAACCTCCCCCACTGGCTGCTGCTGATATGCATAGCAGTATGTTCTCCTTTGTGCATTCTGGCTATTCTTTGCTTCAGCTGCAGGTAGTACAGTACACTCAAGTTCGTTTGCATAGGTTTTAGCAGTGAGGAGTTTACATTGACAGAGTCTAGTAAGAGAAAATGCTTGGAATTACACATACAAAGAAGTCTGAATTTTCACATCAAATGCTGAGGTATTTTTTTTCTGGAGGATTAGAACCCATGGAGTCCATGAAGGTGTGCTTTGGAGAGCTGGTGTGTGTAAGGACTGTTAGGCACCCACACATTTTGGTGGTCCTGCTTTGGCAGGGAACAGTTTATTAAAGTAATGATGTGTGGCTTGTCTCTCTAAGCTAGACAAGACTACACCATCCTATCAGGCAACCGGCACAGTTGATCTGTGTGTGTGTGGGGGAGCTGCTCACTGAAGTGTAGCTCCCTCTTTCAACTGTATGCCACTGCATTTTCAACTGCTGTCATAGACAGCTTCAGCAGTGATTGGAGAACTGTGACCATGCCTGCAAACACACTGACTGAATTGGAAGATGCTGACACACCTCTGAAAAACTCAGATGATGGCACTATGTTTCTTGCACATGCGTGCAAGCAAACATAAAAATGAAGCCCCTCTGCATAGGCAAATGTAAAACCCCTCAGTGGTTTCATTATGTCAACCTGATGTCCCTACCTGTCCAGTACAGCCACAGACGAAATGCCTGTGTGACGTCTATGGGAGGATGGTGTGGTACTCGAGGACTGGAGGAAGGCAGATGTGATTCCACTTCACAAAAGTGGGAGCAAGACAGAGGCAGGAAACTACAGACCTGTCAGTTTGACCTCTGTGGTAGGGAAATTGATGGAATCACTTCTGAAGGAAAGATTTGTTCAGTACCTAGAGGCCAGTGGGGCACAGGACCCAAGGCAGCATGGGTTCACAGTGGGAAGGTCATGTCAGACGAATCTAATTGATTTCTTTGACTGGGTGACCAAAGTAGTAGACCAGGGAGGGGCTGTGGACATGGCCTACCTAGACTTTAGCAAGGCATTTGACACAGTCCCACACAAAAGATTAATAGTCAAATAGAGTGGGCCCCAGGGAGGTAGCCTGGGTAAAACATTGGCTAGACAACAGGACACAGAAGGTAATTGTAAATGGAGTCCACTCTGAAGAAAGAGGGGTTACTAATGGGGTACCGCAGGGTTCAGTACTGGGTCCACTTCTTTTTAATGTCTTTATAAGTGACATTGCAGAGGGACTGGAAGGAAAAGTATGCCTCTTTGCAGATGACACAAAGATCTGCAATAGGGTTAATACACAAGGAGGCATGGAAAGGATGAGAAGGGACTTGGCAAGGTTGGAGGAATGGTCGGAAGTATGGCAGCTAGGATTCAATGCAAAGAAATGCAAAATAATGCACCTGGGAAACAAAAACCCAGGGGAAGATTACACAGCGGGGGCGGAGGTAGTAACAAAAACCAAAAAGGAAGGGGACCGGGGGGTGATCATGTCAGATGACCTTAAGGTTAGCAAGCAATGTGAGAAGGCAGTAGGGAGAGCTGGGGGAATACTGGGATGCATAGGGAGAGGCATCACCAGCAGAAAACAGGAAGTTGTTATCCCTCTGTTCATACAGCTGTTGAGACCCCATCTGAAGTACTGTGTCCAGTTCTGGAAACCCCATCTCTGCAAGGACATAGACAGGATAGAGGCAGTCCAGAGGAGGGCAACTAGAATGGTGCAGGGTCTGCAAGAGAAACCATACGAGGAGAGACTAAAAGAGCTTAATATGTATACCCTCGAGGAAAGGAGGGAGGGGGGAACATAATAGAAATATTTAAGTACCTCAGTGGAATCAACAGAGTCCAGGAGGGTAGCATCTGTCAGAAAAGAGACATGCAAGAACAAGGGGACACAATTTAAAGACAGAGGGGGGGCAGTTCAGAGGCAATGTGAGGAAGTATTTTTTCACAGAGAAGGTAGTGGATGCATGGAACAGCCTTCCTGAGGAGGTTGTGGGATCTAAAACTGTGGGAGAATTCAAGAATATGTGGGTCAGACATAAGGCAATTCTTGTAGGGGGTAGGAAGAAATAGGCTGTTGGTTAACTAGGATCTGCGGCTTATCCTGTAGGTAAGGAAATGGGCAGACTAGGTGGGCCAAGCGGTCCTTATCTGCCGTCAAAGTCTATGCTTCTATGTTTCTGTGCCTATGAGGTTTTCTGGGGATGGCTTTTGAGACCTTCTTTCTGTTAGTTATTGCTTTCCTCTGTAAAAATAACTGCTACCTAAAGCACTGCATCTGATTGGCCAGTATCCTGCATAACCCCCAAAGGCAGATTTCTGATCAAGAGATGGCAAAATCTGAGTTCTCTTTTTATCAAAATACATGACCTCTTGCATTCAGCCTCTGGGTGGGGGTATCAGTGCAACATTTAAAAAGCTGTACAGGAAGAGATTTCTGAGCAACTTTGTTGCTGCGGAGACTAGAATCTAGCTTACCAATTTCCTGAAATCCTTCAATGAAAGAACCATGGCACAGTCACAGCTGACAGGGGAAGCATGAGCAATGTTACTGAGAGCACTATTGCTCACTGTTGGTCAGCAACACTGGGTTCAGCATTTGCAGAAGACCTAACCCTCAAAGACAAAATTGCCAGGATGATACCGGTGAAATCGCACTGATGGCCACCAACCTCAAATTGATTAACTCTGTAGAGCCAGAGGCTGTCATTGAGAAGTGGCTCACAGAAGATGGCACTGCCAAGCTGTCAGATACTGAAATCCTCTCTGCTGCACTTAACTCTGAGACTGAGGACATAGTGGGAGAAGAAGAGGATAAATATTGTTAGGAGCCACTGTCACCACCACCACCAACAAACAGCAAGGCGATCAAAAGTTTGGAGACCGAGCTGGTATGGCTCTGATCCCATGCAGATTATTCAGCTCAGACAACATATATTCTTAACCAAGGGTGTGACTGATAGAAGAAAGAAAAGAAGACAAAAATGACAGATTTGTTTCAGGAATAAAGAAAAGGATTAAAGGAATGACAAGTCTAGTTTTTACAGTATGGACATGAAGAATATAGATTAAAGGGAACCAAGCAAATACAAAAATATACAAACAAACCCGCGTTTCACATAAACAGATCCACAAAGTTTATTATTTTATTTATTTGAAATTTCGGAAGACACCTTTTAGCATTGCTCATTTACAAAGGTTCCACATCAGGGAGGTACACACAGAGTAACAAACAGTAAGGAAATATTAATACAATATATATAGCAATATAAATAGCAACAGCATTGAAGTAAATATAGCAGCAGCGCTTCACATTGTCGGATCAAGTGCTGATTATTTACAGGTTGTCTGAGCAAAGACTACAAATGGTGCACTAAGAGAGGAGGTGTGAATGGTAAAAGAGAGTAGCCAGGAGGCATTGGGGAGGAGAGGCGCAGTGGGACATATTAGAGAGGGGTGGGAGAGGCGAGGGGGCAGATAGGTTGAGGGGAAATTAAGGAAAGTGTTAATAGGGAGGGTTGAGGTAGTTGGGGTGAGGGAAGGTGGAGGGTGGGAAGGTGAGAAGGGTGGGTGGGGTTGTGGGATGAGAGGGAGGTGGGAGGAGCAGGGAGGGGAAAGTGGAGGAGAGTGGGGCAGTGGGGAGGAGAGGAGGGGACTAGGAGGCCTGTGAGGAGCAGAGAGAGAGTGATAGGAGGAGTGGGTTACCTATGCATGGATAAAGATTGTGGGGGCAAGATATCTTCTTAATTCCAGTTATTAAGCATCACCATCTCCTGTAAACACACCTCACACAGCAGCAAGTCCTGTATAAGTGTCCCTCGCTTTAACAGATGAGGAGCTATACTGAAAGGGAACATGGATATAAAAGCATTTGCTATAGTGAGGGAGTACTGTATCTGTAACATCTATTTGCAATGAGCCCTGTTCATGGTTTGGTTGGAAATATGCACTGGAGTGGTGTATCTCACCCTTGTAGGGCCACACCTGTGCAGGTGCACACATGCCGGTATTCACTGTCAGCAGCCACCTGTCTGTGGCTCCACCCCCACAGCAAGCAGGACTCCACAGGGTGGCCAGGGGTTGAGTTGCAGGCCCAGACAGGCATCCAATGTGATGCCCATCCTGGGTCCTATAGTGGCTCCCTTACATGGACGGGTGTGGGTCCTGGTGCACAAATGCCTACTGCAGGCACCCGGACACGCACGGTATGGTCCCATCATCCAGTGTATCGTATATATCGTTGTACTATTTCTATGCTTGTTCTGCACATGATGTACACTGGCATTGCTTGTACTACAGTCATTGAAATTGTGTGTATTATATGTATTGTTGTACCCTTTCCCCCCAGGTCCACCTTGCAAATGAGCTTTGCTCAATGGTGTTCGCCTGGTTAAATAAAGATTTTGATTGATTGATTGAGTGTACCCCTGGCCCAGCCCTTGCTACACAGCACCAACCCACCCACAGCACTGCAGGACCCCCAGCAGGAGGACCCTGCCCCATCCCACAGTCAATCCCCCCATCAAACATCCATGCCTGCCCTGATACATACTAAGATACTGTAAGAGGCACAAAAAGCTAGAAATGTTTACAGGCACCTGGCTGGGCTGCCCCCTGTTACCTTTCCTGTTTAATCTATATCTGGAGCCTCTCCTTCTCAGTATCAAAAACTCGCCACTGGTCATGGGATGTTTCATTCAGCAGCAGTCTCTGGTTCTCTCGGCCTATGCTGATGATATTCTCTTACACTTGACTAATCCTGAAGTGTCTCTAACACATATACTACACATTATATCCCAGTTTGGCCAAGTGGCTAATTACAAGCCGAATTTAACTAAATCAATCATATTTCCACTGAATGTTAACACACTTCAGGTCAACTTTTCCCAGTTTGGTATGAAATGGGCTCCCTCCTCTCTCAAATATTTAGGCATTTTCCTTACTAAAGACCTTGAACTCTTCAGGAAGCTTAACCTAGACAATCTATTGATTAAAATTCAACAAGACCTTCAGAGATGGTCTGCCCCCCCTTTATCGCTGTAGGGTCATATTACTATTGTTAAGATGAATGTGTTGCCTCGGGTCTTCTACCCACTTCACCTAATGAACATTTTCCTGCCGATGTCCTATTTTCATCACTTTCACAGATTCATTTCCAAGTTTATTTGGTAGGGTAAACAGCCCAGGAAAGCCTTCTTAAAACTTAATTTACCCAAAGAGAAGGGAGGGCTCCGTCTTCCCACTTTATGCTGTATTACTGGGCAAGCCACATGGCGAAAATTGGGAGGTGGTATGACCAGAGGGTGGACGAGTTTCTACCAATTTGGGTACAACTTGAGAAAAAGATTCTAACCGAGTCTGGCCTTCCCCCATCCAGACTTCTCTATTATAACCTATCCACTTTGCCTCCACTTTTACAAGGGAGCGTCATTGGTACTTCTATCAAGGTGTTGAATCAATGCTGCCATTTTTTCAATCTCTCTCCCAGGAAAGACACTTCCCAATCTCTTACCCTTAATTTAAATATTAGGATCGGGGGTCTCCCACTTTCTCTAGACTGGCTTCCTCAGCTGAGAGATTGCTGTGTCGACGATTTATTCCTGAATAATTCTCTTCTACCCTCCGGGGAGGTTCTGACCAAGTATAATATTCCTCAGAAGCACATTTTTAAAGTTTTTCAGTTACGACACCTAGTGACTTCCAGCTTTGGTTCCTATCCCACACCATCTCAAATTAAACCCTTCCAAAACCAGATACAGAGACAGGCAACTAAGGCCCATAGTATTTCTAAGCTTTATTCTTTCCTACTGGACACTAAATTCCAGAACTCCCTGACTAGTTCCAAATGCTGGTCTTCTCTTCTGCCAGACATCCTTCTAGATTGGGAACAAATTTGGGTAGATCTCTCAAGACAGACATAGACTCACTCAATACCATATATTGAACAACATGTATTACACCCCAGTTAAACTGGTTAAATTAAATAGATTATCTTCAACCCTATGCACAAGGTGTGGCACAGCGGAAGGGAACCTAGTACACATTTTCTGGTATTGTGAGAAGGTGGTTCTCTTATGGCAGTCCATCCAATCTAACTTAGACCCTCTTTTGGGCCTTGATGATTTATTCACCATAGAAGTTTGTATCCTAGGGATGCTTTCCAATATACAAGTAATGGAACATAGATTCCACATGGCTTTAATCTCAATGGTCATCAAATATTGGTCCTTAGGCATTGGATGGACCAATTGGTTATCTCGTATGTAGAATGGATCAGTGAAATTTCTCTCTGCTTTTGGACTGAAAGGTTAACAGCAAGTTCTTGGAATTGTCTGGTTTCATTTGGGTGGAAATGGGGCAAATTATATGCTCTTTATTTGAATTAATGTCCTGTTGGGTACACCTCTAGCTACCTTGGCAGCTGATATACCTTTATGCATCTCATATGTATCTGGATCAGCTCCCCCTCGTCCTTTTTATTCTCTTTTTTCTTTTTTTTTCTTTTTCCTTTATAGAAGGCACATCCTGGGGGAGAGGGAGGGGGGCCTTGGGATCTGGGTGAGGAGGGTAGGGGGTATTTCTCATTGTTTTTCCAGATTCATGGATTTCTGTAAAATGTTGTATATTGTCACTCTGCAGCTGCTATACAGTTTATGTCATTGGTCATAATGTGCAATCCCTGTATTGTTCTCTCAGGTATATTACCTTTATATAAAATAACAAAGAAATATAATTTCAAAAAAAAAGCTAGAAATGCCCATAGTGGCCTCACATCTACAACTGACTTTTGGGGAATTTATTCAAGTTCCCAAGAGCATCAAGTCTATGTTTAAAAGTTAATTTATTGTCACTGATTACAACACTGGTTGGTAATTTATTCCATAATTTATTTATTTATTGAAAATGTTTCACCAGGAGAGGCACACTGAGCAAAAAGATGCTCGTCTCATGGCACGACCTGGGGGTTACAGAGGGGGAAGGTAATACATACAGTAGTTAAACTATACAGTAGTTAAACTAGGGATAGTATACATAGTTGGGAGGGAATGCATTGAGCTTGTTACATAGGCAGAGCAGTACAGAACAGCACAGGATCAGCAAGTACAGGTTATATAGATCATGGTTACACAACGAGGTAGGAACAGTACAGAACAAGATCGGAAGGGCAAGGGATACAAATACTGGTTATACAATTCATGGTTACACAACAAGGTAGGAACAGTACAGAACAAGATCGGAAGGGCAAGGGATACAAATACTGGTTATACAATTCATGGTTACACAACAAGGTAGGAACAGTACAGAATAAGATCGGAAGGGCAAGGGATACAAGTAAAGGTTATACAGATTATGGTTACACAAAGAGGTAGGAACAGTACAGAACAAGATCGTAAGGGCAAGGGATAAAAATACTGGTTATACAATTCATGGTTACACAACAAGGTAGGAACAGTACAGAACAAGATCGGAAGGGCAAGGGATACAAGTAAAGGTTATACAGATCATGGTTACACAACGAGGTAGGAACAGTACAGAACAAGATCGTAAGGGCAAGGGATACAAGTACAGGTTATACAATTCATGGTTACACAACAAGGTAGGAACAGTACAGAACAAGATTGAAAGGTATGATATACAAATCATGGGTACTCATCGAGGCAAAGCATGACATACCTAAGTGCCAGAATTCAAAACAGGGAAGTACTAGCATAACTTGAGTGCCAAAAGCAGAGGTTGAACTACAGAGAGATGCATCAAGTTGAGAGGAGGAATTGGAGACCAAGAAGTGGGGTAGTGAAGGAGGGTCTAATAAGAGTTAGGTGTGTAGGGGGGAGGAAGGTGAGAAGGGAATGGGGCTGGGGGAAGTAGGTTGAATAGGAAGGGGAAGGAGAAGTTGAGAGTCCAAGTAAGTAATAGAGAGAGTGTAAGTGTGCAGGGCAGTAGATAAACCAAACAATTTGGCAATGGTCGGGCCGCTGGTCAGGCGTGGGAGGGGGCTGGGGAAGATGAGCTACCAGGGGGATGGACAGGGGCAGTAGCAACTGGGTGCGAGGAAATTGGAGAGGGCATAGGAAAGGGAGAGTTTGGATGAAGAATGGCGGATCTGGATGGGTAGGCTGTTCCAGAGTTTAGGTAAGAGAATGAGGATTGGCCGGCGGTGGTCCGTCGGTGAGGGATGAATAGTAGCCTAGCGTCAGCAGACCTGAGGGGGTGTGAGGGGATAGGTGGGGAGGATAGGGCAGATACGAGGTAGGGAGGGAGAGAGAGAGAGCCGAGCCAGAAATAAGAAGCGAATTTAGCGCTATGGATTAGACGCCGGTTACTCAGAGAAGGAAGGGATAGGGATCGGTAAAGCAAGCAGTGATGTGTGCGAGGGGGGGCATCAAGGGCAAAGTGGCAGAAAGCATTGAATAGGAGGCCTAATCTGGCTAGGGTGGTCTGAGCTGCGGAGCTGTAAACTACATCACAGTAATCGAAGGACGGTAGGATCATTTTCTGGACAATCTTATGTCTGGCAGAAAGAGGGAGGCTTGTGCGGTTTCTATAGAGGGCACCAAGTTTTGGGCGCAGTTTTGAAATAATGGCATCCACGTGAGTGGAAAAGGAGAGGTGGTGGTCAAGCCAGACCCCTAGATACCTGAAGGAGGGTACTTCATCGAGGATGGTGTTATTAAGGGTGTGGAATCTCAGAGGGGAGGTGAGTTTGGATAGGGGCTGTCTGGTGCCGAAAGTCATAGAGTTGGTTTTCTTAGAATTTAGGGAGAGTTGGTTGCTATTGAACCAGTGCTGGATTTTATTGAAGTCGGTTTGGAGTTTGGAAATGACTTCTTCGTGGGTCTGGCCAGAGGTGAAGATGACTGTGTCGTCTGCATACATGTAGATAGCAGAAGAGGAACAAGAGTTTGGCAGGTCATTTAGTAGGGTGGAGAAGAGGATGGGGCCAAGAACTGAGCCTTGGGGTACACCAGTGGTGATTGGGGGGGGGGATGTGGTCCGCTATTTTAGTGGACTGAGTTCTATTTAGGAGGTAGGCACTGAACCAGTTTGTAGCGGTTTCAGATAACCCAGCTCCAGAAAGGCAGGATAGTAAAAGAGAATGAGAAACGGTGTCAAAGGCTTTTGCTAGGTCATTGAAAATAGCAGCAGTGATTAGCCCCTTGTCCATCTCAGTGAAGATGTGGTCTGTGAGTCTTAGCAGGGAGGAGGTAGTGGAGTGGTGTTTTCTGAACCCTGCCTGGAAAGGGTGAAAGTCCAGCTTTGGAGAGGAAGTGAGAGAGTTGGGATAGCACAAGGTGTTCCTGGAGTTTTGAGGTGGGGAGGAGGAGATAGGCGTTAGTTGGATGAAGAAGTAGGATCACCACCTTTAGGAAGGGTAGAACAGTGGCATGCTTCCATTTGGAGGAGTGACTCATAATGAAGGAAAGATTTAGCAGGGCCGCAGGGGCTGAAGCAACAGGAGCAGATAGGAAGAGGAGTTTGTTGTCAAGGCCATCAGGGGATTTGCCATTGGAGGGGTTTAGGGCGCGAAGAGCTTCTAGGGTTTCAGAGGGGGAAATGGGTCCAAAGGAGAAGGGGTTCATGCCAGATGGTTGGGGGATAGAAGACTGAGGAGATGGAGTGGATACGGGTGGTAGGGCTTCAAGGAGGGCCAGGGCACAGGTAGTAAAATAGGAATTAAACTCGAAAGTTACTTTCAGGGGGTCGGAAAGGAGAGTCCCTTGGGCAAGAAGAAGAGGTGGAGGGCTAGTTGTTTGGGGGGAGAAAAAGGGAGTTAATGACTTTCCAGAATTTGGAAGGACTACCAAGGTTTGCATTATGAGTGTTATTAAAATATTCAGACTTAGCTAGGCGGGTGGTCTGGTGCACCTATTGCGGAGCATGCGGTAGGAGGTAAGGTCGCCTGGGAGGAGTGAGGATTTGTAATTACGCCCAGGCCTTATCGCGGGCTTGTTGGCAAGCGATCAGCTCAGGGGTTATCCAGGGTAGGTGGGAACCTCGGACTCTAGCCTGGTATAGGGGGGCGTGTTTGTCCCAGGCAGAGAGGAAGGTGTTCCGAAAGTGCGTAGGGGCCGAATCCATATTATAGTGGTTTGAGCTTGGGACCCAGTTAGATTGGTAAACTACAACTACTACTCATTGTGAAAAGAAGTGAGCTCTTTTATTAGTACAATATTTATTTCTAGATAATTGAAGCTGATGGCCTCTAGTATCAATCTTAGTTTGTTTATGATCAAGACCTCTATGAACAAATAAATATTCATTGTTATGTAAATCCCATAAGAGCAACAAATCACTTCTCATTCTTCTTTCTTCCAGTGACATTAAATCGAATTTCGCTAATCTATCTGTATATGAAATTGTTTTTGAGGATCCAAGATATTTAGTTAACCTTCTCTGTACTCGCTCCAATCTAGCCACATCCTTTTTTTTATATGGGCTCCACAACTGGGAACCAAAATCCTGATGAGGTCTAACACGCACTCGATACAAAGGTAGAAGCACATCTGGATTTTTTGAAGTCATATTATGATGAATGGCCCACCAAATCTTATTTGCTTTTTTTATGGTATTAGTGATATGGGAATCAAAAGACAACTCAACATCAACAGTTATACCAAGATCTTTTTCATTGTCTTTACTAATTAACAACTTGTTGTACAGATAATACTGATGTTTTAAGTTCTTCTTCCCAATATGTAGAACGCTGCATTTTGATGTATTAAAAAAGAGATTCCACCTTTTGGACCAAATTTCAAGCGTCTTTAAGTCTCTCTGAATAACCAAACCATCATATTCATTTTCACAAATATTACAGATTTTACAATAATCTGCATATTTGATAATGGTACTATCAATATTAATGGATAAACCGGAGATAAAGACCTGAAAAATTAAAGGGTCCAAAACTGATCCTTGTGGAACCCCACTTTTTACATCTTTCCAATCACTAAAGTGGCCATCAGTCATAACTCTCTGCTTTCTACTTAACAGCCAATCTGAAATCCATCTAACATAAATTGGATTGATGTTAAATATCTGTAATTTTTTAAACAAGGTCCAATATGGAACAGAATCAAAAGCCTTCTTAGAATCCAAAAAAATAACATCACATGGAACACCCCATCCAGGTTTTGACTGACACTATCATAAAGACATAGCAAGTTTGTTAAACATGATCTACCTTTAATAAATCCATGCTGAGTTTGATCTAAACTAGAAACTAGAGATTAAATCATCCTTAATGATACATTCCAAGAGTTTACAGCAGATTTATGTCAGACTGTGTGGCCACGCACCCCAAGTCACCTGCACCCCTTCCCGATGGAGTACCCTTCCCACTGTGACCCACTAGAATGCCCTGCTAGGGACAGACCTGAAGGCACCCCCCCGGCCCTGATCTCAGTGCCCCTGCATTCCAGTGGTAGCAGTGTAACACCCATGGCACCAACTGCCCACCCCATCCCTCGTACCTGTCAGAGCAGCTGCCCCATCCCTCACCTGCTGCCTACTGGGCTGGGGCAGCTTGGAGGATCTTCACCCGGTCCCACCTTGACCAGCAGGGTATGTCTGTTGGGGCGCACAGTGGGTTATGGCAGGGTTCGTAATGCCTTAATCTGTGCTCTTCTCTGCACCCATGCGGCTGAACTATGCGCCACACTGAATGGCGCATATTGCTGCCATGCCCTTGGACCGCCTCCAGCACATTGCTCTCCATGTGGCTGGGGAATTGGGCGTGTAACTGTAGTGTACCCCTTTAGCGACTGCCATGCAGACACCACTCTGTGACAGTCATGCATAATGATGCTAATGCAGCCGGTTTGTTCGGTGCATTGGCATTGTGTATTGCACCCGTTATAATCTGTAGTAGTCATATGTTTGTTGTACCAGCATCAGCCAAGTCTTAATAATTCGTTATGTGGTCTAACACAACTACATAGGCTATATCTAAGAGAGATATTTGTAAAAGTGCAGTTATGGTCAAAACATAGATTTTTAACTCTATTTTCTATTTTCAGCGTGCATTTAATATAACCATTTTGTTGTGCTTTTAGACAACATGCTGACGCAATGCCTTGTTTAATGTTTTTTAGAATTTATGTGTGTTTGTCTCAAATGGTATTTGCATTGCACAGCCCTAGTAACAAGAAGTCCTGCCCAGACCACATATCATTTAAACTGCATAGGGACCTAAAAATACTGGCTTCCCAAATAAAGTTGCTGAAAAATGAACTGTTCTTCCCTGGAATGTACATCAGCAGAAACCACAGAAATTCTACATACCTGAACTAAAATTAATTTGGAAGCTTGCTCCCCCAAGACAACTTTTGGGAATTCACAGAAGAATGAACGGAACAAAGTCTGAAGCAAGTAATCCAGCAATAGGAAGATGAAAATGTTCACTTTTTTTTTTTGAATACATCTACCGAGGTCAATGTGCATAGTGCACCCCCTCACATACACAACCAAAGGTGCAGACCCATGCATCTAAAAAGTCTAGCGGGTGTGAGGCTGGGTTGAAGACTAAATCATCTTGTCCTTTTGCCAATAATCATACCTTTCAGCTGCTATGCATTTTACATACTCCTGCACTTACATTAACACTTGCTCCACAGAGATATGCTGTTGTTCTACTTAACGTTAGAGCTATTTCTGGACATTTAACTATTAAAAACTAAATTAAGTTGATAGAAATATTCGAGAACTAAACATATGGTACCCATTTTTGTTAAACATATCATTCTTTAAATTAAGAATGTGCTACACATTCAGGTAATTGGATCCAATTTGTAAAGGACCTTGCTACACATTTTAAATGCTGACAGGTTAAGGGGTGTGCCCAAATGGTAATGCGTGGGGAGGGGGGTCGGATTGGTAGTACATAGGGCCAGCTTCAAGGGAACTATGTTTAACCTGCAAGCCTATGTTTTTGATAGAAGCTTTGTGACAGGTATCGGTTCATGTTCAGCTATTTTTCCATATTTAGAGGCCTGTTTGCGAAATCACTGGTTGTTTCTGAGTCACACACTGGCGGTAAGTACCATTGTAGAACTGTATGATATAGTTTATGTCCTTGTTAAGCTTTTAAATTGTTGTTTCAACAGATTCATGCTCTAATGTAGAAAACCATGGCTAAAAGGGACATAAATGACATCATATAGTTAAACAATGGTACTTACCTCCACTTTGCACATCAGAAACACCCACTGGGCCAGATTTGCAAAGATCTGAGATTTTGTGTCAAAAAAATATTGATGCAAAGGACACCTTGTGTCAGAATTTGTGGCAAACCTGATTTTCTAAGTCAACCTGTGGCATAACCAAGGCCCCCTGTGCTGGATTGGCTTGTGCCATGCTTGCGACAGACGCATGGCAATGCCATGGTGGTAAGGAGCCTGGGACATGATGGGGCTGTGGTATCCCATACATCAGGATTTTTAAAAGCATCCCCAAAGACCACGCTGGCTGCAACAGACCAGCAGAAAGCTGGCCTAGTGGCCTGTGTGCAACACCATGGGCCATGTTCGGCTGAGAGGGGGTCCCATGTGCCCCGTTGCAATGATATGCACGCCATCCGGTGGACTACCCCAGCTGCCCTAGACCAGCACAGGGCCTACTGGAGCTATAATGCTGGTGTGGCCACAATAACTAGGCGCCAAGTGGGCATCATCACCCATCCGCCACACCCTCTGATGGTGCCACTGCAGTGAGGGCTATGGCTACTGACCGCATTGACAGCAGTGTGGATGTTATACTGTCTGGTATGGGCAGGTGTATGGTGTGCTACACTGTGTCACAGATGACCTACCGTACTCTGCCACCATCTGTGGATCCATCATTGGTGGGTCACCTGGCAGAGATATGTGTCTTGTTCCAGAGCCTCGACAACCCTGCTCCCCAGCTCTCTGCCCCCATAACTTGTGACAGCAGGCATTCCTGGACAGTCTGTGGTCACTGTACATGATCTGAAGAGTGTGTAAATGACTGGTGGACTATGCCACCTCACAAGTGAGTGCCGTGTCAATGGAATAGCCATGTCTATGTCCCCCTGCTGCATGCACCATCTTGTCCACTGCGTGTGGTGGCAGTCATGTCAGTTACCTGCTGTGCCATCTGAGCACTTGGCTCACTCGGATGCATTACTGCCACCCTGCCCACCATTGGCTGATCTGTTGCCCTTCTGCTGTCTGGCTCGGTGCACTGGTGACTCCACAGAACTGGAGCATCATCCTGCTGCTTCCGGTCCCACCCTAGTCCAGTATCATGCAGTGGTACCTGTTGGGGGGGTGGCTGCCTTTGGCTGTAGGTGTCCCTGGGGACACTTCCTGTGGGGTGTGCCACAGCCTCTGTCAAACCCTTTCCATGTACCTTTTGTTTTCTGTACAAGAACGGTTGTGGCAACCTTCAGGAATTAGGTGCTGGGTCCCCACTACTTGCAAAATATGTCGCAGGGTCCCTGGTGCAGCCAGCTTTGCCACAAGTTGCCACTTTGCACAGCTTGCATCAGCTCTATGAAACCTGTGAAAATCAGGCCCACTGAATATACTGAAAGGTCAGTAAGAAAAATAGAATTGGAACATGTATTCAAAACACAGCTTCAACAGGAAAGAATTACTTACTGAAAACACAGCTTCTACAGGAAAGCATTACTTACTGAAAACACAGCTTCTACAGGAAAGCCATACTTACTGAAAACACAGCTTCTACAGGAAAACATTACTTACTGAAAACACGGCTTCTACAGGAAAACATTACTTACAAGCTTAGCGTAGTTCTCCTTTTAGACAGTGCCAGATTGGAAGGGGAGGACTAATGTCTAATAAGCCTAAATCCACGTGTATGTCTTCCTCATCATGGGAGGGGAAACTTAAACTCTTCTCAGTTGGACATGCTTATGGGACTGGGGATTGAGTTAGGGAAGGGGTGTTGAGTGAGAAGTGAGGGAGGGCTATTTATAAGATATGGGGGGATCCAGGGAGGGAGATGTGGGTAGTGTGACAAGGCGCAACCTCGCCACAGGATTCAGGATCAGCTTTGCGGTGGTTTAGGAGTCTCAGGAAGACCAGTTTGTTAACATCAAACTAACCAGGTATATTTTTATTTTCTTAATATGGTTGGTGATACAGAACTTTGGGCTTCTGCCCTTTTGCTTTTTAAGCCCCACCAGGGAAAATGAAACAAAAACAGAAATAAAGAGGCCTAGCTCCGGGTTGGAGTGCTGACTAAACAATCCCTGACCCTAATTAGAAACCCCCTTTTCCAGAAGGCTAGACCTTCTGGAAGAACACAAACAGTAGGAAAACTCACAATGGAAATAACTTTTTTCCTTTTGGCCTAATTCAGGAGACCAATCTCCTGAGGGTTGCTTAAGGGACTCCTGTTCTGGAACACATCCAAGCAGCTTGTCAGCTCTCTACCCCTGCAGCAACTGCCTGCTGGCTTTTCCTTCCTGTTTTTAAAGTTCTCCTATCTGTGCAGCTGCAGCCAATCAGCTGCAGCTGTACCCTGACTATCTTACTCAGGGAAACCCCCTCTCCTCCAGTACCTGAGTTTATCACACATCCCCCTCCCCAGCTCAACACTATAGGGTTGGGCAGCCTGTGCCAAGAGGTAGGGTCTTCGGGAAAGTCCATCTGCATTTCCATTCAGTGTCCCCGCTCTGTGGTGGACCACGAAGTGGTACGGTTGTAGTGCAAGGAACCATATCATCACTCTGGCATTTTTTCCCTTCTTTGTTTGCATCCATTTGAGTGGCGCTTGGTCTGTCACCAGAGTGAACTTGCGACCTAGTAAGTAATATCTGAGGGTTTCCGTTGCCCACTTTACTGCAAGGCACTCCTTTTCCACTATGAGGTACCGCTGTTCCTGGGGTAACAACTTTCTACTTAGGTACAGGATGGGGTGCTCTTCACCTGTTACCATCTGGGAGAGTACTGCCCCCAATCCAACATCTGAGGCATCTGTTTGCAGAATGAATTCATTATCAAAATCTGGGGAGACCAGTACCGGATTAGAACAGAGGGCCATCTTGAGGTCAGTGAATGCCCCATCCGCTGCCTCCAACCACCTCACGATGTCCGGTGCTCTCGCCCTGGTTAATTCCATTAATGGAGCGGCTCGAGTGGCAAAGTGAGGGATGAACCTCCAGTAGTAACCGACCAACCCTAGGAAAGCCCTCACTTGCTTTTTCTTGTTTGGTTGGGGCCAGTCTTGGATTGCCTCTGCCTTCTTCACCTGGGGTTTCACCAATCCCCGTCCAACCACATAGCCCAAGTATTTTGCTTCTGACAACCGATCTTACATGTGGCAGGGTTTGCTGTCAACCCAGCTTCTTGTAACGTATCTAGTATGGCCTCGACCTTCCGAAGGTGAGTTTCCCAGTCTGCACTATGGATGACCACATCATCGATATAGGTGGCAGCATAGTGAAAGTGTGGGCGCAACAGTCAGTCCATCATACGTTAAAAGGTCACAGGTGCTCCATGCAGACTGAATGGGAGGACTTTGTAGTGGTATTAACCCCCTGGGGCAATGAAGGTGGTCTTCTCCTGGGCTGCCCTTGTGAGTGGGATCTGCCAGTATCCCTTCGTAAGGTCCAAGGTGGAGAGGTATCTGGCCTTCCCCAACTGGTCGATCAGTTCGTCGACCTTAGGTAGGGGGTATGCATCAAACTGAGATACCTCATTTAGTTTCCTGAAATCATTACAGAACCTCCAAGTATTATCCAGTTTTGGCATGAGGACGATGGGGCTTGACCATACACTATGGGACTCTTCTATGACATTGAACTTCAACATCCTCTCAACTTCGGCTCGGATTTCTTTCCTCTTGGCCTCTGGGATACGGTAGGGTCTTTCCCTTATCCTTACGCCTGGAGCTGTCACAATGTCATGGTAGGCTGCGACCGTCCGACCAGGTCATTCAGAGAACACATCTCCATTTCGTTGAACCATTTCCACTGCTTCTTTGTACTGTGTAGGAGACATCGCAGGTGAGATATGGACTTGCCCCTTTGTTTTACCTTCTGCCGGGGTTACGGCCAACGAGACACAGCAGGCCTCCTGGTCTTGCCATGCCTTCAGGAGGTTAATATGGTATATTTGGAACTTCTTCCTGTGATTGGGTTGGCTTACTTTATAGTTCACATCACCAACAGCTTCCATGACCTCGTATGGACCCTGCCACCTGGCGAACAGTTTGCTTTCTAATGCGGGAACCAGGACCATCACCCGATCCCCCGGCTGGAACTTCCGGATCCTCACCTGACGATAAGTCCATTGGGTCTCTTGGGCCTTTTCTAAGTGTTCCTGGACAATAGGAGTGACCTGAGCCAAACTTTCTTGCATTTGGGAGATATACCCAATCACACTGGTTCCTTGTGGTGGTTGCTCTTCCCAGTCCTCCTTTAGTATATTGAGTATGTGTGATGCTGTGTTTCTTTGAAACTTAGCTATATTTCCAAAGCTCTTTAGGGGAACCCTTGCTTCAGTGCTTCTGCACTGAGGTTCTTTGTCTTTCACTTATTTTGTTTTTTTATTTGAGCTCCCACCACCCAAGCAAACAAGGCCCATATAGGGGAGCCTGAATCTCAACTGATAAGTTAGATCTGAGATCAGTGAGTCAGAAAGTGATGTCTAAGTGCAGAGGAAGGACATGCATAATCTGTTCCTTCAAACTGATGTACTAAAGAAGGGATATGCCATTGCTGAAGGATATCTACTATGTTTTGAATATACATCACACAGAGATTGAGTATTGAACCTGAAGTTCAGTGTCTGGTCCATCTGTTATCCCACAACCCCTCCACAGACTTGGTGTGGGAAGTGGGATAACTTGCTGGAAGCATCTGGACTGGCTGAAGAGGAATGTTTTCTGGTGGATATCGCCCAGATATCCCAGGTCGACCGATGCACCAGGAGGTGCCGGAGGAGAACCCAGAGAAGAAAGTCCATGGAGTTCTGACCAGAAACATGGCCACCAGACTGGAAGAGAAGCTGCTACCTGGACTGGATCTGGGAGCTCAGAGGAAGGCCAAGCCTGAAGACGATGAAGAGATGCAAGAGGACATGGAAGAATTGAGGGAACTGCTTCCTCTTGAAGACGCTCCACCTGAGGAGATAGGGGAGTTGTTGAAATGGCTCTGCATAAAACAGGTGCAGATGGAAAGAGATAGAGACATTGAGCAGAGAGAGACAGAGAAGTTGAGTGGGGAGAAAGAGACATTGAGTAGAGAAGTCAAGATGCCAAATGGGCAGATACCATGAGGGGCTTGCATGCCATCAATGCAGGGCAAACAGAAAGAGCCAGTACCCGAAAGATATTAAACTGTCTAAACTTTCAGACAGTGATTACATTGAAGCCTACCTCACAACATTTGAGAGGATCGCTCAAACATGCGCATGGCCAAGGGGACAGTGAGTTATTCGACTGGCACTGCACCTGACAGGCAGTACCCAGCTGGTTTATAGCCACATGGACTCCCAAGAGGCAGAGAACTATGATCATATGAAGTCGGAGATTCTCAGGTGCTATGACATAAACACTGAAACCTATTGCCAGAGGTTTAGGTTCCTTAACATGCAGTCAATAGATACCCCCCCAAGAGACTTATGCCCATCTCAATGAGTTCTGGTACAAATGGTTACAACCAGTGAACAAGAACAAAGACCAGCTTCTGGAGGCAGTGATTATTCAACAGTTTATTGAAGTTTTACCTCAAAATGTACAACTTTGGGTTCGGGAGCATAAGTCGGATACCACTGATAAAACCATCAAGTTGGTGGAAGACTTCCTGGCAGCCCAACCATCCAGACTCAGAGGGTTCCAAGGGACAACAGCAGCTGTGACCACCAGCAGCCTGGTAAGGAACCCTTTTACTTATAAACTGTCAAATCCAGCTCCAGAGAAACAAGACTGGAGAGCAGAGAGAGGAGAGCTCATTCCAGTAGCTGAGATTGTATGTCATGGGTGCCAAAAGAAGGGACATTATATAAGAAACTGTCCTAATATAAAGAAAGAGACAGCTAACCTAGCCTTAGTGAACTGGGGTCACTTTATGGCTACTGTGCAGATTGGATCACAGCAGATGATGGAACTGATTGATTCAGGGAGCTGCCAGACTCTTGTTTGAGCAGATCTGGTGACTGGGAATAATAAAGGGCTGGATACAGCAGTCATCTGCATGCATGGTGATACCCATCGCTACCCTACAGCCACCATACAAGTGACTGTTCAAAAAAGATACATGAGGTAGAAGTGGGGTTGGTACCTCACCTACCTGAGCCAGTTGTTATCGGGCATGACCACCCAGACTTTGCTTCATTTATACATTGTCAGGTTGCCCAGGACTCTGCTGTAGTTGCTGTAGCCACCAGAGCTGAAGAGAAGAAGGGACATTTACCATCTGTGTTTCCATTTGATGATGATGTTTTTGAGGATACTGGCAAGGACTGTAAAACTAAGGTGGAGAAGACGAAGCTAAAAGGCTGTAGTGATACTCATGCTGGTATACAGCCAGACTTGGGACATACTTTTAAATGTGATATGCAGCATGAGCAAAAAGCAGACCCTTCACTTAACTCTTTTTTTCAACAGGTGGGGAATTTAGTGCAAAAAGATTCTGCTCAGTTTGCTGTAAAACAGGAAATACTGTATAGAGAATACACTAGCCCTAGAACTGGAGAGGTAGTAGACCAACTAATGATTCCAGAAAAATTCTACTCCCTAATCATGTATCTGGTGCATGACATCCCATTAGCAGGCCATGCAGGCAGAGATAGCACCCCGAATAGGACATTACCCAGGTTTTATTGGCCCTCTATCCACGAGAGCATAGCTGAGTATTGTAAAGCATGTGCTGAGTGTCAGAAGGTAGTTTAGGCCGGAAAAAGGGATAGAGTACCACTACAACCCATTCCCATAGTGACTAACCCCTTTGACAGGATACCACGGATGTAGTGGGCCCCCCTGGAAAAGAGCTCCAAGGGTAACAGATTTGTACTGGTCATATGTGATTACGTTACCCGCTGCCCAGAAGCTTTCCCCATGAGAACCATCACAACCCCAAGGATAGCAGAGGAGCTAGCAAAGGTATTTAGCCACATGGTAATCCTCCAGGAAATACTTACTGATCAGGGGAGTCATTTTATTGTACACTTGCTAAAAGAATTGTACCGTCTGCTGAGCATACTTCTCCATACCACCCACAGACTGACGGCCTCATAGAGAGGTTTAGTCAGACATTAAAGAGAATGTTGAGGAATTATGTAAAAGAAGAAGGCAAAGATTGGGGCAGGTACCTCCCTTCTTTACTTTTTGCTTACAGAGAAATTCCTCAATCATCCACTGGTTTTACGCCTTTTTCATTATTGTATGGGCGGAATCCACAGGGGCCACTGGATGTGGTTAAAGAGCACTGGGAAGAAGGGAAGGAGTTGAGACATCTTAATATCGTAGAGTACATGATTCAGTTACGTAAATGCCTGGTGAGTTATATCAACTTGGCACACCAGAGCTTAGAACAGAAGCAAGACTTGCAGAAAGAAAGATATGACCAGGGTTTGAAGACTAAAACATTTCAGTCAGGGGACAAAGTGTTGTTACTCTTTCCCTCCAGAGAGAACAATGGTAGGATCCCTTCACCTTTTTGATGCAAACAGGAGCAGTGAACTATGAGCTTAGCATGCCCGGAAAGAGACCCAACCAGACAATTTACCATGTGAACCTCTTTAGGAAATGGCATGAGAAGCCTAACCCCTCCCTTTATATCCATCCTGAAGTTTAGAGAGTCAGAGCTGGAGGTTGCCTATAAAAGGCTAGAGCAGTCAGGAGGAGATTCAGATAAACCCTGAATTGTAGCCTCGGCAACAGAAAGATTTTCAGGGGGTATTACAAGAATTTGAGCCCATATTCACAAACGTCCCAAGGTGGGCCAAAGGCATTGTGTACACCACAACTGCCACTCAAGACAAGCCTATACACCAAAAGCCCTACAGATTGCCCATGTAGGTGAAGGATGAGATAATTCAGGAAGTCAAAGACATGGAGCAGTCAGTCATAATTGTGCCCTCAAAGAGTGCATGGTCTTCACCCATGGTCATAGTGGACAAGGAAAAGGGTGGGATACGTCTATGCTTAGATTTTAGAAAGCTTAACAACATGTCACTATTCAGTGGCTACCCAATGCCCCAAATAGATGACATCATTGACAGGCTAGGCAATGCACAGTATATCTCCACCCTGGACCTTACTAAGGGATATTGGCAAATCCCCTTGTCACCTGATTCACAAGTTAAAACCACGTTTAGCACCCCAATGAGTTTATACCAGTTTGTCACAATGCCATTTGGACTACATGGGGCCCCAGACACTTTTCACCATTTTATGGACCACATACTAAGACCACACACTGAGTACTGTGCGGCTTATTTAGACAATGTTGTCATATTCAGTCTTGACTGGGAAACCCACGTTAGACACTTGTCCCAGGTATTGCAAGCAATAAAGCAGTTAGGAGTGACCATTAACCCTGCTAAGTGTGCCCTAGCAAAGACCGAGACAAGATACCTAGAGTTCATTTTAGGAAACGGACAAGTGAAGCCTGAAGGAGAGAAGGTTACAGCAGTAGCAAACAGCCCAATACCTACCACAAAAAAGCATGTGCGATCTTTCCTAGGCTTGGCTGGTTATTACTGTAGATTTATTTCTAATTTCTCAGCCACTGGTAATCCTTTGACTGATCTCACTAAAAATAGGTGCCCGAATAAGGTTCAGTGGACCCCTATTTGTGATGAGGCATTTAGGAATATCAAGGCAATTGTATGTACAGCTCCTGTATTGAAAAGCCCTGACTTCAACCAAGTGTTTGAGGTTCAAACCGATGCATCAGAGAATGACATTGGGACAGTCTTATCTCAGAAAATAGATGGGGAAGAACATCTGATCATGTATATCAACAGAAAGTTACATGAGAGGGAGAGAAGATATGCTACCATAGAGAAAGAATGCTTAGCTCTGAAGTGGGCTAATAAGTCTCTGAAATATTACTTGTGGGGCACAGAATTTAAGGTTGTAACTGATCACAATCCCCTCTGCTGGTTGCACCAAATGAGAGAAATAAAATCCCTATATAATGCTGTGGTACTTAGCTCTTCAGCCCTATCAATTTACTGTGTCCCATACGGCAGGGACAAAACATGTAAATGCTGATTTCATGTCTAGATATGGTGCAGGAATTGATTTCAGTGAAATATGACATACTTTCCCTAAAAGGAGATAGTTCTGGGACGGTACCGTTAGTCTTTGTTGAGAAATGTGTTAATGCCTCAGGGTAAAGAATGATGATATCCACAATGTTTTTGATAGAATGTCTGTTGTTAATAGGGACCCTGAGACGTAGCTTCTGAAGATGGATGGGTGGAAGCTCCATCCCTTCCTGAGAAAGGATGGTGGTAAGCAGTCTGCAATAACTGCTTCCCTCTTAAGGTGGGGGATATGTGACAGGGAGCTCCTACCACTCTTGAGGACTGACCTTTTCTTAAATCTATTGCAACAGTTCTTCTCTTTCTTAGCCTAATCTAGCCTTTATAATTTCTACTGCATAAGGTTGGCCTAGGGGCACCACCTTCCCTTTCTTGACTATGCTAGAGTGACCTCTTTAATTTTCCTTTTCCCTCTCAGGTCCTTGTGCAGGGAGGTCATTGTGGTGACCTCCGAGCTGATGTAAAACAACAAGCTGTGTTCCTCTTTGTTGAATTTAGCATGCACTGCTACTATGTCATAAACTACTGTAATGTATATACCTTATGTTTATGAAACCTATAAATGTTGAAAATACCATGGTACTAGGTGTTTTTGATAAAGGTAAAAAGTTACTAGGGGACTGTATGGTAAAAATTAAGTTAGTTGTGCTTTTTAAAATGCATGTAAATTGTTGTAATCCACAAGTCAGAAATGTCATGGTGATTTGCATATACCCCATGATGCTTTGCATTATGGAAGTATGTGTGATGTTGTGTTTCTTTGAGACTTGGCTTATTGCCAATGCCCTTTGGGGTAACCCTTATTTCAGTGCTTCTGCACATAGGTTCTTTGTCTTTAGCTTGTTTTGTTGTTTTTTTTTGAGCCCCCACCACCCAAGCAAACAAGGCCCACATAGGGGAGCCTGAATCTCAACTGACAAGTTAGATCAATGATCAGTGTATCAGTAGGCATTGGTAAGTGCAGAGGAAGGACATGCATAGTCTGTTGCTGCAAACTGATGTAATGAAGAAGGGGATATGCCATTGCTGAAAGTTATCTCCTGCATTTTGAATAAACATCACACAGAAATTGTGTGTTGAACCTGAAGTTCAATGTCTGGTCCCTCTGTTATCCCACAACCCCTCCACATGGTCCTCTTCACTGTCTTAATACATGACATTACTGATGTGCTGGAAGGGAAGGTGTGTCTTTTTGCAGATGACACCAAAATCAGTAATAGAGTGGACACTTAGGAGGGGGTAGAGAGATTGTGCAAAGATCTTGGGAAACTCAATGAGTGGTCACGAGCATGGCAGTTGGGGTTCAATGCCAAAAATTGAGAAATCATACACCTAGGGAATAAGGAACCCAGGAGCGGAGCATACAGTGGGGGAAGGTAACAACAGTCACTAAGCAGGAAAGGGACCTTGGGGTTATCCTAACTGATGACCACAAAGTGGTAGGACAGTGTGACAAAGCAATGGTTAGGGCTAGTGGGATTCTGGGGTGCATAGGGATGGGTATCTCCAGCAGGAGGAGGGAGGTGGTGTTGCCATTGTATCACTTACTGGTGAGACCCCACCTGGAATACTGTGTTCAGTTTTGGAAGCCACACCACAGAAATGACTTAGACAAGGTGGAGACACTCCAGACGAGGATAACTAAAATGTTGCAGGGGCTGCATGACAATCCCTACAAGAAGAGACTGAGGGATCTCAACATATACACACTGGAAAAGAGGAGAGCAAGAGGGGACATGATAGAGACCTCCAAGTACCTGACTAGAGTGAACAGGGTGCAGGAGGGGAATCTGTTTCAAATAAGAAAGAACACCATGACCAGAGGGCATGCGATAATGCTGGAATAGGGGGAGTTTAAGAGGGATGTTAGGAAATACTACTTCACTGAAAGGGTGGTAGATGCCTGGAACAGACTGTCAGCAGATGTGGTGGAGGCAGAAACAGTGAGCGGCTTCAAGTAAAGATGGAATAGACATAGGGGAATATTAGAAAATTGGCAGGGAGGGGGAGGGTGGCCAGAAAGCATTTAGGGTCTCTGGAGACAGATTAGGCAGGTGACATGTAAACATACTGGGTGGTCCTTTTCTACTGATGAATTCTTTGTTTCTATGTTCCTGAGGCTGGCATTATGTGCAGTGATGCATGTGTGAGTGGTAACCGTGGGCTAGTGTCTCTAGATGTGGCAACCACTGCCATACCAACTAGCCTTTGCTGATGGTAGCCATGCAGCAGTGAACACTGTCCCCCTCCCCAAAGGAGGAGAGCTGTCCTTTGGGGGGGTTCAATCCTCCACCCCCTGGCCATCCCGAGTGGCCTGAGTTCATTCTCATACCCAGGTCACTTTTGTGGCAGACAGTAGTGCAACCACTACACCATGGGGCCAGCTCCTGGACTCACTGTTTGACATACTGGCCTCTGAGCGCAAATCTGAATCAGCAACATACCATAGTGATCTCCCATCAATCAACACCACAGAGCTGACAACTAAAGATTTAAAAATTCCACTTGCGCTGATTGCCAATTATTTGGTTCTGGGAGACTGCTTCCAAATAAATTCTACTTCAGACCTTTAACAGTAGTTTATTTTGTCAAGCAGCTTTTATAGCCAAGTACCTCAAAGCACTGTATATAAATACTGTACTTGTAACATTCATACACAATCACATCTGTGAACAAAAGGTTTCCGTGAATCAAGTCTTTCTTTCTTGTGATTGCCTCAATAGCTAAGTCTTCCACCAAGATCCAAGCCCCAGAATTTTGTTTCCTTGAAAGATTAGGGAAAGCAGTCCCTCAAGGTAATGAATTCCAGAGCCTTGTAGCCACCTGCCTGAACCATCTTTGCTAAGGCACTTTAGTTTTAAGAATTTAGTTATCGCAGGACAGCCCAGCTGAGACCTTTTGTTTTTGGAACTGTGTGTGTTCTACTTTCTCGTAGCTGTCAGATGTTACAGAATGGTGCCAATATATTAGTCAAATCATATAATCCAGATATTTGCCCATCTGACGTGGCAGTATTCATTACTCAGGCACTGTTCCTGAGAAGGAGTAGGGCTCTTGATCCAAACTTTTTATTTTCTTTTTATTACTTCACAGGTCATTTCATGAAGAATGCTTTATAGTCAACTCAAAATACTCTTTCTAACTTTATTTTCAAAGGGTGTTGTTTTCTGCATGACTTTCTGTTAATTTTAGTTTTTGGTTACACCTGCATCCAAAGCCTCCCTTTTCTTGTTCCTGGATTGTGATGGAAAACAAAACTGGCCTTCACATGACAAAATGCATTCCTATACCATTTGGGATACTTCTAGACAGTTGATGCAAACTATACTGTATTCAGGTATTTTGGGCCAGGATTTTCTATACTGTTTTTTTAATACAAGTCCCCAATGCATCCGATGTCAGACACCACTGGACTTATGTCCAAATGTGGGCTTTTTGATCCTGCTGTTAAACTGACACATACTAGTCCATGTTTGAAGTAATCTAGCATGCATCTGGTTTGTAGACTTGTGCATTTTAAGTTGGATGCAAGCTGCTACTATGTGCTATAGCTGCTTCAAAACTGGTGACAGTTTAGAAATCAAGCACAGGGCAGGGTGCACAATGTGCAGAGCTTAATAAAGCAACTATAACGCTAACTGAGAGAAAAAAGGTGAAGACACCTCCCAAATGACATGCTACTGGTTTGGGGGACATTCTATTTAATTTTTTTTTTAATTTAGGCGTGTTTAAACAAGTCAATTAGTGCAATCTGGTTATGGATGATGGCTGATGTGAAGGAAGAGGGACAGAGACATCAGAAAATGTTCTTTGGTTTTACTCATTTGAGAAGATCATAAGCCCAGTAGGTGCCCTCACCTGCAGTGCACTAACAGTATGGAATGTCAGCTCCCTAGTTCTTTTTTAGAATGTTGTGGTCCAATGTAAAAGATGCTTCTAAGTCTGTTGGACACCACCTGAGTCACTCTGAGGTCTTTTGAGAATTCATCCCTTTAAATTTGATATGAAATGATCAGAAACAGATTAGATATGGTGTAGATATAAATATCCTTGGAATTGTCACAGGGACCAGTATTGTTTTATTACATTTTTTTAACTTTGTTTTTGTTCGTTTATAAGAATGTATAATATGCCTAATGCACACTATAATGAGGTAGTATAGCGCAGTGGTTTAAGGCTTTGAGCTGTAAATTTGGTAACATCCAGCAGACCAGACCTCGGTTTGAATCCCACAGCTTCCACTTGCATACTGTGTGATCCTAAGCAAGTCACTTAACTTCCCTGTGCTCCCAGGACACACCTGTAAAAAAGCTTTCAGCTTAGTGTGCTACTCCTGGTTAAACAAAAAACAGTACATCTGTCTTTCTTATCAGAGGATTCATAGCTGTTACACCAAATGTTATACCTCATGAGGGGTCATCGCATCATCCTGGTTCAACAAACATTACCCCAAATGTTGCACACATACCAGCATTTAGCCAAAAAAGAGAAAAACCTGAAAAGCAAACATGCTTAAAACATCATACACTATTACTAGGCTATATACTGCCTGTAGGGTCTCAAAAGCAGATAAGGTTAAGGAGTCTGTAAATATTTTCAAACAGTGAGCTCCCCTCAGTAATCCTATTGCAAGTAAAGAATTGAAAAGATGCGAAACATTTACTGTTATGTTATATGAACTGATTATTTCTACACTTTTCTTAAAAAAATGTTGTTTCAGCTAAGTTTAAACTTTAAACCTCAGCATCTACTCGTACAATATGTTAGTACTGCATAAGAATTTGAAATCAACAGGCATGTTTGAGGTTTCAGTCATTAGTGGGCATCAAAAAGAGAAACTGATGACATCCTGAACATCTGTGGTCAGTGTGACAGGGCAGCAGGAAAGGCATTGAGTATGCTGGCATGCATAGGGAGAGGTTTCACAAGCAGGAGAAGGGAGGTGGCCCTGCTGCTGTACAAAACCATGGTCAGACCACACATGGAATATAGGGTCCAGTTCTGGAGGCCATACAGGAAAGGGGGCATGGACTGGCAGGAAAGGGCCAGAGAAGTGTCACCAAAATGGGGCAGGGGATGCAGAGGAGGTCATGTGAGGAGAGGCTGGGGGAGCCGGGCCTGTTCTCAGTGGAGGAGAGGAGGGAGTGGGGGATATGGTGGAGGCATTCAAATACTTGAAGGGCATAAACAGGGTGAGGGTCAACAGCATATTCAAACTGAGTAAGAACAATTCCACGAGAGGATATATCCACATACTGGAAGGGGGTAGGTTCAAAGGGGACATCAGGGACAGGTTCTTCACCAAGAGAGTGGTACAGCCATGGAATAGGCTGCTAGAGTGGGTGGTGGGGGGGGGAGAACTTCAAAAGGGCCTAGGACATGCACATCGGACTGGCAGGCAGAGTGCAGGCCACAAAGGGACAGAGAAATCTTCCGGTGGGGGTGGGGTTACGAGCAGACTAGATGGACCTAAAGGTCCTTATCTGCTGACAGCATTCTATAATTCTATGATTCTATGATCCTAGCTGTGACAATCAGTATATTCTTATTATGCTAAAGATATCCTTAAAGGAGATAGGAAATTATTCTTACATAGTTAACGGCCCTTCTGTCTTTCTTATGTATTATGATATGCTTTGATTTTTTTGATAAATAATCTATCTTTGGGGGTGTCTTCAGATCTACATTGAGGTCCTGTCCTCACCAGCTACTGCTTTTGCTTTTTCATATTTCTAAGACATTCTATGACATCATTAACTCCCATTCCATGCTATTCATCTGAATGGCCTGTAATGGGTATTTCTGATGTCATAGAATGTTCAGGCAGTATGAAAACAGAGAGCAGCAACTGCTGAGCACAGAGGAATTCAGGGTAGTTTCAAAGGTAGCAGAATTAACATACTAACATTCTAAAAAGCCAGCAGAGTAGGCCTTATGGTCTATTGAATCTGTTCGGGGATTAGTGCCCATTTAGGGCACCATTTTATGCCCCCTGAGGTCTTCCTCCCCCTTCCCCTGACTAGCCCCCCCCAGTGCTGACCCCATTTAGATGCACCCTCCCCTTATACCTGTCCCAGCTTCTCTTGAACCGCTCCACTGTGTCCACAGCCACCAGTTCCACTGGTAGGGCATTCCAGGGTTTTACCATCCTTTCCGTGAAGTAGCACCTCCTCATCTCCCCCTGAATCTCCCACGTACCAGCCTCATTGGGTGGCCCCTGGTGGACCCCTTCTCATTCAGCCGGAACACCCTATCCTGGCTTGCCCTATTGACCCCCTTAAGATATTTGAAGACCTCAATCATGTCCCCTGTCCCCCTCCTTTCCTCCAGGGAGTACAGGTTGAGCTCCTCAAGTCTCTCCCCATAGGACTTTTCCCCAGACCCCGTATCATCCTGGTCACCCTCCTCTGGACCATCTCCAGGAGTGCATCATCCCTTTATAAATACAGAAACCAAAACTGGATGCAATATTCAAGGTGCAGTCTAACTAAGCAGTTGTATAGTGGCAGGAGCACCTCACGGCTTCTCGAGGTTATCCCTCTGGCTATGTGCCCCAGCATTAGATTAATAGTTTAACCAAAAAGGTCAAAGACATATCAGAATAGTGGGTAGCCAATACAAGAACAACTAGGGGGCATCTAGGGGTCTAGAAGTGTTCCCTATCACCTTTAAATAAGTTCAAGAATGCAAACCACCAGAATGGCCTCATTTCTTCATAAGACCATCTCTGCAGCTGCAAACCTCACGGATGATGGAATTCTCCATGAGTGCCATTTTAAAGTTACCAGTCTATAAATAAATGGTTCCTAAACTTAAATAGAATAGTAAAACAGATCCCTACTTGATTAGATGAAACAAGCCTGTGAAAACTCTTAGCCATACCCAGCATTTACATTTGTTATGAACCTTCCCTCCTGTTTTGCAAAGACTCCACAGTCTCCAGTTTAAATCACACACTGTACTCTCAACTTAAGTTCAGCCTGAGTCCTCCTCTGCGCTGGTCTGTGTTTGGACTCAAAGTCTAGCTTGATTTGTTCCATAAGTACACCAGCCTCTCTGGGATTGCTAAAGAAACACTGTTTCCTGGGATATACAATTTTCGACTTCCTTGGGTGCTGTAGATTGTGAGAGAATCTGAAAAAGCACAGGAGGGTATTGGTGCCATCAGACACCTTGTCCCTTTCACAGGTGGCAAAACCAAGGTCAGAATATACAGATATCTTTTCCCCAGTGTAAGGTGTTTTGAGTCTAGCCCTTCGGGCCACATCAAGAATGTGGTCCCTTTCATAATAATCGAGTTTGCAGTGTGTTCTCATTTGTTCTTCATTTCCTGGAGGTGATTCTAAATGCATGGCAAACTATGGGGGCCAGCTCCTGGCTCCAGGTAGAATCGCCCACACAGCCAAGACCTAGTGAATATCACCGGATCATTCCCTTCAGTCACCTTAGGCAGATCTAATACCCGTAGGTATGCTGGCCATGCCAAGCTCTCCACTACCTCCAGTCTATACAGCATAATTTTATTGTCTTTCACCAGACATGGGGCCCAATGTTCAAAACTTAGCCTGGGGGCAAAATTAGCACTGCCCAGCATGTGAAAATAGCCCAGAACCATTTGCACGCTATATTCAAAGTAATAGCCCAAGGGCTAAATCAGTTGAATATAGCATGCAAATAGGAATGAGAGTGCAGTACAAAAATAGCCCGGCAGATGAGACAACACTGAATATAGCAACCAAGCAGAGCAAACTGCAACAGCAGCCCAGTGCACACAGAGGCGGAGTAAGGCAAAGTTGCAGTAGGTGGCCAGTGGGGGTGATAGCAATGAAGTGGTGCACAACAACAGCAAACAACATTGCAAATTACTTCTGCCTCTGTTATGTCCGCAGAGGACTGCATTTCTCAAATATGTAATGGGTCCACCACTTCTTGGTCTAAGGTGAGTACCCTTTTATCATGAGCTTGTATGGCTTTCAATAGATCTGTGTTAGTGGGTTCATCCCTTGTTTCCACTGGCAGTGGAGTCAGCTTTCCTCCAGTTCCAGGCCCCATCTGAGGGCCTCAATTCCTTCTACCATCGATCACTTTCCTGAGATTTCCCATGTTGTAAACTTCCCAAGAACTGCAGATTCAGCAATTGTAGATGATGGGCTATGCTCATGAGCTTTTTACAGCTGTCAAAGTTTTAAATTTAGCTGAGAGTAAAGTAGATTAGGATTCTGGATGAAGAGCCCAGGTTGCACATGTCCATTCACCATGGCTGCTGGCCATACGCCCGATTTATTGATTTATTTGTGTTGGCAATGAAAGACATGCTGAGCTGGACAGGTAATTTCCAGGTGTGTTCTGGGGAGGGTGGGTGGACTTGAGGAGAGGTATGATACAGCAGCTAATCCAGCTTCCAGAACAATAGCAATAATAAACAGTTACACATCACAACAGCATGTACTATCAGAGCAGTCACAGATGGATGCAAACCTGAACAGAGAACATGAAATGTAGAACAAAACAAAAACAAACAATTATGCAAAATACTGCATATTGATAGACAACCAGAACAACCACTGATAAATTCAAAATGGAACTTGATAACTATATGGGTACTGAAAAAATAATGTATGTCCACTGTCTTTCACGGAGAGAGTGGTGGACGCATGGAACCGCCTTCCTGGAGAGGTTGTGGGGTCTAAAACAGTGGAGGAATTCAAACATGCATGGGACAGACATAAGGCAATTATAGTGGGGGGTTGCAGGAAATAGGCTGTTGGTTAACTAGAATCTGCAGCTTATTCAGTAGGTAGGGAAATGGGCAGACTGGGTGGGCCAAGTGGTCCTTATCTGCCGTCAAAGTCTATGTTTCTATGTTTCTATATGTGGCAGGTCAATATAAGGTTACTGCCCCCTGGCTTGATCCCAGACTATGAGACTATTAGACTAAATGTGAACAAAACAGCCATAAACAGATCATGGAAATAATGTGGCTCAGTTTGTACAGTATATTAATTACATTTTACAAAATGCCAAACAAATCCCATGATCTCTTTGGTCTAGGTGTCCAGACCTGGGTGGTAATTGACCAATAACCGCACAGGTCTGGAAAGTGCCTTGCAAGTCTTGGAACTGCACTGCTTCAGAATTCTCAGTAACTGTCACAGTTGGGGGGAAAACAAAAGAAGTTCAACTAAAAACATGAGTGACTTTCCCGACAGCCAATCTGACCTCTTGGATGGGGTAAACCTAGTTGTTTTGTGTAAGAACCGATTTACCAACGATGAAGATTTATTTTTGTCTTGTATGTTTTTATTATTCTGGTACTGTTTTATAAATGCAGTAACACATTTCAAAGCTTGTGGTTACATAAGCAATAACACATGGCAGGGTGTGCAGTTATTGGATAATGTCCACACACCCCACACCAGGTTGGAGGCACAAGGCATCAGCTGAGTGCCCTTCAACCAGGGTGGGGTGTGCGGTAATTACCCAATAACTGCACAACCTGAAATGTGTTATTGCGCTTACAAAATGGCAAAACAATCTGAATCAGATGAAGTACTGCCAAATAACCTTTTATTTAACACTTACATTGCAGTACATATACTGTAAGACATAAGAAAAAAAAGTCCCCCTTAATATTAATCTTGAACAATTACATACACTGGGGACACATTTATAATTATTTTGCATATTAACACTAAATTCAGATTTTTTTATGCCGAATTGTAATAGTTATTAATTTGAAAGCTTCCGTTTATGGTGAAATTTAGCCAAGTCAATGGCAAGTGTCCAAAGTGACTTGCAGCAGTCAACGGTCGTGCTGCGGAGGAACGCTGTCAAATCACTCCCTCCCTCCCTTCGTGGTTGCTGCTAAGGAAGTATCAAGGTTGCTAAAACCCTGTTTCTTCCCAGCCAGTGTATGTAAATTGGGGACATGAATTATTCATATGACCCCTTGTTTCTGCTTTTGATGTGTTCTGGGTGATCTCTTGCAGCCAGCAGTGAGTTTCTTTTCTCACCAACTCAAACTGCCTTACAGTCACTGATGTTTTTTTCTGGGGTGGCGGTCATACCTCTCCAACCTCTTTCCTCATAAATCAGGGACAAAGCTTACAAAAGTCAGGGACAAAGACCCCAAATCAGGGACACATCTTAAAAATTTGTACTATTCATTCAGAAGGCTGACAGGATAAGGGGATTAGTGTAAGATGCTTTTCTCGGAAGAAGAACAAGCCTGTAATTTTAATGTTTGACATTATTTTGTCCTTACAGTCTCCACTGTTGTGTCACGAAAACACAAATTTTATGAGGGACAGAGGAAAATTTTGAGGCAAAATCAGGGACGTCCTTGAAAATCAGGGACAGTTGAGAGGCACGGTGGTGGTGCTTGAGTGAGGAGCACCTTTTTTAAGTTGCTGCTTACACCAGTCACTAAAGGAGGTATGTCCCATAGCAGTGTGGGTGTTGTATGGCTGTGCTGTTGTTCAGGAAGTGTGGGAGTGTATAACTGTGGAGACCATAAGGAGACGTTTTATGAACTGGAGTCATGTGGTTCTCCCCGTCCGGCAGTGACACCACCGCTCATCCCAATCAACATCCATGGCTGGCTGCCAACTGAGACATGAATGAGCTCATTCGTACCTCAGTCGGTGGCCTGCCGTGGTGGTGAGAGGAGGGCTGAGCGGGTTGCCAGCTCAGTTCGTGGATGTTGATTGGCATGAGTGGTGGCGTCACTGCCGGGTGGGGGGAACCACTAGACTCCAGGAAAAAGTCTGTTATTGTACAGTCAACGGGGGTCGGGAGTCACACTGAGGGGTGAGGGGACCACTAGACTACTAGGGAAAAGTAGTTTATTTTATGTTCAACGGGGGTTGGGAGTCATGCTGGGGGTGGCGCAACCACTAGACTACTAGGGTTTCAAGTGAATATGGGGCTACTGGGGGTCGGGGATTGTGTTGGGGGGGGGGAACCATTAGAACATGAGGGATTTTAGTGTGTTTTGGGGCTACCGGGGGTCAGGGATCGTGCAGGGGGGGACACTAGCCTACCAGGGTGTAACATGCACACATGGGAACAGGGACAATGATGGCAGAGAAGGACTGCCTGGCCCAGCCAGTCTGCCCTGTTCCCTAGCTAATGGATATGCTGGATATCCTGGTGAATCTATAGCCTATATCCTCCTGCCCCCACCAGGTTTGCCTTATGCCTGTCCCATGCATTGAGTTCCCCCACTGTGTTTTACCCACTACTGCACTGGAGTACCTATGTTGTTGGGGGGGGGGCATCCTCCAGGGCATGTATGGCCACAGGCAGTGTGTCTGTGTTAAGCTATCGATCTGTATATGTATATATAAATATAAAGGTCCTGCTTGCACAGATGCATGGGTGCATTATATGCACTGACTGTGCCTGCAAGCATACAGGTCCTGCTTCCAGCCTGTACTTCCATTACTACCAACAGGGTATGCTGCGGGCATGCCTTGGCCTGCAGTGTCCAGCCTGTACTGCCATTCTGACCAAAAGGTGGAGCTGTGTGCACCATACAGTAGCACCAGACAAACTGCATGACAATGTATGCTAAGTAGCACATAATGAGATGCAATGTGCCTGTTTGCCCATGGATTACCTAAGTAGTCTCATTTGCATGGGAACTTTGAATATAGCTCCCGTTTGCCCCGAGCTAACTAGTCTATACCAGGCTAATGTGTTAGCACCGTGCAATCAGGTTAGTCCCGGGCACACCTTACTTCAGCATAGCACTGTTCTGCAGTGTGTGGCTTGCATTGTTGTGTGCAGTTGATGTGAGACATCTCTGTGCACTCACACACAATGTTGCCCACCTGCGACGCTGGCTTGTTCCAGTGTCTACTGAGCTTCTGTTGCAGTTTGCACTTCCCTGTTGCTATATTCAGTGCTGTCTTATTCCCGTGCTATTTTTGCCCTGCAATCCCAGCCCAGTTTGCCCAGCTTCCTTCACATGCTATATTCAGCAGGATTAGCACCGGGCTATTCCTTTTGAATATGGCTGGCTCTTTGGTCCAGGTAATGTTTGCATACTGGGCAGTGCTAATTTAGCCCCAGGGCAAGCTTTTGAATATCTGGCCTGTATTTTCTAACCCTCTGATTTGCACGTATTTGCATATTAATCATGTGCTGCCAACAAGATGCTCATAGATTGTTTGCATTTCATGTCACTCAAGCAGTTTAAGGGCAGGTTGTTGAGCTGTGCAGAATTTCCAAATTCCAAAGGAATGTTGCAGTATTCTGGAAAATTGCACCTAATTCCATGGAATTCCATCAGTAGTGGAATTCCCAAATTTCAAAGTGGAAAGTTTTTCGTGGATTAGTAAGCCATAGTTAACAGAAACCTCAGATTCCTTGACTGCAATGCATAGAATATTGTTCCACAGTTGAAGTAATCTGTGGAAAGTTATTCCACATTCTACACAAAAATACTTTTTAGAAGTCTGTGGAATTCGAAAAGGAATTTGGAAAAGCATTTCAGAAGTGGAATTGCCTTTCCGCACAAATTCCACCAGCAGGATGCCACATTCTGCACAGCTCCAGCAGGTTCTATATGGTTTGGAGGCTCGCAGAAAAAGCCACACATTCTGGTGCAGTGGGAGGCTGATGACCACAAACGAAAACATGTAACAAGAGAATGGAGTCAGGAGCCAAATAATTAAAACTGAAAAATTGTAATAAAGCTTCAAAACAAACACTTTTTTTGGCGTATTCCAGAACACTATACACCCCATATAATTCAGAACGTTCACGAATCTGTTCAGCCCATCCCCTTCTGCGTCCTTTGGGCTTGGCACTGCTGACAGTCAGACTGGTGTTCTGACTCTACAAGTTGTCATTAACTATAATTAATAACTATATAATAACTGGTCAGCAATTTCTCTCAATGTACTGACCAGGTTGATATTTTCCATAACAACCGGCTGGTTGTTATGACATTCATGAGCCATGCCAGTCAAACTATGCTGCTGCCTCATTGGCCAACATTCGGTATGTGGGTGGGGCCAAACAGTCTCACTAAACTGCTGGAGAAAAATTGCTGGTCTGTCATTATAAAAAATAAAAGATGGGGAGGGTGTTTCTAGAATTTATTACACCTAGACGTAGGATGAGTTGACAAACCGGCTTCGCCCTCGGGGTTTATGTAGCATCCCACAACTCGGGTGTGCATTAAATTCTCATATCAAACCCTTCCCCATCCATTATTCTCTATATAATAACTGGCTATTGTTTTTACCCATAGATAAACCATGGCATAATTTGTTGTTATTGAGTGTTTATGGAGTAGACCTTAGCAAAGATGGCGGTCACGCTGGACTAGCCACAAGTTGCAGTAGCAGGGCAGGATTTTATGTATTCCAGTTTGGTTTATTTGTTTGTTTGTTTCCTTATTTTATTTGCTGTCTGTTTTATTTTATTTACTTTATATTATTTGATATAGTGGCAGTTAGATAGGGTTGAAGCAGTGAGTGAGTAAAGTAGAGGAGCATTATTGGAAGTTAGTCGGAGCTTTTTGGTTTTAGCTACAACTGGAGTCACAAAAAAAAAGCTACATTTTATCTTTTTTCCCACAGCATTCTGCAGTCTAGTGCTGGGGTGTTTTGTCAAATTTTTCACTTCTGTGGTCTAAGGAGTGTTTGTCTTCTGGCTCTCTTACCTGGCTGGTTTGTTATCTGATCCGGTTTGGAGAAGAGGAGAAGGGGAGTTGATTTGCCTGTTGAAGACTGTGGTTGAGGTGGTGCTGATCCATAGTGTCAGCGGAGCACTGGGGAGCCCGGCACAGAACATCAGAGGAGCCTGAGGATCTCTGTGTGAACTGTGGCAGTGGAGGTCCTGTCTGTGGCAGCTGCATTGAGGTGAAGGACTGAGACTGGAACTGTTCAATCGGACCCATTAAATTACAGGACTCAGGAGTCTGTGTGCTCCCTTGGATTTGGGGCTTCACTACCTCCTGTAAATTTCACCCAGATGGGATGAGATTGGGGGGGGTCTTTGGCTGGTTCATCTGGGTGGTAATTGCTGGGGCTAATAGCCATTCAGAAGTTCTGATATAATACCCTCTGAAGAGCAGGCTTGTTTATCAGGTGCTCCTAGGTTCCTTGGGAGTGGGCTGGAGGGCTTTTGTCTGTGACGTCCAAAGTAACGGCTTGAGGCCTTAGTGCAGTGGCCCTCCTAGCGTGTGGTAGAGATGCCACTCTGACTACCCATGTGTGGGTGCACTAGCTTATCCCCGGATTGGCTGAGGAATGGCTGTTCTTCAGGGAGGAAGACTTTCATCGTGAGAAGTGAAGGAGTGACATCTTGATTCCGGCTCCTGATGATGGACAGTCAGACTCTCGTATCCTCTATTATTCTTTTTTGAGACCACAAGGAACTGGTGGGACAGTGGGAGTACCCCTTTTTAACTGTGTTTGCTTTTAACTAACTGGTGACTGTGTCCTGGCCTATGTGAGAGATAGATCCACGGATAGATTTCTCTTCCGGAGAGGTGGGAGTTTATCGGAATCAAAAACCTATTCCTGGGAGAACTTTGAAGCAACTTCTCACTTTTACAGCAATATTTTCCTTTCCTGCCATAGAAATGTATTCATTTGTTCATATTGTTTAGTTGCGGTTAGGGGAGTTGGTTTTGGGTTTTGGGAAGTTTGTTGGTTGTTGTGGGGAGGGTTACGTTAGTTGATTAGTTGGATGTGAGTGTACGTGGTATGTGAGAATTGTTTATTGTATTTTGGTTTGTTTGTTGACTAACTGCTGCCGTGGGTGTGATGTGTTGGGACGGTATAACAACAGACAGGCGCTATTTCCCCCTCCATGCTTCGGGCCTGTCCCCCTTTGTTATCTGCAACATATTCAAGATGTCACGCGTTGGGAATAGTCAGGAGATGTAAGAAGGGAGGGTGCCTGGACTTGGTGGGGGAATGGAAAGAGGTGGTTGGATAGGGGTGGTGGGGACAAGGAGATGCCCTGGGGTGAAATAGGACTGGGACAGGGGTCCTTTTTGCCTGGTTCCCATACCCAAGGGCTCTCTTTTTTGCAGGCAGGTAGTGCGGTCTTCTTCGCTGGTTCATCCAACTAAGGAGGTATTGTGCAATGCCAGGTCTATTAGAAACAAGACTGCTAAATTGCAGAACTTTTTGGTACAGAAGATCTGGTGTACATCACTGAGACCTGGATGGATAAGAATTCTGGCCCAGTATTGGCCTCAGCAGTTCCAGCCAGGTATTCGGTGATACACTGCCCGAGGACGGATCGTAAGGGTGGGGGTGTAGCCAATTGTTTTAAAATGGAACTGGCCTTGTGGATGTGCCAGTGGAGGCCACCAGGTCCTTTGAGTGTATCGTGGGTGCGAGTGTGGGATGCAGGATACTGCTCATCTACTGTCCACCACTGTATGGGACAGAATTCCTGCAGGAGATTGCTGACTTCATTGTCGACATGGTATTGGAATCCCCAGATGGTTAATTCTGGGGGATTTCAATGCCTTGATCGATGATGAGCTCTTATGGTTTGGTCAAAATCGCCTCCAGATTATGACTTTGCTGGGCCTCACACAGGTTATTTCCTCTGCAACTCACATTGGCGGTCACTCATTGGACCTGGTGTTCCTCCTGGGGATGGAGATCTCTGATTGGATGGTGGAACCTGTTGTATAGAAACATAGAAACATAGAATTTGATGGCAGATAAGGACCGCTTGGCCCACCCAGTCTGCCCATTACCCTACCTAATGGATAAGCTGCAGGTCCTAGTTAACCAGCAGCCTACTTCTTCCTACCCCCAACCCCTAGAATTGCCTTATGACTGTTCCATGCATGCTTGAATTCCATCACTGTTTTTGACTCCACAACCTCCTCAGGAAGGCGGTTCCATGCATCCACAACCTCTCTGTAAAAATACTTCCTTAAATTACCTCTGAGCTGCCCCCATCTTCAAATTGTGCCCCTTGTTCTTGCACACCTCTTTTTTGAAAGATGCTACCTCTTGGACTTTGTTGATTCCCTTGAGGTACTTGAAAGTTTCTATCATGTCCCCTCTCCTCCTTTCCTCGAGGCTATACATATTAAGCTCCTTAAGTCTCTCTTCATATGTCCTCTGGTGCAGACCCTGTACCATTTTAGTTGCCCTCCTCTGACAGCTTCCATCCTGTCTATGTCTTTGCAGAGATTGGTCTCCAGAACTGCACTGCAGTACTGCAGATGGGTCTGACCAGCTGTCTGTACAGAGGATAATAACTTCCTGTTTTCTACTGGTGATGCCTCTCCCTATACATCCCAGTATCCCCAGCCCTCCTTGCTGCCCTCTCACATTGCTTGCCCACCTTTAGGTCATCTGATATGACTATCCCCAGGTCCCTTTCCATTTTTGTTGTTGTTAGCATCTCACCCCCCATTGTGTACTCTTTCCCTGGGTTTTTGTTTCCCAGGTGCATTACCTTGCACTTCTTAGCATTGAATCTAAGCTGCCATACATTTGACCATTCCTCTAACCTTGCCAAGTCCCTTCTCATCCTTTCCACCCCACCTTGTGCATCAACACTTTTGCAGATCTTTGTGTCATCTGCAAAGAGACATACTTTTCCTTCCAGTCCCTCTGCAATGTTGCTTATAAAGACATTGAAGAGGACCGGTCCTAATACTGAACCCTGTGGCACCCCACTAGTAACCCCCCTTTCTTCAGAGTGGACTCCATTTACTATTACCCTCTGTGTCCTATTCTCCAGCCAGTTCTTTACCCAGACTGTCATCTTGGGACCCACTCCCAGGCTGGCTAACTTGTATAGTAATCTTTTGTGTGGGACTGTGTCAAATGCCTTGCTAAAGTCTAGGTAGGCCATGTCCATAGCCCCTCCCTGATCTACTACTTTGGTCTCCCAGTCAAAGAAATCTATCAGATTGGTCAGACGGTCTGACCGTCACACCATAGGGTTCAGTTTTGTGGCTTCCCCCAATGGGTCTGCCCCTACAGAGATGGCCCAGTACCGCCCCTTGAGGGGTGTGACCCCAGAGGGCCTAACAGAGGTGCTGGACCTATCAGGTTTGTCGAGTGAATGCATGGATCCAGTGGATCTGGTACTAGCCTTTATTAAGGCAGTGATGGACACCCTGGATTCTATTGCTTCTGTTCGTGTTTGACCACTCACTCTCTGCCAAAGGTCTCCATGGTTTGATGGTACCTTGAAGGAGTTGAGGAGAGTGGGTCGAAGGTTAGAGGGCTTAGCGGAAGTCCAGCCTGCAGGCTGACAGGCTTAGATTGATGGACCATTATATTGTCTATCAATCAAAAATCACCCATAAGAGGGCAGAATTTCTGTCCAGGGAGATTGCCACTGTGCAAAACCGGCCAGCTCAGCTCTTCCGACTTGTTGACAGATTGTACAATCCAATCTGTCTTCAGTCTGGTGGAGCCTTGTCACAAGAAAGGTGTGACGAGTTTGCTCAATTTTTCGCGGATAAGGTTGTCACCATCAGATCTGGTATCTGCCCAGCCCCCTCTATGGGGTGCTATGGAGCTTGGCGGGAGGTTGCGAGCACCCGGTTTGTTTCGACCAACTTTGGCCGGCTGGACTTCTTGGACACTGTGAGGATCATCCAGACTTTGCATCCAGCTAGCTGTAGTTTGGACCCAGGCCCAATGCTTCTCCTTGTGGGATGCATTGAGAAAATCGGCCCAGTCCCGGCTGAGATAGTCTGGAAGTCATTGAAGAGGTTTTTTTTTTCCAGATCCCCTGAAGGAGGTGGTTGTATGATGGCTCCTGAGAAAACCCTCCCTTGACCCAGACTGTCTTGCCAACTACAGACCTGTCCCTAAGGCAAGGCAAGGCAATGCAAATTTTATTTAAGAGACGCCCATCCCAGAGGCTGTGGGCACTGAACATTTAAAAGATAAATACTATACATTATAAAAAAAATACAAAACAATATTTCAAACACAACACACAACATCAACAAAAAACAAAATTTATATAAACATTAGCTTTCCTTTGTTGGGAAGGTTATTGAGAAGGTGGTTGCACTGCAGATGGATGCACATTTATCCACCCATGATGTCTATCATTCTCTCCAGTCCAGATTTAGGAAGTGGCACAGCACTGAGATGGCCCTTGTTTGGGTGCTTAATGATTTCCTAAAAGCAAGATATCAGAGGACCCATTCCATCTTGGTCCTCCTTGATCTCTCGGCAGCATTTGACACCTTGGACCATGGTGCGTTACTGGAGCATCTGCAGTTCATCTGTAGACTATCAGATATTGTCCTCAGATGGCTTTAATTGTTCCATGAGGGTAGGATGCAGAGAGTGGTCTCAGGAATTTATTCCTCTGACCCTCTTCCCCTATCCTGTGAGGTACCACAGGGCTCCATTTTGGCACCCATGTTGTTCGCTGTGTATATACTGCCCTTGGGAGACATTATTAGGAAGTATGGTTTGAGTTTCCACTGCTATGCAGATTTTCTTTTATTTATTGTGATCTAGGAGACACCATTTAGAACAGGCTCATTACATAGGTTCCACATCAGTGATTAGGACAAACAGGGTAAAGCACGGTTATACATGTAATATTGAAAAATACAGTAACAAAGCATAAATACAAATAAATTTAAGAGCATAAGAACATTAGGTAGATAGGCATAATGAGTGTCCTGGGAAAATTGCTTCACTGGGGTCGGCTAGAGGGACAAGAGGAGTCAGTTCAGGGAGGGAAGGGGCAACAGAAGATAGGGTACAGGGTAGAAAGTTGCAGAAGAGAAAGAGTAATAGCCTCAGTAGAGCCTAAAGGTAAGGCATGTGCAAGGAATTAGAGGGATTATCAGCCTGAGATGGGCCATGTCAACTGTACATGCCTTTTGTACCCGAACAGGGAGATGTCCTCTCGGTGTTTAACAACTGCCTTTCTGAAATCCAGGACTGGATGAGTGCTAGCTGGCTGAGGTTGAATCTGGATAAAACTGAAGTGTTGGTGGTGGACCCAGATCGTTGAGAGGTGGATGAGTCGGCAGGACAACCCTCTGGTCTTTGGCTCAGGGGTGTCCAGCTTACTACCATGGATTGGGTGCGGGACCTGGGTGAGTTTTTTTGACAGCGGTTTGATCTTAAAATCATAGGTGTCAGCCATTGTCGAGATCTCTTTTTACCATCTGAGGAATATCGCACGGGTGAAGCACCTGGTCCCTCCTGACGGTCTTTCGACATTGATCCATGCCTTCATGACCACTTGTCTTGACTACTACAGTGCCCTGTACCTAGGGTTACTGGGGGTTGATATCCACCACATGCAGCTGGTGCAGAATGCAGCTGCCAGGCCTTTGACTGGTATGTCTAGGGCCAGTCATATTATGCCTGTGCTCCACGAACTGCATTGGCTGCCATTGCGGTGGTGTATCACCTTCAAGATTGGGTTACTGACCTATAAAGCCCTACATGACCAGGGACCCCACTACCTGCAAGATCACCTTGTTCTCTACTGCTCTACCTGACCACTCCGATCCACTGAAGAGGGATTGCTAGAGATTCCCAGGGTGTGACTGTAAACATCTGGGGCCCACTCTTTTGGATTTGCAGCCCCCTACCCCGTGGAATTCTCTACCTCATCAGATAAGGGAGTGCCTGACCATCCAAAGTTTCAAAACAGAATTGAAAACTTACCTCTTTGGCCTGGCATTTCCTGAGGGAGTTTAATATTAATTTAGAATGGAACGTCATCTTGTTGTGGACCTGTTGGTTTTATTGCACTTTTTTTTTTTTTTTTATAATTTCTTTATTTCCTCAGCTGGGGGGGGGGTTGTACCTTTGGTTTCCCCTTCCAGCCAGCCTTCTTGGCCCCCGCACCGGTCACAGCCAGAGCTTACCACCCCGCCGCAACCCTTCCCAGGTCACATTGCAGCAGGTACTTACTCCACCACTGCAGAGACTTGGCGGGCAGACACAGGAGGAAGCTGATTTGGGTGCATCCATGGTGGTGCATTAGGGCAGCCATCATGCTACCAAGGGATTTTTTGTGTATTCCCCACCCCCCCAGCATGGGCATGCAATGGCGTCAATGATGCAGCAATGCACACTTCCATACGTTGCACATCTGATGCTGCTCACCCCACCCCATTCAATTGGCACCAAGGATGCACCAGCCCCCAGGTGCTGCCAGGAGCCGGCATCTCAGCGGACCTCCCTAACCACCCTCCCTGGAGGAGAAGAGCTGTCCATAGGACACTCAGTCCTCCTCCTCCCAGCTGACCCCTGGCAATCTGTGTCTGCTTCTGAACATGAGTTGCCAGCGTGCCGTGAGGTGTGGCATCCAGCGCCTCAACCCTCAGTGCCACTGGGCCTTCCATGCTTGTACTGCACTTCAATAGAATGTAAATTGTTTGATGTGATATTGTTGATTTTACGTACAGGTGTCTTGATCTGTGAAAATGGCACCTTTTTTACAAATAAAAGTTGATTGATTAATTGATTATAATGGCAAACAGGAAAACATTTCCCCCACTCTGCACATGCACCACTGTCCGTGCTTCCCTTCCTCAATACCAGATGCCACACTTACCACCACAGCTTACAGGAGCCACACAAAATTGCTGGTAAGCCAATCTTAAAACAAAAACAAACAAACCAAAAAAAAACACAAACGCTGCCAAACACTTGAGGAACTTCAAAAGAAAATTAAAACGGTGTCTTCAGTAGCCACATCTGACTATGGAACACACTGAAACCTGGTCAGACCACGGCGCTGCGGCAGGAAGATATATAATTATGTATTATTGCTGTGGTGAAAAAACAATACCCAACAGTTATGTAAAATAAAATGTGAGGTGGTGTGTTAAAACTCAAAGTTTACACACACCCTTGGTGTTAGATGCTTGCACAAACCCCTGAAGTTTTGCTCTCTGGGTTTATGTAGCACCTAACATCTCAGATGTGTGTGTAAATGTCTCGTTACACACACCACCCCATACTTTATTCTATATGTAATATATGGGTGATACTTTTTCCCATAAGGAATCAGTGACATCAGAAACTCATACTACAATTCTCTGACATCAGAAGGTTATAATATTACTGTTCTGAGATCATATCAATGGCATTATTAAATGGAATGTTCAGAGCATTATATGTATTACAAAAAAAATGACAAACAGAAATCAGCAATAACTAGGCATATTATTCCACCTTTGGATTCTGGTGACATCATAAGGATGTACATTTGTCATGGCAGTCATACGCATCTTGGATTCCATGACATTTGGTCTTTATTCAGGTCTTCCATGACTTTCACTATTGTCATCAAAAAGTAACAATGATGACAGTGCCAGGAATTTTACTAATGATTCCATGAACAATGAGTTACTAAAACCTCATTCATGACAAACTTACATCCTTATAAACAAGCATTTGTCAATGCCGAATGTCGATTGCGTTGGTCTGTTGAGCTTGCTCAGTTGTCCTCTGTCACTGGCTCAGCCTGTTTGTCCCGGTGCTGCAGACTGCTCTGTTGTACTGGGCTGCTGGCTGCATTGGCACCTTGTTCTGCCGAGGAAGAAATCCGCAGCTGTCCTGACAGAGCTCCATTGAGGTGGCTCACTCCCCCTCTCTCACTCGCTCATTCTGTTTCTCCTGGTGCTGCAGGCTGCCCTTTTGTACTGGGCTCCTGCCTGTGTTGGTGGCTTTTTCTGCCCACAAAGAAATCCACAGCTGTCCTGACAGAGCTTCATTGAGCTCGCCACCCCTTCTCTCACTCGCTATTCCGCTTCTGCCAGCACTGCAGGCTACCCTTTTCTACTGGATTCCTGCCTGCGTTGCTGCCTTCTTATGCCCACAAAGAAATTTGCAGCAGTTACAATACAGCTCTGTTGAGCTCGCTCACTTGCTCATTCTGGTTTTCCTGCCACTGCATGCTGCCCTTTTGTACTGGGCCCCTGCATGCATTGCTGCCTTTTTCTGCCCACAAACAAATCTCCAGCAGTCCCAACAGAGCTCCATTGAGCTCACTGACTCCCCCTCCCTCACTTGCTCATTCTGTGTCTCCTGGCGCTGCAGGCTGCCCTTTTATACTGGGCTCCTGCCTGCATTGGTGGCTTTTTTTGGCCAGAAAGAAATCTGAAGCAGTCCCAACACAGCTCCATTGAGCTCGCTCACTCCCCCTCTGTCACTCACGCATTCTGTTTCTGCTGGTGCTGCAAGCTGGCCTTTTGTACTGGGCTCCTGCCTGCGTTGCTGCATTTTCTGCCCACAAAGAAATCCGCAGCAGTCACAATAGAGCTCTGCTGAGCTCGCTCACTACCGCTCTGTCACACGCTCATTCTATTTCTCTTGCCGTTGCAGACTGCACTTTTGTATGGGGCTCCTGGCTGCGTTGGCACCTTTGTCTGTCCACAAAGAAATCCGCAGCTGTCCCGACAGAGTTATGTTGAGGTTGTTCAGTCTCCCTCTCTCATGTGCTCATTCTGTTTGTTCTGGCGCTGCAAGCTGCCTTTTTGTATGGGGCTCCTGCCTGCATTGGCACCTTTTTCTGCCCACAAAGAAATCTGCAGCAGTCCTGATAGAGCTCCATTGAGCTCTATAAGTCCCCCGTCTCACTCACTCACTCATACTGTTTCTCCCACCGCTGCAGGCTGACCTTTTGTACTGGGCACCTGCCTGTATTGACACCTTTTTCTGCCCACAAAGAAATCCGCAGCAGTGCTGATGGTGCTTCCGTGATTTTGCTCACTCCCCCTCCCTCACTCGTTCTCTCATTCTGTTTGTCCCAGTGCTGCAGGCTACCCTTTTGTGCTGGGCTCTTGTGTTGGGGCCGTTCTCTGCCCACAAACAAATCCGCAGCAGTCCCAACAGAGCTCAGCTGAGCTGGGTCACTCCCCTCCACTCGGTCGATCTTAATCTGTCCCAAACACTGATTTCCCAGAGTTACCGTGCTATTCTCCGGCAGAAGTGCAAAAACATATTTTAGCCAGGATGTGAAAAATGACAGTTATAGTGTTCATAAGGAGGAGTGAAAAAATGCCACTGTTGAAAATGTGGCATGACATATTACAAATTTGCGAAGTTACAAGGGTGTGTGGAAACAGTTCAATGCCACGCTTGTAACACAGTCATGTTATGGAGTTTCGTCACCAAATTTTCAACATAGGGATTTTAGGACCTCTGCTCATGAACAGTGACACTGTAATTTCTTAATCTGTCCCGAACACTGATTTCCCACAGTGACCACGTTATTCTGCCCTGGACCAGTGAAAACACATTTTGGTCAGGATGTGAAAAATGACAGTTTTACTGCTTATAAGGAGGTGTGAAAAAATGCCACTGTTGAAAATCTGGTGTGACAATATTACAAATCTGCGAAGTTACAAGGGTTCATGGAAAGTGCGCAACGCACACTTGTAACGCAGTCAATTGATGGGCTATCATCACCAAATTTTCAACATAGGCATTTTAGGACCTCTGCTCATGAACAGTATCATTGTCATTTTCTTAATCTGTCCCGAACAGTGATTTCCCACAGCGACTGCTCTATTCTGTGCTGGAAGTGTGAAAACACATTTCGGCCAGGATGGGAAAAATGACAGCTGTACTGTTCATAAATAGGTCTGGGAAAATGGCAATGTTGAAAATCTGGAGTGAAAATATTATAAATTCGTGAAGTTACGAGCGTGAGTGCCAACTGTGCAACACACACTCGTAACACAGTTATTTTATGGAGTATCGTTACCAAATTTTCAACATAGGTATTTTAGGACCTCTGCTCATGAACAGTGCCACTGTCATTTTGTTAATCTGTCCTGAACACTGATTTCCCACAGTGACTGTGCTATTTTGCGCCGGAAGTGTGAAAACACATTTTGGCCAGGATGTGAACAATGACAGCTGTACTGTTCACAAGGTGGTGTGACAAAATGCCAATGTTGAAAATCTGGCATGAAAATATTGCAAATTCTGAAGTTATGAGCATGCCTATCAACTGCGCAACGCATGCTTGTAAAACAGTCATTTTTTTTGGATTTTTTCCACCAAATTTGCAACATAGGCTTTTTGATAGCCTACCTCATGAACACTGGCACTGTCATTTTGTTAATCAGCCCCGAAGGGTGATTCCACGCAGTGACCGCAAAACCACCTTTTGGGGGTGAGTAACGCCATGACAGTTCAAGAATTCATGAGGAGGAGTCCCAAAACCCCATGTTTAAAATTTGGTGAAAAAATTCCCAAAAATGCCCGAGGTATGCACAAAAGTTGAAAAAAACCCTATTTATTGCATTATATAGCTTACCGGCATTTCCTCAGTTTGCGGTCGGCTTTGAAGAGTGCAGACGTGTTTCCGGTCCACTGAAGATCATCATGCCAAGCTCCGGAGGTATGTATGGGGTGATGGGGTGTGGGAGGCAGCGCAGTGAGGGTGGGTGTGGGTTGTGGGAGGGGGCAGGGAGACTACAAGGGACCGTTTCCTTTTTTTCGGGTAAAAAAAAAACAAAGAAAACATTGCAGGACCATTTTTAACTTTACAGGGGCATGTGGCACACTGGGGTGGGCTCCCAGCATGCCACCAGAGTCTTGCTTTGTGGGGACAGCTGTAGCTGATGGGGGATTGGGCACCCCCATCGGCAAACAACAAAAGGGTGGTGAATTCCTCTCTGCCGACAGGGATTGGACACCCCCATCAGCAAACAACAAAAGGGATGGATTCCTTTCTGCCGACAGGGATTGGGCACCCCATCAGCAGACAATAAAACCGGGTGGGGTTACACTATGCCAACGGGAATGGGCTCCCCCATCAGCAAATAAACATGGTGGGGGGTAAATATTGTTTGTGAATACGTTGGCAAGCCACCACCATGTTCATACACAATATCAGGGATCCTACATCCCGCCCTGCAATGACGGGTCGCTCCCTCATTGCAGTGGATAGCTGACACTGCAATGATGAGGCGCCCCTGATTGCAGCAGCTGATTTTTTAGAAGGTTGTGGCATGCTGACTGAACTACTGTCAGCAGCAGTGTGCCACGGCATTGGGGATGGGGGACAAGCCTTTAAAGACTGTGGGGGCATTGGGCACAACAGTGCCCCGCCTCCACAACCTGCTTGTGGAGAAAGCTGCTGCAACATGTTTCTTGCACATGCACGCAATCAACATAAAAACACTTTTGAGTTTTCCTCTTGTAGTTTATGCTGCCACCGTAATCTCTTGATGAACTAAAACATTGATACTAATGAGTTCCTATCTATTATTCTAGTTGTAAAAAATGAAATGAAGACCTAAAAATCCTGTGCACACAACCTTAAGGGGCAGAACAAGCAAAGCTGAGCCTCTGCTCTACAGTTTGGCAATGTCTCAGGAAGAGACATCTTAGTCACACATTTCAAGAAAGAGAAACTCATTCATTCAACAAATCAACACACAACAGCTTCTTTATGCATTTACTTTACAATAGGCCTTCCCCAGCTGTATAGAATAACTAGAGACTGGTGGCGTACCACAGTTGGGAAGCATTCTGAGCCCTGTCACTCTTCTGGAATCCTGAGCGGGGACATGCTAATTCAATTGTTTAACCACATTTTCAATGCATTCTTTGGTTTCCAGCAGAAGTGCACCATACAAGCTTCTTCTTGCAAATAACAAGTGGCATATGTATACACATCTGCAGAAGGTATTTGTGGTTATGGAGCACTAGAAATGCGACCTCTGCTTTGAATTGTAAATTTTAAAGAAGCTGTGGGAGTTTTTGATAGTCATTATAGCACATTGATGCAAAATACACTTAAAGAATGTTGAGTTCCAAAGTGTCACGCACTGTTTAATTTTTGTTTTCCATTCCTTTTTAGGACTTGAAGCTTTGCCAGCACCTAAACCACAATGACAGCTGCAGAATACATCGAAGTCATGTCTTTTCTCTCTCAGTGCAGTTCCCTTTTGAAGCATTCATTCTTTTTAAGACAGTGGTGCACATGAAGCATGTCATAATTTGCTTGTAAAGATTGGTAGCAAACATTTGGTAAATTGGTACATTTGGTAACTGCACTTCTCCATTTCTCATCAACTAAATGTGAGACAGTGCAAGAAAACAAGACAAACCACTGGTACAGAGGTGCAACGTTGTCCCATTTTATGAATTTTGTTCACACATAATCCACACTTTGACCATTTTTTGTTTCACAGAGTGTGCAATTCATGAGAAAAGAGCCCAGAATTCTGCACTTCGAGGAAAAAGGCTAAAAGAGCAAGTTTTCATTAAACGTATTTGAAAACTCCAACTACTCTGCACTTTGTAGGGTTTCAGTATGATTTCCACAAAAGTGGGCACTTCATGTAAACTCCACAAAGCAAAAGTACTATATGATACACAACACATATGAACATACGAAATTTGCCAGCAGATAAAGGCCTAGAGGTCTATCAAGTCTGCTCGAATGTGCAGCTAGCACCCCTTATTCTGCAGCTGCCCCTCCCTTCCACCTCCCCTTCCCTTCATTACCCTCCCCTTGTCCTGTCCCATCCTCGCTTGAAGCAGTCCACTGTTCTACTGCATACCACTTCAGCAGGTAACGATTCCACCCAGCCACCACCCTCTCTGTAAAAGTGTCTTCTCATCTCCCTCCTGAACCTTCCTTGCTCCAGTCTCATATCATGGCCCCTGGTGGCTCCTCCCTCCTTTACTTTGAACAGCCCCTCTGTACCTGTCTTTTATTCCTTTCATGTATTTAAAGGTTTCAATCATGTCACCCTGTCTCTCCTCTCCTCCAGTGAGTACATGTTCAACTCCTTCAACCTCCTCTCGTATGATAAGTCCCCCAGCCCCTTGATCATCTTTGTTGCTCTGCGCTGCACCCCCTCCAGTAACTTAATGTTCCTCTTCAGATACGGATGCCAGTACTGCACTCAGTACTCCAGGTGTGGTCTAACTAATGACCTATACAGTGGCAGAATCACCTCCTCCCTCCTCGAGGATATACCCCTTGCAATACAACCCAGCATTTTGTTGGCCTTGCAGCTGCCTTCCTACATTGTGCCGAGTTGTTCATTGACCCTGTAACGAGCACACCCAGATCCTTCTCCTCCTCTGTCTGGGCTAGCTGCACTCCCCCTAGCTGGTAACTCCTCCTTGGGTTCTTCATTCCAAGATGCAACACCTTGCACTTTTTGGCATTAAAGCCCAGTTGCCAGGTGTCTGACCAGGTTTCAAGCTTTGTCAGATCATCCTGCAACCCCTGCCATCCCCCTAGGTCATCCACCACTGCACCTACCTTGGTATCATCAGCAAACAGACTGATCTTGCTCTTGATGTCCCATGATATGTCTGCAATGAATATCCCAAACAACACTGGTCCCAACACTGAGCCCTGTGGAACACTCATCACTGCCTTTGGGTGTGAGAGCTCCGCACCCACCACCACCCCTCTGTTGCCTTTCCTGCAGCCAGTTTCCTACCCATCTCACCAGCTTTGCACCTGCCCGTGCCTACTAACTTCCTTCCCAGCCTTCCATGTGGCACTGAGTTGAATGCCTTACTGAAGTCCAGATACAGGACATCCACTGCATGGCCCCTGTCCAGTTGCCTAGTTACCCAGTCATCGAACTCGACCAGGTTGGTTTGGCAGGATCTGCCATGTATGAAGCCATGCTGTCTGCTGTCCTGTAGTCCTTTGGCCTCTAGGAGAGCCACCAGCCTCTCCTTCTGGATAGTCTCCATTAGTTTACCCACAATGAGTGTGAGGTTCACTGGTCTGTAGTTTCCCGGTTCATTCTTGGGGCCACTCTTGTGGAGGGGCACCACATGAGCCATCCTCCAGTCCTGAGGTACACACCCAGAATGTAGTGAGGCATTAAATAGGTCTGCCAAAGGTCCTGCACGGACCTCTGCCAGCTCCTTCAGTACCCTGGAGTGGATGCCATCTGGACCTGGCGCCTTGTCCACCCTCAATGCCTTCAAACCCTCTCGACTCTCATGCGTTCCATGATTTCCCATCTGTCACCACTTCCCCCCCTGCTTCGCCATTTCTCCCACCTTGGGTGTCACCCCTCTTCTTCTTTAGTAATACTGAGCAGAAGGCTCTATTTAGTACTTCCGCCTTATCGCACTCCTGCTTCCACCCAACCCTCCTTCCTAATCCTTACTATGTGGTCCTTGCAGCTCCTTGTTTCCTGATGTACTTAAAGAAGTCCTTCTCCCCTTCTAATGCCTTGTGCCAGCCTGAGTTCCTGTGATGCTTTGGCTCCTTACTGCCCTTGTCACCTCCTCGATTCTGTCAAGTACTCCTCCCTGTCCTCCCCTCCTGTTTTCTTGTACTTCCTAAAGGCAGCTCTTTTCCTTACCTTTTCCATGACCTCCTTGCTCAACCAGATCGGTTTCTTGCCCTAGCCTTCTTGCTCTGGACTTTGCAGCAGGTTTTGGTTGCCTCCACTATCCCCAGCTTTATGAGCTCCCACCTCTGGTTAGCGTCCATACTAGATTGAATTCTGGCCAGGTACCCTTTTACCACTTCCCCCATCCTCCCAAAGTCAGCCCTCCTGAAGTCCAGCACTATTGTGCCAGATTCCACTCCTTCCTTGCCCATATCCAATGTGAGCCATACTGAGCTGTGGTCACCCCTGACAGCGGTTCCTCCACTGTAAGTTCTCTCACAAAGTCCCCATTTGCCAGCACAAGGTCAAGGGTATTTCCTAATCTGGTTGGTTCACTAACCATTTGCAGCAGGAAGCTGTCCTGAAGGCATCCAGCAGTACCTGCTCCCTTCTGTTCCTGGTTGTTGGGGTGCTCCAGTCCACTCCTGGCATGTTGAAGTCCCCACACACCACACTACCTTTCTCGCAGGTCCTCCTGATCTGTCCCTAGTTCCCTGTCTAACTCCTCCGCCTGAGATGGTGGCCTGTACACCACTCCCATTCTAAGAATCCTATTCTGGAATCCTGGATTTGCATCCAAAGTGACTCCGTACTACCCTCCTCCCTTCCTCCCTTACACACTTCAGTCCTTCCTTCACATTTAGTGCCACCCCCCTCCTTTCCCAAGCACTCTGTCCCTATGAAATAATCTGTACCCTGGTACAGACAGGTCCCAGTCATTGTATTGGTGGCCCATGTTTCCATGATGACTGCAATGTCCACCTCTCCCTCTGCCATGAGAACCTGTAACTCTGCAGTTTTCTCCCAAGGCTCCTAGCATTAAGGGTAACCACCTTCCACCCTTTTACCCCCTCCCATCCTGCCCTCCTTTCTTAGCATCACCAACAGTACTTGCCATTTGTCCTTTGTCACTGTTACAGGGGGTAAGCTCATATGATTTCCCAGCCTGTGGTCTCTGCATATCTCTTCCCCAACTGCCACCCCCCACTCCTAGTTTAAATTCCCAACTTCCTCTATGTACTCCTCCATCCTCTGTTTCAACACTTTCTTTCCCTCCTCAATGAAGTGTAGTCTGTCCTTGGCATAGACTACTGTCTTCCCAGGTTCCTCCCCACCTCCCCAACAGCCCATACCCTTTAGCACAACACCAGGTTCTTAGCCATCCATTAAATTCCTCTATTCTCAGCTTTCTTGTTGTGTTTGCCTTTGGCACAGGAAGTATCTCTGAAAAAGTTACTGATCTTCCTGCCCCTTCACATAATTGTGCTAGTTCTTCAAACCTCCTCTGGACTGTATCTACTGTCTTGTCAGCCAGGTCACTTGTCCCAAGATGTATAATTAAATGAGGCTTGTCCCTACCCCTTCTAGCATATTTCAGAAAAGACTGTCACACCCTTTCCGCTGTCATTCCTGGCATGGCCTCCACCCAAATGTGACTATGCCTCTCCCCCTTGCTACCCCACCTAACTCCTCTTAGTATTGAGTCCCCCAGCACTAAGATTCCACCCCTCTTACTCCCTGCTAGCTTCCATTTATCTCCCTCTCTCATTTCCAGCTCCTCTTCTTCCTCCTGCACATTATTTCCCCCTTTTACCCCTGTTGCAATTCTCCCAGCAGAACTTCTCCCCACTCCAGTTTGGTCCAGGCATTTATCAATTACTCCTCTAACTTCATCATTTCCCTCCTCCACCTTCTTCCTCTCTAGTAGTGCACAACTATTTTCTGAAGGCCCTTCACAAATGCCCGATCCCTCTCTCTTCGTAGTAACCTGTTCTCTCCTTTCCACTCCATGACTTTTGCCACTTCTTCGCCTCCCCTCACAAGTCCCTATCTCCTCCTTCTTTGTCTTTTGTCTCCTGACCTGGTTTCCCTGGCAATTGTTCTTCCTGGCCTGGGCCCCTTTGTCTCTGCTTCCCTTCTTCCGACCCTCTCCTCACCACTGTTGGCTTAACATAGACTTTGACGGCAGATAAGGACTACTTGGCCTACCCAGTCTGCCCATTAACAAAATCGCCCTCCCTCATCTCCCCTTCTTCCTCCCTCCAGTATTGGGCTCAACCCACCCCCAATCTGCCTTGCCTGTCTTAGTTCCTCCTGCAGACCCTCAATCTCCTTTCTAAGTTTTTCTATGTGGTTGCACACTAAACATCCTCCCACACTCCAGGCAATTTTTAGAAAGATTGGTGCACCACAGTTGTCGCAGCCTACCACCATACCCATTGCTGTTGTTGCCCACCAGTGACCCCCCACCCTTCCAGATGCAGGATACCAAACACTCCCCCAAGTCTCCCCTCTCCCTCCTCTATCAGTGCAAAACATTTTCTTTATTTCCCTTACCTCCTTTGTTGAACACATTTAGATATATTGAGAAACTGCTTTTTATATTCCTATCCTTCCTATCCACACTCAAAAACAGACTTTAAGTAGCCTTCTTCAAACTCCTACTCCTCCTTTCCCCAATACAATATCAATGCGAAGAAGTAATAATGAAAGCTCCTAGATTTGCATTTACTTTCCTTCCACTGAGAGAGCAGTCACCTCTTCACTTGCTGCTGTTCCTTTCCTGGATGTCTGCTTTTGCTATGACAGGTGCATATCCTTTGCCTGTTTGAGGAAGTGATGTCAGAACCCCTGGTATAAAGGAAATAATGGACCAAGGGTGGGACCAGCCCAAGTCTTCCAGAAACAATCAGGTAGCTGAGGCCTCTGGTCAGACTATTAGCACCCTTCCCACACTCTGCACTCAAACTTTGCAGCTAGTGAAGCCAGCAACAATGAATCACAATTCTACTCAAAACCCCCAAAATAAGTTTGCTACCCAAAGAAACAGGACTCCAATTCAAACAGCTTCACCAATAACACATCAAAATAGGCTTGGAATTAGAAGATATATGTCTCCAATTCAAAGAAACAGACCCAGTTAAATCACACCAATTATGTTTTAAAACAGAAGAAATAGGTCTCTACAAATGCAGCCTGCCACACAGTGAATCAAACAAATGAGCCCACTTATAGCTACCAAAACAGGTTTCAAAATTCCAACAGCCCCAAACAATACCCTGCTAGCCCCTTAGTAGTAAGAAAGAAAAGAAATAACCTTCTACCAAGTAGAATCCACAAGAAACAATGTAAAACAACAAGAAGCTACTGTACTGTAGATCTGATCTTGTCCCCCTTCTAGTTCCTTCTGAGAAGCCAATGCACTGAGTTCCAAACTCTGTGATTTCCCTTGTGCTGCTTTCAAAATCAGACAGTTCCAAACTCTGTGATTTCCCTTGTGCTGCTTTCAAAATCAGACAGTTCCAAACTCTGTGACTTCCCTTGTGGTGCTTTCAAAAACAGACAGTTCCAAACTCTGTGACTTCCCATGTGCTGCTTTCAAAATCAAACAGTTCCAAACTCTGTGATTTTTGATTTTTAAATTCACTGTATCCCTAAATATGGGCCCATTGTATAACTCTGCTTGAAGATCTATTAGGTTACATGTTGAGTTATCAGGGGTAAAGAGTGTCACAAACTCGCTCAGCCAGTCAGCCCTCTACTCCCAAAGTGCCAACCTCTGTTTTGTGGGTTCAAGTCACCTTAGTCTCAAGTTTAATCTGCTTAATCTGGTTCAAGGTCAGTTGGTATTCATCTGTATCCCCCTTCCCTGGGTCGTGCCTGAAAATAGGCAGGATTTGTCTAGTGCACGTACTCTGTCAATAAAAACTAAATAAATAAATAAGTTCTAGAGGGATTCAAACTGATAACCTCTTGTTAGCGTACCTGATTATCAGGCTCAGATAATTCTGTCTTCAGGGGACCAGATATCTTTGTCTACAGGCACCCAACCAGGTCTTTCAAATGAACCCTTAGAACTCTATGCAAGACTTTAGAGAACTCTGTCCATTTCCCAGTTTGGTATATCAGTAAGCTTAAAATACAGTGTCACTTATAACCACTCTAAGCTCTACTTAAATAAAAAGAAATGTCAAGGCACTCCAAGCAGTTTCCATTGTAAAATATATCTTTACTTTAAAATATCAAAACAGAACAATAAATGCAGAACAAATATCCCAAACACATACAATCTTAAAAACAAAACAGGTTTTTAAAGTACAAACTAAGCTCTTATCAACATAATACTTCTCTCCTGCAGTGCTGATGTTGTCCTTCTTCTCTCAGTCAGAAATATTGTCTTGTGTGTCTCTGTCAAGGTTATTTCAGCAATTAAACACAGTTCTGAGCCGTCTTCTCTGAGGTCACCAAACTCCGCCTTGGTGCAACAAAAATCTATATTTTATATAACACAGGATGTCTAAATAAAATATTAAAAAAAAAACATAATAGATGACCTCACTGACTTTCCTCTCCTCAGGTTAACCAGACAAAACTGGCTTGTGCTCTGTCACACATACATCTCATGAATGGCTAATTTCATTTCCTGGGATCAAAGCAAATTTAACATGCTAATTGAACCTCATATCTCTGTAGTTTAAATACCTCCATATGAAGTGACACTTAAGGAGCTTAATATGTATAGCCTTGAGGAAAGGAGGGAGAGGGGGAACATGATAGAAACTTTCAAGTACCTCAAGGGAATCAACAAAGTCCAAGAGAGTAGCATCTTTCAAAATAAGAGGTGTGCAAGAACAAGGGGGCACAATTTGAAGATAGAAGGGGGGCGGTCAGAGGTAATTTAAGGAAGTATTTTTCACAGAGAGGGTTGTGGATGCATGGAACAGCCTTCCAGAGGAGGTTGTGGAGTCAAAAACAGTGGTGGAATTCAAGCATGCATGGACAGTCATAAGGCAATTCTAGGGGGTTGGGGTAGGAAGAAGTAGGCTGCTGGTTAACTAGGATCTGCAGCTTATCCATCAGGTAGGGAAATGGGCAGACTGGGTGGGCCAAGCGGTCCTTATCTGCCGTCAAATTCTATGTTTCTATGTTTCTCCTGTCCTTTGAACTTATCCTTGTTTTTTTTTTTTTGAATGTGTCAGTTCAGCAAGACTGTGGGTCTTCTGACTGCCCTTCCCATCACATATTATATATGTAATAAAAAAAAATTAGATACAGCACTCAGAGCTGGCTGTCTACGTCACACTCCTTCCCATCTAGTCTGAATTTGGGGGCTGTATCCCCTACATGGGTTAAGCTTCCCAAATCAGTTCACTCCTCATAGACCCTAGACAGCCCATTAGAGTTCTGATTCTTGGCTCCGGCCCTATATATGATTTTCAAATCATACCCTTGTAAAGCAAGACTCCATCTGAGCAGTCTGCCATTGTTTTTCCCCATCTGCATCAGCCAAACCAGGGGGTTGTGGTCAGTCTGCACCACAAAAGGCTGCCCATACAAGTATGACTCCAACTTCTTTAGGGCCCACACTATGGCAAGAGACTCCTTTTCCACAGTGGAGTACGCTTGCTCCCTGGGAAGCAGTTTTTTACTTAGGTAGGCAATGGGGTGGTCCTTCCCTTCGCTGGATGTCTGGCTTAGTACTGCCCCAATACCCACATCTGAGGTGTCTGTCTGAACTATAAAAGTTTTGCTATAGTCTGGACTTGTCAAAACAGGAGCACTGCACAGTGCCTCCTTCAGTTTGGTAAAGGCTTCCTCACAGGGTGGGCCCCAGGTGATTTTCCTTGGCATTTTTTTCTTAGTCAGGTCACATAGGGGAGCAGCCAGGGCACTGTAATTAAGTACAAGCTTTCTGTAGTACCCTTGCTGTCCCTAGAAAGCTCCTGACCTGCTTCTGGGTTTCCAGTCTGGGCCACACCTGGATCACCTCTATCTTTATTTGGCTAGGACAGAGCTGTCCTTGGCCTACCACATGTCTCAGGTATGCCACTTTCCCCATGGCCACCTGGCACTCCTCGGCTTTGACAGTGAGCCTGACCCTCTGTATCCAGTCCAGCACTTCCCTAAGGTGTGAAAGGTGTTCCTCCCAGCTGGTACTGAAGATGGCAATGTCATCCAGGTACGCCACGGCGTACTCCTCAGCACCATTTAACACCTGGTTCACCAACCTTTGGAAAGTGGCTGGGGCATTCTTCATTCCGAAAGGCATTACTTTGAACTCAAATAAGCCTATCAGAGTGATGAAGGCAGACCTCTCCCTAGCTCTGTCTGCTAACTCTACCTGTCAATACCCCTTTGTCAGGTCAGTGGTTGTAAGGTAGGTCAGCCCCTGCAACTTGTCCAGGAGTATGTCCATCTGGGGCATCGGGTGGACGTCTGATTTTGTGACTGCATACAGTCCACGATAGTCTGCACAGAAATGAATTGAGCCATCTGGCTTGGGTACAAGGACTACGGGTGAGGCCCAGGGACTGTGGGATCTCTGAATTACCCCTAAATCCAGCATCTCCTCCACTTCCCTCCTAATGTCCTTTTGGACAGCCTCTGACACCCGATATGCTGTCTGCCATATGGGCGTCTGTGTTCCTGTCTCCACATCATGTGTTGCTAAGGGGTTAGTCCAGGCTTGGCGCTAAACAAGGGGGAGAAGTCTGCTAAAACCTCCCTCACTTTCTGGATCTGGTCTGTGGTCAGCTGGGGAGACAATTTTACTGCCTCCACAGAGGACTCCCACTTACTCACTTCCAGCAAGTCCAGAAGAGGGTCTTCTTCATCCGTCCCCTCCCCATGACTACACACTGCGAACACCATGTCAGCCCTATTTTCATATGGCTTCATCATGTTGACATGGTACATCCTTGCTGTCTGTCTACGGTCAGGTAACTCCACAATGTAGTTTAGTCATTTACCTTCCTAACCACTCTGTACGGTCCTGCCCACTCAGCTTGCAGCTTGTCTTTCCAGACCGGAATAAGGACCATTACTTCCTGGCCCACCATGTATGAGTGAGCTCTGGCTCTACGGTCGTACCATACCTTTTGTTTCTGTTGGGCAGCTGCCAGGTTGCTCTGGGCTGTCCCCATAAGCTCCTTCAACCTTTCCCTCAACCTTAGGATGTAATCTGCAATGGGAGTTCCCTGGGTCATGTGCTTGCCTTCCCAGTCCTCCCAGATCAAGTCTAGGGGCCCCCATACCCGGTGTCCATGCAAGAGTTCAAAAGGGGAAAATCCTGTTGACTCTTGGGGCACCTCCCTGTTTGCATACAACAGGTGGGGAAGGTATTTCTCCCAGTCCCTCCCATGCTGTTCAGCAAACGCCCAGAGCATTGACTTTAGGGTACCATTGAAGCATTCCACAAGCCCATTGGCTTAGGGTGATACAGTGTTATGCATCTCTGCACCACCCCACACTTCTTCCATAAATATTTCATTAGGTCCGACATGAAGGTACCCCCTCAATCAATAATTACCTCCTGCGGAAACCCAACATGGGAGAAAATCCCAAGCAAGGCATCTGCCACTTTGTCTGTCCCCAGAGAGGATAGGGTGACTGCCTCTGGGTACTGGGTGGCATAATCCACTACAGTCAGGATGAACTTTTTCCCTGAGGAGCTGGGGGTATTTAAAGGCTCTACAATATCCATTCCCACCCTCTGGAATGGCTCCTCCACTATGAACAATGGAATCAGGGTGGCTTGGGTTTTCTGACCCGCCTTCCCTATTTCTTGGCACCGGTGACAAGATCTGCAATACTCCTTCACCTTGCTGGGTGAAGTTAGGCCAGTAGAAATTCTGGGCTAACCGCTGCATTGTGTGCATGATTTCCAGATGATCAGACAAGGGAATAACATGGGCAACCTTGAGCAACTGCTCACGCTATCCCTTGGGAATAACAAGCTGCCTGCCTAGCATCCCTTCCTCTGTCTCTACTGTCTGTGTATACATAAGTCCATTTTCCCAATAAACCTTATGTCTGCCATCACCTCCCTGTGCAACGTCCGAGCCTGCCCAAGCCCTCAGTTTCTCTAAACTAGGGTCACTTCTCTGAGCAGCCCCTCACACCTTCCCAAGGCATGGGACAGGTCCCCTTCAGTCGCTAAACTAGGGTCCCTAGCACTAGCATCAGGGCCCTCAGGATCATTGTCAATCCCAACCCTCTGACAAGAGGTCACCTCTCCCTCTTTGGAGTAACCCTCTGTAGCTATGTGGTCACTTGTTACTGGGGAAATTTCTACCCTCTTTTTATCAGCCTCCCCCCTCTGGAGACACAGTCTAGGGAACCAGCCTCTCAGTATCTTCCCCAATGGCTTCTGGGGGGCTCAGGGAACTACAATTTTCCCTGGCCACTTGACTACGGGTAACTGCACATACCACCCCCTGCTGGAGATTGTTACCCAGGATCACATCCACTGCTAATGTGTTAGCTACAGCCACCTGTTGCACAGTTCCCCCTGTTTCACCCCAGTCCAGGAGAACAATGGCCAGTGGCAATGTTTTCTCTTCACCCTCAAAGTTCTGTACAGTCAAGTATTTATTGGGTATAAGCTACCAGGCTGTACTAGATCCCCTTTTACCAATGTCAGGGATGCCCCTGTGTTCCTTAACCCCTGCTTCTGTACACCATTTACCATGACTGGGTGCATGCGTTCCCTCATGTTCACTGTCATGCTTCCAGGGATACACAAACACCCCACTTCCTTTCTGGTACCACTTTGTGCATTATTGCTTGCCCTTCTTGGACACTGTCTGGCAATGTGCCCAGTTTCTTTACATAACCAACAAGCATTTCTTACTTCAGATAAATCTTTTCATTGAAACCTGGGGCTAACTGGTTTCGATGGAGGCAGTGAGGGTTTTAGATGCCCTGAAGGCCTGCTTTTCCCTTTATGCGCTGCCACACTTGCCCCGTTCACTCTCAGAGCAGGTCTGCTCTTGGCATAGAGGTCCGAGAGTTCAGCAGCCTCTTGCACTGTTTTTGGATCTCGGTCCTCAAGCCAGGTTTTTAACTCTGCTGGACATGCCCAATAAAACTGTTCTAATAAGATCACATTTTTAATTTCATCAATAGTGTTTGCCTCAATTCCTTCCCACCAATGTTTCAAAAACTGACATTGTTTCGTGGCTAGCTCCTCATTGCTTTTATCAGGGCTTCTCCTGAGCTTATGGAATTTAGTTCTGTATGATTCAGCAGTTAATTCAAACTTTTTTAACAGTGAAGCTTTTAACTTGCTGTAATTATTGCTGTCTTCAATGTCCATTTGACCCAATGCATCCCAAGCTTTTCCGGTAAGTAGCAGGGATAGCTGGAAGCTCCAGGACTATCTAGGAATTTTAGCCTGAATACAAACTTTTTCAAAAGAATTTAAAAAGGTGTCCATGTCCTCCCCTTCCTTATACTCAGCTATTAATTTGGAGTTCGATTTGTAACCCAGTCCTGCAGTCCCAGTTAAACCCAAGACACTTACCTGCCCTGGTGCCGTTGGTTGGAGTTGTAGCTTCTCCAGTTCACATTGCCAGTGGCGCTCCTCTCTCCTCTCCTCTCCTCTGCCTCTCTGCATTCTTGCTCTCTCTTCTCCTCTGCTTCTCGCTGGCACTCACGTTCCTCATGGTCCACCTCCCTCTCTTGTCGCTCTGCCTCCAGTTCCATCCTGCGCAACTCAATTTGCAGTTTGAGTACCTCTGGATTCAGGATACTGGTGACCATCCCCTGCTGCTGTGGCCCTTCACTGACTGTGGCCCTGCTGTCTGCCTCATCAACTCAGGACCCCTCACTGGCCGCTAGCCCTTCCAGACTTGAGGTTTGGTCCCTTTCAGTCATGGTCTGTGACTCGCTGCTTGGGTATCTGCTACCATAAGGGCCTCTATGAGGTACTGCTTACTGGTTTCACCCCAAATGGGACTCTCCTGTCCCCGCACAACTGCTTTAAGAAATCTACAGTGTGCCTGCTGTAGACGGAAGCCATTTTCTTTTTTAACTATGCTAATCTGACTGGCACTTTAGAAAAAAAATAAAATGGGTAGGAATTTAACTGTAAGTCAAGGGATATAGTTCTGTTTCCTTTTGAAATAAAACAATGCTTTTCTTTTTTCCAAGTGAGCTAAATGGTCTCAAGCTAACCCACTGTACAATGAAGCTTATACCACCAAACTTTTTATGCCACCACTGCCAACCAATCTGTCAGAAACTTGCTCAGCCGGTCAGCCCTCTACTCCCAAAGTGCCAACCTCTGAGCATATGATTTGTGTACAGTGAACAGAACAAGGTAACCCTCTTGTCTGTTTTGTGGGTTCAAGTCACCTTAGTCTCAAGTTCTGGAGGGATTCAAACTGATAACCTCTTGTTAGCATACCCAATTATCAGGCTCAGATAATTCTGTCTTCAGGGGGCCAGATATCTTTGTCTACAGGCACCCAACCAGCTCTTTCAAATGAACCCTTAGAACTCTATGCAAGACTTTAGAGAACTCTGTCCATTTCCCAGTTTGGTATATCAGTAAGCTTAAAATACAGTGTCACTTATAACCACTCTAAGCTCTACTCAAATAAAAAGAAATGTCAAGGTACTCCAAGCAGTTTCCGTTGTAAAATATATCTTTACTTTAAAATATCAAAACAGAACAATAAATATAGAACAAATATCTCAAACACATACAATCTTAAAAACAAAACAGGCTTTTAAAGGTGCAAACTAAGCTCTCTTATCCACATAATACTTATCTCCTACAGTGCTGATATTGTCCTTCTTCTCTCAGTCAGAAATATTGTCTTGTGTGTCTCTGTTAAGGTTCTTTCAGCAATTAAACACAGTTCTGAGCCGGCCTTCTCTGAGGTCACCAAACTCTGCCTTGGTGTAACAAAAATCTATATTTTATATAACACAGTGGCCCAGATATTCAAAAGGGTTGCTCCATGCGCAACAGGGTTGCGCATGCGCAAGTCCTACATTGCGTCATTCTGCAATATTCAGCAGGAGGCAGTTGCTCCACTGGCAACAGGTTGAGGAAAAGAGCAATGCAAACGAATGCATGCTCAACAGGAGGGGGAGGAACCATGCATAACCTGCGCCAACCGATATTCCAGTCGGGTTGTGCAGAAGTGTTGTCATCGCAACCCCAACCTCCGCCTGCACAACCTTGAGCCAAAAAAGGATCAAGTTGAGGGCCACCCACAGTGAGCTGCTGTATTGCAGGGCACACAGCAGCTGCCACCCTGGCTGGCCCCAACTCGGTCCCTGTGCTCCCCACCAGCCCGATCACGGGCATAGAGTAACACACCTCTCAACTGTCCCTGATTTTCAGGGATGTCCCTGATTTGCGACAGAATTTTCCTCTGTCTCTCGTAAAATTGTGTTTCTGTGACAGAACAGTGGGGACTGTAAGCATAAAATAATATCAAACATTAAAAATACAGACTAGTTCTTCTTCAGAAATGCATCTTATACAAACCCTTATTCTATCAGATTTCTGAGTGAATATTACCAATTGTTAAGATGTGTCCCTGATTTGGCATCTTTGTCCCTGATTTTTCAAGCCTTGTCCCTGATGCATGACACAAGAGGTTGAGGAGGTATGGAGTAACATGAACCCCGCCCACATCTCCCACAGCCCGATCACGGGCAGAACATGTAGGAACCCCCTCCAGTGCCTGATCGTGGGCAGAACAACCCCTCCCCAACCCGAATATCTCCCTGGTGGTCCAGTGGACGTAAAGCCCGATCGTGGGCAGAATGTCCACATCACAACCCCCAAACATCTCCCTGGTGTCTAGTGTCCCCCCCACCCACGAAGCCCTCCACCCCGCTCCCCCACGATCGGTGGGCGACAGCATCCCACCTGCCTGCCACCCCGCCTACCACCGACTGACTGTCTGGGTAGGGGCTGCCGCCATGTGGTGCAGAGCTACAGCCAATGGGCATGCAGCCCATGCCCACTATAATTGCCTTATGTCTGTCCCATGCATTCTTGAATTGCCCCACTGTTTTTGACCCCACACCTCCTTAGGAAAACTGTTCCATGTGTCCTCCTCCTCTCCATGAAAAAATACTTCTTCACATTGCCCTGAGTCGTCCCCCTCTATCTTCAAATAGTGCCCCCTTGTTCTTGCACATCTCTTTTTCTGAAAGATGCTACTCTCTTGGACTTTGTTGATTCCATTGAGGTACTTGAAAGTTTCTATCATGTCCCCCTCTCCTTCCTTTCCTTGAGGGTATACATATTCAGCTGCTTTAGTCTTTCTTCATATGTCTTCTGGTACAGAACCTGCACCATTTTAGTTGCCCTCCTCTGGACTGCCTCCATCCTGTCTATGTCCTTACAGAGATTTGGTCTCCAGAACTGGACACAGTATTCCAGATGGGGTCTCACCAGCTGTCTGTACAGAGGGATGACAACTTCCTGTTTTCTACTGGTGATGCCTCTCCCTATGCATCTCAATATCCCCCAGCCCTTCTTACTGCCTTCTCACATTGCTTGCTTACGTTTAGGTAATCTGATACGACTATCCCAGGTACCTTTCCATTTTTGTTGTTATTAGTACCTCCTGCCCCATTGTGTACTCTTCCCCTGGGTTTTTGTTTCCCAGGTGCATTATTTTGCACTTCTTTGCACTGAATCCAAGCTTCCATATTTTTCACCACTCCTCCAACCTTGCCAAGTCCCTTTCATCCTTTCCATCCCACCTTGTATATCAACCCTGTTGCAGATCTTTGTGTCATCTTCAAATAGGCATCCTTTTCCTTCCGGTCCCTCTACAGTGTCACTTATAAAGACATTAAAGAGGACCGGTCCCAATACTGAACCCAGTGGTACCCCACTAGTAACCTCCCTTTCTTCAATGTGGACTCCATTTACTATTACCCTCTGTGTCCTGTTGTCCAGCTGAATTTTTACCCAGGCTACCACCCTGGAACCCACTCACAGGCTGGCTAACTTGTTTATTAATCTTTTGTGTGGGACTGTGTCAAATGCCTTGCTAATGTCTAGGTAGGTCATGTCCACAGCCCTTCCCCGGTCTACTACTTTGGTCACCCAGTCAAAGAAATCTATTACATCCATCTGACATGACCTTCCGCTGAGAATCATGCTGCCTTGGGTCCCAGCCCACTGGCCTCTAGGTACTCAACAATTCTTTCTTTCAGAAGTGATTCCATTATTTTCCCTACCATTGAGGTCAAACTAACAGGACTGTAGTTTTCTACCTCTGCTTTGCTCCCACTTTTGTGAAGGGGACTTACATCTGCCCTCCTCCAGTCTTCAGGTACCAGGCCTGTAGAGGGCTCCTATTCTTGGGCACAACGTGGCACTGATGTGATTGGAATTCCTGTGGTATTTAAGCTGGGGGTCCAGCTGCACCCTTTGGTATTTGAAGGACAGAACTTGCTGAAGTGGAAGTTTATCCTGGGTGGAGATTATGAGGGGGATTCAGGTTGTGGATTTTTTAGTGAATGCCTAAGAACATTGTTTTATCTTCTTGGTGTTAAGAATGAGATTGCTGTGCTTCTACTGCTCAAATGCTGGACTGGAGGCCATTCTCTATGCAGGCCAGTGAGTGGACCACTGTCATCTTTGTATATCTGTACGTGCTTCAGATACATTGAGTGAGCAAAGTATGACAACATTTTATCAGGGGAACATGTCTGTAGTCATTGCCAAAGAGAAAGAAGACAATTAGGAAAGGAAATGCACATACTATAATACGTGCTGAATTATGTTGTTTTCATTTCTTTTTAAAAAATCATTCAGTGTAGTTAATTTGAAGTGAAAGTTGTAGTGTTCTCAAAGCTGAACATCACAGTTTTCTTGTGTAGTCCTTCTAGTCTAGTTAGACCACATAAAGGCAGAAAACTGTAATACAAAATTTATGAGCCGGATCGCATGACCATTTTAGCTTGTTTTAAAGTTCTAATAAACATGCTGTCATGCAGGACTGGAAGTCCTAAGACAATACTCAGAACACTGGTACATTAGCAGTGATTTATTAATCATTACCTCATCACGGAACCATCCTATTGTGGTAGAACTAAATTCGGAACTGAATTCAATTAACTTTTACACACTATTGTCATTCCACTGAGCACGCTCAGGTTACAGAAAGAGTTTGCAAAGCTTGATTCCCTTACCACCCAATCATGTGACCTCAGGTCTCCAGCTCACTGCTCCTACATCTTTCCACTGAGAGAACAGTTTTCCTACTTCTTAGCTCATGCAGTGAAGATGTTTTGCATCTTTTGTTGCTTTTTGTAAAGTTTTCCAACATGCTTTTGATTTTCCTTAAACCTGTTATGTGCCCTGCATTTTTGACTCCCAGCCCCACTGGCACCAAGGAACATAGGAAAAAGGCCTGGATTTAAAAAACTGTTTTGTTGGAAATTTACTATGTCAGTCATGGATGGTCACGAAACCTGTGAGAGTTGCTTGAGCGTTGAACAAGATATAAAATAATTGTTACGGGTGTTGCAAGGTGCTCCACGTATCTTTATAGAATTGACTTGTTCATTGGCCAAAGGAGAGGCTGGGTGCTGTGTCCTGTCCATTGGCTGCAGAGGGATACATGGTCCAGTCAGAGGCCCAGATGGCTGCTGTCCCCAAGGCAAAGTTGACGAAGTTTCCATGACTGAACTACTGGACGGTGGACTGGACCTTCACACAGAACAACTAGACCTGCAGGAAATGAGGGATTCATTTTACAAATTTTTTCATTCACTGCCACCCATTATGGGAAAGCCCTCCTGGCTTTCATCACTATGGTGACTTTATCATACAAGGCATGGAATCAGGAGTACGGGTATGCCAAAACTAAAGAGGACTTCATGTGAATGGCAGTAAATGGCTATTTTCCAGGTGGTGACGGGACTCCAAAGTTTTGCATGCCCCTTTGACATCCCTTCAACCCTTTGGTGCCATAATACAGCATTTTTGTATAGCGATCAAAGGGTACAGCAAACTGAGCTTTATGCAAGTCACATGATTTGCTAAATTAGCAATGCTGAGAATTGTTAGCTGCTTGAACTATTCATGTCTCAGTGACATGCCAAGCTCAAGTCTGGAGGAAGAGCTTCAGGATCTTACAAAGGACAGGAACTTCAGAATCAAAACACAAATACAGGAATATGTTACAGAGCTACAAATCCAATGTCAGACATGAAAACGAGATACAAAATACAAGCTTGCTGTTAACAGAGAAAACACTGAAGAAATCTACCAATATGTAAATTCAGTTTAACACGCTAGTGAGAGTGTAGGCCTGCTGGATAGAAACAGAGAAAGAAGTGGCAAATAAAAACCCATTCTTGAGCTGCTCAGAATTTTCAGATTCCACCGCTGTCAGAATTCCATGGAATTTTGGAAATTCTGCCTAATTCTGTGGAATTCTGTCAGAAGCAGAATTCTGAACTTCTAAAAGCAGGATGTTTTCAAAACTGCAGATTATTAATCAGCAATTTACATAAACCCTGGAATCGTGTTCAATGGTTTACATAAACCTCTGAGCAATTCTATAAACAACAGATGCTGTAATCTGCAGAATATTATTCCACATTTTACATAACAACGTTTTTGGGGAATTCTGGGGATATACATGTGGGGCTGGATATTCAAAAGGGTTGCGCCATGTCCAATAGGGTTGCGCCAGCACAAGTCCGAGATTGCGCCAAACTGCAATATTCAGAGGGAGGCAGTTGTGCCACAGAAAACATGCTGAGCAACAGCGCAATGATAATGAAGGCATGCGCAAGCGAAGGGGGAGGAACCATGCATAAAGGGTGCAGTGCGATGTTCAAAGACTTGTGCAATGCGCAACAGTGGAGCAAGCGGAAGTTGCGACATAGCGGAAATAAGCCAAAATAAAAAGGAGCAAGGAAGAGGTGCAAGAACGCTACAGGGAAGCCACATGAGGCAGAGGGAGAGACAGGCACAGGGAAACTGTGAGAAACAGGGCAGACCAGGGAAACCACACTGCAGAAGAGAGCACAGGGAAGGTGTGTGTGGTGATACACATACCAGAGGCCAGCACAGACAGGTGTACCCGTGCAGGGGGTAGCAGTCTGGACAGTGGGAGACAAAGCAACAGCTGCAAGGGAAACACAAGCCAGGGACATGGCCAGTGCCACCTTCCACATGGAGGCCATAATGAGGGGTGGAAGACATGCGGCAGGGGGATGTGGCCATGGAAGGGCCTGCCGCGGTATGCCCCCAACAGGCAGTACTCAAGCCCGCACTCAGCTTTGAGCTGTTTATAGATATCGAGATTGTGGGCCAGTACTGCCTGAACAGGGCAATACTGAGGTGGCTTTGTGAGCTGTGCAGTGAATGAGATGCAGGCACCCACATGACGGAGTCATGCCCTGTCAGTGGAGACAAAGGTAACAGCCTGCATGTGCTTGCTCACCACGGTACCTTCCAGATACCAACTGGGGACACCACAGGCATAACACAGTCGGCCACGTCACGCATCCTCACCCAATTCCTCAGCGCACTGCTGCCACATGCCTGGAGTACATCCATTTCCCAGCACCTGCGCAGCGCACAAGCAAACATGCAGGAGTTCCACAGGGTAGCAGGTATGCCTGGCATGCTAGGGGCAATAGACTGCACCCATGTGGCCATACGCACACCACCTGGCGAGGAGGGCCACATACATGAACCGCAAGGGCTATTCAGTGTCAGCTGCCAGGTGGTGTCTGCGATGCCAGTGGGCACATCATAAATGTCTGTGCCATGCACCCTGGGGAGCATATGATTCATACATCTGGCACCAGTCAGCACTGTGCCACCGCTTTGAGAGTGGGACATCCCACAGGACATCAAGTGGGCGGTATGCAAATGAAATGTATATATTATGGGCCTGGGGGGCATGGCCAGAGGTGCCATGGGTGTGGCCCACAGGGCTGGGGCAGTTCGACGCTGAACACGACACTAACCTCTACTCTCTGCACACAGGTGACAGTGGATATCCACTCCGTCCCTGGCTGCTCACACTACCGGCAGCCCACGACCCCATCGCAGCAATGCTACAATGAGGCACATGCCACCACATGTAATGTCATTGAGCGGGTGTTCGGGATGCTGAAGACACATTTCCGTTGCCTGGACACCTCTGGCGGTGCCCTACAGTACAGCCCCTCAAAGGCCTGTGGGATATTCCTGGCCTGTTGCATCCTGCACAACATGGCCAAGGAATGTGGGATAGCTGTACAGGTCGAAGAGGGGGACAGTGATGGGGACGACGGTGATGATGGTGATGGACTGCCCCCCCTTGGCCGATGGGACCCCTGACTGATCCGGCAGGCACAGCTGCACCGGGACACCATCACAGAGGAGCACTACTGCCAATCCAGGTAAGTCATGGTGCCATGCGCAACCACCAGTGGCTAAGAAACAGCCCACAAACATGCGTGGAAACACACCAGGGGTGCATGCTGGCAAGGGATGTGGCAGGGCACAGAAGCACACACACACAACCAGGGATGAGTGAACAGCAACACGCCACATGGACAGACACACACACACACACACACACGCACACACACACACACACACACAAACGTGCACAGAGGGCAGGAGGGCAACTGAGCCAGAATGCCAACACTAGCAACACATGTCACGGCCACCACATCCACTGTCTGTCCATGTGCATGTGTCAGATGCTGGGCACCATCGCACTTTGGTGTACAGCGCAATGCAAGCATCATCATGCACACGTACCTGCGGACAGCAGTTGGGAGGGTGTGCAGGTGGACTGTGTTTCCACGTGCATGGCCGGGAACCCACCCGTGCACTGCCCACTGAAACACACAATGGACACAGGGCAACACCAGACAGTGCCCGCACTGGAAGACAGGTCATTCTCACGGCACAGTGCCACTGCCACATCGAATGCGTGAGCGGCCCCACGAGACCCGCCAGCACTGGCAGGCTGACCACGGGCCTCATGGGTTGGCACCGATGGTCCCCCAGGGGTTCCACTGTGCAAACACAACCATGCCCGCACAGGGGTCTGCAGCACACCAAACAAGCCTGCACCAGGAGTGCTCAGGATTCTCACAGCTGAACCCGGCATCGACAGGGCGGGTGTTGCACAACGCCAGGAACGGGGAGTGGATAGTGCACTGCGTGTTGTGAGTGACACATGGGCACCTGACTGTGTGCCCATTGTGGCCATGACAGCAATGGATCCCTGTGCATGCCTGTCAATGGCAGCGGTCACATACTCCCACAAATGGTCAATCTGTGACAGGATCCTATCAGTGTCCCTGCTGCGACACTCCTCTGCCCGCTCCAGAGCCACACACAGTGCCTCCACGGACGTTGCAAGCCGCATCTGCTGCTGGAGCGATGCCTGCAATAGGTGGGTGTGCTTCAAATCAAAGGTTGTCTGCCTCCTCGGCATCCTGTCCCTCAGGGTGTGCAGGGCCTGATGTTCAGCACCCCTTAGGGTTTCGCTGCACACCAGGACCAGGTATGGGCAAGTCCACAGGCATGCACAGATGTTGCTGCAGAACCCTGAACCCCAGTCCGGTGGGCCACTGCTGCTGCCACCCTCTGGCCGCTGCACCCAAGGGCTCAGTATTGCCGCCACTGTGGCTGCAACAGTCCCACTGTCCTGACCAGCCACCGGTGCTGCTCCACTGGTGCTGACAGGCACAGCCTGGGACTGTGCTGACATACTGGCCCTCAACGCGGCACCATCCAGAGCCATGGGCGTGAGCTGACCTGCTGTGTGTCCATTCCATGGCACACACGTATCACTGCCCATGACGGTCATGTCTTCATCACTGGTGTGGGTCTCTGCCCCAGCCACAGCATGCTGGCATCTGTGGATGCCAGAATGCTGAGACACAGGCAGGGCTTCCCCCACACCTGTCTCAACTACATCAGTGTGGACAGCCAGGCAGCACCACTGTCATGCTGACCCACAGAAACCTGTGGAGGTGGATGGTCCACACTCCGACTCTGTCCGACTGTCCTCAGTGGACAGGCCCACCAATGTTGACGCACGCAGATGCTCAGGATCAGTAAGGGAAAGCAAAGTCACGTTACTGCGTGTAACCTAACCAGCCCCCCCAAGGCACACCATGGCTTACCATGCAGAGATGGGCCACCACCCATCTGGAAGCCACCACCTGGAACTCCCTCTAAGGCACTGCAGTGCATGCTTGCAGCAAGCCTGTCCTCTGCTGGTGTGAGCTGCACCACCTTTGGCTGTCCACCGCCTGTTGCAGCACGTGCCGCCCTGATGGCAGCCACCTTCTCCTTCACCCTCCTCCTGTCAGTGCCCATCTTCTTCTTACATTCCTGCATGGAGTGCTGGTGGCTGCCATGCAGGTTCACGGCATGTGTCACCTCCTCCCATGCAGCAGCACAGGCCGGAAGGGTGCCCCACCGTCCACTGAGCAGTGGCTCCTGATCCAGATAGGCCTCGAAAAGTGCCTCTGTCTCCGTCTTCGTGAAGTTGGGCATCCTCTTCCACCCACCATCGTTGTCCTCCTCACCCAGACCTTGATCTGTCATTATTCAGCCTGTAAAGATGGCAGTGGTTACCTGTGACTGTGCAGTCCAAAGCATGTCCCTGAATCCACAGTCACTCTCCCACACAGCATGCAACTCACCTATAAACTGCAGTAACCGAATATGGCCACTGCAGAACTCTATCACACTTTTATAGTGCAATACATGCAAATTAGGTGAGCAGCAACTTTAATTGAATTGCTGATCGAATGATTAGCATATGACGGCTGAATATCGCGCTTTTGCGCTTTGTGCAATTGTGTTGAATGGGCTGAGCCAATGATGCAGTTCCGTGACATGCATAGTACACCTCACTGCGCATGCCCAGGCTGCTGATGCTGGCGTCTGCTGTGCTGCTGACGTACTGTGCACGATGGTCACTGCAGGGCATGGCCACCATTGTGCCAGTGGTGCTATAGCGAGGGTCACTACATGGTGCTGTGACAACTGGCCACCATAGGCGCAATGGCAAAACTGCTCTATAGTCTGCTGTGGCGCTGGCAAACAGGCAACCAATCGCGCTATATGCATAGTCATCTGATGGCGCTGTGCATGGCCTTGTGCCAGAGACCCTTGACCCTGTGCCCAACCTTTGCCCCCTTGATGCCATTCATCTGGCATGGCTGCAACTCTATCGCGCTGTTCGGTAACAGCACGATGGGGAATGGCAGTGCTGTACTGTGCAGCATTTGCACGTGGGGTACCGTGCTGCAGAGCGCTATATTGCCTACTATAGTTGTTGAGATGGCACACAGGAGAGACCCACAATGGAGTGCCTTTGAGTTGGCCAACCTTGTGGCCATTGTACAGCCACACTATGGCCCACTGTTTGGAGATGAGGAACTGGACAGGGCCAGGACCCAGGTCTGGCAGGGGGTGGCCACTGACCTGGAGGCAGTCACTGGACACAGGAGGACCTCAGAGCAATGCAGGCACTGCTATGGGGACCTCAGGAGGAGGGAGCCAGCCCTACTAGCCCATCTGCGGTCACGTGCGAGGAGGGGCATGATGCCTCATCCAGGTGGGTGATACGTCTATGCACTTGTATTGTCCATATGGGTAACAGTGTTTTATGTGTCCAGCACATAGGAGAGAGGCTAGTCTAGGGTTGGCTGTGGTGGTGTTTACAGGGTGTGGGGTGGGTGGGTCTGGCTGGGTGGGTGGGCACAAACACTGGGGCAGGGGACTTTGCTTCAGGATTGTACCAATGTTCTTCTCTCCTTGTTCCCCCACATGCGTGGACGAGCGGCGACAGCTGAGGGAGGAGCGGTGGAGGGAGGAGGACAGAGTGCCCAGGAGGGATGGGGACCATCACCGCAGACCTGACCGGCCAGATGAGGGTGACTGCCATGACTCCATGATTACTATTGCATGCTGTGTAACAGGGTGGGCAGCGGGGCATGGCCACCAACCATGGACACCACTGCCATGCACGCGACTTCTGACAGTCAGCACTGTCCAGTGTACTGCATATCTGGGAGTGCGTCAGTGGTGGTCCATGCATGCACTGGGCACATGGCTGTGGCACTGCCTTCACACCGCACAGCCATGTTACCGTGCGGCCTTGGTGGTGCTGTGCAGGACATGGGTGGTGGGTGTGTGCAGTGGTCCACATGGCTGTGGCTGCTTGGGTGAGCAGGTCTTGTGGACACGTCACTGTGGGTGGTAGCACACCATCACAGGGGTGTGGCACATGGCTTACGTGGCTGTATGCCATGCACAATGGGTGGGCTGCAGGGGGGATGGACAGTCACACCTATTGACTCTGCTCCCTCATCCTAGGTGACTGGAGGCTCCTGCAAATACAGCAGTCCATTAATGAGCTGCTACAGGTGGCCAGGGAGACTACAGCTCCTACAGGAGATGAACTGGCATGGGGTCAGGAGGAAGGAGGGCCAGACAACGCCAGGAGGAGGAGGACCGGGCGGACGTTAATGTCCCCATGCCCCACCACCACCTTTGACCCACCCTCACCGCACACCCTTCTTCCCTCTCCCTTATGTTCACCCTGCTCCTTACCCACCCCAACCTTGTTTATGTCCCACCCCCACGTTTGTATATAATTCTGTATATAGTTATTTTGGAATATTTTCAATACATCTATTTTGATATGAGTACTGTGGTGGTCTCTGATTTTCAGCGGGCTATAGGTGCTCAGCTGCAGTGGTGCATGGTGTCTGGGGTGGTGCAGTCATGGGTATGTGTATGTCTGTGGGGTGTGACTATGGTGTAGGAAGTAGCTATCAGTAGGTGTCTTGTGGTGTGTGTTGTTCCTGTGCATTGGATTACTGTGTGCAGTGGTCCATAGTGCATGCTCTGTGTCCATGGTGCCCTGTCAACCCGTCCATGGCCTGTGCAGCTGACACCCTCGCATGTCTGTGACCTGCATGGTCTGCTGCCTTGTCAGTGGTGGCTGTCCATGCAGGGCAGCCACTGTACCCATCACAATGCTGAGTTGCCTCCTGTCACTGGTGTGGTGCATGTTTGCCTTGGTGACACTGTGGCCTCTGCGGTTGTTGTCCCACCTCCATGCTGTGGCTTGTGTGTGTTGCAGAGTATGTGCACCACTGTCTGTGACTTGTGCTCCAGGCATATGATGGTGGTGTATGGGTCCACAGTGCTTGCGCAGGGTGGCTGGCACTCCTGTGCCATGGAGGACAGCAGGCTGTGTGTACATGGTTTCCATGGGCCCACACTGGGGGCTTGGTTGCCATGCTACTGCATCCCTGTGTAATTGTCCCCTTGGGTATGGGTGGGTGTTTGTCCCTGCACTGTGTTGCATCCGGTGTGGTGCATGCTTCCACGCACCACTGTGGGTGTCTGTGCCAGCTGTTGTGGCCAGTGGTAGGTCGGGGTGTGTCACTGTACTACTGTGCAGGGTGCTGTATCACTGGTGGTGGTGTTGGGGGCATGCCCTGTCCTGTGTGGGGTACCTCTTGTGCCGACGCATGGTCAGTCTCTAGGGGTATCTGGTACAGCCTGGTCAGCTTATACCTAATAAATACGTAATTGTACAAGGGTTTACTGGTGAAGAGAAAACATTGCCACTCGCTAGTGTTCTCCTGGACTGGGGTGAAACAGGGGGAACTGTGCAACAGGTGGCTGTAGCCAACACATTAGCAGTGGATGTGATCCTGGGTAACAATTTCCAGCAGGGGGTGGTATGTGCAGTTACCCGTTGCCTAGCGGCAAGGGAAAATAGTAGTACTTTGAACCCCACAGAAACCAGTGTGGAAACCACCGAGAGGCTGGTTCCCCAGCCTGTGTCTCCAGATGGGGAGACTGACAAAGAAAAGGGTTGAAATTTCCCCAGTAGCAAGTAACCAAATAGCTACAGAGGGTTACTCCGAAGAGGAAGGGGTGACCTCTTCTCAGAGGGTTGGGATTGACAATGATCCTGAGGGCCCTGATGCTAGTGCTAGGGACCCTAGTTTAGCAACTGAAGGGGACCTGTCCCATGCCTTGCGAAGGTGTGAGTGGCTCGCAGCTGCTCAGAGGAGTGATCCTAGTTTAGAGAAGCTGAGGGCTTAGGCAGACTCAGACGGTGCACAGGGAGATGATGGCAGACATAAGGTTTATTGGGAAAATGTACTTATATACACACAGGCAGTACAGACAGAGGTAGGGATGCTAGGCAGGCAGCTTGTCATTCCCCATGGATATCGTGAGCAGTTGCTCAAGGCTGCCCATGATATTCCCTTGTCTGGTCATCTGGGAATCATGCACATAATGCAGCAGTTGGCCCAAATTTCTACTGGCTACTTCACCCAGCAGGTGAAGGAGTATTGCAGGTCTTGTCATTGATGCCAAGAAATAGGAAGGTAGGCAAGCCAAGCCACCGATTCCATTGCCCATAGTGGAGGAGCCATTCCAGAGGGTGGGAATGGATATTGTGGGGCCTTTAAATACCCCCAGATCCTCAGGGAAGAGAGTCATCCTGACTGTGGTAGATTGTGCCACCCGGTACCCAGAGGCAGTCACCTTATCCTCACTGAGGACAGACAAAGTGGCAGATGCCTTACTTGGGATTTTCTCCCATGTTGGGTTTCCACAGCAGGCAATCACCGATCGAGGGGGTTCCTTCATGTCAGACCTAATGCAATGTTTATGGAAGAAGTGTGGGGTGGTGCAGAGATGCATGACACCGTATCACCCACAAGCCAATGGACTTGTGGAACGATTCGATGGTACCCTAAAGTCAGTGCCCTGGGGGCTTGCTGAACAGCATGAGAGGGACTGGGAGAAATACCTTCTCCACCTGTTGTTCGTATACAGGGAGGTACCCCAAGAGTTGACAGAATTTTCCCCCCTTCGAGCTCTTGTATGGAAGCTGGTACTTGGGCCCCTAGACTTGATCTGGGAGGACTGGGAAGGCAAGCACACCACCAGAGAACTCCCATTGTGGATTCGTCCTAAGGTTTAGGGAAAGGCTGAAGGAGCTTATGGGGACAGCCCAGAGCAATCTGGCTGCTGCCAACAGAAACAAAAAGTATGGTATGACACAGAGCCGAGAGCTCACCTCATACATGGTGGGTCAGGAAGTCATGGTCCTTATTCGGTCCAGAAAGACAAGCTGCAAGCTGAGTGGGCAGGACTGTACAAAGTGGTTAGGAAGGTAAATGACGTAAACTACCTTGTAGAGTTATCTGACCGTAGACAGACAGAAAGGATGTACCATGTTAACATGATGAAGCCATATGCAAATAGGGCTGACATGGTGTTCACAGTGTGTAGTCATGGGGAGGGGACGGCTGAAGGAGACCCCCTTCTGGACTTGCTAGAGGAAAGTAAACAAGAGTCCTTTGTGGAGGCAGTAAAATTGTCTCCCCAGCTGAACCCAGGCCAGAACCAGAAAGTTAGAGAGGTTTTAGCAGACTGTATCCCCTTGTTTAGTGCCAAGCCTGGACTAACCCCCTTAGCAACACACGATGTGGAGACAGGGTCACAGACGCCTATACAGCGGACAGCATATTGGGTGTCAGAGGCTGTCCAAAAGGACATTAGGAGGGAAGTGGAGGAGATGATGGATTTAGGGGTAATCCAGAGATCCCACAGTCCCTGGGCCTCTCCCATAATCCTTGTACCCAAGCTGGAGGGCTCGACCCATTTCTGTGTGGACTATCATGGACTGAATGCAGTCACAACATCAGATGCCCACCCAATGCCCAGGACAGTCGAACTCCTGGACAAATTGGAAGGGGTGACCTACCTTTACGACCAATGACCTGACAAAAGGGTATTGGCAGGTAGAGTTAACGGACAGAGCAAGGGAGAGGTTGGCCTTCATCACTTTGATAGGCTTATTTGAGTTCAAAGTAATGCCTTTTGGAATGAAGAACATCCTGGTCACTTTCCAAGGTTAGTGAGCAGGTGTTAAATGGTGCTGAGGAGTACGCCATAGTGTACCTGAATGACATTGCCATTTTCAGTACCAGCTGGGAGGAACATGTTTCACATCCTTAGGGAAGTGCTGGGCAGAATACAGATAGCCAGGCTCACTGTCAAAGCCAAGAAGTGCCAGGTGGCCATGGGAGGAGTGGCATACTTCGGGCATGTGGTAGGCCAAGGATAGCTCCGTCCTAGCCAAACTAAGATAGAGGTGATCCAGGCGTGGCCCAGATCAGAAACCCAGAAGCAGGTCAGGAGCTTGCAGGGTACTACAGAAAGTTTGTACCTAGTTACAGTGCCCTGGCTGCTCCCCTATCTGACCTGACAAAGAAAAAAATGCCAAGGAAAATCACCTGGGGCCTAGCCTGTGAGCAAGCCTTTACCAAACTGAAGGAGGCACTGTGCAGTGCTCCTGTTTTGACAAGTCCAGACTGTAGCAAAACTTTTATAGCTCAGACAGATGCCTAAGACATGGGTATTGGGGCAGTACTAAGCCAGACATCCAGTGAAGGGAGGGACCACCCCATTGCCTACCTGAGTAAAAAACTGTTTCCCAGGGAGCAAGTATACTCCACTGTGGAAAAGGAGTGTCTTGCCATAGTGTGGGCCTTAAAGAAGTTGGAGCCATACTTGTATGGGCAGCCTTTGTGGTGCAGACTGACCACAACCCCCTGGTTTGGCTGATGCAGATGGGGAAAAACAATGGCAGACTGCTCAGATGGAGTCTTGCTTTACAAAGGTATGATTTGAAAATCGTATCTAGGGCCAGAGCCAAGAATCAGAACTCAGATGGTTTGTCCCATGTGTATGAGGAATGAACTGATTTGTGAAGCTCATCCCATGTAGGGGATAGATCCCTCAAATTCAGTCTAGGTGGGGAGGAATTGCCACACTTGGACCACTGATTCTGATCCATGTATCATTTTTTTTTTGTATTACATGTAATTTATGTAAGGGAAGGGCAGTCAGAAGACCCACCGTCTTGCTGAACTGACACATCCCCCAAAAAAACAGGGAAAAGTTCAAAGAACAGGACATAGCTAAACCTGCAGCTATTTAAAATGCAATTCTTTTGTTAAATTTTCTTTGAAGGCAGAAACCAAAGTCTCCCCTTTATAATGCCCTCAGGGAGATCCTTTGACTTGCAATAATTGCCAGGAAGAACCTGTGTTGGGAGGGGTGTTGCAGGGAGCCCTTGAATTACATCAGAAAGACCTTTGATGTGTAGAAAACAAGGATCCAGATGAATTTGGAAGGTCCAATACACATTCCCAGGATGCTTTGGAAGGACATCACAGAAACTGTTTGTGTGTGTGTGTGTGTGTGTGTGTGTGTGTGTGTGTGTGAACAAAAAGCAGTTCTGACCAGTTAAAGTGAGGAGAGGAAATTGAGTAGGTCACTTATCATTTTTTTTAAATCTTGTTGGGACATCCTGTGCTGTAAAATACAACTTTTAATACTCTAAGGTGGAGCCTAATGACCTAGAGAGGAGGCCAGCTCAGGACCTTTTATCCAACTGAGCAAGCCTTAGAGAGACACATTTTATTTCTGACTGAGAGAAGAAGGACAACATCAGCACTGTACGAGAGAAGTATTATGTGGATAAGAGAGCTTTGTTTGTACTTTAAAAACCTGTTTTTTTTTAAGATTGTATGTGTTTGGGATATTTGTTCTGTATTTATTGTTCTGTTTTTATATTTTAAAGTAAAGATATATTTTACAATGGAAACTGCCTGGAGTGCCTTGACGTTTCTTTTTTTTCTGAAGTGAAGCTTTTTAAGGTTATGGTTGACACTGTGTACAAACTTATTGTTATACCAAACTGGGAAATGGATAGAGCTCTCTAAAGCCTAGCATAGGGTTCTAAGGGTTCATTTTGTAGACCTGATTGGGTGCCCGTAGGCAAAGATATCTGGCCCCCAAGACAGAATTATCTGAACCGGATAATTGGGTACGCTTAACAAGAGGTTATCAATTTGAATCCTTCCAGAGCCTGAGACTAAGGTGACTTGAACCCTCAAAACAGACAACTTGCTACCGCCTCCGGATACCTATCTTCTATCCTCGGGAGGCCTAACAGAACCTCTGAGGATCCATATATATGTGTGTAAATAAAGTTTAGTAAGTATTGTTTCAGCACCCATCTAAAAGGGTTTAATCTGGGGACATTCCCATAACATGTGGAAAAAAGTGCCTACATATATACCACACCTGGGGAAAACTGTGAATTATCAGGGTTGATTTTATGGTCTTTTTCTGGGGTAAAGTAAGCTCTCATCATAATGTTATATTGGAGGGACAGCAAGCTATTGTTAACTGAGCAGTGAAGTACATTTTTTTTATATGAGAGTCCAATCCCACCCCCCCAGAAGACCTTCTGGGAACAGGTCTGTTTCCCATTGTCCTTTAGTTGCCTCCAGGGGATCTCCCAAAGAACCCACTAGCAGTCTATAACACATTTGCAAAGGTTTAAATTTATTTGTTTGGGAGAATCTTCTAAACAACTCCTCCAAAAGTGAATGGTGCAGTTCTGCAAGGCTCCCCTTTTCTGAAATTAGTGTTTCTACATGTTCCTTGGTTCTAAGATATATAAAATAGTGGGAGGGAGGGACTGCATACTTCAATTTAACCTCCTGGAAGGTGACGACCCGTTATCCCTGCATTAGCTTATCCACCCTCATAAAGTCTCTCCCAGCTCACACTTTAAGATGATTACCCAGAGTTGCATTTAGTTTTCCCCCTTTCATCAAGACTGACCTTGTGTGTTATCAGGGGAAATATATATGTGCTCTCCTAGAAGGCAGTGAGCCAACTTCCAGACTTTCAATGAGTTTCTGGTACAAGGGTTGAGGACCCACTTTTCCTCTGGATCTAATGACAAGTCAACTAAGATTGAGTAGTATAGAGGAAACTCTTTTCACATCCTTGATACCCATCTACTTGGGCTTTGTGTGCATCCCTTGTGGGAGGTCTGGAATCTGTGCCAACTGGGCTGCTATGCAGTAATATTTATATGGAGCAGCCCAGGCCGCCTTCTCTCACTTTATCACAGGGCCAGCTTTTAATTCCTGGACATTTTCCATGCCATAACAGATGTTATGGCACCTGTAATAGATTTTATGTTTTATTATGTGGGTGGAGAGGGATTGTCTGAAATAAATATAAAATTCGGGGTAAGATAGACATTTTAATAAGGTTTACCCTTCCTATTAAAGACAAAGGGAGGACTCTCTAATTAAAACAATCCTCCTTGATTTTTTGAATCAAAGGAGTGTAATTCAATTTAACTATGAGTGAGAGTTTTTTTGGGAGAAGAACCCCTAAGTATTTAATTGCATTAGAAGGTGAGATCTCCACACCTGCAATTTTCATCAGATTTTTGATTTTCCCAAGTGGGAGCCACTCACGTTTTGTCCAGTTAATTTTGTGGCCTGAAAGAGGCCCATACAACTCAGGACACCTATTCAGCGCCAATAAGGCCCTTCCAGGATCTCCCAAAAATAACAGACCATCGTCTGCAAAGAGTGAAATTACATGGTCATTCCCCTCCTCCCTTTATCCTTCTATATTAGGGTCGGACCTAACATAGGCCGCTAAGGTTTCAATGCATAATGCATATAGTGGGGGAGGTAGTGGGCAACCCTGACATGTACCCCTGGATAGATACAAAGGGATAGATAGGGTGTTGTTGGTTAAAATCTGAGCTTTAGGGGCCTTATGTAAAGATCTCAACCACCTTACAAATGTGTCTCCCAGACCAAATTTTTCAAGCACTGCAAACATGTAAGGCCATTCCATCCAATCAATGCCTTCTTGGCATCGAGAACTAGTAATCCCTCATCTTATCTTTCCTGTCGACCATTTATGGATAATATTCATTGCCCATCTCAGATTGTGCTTGGCCTGGCATCCCTTCACAAACCCCTGAATCAGGTTGGGCAGGAGGATTCCAGCCTCCCAGCCAAGATCTTGGCCACTATTTTATAGTCTGAGTTGAGCAAAGAAATCAGTCTGTAGGAACTGCAAAGTTTTAGGTCCTTCCCCGGTTTCAGGGGAACCACAATCGTAGCCTCAGACATTGAATCAGGAAGGGCACCCTCCTCCAGTGCTACTTTCAGCACCTCTACTAATAATGGTCCGATGGCTTCCCAAGTGGCCCTATAAAAATCGGCCGGGATGCCATCTGGCCCTGGGGTTTTTCCCCGTTTCATACATTTCATTACCTTTTTAATCTCCTCTTATGAAATAGGCCTATTAAGATCATCTCTCTGTTCAGATGTTACCTCAGGAAGGGGAACTTTGTCCAGAAAAGTGGGGATTGTGAGGAGTACAAAGAAATGTAAAAGTCTTTAAATATTTGGTTGATATTATTTTGATCATAGGTATGATCCCCCTTGGGCGTATTCATGGCCGGAATAGTGCGTTCCGCCCTTTTCTTTTTCATCAAGTTTGCTAGCCATTTCCCAGCATAGTCCCCTCCAAAATGTGTTTGAGTATTTGTGATGAGAAGGTCTCCCTCAATCCATTTATTAGTTATCCGACTATATCTCCCCTTTAGGACTTTAACTTCCGTAATTCTTTCCCCTGTAGGGTTCAGCATAGTTTCCTTTTCCATTTTTAAAATTTGGAACTCCAGGCCATATTCTCTCTCCCTCTCACACCTCTTTTTATAAGCAGAGTAAGAGAGTGTTTCCCCTCTAATATATGCCTTCAAGGCATCCCATACATATTTTATATGGACATCTTGAGTATGATTGATAGATATAAATTCTGTATTTTTTTTCATTCATGAGGCTGATATATATGGGGTCTTAGAGTAAAATTGGGTCCAACCTCCACTGGCAACTTGTTGGCTCCTTAGGGCCTAGTTGAATGTCTACCTTCAAGGGGGCATGGTCCAAAATCACCATGGGGCCATATGTTGCCTTTATGCTCAAACCCATCATGGGAGAGGATACAAAGAGATAATCAAGGCTGGAATAAATCTGGTGGGCGTGTGAAAAAAGAGAGTACTCCCTTTCCTCTGGATGTAGATGCCTCCACACCTCTACCAATGCCCTTCCTCCACCAGGTTCTTGAATGCTGCCACCCTTTAGGTGTTGGATTAACTTTGTTTCGGGAATGATCCAATTTAGGTCTAAATACAGATTAAAGTCCTCACCTATAATCAAATTGCCCTGTAAGGGCTAATGTCATTTGTAAATGAGTGAAAAGTCTGGTGAATCAAAGTTCGGCCATAAATCGTCAGGGTCATCTCCACCATTAACCTCCACTTCAGTTATTAAAATCTCCCTGCTTATCAGATCTCTGGGAGAGCACTCGTGTGGAAGCCCTGGGCAAATCCAGATTGCTACTTCTCTTGCCCAAGACGTAAATGAAGCTGCCAGTAGTGTACCTTCCATAAACCAGCTAGTGGGGACACTTCCTCCCCCATACAGTGGATTTCCTGCAGTAGGGCTATATCACATTTCTGTTTTTTTAGCTGGGACCAAACTTTTTTCCTCTTTACCACTGTGCGGAGTCCATTGACATTCCAGGTAACACAACTTAGTTTAGCCATTATCATATACATAACAAATAATCCTGATATCTGTAAACATACAAACACTAAAGTTAACAGAATTAAATGTGAAAATCCCTCTGTCCTGCTTTTTGAAACTTTTCCTCAACTATTTGCCCATTCCTTCTCTTCCCCACCCTTTCCCTCCCCAACTATATACCCCACAATATTGCTCAAACTCACCCTCAAACATTATCTTCCTCATCCCACGACTCTTCATGGATTGGGCTGGATCTATGCATGCTACCAAAATAACATTAACCCCAAATTTTAAGTTTTGAGCACATCCTTCTAAACTTGTCCTGGGTGGTCCTGGGTGCGTGACCCCCCTGGCCTCACTGCGGCAATGCAGCCCCCCCTTGACCCCATGAGTGAGCCCACCCTGTATGGTGGAGACTCCAGGGGTCTGATATTAATGCATCCACAGCATTGTCTAAATTGCTCTTCCATAAGTACTAATCCATGGAACTGCCATTCCCCGCCACCCTGGAGGTGCCCACCCCCTGCCATTACTCTAAACTATGTTACCTTAAGAGACCAACCATCCTTAATTGTCTTGGTCCACCCTAAATTTATAAAAATCCGTATATGCATTACTATGATTTTAAGTACATATAATACCCCTAAGTACATGTTGAGATGTGCATACAGCCATTTAGTCCCTGGACAAAATGTCGCGGAGTTGTAGTAGCGGACTAATGGTCGCCAGGACAATTTGTGGTCATGGCTGTCGTCACGCTGACTAAATATAGTGGTATTGCTCATCACTGCAGACTTTAGAGATACTCATCACATCAGACTTTAGGGAAGGACACCAAATGAACAGGGCACAGAGTGCAGGATTTACAATCAGGGCACTAATACATACATGCACTCAGGTCACAGCTGGGCATAGTTTAGCTTTTTGACTAAGAACCCACAAGTGAGAGCCACAATTTCAGACACAGTAATACTTGGAATTGTGCTGTAAGACTTTATTTTTGCACGTTGGGGCAAAGAGTGTAAATACTGAACTATTGGGAGGGATCCAGGGCTCACTTTAGGTCATAGGGTGCAGCTTCCATATCTTTCATAGCAGTGCGGTGATTCATGTTAGTGCAAGTTGCAGCAGCGCAGATCAGTGAATCATGTCAGTGGGAGTGGTAGTGGTGAGTGCATGGAGCACAAAAGGCAAACTGATTCTAAAACATGACTTTAGAGATACTCATCACAGCAGACTTTAGGGAAAGATAGATTTGTGCTTATGTGGTGATTGAAGGAATCAGGCAGACTTTATGGGAGGATTCAGAAACAACATCATTAACTAAAACGGTTCCTTTCTTTTATTTAATCTGTCAACACTACTCATATGTGACTTATGTGTGTACTGAAGGAATAAGGCAGACTTTAAACATCAGCATTTTTAAAACCGTTCCTTTCTTTATTTCAGGAACTCTGTGCTTATGTGACTAGTGCGACCTGACAGAGCACTATAAAACTAGATGAAAAATAACAGACATTCTCTGTTGTAGTAGCGGACTAATGGTCACCAGGACAATTTGTTTACTAATGCCACGGTTACTACATGACCGCGAACTATATGCCGAGCGATTCATGTTAACTGCTACATTTTCTCCAAGGCTGAAATAAAACCGGCCACTATTAATTCAAAACCGCTGAGAGCAAGTAATAGGGCACTAACTGACCTAACTAACTAAGCAGGCAAACTTAAGTAACAACTTAATCCCTCTACTAGGATTGTTTCTGTTCGAATCCTTCCCTTAAACTTGTTCCTTTAGTACATGCAGTCACCTTTCTCATAAATGCCTTAAACTTGAGGGACTAATTAGAACTAGTGTCCTTCATATGTCTGTCATGGTGCAATCTGTCATCCTTCTATGTACTGATGAAATTCAGGCATGTGGCTGCAATCCAGGATATACCAAGCATGGAACTAATTAAATTAACAACAAATTCTACAAACAAAGTAAGAATCTGTCCTTATTATAGGTACTGAGTCCGTTTTTATATTGAACTTTCCACTCCATTGTGAATCACTATTGCCACAGCCAAGGGTGTAGGGAGTATATTGAGACTGTAGCCCACCCTCATAGGCCACCCCTGGTGTTCTTGGCATGTAGGCCTTCACCCCAAAATACTGACCCCAGCTTCTAGGCAAATGGACCCAAGGATAAAGTCCATAAAGTCAGTTAAAGCATAAGCTTCTCAGAAACATAACGCATCCTTCTTTTGATGCTAGCCTGCCAAGATCAATGGCTTCTTTCAGCCTCACTTCCTACCTGGTCCTACCCCCCAGTCATTTAGAAACAGTGCTGCAGCTTCTGGATCGTTAAGCGCCCTCCGTTTACCTCCAGGAGGTCACTATCAGCCGTGCCAGATAAACTAGTGAGAGCCGGACAGTTCAAATTGTGCAATCGCTTTACTTCACCAAAGGCCTGGCGCCTATTTTGTAGATAACTGGAGTAATCCGGAAAGATACTGACTCTGGAATTATTAATTATAATTGGGGCTGCCCTCCTAGCCACCTCCAGCACTTTCTGATAATCCTGGTATCTCAGAAACTCTATTAATAGATGCCGTGAGTGCTGATTTGGTTGTGGCTTGATGCCAGGGGATCTACGGGCCCTTTGAATTTCTGAACTACAGTCTTCTGGCAGTGCAAGGGATTGTCTGAGCCAACTCTGCATAAGCTACTATAGTCCTTGCCCTCTGTATTTCTGGTAAGCCGATGATGCGCATATTGTCTGCCTTTTCACGGTTCTGTGATCATCGATCTTCTTTCAGGTATGTGATTTCTTTTAAAGCATTTTGCAAGTTGGTGGAGTTAGAAGAGGCCAGATCTTCCTGTGCTCCTACCGAGTCTCAACCTCTGTTATTCTTCTTCGTGGGTTTCTACCGCTTTGGAGACTGAGTTTGCTGTTTGTTGTAACTGTTGCATTTGCATAGTAAGATTGTCAAAGTCGATTTGCATTTTAGTCCCCGAGTCACATTTGAGATCCATAATCAGACATTCCAAGGAAGTGTAAGCTTTGTTCTCTTGTGACATATCGTGCTCTGAAGTAACAGTTTCTTGCTCAAGGTGTTTCTCCGGTTGTAATGTATTGCCATTCCCAGGCCTTGCTCTTTACCATTCTCAAAGGGGCTGGGAAAAAGTAATTTCATTTGCTTTTTTTCTGATTTAGATGTACCTGACATTAGGAAGGCTAGGGCAGTCACCTATATTCTCTTTGGTCTCTGGATCATTTATGATGTGCAAAATGGCATATGGATCCTCACGGAGCTCAGATTTTACACTCCACCATCTTTGCCAGCCAGGCCATGGCCCCCTGAATGCAGTTTAAAGGAATAATTTTTGCATTACATATAAGACAGTTTGCAAACTAACTGAAGGAAAACATGGTATTTCACACCTTGCTACAACTTACTTGTTGAATGCTTAGTAAACAGACAGGCATACTGTGGAGTATAAAGGATGCTGACATATGTTCTCACATGGTAATGCAGCTCTCGGGACAATGGGATTTCAACAACTAGAAAATGGAGACCCCACCAGGGGCTGGTGTGAACAGTGAAAACAAACTAAAGCAATCACATACAGTACATCCAGAACAGCTATTGAGCTCTGTTATTGTACTCCCTGCAAGACACCAAGCTCAGCAAGTTGAGCATCCTGTATAACTCTGTCACTATGTTTGCCCACCCCAGGTACCATCACTGCAAAGTTCTCTAGAGTTTGAAGTTGTCCTTCCTAAAGGGTAGACTGGCCTACCCTTTACTTTGCCTTGCCTACAGACTTTCAGTGGATACTCCCCTACCCATTCTTAACAGTTCCCCAAAGATGGCCCTTCTGCACCTCGATCTGTCCCCTGCTCAATGTGCCTAGATCCAGATCATGTGCAGAGCGAGGTCATTCTCAGCCAACCCCATTTGACTGGCTCAACTTCCACTTAAGTTCAAAACAGCTCCTCCCTGGTCATGCTTAAGTCTAACCTCAAGGACATCTACTTATAGACTCGTGTTGTCTCTGCAGCCACTGACCTGACCACTGCCCTTTCACTCCCCTTGGCCTACGTGTTCACTAGATTAGCTCTGCCCCACCACTGCCACAGCTGCTATCTTGAGGTGATTAATTTGTGTTGTCTTCCTTCATGGGTTCCTGTGTAATGTTATTAACCTTACTGTTGCTTATACCAATATGTACACTGCTGCCTGGAACTCGGCAAGCTGTAGATATCTGTCTTTAACTACGTCTAGTTTTTGGTGTCTTCATTTATGCACTTTCTTACTGTATGTAATCCAGCTTTGTATTATTCTCCTTCTGTACATTAGTTCACTTGTTTGTAACACTTTTCATACTGGTTCCTTTACTTGAATGGAACTGATCCTAGGTTGCCGCTGAAAAAGGGACTGTTGGTCTCAGTGGGTCTATCCGGTTACCAACATTCAAATAATAAAAAAAAACAATAAATGGGGAAAAAAGAAAGGGGGTGAGAGTTAGCAACAATGAGGTGCAGTATATTCTACTGCAGCTGGTCTTCCATGTCTGTCTAGACCCAATCCATTTTCAACATTGGCTGTTCCTCAATGCCCTCCAAGGAGCAGAAAAATGAATTATATCCCTGGGTTATAACTAGGTGCCGTTCCAAGCATAGCCCTCAAACTGTGCCCACCACCACACCACAGTCACAGCACAGTATTCTTATTCCAGCCCTCTGTACTGGGGACACCATCCTCTCACCACTGGTACCAGTGGTAAACCCACAGTATCATCAGGGAGTGCCCAAACTTTCTTTGGGTGCCAAGCTGTGGAATTGGTGAAGACCTGATGATATTTCATGTGGTTGGCTGGTTGGGTTGCAGTTAAAGTAAAAGGTTAGCAACTCTTTGCAAAACAGAAAATCACAAACCTACAGCCACTCAACGTTAAACCTCAACTGAGGCATCTGTAACTCCTGGCTGAATGGACAAGTCGAGCAAACCCTTTCCCTGCTATTTTACCAGGTGGTTACAGGGCAAACCCAGGCTTACTGATGGTTCCTGACCAGAGGATCATCCATGCTGTGCAGGGATTAATGGGGGGGGGCTTGCAATGATCCCCCTCTGGCTCATGTCCAGTTGCTTTTGGCTCTCTCTATCCCTCTCACTTCAGGATGAAATGGCAAGTGGTATTGCTGGGATGTTTCTGATGCAGGTCAAGGTTCCCTGGCTATAGTAATCAGTAAGTCCAGCTGATCAGTCCAACTGTCACTGAAAGCAGGCAGTCCTGTGTTTTTACTTGACATGTGATTGGAGACTGAAAAGCACCTTGAAATAATTGTTCCATCTCAAGCCAAGGAGCCCTTGTGATTCTTTCCTAAGACAGCATGATCTGACTTCATCTTACTCATAGGTTCTCAACATTGGCGCCAACACAATAAATTCTGAATACCCCCATGCTGGTCTAGTTGATTCATATGCCAGTGGCATCCTCAACTCCCAGACCAGCAAATTCTGACTTTGCCCACCCCAGGTGGGCCTGGTGGTATCCTGTCTAGGCCCTAGTAGCCCCTGACTCTTTTACTGTCAATACAGTTCACTAAAATACCACCAACAGCTTAATTTGGTTTAATTGTAGTTGGTTTATTTTATATCAGTATCCACCCAGTATGAGTCTGACAATTGGCAGTATTGCCTAGCTCTGCTGTCCCAGTCAACAAAATCTAGATAAATGAACATCTGCTCAGCTGACTTTGAAACATCTGGCTTACCAATTTAGGTCACCACTAAACCTTATCATCCTCTATTTGGGACACTTGTTCAGACTTTGGGCCTTCTATAGTGGCAACCTGGTTGGGTCTTGTCAGTGACGATGAATCCACAGTCAGGCAAGTGAGTAGATGTACCTCTGAAGGGCACTTCCTTGGGGTCCAAGGGATCCTCAGATGTGAGGAGCTCTGTCTCTCATGAATCAGATGACTCAACCCATTTGCTGTTGCCCTTGGTTCTGGGGGCTCCAATGGAGATAAAGATGCATGACTGTTTACTGATATGTTGATTCCTTGGATGACTTGTCATCCTTTACTTCTGCTAAGCAAAATGTTCTGAACCCTCATTACACCCCTGAGTGTCCTGCAAAGCTGCAACTCATACCCTCTTGTGACCATATGAACCAAAGCAAGTCCCACAAGGTTATCTTTCCCATCACCCCAGCTGTCAAAAAGCCATCACAGCAAATTTCTGAAAGGCCTGAACCTTGTCACCCTCCATGCAAGAGGGCTGACCACAGGTGCACCTGGAAGGATTTCCTACTTTGCTACTGCATCCTTCCCTGGAAAAGAAGCCCAAAACATGGTGTCAGGGGTTACCCTTGGCCACATGTTCTAGCTTAGTGTCTCCCCCTAAATTCCGGAGATCCAACAAAAGGTAATGATATCCCTTTCAAAGTGAAAGATATTTGTGGCCCTCAGGTCAATGGCTAACTCATGAAGATCATGGACTCTAATGTAACCATGAACCAAAATCCATGAGGAGAATGTTCCCCTCTGCTAACTAAGTTTAGGTTTCTTTCATGGTCAGCTGCAGCAGCTCCATCAGCAAAAGAAGCAGCAGTTCAATATCTCCAGGTTCTAGTAGAGTAAAGACTCAGCACAGGGCAACCAATGGGGTGGCTGTGGTGACTCCAGTGATCTGTACTCTAGTTCCTCCACCAAACAATGAAAAGTTAGGCAGTAGGGTTTTATCCCATCCTAATCTCATTCCTTACTGCAGATTCTTGCCAGGGGTCAGCTGTTTCTCTTCCTTCCACTGTGATCAAATAATTATTGACAGTAACTGAGGAAGGTCTATATGGAATTTAAGGCAGTGCTTCCATGGTGACCCAGTGTACCTCTTGTGCTCTCACAGGTGTACCAGAGTGCTTTGCAGGAGAAGTTGTGAAAACTCCTGTTAATGCATGCAGTACAGCTCATTTCAGAGAGACAAGCTCAGCAAGGGTTTGTAGCTTGGTATGTTCAAGTGCTAAAACAAACAGGGGGATAGCACCCCATTCTGAACCTGTTGATCCTCAACTAACTTATCATCATCAAATGTTCTGCATGGTCACTCTAAACCAGATCATAATGTCCCTGGAGCTTGGAGCTTTGTTCTTCTGTTTGGACTTCCAGAATATGTACATTCACATCACAATTCATCCATCTAACAAATGGCTTCTTTACTTTTATGTAAAATGTATTCTTCATTAGTTTACAGCCATGCACCTTAGACTTCACATGGCCCCTTTGGTGGCAACTAAATACATATTAGTAGGGTCAGCATTCCTTCATCTCAGTGGATCACAGTATTTCACTACCTTGATGACCAGTATATTACTGATAAGTGCTCAGTGCAGGACGTGGAATAACCAAATGACCTGTCAGTCCAGACATTCCTACAGACAGAATTCTTCCTCAACTTGGGCAAGTTCAAATGGACCCCAATGCATGTAGTGTTCATCAAAATGGAACTGGATTTGCTACAAGTTAGAGTTTGCCTTCAAGCAGATGGGGCGCAGAACATTTTGTTCATTGCATAATCATGTCTGGCCCTGTATGTCCTCCAACTTCAAGGCTAAATGGCATCCACTCCATTCATGGTTTGGTGGGCTTGGTGACATAAGCAACCTCTCTAGTGGGAGCTGGCTTGCCAGTAGTCACAGGCCCATTCTACACTAGACTATCCCATTTATGCTACGCTACCAGTATTGGACATGATTCAGTGGTAACTGTCCTTTGCAGAATATGCTGGAAGGATTCTGCTTTGTCTTGCCTCAGCCCATGATGCCTCTTTAAATAGATGCCTCACACACCAGTTGGGGTGTGTACTGATGCAACAAAACAGCTCATGGTAGTAGACATACTCACTGCAAAGCATGAATTCCATGTTAGGTGCCTTAGCTAACATGATTAGAGACCGCAGCTTATATTCAAGGGTTACTTTTATTAAAGTGTTTCATTGTGGCCTGCAGCTTGTATTTGACGATGGCTTATGTTCAAGGGCAATGTATATTTGAGTGTGGCTTCTAATAAAACCTATACTGCATAAAATATCTTCAAATGGATGTTGATAATAAAATTCAGAACTTGACAGTAGCATAAACACAACCAGACTTTTATTCTCTGACCTTGACTCACAGTCCATCAGACAACATTGACCTCCAATTACTGTCAAGCTGAGTTTTATTATCAACATCCAGTTGAAGATATTTCACTGTATCAGGAGGGGGTCCTGAAGTGTGATGGTAGTTGGAACAGTGAACTTGCCCCATTAGGTTTGACCTGATAATGTAGCAGAGAACTGGGCCAGATGAGGGAGTGTATGGAACTGATTTTTGCTGGCCCAGATGCAGACAAGTGGAAAGCTGAGTAAAAGGCAGCACACTTTTTAATATGCATAGGTCAGAAGAGCAGAGACATATGTAGAGCATGGTGTGACTGCAGCAGCCTCACAGCTGAAGACAAAATGAAGGCAGAAGTTATGTTTGACCACTATAAGACATACTGTAACCCACACAACTATTCAACAGTACAGCGGACATTATTCTATGAAAGAAACCAAGGCCAGGAGGAAAGCGTGATGAATGGCTCACCCAGCTATGTCTGCTGGCAAAGGACTGTGCCTTTGCAGCACAATGACAGTAAAAGATCGCAATCCCAATGATGGGGACTCAACATAAACAATTGTAGGAGATGCTCCTTCTAGAAGATGACCTGATACTAGAAGTTGCACTCAAAGTAATCCAAGCATATGAGGTTCTCCTATGCTGACATGCACATGCTGGGCAGTGCATACCAGGCAGTACACACCATTTCCAGAAAGCCAAATACAAAGGTAGGAATGACTCATTGCAGAAGGAGGGGCAAGGTTCAGTAGAGAGGCAGCCTTCAATGAGTATAAGACCGTGTCAACAGTGCAAGTGGAAGCATGCTGAAAAGTATCCTGCAGTTGGTCAAATATGTCGAGCATCAAAGAAATGTAATCATTTTGCAAGTGTACATTGGGGAGCATACCTGAACATTTCACACAAAGTACACACAGTACAGGCCCACCGAGTGGTATGGCGAGGACGCAGAAGAAAGACCAACCATTATTCCTGGCCTCCATCGATTGGGAAGGACATATCTCAGATGAGTCTTATACTAGCTACATATGGGCACAATGAAAACAGACATCAAATTCAAGCTGGGCATGGGTGTGCAGGTCAACAGCATACCAGTCCAGGTGTATCAAGAGAGTTTAGCACACATGTACTCTTTGCAAAAATAAGCACTGCTTAGCTGGTTATGGAGAGTGGGAGCTGAAAGTAGAGGGAAATTACAACTTACAGTGCAGTCACAAAGGAAAACACAAATGATGCAGTTGTATGTTGTGGGTACACCAGCCACACAAGTCTTCAGACTGAAAGCATGCAAACACCTAGGAATGATCACAACAGTGATGGTAGTTGAGACTGTGAATGACAACCTGATAATGGAAGGGGTACGAGACCAGTACTCAGATGCTTTTTTGGGACTGGGTTGTTTGTCAAGAGTTTGATATGCCTGAAATCAGGAGCCCGCCTGTAATTCATGCACTAAGTTGAACTGGGGCAGTCGTCAGGTGGCAGAGTCCACAGAATGGATCAGCTCCATGATGGCACTGAAGAAAAAAACTCGGGAAACATATGTCTCTGCATAGACCCACCCAGGACCTCAACAAAGTAATAATATGTGAACATTATGGGCTGCCTACACTGGAGGACATGTCACATAAATCACCAGGAGCAACCTATTTCAGTGTACCTAATGTCCAGGCAGGCTACTGGCAGCTGCAACTGGTTGAAACAAGTAGCTGACTGATAACTTTCAGCATGCTAGTTGGTAGATGGTGCTTCACCCAGGTGCCCTTCAGGATAGTATCTGCACAAGAGAAGTTCCAAAGAAATCTCATGAAATGATAGATGGACTCCAGGTGTTGAAGTGATCATTGATGACCTCTTTGTATATGGATCTACAAAGAGAACCATGACTACCACCTTGTGGCACTTCTGGAGATGTGTCTGCAAGTGAACTTAAAACTAAATCCAGATAAAATCAAGACAGGCCAGACAGGGTAACCTATTTTGGTCAGTGATTCACCAATGAGGAGCTAAAGTCAGATCACAAGAAGCTTAGTGCCATCAAGAAGGTAAGATCTCCAAATTCCTGAATGGAGCTCAAGCCAATACCTGGTACTTTCATCTACCTGTCAAAATTCTCCAAACTACTGGCACAAGCCATAGCCTCATTCCAGAAACTGCTGAAGGGAACTGCAGAATAGTACTGGGAAGCCAATATGGACATAGCATTCAGAAAAATAGAAACTGTTATATGCAAACAGCCTGGCCCCATTCTGCAGTATTTTGATGTAACCAAACCAGTGGTACTATAAGTGGAATCCTCTCAAGAGGGTCTAGGAGTTGTTTTGTTCAAGGGGGGAAACCTGTTGCATATACCACCTGGGCTCCAACTCCTGCACAGGTAAACTATTGCCAAATTAAAAAAGAAATGCTGGCAATTGTTACTGGGTGTGACAAGTATCAGTACATTTATGCCCAATCTGTAACAACTGAGTCAGACTACAAGCCACTGCAGCGTATTCTGTTGAAACCACTGCTGTCTGACCCCCCCCCGGCTGTCTGCAACACATGGTTATATACCTACAGAACTATGACCTCACAGTTATATTATGCTTGGCAAGGACATTCCAATTGCTGATACTCTGTCCATAGTGCCAGAACCTGGACAAGACACCAAGGAAGAATCAGATTAGAAGACCAGGTACATCATGTGTTAATGGCAATGCCTGTGGCTGAGTCATAACTAGACAATATCAATCATGTAACCACAACTAATAAAACCATGGTACTACTGACTAGCTCTTACTAATGGGCAGCCTACCATCAACAACAGTTGCACCCTGAGTTACATGCTCCCCTGGCACCTTCGAGAAGATCTGACATATGTAGATAGCCTGAGTCTAAAAGGGTGCAGAATAGTGATACCAGCTGACCTCCGACCTGAGACACTGCAACTGATACCCGGGCATTCTGTGGTACTGCTCAGCATGTGCCATTGCAGAGATGCAGCTTTCTGGCCCGGCAAAACCAAAGACATAGAATGACTGGTGGCAGTGTGTGACACATGTCAAACTTTCCAAACAGAACATGGCAAAGAACCTCGGAAACCCTCTGCCATACCTGAATGACCTTGGCAATGCATTGGTTCAGGCCTATTTTTCCTACAGGGGATCAATTACTTACCTGCTGTTCACTATACAGCAGGTATTTGTAGCTGATTAAACTTGTGGACACCAGAGCACAGATTATAGTGAGCCATTTGAAAGCCAGTATGTCACAACATGGTGTCTGTGAAGAGCTTATGTCTGACAGCACTGTAGTCCGTAGTACACTTCAGCTGAATTCAAAGAATTCCCACCAACTGGGGCATCAAACATGTGCTGGTTAGTTCTTATTTTCCAGAAGTTAATGGACTTGCAGAAAATACATCCAGAAAGCAAAGCACATTCTAGCCAAAGTTAAACATAGTGGTCAAGACCCCTGCATTGGACCACTGAACTACCAAACCCAACAATGGACAACAAAGGCTCACATGCATATGTTCTCATGAGCTGAAGGTTGATGTCTACTATACCAGTAACAAGCTTCATCCACAAGTTATTTCTACATCAATATTTTGAAGCAACAGAAGCACGTAAGAATGACAGGAACACTGTTTCAACCACCGTGCTCAGCCACTGTCTCCACTACCTGCTTGCTACAAAGTATCTAATAAGAAGATGGGCTGCTGCAGAGTTATTGTCTCCGGGATCAACACCACAGTCCTACATCATCGAGACAGGTCAGGGACCGATATTCAGATGGAACAGACATCACCTTTGTAAGTCTTATCTATCTGGTCCTGATTAGCCAAAAAATGAGGTCAGCTGAGAGCTCACCTGTGCTACAGGTTATGATTTTCAATCTGACACTCTAGGTAATAGCTTTCTTTTTTTTTTTCAATTCAACTTTTATTGAAGTTTAAGATAACAGAGAACGAACCACAGTGAACCGTACCATAGTAATACAATAATGAATAGAATGTACAGTGGCCCTTCTCCCTCCCCTCCAAAACCCCTTCCCCATAAAAGCTATCACAGCAATATACCAATCAAGGTACAAGAAGGTTAAAGGACCGTGACACCACTTTATAGAGCATATAAGGTTTGAAAGGGCCCCAAGTTTTGTTAAATTGTCCATTTTATGTGGAAGACTTGCGATTGTCCTCTCCATTCTGAGATTAGCTAAGAGCTCTTGTAGCCATTCCACATAGCTTAAACTCTCAGAGTCTTTCCAATGTTTAAGAACTATTTTTTGAACAGACGAGGAAATAAGTGCCATATAATACCTTCTACATACCACACTGATGGGTGAGAAATCTCCCAAAACACAAATTTCAGGCAAAACAATCTGAGATCCCTAGCAGCAGATTCACTCTCTGTTTGATCCCTAGACAAAAGTGATGCCGCCTTGGGCATTCCCAGAAGATATGGAGGAGGTCACATCTGTATCTTACAGGTTGTGCAGAGCGGAGAGGACAAGAGGCCTAGCTTAGCAAGTTTCTGGGGGGAGTAATATTATGTAAGATTTTAAATTGCATCAGCCTAAATCGATCCTGCAGCAGGTATTTATGGCAATCCCGCCATATACGGGACCAGTCGGGTTCTATCCTGGGTAACCGGGCGTGCCAGTAGTGGACTGGCGCGGTATTATCAGGATATGCTCGGGTAAAGAACAAAGTATATAATTTGGATATCGCATGAGGCAGATGTGCCGTTTGGGTTACAGTAGGCAGAAATTGGGAAGGAGAATCGAAGGGCGGGCTCGTCCCAAACACCTGCAACAGAAGATGTCACAACTGATAGACCTTAAGTGTGTATTTGCGGATATCTCAAATTTATGCATAATATCCTCCGAGGAGGCATCACCCTCAGCTAGGATAAAACCTCTAACTGACATTGACTCAGCTGAGGTAGCCAGGTGGGTGGTAACTTTTTACTTATTTGAAAATTGGGTTGCCTTAATGGGCTGAGAAGTGTCCCTGCCATTATCATATTTAAGGTATGCGCACAGTTGTGCATGAGTCTTTACTGATATTGCTGTAGGAGAGTTCCTAATTACCTCTGGAGTGAGCGTATCTTAGCATGTAACATCCCTTGGAAGATAACCACCTTTTTAATGAGGGCAGATTCAATTTTCAGCCATAGTGGGGTGTACTCAGAAGTAACGGTGGGTCAGATGGCACCCATCTAAGATATTTGGCCGCCTGACAGGCCCAATAATATAGTCTCAGATGTGGCAACCTTAAGACTCCTCTCTCCTTAGGGGCCGCCAATTTGTGGTAAGCCAGCCTCGCCTTTTTGTGTCCCCAGACAAAATTAGACAATATAATATGCACTCTTTTGAACCAGGACAACAGTAATGTTATATTTAACATGTTAATAGGATAGAGAAGATGGGGGAAAACATTCATTTTCACCAGGTTTATCCTGCCCCAAAGAGAGAGGGGGAGAGAAGGGACCATCTTTGAAGATCTTGCTCAATCTTCTGTACCAGCATGTCTAAATTTAATTGCTTCAGATGGGCCATACTGCGTGACAATGTAATACCTAAGTATTTAATAGAGTCAGCCTTCCAAGTCGAGCCTAGAGTGGTGATGTCATGCTTATAGACTTTATGGTTAAGAGGGAAAACCTGGGATTTACCTATGTTAAGTTTATAATTTGAAACCTGACTGAATTCATCTATGATCTTGAGAACTAAGGAATGTATGTAACTGGATTGGCCAGCTGAAGAAGAGATCATCCGCATATGCAGCAACTTTAGCCTCATACTCATTTAAAGGGATGCCAGGGATACTCTTCTCTTTCATCAGCCTGCGGATAAGAGGCTCTAAATAGATATTGAAAAGTAGAGGGGATAGTGGACATCCCTGCCTAGTTCCTACTAATAACTCAATTGGGTCGGAGACCAGGCCACTGCACGATATCCTGGCGGTGGGCAGTAAATATAATGAGTGGACCCAACCCCGAAATTCAATGGGAAAACCAAAAGCTTCCACTGTTACAAATAAGTATCTCCAATAAACTCTGTTGAAGGCCTTCTCTGCATCCAGGGATAAAACAATTGGTAGGAGTCGTCCCTAGAAGCAGAGAAGACATGGGCAAGGGTTCTGAGGTGGTCGGCTGAGGATCTGGTTTTCATGAATCTCACCTGTTCCTCCCTATAATAGAAGGAAGGACCTGGGTCAATCGGTCAGCAAGCAGTTTAGAAGAATCTTAGTATCTTGATTGAGAAGAGAGATCGGTCTGTAACTAGAGACCTGATCACGTGGTTTATCCGGTTTGGGCAACAAAGTAATCAACGCTTCAAACAGAGAAGTGTCGCTTGACCAGAGGAGAAATGGAAAAGGGGAGCAGGATGGGAACTAATTGTTTGGAAAACACTTTATAAAAATTAGAGGAAAACCCATCCGGTCCAGGGGTTTTGTCCGACGGGAGGGACAGTATTACCTTTTCTATTTCAGCTCCAGTTATGGGAGAGATTAATGCTATTTGTTGAGACTCGTTGAGAGTGAGAAGTTGCAAATCTCCCAGGAATCTTTGCAATTGTGCTTCTGAAGGGGGAGCTGACATAGGGCCGTATAATTCCTGAAAGTAAGTAACAAATTCCTGCAAAATTTCTGAGGGAGAAATTTTAAGCGAGTTATCTGCTAACGAAGAAATGGCGGGAATTAACCTATTGGATTCCTGCTGTTTCACCCACATGGCCAACATCCACCCTGCCTTCTCACCTTGGTCTGTGTGGATTGCATTTGTTTTTAAAATAGCAAATTCTGCTTGTTCTCTCAACAAATTCAAATAAGCGTCCTTTAATTTAACTAGCTTTTGTCTAATAGTCTCAGGGGAGGCCGGGGAGAGGTTTGCCTCTAAGGTCCTAATCTGGGATAATAGCTGAGCAACTTTGATTTCTTTCTCTTTTTTCCGCTTAGATGTAATACCAATCATAATCCCTCTCAAATATGCTTTGAGGGCGCCCCACTCTGTATCAGGCCGGCCTGTGGAATTCTGATTTATGGTAACGAACTGTTGAATTTGGGAAGCTATATAGGTAACCTTATCTGGTTCAGAATTTGGTTGTTCAGTTTCCATCTGCTACCCTTCGGGCAGTGCTGTTAATGAGAATAAACAAGTAGCGGCAGAGTGGTCCGAAAGCAGTGCCGAGACAATATTGGAATCCAGAACCCTGGGTAAAATATTATGGGTTACCAAAATGTAGTCAATCCTGGAGGAGGTACCATGGACTTGCGATACAAAGGTATAATCCCTTTGACCGGGTGAAATACCGCCATACATCGCATAGTCCTGCAGAGTCAGTAAATCCCTAAATGCTCTTTGTGCAGGTGAGAGGCCTGAATGGCTTTGACTCATCCTATCTATCCCTGATCAAATACTAAATTAAGGTCACCCCTATTATAATGGGAAGATCGGAAAGAGTGTACTACTTCCAGGAGCTTAGCAAAAATCCAGGGAATCACGTTAGCCATAGACTGTACCCAAAGAACATCTAGTGTGTAAAGTGTCCCTTTACAAATAAAAATCTCCCATCTGGGTCAGCAATCACCTGGTTAGATTGAAAGGAGACGGATCTGTGCAACAAGATCATGACCCCTCTACTTTGGTAAGTACCTTGTGCCGTGAAATTTGCCCCATCTGTTGGCCTCATCTTGATAGCTTCAGCATCAGGAGATGTGTCTCTTGCAGAAAGATAATTTCTGCCTTGTGGTAATTCAGGAATTTTAAAATTGAATACTGTTTAACTTTATGTCTAGCCCTTTAGCTTTCAAAGAGATACTTAGAGCCTAGCCATCTGCTACAATATGGCTAACGTCTGACATAAAGTGCACCGAATCCTTCACATTATCACAAGCTCCCTCAGTTAAGTATATGCTGTGCTGGCTCACCCTTTCACCAACCAACCATATCCCTCCCATACCCTATAACAGATCCTGCTACAACCCCACTATCACAGAGCAAATCCCTACTCCTCCCAATTCCACCCACACAGAACTATGTACGTGATGAAAAGTTTACCAGAGCTTCCCTCCATCACCCCACACACCGAGCCACAGATCTAAACTACATAGTATCTAACAGTAATAAACTAAGCAATACAGCTATATTATTACACCACCAACCCCATGAGCAATCTATGGTGCCCTCTAGTGCCACGTAGCTAATATTATTACTTAGACTGGGCACCCAAACTGGAGCAACATAGGTTACAATAAATCAGAACATTGATTCTCCTTGCAAAACTATAAGGAGCAAGTAGGCCAGTCAATGTAACACTGTGACTAATAAGGGAAGTAAACAGTGCAGGTGAGAAGTTGAAGGGCAAGTGGACTGCCTATAGTAGCAGAAGACCACACGGCCATTTAGGTGACATGTCCATGGGGTCAAGGCTCCCATTATTATTCTATCATCTTAACGGACCCACTGGAGGAAGGGTAGCAATCACCAAGGAGTAGCGTTAATATTAAGCAGAATTGCCTGTCAAAAACAGTTTTGCAAACAGACACTGGTGAGTCTAATACTAAAACTTGGATAATGTTACTCGCTTTCTTTGAAGATGGTCTTGCACTAATGATGAAGAAGAGTCAGCTTTCCATCATGGGTAGAATCCAGCCCAATAATCCCATTCTTGTTGAACTACTTCTCAGAGTCCCAATTCACGGGTGCCGAAGAGATCTGGAAAAGCTGCTTTTAATCCCGAAGCCGCCGCTTCAGTATCTTCATAAGTGTGCCAAGAACCTGCAACCTGCACTTGTAATCTAGCAGGATAAGCCATCCTAAATTTAATAGCAGCAGCTATTAATTTGATTAGAGGATGGTACAAAGTACGTTTTTGGTGAACCGACAGGGGTAGATCCTGGGTAACCCTAATTTTGGCACCTTCCCAGATGATTTCTTTGGCTTCCTTAGTTTTGGACAGAAAATGCTGCTTTTCCTGGTAGTTCAGGAAATGAAAGATTAAGGATCGAGGAGCAGCTCCAGGTGGCGGTGCTGGACGGAGCGCTCTGTGTGCTCTCTCAATAATGTAATCATTGCCAAAAGGGGAAGGGCCAGCAATTCTGGCTATTAGCCTTTTCGCAAAAACTTGATAGTGTCGGTTCCTTCTTCTCATTCTGGAAGGCCAATTAAAACTGCATTATTGCAGCAGCTTCTGCCTTCCAGGTCCTTGATTTTGATTTCCAACTTGGATATTTTTTGATGAACAGACACCAACTCCAGATTCGTCCGTTCTTGCTTACGCTCTAATGAGTGTATACAGGCTTCATTGTCGGAAGTCTTCTGGGCCAGGAGATCCACCTTGCTGGTAACATTTTTGAGTTCACTCAAAACGGACTGTAGTTCCAGTTTAAAGGGCTGGAATTCCTCTAAGAATTTTGCCAGGGTGAGAGGCTCTGAATCCATATGCGCAGCGCCTGAGGACTGCGGCTGGCTGGTAGGGAGGCCTTGGTTTTCTTAGGGCCTCTCGAGACGGGAGGAGTGTGCCTAGGCATAATTTTCTTCATCTCGCCTCCATTTAGGCTCCGTTGAACGAAGACCGGTTTTGAGCGTGAAAGTAAAACAAACGATCAAAACTGCATTCAAAACTGTAAAATAAAGATTTAAATTGGAGCAGAGGGTAGGAGCGAAGATACGGGGGTATTACTCGGCGCGCTGCATCACGTGACCACCAGGTAATAGCTTTCTTTCTAGTGTTGATGCACAGACAGCCTGCAAGAGACTGATGATACAATTGCTGACAAGTCTAAGAACTTTCCAGGTCAACCTAACCAGCAGAGTCCTGGAAAGCTGGATGCATCACCTCCTGCTGACACAGCCAAGCAAAACGTTATGTACTCTTGGTGGTAGTCTGCTAAAACCCAAAGTTTGGAAAGATTTTGCTATAAGCAGACAACTTTACAATGCTTACACTCCTGATAATTGTTCAGTGTGCATTCTTCCTTAATTTGTTGTTCATTATTACTTAGGCATCCTTGCCACGCCTCACCTTCTTCTCATGCAAGAGATTGGGAATATGGGTGTGGGCAGGACAGTAGTGTGGTGGGTAGGTAACTGGCTGGTGGCAGGACACAGAGGGTGGTGGTAAATGGCTGTCACTCCACAGAGGGAAGAGTGACCAGTGGGATACCACAGGGATCAGTGCTGGGACCGGTCCCATTCAACATCTTCATCAGTGACATTGCGCAGGATCTAGAAGGCAGAATTTCACTGTTCGCTGATGACACAAAGCTCTGTAACAGAGTAGACACACCAGAGGGTGTAGACAGAATGAGAAGCAACCTGCAGAAACTTGAAGAATGGTCAGGGTTTGGCAGTTGAATATTCAATGCAAAGAAGTGCAAGATAATGCATATGGGGCACAAAACCCTGGCACAATATATCAGTTGGGGGTGAGGATAATGCATGCACCAAGCAGGAAAGGGATCTTGGGGTTGTCATCTCTGATGAGTAGGGAAACAGTGTGACAAGGCAGCAGGTAAAGCAAATAGGATGCTGGGATGTATAGGCAGGGGCATCACCAGCAGGAAAAGGGAGGTCATAATTCCGCTATACAAGACACTAGTGAGGTCCCACCTGGAGTACAGTGTACAGTTCTGGAGACCATACCTACGTGAGACACAGACAGGGTAGAGAAGGTTCAGAGGAGGTCAACAAAGATGGTGCATGGATTGCATCACAAGTCCTATGAAGACAGGTTGAAGGAACTGAACATGTACTCCCTGGAGGAGAGGAGGAGAGAGGGATATGATAGAGACATACAAGTATCTTACAGGGAGGAACAGGGTGCAGGAAAACACTATTTTTAAGCGAAAAAGATGTTCCAGGACTAGAGGGCATGGGATGAAGTTGGAGGAGGATGATTCAGAGGAAACATGAGAAAGAATTTCTTCACAGAACGGTGGTGGACAACGGAACACCCTGCCAGAGGAAGGTGGGGGCTGAAACAATCACGGATTTAAGAATGCATGGGATAGACATAAAGGAATTCTAGAGGTCAGAGGTAAGGGAAACAGACTTCTAGGAAAACAAACTGAACTTACAAGCTCAAATGGGCAGACTGGGTGGGCCATAGGCCCTTATCTGCCGACACTGTCTATGTATCTATGAGATTAATCGAAGCTTAACCCTCATCTTCAATGTCTTGTTCAGTTGCCCAAGACTTATTTCCTCTGCCTGCATCTGTCGTACATCTGCTACTGTATTTCAGGACTGCATGCACTATACAGGTTGTATGTGTCCCATCAGTTAAGCAAAGGACATGATGTCATTTCACCGCCTATATCTATGACGTTCTGTATGCTACTGTATCTCAGGGATACTTGCACAGTACTTTGCTGCATGCACTTTAAATTGTAGTCAACAGGGATCTTATTGTAACTTCACTATTTTGCAGAGCACACATTGTATCACATTTGACTTTGTATTGTATCTGTATTTAAGAAGTACATACAGAATTGTATTTTCCTTTGACCATCCTTCTGCACTCCTCCCCAGGTCACAGCTGTAAATGGGCCTCCAGGGGTCTGTTTGTTTACCTGGTAAAACATATTTAAGTAAATACATAAAATAAATTAAGGACTGGATGTAATGTATGGTGAATCTCAGTAAGTGAATTGCATGTTATGTTCAGATACTGCTGTGTCTTTAAATTTATGCATTAGATATTGTGGAGAACTGGAACAGATAGTCCACCTCTGTTCTGGGGTCAACAGGAAGCAACACTGTGCCAGGAAGCAGTTGGAGGATAATGTTGCCTGATGTACAGTGGAGTCAAGGTCAGAGAATAAACGCTCGGCTGTGTTCATGTTACCATCAAGTTCTGAGTTTTATTATTAACATCAAATTAAGATATTTCACTGTAAATGGGGAAGTGAAAAGGATCTGGGGCCAGATATTCAAACTTTGCACAGAGCAAAAACCGTTCGCAAGGTTTTGTGAGAGTCGTTCTTGTAAAGACTGCAATATTGAAAGATCCAAATAGTGCCAGCGCAACAGTGTAGTGACAGTGCTAAAAGATACACGTGCAAAGTGAGCGTGGGACATGCATACAGGTGCAATGGTATATTCAGCATCTTAGTGCTGTGCAATGTATGTTTGTGTGACACACAGCGTGGTACAAGTTAATGCCCAGAAAAGACAGTCTTAACTCTGGGCAAAACAAGGATGGGGTGGACACAGCAGCAACTGACAACAAGGCTGTATGCAACAACAACAGCAGCATGGTGCACCTGATGATTGCAGTCACTGAGGAAGCAGATAAGGCAGGAGGCCACCCTGGGCCACCCCTATGCCAAGGAAGAGATATGCTGAAAACAGATGGCACTGGCCTCGAGTCCTAGCTCTGTACCCTGACATTGCCCATGACACCTTCATCTAGTACCAGTCCCAACTTTGCCAGGCAATTGAGTGTGGCCTAGTACCCAGTGGACACCTTGCCAGTGAGTACATGCAGCACTCACCATGAGTCCCCAAGGGTACATCAGCACAATGCAGCACACATATGCTGCACTGTGGGGAGGGAAGGTGTCGAGGGGATGGTGTATAGGTACCCAGGATGCACCACACAGTAGATGCTGCCATGCAGCTTGGGTGTTCCACACAGTGAACATGTTCCAGTGACGGGTGTGGATTTGGCCACTTAGTCATATTTCTGTCATATTTCTCTGTCATTTTTAAGTTTAATTTCCCATAATGCCAGGACATAGGTTTGTCAAAAATCTGCCCTCTTTACTTTAAGGATACTTGGGAAGAGTTGCTGTGTTTTGCAGTGCCTGACATGTCCCTTTGCCTGGGACAAAGTCTTGTTTAGAGGTAAACAGGAATTGAAATACTGTATAAATAGGGGACTGGAAATTCCTTGCCAGCTAATCAAAGGAAAAGATTCCATAAAATGACGGAGATGAAAGGCCTCTGATCATATCACTCTGAATTTCATAGCAAAATACCTTCAGAACAGGGCTTTGCAGACACCCAGTCTAGGGGCTATTGTTTAATTCTCTTCCAACTGCCATAGTCTATTTCCATTTTAACAGTGGCAGGAAGGAATGCAGACCAAAAGCAAGCCCAGGGAATACTGATATTTTGGGTTCACTTAAAATTTGGGAAAAGAGCAAGAGAGACCCCTGCTAGCCTACAGAGTAACTGTTTGTCCTGGAAATATTAAGGCTGCTAGTTAATCCCAGGCCAGTATTGCAGACTGCAGCAGAGGGCTATGTAAACCCTCTTCAACAGAGATTCTGGGCTGAAGCCAAATTTCCTCATATAGAGAAAACTGCCAAACACACTGAAGACTATTGCAAGAAAACTGGCATTCGGAGATACAGCAGAGTCTTTGCAAAACTCACTTATTTTCTGGACTCTGATTTCTCTATAGAAAAAGGTAGAAATTATCCTGTTAATCCACTAGTCATTTTGTATGTATTTTCCAACTATTTTTTATAGTTATCTTGTAATCAAATACCTACATCAGTTGTCTGTATGTTTATATGGTAATTATTTAAATAACCAGTAAAAGCAATTGCTTTTATTTTTTAAAGAATTACTGCCTGGGAGTGGTTTGTTGTGTGTGAAGGTTTTAGGAAGGTTTATTTAATCTGTGCCACTCCTGTTTAGAGCTAAGGTACACATGTTACCAAAGACTAGGACCCTGGAGGGGAATCTGGGGCCTAAAGTAGGGAAAGTACACAAGGTCTGGAGGAGGTCTGTGGAGTTTGAACCAGGTTTCTGCACCACCAGTGGGAGAAGATACAATCAGGGTTACGAGGACAGCCCCAAAGAACTCATAATGCCTGGGTCCTCCCCCCAGCACAGCAACCAAAGAGGGTTCTCACTTTACTACAGACTCGAGATTGTATTTTACCCTTCCCCAGAGGGAGAGGAAGCCCTGGGCTCTCGTGGCGAGTGTTCAGTTTTGAAATCAGCGAGCACTATAAAAGGACACAAGGAGGGTATTTCCTGACTCCCTGTCATGGGCTGCACTTCGGGGATGGCACTGTGAGCTCAGCGGACCTGGCCTCAAGGGGTGGGTTCATGACGATGGGAATGCCCCTGACATCATTGGGTCTGTATGATGGTAAGTGTCTGCCCCCCAGGACACATGCCGCACACCTGTACACACCCCATCACACACAGCCAGCCATGTGTGTTACTGTGAGAATCCCATGCCACTGGCACAGTGTATGTGGGTCACAGGATGGTATGACAGTGCTGCACTACAGCCATGATTGCTCACCTTCTTTTTTTTGTAATTTCTATTTTCACCTCCTACTGCCCATGAGAGCCACATCCTTCAGGAGTCGCCCATTAAGCCTGCCCCTCAGCGCCTTACCTTGCAACCTCCGGTTCCTCCATCTAGCCATGGAACACCCCCAGGCTGGTCGGGTGACCCCGAATCTTGAAATCTCATCAGAGCCCTAGGTCACAGGCAGACAGGCACTGGCACATCGGGACCCTGCATGGTACTCCATCATTTTGGCTCTGGGGGGGGGTTTCCCCATGTTTCTCATGGGATGCTACGTGCCCATGCGTCAAGGCTTCTCTTGGCATCCGCAATGTCCCCCCCTTCCACGAAGGAGCAGCCTCAGAGGCTGATTGGCTGCTGGCCTATGCCTGAAACCAATCATACCTCTGAGACTCCAGCTTGCTGTCGCCCCCAGCCTCCACCAGGGGTCACCGCTGCCAGGTTAGAAGCCCCCTCCCTGCAGAAGGTGAGCTGTCGCCAGATCGCCCAGACTATCTCCCTCTGGCCAGCCCCCGACAACCCGAGCTCGCTCCCGAACCCGGGTCACCGGCATGGTGTGAGGTGTGGCGTCCAGAGCCTCAACCCTCAGCGCCACCGGGCCGGCATGATTGCTCACCTTCATTTGCCCCCTGTATTCAACAGTGTTTGCCCCTGGGCTATTCCTTTGAATATTGCATGCTATTGGCCGTGGGCTAAATTTGCCTTCCAGGCAGTGAAAAATTTGCCCACAGGCACAATTTTGAATATTGTGCCCCGATGTCTAAAATCACTCATTATTCTGTCTGTGTTTGGCAGCTTAATTTGGTTCAAGGTCAGTTGGCTTTCATCTGTATCTCCCTCCCCGGGTCATGCCTGAAAATGGGCAGAATTTGTCTGGTGCACTTACCCGGTCAACAAAAACTAAATAAAAACAAGCATTTGTCAATGCCGAATGTTGCTTGCTTCTATGTGCTGTTTAGGTATTTGGAAGTCATTGGAGTGCAAATATTGAAACTTTGCAAACTTACGAGCGTGCGTAGGAACTGTGCAACGCACTCTCGTAAAACAGTCATTTTTAGGAATTTTTTCACCAAATTTTCAACACAGGCATTTTAAGACCTCTGCTCATGATCAGTGTCACTGTGATTTTCTTAATGTGTCCCATACATTGAGTTCGCACACCGACTGCGCCATTGTACGCTACATGGGCGGAAACATGTTTTGGGCAGGATGTGAAAAATGACAGCTGTACTGCTCATGAGGAGGTGCAATAAAATGCCAATGTTGAAAATCTGGAGTGAAAATATTGAAAATTCGCAAACTTACGAAAGGCATGTAGGAACCATAACTAGACTCAGAAACAGTCATTTTAGGAATTTTTCACCAAATTTTCAACACAGCCATTTTAAGACCTCTGCTCATGAACAGTGTCACTGTGATTTTCTTTAATGTGTCCCATGCATTGATTTCACATAATCGATGCGCCATTGTGCGCTACATGGGCTGAAACACGCTTTGGGTGAGATGTGAAAATGACAGCTGTACTACTCATGAGAAGGTGTGGTAAAATGGCAATGTTAAAATCTGGACTGGAAATATTGAAAATTGCAAACCCACGAGCTGCATAGGAACTGCGCAACGCACGCTATAGAAACAGTCATTTTAGGAATTTTTCCCCCAAATTTCAACATAGCCATTTTAAGACCTCTGCTATTGAACAGTGTCATGGTGATTTTCTTAATGTGTCCCATACATTGATTTTGCCCACCGACTCGCCATTGTGTGCTTCGTGGTGAGAAACACATTTTGGGCAGGATGTGAAAAGTGACAGCTATACTACTCATAAGGGTGTGGTAAAATGGCAATGTTGAAAATCTGGAGTGAAAATATTGAAAATTTGCGAACTTACCAGCGTGCATAGGAACTGCGCAGCGCACGCTCGTAAAACAGTCATTTTTAGGAATTTTTTCACCAAATTTTCAACATAGCCATTTTAAGACCACTGCTCATGAACAGTGTCACTATGATTTTCTTAATTTGTCCCGTACAATGATTTCGCACACCGACTGCGCCATTCTGCGCTACATGGGCGGAAACACATTTTGGGTGAGATGTGAAAAATGACAGCTGTACTACTCATAAGAAGGTGTGGTAAAATGGCAATGTTGAAAATCTGGAGTGAAAATATTGAAATTTCGTGAACTTACGAGCCTGTGTAGGAACTACACAACGCACGCTCGTAAAGCAGTCATTCATTGGAATTTTGGCACCAAATTTTCAACATGGGGGTTTTAGGACACCTTCTCATGAATGATGTCACTGTCATGTGGTGATTCAGGGCCCAAAGGGTGATTTCACAGTCACTGCAGAAATCACCCTTCGGCCCGACAACGCCATGACAGTGACATCATTCAAGAGAAGGGTCCCAAAACCCATGTTGAAAATTTGCAAAAATTCCCAAAAATGCCTGAGATATGCAACAAAGTTGAAACCCCTATGTAACCCATTATACAGCTTACCTGCATTTCCTCAGTATTGGGTTGGCTTTGAAAGAGTACAGGCGTGTTCCCGGTCACCAAAGATCGTCCACGGAATCGGGTAAGTATGGGGTGAGGGGGTGTGGGAAGCTGGAGTGCGTGGTAGGCGGGTGCAGGTTGTGGGAAGGGAGGTTGGGAGATGCGCCTGCGGGACCGTTTTGTTTTCAGGTTTAAAAAAAAAGCGTCATGGGACGTTTGCCACGCTGGGGTGGGCTCGGCAGCCTGGGCTGGGGGGCCGCTCGCCGACAGGGGATTGGGCACCCCGGCAAGGAACGGTTCTGCCACGCTGGGGTGGGCTCCCAGCGTGGCACTTACTACCGGGGAGGACAGCATCTGGTCGACGGGGATTGGGCACCCTCACGACTATATGATAAGTTGCCACGCTGGGGTGGGCACCCAGAGTAGCATTTTGAAGGCTTTGGGGCGGGGACGCAGGCACAGCCGACGGGGATTGGCCACCCCATCGGCTATACAGTGCGAAGGCGGGAGCGCCGCGACGCTCAGGGAAGGCACGTGAGCAGCCGATATCTTATCGGTGCTCACTGAAGCATAGCTCCCTTTCAACTGGGAGGCTACTGCATTTTGGAGTGTGTCATAGACAGCTCCAAAATGCATTGGCTTACAGGGGCCGCGCCTGCCAGCACACTGACTGAATTGGAGAAGGAGGTGACACACCTCCGAAATCTCCGATGATGGCACTATGTTTCTTGCACATGCGTGCAAGCAACATAATAAATAAATAAATAAACTTGTTCTGTTAAAAAAAAATCCCAACTAGAGACTGGATGCTTCAAAATTTTAGAATGAAAAGTAACCTACTGTTTTGAAACCAGTTAGAGTTTTTTTGAAACTAAAACAAAAATTAGCCTTCAATTTGCATAACAATGACTTGAAAAAGCATACAGATCATTATGTTACATAGAAACATGGAAGTTGATGGCAGACAAGGACCCAAGGCCCATCCAGTCTCCCATTTTCCTGCCTTATGAGTATGTCATAGGCCTGTACTCTGTCAATGGCCTATCTATTCATACTCTTTCTGTTCCCATTATGCCTGTTTGAAGCCCTGAATTGTATTCATATCCACCACTTTCTGAGGTAGGCCGTGCCGTACATCCACCACCCTTTCTGTGAAAAAGAGATTCCTCACATTACCCCTTAATCGGCCTCCCTCTAATCTCATGCTGTGTCCTCTTGTCTTGCTATTTTTCTTATATTGAAACATGTTAGGCTCTTTCATCTTGTCAATACCCTTAAGGTGTTTGAATGTTTGATCATATCACATTTCTCCCTCCTTTGCTCTAGGGTATACATATTGAGCTCCGTTAATCCGTCCTCATATGTTTTCTGATGCAGTCCCTGCACCATTTTGGTTGCCCTTCTCTGGACTGCCTCCATTTTGTTAATGTTCTTGTGCAGGTGCTGCCTCCAGTACTGCATGCAGTACTCCAGATGGGGCCTAACCAGTGTCTTGTAAAGAGGGATTATTACCGCCCTCTTATGACTTGCGATACCCCTATTAATATTCCCCAACATCCCTTTAGCCTTACCTACTGCTTTAGAGGTCTGCTTGGATGATTTCAGGTCATCTGTGATGAAGATGATGCCCAAGCCTCTTTCTTCCCTTGTGATTGCCGGCAACTCCCCTCCCAACCTATAGGTGGTTTCAGGGTTTCTCTTCCCTATGTGCATGATCTTGCACTTCTTTGCATTAAACCCCAGTTGCCACTCTTCTGACCAATTTGCCAGTTAATCCAGATCTCTTCTCATTCTGCCCACTCCATCTGGATCATCTACTCTGTTGCAGATCTTGGTGTCATCTGCAAACAGACAAACCTTACCCTCAGTCCATCTGCAATGTCACTGATGAAGATATTGAAGAGGACTGGCCCCAGTACTGATCCTTGAGGTACCCCACTTGTGACTTGCATCTCTTCTGACAGTATACCGTTACCACCACTCTCTGTTTTCTGCCCACCAACTAGTTTGCCACCCAGTTGACCAACCTCTGACCCACCCCAAGCCTACCCAGCTTACTAATCAATCTTTCATGTGGAACAGTTTCGAAAGCTTTGCTGAAGTCCAGGTAGGTGACATCAACTGCACCCCCTTGGTCCACCACTCTGGTTACCCAGTCAAAGAAATCTATGAGATTAGTTTGACAGGACCTTCCTTTTGTAAACCCGTGCTGTCTTGGATCCTGTGCCCTATGGATTCCAGGTGTTGCACTATCCTTTCCTTTAAGGAGTGCCTCCATAATCTTGCCCACTACTGAGGTAAGACTGACTGGTCTAGTTCCTGCCTCCTCCCTGCTGCCATTCTTGTGGAGCAGGATCACGTGACCCTTCTCCAGTCTTCTGGGACCTCTCCTGTGCTCAGAGACTCACTAAACAGTTCTGATAATGGCTCTGCTAGTTCTACCTTAGCTCCTTTAGTACCCTTGGATGTATGCCATCAAGTCCAATTGCCTTGTCCACCCTGGAGCTTAGCGAGCTCTTGTAGGACCCTTTCTTTTGTGAAGGGTAGTGCACACCTCCCTCCCCTGTGTCCATGGTGCTGGAGGTGGCCCTGCCCTACCTTCTTGTCAGTAAATACTGAGCAGAAGTATCTATTTACGATAGATACTTTTCCTTGGTCCTCCTCCGTACACTCCCCCTTATCCCCTTTGATCTTAGCAATACCCTCTCTGGACTTTTTCCTTTCACTAATGTATCTATAGAAAGTCTGGCCCCTTTCTTTTACTGTTCATGCTAATGTTTCCTTGGTTTGGGCCTGTGCCTACCTTACTGCCTTCCCAGCTTCCCTTAGGGAAGTTTGGCATGCCTCCCTATCTTCATCCCGCTGTGTTCCCTTATGTTTCCTGAAGGCTAGCCTTTTGGCTCTGACCTTTTCTGCTATTGCTTTTGAGAACCAAAGTGGTTTCCTCCTTCTTTTGCTCTTGCTTGTCTCTCTAGCACAATGGGTTGTTGCTTCAAGTAATGCATCCTTAATGCTTGCCCACGTTGCCTGTACCACCTCAGCTGTATTTCTTCCTGCTGCTTGTCAGTGCCTCCCCCTTTGACTAGTTTAAAAGCTTGTCAATGAAGCATTTAAACCGCTTGCTCAAAAGACTTGTTCCCTTCCTGGACAGATGCAGACCATCCTGCCAGTATAGGCTGGTGTCCCTCCAGGTGGAACCCCAGTCCCCAATGAAGCCAAACCCCTGTGCTCCACACCATCTTAGCAGCAGGAAGTCCATCTTCTTCCAGGTTGTGTACAGGAGTGCTGGGAACAACTGAGAAGCTGCGTGGAATATACTATTTTGGACGAATTATCTGTAACTAAACTCTCTCTCTCTTGCTTACATCTGAGAGAAGTTTTCCTCAATTTTAAAGTGGCAGAGCTTGGTATTTGTTTTAGTTTTTAATTCAGAAAGGGTTTTTAAAACTGCTTATCTTCTGCATATTTGATTTTCCTTGTGGCTAACTGGACTGATTACTTGAATTCTGTGTGAATCTGCATCAATATATTTTGCAACTTTTGGTGGGGCTCTGTGATTCAAAATAGCAAAAGCTGCAGGTTGAAACTGGATGCCAAACATAGCCTGAGGTGGGGGTAATTGTCTTCACAAGTCAGAGCTTAGTATCATAGCCATTTGTCTAGCTAGACCATTTGTCAGCATTATTCAATTACTATAAACTAGTGGTGTGCTCCTGTATGAGCCAGAAGTCCATCTTCTTCCAGGTTGAGTACAGAGTGCTGAGAACAACTGAGAAGCTGCGTGGAATATACTATTTTGGACGAATTATCTGTAACTAAACTCTCTCTTGCTTACATCTGAGAGAAGTTTTCCTCAATTTTAAAGTGGCAGAGCTTGGTATTTGTTTTAGTTTTAATTCAGAAAGGGTTTTTAAAACTGCTTATCTTCTGCATATTTGATTTTCCTTGTGGCTAACTGGACTGATTACTTGAATTCTGTGTGAATCTGCATCAATATATTTTGCAACTTTGGTGGGGCTCTGTGATTCAAAATAGCAAAAGCTGCAGGTTGAAACTGGATGCCAAACATAGCCTGAGGTGAGGGTAATTGTCTTCACAAGTCAGAGCTCAGCATCATAGCCATTTGTCTAGCTAGACCATTTGTCAGCATTATTCAATTACTATAACTAGTGGTGTGCTCCTGTATGAGCTAGAAGTCCATCTTCTTCCAGGTTGTGTACAGGAGTGCTGGGAACAACTGAGAAGCTCGTGGAATATACTATTTTGGACGAATTATCTGTAACTAAACCTCTCTCTCTTGGATGTCTGGATTTTCTCTGTTTGATTAGCAGGGTACTTTCTCTGTCAAATTGTTGTGTAGGGTATCTTGCTGACAGGAAGGCACTCATCGCAGCGGTGGGTGAGAGCTTTTAGTCGATTGTTTTGTGAGGACACAGTTTAGGCCCAACTCCTTCCCACCCCTCACCTCACCCATCCCTGGAAATAGTTCCTTTATACCTGAGGTTCTGACATCATTTCCTCGAGTGCAAGGTGCATTTCACTGTCATATCCTCTCTAGCACACTGCCACTGATAATATAAGCATACACGTTGTATAATATATATATATATTTCTATATAATCAAATCCTACATACGGACATACAAATACAATAAAAAAAACTAGATAAACATGTAGGGAATAGTGCAATGTAATGGCTGTGGGCAGCAGTCTTCCGGGAGTCTTTCTGAGGCTGAGATGCTGCCCATTTGCAGACAACTATCTGCCCTGAGGGAGGAAGTTGCCTGCCTTCAGGCCACACTGGACAGTAGTAAGGAAACCTTCCCCAGGCCACACTGGACAGTAGAAAGGAACCTCCCCATCCAGGAGCACTAGCGCCACCACCACTACCTCAGAGGTTGCGAAGAAAGCACAGCAGTTGGACCACAGTGGGCTCAGGGAGGGTGAGGAGGGTGGAAAGAGGCACACAGTCAATTGTTCAACTCCACAATCCATCACACCATTCTGGGGAGCATAGCTCCCCTATGGGTGTACCCGCAGAGAAGACTGATGATAACTGTCACAAGGGAGGCCCCACAGAAAGGAGGCAGAGGACACCAAAGAGAAAGGAAGCAGCTCCTGGTGGGGACTCAATTATTAGGGGTATAGAACTGGGGGAGATGAGGAAAAATGAAGTAAGGTGCCTGCCTGGTGCCATGGCTTGAGGGACAGGAAGCATCCTCAGGATCAGAGAACAGCTGCAAGGGATTCCGAGCTGGATGTAATTGTCCACCTAGGGACAAATGACTTGGCTCATCATGAGATTAGAGCAGTGCAGGAGGACATTGCAGAGTTGGGGAGGGACCTAAGACAGTACACACACAGTTTCCTTCTCAGAGGTGCTGCCTGTCAAAAGCATGGGGAGGCGAGGTAATTGGCACCATGCAGTTTAATGAATGGTTGAAAAATGGTGTGGAGCACAGGGGTTTGGCTTCATTGGGGACTGGGGTTCCACCTGGAGGGACACCAGCCTATACTGGCAGGATGGTCTGCATCTGTCCAGGAAGGGAACAAGTCTTTTGAGCAATCGGTTTAAATGCTTCATTGACAAGCTTTTAAACTAGTCAAAGGGGGAGGCACTGACAAGCAGCAGGAAAATCCCAGCCTCTCCCTACAAAACAGGGTACTAAATGAGAAAAGACAGAGGTAGAACGGTCAGTGGGGATGCTGCACTGGAAGGTAAAGCCATCAAAAATGGAGAGCAATGAGTACTAATGCCCGTAGTCTGGGTAACAAGCTTCCTGAATTAGTGGCCTTGATGGAGGAAGAACATCTGGATATCGTGGCAGTCACAGAAACATGGTACACACAAAACCATGACTGGGACATAAACATACCAGGATACACTGTGTACAGGAGGGACAGGGAGGGTAAAAGAGGAGGAGGAGTAGTTCTTTACATAAGGGAAGGAATAAAAGCAACAGAACAAAAAGGTACACAGGGAGGAGAAGAAGCACTGTGGGTAAATTTGGAGACAGGCAATGGCACCACAATACGCGCAGCGGTTGTATACAGACCCCCTTCTCAGGGGGAGGAAATGGACAGGGAAATGATAGAAAGTATACTTAGAATGGCAGAAAAAGGGGAGATATTGCTGATGGGTGATCTGAATATGCCAGATGTTAACTGGAGTGCAGTTGCAGCTGCCACTTCGAAGAGTGCAGTTATTCTAGATGCCCTACAGGGGCATGCTTGTAGACAACTAGTACTGGAGCCCACTCGAGAGGAGCAATTAGACTTGATTCTCTCAAATGGAGATGGTGAGAGGATTACAGGCTGTAGAAGTGGGTAGCCATCTGGGAACTAGCGACGAAACAGTATGGTTCACAATAAACACAGCAATAGAGTCAAGCCATACAAGACAAAGTACTGGACTTTAGGAGGGCTGACTTTCCAAAATGGGTGAGTGCCTAAGGAACGCACTAGCAAATGGGCAGGAAGGAGGGGTGGAAGAACAATGGGGAATAATAAAAACTGCCATCACAGAGGTAACGAGCCTTTGTGTGAAGCAAATAAACAAAACAAGACGATGTAAGAAACCACTATGGTTCTCAAAGGAAGTGGCAGTGAAGGTTCAAGAGAAAAAGAAAGCATTCAGGAAGTACAAGGAATCGCAGAAGGAGCAGGACAGAGAACTGTATCAGTTAAGCAAAAGGAGGCTGGGAAGGCAGTCAGAACAGCAAAGGCCCAAACGAGGAAAAGATAGCCAACTCAGTTAAGAGGGATAAAACCTTTTATAGGTACATCAGGGAGCGAAGGAAGACCAAGGGAGGATAGTGAGGCTTAATAAAGGGGAGGGAGGGTGGGCAGAGGAGACTGTGAAAGAGCAGAGATACTAAACAAATATTTTGCTCAGTATTTACAAAGGAAGAGGGGAGGTACATAAAACAAACAGTAGTAACACTCTGGATACAGAAGTTGATACCGGCCCATTTACAGAACAAAAGGGTTCTGAAAGAACTCTTAAAACTGAAGGTGGACAAAGCAATGGGGCCTGATGGATTCATCCCAGAATTCTAAAGAACTAAGGGTAGAACTAGTGACACCACTGACTACCCTTTTAACAAATCATGGGAGGATGGGGTGGTACCCGAGGACTGGAGGAGGGCAGATGTGATTCCCTTCACAAAAGTGGGAGCAAGGCAGAAGCAGGAAACTATAGACCTGTTAGTTTAACCTCAGTGATAGGAAAATGATGGAATCACTTCTAAAGGAAAGAATTGTCGAGTATCTAGAGGCCAGAGGGGCACAGGACCCTAGGCAGCATGGATTCACAGCGGAAGGTCATGCCAGACGAATCTGATAGATTTCTTTGACTGGGTGACCAAAGTAGTAGATCAGGGAGGGGCTGTGGACATGGCCTACCTAGACTTTAGCAAGGCATTTGACACAGTCCACACAAAAGATTAATATACAAGTTAGCCAGCCTGGGAGTGGTCCCAAGATGACAGCCTGGGTAAAGAATTGGCTGGAGAATAGGACACAGAGAGTAATAGTAAATGGAGTCCACTCAGAAGAAAAGGAGGGTTACTAGTGGGTACACATGAGGTTCAGTATTAGGACCGGTCCTCTTCAATATCTTTATAAGCGACATTGCAGAAGGACTGGAAGGAAAAGTATGTCTCTTTGCAGATGACACTAAGATCTGCAACAGAGTTGATGCACAGGGTGGGGTGGAAAGGATGAGAAAGGACTTGGCAAGGTTAGAGGAATGGTCAAATGTATGGCAGCTTAGATTCAATGCTAAGAAGTGCAAGGTAATGCACCTGGAAACAAAACCAGGGAAGAGTACACAATGGGGGGTGAGATACTAACAACAACAAAAATGGAAAGGGACCTGGGGGTAGTCATATCAGATGACCTAAAGACGGGCAAGCAATGTGAGAGGGCAGCAAGGAGGGCTGGGGGGATACTGGGATGCATAGGGAGAGGCATCACCAGTAGAAAACAGGAAGTTATTATCCCTCTGTACAGACAGCTGGTGAGACCCCATCTGGAGTATTGTGTGCAGTTCTGGAGACCCAATCTCCACAAAGACATAGACAGGATGGAAGCTGTCCAGAGGAGCAACTAAAATGGTGCAGGGTCTGCACGGAGACATGAAGAGAGACTTAAGGAGCTTAATATGTATAGCCTCGAGGAAAGAAGGAGAGGGACATGATAGAAACGTTCAAGTACCTCAAGGAATCAACAAAGTCCAAGAGGGTAGCATCTTTCAAAAAAGAGTGTGCAAGAACAAGAGGGCACAATTTGAAAATAGAGGCGGCTCAGAGGTAATTTAAGAAGTATTTTACAGAGAGGTTGTGGATGCATGGAATGGCCTTCCGAAGGAGGTTGTGGAGTCAAAATCAGTGGTGGAATTCAAGCATGCATGGGATAGTCATAAGGCATTTCTGGGGGATGGGGGTAGGAAGAAGTAGGCTGCTGGTTAACTAGGATCTGCAGCTTATCCAGTAGGTAGGGAAATGGGCAGACTGGGTGGGCCAAGCGGTCCTTATCTGACGTCAAATTCTATGTTTCTATGTTTCTATGTTTCTTGCCAGGGCTAACTTAACTCTGTTTGCCATCTTATCAAAGTCAGCTCCTCTGGAGTCCCATATTTTTGCCTTGGAATGGGATGATTTAGTTCTCGAAGCCAAATTGAACCAGACCATGTGATGGTCACTAGCCGCTAGGTGACCTTCTACCTGGAGATCTGTGATCCGTTCCCCATTAGTCAGTACTAGATCTAGGATAGCCCTGTCTCTTGTGGGTTGTTGTGCCAGTTGTTTGAGGCCCTCTCCCTGCAGGGAATCCACTATGTGTCTAGTTCTGGTGGATGTTTCTGCTGGTATTGACCAATCTGTATCTGGCATGTTGAAGTCTCCAATTGTCAGAACCTCCCCTTAAGCTGTCATGTTCTGTATATCTTCTAACAGTTATGTGTCTATGTTCTCCCCCTGGTCTGGAGGCCAGTAGACAACCTCAGTTTGTATGGCTTTCCCATTTCCTGTTTCCAGGGTGACCCACAGTTCTTCTGGCTCCTTATCTGTATTCTGAATTTCTGTAGCTTTGATGTTTTCATTGACATAAAGGGCCACTCCCCCTCTTTTGCATCTTGGTTTCTTCTGAACAGTACATAGCCGGGTACTGATGTTTCCCAAGTGTGGTTACTGGTGAACCATGTCTTGCTAATGGCTACTGTGTCAAGTTTAGCCTCTGTCATTGTTGCCTGCAGATCTGGGATCTTGTTTCCCAGACTGCAGGCATTTTTTTTGTAGACTTTATTTCTGCACCTTGCACCTTAGGGAACTCTCTCCAATGACTCCCTTACCCAGCCTCTACCTTCTGCTGTGAAGCTGCTCCTGTCTCCTTACCCTGAACCTGGCGAAACCCCAGGACCTGAACTCCCATGGGGATGGGTGGCCCCTATCCACCCAGAGTGCTCTATCTGTAGTGTAGAGTCAGGATCAGGGTGCTGTGGCAGGAAAGGAGAACGACCAACATTGGGAGTATGGCCTGGGAATAAGCGCCTTCACCTATCCCCAAGTGAAGTTTTTTTTTCCTTGTTTTGTTCAGTCCCCGAGGAGCTCAGGTGTGCAATGGTGGCTGGACATGATGTGCCGCCACCTGCTGAGCTCCCCCTCATTATGTGTGCACTAACTGCTTGTGCTGTACCCCACTGCTGCTACAGTGCGTGCATCCCCGGAGCCCTCCCCAGGGAGAGCTGTCCTCCAGATGCTTGAGCCCTTCCCTCCCCTGACCCCCAGCACCCCTGGCTCATTCCCGAACCTGGGTCACCAGTGTGGTGTAAAGTGTGGCATCCAACACCTCAACCCTCAGCATTACCGGGCCGGCTGACTGCAAGCATTTGTGTACATGATTTTCCATTGGCCAGATTTCAGTGTGTTAGTTGTTGGGTGAGGTCCAGCATTTCCCCTGTGCATTGTATGGGGATCTGAACCTTTTTCCTTACCTGGAGATGCAAATGAACTATAAACATGCTGAACTCCTGTTTGATCACTAGCTGAGGGGGGGGAAGGGTGTTCTTCCCATTCGATGTATCGGGTGCTGCACTCTTCTCCACATATGTTATTTTAAATTTTTTGCAAAGATGTCAAACTTCTGCCCCAGTGCATTGACTCCCACCTTAGTCAGATGCAGTCCATTGAATTTAAAGAATTTTCGCTCCCCAAACTGTTGCTTGTTACCTACAAATTTGTGTCCTTTTCTTGGCATCAGCCCTTGTTTAGCTCCCCAATCTCCCTTCTTTGACCTTCCGTCTGTCTGCCCCCAGACTAGCAGGATCTCGGAGAAGGAGATGCTGGATGAAATGAATAGCAGTTTGTCTCCCAGCCTGGTCAGATGTTCCTTGGTCTCCACAACTGACCGGCTGGCGAGATCAATAATCCTATGTGCACCACAACATCAATGTTTTCTCCTGCTTCCTGCATGATTTTAGTCACGGTCAGTGTCTCTCCACATCTGACCATTATCTCCGGCTGGAGGTAGGTATCAACTCCTCGAATCATGGAGTCTCTTATGACCAGAAGTGTTTTGGATTTCCTTTTGCTTTTTTGTTTTGGTCCCTGTTTTGGCGAGTTTTGTTTCGCTAGCTCCTGTGCTGCAGTGCCCTGTGCTGCAGTGTCCTCTTGCTGCAGTGTCCTCTGCCCTTTGTTTGATTTTGGAGATAGAGGCAGATACCTGTTTGTAGTGTTTATATGGTTTGTGGAGTGACACGTTGGACAGCACTGAGTGATGGGGCACTCGATTTGCCCGCTAAACACCTGCCAGCTTCCGGACCAACTACCCCTGTGGTCGAGGTGCTTCAGTTGGATGTTGGGGAATTGTCAGGTAGGTCTTATAATATATTTCCTCCTGAATATGCGATTTAGAGTGAGCAGTTTCTACCCATGCTCCCTGGAGCTGAGCCCTTTGATCTCTGATGGTCCAGCATGTAGGACAGCATACTAAATCCTGTATAACTGCCTTTTGAAAAGTGTCCCACAGTACCTGCAGTTAATAATATCCATTCCAGATGAGTTACCGGGTTTATACCTGGTCCGAGTAATTAGAAAATGAAAGAAAAAAGTTTGTTTTTGTTTTGTTTGTTTTGTATAACTTGTTCTAACAGGTTAAATTATTAGTGCCCTGTAAGTGAGGTCACTGTGTGGATACCCTCTGATCCTCTCCTTCCTGCTTTGCAACAGAAATGTCATGACTATTGCTACTCTATAAAAGGAGTGCAGGATGGGGCTGTTGGGAAACATATACCCTTCAAAAACACTTTGCTACAGAGAAAAATAAAGTAGTAACAGAAGATATACCTTGCAAAAAAACAGTTTGAATCAGAGAAGATTACAGCAGTAATCTGTAAGCACAAAACAGTAACAAACTTGTAGGTGCACCCTGTAATGATGCAGCAGAAAGTATACCCTGCAACAGCAATTTGAATCAGAGTACAATAAAGCAGTAAAACATAAGCAAAAAACAGTGACAAAACCTTGTGAGTACAAATGAAAATAATAACACATAGTAGCCAAAAGAAGTCTTAATCTTTTTCCTTGCTCTGTCCTTACAAGCAAACCTAGAAGAAAAGAGCTCAGGTGTTTAAAAAAATAGTTGCTGAACAGGAGCCTTTTTGAACATTTTTGTATTTCTAATTAGAACCATGTTGCCGTCACATGCAGGGCTCTGGGCTATACACAGTTAAAGAATAAAAAAACAAAGGACGGTGCACACACCCATATTAGAAGGAGGAAGGTAATTTATTAATTATAAATAACTAATGTCATTTTAGCCAATCAGTTTGCAGAGCCACTGTACCTCTTATCCTGTGTACAGTGTGCTCTTCTGCGGGAGCATTTCGGGAGGATGGCACAGTAAAATTTAACAAGCATTTGTCGGTGCCGAATGTTTGCTTACTGGTATTAGCATTGGAATTGCAGTAGTTAGACAAATGCAGAATAGGAATGGCATTTAAGTATTGAACTTCTTGCCAACCCCACCTCCACCCTGCAGAGACAGACAGGCATTGGGGTATGTGTTTGGGGCATCGCCCATAAAGTTCATGCCATGTCATCTCACCCTATCCACGAGACACCGACACGTGTTGAGCTGTGCCTTGGGGTGTTCAGCTTTACAGTCACCCCATTCCATAAGGACATATGCTGAAATAGGTACAGAATAGGAGAGCAGGGGTAAACTCTGGGACCGAAGAGTCCAAGGCACACCTCGATGCCTGTCACTGGCTGGGGGTGGGATGGCATGAGCATTACAGTCAGCATCCAAAGGCACACCCTGATGCCTGTCAGTCTGTCCGGGGTGGGACATTATAGTTAGAAACCCTAATGCCCAGGGTGTTTGTTGGTATTTGCACTACAAATTTTCAACATGGCCTTTTTGTGACCACACCTCATGAAAGCATTTCGGGCCTCTTCTCTTGAACAGCGGCAGTGTGATTTCGTTAATGTGTCCCGAACTTTGAGTTCCCACAGTGACAGTGCCATTCTGCACCAGATGTATGAAAACACAGATTGGGCAGGATGTGAAGAATGACAGCTGTGCCATTTATAGGGAGGTTTGAAGAAATGGCAATGTTGAAAATCTATAGTGAAAATATTAAAAATGCTCGCACTACCGAGCATACATGGAAACTGGCAACACATGCATGTAACATAGTCATTTAGTGGCATTATTTCACCAAATTTTCAACATAGGCATTTTGTGCCCTCTGCTTATGAACACTGTCACTATGATTTTCTTAATCTGTCTCAAACATTGATTTCCCACAGCAACCGTGCTATTATGTGCCAGATGTGTATACACATATTTCGGGCAGTATATGAAAAATGACAACTGTACTGTTCATAAGAAGATGTGAAAAAATGCCAATGTTGAAAATCTGGAATGAAAATATTACAAATGTGTGAAATTACAAGGGTGTGTGGAAACTGTGTAATGTACGCTCGTAACACAATCATTTTATGGACTTTTGCCACTAAATTTTCAACATAGGCATTTTAGCACCTCTACTCATGAACAGTGTCACTGTGATTTTTTTTAATCTGTTCCGAACACTGACTTCCCACAGCGACTGTGCTATTGTGTGCTGGAAGTGTGAAAACACATTTCGGCCAGGATGTGAAAAATGACAGCTGTACTGTTCATGAGGAGGTGTAAAAAAATGCCAGTGTTGAACATCTGGAGTGAAAATATTACAAATTTGCGGAGTTACAAGGGTGTGTGGAAACTGCAACGCGCACTCGTAACATAGTCATGTTATAGATGTCTGTCACTAAATTTTCAACATAGGCATTTTAGAACCTCTGCTCATGAACAGAGTCACTGTGATCTTTCTAATCTGTCCCAAACACTAATTTCCCACAGCAGCCAAGTTATTCTGTGCCAGAAGTGAGAAAACACATTTCGGCCAGGATGTGAAAAATGACAGCTGTACTGTTCATAAGGAGGTATGGAAAATGCCAATGTTGAAAATCTGAGTGAAAATATTAAAAATTCACGAAGTTATGGCGTGCATGGAAGCTGCATAACCTGCGCTAAATAAAACAGTAATTTTTGGATTTTTTCACCAAGAAGTCACAACATAGGCTTTTGAGAGCCCACCTCATGAGCGGTGACACTGTCATTGCATTAATCAGTCCTAAAGGTGATTCCACATTGTTTACCGAAATCACCTTCCGGGACCAAATAATATCATGACAGTGACTGAATTCATTAGGAGGTGCAATAACCCCATGTTGAAAATTTGGTGCTAAATTCCCAAAAATGTCGAGATATGCACCACAGTTGAAAATCCCTAGTTATGCTATTATATAGCTTACGGCATTTCTTCAGTTTGCGGTCGGCTTTGAAAGGTGCAAATGTGTTTCCGGTCCACAGAAGATTTTCGTGCCAGGATCCGGGTAAGTATGGGATGAGGGATGTGCAGAGGTAGAGTGCGCAGGTGGGTGGGTGCAGGTTGGGAGAGGGGACCTGACCGGCATGGGACCATTTCCTTTCTTTCAGGGAGAAAAAAAATAAGACATCGTGGGAAGGTTTTTTTTTTTTTTTTGCAGGCTTACTTTCCACATACTGGGGTGGGCTTCCAGTGTGCCACCTGCCTTTTTGGGTGGGGGGACTTAAACCAACTGGGATTGGGCCCCTCGTTAGCAAAGAATGACCATTTGGGAGGCATGATGCCGAGGGGGATTGGGCACCCCCTTTGGCACACAACAAAGGGGGGGGGCATTATGCCGACGGGGAGTGAGCTTCCCCGTCGGCAAATGAACTGGGCCGGGGACATACAACTGGGGAATTGGGCACCCCAGTCAGTAAGCTTTCATGGGGCTTTGAAGTGGCAGCTATGCTACTGCCATGTTTAGGGACATGATACACCAGGCAAGGTCACTCCCTCATTGCAGCTGAATGACTGATGCTGCAATGATGAGGCAGCCTCTCACTGCAGCGGCCAAATCGTTTCAAGTTGGTGGCACTTCTGCAGAGCCAGTGTCATCAGAACACTGGGCCTGCATTAGGTGAACAGTGCCAAGCCCACAAATGCTGTACCGGCATTGGCTGCCACAGTGCTGTACCTCCATAACCCGCTTCTCTCCTAAACTGCCACATAATGTTTCTTGCGCATGCGTGCAAGCAAACATAAAAAGGACTGTAAGCTGATTAGAAATCACTCGAGCTATACTTGAGTGGTTTATATCAGTTTCTAGAGCATCTGAGGGTATCTTTGATTGTGTAAGAGATGCCTCTCATGAGGTTTGAGCACATAGAACCATTTGGCTTTGCTCCATGGTCCTCCCGACCAAACCTCACACTCAGACTCTTTTATACCATAAGAGGCACCCTCTGGAGGCCCTGTTAACTTCTACAAACCTCCATTAATATGGCCTGCCTAAGTGTAAGAACACACAGGAACACACACCCCTACATATTGCCAGAAGGGCTTCTTCAGGGGGTAGTCAACATTTCTAAATGTTATTCCTGGTCCCACAGACCCCATGAGTTCCCTGCTTAAACTTGCTAGATCCTTGGCATTAGGGATAACACTCTAAAAATTGAGAGTAAATGAATTTACCTTACTCCTGATGGAGAAAAGTCAAGAGAAAACAACCATATATCCTAACTGTGGCCCATGAGTTGAAAAGCTAACACATTGAACACAGTTATTTTTAAAGTGAGCCCATGGCTGGCCCACTGGTGCAGCAGTAGCACTACTGCTTGCGATGACAATGGCCTGGGTTCTGAAGCGAACCCAGGGCTGTCAGAGGGCAGGCCGGACTGGAAGGAGAAGGCTGAGCATCGATCAGACTGCTCACCTTCTCTGGGGAGGGAGGGATCTGGTGCCTGGCAACTACCAACCCTTAGGGATGGCTGGGAGTAGGTGTGCTGGGACCAGAACTAAAGGGCAGATTGGCAGTGGGGTGGATATCTGCACATCGGGGGGCAGGAGTGAGCCAGGCCATGCACTGAGGTCATCACACATCCACCTCCATTTAAAGGGGGCCATGAGGAAGCCACACAGCAGACAAAAAGACCCTTGTAGAAGTCACCATGAAGTCTGGGATCCTTGGGGAGACCCCAGCCAACCGGTGTGGTGTATACCTCCCTAGTCGAAGCCAAGGCGAATAACAGAGTCATGATAAAAAAAAGTGAGCCCACAAAATGTCCGTTTTGGAGGGTGACCTGTTTTAAAAAATTACATTTTAAATTTTTTTACTTAAATATTGGGTGACTGTATGAGGTTCTTTTCCTTTGGAAATTGTTTGAGCAGGAGGCTTTCAAATACCTGCTTCTAACTAGTATCTCTTCTCTCAATAGGAGATGAGCCTATTTGGACCTCCTCCAACTTGCATGGGAGCTAGTATTGTGTGAAAATAAAACTGCGCTGGCAGAAGTTCCACAGAACTCATCACTTTTTGCAAAATTCTGACTTAGAACTGTTGAATACAAACTTATGAATTTGCCAGCTGATAAAGGCCTTATGGTCTATCGAGTCTGTTCCAGTGTGCAGCTAGCAACCCTTATACTGCAACTGCCCTCCTAACCCTCCCTCTTACCCTATCCCATCTCCTTTCAAAGCAGTCCACTGTTCTACAGGATGCAGCATCCCGCAGTAATGTGTTCACCCAGGCACCACTCTCTCCATAAAAAATGCCTTCTCATTTCCCTCCTGAACTTCAATCCCTCCAATCTGAGATTGTGACCATGAGTATCCCTACCCCCTTAACTTGAAGAGTCCCTCCGTGTCTGTCTTGTTTATTCCCTTCATGCATGAAGGTTTCAATCACATCCCCGTCTCTCTCTCCTCCAGTGAGTACATGTTCAACTCCTCAGCATGCTCAGGTAGGGCATGTCCACTAGTCTCTGGATCATCTTTGTCACCCTGCGATGCACCTCCAGTAACCTAATGTCCCTCTTCAGATGCAGGCACCAGTACTGCACACAGTACTCCAGGCGTGGCCTAACCAGTGACCTATACGATGGCAGGATCACCTCCCCTCTCCTTGAAGATATAGCCCTGGCAATACAACCCAGCATTTTTTTGGCCTTTGCAGCTGCCTTCCTGCTTTGTGATGAGTTGTTCATTGAGCCAATATAATCACCCCAGATCCTTCTCCTCTTCTGTCATGGCTAGCTCAACCCCCGCCCCCCAGCTGGTAGCTCCTTCTTGTTTTTGTTGCCCCAAAATGTAGTACCTTGCACTTTTTGGCATTGAACTCCAACTGCTAGGTGTCCGACCAGGTCTCCAATTTTGACAGATCATCCTGCAACCCATGTCACCCTCTTAGATCATCCACTACTGCTCCCATCTGTAAACAAACTGATCTTGCTCTTGATACCCATTGAGAGGTCTGATATGAACAACCAAAACAACACTGGTCCCAGAACTGAGCCCTACCGTACTCTGCTTGTCACTGCCCTCAGAGATGAGAGCTCCCTTCCCACCACCACCCTCTGCTGCCTTCCCTGTAACCAGTTTACTACCCATCCCACCATTTTTGCCCCTGCACCTGTACCTGCCACCTTACTACCAAGCCTCCCATGTGGTACCAAGTCGAATGCCTTACTGAAGTCCAGAAACAGGACATCCACTGTATGGCCCTTGTCCAACTGTCTAGTTACCCAGTCATAGCAATCCACCAGGTTGGTCTGACAGGATCTGCATGTGACAAACGCATACTGGCTAATGTTCTGCAGCCCATTGGTCTCCAGAAAGAACACCAGACATTTCTTCAGGATTGTCTCCATCAGTTTTCCCATGATGGATGTGAAGCTTACCAGCCTGTTGTTTCCTGGTTTGTCTTTTGGACTGTACGTTTTGTGGATTGATGCATTAATATCTCTTAACCACTATTCTGGCTCTGCAGGATAAACATCTGCCCCTTAAGAGGACACAGTGCAGGTGTGGCGTGAACAGCCAGTTCTGAGTGCTGGATAATATTTTTAATATAAATGTATTACTACTGTCTGCTGAAAAGCAAATGCTCTAGGGATGACCTCTCTCACCCCCTAGATTTTAGCTGTTAGATGCAGGCCAAGAGAACTGCTGACAGCGTTGTATCACACACTCAGTCTTTTAGAGACAATGTGTTACTGGAAGACTTTTATTAAGGATCCTGTTTCTCTGAGCTAATTACAGAGTTGTTAAGTTAATTTTGTTAAGAGAGAAATCATAAACTAGGTTTATGACGTTAAAATGAGGGAAGTTAGGATGTTACATAGAGGTGTAAGGTTGTAAATGACCCAATGAAGCCTGTGTGAAGAGGGTACAGCATGAGATCAAAAGAGGTGTCATTGAAACTGGAGTTATGCTAAGGTTGCAGAATTAATACTTTAAAATTACATCCTGTGGCTGTATAAAAATATATTTTTGTTAGATATTTGACCAGAAGAGGGGCTGGATGACTTCATTAAAAAGGGGTTGTCCAATACTGCTTGAAAAGATTATTCTCTTTCACTATAGAGATGCATTTGTATCTGACACTGACTAATGAAACATCTGAGCACTGAAATCACGTATTTAGAAAGCTAGAAAAATCTAAATATAGTTGTTGGAACTGTACTGTTTTAAACCTTGCTTTTTTAAGGATATGTATGTCTTGTATTATAAAAGTTCTGTATTGTATGTTTGACATTTTATTATATATTTTAGTAAAAACTCTAATTTTAGAGCAAACCCGATCTGTCTTTGAATTGCTTTCTTTTGCTAATAAATATTTATGGTTCAGCAGACATATAGCTTGTATGGTGGTACCAAACGGGAAACAGAAGCATTTTATATCTGAGGTCTTTATTAAATTTTAAGGGTTCATCTCTGACTACCTGGTTCAGTGCCCATAGGCAAAGATATCTGGCCCCCTGAAGACAGATATATCTGAGCCTGTGAGTTGGGTATGCTACCAAGATGTTACAGTTTGAATCCCTCCAGAACTGAGACCAAAGGTTGAACTGAACTCACAAAAACTGACAAGAGGGTTACCTTGTCTATTACACTGTTGAAAGACTGTGCTCAGAGGTTGGCACTTTGGGAGTAGAGGACCTGACCTGCTGAGTGGGTTTGTGACAGATTGGTTGGCAGCGATGGCATAATTTTGGTATCCACGAGCTTTATTGTTCTCTGTCAGCTGAGGCAGTGGCTCGCTTGCAAAAAGAAAAGACAGAGTTTAATTTTAAAAAGAAAACAGAACTATATATCACATGGTGTACAGTCAAGTTCCTACCTATTTTATTTCTTTTTCTAAAGTGCAAAGTCAAAGTAGCAGTAGTTAGGAAAGATGGTGTCCAACTACAGTAGGCACACTGTAGTACAGTTAAAACAGTTGTGCAAAGACAGAGGAGTCCTGTTCGAGGTGACAGCCAAAAAGCAGAACCTCATAGAGGCCCTTACAGCAGCAGATATCCAGAGTAGGGAGTCACAGACCGTGACAGAAAGGGACCAGACCTCGAGTGTGGCAGAACTAGAGGCCAGTGAGGGGTCTCGAGCTGATGAGGAGGACAGCAGGGCCACTGTCAGTGAAGGGCCACAGCAGCAGGGATGAGTCACCAGTATCCTGAATATGGAAGTTCTCAGGTTGCAATTTGAGTTGCGCAGGATGAAGCTGGAGTCCCAGGAGAGGCGAGGCGAGAGAAGCGAGAGGCAGACCATGAAGCAGAGTGAGAAGGCTGAGAGGCAGAGCACAACAGAGGGAGGCAGACCATGAGGAGCGTGAGCACCAGTGAGATGCAGAGAAGAAGAGAGAACAAGAACACCGAGATGCAGACCATGAGGAGCAGGAGCACCAGAGGCAACACAAGCTGGAGAAGATGAGTCTCCAATCAGCGGCACCAGAACAGGTAAGTGGCTTGGGTATAACTGGGACTGCAGGACTGGGTTATGAATTCAACTCTAAATTAATAGCTGAGTTTAAGAATGGGGAGGATATAGACACCTTTTTTAATTCTTTTGAAAAAGTTTGTATTTAGGCTAAAATTGCTGGAGAGTCCTGGAGCTTCCAGCTATCCCCGCTACTTACCGGAAAAGCTTGGGATGCATTGGGTCACAAGGACAATAAAGACAGTGATGATTACAGCAAGTTAAAAGTTGCACTACTAAAAAAGTTTGAATTAACTGCTGAATCATACAGAGCTAAATTCCATAAGCTAAGGAGAAGCCCTAATATGAGCTATGAGGAGAAAGCCATGGAACAACATCAGTTTTTAAAATGTTGGTGGGAAGAAATTGAGGCAATCACTGTTGATAAAATTGAAAATGTGATTTTATTAGAACAGTTTTATTGGGCATGCCCAGCAGAGGTAAAAACGTGGCTAGAGAACCAAGATTCAAAAACAATGCAAGAGGCTGCTGAACTCTCAGACCGCTGTGCCAAGAGCAGACCTGCTCTGAGAGCGAATGGGGCTGGCATGGCAGCACAGAAAGGGAAAAGCATGCCTTCAGGGCAGCAAAAACCCTCACTGCCTTCACCAAAACCAGTTAGCCCCAGGTTTCAAAGAAAAGATTTCTCTGACGTAAGACATGCTTGTTGGTTATGTAAAGAAACTGGGCACATTGACAGACAGTGTCCAAGAAGGGCAAGCAATAATGCGCAAAGTGGTACCAGAAAAGAAGTGGGTTGTTTGTGTGTCCCTGGGAGCATGCCAGTGAACATGAGGGAACACATGCACCCAGTCATAGTAAATGGGGTACAGATGCAAGGTTAAGGGACACAGGGGCATCCCTGACATTGGTGAAAGGGGATCTAGTACAGCCTGGTCAGCTTATCCCAAACAAATACGTGACTGTACAGGACTTCGAGAGTGAAGAGAAAACATTGCCACTGGCCAGTGTTCTCCTGGACTGGGGTGAAACAGGAGGAACTGTGCAACAGGTGGCTGTAGCTAACATATTAGCAGTAGATGTGATCCTGGGTAACAATCTCCAACAGGAGATGTTATGTGCTGTTACCCGTAGACAAGTAGCAAGGGAAAATAGTAGTTCCCTGATCCCCACAGAAACCAGTGTGGAAACCACGGAGAGGCTGGTTCCCCAGCCTGTGTCTCTAGAAGGGGAGACTGATAAAAAGAGGGTAGAAATTTCCCTGGTAGTGAGTGGCCACACAGCTACAGAAGGTTACTCCAAAGAGTGAGGGGTGACCAATTGTCAGTGGGTTAGGATTGGCAATGATCCTGAGGTCCCTGACGCTAGTGCAAGGGGCCCTAGTTTAGCAACTGAAGGGGACTTGTCCAATGCCTTGGGACTGTGTGAGGGTTTGCAGCTGCTCAGAGGATGACCCTTGTTTAGAGAAGCTGAGGGCTTGGGCAGACTCTGAGGGCACACAGGAGGTGGCGGCAGACATAAGATTTATTGGGAAAGTGGACTTATGTATACACAGGCAGTACAGACAGAGGGAGGGATGCTAGGCAGGCAGCTTGTCATTCCCCAAGGGTATCGTGAGCAATTGCTCAAAATTGCACATGATATTCCCTTGTCTGGTCATCTGGGAATCGCACAAACTATGCAGCGGTTGGCCCAGAATTTCTACTGGCCTAACGTCACCCAGCAGGTGAAGGAGTATTGCAGGTCTTGTCACCGGTGCCAAGAAATAGAGAAGGCGGGCAAGAAAACCCAACCTGCCCTGATCCCCTTGCCCATAGTGGAGGAGCCATTCCAGAGAGTGGGAATGGATATTGTGGGGCCTTTAAATACCCTCAGCTCCTCAGGGAAGAGATTCATCCTGACTGTGGTGGATTATGCCACCCGGTACCCAGAGGCAGTTGCCCTATCCTCACTGAGGACAGACAAAGTGGCAGATGCCTTACTTGGGATTTTCTTCCATGTTGGGTTTCCACAGGAGGTAATCACTGATCGAGGGGATTCCTTCATGTCGGACCTGTTGAAGTGTTTATGGGAGAAGTGTGGAGTGGTGCAGAGATGCACGACACTGTATCAACCAACAGCCAATGGTTTTGTGGAACGTTTCAACCATACCCTAAAGTCAATGCTCTGGGCATTTGCTGAACAGCATGGGAGGGACTGGGAGAAATACCTTCCCCACCTGTTGTTTGCATATAGGGAGGTGCCCCAAGAGCCAACAGGATTTTCCCCCTTCGAACTCTTATATGGACGCCGGGTACGTGGGCCCCTAGACTTAGTCCAGGAGGACTGGGAAGGCAAGCACACCACCCAGGGAACTCCCATTGTGGATTATGTCCTTAGGTTTAGGGAAAGTCTGAAGGAGCTTATGGGGACAGCCCAGAGCAACCTGGCAGCTGCCCAACAGACACATAAGGTGTGGACGACCTCAGAGCCAGAGCTCGCTCGTACATGGTTGGTCAGGAAGTCATGGTCCTTATTCCGGTCCAGAAAGACAAGCTGCAAGCTGAGTGAGCAGGATTGTACAAAGTGGTTAGGAAGGTAAATGACATAAACTACATTGTGGAGTTACCTGACAGAAGACAGAATAAAAGGACGAACCATGTCAACATGATGAAGCCATATGCAAATAGGGCTGACATGGTGTTTGCAGTGTGTAGTCATGGGGAGGGGACGGAGGAAGGAGACCACCTTCTGGATCTGCTCTAAGAAAGTAAGCAGAAGTCCTCTGTGGAGGCAGTAAAATTGTCTCCCCAGCTGAACTCGGACCAGGTCCAGAAAGTAAGGGAGGTTTTAGCAGACTTTGCCCCCTTGTTTAGTGCCAAGGCTGGACTAACCCCCTTAGCAGCACATGATGTGGAGACAGGGACACAGACACCCATACGGCGTACAGCATATTGGGTGTCAGAGGCTGTCCAAAAGGACATTAGGAGGGGAGTGGAAGAGATGCTGGATTTAGGGGTAATCCAGAGATCCCACAGCCCCTGGGCCTCACTCGTAGTCCTTGTGCCCAAGCCAGATGACTCAACTCATTTCTGTGTGGACTATCATGGACTGAATGCAGTCATGAAGTCCGACACCCACTCGATGCCCTGGACAGACATACTCCTGGACAAGTTGAGAGGGGCGACCTACCTTACGACTATTGACCTGACCAGGGGGTATTGGCAGGTAGAATTGACAGACAGAGCTAGGGAAAGGTCGGCCTTCATCACTCCGACAGGCTTATTTGAGTTTAAAGTAATGCCTTTCGGAATGAAGAATGCCCTGGCCACTTTCAAAGGTTGGTGAACCAGGTGTTGAATGGTGCTGAGAGTGCGCGTAGCGTACCTGGATGACACTGCCATCTTCAGTACCAGTTGGGAGGAACACCTTTCACACCTTAGGGAAGTGCTGGGCAGGATACAGAGGTCGGGCTCACTGTCAAAGTCGAGAAGTGCCAGGTGGCCATGGGGAAGTGGCATACCTTGGGCATGTGGTGGGCCGGGACACCTCCGTCCTAACAAAATAAAGATAGAGGTGATTCAGGCATGGCCCAGACCAGAAACCCAGAAGCAGGTCAGGAGCTGTCTAGGGACAGCAGGGTACTACAGAAAGTTTTACCTAATTACAGTGCCCTGGCTGCTCCCCTATCTGACCTGACAAAGAAAAAGATGCCAAGGAAAATTACCTGGGGCCCAGCCTGTGAGGAAGCCTTTACCAGACTGAAGGACACACTGTGCAGTGCTCCTATTTTGACAAGTCTGGACTATAGCAAAACTTTTAAAGTTCAGACGGACACCTCAGACGTGAGTATTGGGGCAGTGCTTAGCCAGACATCTACCCAAGGGACAGATCACCCAGTTTTGTACCTGAGCAGAAAGCTGCTCCCCAGGGAGCAAGCATACTCCACGGTGGAAAAGGAGTGTCTTGCCATAGTGTGGGCCCTGAAGGAATTAGAGCCATACTTGTATGGACAGCATTTTGTGGTGCAGACTGACCACAACCCCTGGTTTGGCTGGCGAGATGGGAAAGAGCAATGGGAGACTGCTAAGATGGAGTCTTACTTTGCAAGGATATGATTTGACAATCATACATAAGGCGGCATTAAGAATCGGAGCGTCGATGGGCTGTCTAGCATCTATGAGGAGTGAACTGATTTGGGAAGCTCATCCCATGTAGGGAATAGATTCCTCAAATTCAGTCTAGGTGGGGAGGAGGAGCGTAGACAGCCAGTTCTGAGTGCTGGATAATATTTTTTATATAAATGTATTATGACTGTCTCTGCTGAAAAGCATATGCTCTAGGTATGACCTCCTCATTCCCCCTACAGATTTTAGCTGACAGATGCAGGCCAAGAGAACTACTGACAGTTTGTTTCACACACTCAGTTTTTTAGAGAAAATGTGTTACTAGAAGACTTTTATTAAGGATCCTGTTTCTCTGAGCTAATTACAGAGTTGTTAAGTTAATTTTGTTAAGAGAGAAATCATAAACTAGGTTTATGACGTTAAAATGAGGGAAGCTAGGATGTTACATAGAGGTGTAAGGTTGTAAATGACCCAGTGAAGCCTGTGTGAAGAGGATACAGCATGAGATCAAAAGAGATGTCATTGAAACTGGAGTTATGCTAAGGTTGCAGAATTAATACTTTAAAATTACATCCTGTGGTTGTATAAAATATATTTTGTTAGATATTTGACCAGAAGAGGGGCTGGATGACTTTATCAAAAGGGTTGGCCAATACTGCTTGAAAAGATTATTCTTTCACTATAGAGATGCATTTGTATCTGACACTAACGAAACATCTGAGCACTGAAAACAGGTATTTAGAAAGCTAGACAAAATCTAAATATAGTTGTAGGAATTTCACTGTGTTAAACCTTGTTTTGTTTAAAGACATGTATGTCTTGTGTTATAAGAGTTCTGTATTGTTTGTTTGACATTTTATTATATATTTTAGTAAAAACTCTAACTTTAGAGCAACCTGGTCTGTCTTTGACTTGCTTTATTTTGCTAAGAAATATTTATGATTCAGCAGACATATAGCTTGTATGGTGGTAGCAAACTGGAAACAGAAGCATTTTAAATCTGAGGTCTTTATTAAATGTTAAGGGTTCATGTCTGAATACCTGGTCAGGTGCCTGTAGACAAAGATATCTGGCCCCCCGAAGACAGATATATCTGAGCCTGTGCATTGGGTATGCTAGCAAGAGGTTACAGTTTGAATCTCTCCAGAACTGAGACCAAAGGTTGATCCAAACTCACAAAAACAGACAAGAGGGTTACCTTGTCTGTTACACTGTTCACAAGACTGTGCTCAGAGGTTGGCACTTTGGCAGTAGAGGGCCTGACCTGCTGAGTGAATTTGTGACACGGAGCACTATGACAAAATGGCTTCACAAGGACCTCCTGGTGGTGATGAAGGAAAGGGACAGAGCCTGGGCCAAAGCTAAGAAATCCTCACCACAGGGGGACTGGGAAGAGTACAGGTGACAAGAAATGCCTGCAAGAGGGACATCCGGGAAGCAAAGTAAGCCTATTGTAAGAAGCTGCTACAGAACTCTGTGAGTGACTCCCAGGGCTTTTGGTCTCACATAAAGTCCCTAATGGGTCAGGGAAGTAAGGCAGATATTACTGAAATTACACTGAATGGTATCAACTGTAACAACCTGCATACTATAACCAATGCTATGAACTCTAATTTCTCCGACCTCTTGGAATACACCAACCTACTAGGAAATGCCCCTGATCCAGTTGCTGCCAGTAAGGATAACAGACCATGCATGTTCAACCTAAGGATGGTAACTATGGGGGGAAGCTCAACAACTCTCAAATATCCATCTCAGCATGTGGATCTGCAGGGTCAAATGGAGTACTGCCAAAATTCATAAAAACAGCTACCTCTGTCTTCACTGCATCTGTAACGAGAGTCCTCAGCCTATCTATCACCACTGGAGTGGCACCAGTGGTATGGAAGATTGCGAGGGTGGTACCTGTGCATAAGAAAGTCGATGCTCTAAGTGTAAATAACTATCACCCTATAGCCATCCTTGCTGTCCTAAGCAAGATCTCAGAAAAGCTGGTTGCAGCGCAAGTGTCAGACTACCTTCATCACAGCAAGCTACTTACCCCTGCCCAGCATGGATTTAAAAAATCTCATAGCACAAATACAGTGCTCTTACAGCTCACCAGTGACATAAAACAGGCAATGGACAAGGGCCTCCTCACTGGGGCTATTTTGTTGATCTCTCTAAGGCCTTTGATTTGATCAGTCATCTGTTACTGCTGGACCAGCTAACCTCATTCGGTTTTCTCGTGAGATGCCACCTCCTGGTTCACCTCCTATCTCACTGGCCATACTCAGTTTGTGGAGATCAACAAAATCAAATCGGATCTTGCTCCTGCCAGCCACGGTGTCCCCAACAATCCATTCTTGGACCGTTGTTCTCCCTTTTATCAATAACCTCCTAAACCCCCATCTCTATACTCTATGCAGATGATATGGTGCCTTACACCAGTAACAAGGACCCAGCATCCATAAACACCATGATAAAGACCAATTTCGACTGTCTGAACACCTGGCAGTGGCAAAAGAAGCTTTTGCTAAATGCAAAAAAAGACTGTGGCCATGATGTTTGGCTCTGCCCTCAAAATCAAATCCTGTGCTATACCTCTTGCAATTCCTGGCCCTGATGGCCCTACTTTGGAGGTAGTGGACAGTTGTAAGTATCTGGGAGTCACTCTTTAATCTCTTGCTCAACTTCAGTCTTGACATAACCACCACACCTGCAGAGCTGTCAACGCCAAACTGGGGATAACGTATAGAGTCAGATCATCTCTAGCAGCTACTGCAAGACTAGCCATTGCTCTAGGGGTTTTCAGGCTGAGACTAACCTATGGCCTTATGGCTTTTCAGGACTCTAATAAAGGAGCTCTGCAAAAAATGGGACACTTGCTACAACATTTGTCATTTTGCCTTGGCTGTCCCCAAACCTACCCACCGTTGTATGCTGTACACTAGTCTAGGGTGGCTGTCCCCATCATCTACTCATCAATAGACAGCGGGCTGCCTCATAGACGACATTATCAGAGCTGGAGTGCCAGAATCCCTGGCTGGTATGCTACAGCACAGCTCTCAACCGTACTCACTGAGATCTGCTGGTAGGCCATTGCTCCATGTCCCTCAGAGCACAACAAAAATGGGGGGACGTGCTTCTGCAGCAGCCACACCAAGGCTCTGGAACACCCTCCCGGATCACATCAGGAGCTCACAGTCTCACCTGACTTTTAAGAAAGAGCTCCAATCATTCTTACAAGCTAATGTCAAATGCTCCTGTCCTGTGCCCTGAGTCTCCCTTATACTTTTAGGCAACCCATCCACTTAAACCTTAGCACTTGCTCACTTGCTTTAGCTATAAGGTTGCCTAATCAACTGCTTCCTACTACAACACTGCTTACCCCTGAAATGTCTTATGGTAATTACGTAGTGTCCTACTGACTGTATACACTGCACTATTCCTTGTAATCTGATGCTATTGTATCTTCTTTTGAAGTTATGTTGTTTTCTACTGTCCTATTGTACTGCATTGTCCTATGTTATCTGATGTTGTTGTATTTCTCCTAGTCGTGCCTGAAAATAGGCAGTTTCAGTCTATTGCACTTACCTGGTAAACAAAAAACTAACTAAATAAATAAATTGCAGATTAAAATTCCACAGAACTGACCGCTCTGTTAGCTATAGAATTGTGGAATAATTGCATGTTTTGTTGATCAGTGTATTAAATTACAGAGTGGAATACAGCAGAAGTCTGATTTCATTGTTCATGTCTATCATTTTGCAATTCAGACAGAAAATATCACTAATGGGGAAAAAATTTGCCAAACACATTCAGGGGATTTCATAAGGTCAGAATGTATCAAAATTTTGTGGAATTTTCAAAATTTCAAGAAAGTATTGCAGCATCAGAATTCACACTTTGTGCCCAGTGTCACAGACTCACTCAGCAGATCAGGCCCTCTACTCCCAAAGTGCCAACCTCTGAACGCAGTTTTGTGACCAGTATAACAGACAAGGTCTGTCTGTTTTTGTGAGTTCAGACCAACCTTTGGTCTCAGTTCTGGAGGGATTCAAATTGTTAACCTCTTGCTAGCATACCCAATGCACAGGCTCAGATATATCTGTCTTCAGGAGGCCAGCTATCTTTGCCTACGGGCACCTAACCAGGTATTCAGAGATGAACCCTTAAAACTTAATGAAGACCTCAGATTTAAAATGCTTCTGTTTCCAGTTTGGTACCATCCACCATACAAGGTATATGTCTTCTGAACCCTAAGTATTTCTTAGCAAAGGAAAGCAATTCAAAGACAGACCAGGTTTGCTCTAAAATTAGAGTTTTACTAAAATATATAATAATACGTCAAACATACAATACAGAACTCTTATATCAAAAGACATACATATCTTTAAAAACAAGGTTTAAAACAGTACAGTTGCAACAACTATATTTAGATTTTTCTAGCTTTCTAAATACGTGATTTCAGTGCTCAGATGTTTCATTAGTCAGTGTCAGATACAAATACATCTCTATAGTGAAAGAGAATAATCTTTTCAAGCAGTATTGGCCAACCCCTTTTGGATGAAGTCATCCAACTCCTCCTCTGGTCAAATATCTAACAAAAATATATTTTTATACAACCACAGGATGTAATTTTATTAATCTATACTATACAGCTATACAGGATGTACTAATTCTGCAACCTTAGCATAACTCAAGTTTCAATGACACCTCTTTTGATCTCATGCTGTACCCTCTTCACACATGCTTTATAGGGTCTTTTAAAACCTTACACCTCTATGTAACATCCTAGCTTCCCTTATTTTAATGTCTTAAACCTAGTTTATGATTTCTCTCTTAACAAAATTAACTTAACAACTCTGTAATTAGCTCAGAGAAACAGGATCCTTAATAAAATTTTACAATAAAACATTGTCTCTAAAAAGACTAAGTGTGTGATACAATGCTGTCAGCAGTTCTCTTGGCCTGCATCTGTCAGCTAAAATCTTGGGGATGAGAGGTCATTCCTAGAGCATTTGATTTTCAGCAGAGACAGTCATAATACATTTTATATTAAAAACAATATTATCCAGCACTCGAACTGGCTGTCTACGTCACACCCAGCACTGATAGGAGTGTCCTGAATTGCTGGCTGCCAAATTCCCAGTCAGTCCCAGATGTCATAGATACCGACCAGCACCTGCCCTTTTAGATTCCGAATGTATTTATGTTACAGTAACATGAAACACTTTTGTTTGGTGTCTGTGTGTATCTCTCAAGTCCCTGATATACTGCACAATCTACAGCCTCGTATGCAGTGCAAAGCATCATGGTACACACATCCCTATGTGGGGCAGGCTTTCAATGATTCACTACTATAGGTGCCTTTCAAACAGGCTTTTATGTCACTTCCAATTTCGACTGAGAACTGTACAAACTACAGACTACAGGCACTTAAATCACCTTATAAAACCCACACACTTGTGAGCAGAGATGAGCATTCCATCAGGTTGTGACCCCCCCACACACACACACAGAAGATTTGGATATGTAGCATCTATGAAGCCCAAAGTTAATGGAGTCTGAAAGGCTAAATTTGGACTCGGTTAGAAAAAGGCTTATATCCCCCCACAAAAAGTTTTAGCCAACTGACCCTTCCCGTGACCCAAAACACAGTCCTCATTTTAAAAGTAGTGTGCCCTCACCCACCATTTTTTTTCCCTATGTCTGCCTGTCTCTCTCTCTCTCTCTCTCTCTCTTGCTCTCTCTATCTCTCTCTCTCTGTCTCTCTCTCACTCACTCCCTTCTTCAAAACAAAGCAGCCTTTTGTCAGGCTCCTGGGCTAAGAATAGCAAACCCCTCATGTTTTGGCATCTCCAGTTTCTTTGCTCACATAAAAAGTAACATCATGAAAAGAAACAGCTCAGGCAGCAGGCTGTCAGTTTGCAAGCCCACCCATCGCATTAATTTCAAATGGAAAAAAATGCCATATGAACATTACGTTCTGCAAAAGGAGATAAGGCATTCCAGCCTGTAATAAAACTATGGGCAGGTTATCAGGGCACGTCAAAAGCTATGCAGTTAAGCCATTGCCTTTGTAACATAAGCCTTCCACGCAGTAGAAGAGCCATTCATAATATACTTGGGCCTCTTGAACTTTGGCCCTTGAGGTCAACATCGCCACTTGCGTCTCCCATCTCTGATCATTTTGCTCTTTTTTGACAAGAAAATGCAATTTGACACAGCCTGTAATTCAGGAGACTAGCTTTACTACTGCAGTTACAATGGCTGAGGTTTCAAATACACTCCTCATATGAGGGAGAGCTGTTTTTGACCACTAAAATTATTGAGACTCTCATGCTGACAAACTGTTTAATGCCGTATTGGTCCTAGTAAGAACAAATCCAGAACAAATGGTTTGATATCTTTTATTGGACCAACAAGAATATTACAAAAAGAACAAATAACCTTTAACTTTTGGACCAACAAGTCCCTCTTCAGGACTTGTTGGTTTGAAGTTAAAGATATTTGTTCTTTTTGTAATCCTTGTTGGTCCAATAAAAAACATCAAACCATTTGTTCTGGATTTGAGATTCTCATAGGACCCCAATTTTTTTTCAGACTTTTTGGCTAGGATAGGAACACTGATCGGATGCTCATTTCCAAACGTGACCTGGGAGCAGAGGAAGGTTAAATGTCTTGCTCAGGGTCACAGAGCATGCAAGTGGCAGCCGTGGGATTCAAACCTAGGTCCACCAGGTCTCTAGCTTCACACCTTGGTGCTCTAATCATTAGGCTATACTGCCTCATTTGGCTAAATTGATTCCAGTTTCACAAACAGAGTATGAGATGGAAGAAATGCAGTGCTTGATCCCTTAAAAGAACAAGCATTTGTCAATGCGAATTTTGATTGCGTTGGTCTGTTGAGCTCGTTCAGTGGCCCTCTGTCACTGGCTCAGTCTGTTTGTCCGGTGCTGCAGGCTGCTCTTTTGTAGTGACTGCTGCCTGCATTGGCACCTTGTTCTGCTGAGGAAGAAATACTCAGCTGTCCTGACAGAGCTCCATTGAGGTGGCTCACTCCCCCTCTCTGACATGCTTATTCTGTTTCTCCTGGCGCTGCAGGCTGCCCTTTTGTACTGGGCTCCTGCATCTGTTGGCGCTTTTTTCTACCCACAAAGAAATGTGCAGCAGTTCTGACAAAGCTCCATTGAGCTCACTCACCCTCTTCTCTCACTCACTCATTCTGTTCTGCCAGCGCTGCAGGCTGCCCTTTTCTACTGGGCTCCTGTTCATGCTGCCTCTTATGCCCACAAAGAAATTTGCAGGAGTTACAATACAGCTCTGTTGAGCTTACTCACTCGCTCATTCTGGTTTTCCTGCCACTGCAGGCTGTCGTTTGTACTAGGCCCTGCATGCATTGCTGCCTTTTTCTGCCCACAAACAAATCTGCAGCAGTCCCAACAAAGCCCTGTTGAGCTCACTGACTCTCCCTCCCTCACTCACTCATTCTGTGTCTCCTGGTGCTGCAGGCTGCCCTTTTGTACTGGGCTCCTGACTGCATTGGGGGCTTTTCTGGCCAGAAAGAAATCTGAAGCAGTCCAGACACAGCTCCACTGAGCTCGCTCACTCCCCCTCTGTCACTCTCGCATTCCATTTCCGCTGGCGCTGCAAGCTGGCCATGTGTACTGGGCTCCTGCCTGTGTTGCCGCCTTTTCAGCCCACAAAAAAATCTGCAGCAGTCACAGTAGAGCTCCGTTGAGCTCGCTCACTACCGCTCTGTCACTCGCTCATTCTGTTTCTCTTGGCGCCACACACTGCGCTTTTGTATGGGGCTCCTGGCTGCATTGGCACCATTGTCTGTCCACAAAGAACTCCACAGCTGTCTCAACAGAGCTCCATTGAGGTCGCGCAGTCTCCCTCTCTCATCGCTCATTCTGTTTGTCCTGGCGCTGCAAGCTGCCCTTTTGTATGGGGCTCCAGCCTGCATTGGCACCTTTTTCTGCCCACAAAGAAATCCCAGCAGTCCTGATAGAGCTCCGTTGAGCTCACTAAGTCCCCTTGTCTCACTCACTCATACTGTTTCTCCCGCTGCTGCAGGCTGGCCTTTTGTACTGGGCCCCTGCCTGTATTGATGCCTTTTTCTGCCCACAAAGAAATCCGCAGCAGTCCTGACAGCACTTCAGTTAGTTCGCTCACTCCCCCTCCCTCACTCACTCTCTCATTCTGTTTCTCCCAGTGCTGCAGGCTGCCCTTTTGTACTGGCTCTTGTGTTGAGGCCTTTGTCTGCCCACAAACAAATCCGCAGCAGTCCCGACAGAGCTCAGTTGAGCTCGGTCACTCCCCCCTCTCACTCGGTAGATCTTAATCTGTCTTAAACATTGATGTCCCAGAGTAACAGTGCTGTTGACTGGCAGGAGTGCAAAAACATGTTTTAGTCAGTATGTGAAAATGACAGCTGTAGTGTTCACAAGGTTGTGAAAAATGCCACTGTTGAAAATGTGGCATGACAGTATTACAAATTTTCGAAGTTACAAGGGTGCATGGAAACAGTTCAACACATGCTTGTAACACAGTCATGTTATGGAATTTCGTCACCAAATTTTCAACATAGGGATTTTAGGACCTCTACACATGAACAGTGCCACTGTCAATTTCTTAATCTGTTCCGAACACTGACTTCCCACAGTAACCACGTTATTCTGTGCCGGAACTGTGAAAACACATTTTGGTCAGGATGTGAAAAATGACAGCTGTACTGCTTATAAGGAGGTGTGAAAAAATGGCACTGTTGAAAATCTGGTGTGACAATACTACAAATCTGCGAAGTTACAAGGGTGCGTGGAAAGTGTGCAATGCACACTTGTAACACAGTCAATTAATGGACTATCATCACCAGATTTACAACATAGGCATTTTAGGACCTCTGCTCATGAACAGTATCATTGTCATTTTCTTAATCTGTCCCAGACAGTGATTTCTCACAGTGACCGCTCTATTCTGGGCCAGAAGTGCGAAAACACATTTTGGCCAGGATTGGAAAAATGACAACTGCACTGTTCATAAGTAGGTGTGGGAAAATGGCAATGTTGAAAATCTGGAGTGAAAATATTATAAATTCATGAAGTTACGAGCATGCGTGCCAACTGCGCAACGCACGCTCGTAACACAGTCATTTTATGGAGTATCGTTACCAAATTTTCAACATAGGCATTTTAGGACCTCTACTCATGAACAGTGTCACTGTCATTTTCTTAATCTGTCCTGAACACTGATTTCCCACAGCGATTGCGCCATTCTGCGCCAGAACTGCGAAAACACATTTTGGCCAGGATTTGAGCAATGACAGCTGCACTGCTCACAAGGAGGTGTGACAAAATGCCAGTGTTGAAAATCTGATACAAAAATATTGTAAATTCGTGAAGTTATGAGCATACGTAGCAACTGCGCAATGCACGCTCGTAAAACAGTCATTTTTGGATTTTTCTCCACCAAATTTGCAACATAGGCTTTTGGAGAGCCCACCTCATGAACACTGGCACTGTCATTTCATTAATAGGCCGTGAAGGGTGATTCCGTGCAGTGACCGCAAAACCACCTTTCAGGGCCAATTAATGCCATGACAGTTCAAGAATTCATGAGGAGGGGTCCCAAAAACCCCATGTTGAAAATTTGGTAAAAAAATTCCCTAAAATGCCCAAGATAGGCACTAAAGTTGAAAAAACCCTATGTGTTACATTATACAGCTTATCGGCATTTCCTCAGTTCGCGGTCGGCTTTGAAGAGTGCAGACGTGTTTCCGGTCCAGCGAATCGTCGCACCGAGCTCCAGAGGTAAGTATGGGGTATGGGGTGTGTGTGGGGAGGCAGGGTGCGCAGTGGGTGGGTGCGGGTTGTGGGAGGGGGACAGGGAGACTACGAGGGGCTTTCCTTTTTTACAGGTTGTAACAAATATAAGACATCGGGGGACCGTTTTCTGATTTAACAGGTGCTTTGGCACACTGGGGTGGGCTTCCAGCCACCTGTGTGGGTGGGTTAGCTGATGGGGGATTGGGAACACCCGCTGGCAAACAAGGCAAAGGGGAGGGGATCTGCAGGAGCCGAGGAGGATTGGGCACCCCCTGAGTTACAGCAACGGAAGGGGGGGTATCATTATGCTGACGGGGATTGGGCACCCCGTCAGCAGGAACAAAATGGGGGGGAATAATCATTATGCCGATGGGGAATGGGCACCTGTCGGCAGAAACAAAGGGGGGCGTTACAGAATGCCGACGGGGAGTGGGCTCCCCTGTCGGCAAGTAAACACGGTGGGGGGAGGGGATATATTGTTTGTGAACACAGCGGCAACCCATCGCCATGTTCACAAACAATATCAGGGATCCCACATCCCACCCTGCAATGACAGGTCGCTCCCTCATTGCAGCCGATAGCTGATGGTGCAATGACGAGGCGGCCCCTGATTGCAGCGCCTGATTTTTTAGAAAGTTGTGGCATGCTGGCAGCATGCCAAAGCATTGGGGGATGGAGGACAAGCCTTTGCAGGCTGTGGGGACATTACGCACAACAATGCCACGCCTCCACAACCTGCTTCTGGAGAAACCTGCCGCAACATGTTTCTTGCGCATGCGCGCAAACATAAACAGGACTTTTTTTTTTATTCTGATGCTCTAAGAAGTGTGGGTGTATGGGGGGGTGGCATGACCAGAACAGGGGAAATGTCTTGACAATAGATGGACTTAAAGGTTCCTGTATGAAACTGAGTTTAAGTGACTTCCCAGAGATTAGCTCACAAGCCCTTATGCCATGGCTCTATAGCATTGCTTTATTACAGTAGCAAGCGGTACAGTATAAACAGTCAGAATGGATGCAGTTCATCAGCTGTCCTACAGGCTGTGTAAATGCCCTGCCTGTCTTTAGTGGAAGACTCAACTTTGCTGACAGAGAGGCATGGAGGCAATAAAAGTCGTACACTAGGATCATGTATGTTGCCCCATCTAGCACAATGAATACAACTGCTGAATACCACAGCACTGCTTGTAGCCCCACCTGCATGGGAAAATAAAGTTACCATATATTGCTACCCTCAGATGTCCACATACCACCACAGAGCTCTAAGTCACTCACACACCACCCCAGAGCCCTCAGCCACTCACATACCATGCCAGAGCCCTCAGCCACTCACATATCACCCCAGAGCCCTCAGTCACTCACATACCACCCCAGAGCCCCAGCCACTCATATACCACCCAGAGCCCTCAGCCCTCACATATCACCCCAGAGCCTCAGCCACTCACATACCATCCCAGAGCCATCAGCTACTCACATACCCACCCCAGAGCCCTCAGCCACTCACATACCACCCCAGAGCCCTCAGCCACTTATATACCACCCAGTGCCCTCAGCCCCTCACATATCACCCCAGAGCCCTCAGCCACTTATATATCACCCCAGAGAGCTCAGCCACTCACATACCACCCCACAGCCATCAGCTACTCACATACCACCCCAGAGCCCTCAGCCACTCACATACCACCCCAGAGCCCTCAGCCACTTATATACCACTCCAGTGCCCTCAGCCCCTCACATATCACCCCAGAGCCTCAGCCACTTATATATCACCCCAGAGAGCTCAGCCACTCACATACCACCCCGCCATCAGCTACTCACATACAACCCCAGAGCCCTAAGCCACACACGACATCACCCCAGAGCCCTCACCACCACGTACCACCCCAGAGCCCTCAGACACTCATCTACCACCCCAGAGCCTTCATCCACTCACATACACCCCAGAGCCCTCAGCCACTCACATACCACCCCAGAGCCTCAGCCACTCACATACCAATCCCAGAGCCCTCAGCCACTCACGTACTCACCCCAGAGCCCTCAGACACTCATCTACCACCCCAGAGCCTTCATCCACTCACATACCACCCCAGAGCCCCCGAACACTCACATACCACCCCAGAGCCCTCAGCCACACATACCACCCCAGAGCCCCTCAGCCACTCATGTACCACCCCAGAGCCCTCAGACACTCATGTACCACCCCAGAGCCTCAGCCACTCACATATCACCCCAGAGCCCTCAGACACTCACATATCACCCCAGAGCCCTCAGACACTCACATACCACCCCAGAGCCCTCAGCCACTCACATACCACCCCAGAGCCCTCAGACACTCACATATCACCCCAGAGCCCTCAGTCACTCACATACCACTCCACAGCCCTCGGCCACTCACATACCACACTAGAGACCTCAGCCACTCATATACCACCCCACAGCCCTTGCCCACTCACATACCACCCCAGAACCCTCAGCCACGCACATACCACCCCAGAGTGCTCAGCCACTGACATACCACCCCAGAGGCCTCAGACACTCACATACCACCCCAGATCCCTCAGCGACTCACATATCACCGCAGAGCCCTCAATCACTCACATACCATCGCAGAGCCCTCAGCCACTCACATACCACCCCACAGCCCTTGGCCACTCACACATAGATACATATACAGTGTCAGCAGATAAGGGCCTATGGCCCACCCAGTCTGCCCATCTGAGCTTGTAAGTTCAGTTTGTTTTCCTAGAAGTCTGTTGCCCCTTACCCCTGACTTCCAGAATTCCTTTATGTCTATCCCATGCATTCTTAAATCCCGTGATTGTTTCAGCCCCCACCACTTCCTCTGGCAGGGTGTTCCACTTGTCCACCACCTGTTCTGTGAAGAAATTCTTTTCTCATGTTTCCTCTGAATCGTCCTCCCTCCAACTTCATCCCATGCCCTCTTGTCCTGGAACATCTTATTAGCAAAAATAGTGTTTTTCCTGCACCCTGTTCCTCCCTGTAAGATACTTGTATGTCTCTATCATATCCCCTCTCCCTCCTCTCCAGGGAGTACATGTTCAGTTCCTTCAACCTGTCTTCATAGGACTTGTGATGCAATCCATGCACCATCTTTGTTGCCCTCCTCTGAACCTTCTCTACCCTGTCTATGTCCTTACGTAGGTATGGTCTCCAGAACTGTACACTGTACTCCAGGTGGGGCCTCACTAGTGTCTTGTATAGCGGAATTATGACCTCCTTTCCTGCTGGTGATGCCCCTGCCTATACATCCCAGCATCCTATTTGCTTTACCTGCTGCCTTGTCACACTGTTTCCCTACCTTGAGGTCATCAGAGATGATAACATCAAGATCCCTTTCCTGCTTGGTGCATGCTATATCCTCACCCCCCAACTGATATATTGTGCCAGGGTTTTTGTGCCCCATATGCATTATCTTGCACTTCTTTGCATTGAATTTCAACTGCCAAACCCCCGACCATTCTTCAAGTTTCTGCAGGTCACTTCTCATTCTGTCTACACACACCACACTAGAGCCCTAAGCCATTCACATAACACCCCAGAGCCCTCGGCTACTCACATACCAAATTAGAGCCCCCAGCCACTCACATACCACCCCACAGCCATTGGCCACTAACATACCACACTAGTGCCCTCAGCCACTCACATACCATTCCAGAGCTCTCGGCCACTCACATACCACCCCAGAGCCCTCAGCCACTCACATACCACCCCAGATCCCTCAGCCACTCACATACCACCCCAGAGCCCTCAGTCACTCACGTACCACCACAGAGCCCTCAGCCACTCACATACCACCCTACAGTCCGTGGCACACCAAATACCACACTAGATCCCTCAGCCACTCACATACCACCCCAGAGCCCTCAGCCACCACATATCACTGCAGAGCCCTCAGTCACCTACATACCACCCCAGAGCCCTCAGCTACTCACATACCACCCCAGAGCCCTCAATCGTCACATACAGCCCCAGAGCCCTCAGCCAGCTACCCACATACCACCCCAGAGTCCTCATCCACTCACATACCACCCCAGAGCTCTCAGTCACTCATATACCACCCCAGAGCCCTCAGCCACCCACATACCACCCCAGAGTCCTCAGCCACTCATGTGCCACCCCAGAACCCTCAGCCACTGACATACCATCCCACAGCCCCCGGCCACTCACATACCACACTAAAGCCCTCAGCCATTCACATACCACCCCAGAGGCCTCAGCCACTCACATACCACCCCAGAGCCCTCTGCTACTCACATAACACCCCAGAGCCCTCAGCCACTGATGTACCACCCCAGAGCCCTCAGTCACTCACATACCATTGCAGAACCCTCAGCCACTCGCATACACTGCGGAGCTCTCATCCACTCACATATCACTGCAGAACCCTCAGCCACTCACATACCAACCCAGAGCCCTCAGACACTCACATATCACTCCAGAGGCCTCAGCCCCTCACATACCAACCCAGAGCCCTCGGCTACTCACCTACCACACAAGAGCCCTCAGCCACTCACATATACCCCCACACCCTCGGCCACCACATACCACACTAGAGCTCTGACACTCACATACCACCCCAGAGACCTCAGCCACTCACTCACATACCACTCCAGAGACCTCAACCACTCACATACCATCCCAGAGCCCTCGGCCACTCACATACCATGCCAGAGCCCTCAGCCATTCACATACCACCCCAGAGCTCTCAGCCACTCATATATACCACTCCAGAGCCCTCAGCCACTCACATATCACCCCAGAGCCCTCAGCCACTTACATACCACACTAGAGCCCTCAGCCACTCACATACTACCCCAGAGCCCTCAGCAACTCATATACCACTCCAGAGCCCTCAGCCACTCACATACCATCCCAGAGCCCTCGGCCACTCACATACCACACTAGAGCCCCTCAGCCACTCACTAACCACCTCAGAGCTCTCAGCCACTCACATACCACCCCAGAGCCTGCAATGTCATATGTTCCTGGGATGCAAATACAGTCTCAGTGGGCAGCCCTTCTAGTTTTAACTTCAGGAATAAAATTACAGAAAGGATCGGCTGGGTCTGCATTAGACAACAGGCAGGAAATTACAGTACGTGCGCCACCCGGTCCAATTGGTGGGCTTCAGTTACCAATCACTCCAAACCCACCCATTAGTGCGAAAAGGCACCACAGTCCAGAACTTCACTTCCCAGTGTTACTGGCTATGTCCCTTATGGCCAGCAGGCTCGAGAGAGTCCTGATCCTGGTTGGTCAGCTTAAACTCCATTTTAGGTGCCCCCTTCTACCTGATTGGATCTATTCTACAGTCAGATCCAAAATGAAGGGGCAAAGTACACAAAATCCCAGCAGTAAGAAAGGCAGGTTAGACAAATTACATTTCCACTACCACTCTAATGGATCTCTAGCAAACAGTTACACATGTGAATAGTGCTCACTCTGTCCACTTAGCGGCGGCAGAAACGGAGAGATTTGTCAGCAGCTCGAGCGGGACTCCAGCAGGGATCCACTCAGTCTCCCCATGTTCCAACCCTGCCTGTAAGCAGACAGCTCTTAAAGAGACAGTATCAGAGGCTCTATAAGCACTCACAAATAAATGGCTTAAATGCCGAACACCATCCAGGCTGGGGGGCCGTTAGGCAAGCTCTTAGGAGACTTTTGGGAACCCCTATTTGCAGGGGGGTTACACCATTCATAGCCTGAAAAGCTTGACATCCACATCAAGTAGATACCCCTAAATCACTTTTAGATAGAACATTTAACTGTCATGTTTTTTCAAACAGCAATCAGCATATTAACCTCTGACAGATACATGTACACTACATTAAGCATTCTACTACTGATTATACAACAGTACTATATATATATATATATATATATAAATATTTTAACTCAGGCCATTACTTCTTGCACCTGAAACCTGGATAAAGGGGACCCATCCCTATCAGCTACATTTGGGCTGGAAGTGGCAGGGCATACTCAGAGGGCAACACAAGTAGTCTAGATTTATCTCCCAGGCTTAGTTTGGGCAGCAAGCTTGGGGTTACATACACTCTCTTATGAACCACATTGAGGGATAGGTCCACAGGTCTGCCCAGGGACTCGTAACTCAGCTGTAGTATAGGCCTCACCTCTTGACCAGTCCTTCTGGGGGAACAGGCACAGTTTCGGAACAGTTAGACTCACTTTCAGCAGTGTCTGTACTTGCCAAGAGGGTCTGTATTGGAGCAGGAAGACTAGAATTTGAGGCATTCTCAGCTCCATGGTTTACAATTTCTGAGTCCACAACACTTGGATCAACTGTGGAGATTCCTGGTACTGGCAGGGAACTATCAGGGCACTCAACACACTGTTCTGGTTCTGGTGTATCACCAGCTTGCTCCAGTCGTCCTCCTCCTTCTGAAAAGTCAAGCAGTTCAACCATGCACAATGATTCCACATCCTCTGATTTGATGCTTTGCACTTCGCTTTCTGGGAGCACTGGCTGACAGGGACAAAGCTGGGGGCTTAGACAGTCCAGAAGGCCCAGCTTCATCTCCAGGATTAACTAGGGATTGCCCTGAAATGATTGACTCAGTTCATAAGAAGGGTAATATTCAGGATTACCCTCACTGTCCTCTGACACAGACTGACAGACATGTTCAATTGACACTTGTGGGGAACACTTTAACTTAGCTTCTATAGGTGCAGTCTTTCTTGATTTTTCTTAGCAGCAGCTCTAGTCACTGGTCCAGAGGTGCATTGTCTGGGGCTCAGACTTTATCAAGATCAGTCCAATGGGCAGCAAATGATTTCTATGCATAGTTTTCACATCTTTTGAATTATTATCAGGCCATACGTTGTACACAGGCAGATCATCTAGTTTGCCTACTACAATGTGAGGGAGGTGATGCCATCTGCCAGCAACCTTATGCTTGCCACGCAGTTCTAGGTTCCTCAGCTACACTCGATCTCCTTTCCTGAGTTTCAGGGCTTTCACTTTTTTGTCATACCTGTCTTTATTGGCTAGATTTCTTTTGGCAGCCATGGTTTGAGCCAGCTGGTACACATGGTTTAATTGGGCCTTTAATTTTGCACATACTGTAAATGAGTAGCTGCTTGAACCCCATGGGAAAACTCAAAAGCAAACATCTATTGGCAATCTGGCTTCTCTTCCAAACATTAGTCGATAGGGGAAAACCAGTGGCTTCACTTTTGGTGCAGTAGTAGGCATGTACCAGTGTGCTAATCTGTTGGCTCCATCTGGGCTTGTCTTTCGGTTGAAGGTGCCTAACATGTCGAGCAGAGTGCGGTTGAACCAATCAGTCTGGGGTCTCCTTGGGGATGATAGGGTGGTTCTTGACTTTTGCACCCCCACAATGAAAGCATTTCTTTAATCAGACGACTCTCAAAGTCTAGCCCTTGATCAGAATGGATTCTTTGAGGGGCCACATAGTGAACAAAGAAATTTTCGATAAGCACTTTTGCCACAGTGGATGCCTTCTAATCCTTGATGGGGCAGCTGAGCATATCGAGTGAAATGGTCAGTGACTACCAGTACATTACTGATACTTCTTTGATCTGGCTCTAGACTCAGGAAATCAATACAGACCAACTCCATGGTTGTGCTAGTAGTGATGTTGACAAGGGGGGAAGCTCTCTGGGGCAAAGCTTTCCGCTGTAAGCAGTGACTACAAGTTCTAATGTGTTGTTCCACATCAGCCCCTATTTTAGGCTAATAAAATCTAGATCTCACTAAATCAAGAGTTCTGTCTATGCTGAGGTATCCCATGTGGTTGTGTAGAGACCTCAGCACCAGCTCTCGAAAGGCAGCAGGCAAAACTAACTGTTGCTTGTCCAGTTGGCCCCTTTTGTCCATTGTCTCTCAGTATAATAGTTCATTCCTCATTCTCAATTTAGGACCTTCTTTATACAGCAATGCAGTTCTCAGTTCAGTGGAGCGTAATTTTGACACATCTTTCCTTGCTTGAAGGACTTCTAGTACTGTTTTTATCATAGGATCTCGGGATTGAGCCCACTGAATACTGTCAGTATTGAATTGAGGCAAAACACCAGTGTCCAATGCAGAAAAATGGCAATAAGCGGCAGGTATGTAGTTCTCGGATGGCCGGATGGCCTCAAACAATCCACCATGCAGTCCACTGCATCTGTGGACATCTTTTCCTCCCTGTCAAACTTCTGGCAGAGTGCTCGAATATCTGGTTCTGACTGTCTGACCCAATTATTTGAAGGGACCGGTCTCCAGGAGAGAGCATCAGCATCTATATGATTCAGGCCTGCTCTATATTTAACTGCATAGTTGTATGTAGACAAGGCAGAGAGCCACCTATGGCCCGTGGCATCTAACCTAGCTGAAGTCTGCACATAGGTCAAAGGATTATTGTCAGTTTTTACCAGTATCTTAGCCCATACAAGTACTCATGAAATTGATCAACAATGGCCCACTTCAAAGCTAGGACCTCTAGTTTGTGCACTGGATAGTTCTTTTCTGATGGGATAAGGATCCTGCTGGCAAAGGGCACTGGTCTCAGGCCATGTGTGTGCTCCTGATACAACACAGCCCCCAACTCTTGCAAGCTAGCATCAGTATGAAGGACATAAGGTCTTGTAGGGTCAGCATAGGCCAGCATGGGGGCGTGGTAAGTTGATGAATGATTTCATGGAAAGCAGACTCACAATCGAGATCCAGCGGGCCTCAAACACTTCATTCGGACAGAAATACATTTTTCAGTCTCAAAGGGCACTGACTTTTGTATCTTTTGTGGGTTGGGGATTCCCTTGAGTAAGTTTAAGTAAAGGCAGATCACTCTTGAATAATCCTTGATAAAACGCCTATAATAACCACAGAAACCCAGGAATCTCTGTAGCTCCTTCAGATTTTTGGCTGAGGCCAGGTGGTCAATGTCTCAACTGTACTGGGGTCAGTCTCGATGCCTTCGTGGACACTATATGTCCCACATATTTTACTGATGTTTGAAAAATTGACACTTATCAATGGACAGTTTGAGGCCAAAATCTTCCAGTCGGTCCAACAACTTGAATAACCTGCTTTCATGTTCCTCCAAGGAGCTGCCAAACACAATGACATCATCCAGGTATACTAAGCACTATAACAAGTTCATATCCCCCACTGCACGCTCCATCAGGCACTGAAAAGTGGCTGGAGCACCCGAAATCCCTTAAGGCATCCTCATAAACTCACAGAAACAAAGTGGGCAAATAAAGGCAGTCTTTTCACGGTCTTCTGGGGTCATCGGGATCTGATAGTACCCACTGAGAAGGTCTAGCACCGAGAACCACTTACTACCGTTCAGGCTGTCCAATGCATCCTGAATGCTGGGCATGGTGTACTGATCTGGAATGGTCCGCCGGTTCAAAGTACGATAGTCCACACACATCCTAACTGTTCCATTCTTTTCCTCACTACCACGATAGGTGAAGCATATGGACTTCTGGATTTTTGTATTACCCCAGCTGCAAGCATCTCTTGCAGATGTCGTCTCCCACATCATCTATGTCAGCAGGTGCCAGGCGTCGAGACCTCTCATGAAATGGCCTCTCATCTTGTAGCGAATGCAGTGTTCAGTTCCTTGTGCATCCTACATCCCATTCCTTCAAGGAAAACACCTGGTCTCTCTGGGCAAGTTACTCACTGATCCTTTCTTTCCATTCAGCTAGCAATGAGAGTCACAAATCAAAAAGTCAGGTGTCACTCTGTCACTCTTTCCTGAACTCTTGTTACTGGGCAGGACAGCAGTATCTGGACAGTGCACAGTTGCCAGGGTGCAGCCTCGATTTACTCGGATCTCTCTGTCAGACACCTTGTGAACTTGAACCATCACTCTTTTGGCAAAAGCATGAGCTCTAGCAGGCAGGATACTGGGTTTGACCAGCAGCCCTGGGGCAGTTCCCATCCTGTTGTGTCCAACATTAATATTTTGTTCCTAACATCCTTCTTGATACAGACTTCTCCTTGTAGAACACATTGTGCATTTGGTGCTAACAGCAAAGATTCTGGGTCCTTCTTCCAGATGACCTCCACCGGTTCCTCGGGTTCCATCCTACCAGCATTTCTCTGTAGCTTCATAGGCCCTTTTAATTAAAGCTGGGATTCTGAAGGCTCTGCCAGTCCTGGATTTTTGTTTTTCAGAACACAACTGCACCAGTCGCCCAAACATATGTGCATTGGTTCCAGTCAACAAGGGGACCCCATCATACAGTTCAGTAGGGGGACACACTAAAGCCAGGGTCTCCACTAGCTCTGCCACTCCATCCACAGAAGTAGGAAAAGACAACCAAATTCAGATATAACCAGAGTAGGGGTGGGCCTTCCCTCCAAACCCACACATGTAGCCCCTCTAGGGGTTGCAGGGGCACATCAAACAAATGCTTCTGATACCAGTCCTGAAACATGATTGTCACTTGGAGTCTCTGTCTAGTACAGCTCTGGTGGACACCCCATTCACTTTCACCGTAGTCTCCATGGAAGGACCCACTACTTCAGACCATTCAGGGGGCATTACTTGAGAGGTCGCTCAGGCATTGGCCCTGGTGGCAAAACTTTTCCGGTTGGCCCCTCCTGGTGACCGAGCACAGGTTTTGCGATGCCAAGCCACTAACCTGCTGGTAACTTTCCTCAAGTTCTCTGACAACCGACACTCAGTCTGAAAGTATCCATCCTCCTCACAACGGTAACAGAACTTAGTATCTCGGTTGTCTTTGGAGGAAGGGGGATCTCTTATCTGGCAGGGCACCTCAGGTGCCCTACATGGTTCTTCTTGAATGGGATGTTTACCCTGTGGTATCTCTGGTTCACCAACTCTATTGGGGGTGAAAGCAGCCTGTTGCAGCTCCCTCACCAGTTCCCGTAGGTCTCTAATTTCCGCTGTCAAGTTACTCTCAATCCAGGGGTCAGAGGAAACAACATATACTCCCACTCCACTTTTGGGCTCAGGAGGAGCTTGACACAAATCCGACTCCCTAAGGGCTCTGTCATCCCCTTGATCAACCCTCTCAATTGATGAGTCTTATCTGGCTCACTCTGCTTGGGGTCTGGCACAGATTCATGGCCCCAGCATAGGGCTCTCACCCCTTCATTGGTTCGTTTCACGAATCCCCCTCATCAATTGACAGTATTCAGGACGGTTGGCCCTCCGGTCTTGCAATTTGAGTTTCAGCTGTATTACACTCAAAATCTGGCTGACTTCAATATATGGTCTAATCAGACCTGGTTTAGTGTTTGGGCAGTCACTCCCCCTTTTTGGTGGGCCTTTTGCAGATTCCTCTCCATTCTAGAAACAAATGTAGACAATTTCTCATTTCTCCACTGTTTTGCTGACTTGAATTTCCATAACAGATCCTCTCCAGCTTCAGTGGTGCCAAACACCCCCTCTAAAGCAGAAAGATATTCTGCTGCAGTTGCCTCTGGACTAGTGGCCTGTAGGAACCGAATTGCTTCCAGTGCGGGGCCCCTCAAACTTTCCATCAGCTGTTTCCTCTTCTCCCCTCAGAACACTGCCATTCTTGCACAAAGGTGTAGCATAGTCCATCCAGGTCTCCAAATCATCTTCCCCTGAAGGCACGGGCACAGTACCAGAGAAAGTCTCAATCTCCAATAGGAGTCTAATTGTATTGAAGGAACGACCGTAGGGGGTGGGGCTAGTATGGAGCTATTAGATGACCCGGCAGATGCACCTGGGGACGGCGAGGGGAGTATGGTGCTCGAGATGTCTAATACCTGTATCAATTCCTGAGCAGTTCTCCTTTCTGCGGCTAACAGTTTAAACAGCTTGTCCTTGAAACTATTGGTCTTAGGGGACCCACCTGGGTTGGTCAAACCACTACGTGTGGAATAACCCTCCATCCCATCTGGGTACCTTGGAGAAAATCACTGGGGCAGCCTCTCAGAGTCTATCGTAATGCATGAAAGCAGCACTTGCAGGGTCTGTTCGAGCAAGTCAGCACATTGCCCTTTACTTCCACCTTGCCCAGACATTTAAGATGCTCGACAGTAGAGACAATGTCAGCATTTTTAATCCTCAAGGGGACATCCAACAGTAATACAGTCTTTTGGGAGTCCAACTCCTCAGCTTCGCCCCACCCCATCAATTTATGCACCATCATCTTAGTGGGGTCGAGTTTTAACTGGAGCATAGTGTAACCCCTCACCCCTGCCTTTTTACTAAAACGACAGGTGGCATGCTGTTGGCGTTGGCAGCAATACCTGGTGGGGACCTGGGTTCGGGGAGGATGAGGTTACCTGGCACAAGGGACCTAGGTTTGGCTACTCTGCACAGGGGCACCCAAGTAAATCCAACTACAGGAAGCAATGACTGTAATGTCTAGAACCAGGATTGGGATTTTTCAGTGTGGCTTTATTCAAAACTAGCTGACACATGACAAAGCATAGATGGTCCCCAAGGCTACGTTAGCTGTGTATGCAGATTAGAGACTACAAAGCGGTCCACTTGAAGAATGAACACATTTCTACTGTTGTCTAGCTCTGGACCCACCAGGCACTCAGCCCAGACTTTGCATGCACTTTGGATACACAGCCCGACTGGCCCGGCTACCCTGCGGCCACTTGACTGATGGTCCATTTGAAGAATGAACCCAACTTTACTTGGAGAGACTCCGACTAACAAGGGTATGTTTCCCAAGCTGTGGCTCCCCACACCTCTTAAAGTCTGCGACTTTTAGAAAGATTTGTTTCTTATTTCCTTCTAACTCCCGACTAACAAGGAGTATATTTCCCAAACTGTGGCTCCCTACACCACTTAGAGTCTGCGACTCCTAGAGATTTTCAAGTTCGACCCGTCTGGGTACCTACCTCATCACTGGCCAAGCAGCATGAGGCAATAGCAAATCACAGAAGAAATCCATAGAGTGGACCTGGTTACTAAAGATGGGGGTTTCCACCTCCAGCTCCCACAGCCCATACCCGCCATTTCTCTCTGAACAAACATAAACTTAAAACTTTGAAATGTAGATTAAACGGTGGATGACCTGAAGCACCCTCTCTACAACAGTACTTGAAATCCATTTAGACTTTGAACTTTAACTACTCCATTTGTTTGTCCTAGCATAATAGGCCTCCCAGATAGTAGTTCACATCCCAGCTTTTCTTCATAATTTCCAAACTGAAGAAAACAATTTGTTTGCCCTCTCCAATAGAGCACAACACTCACCTTTTCGTTGCAGGTGCCCACAGGCGTATACCACTTCTTTCACTGTTGTACAAAATCAGGAACTGAAAACAGGCAGCTTTCTCCTATAGTGGAAATAGGGGATTGCCCCTGGAACCCACAAAGGGACTTTTCTTCCACCCCCCACCCCTGGAGGGAGGGGGCACTGAGACCTGAACAGCGGTCTCCACCACTTTCAAAAAGTAAACAGGAACACACTTCCTTCATGCTTTAAGACAAACAGAAGACTTCCTTTCTGTTTGGAGGTAAACAGAAGACTGACTTTGAAAACTCCCAAAGTTCTAACTCACTCCCTGAGCTGCAGATTCCAATGTGGCTTATGCAGCTCGACAGTTCTATGGTGATGTCATCTCTCAAATCTCAGCTGTGACTGAGAACAGAGTAAGACAGTGTGAAACCATTTAACTGGAGTTTCACAAGCTGCCTTCCCTGCATACCACTAGGTCTTACTGGGATTCTAGTAATCCCGGGTAACAAGGGGGTTACAGTAGCATCCCCCTCCAATTTTTCCTTTAATTTAAACATAATGGGGTACTTCCTTCACTCAGCCACTAGAGGATGCTTAGGATCCCAGTGGTGCCTCCAAGATGTAACCCCCTGGTGGCGCTATTCCAAGGGCTACTACCTCTGCCTGAACAACTACTGACAGGTTGAGGGGCCTAGGTCCAATGCCGGGTGCCTCCACCCAGAGGTCAGGGTTGATACTGTCTATTCTGACTTGGTCACAGCCCTCTGGGACACTGCAGCCCCCTTTCTTCCCACTAGTGGCTCACACAGTATATCAGGAGTATCTTCACAGTGCACACTTACCCCCAGGACTGATTCGGTCAGCTTGACTCTGGGGATCCCCTGTAAAGCAAGAGAATGTAATACAATAGCCACTGTACAATACTTTAACATAAACACATGCCTTAGGCAGTGTAACTTTGCTGAAACAACCAGATCTGATTTATTTAGGGGATGGCAACAAGGACAGGGGACATCAGGTTTATTAGAGCAATCACATTGATATTCACTGTACTGTGCACAATTTCAGAGTCCCTAAATGTCACTTTCACTGGGTACCCAGGATGGAGGGCTAGCCAGGATCGGTGCAGCTGGTTGAGACCCTGTGATGGAAAACACTTGCACAATACCCAATTTGTAACCCGGAGCGGTTGGCTCAGTTCATGTAGCAAGAAAGAAAGAAAATCAGATGAAACACTTGCAATATAAAGGTACAGATGGCAGGAGCTACCTGATTTTCACTCACTAACAAGGCTGGACACTGTCCCCATGAGTGGCGTGGATTTTAGAACACCCTTAGCACAGCAGGGAACAAGGTTCTGCAAGCAGGACACACCACAATTTATATGTAAAAGAGGTTGCCATACCAGGAAGCTGCTGTCAGGTCCCAGTCGCACTTACTGCCAACCCAGGAGTTCACAATGCAGCTTCACTTTCCTGACAGACCGAGCACGATGAAGCAGTTTCTCCAGTCCACTACAGGGTAAGCCTGGTTCTTGGCTACTCAGCCTCTCCTCTACTCTCCTCAGTCACGCGGATTCAGTCCAAATCACCACGGCAAAATGTGCCTCCCGACTTTAGGACTCCACATCGCTTCCACGTGAAAACTCTGCAGCGCAGAAGCTCAAACTCCTTCCCAGTCACGGTCACAACCGATCTGCCTTCCCAGACAGCAGGCAGGGAATTACAGTCACAGGCGCCACCGGTCCAATTGGTGGACTTCAGCTGCCAGTCACTCCAAACCCCCATTGGTGCAAAAGCGCCACAGTCCAGAACTTCACTACCCAGCATTACTGGCTATGTCTCTTATGGCCAGCTGGCTCCTGAGAGTCCTGATCCTGGTTGGTCAGCTTAAACTCCATTTAGGTCCCTTCCTACCTGATTGGATCTATTCTACAGTTCAGATCCAAAATGGAGGGGCAAAGCACACAAAATCCAGCAGTAAGAAAGGCAGGTTAGACAAATTACATTTCGCTACCACTCTAATGGATCTCTAGCAAACAATTACACATGTGAATAGTGCTCACTCTGCCCACTTAGCGCGGCAGAAACGGAGAGATTTGTCAGCAGCTCGAGCGGGACTCCAGCGAGGAACCACCCTGTCTCCCCATGTTCCAACCCTGCCTGTAAGCAGACAGCTCTTAAAGAGACAGTATCAGAGGCTCTATAAGCACTCACAAATAAATGGCTTAAATGCCGAACACCATCCAGGCTGGGAGGCCATTGAAGGCAAGCTCTTAGGGAACTTTTGGGAACCCCCATTTGCAGGGGTTACACCAATCTACCCCTAATAATATTTTACCTGTAAATAGAAAACCTTCCCCGAGTCTGTTTTTCTTTACCTAAAAAAAATTGGTTCCTCGTCATTCTGCCGCACCCCCCTCCCCAACCGACACCCCTTTGCCTCCCCTCACCCCATGCTTAACTCAAGTGGACCGGTGCTGCGATCTTCTGTGGAGTGGGAACACATCTGAACTCTTCAAAAATCGACTGGGAACTGAACAAAATGCGATAAGCTTTATAATGGCAGGCAATGGGCCGGGGATTCAACTTAGATTGATATCTCAGCCATTTTTGGGAATTTTGGTACCAGATTTTCAACATGGGGTTCTTGGGACCCCACCTCATGAACACTCACACTATCATCTCTTTACTCAGTTCCAAAAGGTGATTTTGTGATCACTGTGCAGAATCACATTTTGGAACTGATTAACAAAACAACAGTAAAACTGTTCATGAGTTCAGGTCCCAAAAAGCCCATGTTGCAAATTCGGTGAAAAAATTCAAAACAAGCATTTGTCAATGCCGAATGTTGCTTGCTTGTATGTGCTGTTTAGGTATTTGGAAGTGACAGTTTCATGCCTTCCTCCCAAGACATCCACTGTGTCTTTCCGTTCGGTATTCACAGAAGAGTGGGAGGGGCAAGGGCCACAGCAGTACAGCAGTTGCCAAGGGGGTGAAGAGGTGGACAATAGTCCATTCAAAGGCAAAAGAGTCCTGCAGGAGCTCACTAAATTGAAGGTAGACAAAGCGATGGAACCAGATGACATACGCCCAAGGATATTAACAGAACTGCTAAGGGAGATAGTAGTACCTCTGGCAGCCATGTTCACTGAGTCATTCAACATGAGTGAATTGGAGGAGGGCACATGTGGTCCCTCTATACAAGTCCGGCAGCAGGGACGAGGCAGAGAACAATAGGCCATTCAGCCTCACCTCAGTAGTGGGGAAGATCATGGAGACATTGCTTAAAGAAAGGATAGTGGGGCATCTAGATGCCATCGGAACCCAGGACCATAGACAACATGGATTCACAGTGGGGACATCATGTCAGATAAATCTGGTTGATTTATTTGACTAGGTGACAAAGGAAGTGAATCAGGGTGGGGCAGTGGACAACGCTACCTTGATTTCAGCAAAGCATTTGACACCATCCCATATAGGAGGCTAATAAACTAGCTGGGTAGGCTGGACATGGAGGAAAGGGTGGTAAACTGAGTTAGAAACTGGCTAACAGACAGGAGGCAGAGAGTGGTGGTAAATGGTATGCAGTCTAGGGAGGGCGACCAGTGGGGTGCTGCAGGGATCGGTCCTGGGGCCAGTTCTGTTCAATGTCTTCATTAGTAATATTGCAGAACATCTGAAGGGAATTTTTTCACCAAATTTTCAACATAGCCATTTTAAGACCTCTGCTCATGAACAGTGTCACTGTGATTTTCTTAATTTGTCCCGTACATTGATTTCGCACACCGACTGCGCCATTGTGCGCTACATGGTCGGAAACACGTTTTGGGTGAGATGTGAAAAATGACAGCTGTACTGCTCATAAGAAGGTGTGGTAAAATGGCAATGTTGAAAATCTGGAGTGAAAATATTGAAAATTCGCGAACTTACGAGCGTGCGTAGGAACTGTACAACGCAAGCTCAGTAAAACAGTAATTTTTGAAATTTCTTCACCAAATTTTCAACATAGTAATTTTAAGACATTTGCTCATGAACAGTGTCACTGTGATTTTCTTAATTTATCCCGTACATTGATTTCGCACACCGACTGTGCCACTGTGCGCTACATGGGCGGAAACACGTTTTGGGTGAGATGTGAAAAATGACAGCTGTACTATTTATAAGAAGGTGTGGCAGAATGGCAATTTTGGAAATCTGGAGTGAAAATATTAAAAATTCGCGAACTTACGAGCGTGCATAGGAACTGTACAAGCGCACGCTCGTAAAACAGCCATTTTTTGGAATTTTTCACCAAATTTTCAACATAGCCATTTTAACACCTGAGCTCATGAACAATGTCACTGTGATTTTCTTAATTTGTCCTACATTGATCTCACACACAGGCCAGGCCCATTGTGCTACATGGGCGAAACACGTTTTGGGTGAGATGTGAAAATGGCAGCTGTACTACTCATAAGAAGGTGTGATAAAATGGTAATGTTGGAAATCTGGGTGAAAATATTGAAAATTCGCGACCTTTGACGCGTGCGTAGGAACTGCATAGCATACACTCGTCAAAACAGTAATTTTAGGAATTTTTCACAAATTTTCAACATAGCCATTTTAAGACCTCTGCTCATGAACAGTGTCACTGTGATTTTCTTAATTTGTCCCGTACATTGATTTCGCACACCGACTGAGCCATTGTGCGCTACATGGGCAGAAACACGTTTTGGGTGAGATGTGAAAAATGACAGCTGTACTGCTCATAAGAAGGTGTGGTAAAATGGCAATGTTGAAAATCTGGAGTGAAAATATTGAATTCGCGAACTTACGAGCCTGCGTAGGAACTGCGCAATACATGCTCGTAAAACAGTCATTTTTTGGAATTTTGGCACCAAATTTTCAACATGGGGTTTTTGGGACCCCTTCTCATGAATGATGTCACTGTCATGGCGTTATTCAGGCCCAAAGGGTGATTTTGTGCAGTGACTGCGCAGTGACTGCGAAATCACCCTTCGGGCCCGAATAACGCCATGACAGTGACATCATTCATGAGAAGGATCCCAAAATCCCATGTTCAAAATTTGCAAAATTCTCAAAATGCCTGAGATATGCAATAAAGTTGAAACCCCTATCTAGCCCATTATTCAGCTTACCGGCATTTCTCAGTTCACGGTCGGCTTTGAAAAGTGCAGACGTGTTCCCGGTCCACCGAAGATCATCGGCGCCGGAGTCGGAGGTAAGTATGGGGTGGGGGGTGGGAGAGCTGGGTGCGCAGTGGGTGGGTGCGGGTTGTGGGGGTTGGGAAGCACGCGGGAGACCATTTTTGTTTTACAGGTTTAAAAAAAATGACCACGTGGGATGTTTGCCAGCTGGGGTGGGCTCCCAGCATGGCACACGGATGTTGAAGTGTTCAGCCCGATGGGGATTAGGCACCCCGTCAGCCATGGCATTTGTTGCCATGCTGGGGTGGGCTCCCAGCATGGCACAAGGAATGAGGCGTTCAGCCAGCAGGGATTGGGCACCCCGTCCAGCCATGGCATTTGTTGCCATGCTGGGGTGAGCTCCCAGCATGGCACAAGGACGAGGCGTTCAGCCAACGAGAGATTGAGGCACCCGTCGGCCAAGAACCGCTTGCCATGCTGGGGTGGGCTCCCAGCGTGGCACTTACTACTGGGGAGGGCGCAGCTCAGCCGGCGGGATTGGGCACTCCATTGGCTATACAGTGCGTGCGGGGGAGGCGGGCGCCTGCGCCTGCGTGGGTGTCTGTGGGGGAGCTGCGCATGAGCAGTCGATATCTTATCGGTGCTTACTGAAGCATGCGCCCCTTTCAACTGTATGCCACTGCATTTTGGAGCTTGTCCAGACAGCTCCAGAATGCATAACGCTGAGACCGCGCCTGCCAACACACTGACTGAATTGGAGGAGGAGGACACACCTCCGAAATCTCCGATGATGGCACTATGTTTCTTGCACATGCATGCAAGCAACATAAAAATGACTGCATTATGAGTGTGCAATGCGATTTCCACTACGCTTGTAACTTGACAATTTTTAATATTTTACTCCAGATTTTCAACATTGCCATTTTTCATACCTCCTTATGAACAGTACAGCTGTCATTTTTCACATCCTGCCCAAAAAGTGTTTTCATACCTATGGCACACAATGGCACAGTTGCAGTGGGAAATCAACTTTCGGGACAGCTTAACAAAATCACAGTGCCACTGTTCATGAGGGGATGTCCCAGAATGCCTGTGTTGAAAATGTAGTTAAAAAATATCCCAAAAATAATTTTGTTACGGGTGTGCATTGTGCAGTTTCTATGCACGCACATGACTTCACCACTTTTTCATATTTTCACTTCAGATTTTCAAAATTACCATTTTTTTACACCTCTTCATGAACAGTTGTCATTTTTCACATCCTGCCCAAAATGTGTTTCGCACCTGTGATGCCAAATGGTGCAGTCACTGTGCTAAATCAACTTTCAGCTAACAGACTGATAGTGTCACAGTTCTTGAGGTGGGGTCACAAAACCCATGTTGAAAATTTGGGTGAAAATACCAATAAACACCTGGGATGCTGGGGTTTTCAACCATAATGCCCCACCTTGTAGAGCTGACAAGCAGCAGGGTGTGACTTGGGATAATGTCAGCTGTAATGCTTATGCCATTCCACCCCCTCCCACCCTGCAGCCAGAGATAGACATTGAGGTCTGCCTTGGAGTGTCATTTAAAGATCACCCCATTCTCCTATCCTGCAACCTTCCCAGTGTATTTTTATGGAGTGGGCTAAGCGTAAGGCCCAAAGACCCCAAGGCAAGCTGCGACACTTGTCCAGTGTCTGCAGGGTAGGGTGGTGAAATGGTGGCCAGGTGTTATGGCCCGGGGCCAAAGCATGTCAGTTTCTGCAGGGTGGGGGTGGTGCATCAGTTCTATACTTTACTGCCATTCCTATTATGCATCTCTCCTCCACTACCAATACCAATGCCAGCAAGACAACATTCGGCATTGACAAATGCTCGTTTACCTTCCTAACTACTCTGAATCTCTCTCTTTCTCTCTCTCTCTCTCTCTCTCTCTCTCTCTCTCTCTCTCTCTTCAGCAGTTGCTTTTCTCTATTTTTATACCACCTGAACATACTACGACATCAGTAGCACCACTCTGGAGCCAGTCAGAGGAGTAGCAATTATTTTATTTATTTATTTGGTTTTGTTAACCAAGTAGGTGCACTAGTCATGAAATGACTATTTTATATGACCGGGAGAGTACAATAATCAAAGACAGGTACATAGCATGAGTACAGTAAAATTACAATAGCATAGGTCAAAATAGTCAGTAGTAATGAATACATGCAGCCAGGACAATAACAATCAATGAAATTCACATAGAATTTTTAGGCCTAGTAAACCTATACAATCTAGGAAGAGATACCACAACATAGCAGCAAATAAATGTTGTTCAAACTAGTCACAACAATGAAGATTCAGATAGGCAGCGTAACAAGGCAAGGGCAAATTCCTGACTGGGCAGGATGGATTATCACAGCCTCTGAAACAAGACTCAGGTGGGGGGGTAGATTAGTTCTCAAGGAGACAGTAAGGATAAAAAGTGCCATGAGGTAGGGAGGTTACAGTTAGGCCAGGCAGCATCTGGCGGGTGATTGGATTAGGAGGATTAAAACAAGTGCAGAGATCAGCAAGGGATAGATGCAAGCGCAGCTGCTTTTTGAAAGCTGTCATGAGATCCAGATATTCAAGTGCTTGGGGAGAGAGTTTTCAAAGCTTAGTAGCAGAGTAATTGAAAGTAAAAGCCTTTTAATGTTTTACATCTAGGTACATTCAGCAGGGATATATCTACCGATCGCAGTCTATAGGAGGAGGTTTGTGGTACCAGCAATGTTGCAAGAGTTGAAGGGGTCTGGTTTCTGAGTATAGAGTCAATCAGTGAGCCAAGAGAGTGTTGGCAAGTTGAGGAGTGATAACCAGCCCAGATTCCTGTACAGTTGGCAGTGGTGCTTAAGCCGTGGTGACGAGGAGGCATATCAATAGATATTATTATAAGTGACATCCCATTTTATGAAGGATGGTTTGTGTGTGGCAGCAATTCGGCATGCCATAGGTGAGGCAGGGTAATAAGCCTCAGGCAATAGCAAGTTTAGCAGAGGGAATCAACATGAAACTGGACTTGTCAGCAACCCCAGTCTGGCATTCACTGCCTTGCAGGCAGATTGTATATGCAGGCTGAAGTCCAGGGATTGGTCCAGAAGAATTCCCAGGTACTTAAAAGATGTAATGCATTCTATTTGTGTGACAATGCAGTCTTGCACCAATAGGGGAGTTTGACATGTCCTACATTTAGGAGCAGATCCAAGCAGCATTGTTTGGGTTTTCTTACCATTAAGTACAAGCGTATGTGCAGAAAGCAATTTTGGACATTTGTGAAATCTGAAGAAAGGGATGTATTTATGCTGGCGACCTTATCAGAGCTTGAATAGAGTACAAGATCATCTGCATAGAGAACAGATGAGCATAAAAGAAAAAACTCATCTGTGTTATTGATAAAAGTGAGAAAAGAAGAGGTCCCAGAATAGAGCCCTGGGGTACCCCAATATTGATGGTAGCACCATCAGATAAAGTGGAGCTGAAGTTCACAATTTGAGTTCTATTTGATAGACAGCTTCCATACCAAGCAAAAACAGGGGGTGAAAAGCTCAGATTGCAAAAAATGGAGAGGAGCAAGGGGTGGTCAACAAGATCAAAGCCTTCGCAAGGTCTATAAAAACTACCCCTGTCAGCTGGCCAGCGTCCGTACTGGTAAACACATCGGTAGTGAATTTGAGAAGCTCTGCAGAGGTACTGTGACTCCTTTATGGAAGCCATGTTGTGTGTCAGAGAGAAGGCTGTACTTTGTGAGGTAGTTAATGGTTTGATTTGCAACAAGCATGGAGCATGATGACTGATGACATGGAGAGTCTTAGAAATATGCTAAGAATGAGCAGTAGCTGCAGGGAGGAGTGGAACTCTGTGTGGATCCGAGGGCACCCCAAAGCTAGATTATTTATCAAAACTTGGTCAAAGCATATCAGAATACACCACTGACTTAGAAAGGAAAATGAGAGGGCAGTTAACTCTGTAAAACCATTGCCAGTTATAAAGGATAAGAAAAGTCTGACTGAGAGTAGAAAAAAAAAAAAACTAGGGAATGATTCAACATCATGAAATAATGCAAGATTTGAACCTGTAGGGCAGGATACTCAAAAGGCTTCATCCTAAGAACTGCCGACGGACGCTATTTTCTAAAGGGAAATTCATCCAAAATATCAGACCATCTAAACCATACGATGGGAAATGGTAGTAAGAGGCGGTAATCAGGAGCAATGTCAACCAATTTTTACTCCCCTGCGCAGCGTCCTCCTGGATTTCCTTTTCTCTACCTGCTTGCTCTTCCTCGTGCATCCCTTGACCATCGTGTGGCACTGGTGACTAGGGTGGGGAGGTGACAGGGTGGTGTACCTGGTACGTCTAGCGCAGGGGGGCTGCTAGACACCAGGGAATACAGACTTTCTTCTGGAACAGGTGCTTAGGGGCAGGGGGTTCCACTGGACAGGAGGGAATACCTTTGGGAGGCAGCAGTGCCCAATCACAAGGTAGGGGGTCCACTGGACACCAGAGACAGTTCTAGGATAAAACAGCTCTTGACAGAAAGACTCCAGACAAAATGGCCCTGATAAAGGGCACAAGTAGACAACATCAGCCAGCCAAAAGGGACGAGATCCTAAGTAAGAAAAATGGCACCTGAACTATTTAATATCAGTAAACAGGTAAGCAAATCCTGACAACTAAGGACACCTAGCAAGCATATTCCTACCATAAAAATAGGTCAAGAACTGCAATTTCTGCTAAAAGGTTTGGGGAGCTCTGCCTCCCGAATATATAATAAACATATCCCAAAACCCCACAAATCATGACATCCATAAATCTTTTGACATCTTGGCATAACACCCTGAGGTACAGAATTCTACTTACCCCCAAATGTACACATGGATGAAATCCCACAGGCAACTTTTCCACACTAATCAGTACACATCACCTGCCATACTTCAAAACACGTGCAGAACATTTTCCCTGAGCCATAGTATCCCTGTCGCATAGACCTAGCGCCACTTATTCCATGACGTTCTATCAGGTGACTTCTCATCCTGAGCCCTTTTGTCCTGTTACCCTAGAGACCTCCTCAGTATTACGACAGTGGGCAATCAGTGGGTGGGAGGCCACTAGACACTAGGGACTTTCTTCTTATCACACGGTGAATGAACAGAGGTTGGGGGTACCCATAAATATTAGGGAATAAGGATACAGTGATGGGAACAGGGATCAGAGGGTGGGTTGGGTGCCACTAGACACCAGGGAATCCTTTTGTAGTGGGTAATCAGAGGGTGGGGGGTGCCACTGGACACCAGGGAAGTGATTGCTTCCAAGGCCAGGGTGAGAGACTGCAGTGTCTTTGCCAGCCACCCGGGCTTTATGCTGGCAAAGGCAGTAATTCATGTCCATTTGGGTGGCATTTACCACCTATGCAAACCTTTCAGTATCCTCCTGTGCCTGTATGCCAAGGTGGCCTTTACCACCTGTGCAAACCTTTCAGTATCCTGCTGTGCCTGTATGCCAGGGTGGCATTTACAACCTGTGCAAACCTTTCAGTGTCCTGCTGTGCCTGTATGCCGGGGTGACATTTACCACCTGTGCAAACCTTTCAGTATCCCGCTGTGCCTGTATGCAGGGGTGGCATTTACCACCTGTGCAAACCTTTCAGTATCCTGCTGTGCTTGTATGCAAGGGTGGTCCTGCTCATTTACATGGGCACAGATGTAATATAACACTCGGGTGCTAACAGGTTCTGTCCATGCTGTGGGAGTATCTGAATATAGACCCCACAACTGCACACCCACAAAGCACCAGTCATTGTGTGCCCATCATTAGGGCACCAAACCCGCAAGTCATCCCCCTCCCTGAGGTCCACCCCCCCCGAGTTAGAACTCTATGTTAGAGGGTGGGGTGGGAAGCCTACGCATGAAAAGCGCTGATCGACAACTTGCTAGATTAGTGCTCTAACGATGGGGCACACGACAGCTGGCACCTTCTGCGGTTGGAACCAGACCCCACCCACAGATCAGCACAAACCCTGGTTAGCACAGGCAAACAGCCTTTAGTGCCTAGGCTATGTTTTGAACATCTGGCCCCATATCTTTTGCACCCCATGTTAATAATCTGGTGGACATAGTTAACAGAATACTGGGTGCTCTGTGCCATAACCAGAAAAATCTCATGGGGGATGCTAGACGCCTTACTGTGGCCAGTCCCATTCTATGACTTATAGATTGTGGGTTCCCTGTCTGTGACGCTGCTGCCTGTGATACAGTGCTTCACAGAGTAAAGCGGATCTGTAATAAGGCTTACCACTTTGTACTTGGTGCAGATAACAGCACTCATACCCTTTATGCACTCACTAACTGGCTACCTTTACTCAGCAGAATAACACTCCAGACCTGTTTGCTAGCCAGAAAGGCACTCTTGGGCCTAACACCCCTCCTTTAACAAATTGCTTCCACATCATCTGTAAGCAGTACAACACCAGGTGCATGGCCAGGCATGCCTTTAAGCCTCCTTTTCAGTGTTCTCAGCTGGGTAAACTGCCATTTGCTGCCAGGACCGCTAACTGGTTAAATGAACTACCTGATACACTGCTGAATCGCCTCACGTTTAATCAGTTGAAGAGATCTTTGTGGTCTGCCTTGGCTGTCTAATACAATTGTAACCACTGAGCAGTTTTATTTGGTTTCACTCTGGACACAACCTGTGACTTTTATACAATGATCTGTCGGATTTTTCTGAAAATTGTATGTAATTGTTATTCCCTAAGTGCTTGGAGCCTGATCTGACTGAATTTCCACTGGAACTGCTTATTGTACTTGAAATATTTTTTATGACTATGTTTTTGACATGGAACCTTTGTAGATTAGCACTTGTACTCAAAGTTTTCAATAATCGCAAACAAAATGAAGGCCACCAGCAGGGTAAGCCAGTCCCTGGGACACTAAATGCTGTGGTCTGGATTAGGCCTTTAATTGTCAGAAGCAAGGGTAAGTCTGGCAGGCAGGGGCGGATGGGAAGAGGCCTGAAGGAGTGGATTGCTGGTGGACATGGAGAATAAAGAAATCATACAAACTTAGTTCATACTGTGTGCTTGTTTTAATTTGGGGCAAGAAAGTGCATAGTAAGCTTTCTGCAAATTGCACAGTCCACTTTGGTCCAGAAAACAGTGTTGACCTATACTTATGAAACTAGCAGGCTAAAATTCGGGAGTCATAAACTTCTGACCCCACTGAATCTGAAGCCAGCTTCTGCTGGTAGTCTCCAAGGTGCACAGAAAATGTGACTGCTTCACTTACAGGAATTTCCCTGCCGGGCCATGGGAGAGCAGCTGAAGAGACAAATGATCCGGCTGCTTCCCAAGGTATCACTTTACTTTTATCCATTGTGTGGGAAGCACAGGTGTCAGGGGTCAGGCTGACAAGTGAAACAAGGATTGATTTATGCACAGACGGGCTGCAGCTGTGGTGTTCTCCTCCCCACCTGCTGAATTGTATTTCCCAGTTACTGTCTGCAGCATCCTCCGACCGTTAGAAAAAAAGAAGGACCTGACCTCAACTTGACCAACAAGGCCATTTGTACCACCAACTCAAGAGGCAGAAACAGAAACATACACAATTATAAAACATACTGTGGTATTTCAGCTTCTTAATTAGCAGAGATTTGTTAATACCACACTGTTCCCATTTCAGTTTAACGGCAATCTGTACTAACACAGGTCACATGCATGCCCTGTCATGTTGTCTGAAGATGGGCACACAGAGCCAGCTATATGTAAATTTTGTTTTAAATTGTAAACTTGAAAAGACCACTAAAAAGCCTTATTGCTTTATGACAACTGCAAGGCATCTCTGAGGAGTAGGTTAACGACTGATAATTCTGCCCCCACTCACCTTTGCAATGTGTAGTTAGGCATGGGGGATTACCTTATGGTTGCCCCCCCCGCCCCCCAACATACCCCAGATGACCTTCTGGAGACTGAATGATTCAAAGCTGTGCAGTTATAGCAGAGTCAGCATACTTTGCACAACACAGTTCATGCTCTTCGTTTGCTGTGAGCCCTCTTCATTAGCTTGTTTTGATAACTGTTTGGATGCACTTACCTTTACAGCTTGTTTGTTTTTCCCATGTATACTTTAGCCTTTAGATAACACTTCCTGCTGGACTATGTTAACCTGCTGACTGCTGCTATCCTCCCTGGACCCCCAGGAAAATGAGATGCTGCATCTCATGGGGTTATCCTGGTTGGAGTAATTTCAAAAACTAAAAGAGGAAGGAGGGAGGAAGGAAGAAAGGAAGAAAGAAAGAAGGAAAGAAGGAAGGAAAGAAAAGAAAGAAGAAAGAAAGAAAGAAAGAAAGAAAGAAAGAAAGAAAGAAAGAAAGAAAGAAGAGGTGAGCCACAGGGTGGTTCTTAAAGAATAATTGCACTGAACCTGCAATCCTGCATTTTCAGTAAAAGCTGTTTTTTCTAGTATTGGTTCCTGTTCTGTTAATGTTAAATCCTGATTGGCCCTCTAGTCATTCTGAGGGAGTTTCTGACTTATACACTTATGGTAGGGCCATTGAAGACCTGCATGATGTTGTTAACGTCTTACATTGTTTTTTCAAGGAATTCATGTTCACCTGTATTACAGATTGCTGTGGTTCCAAGGGGCATCGTGCCATTCTAAAATCATACTTTCCACCAGTGCATCAGTCAGAAATACCCACTGACTTTCCTAAAAGCCCAGTGATGGTGAAACAACAGCACAGTCAGAACCAATATTCAACAAACAGTTTATACCAAAAGAAATACATAACCTTGTCCAGTTCACTTCTCCCCTCGGACAAGGCTTCCTTACGAGCTCACGTAGCTTGTCAAGGTCATTGTTTTGGCTGCTGTCTTAGCCCAACCTCCTGAAGCTCCTTCTCCTATGAACCGCACCATTCTGATCTTAATCTATGTCCTGTAATTTGCCATATTAATTAATGTACTGTAAATGCCTTCTTTTAGCTCTCATTGTACAGTGTCTTCCACATGATTAGCTAATTTGTGTGATATTATCCTCCATGTGTTTTTCTGTCTTATCTGACATGGAACCCTGTAAACAGTCTTTTAGCTCAAAGATATTAATCTGAGAATTAAATAAATAAGTAAATAAACAGCATATACTGTCAGGCTGCGTGCAGTTCTAATTTACAACTGTGTTCCAGGTAGATCTCATGGGTACTGTAAATTAGTGCTGTACACAAGAGAAACACATAGTCAAATCAAACTGACAAACAGAACTAACTTTATTCTCATGTCAAGAGGAATAAATTACAGAGAACTTTATATTTCAGTCATTGCTGCCTGTTCAGGAACTGGAATTTACACTTATTCAGTTCACATAAACAGCAGTGAACATTCTGTAAACAAATACAGGCAGCCTTTGTTTAACCTTGAAACCCTACCGAAACATTCCAGAAGCTGTGAAATTTCCACAGAAATGAACAGAAAGGCACAGAACATAAGGAATTCATTAGAGTTTCGTAAAGAGCATATCATGTTTCTATGGCAGTCTCATCAGCTCACACTCCAGTGCAGAAAAGTTCATGGTAATTTATGGAAAAATGGGGACGTCGAAAAAATATGTGGCTGCCTTAAAATGGCTAAGAAAATAAACTGAAAATGTAAGACTTAGTAATTTTCTTGTGCAGGCTTTATTTTTATTTTTTAGTTTATTTGCCTTACCAGGAGAAAGCTCCACTGAAAAATGTTCATTTACAGGAGGTCCTGGATTTGACAAAACAAATGAGTAAGAAATACATTGAATACAGGATCTACAACAGAAATGGCATGTCTACTCTGGCTGCAAGACAGTTTGCAGAAATTATGAAGGCAGTTACAAGGAAATTCAAAGTCAGCAGGGATGGAACAGCTAATTACAGATCACATGGTCAGTTGGTTATCGCTGCACAAGCGCAGGAGCTCTTTCAGTCAGTAGCAGATGGCGGCCGTGGAGGAGGGCAGGTTCTGTCGAGTCGCCTTTGTCATTGTTGCATTCTGTAACAAGAATTAGGTGCTGGGGGAGGAAGTGGGTTGGATTGAGGTGCTGCCAGAGTGGGGTAGTGAGGAAAATATTTATTGGACAACCAAAAAGCTGGCCAAGACCTCAGAAGTGGTTCTAGTCACCCATCATGGAGTTTTAAATACATATTAAAAAATATATGAAATTGTGGGTGCTGGGGGGTGGGATTGGGATTTCAGCAGATGGTGGGGGATGGGGAGGTGTGTATTTAAAGGACTGGGCTGTAGAGGAGGGTAGGGGCTGCTGCTTTTTCTTTTTTTTTTTTTTTAAACTAGTTTTCCTGGATATGAATAGGTACAAACAGTGCCACTGTTGGTTATTTTGATCCAAGTAATGAATAATGTATTATTCAAGCTATTCAGAGAAATACTATTCGTTGCTCTACACCCTAATACTTTGTCTTTTTATTTGGAAGAGGTAGCTTGTTCATTCATTCATTCATTCATTTATTCCACTTTATTTGTATCCCGTACATATGGTCCTAGAGTCTCCTAGATTGTGGGCTCTGAACCAGAGTACCTAAAATCCACTTTAAGGCTGTTTCAGTCAAAGACACCTTGAAGCGCATCAGCAGGGTTCTTGGAAAATTACAGTACACATGGGAGTGACTTGATTTGGTGAGATGTCTTGCTCTGGTGGTTGAGGAACTTCCACCCATCTCTAAAGTGTTTAATTTTTCCTGAGCTACTCAAGTTCCTGAAAAGTGGAACTCTACACTGGGTATGCCAGTTTTCAAAAGTGGTGACCGCACTAGCCTTGCCAAGTACAGATCTATTTCTCCCCCCCCAAGGCCTTTAAGAGAATAGTCTCTCACCAACTTGTCACATACCTCGAAAAATACAGTGTCCAGTGTGTACAGCAGTATGACTTCCAGAAGTTACACAGCACCAACAAGACATGTTGGAATACACCCACTATGTTCATGAGGCCTTTGACAATGGTAACCTAGTCAGAGCTATATACATTGACCTTGCTAACACCTTCAACCTGGTCAACCACAAGTTCCTACTTAGCAAACTCCTTGGCCTGGGTTTGTCACAGAACACAGCTGACTGGTTCCACAGCTATCTCACCTATCACTCTCAGCAGGTGAAGATCAATAGATCGTTGTCTGTCATTAGGGGAGTAACTGTTGTTGTCCCCAGGGCTCCATTTGGGTCACTCTAGTCCCACATATTTCAGAGGTCATGGTGCAACCAGACACCCTGGCGACCACTCCCTGTCACCCTCGGGTGGTCCAATAGGTACAAAACAACCCCCATCATAACTGAGAGCAGAATCCTGAAGAAAGGTCAGTATGGGTTGCTCAAAATGCCCCCAAAGTTGTGACTGAATGGGACGAGTACACACTGCAAGCCATTGGTCGACACTGTTGACCAATGGGGTTGCTAATGTTACTTGCTGTCATTTGGCGGGCAGCCACGGAGGTGTGTGGGAGGTTGTGCTGCCCGTGATGACTAGGGGTGTGCAGGGTGGGATGGGGTCCTGCATGGGAGAGGGGTGGGGGGAACCACTGGGCCACCAGGGATATTTATCATGACATATTCTGGTGAGTAGGGTATGGGACGGGGAGGGGATACCTTAGCCGACCAGGGATTTTATTACTACCATACTACAGGGATCGGACATTGGGGTGGGAGGAGGACACTAGCCTGCCAGGGTGTGGGGGTGGGTGCTTGTGTACAGTGTTCTGGGGGTAGTCACCCACGCAGGCAGCCGCTGTGTTGTGCCCTGCACTACAGTGGCCCATCTGTAAGTGGCTAACATGAGCCTTTTTCTACTTGCTCAGCTTTGTGCCCATGTATGCTGCACATCTCTGGGATGTGCTGGCAGATCACGCCACATCCTGAGCTGAATATCGGGATGTGCCACATATGCATGGGCACACCACTGGAGATATGGTGCATACATTATCTTTGTACTGCGGCACAGTGGGAATTGCACAGCGCCAATTTCCCCTTTTGAATATAGCCCTGTGGCACATTTCTGCAGTTGCGCAGGTGCAATCCCTTTGAATATCTAGGCCCTTTTCTTTTGCACTCCGTGATGATAATCTGGTGGCCATACTTAACAGAGGACTGGGCGCCCATACTGTAACCAGAACAATCTCCCTGGGGATGCTAGATGCCTTAGAGTGTATGGTGGAACACTATTCCGCATGGAAATCCATGCCTGGAACAGTGTTGTTGTGCTGTCCTAAATATGTCAGGATGTTGTTATGCTGCACTGAATACATCACTAGTACAGCATGACAACATTGAATGCCTTACACACATGTGATGTAGCGACTGCTGCGTGAGGAAGCGAGTAATGCTTCAGAAGACACGCCTGCAACTGGGACTCTGTCTTTGAGGAGAGGCATTTCAGTCTACACGAACAATCGGGCACTGACTGAAAAACTGCTTGTGACCTGACAGGACATTTTGTAAGATAAGCCCGATGTTTTTCACATATTCTGTTTTTGCCTAGGGAAGCTGTTTAATGTTTGGCACAGTTGGAACAAAGTTTAGTTTCACAGCGCATGTAATGGTTTTTCTTGCTTTTGTTTTTTAAAAATTATTTTGTGTGCCAACAAAAGATTGTGTCCGTTTCTAATTTTAAATTGTGTAGACTGCCCATACACTATAAAAGATTGTGTTTGAGCAGTCATACACAGACAAAGACTATTCTTGGATCTTGAGGTCACCTTAGTAACAGAAGACCTCTCAAGGTGTGCTATCGAGGTCTTCTGTTACCAAGGTGACCTCTAAATCCAAGAATACCCTTGTTGTGTATGACTGCTCTTATACAATCCTCCATGTTGTAGCCAGCTCCATTCTGTAACTTATAGATTATGGGCTCCCTGTCTACACAGCTGCTTGTAACATGGTATTAGAAACATAGAAACATATAATTTGACAGAAGATAAGGACCACTTGGCCCACCTAGTCTGCCCATTTCCCTACCTGTTGCAGGCACGGGGTCATAATGTCATGGGAGAAACCATGTACATCAAGACTGTGCACCTACAAACAGTGTGTGGCAACACCTGAATGTTTTCCTTTTGTTTGCGGAGGCTTCACCCCCCCTGCCCCCACACCGGAACAATTATAATCAAATCCAAGGGTGTGGACACAGGGACAAGAAAAAAAAATGAAAAGTAAAACATTCCCTAGCAGGGGAATCAAACAATGTTTTTCCTCCAATCCCATCCACTGCAGGGTCGGGTGCTCTAGCCACTCCACCATGGAAGCAGCTTGACTGAGCACCCAACTGGCAGTGACTACATCCACTTCCTCCTTTCTGGTAAGTGACAGGGGGTAGTGATACTTCGTGTCACTGTAATTTCCATATGTGCTACTGACAGCGCGGCCTTATGTGCGCAGTTTCGTCCATGAGATTATGACCTAGTAGGCCAGCTGCATACTACACAGAGTAAAGCTGATCTGTGATAAGGCATGCCGCTTTGTACTGTAGTACTTGGTGCAGATACTCATAGTTGTACCCTTTATGCACTCACTAACTGGCTACTTTTCCCTGCAGAATAAAGCTCCAGACTTGCTTGCTAGCCACAGGTGTTCCTGGGCCTAACACACCCAGCTTTAACAGATTGCTTCCATACCATCTCCAATCAATACAACACTGAGAACATGGCCAGGAATGCCCTTATACCTCTTTTCTGATGTACTCAGCTGGGCAAGCAGTCATTTGATGTCAGGGCCACAGTCGCTGTTCAAAAGAAACTGCCTGATAATCTACTGAATCTCCACAAGAATTAATTCGTTTTAGAGGTCTCTGTAGTTTGCCCTTGCAGCCCAGTGCATTTGTAACTGTTAAATTGTTTTATTTGGTTTCTCTCTGTATAAATCCTGTGACTTCTTTTTACAAGTCTGTATAGATTTTTCCAAAACTGTATGTAATTAAGCCTGACTTGACTGCATTCCCTCTTAAACTGCTTATTGTACTTGTAATGTTTTTGTGACCATATGTATCTGATGTGGAACCTTTATAAATGAGCACCTTAATACAGGTATTCTCTGAAGTTTTCAATAAATAAATAACTATGGTTAGGATATAAAACCCTGTTTACAACTGTAGCCCTACACTGTGCAATACAATGGACACAAAACAATATACACTAAGGCCACTAATACGAGCAGGAAACAGTAATACATACAATTATACACTTTAAAAACACAAACATGTTTAAATGGAATCTCAATGTATGCAGCTGCGTGGATGAACCACTCTTTTATTTATTTTATTTATCTATTTAGTTTTTGTTGACCAGGAAGGAGGACTAGATAACAGTTCACAGTTCAGCCTATTTTCAGCCTCGTCCCGGGGGAGGGATACAGATGGCTGCAAACTGACATTGTACCAGATTAAGCTGTTGGTGGTATTTAGAAACACAGAAACATAAACTTTGATGGCAGATAAGGATCTCTTGGCCCACCCAGTCTGCCCATTTCCATACCTACAGGATAAGCTGCAGATACTAGTTAACCAGAGCCTACTTCCTCCTACCCCCATCAGAATTGCCTTATGTCTTCCCATGCATTCTTGAATTCCCTCACTGTTTTTGACCACGACCTCCTCAGGAAGGTCATTCCATATATCCACCACTCTCTGTAAAAAATGCTTCCTCCGTTGCCCTGAGCAATCCCCCTCTATCTTCAAATTTTGCCCTCTTTTCTTGCACATCTCGTTTTCAGAAGATGCTACCCTCTTGGACTTTGTTGATTCCCTTGAGGTTATTTTTGATTCCCTGAGATAATTTTTTTAGTGAATGGGGAAATTTGGCCAGGACACGGAGAATTCCCTACTCTTGCAGTAGGGGAACCCTTGTCAGTCATCACCAAGATGGCTGACATTGTGGAAGCTTGGTGGAGGAGGTGGAAGGAGAGCCTAGAACTAGTGGTTTGGAAACTCCAGCAATTTCTCCTGTGGCTGATTCAATGGATACTGCAGAGTCTGGATTTATTCTTGATGACATGGAGGTGGAGCATCAGATAGGACCATCAGAAATGGTGGTGGGAGTCCACCAGGCAAACACCAAGCTTTTACCGGGAGCTGGATTCTAACCCACGAATAGCGATGTTGCACAGGTAACTCTGGTAAATGATAATCGCATTTCTGGAAGTAAACAAAACTTAGTAACACGTACTGGTCAAGTAATGTCACATAAGACAGTTGACATCAAGAATATTACTGTTCCTACACCACTAACTGACCCCTAAGAAGAGCTAGTAAGACAAGCTATGAAAACACACAGAACTTTCTTATTAGAATTGCTACATGAGAACATACTGTATCTGTACCTGTTGGATTGAATCATCTTTACCAATACCCTCACAGCCAGTGGACAATATCTCAGCAGCTGGAGAAACCTCAGAGGCTCCTTTGCCAGGGTCACTGGTTGCTTCTTTGGAGGCTTCGGCAAGGGCAAGCGGCTGAGGCAGAATGAACCTTGTGGAGTCCTGATTCAGGTGGCAGGCTGGCACAAAACTCAGGATGGGAAGCATTGGACTTCCCGACCGGTTTGGGCGATTGACATTATATAGGGCAATGGACAAAAATGTGGCGCACCATTGCTGCTCCTGAATTACGACCCTCTGGGGACAGATGGCATATTGCTGCAGATGTTCCAGTTGCTGCTTCTATGGTACCGCTGATTGAAAAACATCTCAATTTACTGGCGTAGCAACCAACAAGATGTCCAAATTAATCCCTGCTCTGTCACACCATACGGCCTTGTACATCATGAACCTTGTACTGGCTCTACCTCTTTGGCAGATCAAACTCATTCCAAGGTAGAAATGCATGACTTGAACACTGAAACAGAGGAGCCAGTTCAGCAACAGAGCTCCTTTAAAATGACAGCTCTGTTCCAGCAGGTTGGAGATCCTGCACAATGACCCAATGCATGAGCCAAATTCTCAGGAACATGACTGCAGCACCTGAGCATAAGACTGTGCTACACCAAATGCTGAAGGACTCCATGAGCATACCAGCGTCTGAGTTATTTGCATTTACGCATGTAAAGGGAGAAGCTATTCACAATATTAGTTTAAAAAAAATGTGTATACTCTATAAAAAGTCTGGCAAAAATACCAAAACATTAAAGATACATCTTTGTTGGCCCCCTTCTTCCCCATTCCCCTGGCTAAACCCACAATAAAGATAGTCACTCTTTTGTTTTGAAATGAGGGGGTCAGTATTGCAGATGTGCAATACTGATTAAGACAGCGGTGTGATATATTAGACCCCCCAAACCCCATCCCGGACAATGACTTGGTCTGGACGGGGGGGGGGGGGCTGGAAAGTGAAGGTGAAATTAAAGCAGACAAGCAATGGGATTATCTTTTTACCAGGCAGCTATCACATAGGAAGGGATAGGGGATTGTGTTTCTACCCTAGGCAACCAAAGACATGTCACAAATGCGGGCCACGAACACACTTGAGTTTAAGCTTGTGATAAGCCACATTGTAATCTTTGCCTGGAATATGGCCATGTGAGCTTAGGTTGCCCGAACCCTTTTAAATACAATCTTTGTGATGAGGAGGGACACTCTTACAGACAGTGTCCCTGGGCTGATCACAGCAGATTGGATACAGCCTCTCAGGATCAGTAGCAGGTGATCAGTACTTCTCAGATCAGAGCACAGCAAGCTGCCTCTAAATTCCTCGACGAGTCAGTGACCCAGGAACATGGTAACATAGGCATCCCTCCCTCTCCAGTTGCAGAGTCAGATATCCAAGAAGGTTCAGAGCCCTGTGCCTCTGGGTTGACACCAGCCTCTGACCAAGGTTTGGTTTCACAGCCAATAACCCCAACATCATCAGCTGAGCAATTTGTTGTAGTGGCGGTAACAATGCCCCCAAAAAAAAAAAAAAAACTGAGTTACCCATGGAAGCTGTAAAAGCTTCCAGGCATGAAAGGGGAAAAGGAAGGTAAATATGCTCCAAAGTCTACAGTAGTCACTGGAGATAGGTTTCAGGCTTTGGTCAAACAAGAGGGATTAAAAATGGGTGATCTGGAGGAGGAAGGGAGAAATCTATACCTCTTCCTTTGCCTCTTCTAGGTTGGATTTCTCCTCTGATTCCCAGGCAGAGTTTCTTCCACTAAAAAGTTCAAAATGAATGCAAAGAGTGGTCAGGACTCACCTGAATTCTGATTACATATGTTTCAAGACCTAAGGATCTCACCTCTCACACTTAATGTGTGCAGCATTAAGTCTTACAAAAAACGCATGGCTACCTTGCAGATCCTGCAGGATTTACAAATAATTATTTTTTCTACAGGATACTAGGTTGAAATTGTTTTCCGAGTTTCTCAAGCTAGGTAATCCACGGTCAGTGTGGGCTTCCTACCGGTCACGAGGTGTGGATTGAGTGCGGTGGCGTGGGGATCATATTTAAGGAGTATGATTGTAATATCTCTCATGTAGTGGGCATGTTTCCAGTACAGGTGTTAATATTGGATCTGGTCTTCTATTCCAGGAGGTTCCAGTTAATAAACGTTTATGCTCCTCAGAGAATAACAGCATGTGTAGAACTTTTAGTGCCATACAGTCTTTTTACATACCTATAGGTATGTTATTATGGGGATTTCAACTGTGGGCTTTCCACCTCAGATTGGGGTGGAAATACCATGAAATTACTTGGGGATACAAACCTCTTAAATAATATTTTGACAATGGCAGGATTTTGGGATGGCTATATGGACATCCACTCTGTGGGAGCAAAAACATATTTCTGTGAGCCTTTGGCCACCAGGATTGACTTTATATTTTATCTCGAACCTTCAAACTTCCAGCGCACAAATCATTCCTTGTGAAACTTCTGACCATTTGGCAGTCTCTCTTAGTTGTGGGATACAGGGTGATCCAAGAGGAAATACCCCAAAATCCAGGTGGAAACTAAACAATGATTTATTGTTAGATAACACAGTTAAAAGAAGTTGTGAAGAGTACTTCAAAACATGTATCTCTGTAATGGAGTCCTATGACTCTTATATCGACTGGTGGTCAGACACAAAGGCCGATATGAAAACTCTGTCTTTGGCATTAGCCGGAAAAAAGCAACAACATCAGTATTTTAAGTACCGCATGCTGAGGAAAGAACTTTTTGAGTTAATCAAATGTTTTTTGGGACTGTTTTATTGTTCAGAGATATCTAGAGTTGCTGTTATCCTTTTTTACTTTTCTTCTAAACCTAAACCTCCTCTAACTACTCACTTTGTCTCTCTTTCTCCTCCTTACATTCAAAACTATTTCCTTTCTCTCACACAGCCCTGGGCTACCACCACATTAAATTGCATTACCATCTGATCTCTGCCCCTCACCCCCCTTTCTGCTTTGTCTACCTCCTCGCTACTAAATCGCACCCCGCCCTGAGTTTAACTGCTGTGCCTCTCAGGATTCTTTTGTTCTGGCATGCCTTATCTAAAGCCTAACCCTTCTCTTCTTCCAGCTCCAAGAGCCCCTGATCGGGCTGCTGACACTCGCCTCCTGAGGCGCCGCTGCTGGAGAAGCCAGCCGGCCGCGCGCGCCCTACGCCTGCCCACCTTGGAGCTCCATTTCGGTAAGCCTGCTCTCAGCCTCGTGAATCACCTTGGAGCCAGGAATGGACAATAACTCCCTAGCTCACCAATGATTGGCTGCTGTTTCCTCAGCTCTGTCATTGATTGGCTGCACAGACTCTGCTCCCGTGGCTATTTTTCAAAGCTGCATCTTGCTTTGGGCGCCTCCACCGCTTGCTTCTACATACTCATAAGAATTTTCTTCCCACACTGCCCTTGACCCCGGCCTCCATTAAATGCTCTTAATCTGAGAGCTGGGCCAACCCCCTACCTGCTTATTGGACCAAATACGCTCAGCCATGCCCAGTGTCTAGCCACGCCCCTAGATAACCCTGTCTTTAAGTAGCTGATATTAATCAACCCTATTCATTTCCTGCACGATACCGTACTTCCTCTTTCAAGAAACTGTTGCTGATCTTGTGATTACTACCAGTAAAAGAAATATCTCCCTGTTAAACATGTCTTCTGTGTTTATCCTCCTGTATAGTTGCCTCATATTACTCGTTATGCTCGCTCAAAATCTGGGTTTGCAACTTGCACCAAGGCCAGAATCCCTGCTTTATCGCCTACCAAGATATACCCTCCCTTATTAGACCATGGCATCATACCCTCAGGAACGTCTCCATTATGGTCATGCCCTCCTCTCACCAGGCATTAACTAAAGAACATGCAAATGCCACTGACAGTATCGGCCATATTCTGTTATCTATGTCTTATCCCTAGCAAATTGCAATTCTGTCCATAAAAGCCGCCACTAAACCGATGTACATCAGAAGGAGTAACGAAAGACTATTTAGCAGGCTAAGACATTACCTTAAAAAACTACTACTACTTCTCCTACTTTGCTTGGGAAACATTGAAATAAACCCAGGCCCACCTATTTCTCTGGACACCCCCGCGGACCTCCCTCAATATAAAAGGATTAGCTTTCTCCATATTAATGTCTGTAGTTTACTAAAGAAGCTTGACTCTATACAGACCTAGAGTCTACATACATCATCTGATTTCTTCATGATAACTGAATCCTAGCTCACACCCTCGACCCCGGACAACTCTATCAACATACCCAGATATATCATCTACCGTTGTGATAGACCAACTAGAGGAGGAGGGGTCGCAATATATGTTAAGAGCAAATTCGCAGTCACAGTCTTTGATTGTACCTCAAAGGCTAAAGAATTTGAATGCCTGGTTCTAAAATTATCCCTCTCCAGCTAGAAAGCACTCCTTATGGCAGCATGCTATCAACCGCCGTCTGGTGGCATGGCACTCCTGCCACACCTTCAAAACCTACTTGGCTCAGCTAACACTGAGTGTATTCTAATGGGAGATTTCAATCAAAACTGGAATGATGACAGCTCTAAGAAGCTGAAGGATCTTTGTGATGCTAATGGTCTGTTACAAATGACGACTGTAATTGCCAGACCCAACAGAAAAAACCTTGAACGCAGCACCCTTCCGAACCTTATGTTAGTAAACAAGCCCCACAACATCTAGCATACCGGAGTATTCTTCAACGATATAAGTGACCACTGTGCTACTGCTTGTATCAGACACTCTCCCCAAATAAAACTGGCCACTAAATTCAAATTGAAAAGATGCCTGAAAAAGTTCTGTCAGATCACGTTCCTGAAAGATCTAAGCAACATCCCATGGCAGGATTTCTATCTAGCCCTCACCTTTAATGAGGCATTTAACATCTTTCATAGCCTCTTATTGGGGCTAATAGACAAACACACCCAATTAAGACTGATCAAATCTAAAAAAAAAAACTCCCGGCTGGTTCTCTCCCATCCTGAAGAAAGCACTTAGGGATAGGAACTACTGGTGGAAAAAAGTGAGGAAATCCCACCTGAAGGCCGGTTGGCTAGCATTCTGTACCATTAGGAATGCTTGTACCAAGCTAATTAGGTCAGAAAAAGCTAGATACCTCCAAAAAGAACTAGAAGACAAAACAACTCTGCCAAATTTTGGAACATCCTTAAAGAGGTCAAAGGTCAGTCTACTGCACACCTCCCAAACAAAATTGTGTCGGCAGGAACCACCTACACAGACAGAGCTGATGTACTACAGAAGTTAAATGATCACTTTGCCACTGCAGAGCTTGCCTTTGACACCTCGCCTATCAGCAAACTTAGCCCAGAAGGGACTCACTGTTGACCCTGCTGCTAACCACAACCGTAACCAACCGCATCCTCCCCTTCAGCTTCCTCACAATTATGTTCAAGCACAGTAGAGGACCTCCTCCTTTCTCTGGATACTAAAAAGAGTGCGGGTGCAGATAATATTGGACCTTACTTCCTAAAATGTGGCCATACCTACCTGATCGCCCCCATTACCCACTTATTCAACACCTCCCTGATTCAAGGGGAGCTACCTGTGTCGTGGAAAACTGCCCACATCTTACCCTTATTCAAGTCTGGAGATCCGAGTGATCTGAACAATTACTGACCTATTTCTATACTATCCGTCCTCTCTAAATTACTTGAAAAAATTGTCAACGTCCAACTTAGAGAACATTTGGATTGACAGAAGTTGCTAAACCCAGCTCAGTCCAGCTTCAGAGCCAAACATAGCACAGTATCGGCCCTTACAAAAGTAGCTACAGATTGGTAAATTGCCTTGGATTCTAAGAAGCATGTATTTGCACTCTTCCTTGATCTAAGTAAGGCCTTCGATACTGTGGATCATACCATCATGCTTACTGCATTGAGTAATATCAGACTCGATAGTTCTGCCATTAAATGGTTCACCAGCTACCTAACCAACAGGTTACAACAAGTCAAAGCTATAGGCGATCTGTCACCACAAAATCCATTTACAAGTAGTCCCCAAGGCTCCATCCTGGGCCCTATCCTCTTGCAATCTATATCAATAACCTGGACTCGTGAGGCTGGGCACAGCCAATGTGCACTTATTTGCAGATGTTACTGTACTCCACACCACAAATTCATCTCTGGCTTGGCCCACGAGAATCGACAGCAAGATTTCACCACTCCCAATACAACCTCATCAATCACAAGCTCCTCCTCAACGCCAAAACGACTAAAGCAATGATTCTCTCAACAAAGTCTACTTCCGGATGTACACATATCCCTCAGATCCGAACACTTTTAGATGAACCCCTTGAAATAGTTGATACCTTTAAATACCTAGGGTTCTGGCTGGACAATAAGCTTAACTTTCTGTGCTACCTAAATGAAATCTAGAAGAAACTAAGGCAGCGGTTAGAGCTTATTCTATTGCATTAAACATCTACTTACATTTGAAGCCAGAATGAGACTAGTACAATCCACATTCCTACCTGTACTGGACTACACTGACTTTTTCTACAGTCTTTGCCCCTCAACCTTAACAAATTAGATAATCTTTTCCACGGGCCTTAAGATTTATCCTTAACCTACCCCACGGTACACATCACTGTCTACTATACCAGGATTCGGGATGGACCTCACTCTCAACTAGAAAAAAAAGGAATGCTCTCCTCTGGTTCTTTAGAGCATTATCTGATAATCTCCCTGCATACATTTCGCACCTCTTCGAATGGGCCAAGGGTTCCTATGGCCTGAGACGCTTTTCCATAATTTGCTTCCAGATTCCTAGAGTGAAAACAACTGATGGCTCGGCAGCAATCAATTTCTCACTCCCATCACTGTGGAACACTATGCAAAGTTCATTAAAACTATCCTTACTTCCAAGCATTTTCACATTCAAAGCTCTATTAGCAGATTGTCTGAAGGAATCATGCAGCTGTTTCAGACGTCTATGATCCCTAAGCCCCTGGTGCTGATCCCAAATCCTATACCTCAGTATCTCATCCACCTCAGATCCCTAGCAATGGATACCCGGCACTTACTAGCCTAGCTCCCTTAATCCTGGTCGTCTAAGTCTATTTCCTACCACTAACACATTCTTGCCTCTTCTTTCACCTCCATCACTACCTTCTCCATTACTACCTCCTTAGTTATTGTCATTAAGGTACTAGCTTTTACTTAGTGGAGACTATCTAGGATTGTCATCTCTTCTCACTCCTGTAAACTTATCATGATGTATTGTTGCATGTTAATTATGTTGACCGGTATGTATAGGCCTATATTGACCAACACCTGCACAATGTTTTTTTGCATCACTATCGTAAGTGTAATTATGAATTGTACTGTATTGTATTAATGTCCAGGACCACTTTGAAAATGAGCTTGCTCAATGGTGTTTATGCCTGGTTAAATAAAGTTGATTGATTGATTGATTGATTGAATCTCTATGGCATGCAGACTAAAATTAGACTTGAAATCACAAATTAGTGCTATAAAGGCTGAAATGGTTTCCTACCAATATAGTAAGGCAGCTACTTTAAAGATGGAAGCTCAATAGGGCACGCAGGGCGCTAAACCCACCCTGGACATGTACAAAAGCTGTAAAGATAGAGTTACTGCTACCCGTACTGAATCTCACAAAGATCCAGTGACACAGGCCTCCGTTACTGCTCAGGAGGAAATTCAGGACTTGGGCCAAGCATATTTGGCCTCCCTCTTGGCTTGTAGGGATAGGGCCTATTTGCAAGACTTAGAGATTCCCAGTATTTCAGACAACTTGGTAAAAGTTTCATGTCTGATATCACATTTGATGAAATCACACAGGCCATAAAAAGTTTAAAAACACACTTCCCCAGGACAGGACGGTTTACAATGGAATTTTACCAGAGGTTTTAACTTTTTGGCCCCTGTCTAACTACTGGTTTTAATACCATATTAAGTACTAATAAACTCCCCAAGTTCATGGCACATGCCATCATGATACTTTGTTTAAACAAGATAATAGGTTTAATCTAACAAATTGGAGGCCTATTAATTTATTGAATATAGATTATAAACTGTTAGCTTCTATCCTTTTATGTAGATTATCCTCAATAGCTGACATCATGATTTCACGGTTTACCTATGCGAATCAACAACATCATTGTCGAAGTTCGGCATAGTGAGATCTCAATGTTGACAGGCACCCCCAGAAATATCAACTCCGAGTCAGAGTTGATTTGAAGTAGGGGTGACACAAAGGCAAAGGGTGAAATTTCGTTCTCAGGTCCCACAGCAACAATTTTGTAACCTGTTGAAATTGTCACTGTGGGGGATTTCGCCACAATGGTTTCATTGTTCGGTCAGCACACCATGTTTTCACCCTTACAGTCCTGTGCCATCCTGAATAGATCTGTTTTCCTTAATCTAATTTTTATGTTGATTGCGTGCATGCACAAGAAACATATTATGGCAGGTTGCCAGAAGCAGGTTCTGGAGGCGTGGCACTGTTGTGCCCGATGCCCCCACAGCCTTTAAAGGCTTGGCCTGCTTTCCCCAATGCCATGGCACGCTGCTGCTGACACTAGTTCAGCCAGCATGCCACAACCTTGTAAGGTTTCAGCCGCTGCAATCAGGGGCTGCCTCGTCATTGCAGCGTAAGCCATTCGCTGCAATGAGGAAGCGACCCGTCATTGCTGGGCAGAACCTTATTACAGTGATACTGTTTGTGAACATGGTGGTGGCTTGCCACCGTGTTCAAACAATTTAACCCCCTGCCGGTGCCCAATCCCCTTGGCATCATGCCCCCACCATGTTTGTTTGCCAATGGGCCCCAATCCCCATCGCTTCAGTGCCCCAAGGTTGATGTTGCTGGCAGAGGCCACTCCCATCAGCATTATGTAACTCCCGCTTTTGTTGTGTGCTGACAGGGTTCCCAATCCCTGTCGGCATAATATCACCCGCTATTGTTGTGTGTTGACAGGGTGCCCAATCCCCATCAACATAATGTAACCCCCTTGTTTGTGTGCCGGAGGGTGTCCAGTCCCAGTAGGCTACAGCTGCCCCCACAACAAAGACTCTGTTGGCATGCTGGAGCCCACCCCAGCGTGCTACGTGCCTCTGTAAAACAAAATGGTCCTGCAATGCTTTTGTTTTTATTTTCCCTGTGGAAAAGGAAGCGGTCCCTGACAGTCTCCCTGCCACCCTCCCACAACCGCCCCACTCACTGTGCACCTGCCTCCCCATCCCCTCACCCTCCTCCTCAGTCGGCGCACCATCTTGATGGACCGGAACACATCTGCACTCTTCAAAGCCGACTGCTAACTGAGAAAATGCCGGTAAGCTGTATAATGGAACAAATAGGGTTTTTCAACTTTGATGCATATATCAGGCATTGTTTGGAATTTTGAGCACCAAATTTTCAACATGGGGTTTTTGGGGCCCCTCCTCATGAATTATGGCATGTCATGGCGTTATTATCCCAAAAGGTGATTTTGTGGTCACTGCACGGAATCTCCTTTTGGGACTCATTAACAAAATGACAGTGCCAGTGTTCATAAGGTGGGCTCTCAAAAAGCTTATGTTGCAAATTATGGGAAAAATCCAAAAATGACTGTTTTACAATGCGTTCTTGGTTGCTATGCACGTTCGTAACTATTGGATTTACAATATTTTCATGCCAGATTTTCAACCTTGGCATTTTTCAGATCTCCTTGTGAACAGTACAGCTGTCATTTTCCACATCCTGGCCAAAATGTGTTTTGCACTTCTGGTGCAGAATAACGAGGTTGCTGTGGAAATCAGTGTTCGGGACAGATTAAGAAAATGACAGTGACACTGTTCATGGGCAGAGGTCCTAAAATGCCTAGGTTGAAAATTTGGTGACAATATTTCATAAAATTACTGTGTTACGAGCATGCATTGCACAGTTTGCATGCAAGCACATAACTTTGCGAATTAATAATATTTTCACTCCAGATTTTCAACATTGCCATTCTTTTGCACCTCCTTATGAACAGTATAGCTGCCATTTTTCACATCCTGGCTGAAATGTGTTTTCGCAGTTCCGGTGCACAATAGCTCGGTCACTGTGGGAAATCTGTGTTCGGGACACATTGTGAAAATGACAGTGACACTGTTCATTAGCAGACGTCCTAAAATGCCTATGTTGAAAATTTGGTGATGAAAGTCCATAAAATGAGTGTGTTACGAATGTGCATTGGGCAGTTTTCACATGCTCATACCTTCGCAACTTTGTAATATTTTCACTCCAGATTTTCAACATTGCCATTTTTCCACACCTCCTTATGAACAGTGCAGCTGTCATTTTTCACATCCTGGCTGAAATGTGTTTTCACTCCTCCGGCGCACAACAGCGTGGTCGCTGTAGGAAATCAGTGTTTGGGACACATTAAGAAAATCACACTGACACTGTTCATGAGCAGAAGTCCTAAAATGCCTATGTTGAAAATTTTGTGATGAAACTCCAGAAAATGACTGTGTTACAAGCGTGTGCGTGTGTTGTGCAGTTTCCACGCACCCTTGTAAGTTCCCAAATTAGTAATATTTTCACACCAGATTTTCAACACTGGCATTTGTTCACACCTCTTTATGAATAGTACAGCTGTCATTTTTCACATCCTGGCGAAATGTGTTTCCAGCTTCTGGCAGAATACCACAGTCGCTGTCGAAATCAGTGTTTGGGACAGACTAGGGGTCGAGCGACTGAGAAAGGGAGGGGGGACTGAGCTCAACTGAGCTCTGTTGGGACCACTGCAAATTTCTTTGTGGGCAGGAAAAGGGGCCAATGCAGGCAGGAGCCCAATACAAAAGGGCAGCTTGCAGTGCCAGGAGACAGAATGAGCGAGTGAGGGAGGGGGAGTGAGTGAGCTCAACGGAGCTCTGTTGAGACTGCTGTGGATTTCTTTGTGGGCAGGAAAAGGCAGCAATGCACGCAGGGGCCCAGTACAAAAGGGCAGCCTACAGTGGTGGGAGAAACAGAATGAGCGACTGAGAGAGGGTGAGCAAGCTCAGCGGAGCTCAATCATGACTGCTGTGGATTTCTTTGTGGGCAGAAAGGGTGGCAACACAGGCAGGAGCCCAGTACAGAAGGGCAGCCTGCAGCACCGGCAGAAATGGAATGGCGAGTGAGACGGGGAGTGAGTAAGGCCAGCGGAGCTCTTCGGGACTGCTGCAGATTTCTTTGTGGGCAGAAAAAGCTGCCAACAGAGGCAGGAGCCCAGTACAAAGGGCAGCCTGCAGCGCTTGGGAGAAACAGAATGAGCGAGTGAGACAGGGGGAGTGGCGACCTCAACAGAGCTCTATTAGCACAGCTACCGATTTCTTTGTGGGCAGAAAAGGTGCCAATGCAGGCAGGAACCCAGTACAAAAGGGCAGCCTGCAGTACTGGGAGAAACAGAATGAGCGAGTGAGAGAGGGAATGAGCGAGCTCAACAGAGGTCTATTGTGACTGCTGCGGTTTCTTTGTGGGCAGGAAAAGGCGGCAACACAGGCAGGAGCCCAGTACAAAAAGGCCAGCCTGTAGCACCGGCGAAAGCGGAATGAGAGAGGGGGTGAGTGACCTCCAGCAGGCTGTGTCGGGACTGCTGCAGATGTCTTTGTGGGCAGAAAAAGCCGCCAATGCAGGCAGGAACCCAGTACAAAAGGCTGCCTACAGCAGCAGAACCTAGAATGAGTGAGTGAGGAAGGGAGTGAGTGAGCTCAACAGAGCTCTGTTGGGACTGCTGTGGATTTCTTTGTGGGCAGAAAAAGGCAGCAATGCATGAGGGGCCCAGTACAAAGGGCAGACTGCAGCTGCGTGAAACAGAATGAATGAGTGAGGGAGGGGAGGTGGCAAGCTCAATGGAGCTCTATCATGACTGCTGCAGATTTCTTTGTGGCCAGAAGAGCGGCAATGCAGGCAGGAGCCAGTACAAAAGAGCAGCCTGCAGCACCAACAGAAATGGAACTAGCGGGTGAGAGAGGGGAGTGAGAGAACTCAATGGAGCTCTGTCGGGACTGCTGCAGATTTGTTTGTGGTCAGAAAAAATTGCCAACAGAGGCAGGACCCCACTACAAAATGGCAGCCTGCAGCACCAGGAGAAACAGAATGAGTGAGTGAGACAGGCGGAGTGAGCTGACCTCAGGAGCTCTGTCAGGACAGCTCTGGATTTCTTTGTGGGCAGAAAAAGGTGCCAATGCAGGCAGGAGCCCGTGACAAAAGGGCAGCCTGCAGCACCAGCAGAAATGGAATGAGCAAGTGAGAGAAGGGGGAGTGAGCTAGCTCAACTGACCTGTTCAGGACTGCTGCAGATTTCTTTGTGGCCAAAAAAGCTGCTAACAGAGCAGAAGCCCAGTACAAAGGGCATCCTGCAGCACCAGCAGAAACAGAATGAGCGAGTGAGAGAGGGGGAGTGACCCACCTCAACGGAGCTCTGTCGGGACAGCTGCAGATTTCTTTGTGGGCAGAAAAATGTCCAATGCAGGCAGAAGCCCAGTACAAAATGGCAGCCTGCAGCACCGGGAGAAACAGAATGGGTGAGTGACACAGGAGCAGTGAGCGAGCTCAACAGACCAACGCAATCAACATTCGGCACTGACAAATGCTTGTTATTAGAGATTTATTGTTTAGTAGGGAAGCAATATCTAAAACCCTGCTTTTGTCACTTGATCAAGCCAAAGCTTTTGATCAGGTAGACCATTTTTATTTATTTGCTGAACTGTGGGCCTATCATGTTCCTCAGAAGTTTATTAATTGGATTGCGTTGTTGTATAGTCAGACCTGGATACAGCCATTTATTAATGGGGTCTCAGGGAAATGTTTTTTTTTAGGAAAAAGGGGGTCTGTCAAGGATGCCCTTTAAATTCTTTATTGTATGTATTTCACATAGATCCTTTTTTGCGGAAAATACTCACGCACCCGAATATACCCGCAATTTCACTCCAAAATTTACAGATGACTCCTACAATATGTGCATATGCAGATGATGTCTGCATTTGCACTACAACTGTGGTGTTAGACACAGATTTGTTTGATATTATTTCTGAATAGGAATTGGCCTCTGGGGCAAAATTAAATTTTGATAAAAGTCAAGGACTAATACAAAACTCAGAGGACAGCAGTGTTACAGTACAACAACCAGACACAGTTACAGTACAACAACGGACGAGCATAGAATTATCTTCTGCACCCATAACAATGTTGGAATTGTTCTTTGACAATCCGGATGATGCTGCAGTAAACTGGACAAAGATGGCAGATAAAGCCATAGGCATTATTAGCTCTTGGAGACACAAAATGATCCCTAAAAAGAAACAAGTTTTTTGTTAAAAACTTTTATTCTACCTTTGTTTCTACATTCGGTGCATATTTTCCCTTCCCTTGAGTTTGGAAGTCAAAATAAATCATTTGTTCTTTACTGGATTTTGGGGAGTCGCCTGAACCCTATAAAACATGTGATTACTTATCATGATTATGCACATGGAGGGGTCAGAATGGCTCATCCAGTTTTATTTTCAGGAAGCCTGTTTATTTATTGAAATATTTTGCCAGTTTTGCAACGGACGGTTCTCCCTTGGTACACGATCTTAAGTTTTTGGCTTCAAAAGTTATGTGTGGTTTGGAATTCTGAGCCTAGTATTATACAGAGGAATTTTTGTTCTTGAAGACTTCCAACTTTTTTGCCACCTATTCTCTTGAAATTAAGACAGTGGAGTACAACACCACCGTTTTTAACAGTTGCCCTCAGCAAAGTGCTTTACTCTACTGTGCTTTGGGACAGTTTTATGGGATCCCACGGGTGCCTGGAGCTCAGGAGGCAGATTGAAATGCTATTTTTTTGCAACTGACTGATAAACAAATCCCACCAAAAGTTTGGGATGTGACATGGTTACGTTGCTATGGTAGGCTAGGGGTGCAAAACACAAATAAGCACAAAGCTGTGGAAGAACAAATGTGCCCCAGAGCCTCATGCCCTGGTGTGTTAGAAATCATGACGCATTTTTTTTGTTTTGCCTTTTGCAACATTTTGGTCAATATCTGTTGACGCTTGGGGATCATAGTATCCCTCCCTTATTTATGAAGTATTAATTTTGGGGCTATACCCCAAATGTATTGAAATATCACCTAAGTACCTTACACCTGATTTTTGCTTCTTGTAGATACTATCTCTGGCAAGCTAGGTGTGCTTTGGTGTTGCAACAGAAAGAATTCAATGCATTTACTCTCTTGTCACAGATAACTTATGGTATTACTCTTTTTACAATGCTTTGATTTTAGAGATTGTGCTATATAAATAAAATTATTATTATTATTATTTACAATAAGGAGAGAGCTTTTAACCCTTTGTTAGTTTTCGACTGAATGGAAAAATTGTACTTGGCTTTTACAGTCTTGAATTACAGTGAGTTATTAGTATTGTGTTTGTTTCTCTCTTTTTCTTTGTAATTTTAAAGACTTGAAATAAGATGAAATTATTCTAAACTCTAGCATTTAATTTTCTTTTCTCCCTGTTTCTAACAAAACATTTTTCTTTTCCTTTGTTAGTTGAATATATGATGTAATATGTGTAGACTGTTTTTATTTCTTTTATTTGTTGTATTGTATAATATTTTCTGTTAATAAAAAATTCCCCTACTCTTTTCGAGGAGTGCCACGGGATCTGTAATGTCCACCTGAACTGGCAGATGGACCTCGGTTTAAGGCCTCATCTGAAAGATGGCAGCTCAGGAGTGCAGCACCCCATTCCATCTGTTACAGTACAGTGTCAGTATTGAGATTTAACTTAAGTGCCTTCTGATCGTCTGGCCTCAGAGGCGGGTGTGCAACCTGCTGAGCCACTGACACCGCTAAAGATTACTAAAAATTTTTTGAGAGCTGATTTGCATATAGGAATCGAATATTTTTGTTGTGCAGCCAGGGGCCATAGTACAAGCAGGCTCTTCCTCTGATTCTCATTTTGGTTCTGAAGTAAAACCAGCATTCTATTCCCAGATATTGTGTTTGCTGAGACATGTCAATAAAGAGCAGAAATGTTGAAAAAATTATTCAGTCCCCACCTTGAATATGTGATCAGTTAAATTATTAAGGATGATACTAATAGCAGGTCTTGTCATAAGAAATCAGTTCTTTTTATATTATTATGATATTTTGCTCTGACTGGATGCCCCATTTATTTTCCAACCAGCTACCCCAGCCTACTTACCATGCTCGAAGGTCCCTGATGACCTGGCACCAGTCACGGGGCTGATAGGAAGGGGTCCTTCCCATCAGGAAACAGTGTGGTATAGGAGTAGGCAGTGAACGTGAGGCTTGACTGCGCCAATGCCATTATCATGGGAATCATAATTTTCCACAGGACTGCCCTCTGACCTTTACCATCCACCACCTGTTGTACTGCATCACACCCATGGTGAGAGTGCCTCCAGCAGATATGCCCCTGCGATGGTGGGGTGAGGTAGTATCATAAGGAATAAACCAATGGACCCCGGTCTCCTTATACCATCAGAGTCTATGTGAGCACTTTTACGGCTGCAGTGGACAGAGCCTTTACCCTTCTTGCTGTAGCTCTAAAAACAAGCCACTGGATGGACACAGAAGAACTGTTTTGGAGTTGCAGTACAATCATTCCAGAACTCCAAAACAGTCCGCTCACTTCCCCAATCCCCCCTGCAGGTGCACTACTTCAGGTGCCAGTCACCTGCCATGCTCAAGATGGGCATCAGTGTTTAGTGCAAATGTGCAAGTAGTTGTGCATGCATGACTGAATCACAGCCATCTTGGGCATGGCGGACTGTTTCACCATGAGCTCGGCAAGCGTGGCTGCAGCCGTGTTGGCTCTGGACAGTTTGTTATTATATGTGGTATGAATGAAATTCGAGTTACTATTGATGGGATGAGAAAAAGAACCCCCTTAGAACCTGGCCAGTTCTACCAATCAGCAGCCTTATACACAGTCACAGAAATGTGCTACAGCGTGATTGCAAGGACCACCGTGCAGCATATTTGTTCCTGCTCCCCTTGGTGCTGTACACAAAGTGGTTTACACAAATCCTGCCCTGCTCTACTGCACAGGCAGTGTGACCTTTACAGTTACAGAGGGGCAGGGGGACTTGTAGTTAAAGAAGGTGCCCATATGCATGGAGGCACAGTGCCGTGGACAGCTGCTCCCAGCATTCGCTCATCATCCCCAATCATGAGGCACAGTGACCCCAAGTACAGAAGCACTACTAAAAGCAGCTCTTGAATGGGTCACTGCCTTGTAAAGCAGAATCATTGTTCCTGCAGGGGATGGCTCAGGTGACACACTGTGACTCCTGACTAACTAAGGAATGTGACTAGGGCTTGGGGGGCAAAGGATGTAAGGAAGAAAAAAAAGCCATGGATTTGTTTCTTTGTCTAGTGGCATTTAATGCCTCTAGTATTAGGGAAGAAGGAAGTGAAATTGCACATTTAAAGGTTATTATTTAAAGATGTGCAGGCACTATACAGCAGCTGTTGCATGTTATTGGATAGATCTTCATTACTTAATACTCACCGTGTGACCCTGAGCAACTCCCTTAACCTCTCAGTGCATCATTCCACCCAGTTATAGAAATGGATGGAAGCCAGACCCATGGAATATGAAATGTGACACTTCAGTTAGGCTATCCTGGGTAAATACATTGTAACAATGGGTTAAAGCAGGACCCCATTGAAAATGAAATATTGTGTCTCAGTTGGCGTCTTCTGAGTAAATGTTATTTATTTGTCATTTCTGACCAGGAAAGGCACAATAAGCTATGATAGCTGGTTTCCAGGTGTGTCTCAGGGGTGGGTTGCATGTACCTGTAAGTACATTGAAAATTTGTATGAAAGTGTTAACAAGGACCTCACTGGGAACAAGATGTTGCAGTGAAGTTGGGCTGACTTGGGTAAATAAACTGTTGTGTGGTTTAATTGTTAGATCACTGTTGAGAATGCAGACTTTTCTGGTTTGGCAAACTATGTTCACAAGATGAAACTTGGGAAGGTTTGTAAAGCCTTAGTTCATACAATGATAGGTTCTAAGGATAGTACAGACACCAGAAGGCAATGTGCCCATGTGGAATGTCTGCCATGTAACAACAGTTATAGCCAGTAATAGCTGCACAGCCCATATACTGTATACAGCTAACCTATTCTCAGAGCTCTGCGTGGTGTCGTTTTCAATTACCCTAGTGGATAGCTTTATTTCACATTGTGACTACCCATTGGCTGAACCAGTATCTCCTTGTATCCATCCTGAATCTCCCTCCCTTCAGCTGCCATCTATTCAATCAGAGCTGACATGTGTTTTCCTTGAGTTCCAATCTAAGCTGGTTCTCACCCAGTTCTGATTCTGACTGTGATCATTTTCTGAAAGATTCTGATTTACTCTGACTTGCCAAAAAAAGCAGAACCAGGTTTTTCCTTAATGAGCTTTTCTTAATTTAATATTAAAATAGTGATTTAATTGTTTTTGACCATCATTTGCTCCAAATGTGATCCACTGCAAACCTCTACAAATTTGTTCTCGAATTACAAGAAAAAGGTTATGGATTTCCACAGTAAACACCTAACCATTGTAACCTTTGCAAATCCTAACTCCTTCAGGTCAAGCTCCAGCAACAGTACAATATTTCAAATACCTAGCAGTATGGCTAGACTGAAAACTTTGTTTCTCAGACAACATCACTGAAACAACCAGAAATGTGCTCAAAAGCTTTGGGCAGTCTATTACGCCTGCACCTGTCTGTCATCAAGCACAGAAAGTTATCACTTGGACAATTTTACTTCTGGCCTTGTACTATGGCTGTAAAAATGCTTTTCCTTGTTTGTTTTATCCCATAGTCCCTGGATCACTTTGGTCACTGTCCTCTGCTCTGCCTCTAACTTGTCACTGCACTTCCAAAGGTGTGGGCTCCAGAACCTTGCATAGTACTCCAGAACCTTGCACAGCACTCCATGTGGCAGAAACCAGGGACTGATGCAAGGGAAGGGTCACCTCTCTGCTTTTAGTGCTGAGCACTCTTCTCTACATCCCAGCAATGCATCCTGTTAGCCCTGGCCACTGCTCGGATACAGTGGGCTGATACTTTGAGAATCAGAAATGTTCAATACTGGGCTCTGAGGCCATTTAATGTTATGGAAAAGATGGTTTCAGCCATACACCCAAACTTCACATGTCACCTTTCATTTCTAATCAACGTGAAAATACTAGTTTCATTCCTGTAGTCATAGTCTCTTTTCAGCAGTTTGCATTCAGTTCCCCACAGGCTGCTGATCCATCAAATATTTAACCCAGACTTTCTTTGCTAATCCCACCCTCCAAATGTCTCACACTAAAAGTACAGACATTTCCCAGAACAATGTTTTTTTCTTGGACATCTAAGCTTCTCAAAATCTGAGGAAAGCTGAAGTCAGGGACTTCAAGCTTTTGAAAAGGCTAAGCATTTCTAAGAGTTGTAGCCTCAGACAGATTTAAGAAATGCACAGGATTTCTAGGAGTTTGAACCTTTTAAGAACAGCTGGATGTAACATTCTGCACAGGAAGTCCCACAATGACATAATGCTGTTTATACAATATACACTAGCATTTTTAGGCTAAATAAAATGCTATCTGTAGCAGAGAACACCAACTAGCCAGATATTTTTTTATCTCCACAGTAGGGTACATCATACAATTTATCTAGCTACTGTAGTTGGGTATGTCAGAAAGAAACGCTTCTGACACCTATGCCTAGCTGTTAATAGATTCATGCGTGTTCCAGCCAGCAGAAGCTGCTCCAAACAACGCTGGCAGCTGCCAGCACTTCAGAATCCCGTGGGAAACTTTCACTTTTAAATGAAATAAAACTAGCTTAGAAATGCTAAAGTATGGGGTATAAACCAGACATGTGATGGCTGCTTATGAACGCGACATTTATTGTATCTTCATTCATGGTCAGTGACCTCTTTGACCTCACTCATGGCTTCTCCACTCATGAAAGTCAAAGTCACAGACCACTCATGAGATTCATATCATATCATAAGTACCCATCACATATCCCTATTTATTAGCAATGTGTCCTCAACCTCTTTGTTTTCCACACTCATATTGCTGGCTCTTAAAGCAGTACTTTTCATTAATTTACGTTTCTCTCTCTCTCCTCTCTCTCTCTCTCTCTCTCTCTCTCTCTCTCTTTCTCTCTCTCTCTCTCTGATTAATGTAAATTTCATCTTGTGTTAGGATTCATTTTGTGTTTAGGTAACTTGAAAAATTAGCAATGACAAACATGGGGAGGGTCTAAGAGCTCCACCCTTCCCCAATTGTTTTTCATCATGCTCTTAAGTTGGGTCCTGTAAGCTCCGAGCTGCAACTCCACATTTTGGTTTGGGTAGCTTATTTGGGAAGGGTGAACTGGTTTCTGATTCCCATCAGGACCCATTCACCCAGATACTTTGAACATCTGGGCCAAATTCCCAGACATCTGGGCCAGAATCTAAGCTGGGTCGCTAAAGTTGCCAACAAACTTATAGTTGGCCTGGCTTCAAGTTTAAATTGTCCCCTCCACCATTCGAATCTCAACAGGACACAGCTACACTGTCCGTTTCTATACTTTGTAGCCTTAAGCCCCTAGTTGTGTTCACTAAATGTCTGCCATGGAACATTAATTCTTCTTTATGAAAAATGCAAGCATATTTTGTTATTTCAGAATAGAGCTCAGAAATTTCATGAGAAAATTAAATTATGGAAGGAAGAGGAGCTATAAGCCAGATAGAGAGTGCTGTATAACTAGCAATTATATCAACAGGCATCTAGTATTTTTAGCCACACTGTGCTTATGGAGACCTTTAGTCACCAGAAAGATCAGGCCAGATATTCCAGCCTTTTTTGGAACACATGGCAGTGGTTGGGTGGAGTACTGCACAGAATAAAGTTTATTTTGGAAAACCATGATATTCCTTGCTAGTTCAGTGCTCTTATTTCCTCTGTACTTTGATTTGTTGAGACTCCCTCACTTTACATTAAGTTCCAGAGACTGGAAGGCAGTGTTAGCCAGCAACAGAACCAACAAAGTAAGATATAAGCGTAAGCTCAGACCTTTATTTGGTGGTGAATGAAAAGCTAAGGCATGCAGGCTTTCAAGCTATCTTAAGTCTCTTTATCAAGTCTGCATACAGAGCATATCTTCTTGAGATACAGTATGCCTGGTGTAGAAACCTTAGGGGCCTTGAAGCTTGGACAGTATACCTAAAATATTCACTAGCCTAATAAAAGACCTCAGCCAAAAACAAAATGATTTTGCTGGCTGTGCATCATACAGTTCTGCTGAGCTGTTTATGCAGCAAAAGGATACAAAGTTATTATATAAGTGCAAATTCTTCAGAATAAAATGGGGGTAATGTCAAGATTGGTGACCTCTTCTGATTCATGTTGATTTAAATGGAATGTCTACCACCAAATCAAAATCAAGGTTATAGTTCCACCATGCACAGCATGTTCACCCTCTAGAAGACAACAGGGTAGATTTCTTATGGTAGAGTAGTGTATCATTCTAATGAGTGTTTGGTGCTCTCTGTGATATCAGCACTCTGCTGGCTCCCACTTGTACAGCGGCATGGCCCAGGTGACCAATCCATTTATAGATCCAACTCTAGAGTACCTTGAGCTAGCAACTCTGTGAGGGTGGTCCATCTTGTTGGACTGGTAGCAGGTGCATTTCAAGTGCCCTGACTTTATACTAGTAAGTAGAGGTGTTGCAAGTTTTAATCCACCAGCAAAGTTCATGCAAAGCGTCCAACTTCATACTTCAGAAATATTCACAAAGTTTTCATAGACTCTGGTCAACTTTGATAATAACAGCAAACAATTTTGCAAAGATACTTGGCTAGAGAATTTCATGAAGTTTGCAGAGATGATGCTGCTATCAGTGATTCGAGTATACCATGTGACCTGCAGAATCTGCAGATTAAGCAAGTCACATGGTACAGTGAAACAGGATGTAGTCCTCATGGTTCCTGTATTCAGTAATCCTAGACAGAGAATGAAGGAGTTAGGTCTGCTGTCTAAGCTATTCAGTAACTATCCAAGATGTTTGCCTTTCGGATGGACTTTCATGAATCACTTTCAGCAAAAATCATCTCTCAGTGTTGTGTATCACTGGAGATTTTATTTGGTTGGATTAGTGCCTCTGGATAAATTTCTTTTACAATTTTGTCTGTCTTTTTCAGTGCTGAGCTGCTGCTATGAGTGAGCTGGGAAGGGTGCTTTGATTCAGGACTGCAGTTCCTGTTTCGTTTCATTTCATGTTCATGTTTATTTTTACCCTGGTAAGTTGATGAGCAAAACCCATTTTCACCCTGGTCAGCCAAATAAATACAGTTATAAAATACAAAAAGCAGCAAAGTATTACATCGTATACAGACTCAGCAAATACATAAAATGTAAAATCTTATTCACATCGTATTCAAAGTTTCACAATGCTTTGCTCGGGACTCTCAGTCAGACAGAGATTTGTTGCCTAGCCTTTCTTAACTATTTCTGTGAATTTAAACTTCTGTAGATTATTCTTCACCTGTCTGGGAAGGATCTATTTAAGTTTAATATTGCCTCTGAGGGATGTCTGTCATTGTAGAGAAGAGACTCACGCATAAGGTTTGGATGAAAGGACTGCGAAACCAGGCTGAGTGATTCGCTCTGACCAAACCTCCGTCACAGTCCATATTATCTTATTATTAATCACTCAATGTATTTAATCACTCAAGTTTAGGGACACCTGTGACCAAACTGAGTCTGGGGTGTAGTGTTAGACAGGGAACATAGGGTAGACTAGATGGGCCTACCAGTCCTTTTCTGTTGACACAGTCTACAGTATGTTTCTATGTAGCTCAAGTGATTCATAATAAGTTTGAATATTTTTATTTTATTTATACCTTCCTCCCCTCAGCTGAAGTGGAGTACTCCTCCCTACTGCTTCTGTCCAAGACCACACTGTACACAGGGTAAGAGGTACAGAGGCTCTTCAGACTGATGGCTGAATTCCTGAAAGTGATTTGTAATTATAAATATGTATTTGCCTTTTGTTTTTGTAGCGGTATTCTTTACAGTTTACTTTTTGCCCAGCAAAATCATTCCACAGTAAGAAATGAGTGGGAATGTTAAGCATGGCAGTGGGAGTAGGGGAGGTGGAGGACGGGTGCTTTGAGGTGGCTGGTGATGCAGGTGAAGCCCCTGGAAGAAACATTGTGTTAAATCTTCCTGGTACACCTACTCACCCTAGTGCACCTAGTGAAAGTGTGAAAAAATGTCAGTGGTGCTCAAACACAAAGCATTACTCCTCTGGAGCTGCTAACTGTCCCCTCAAATCATATAAAGCCCAGGGCTCCAAAATCTTTAGTGAGGCGGCTATATATTAGATCCAACGGATGAGGCAGTGGCTGTACGGTGACTTTGCGAGGCCAGTGTGGGGCAGGATAACAAGCAGTCATGTTGGCACATTTGTGATAGTGCAAAGTAATAAGGACTGGATTTTCAAAAAGATAATGCAGGTGTGATTCTTGATTTTGGACTGTGCCAAAGCATTAAAATTATATCTTGAAATATGTTGACACATTTGTGACAGCTTACTGCTTTATAGCACAAAGTGACACAAGCAACAGTTGCTTGACTCATGCATCATTTTCTGAGCACAAATGGCCCAAATTACAGCAAATTGTTAGATGTAGGATGCTGTGACTAATGGAAGCTGTGTCCCCACTCATGGACTGCTGGCGTGCACAGAAACTGAGGATCATTATCAGACCTTCTGTGAGTCGCCACTGCTCGGATTAGCGATGCTCATACCCCACCACTGAATTTGTAGATGTTGCAGTTGATCCCTGACCTTTCCTTTTGGAGAGGCAGTATAGTGCTACAGTTTATGGCACTGAGCTATAAACCTGGAGACCTGGGTTTGAATCCCAGCCCCACTTGCATACTATGTGACCCCGAGCAATCATTTAATTTCCTTGTCGCCTAGGTCACACTGAAACAAGCTTCAGCTAGTGCGCCTTTCCAGGTTAAACAATTTCCCCTTCTCATTTTCCTGGTCAAGCAAAGTGTTCACAAATTCACCAGCACATGGTAAGCAGCTTTCAAGTTCTGTTGCCAAAGGAATTCCTACACAACCAGATAAGGACAGTATGCAACGCATGACACCTGGAAAATAAAAACACATCATCAATGCACTTGAACATATTAGCCCCATTATCGCTGGCTATGAATCCTGCTTTGAGAGAGTGTGGATTTAGCTAGTTATTTTTCATCCAGAAGGGTGGCTTGCTAATATTTTTCCACTATGTGACCCATGCTGGGGTTTCTTAGCTAATGTGCAACACTGCTGAGTGCTGTAATAGATGCTATCAGTGCAGTCTGTTTAGAAAGCGTGGTAAAGACTGGCACTGAAAGCAACTTCAATTATGAAGAACTTTATTTTTGTGATTTTTACAAGAAAAGCACTTACGATAACCAGTCTTCTGTGAAACAAAATGCCACTCCTGTAAGCTCCAACCAGTATGTCTGACCAGAATCCTGTGGTAGCTCATGGAGGACATGCCTAAGGAATGGTTGGTAGGGTATATGGAGGAGAATCGTCTCCAGGATGAGAGGCATCACAGGTTTATGGGAGGGAGATCATGTCAAACGAATCTGATTGACTTCTTTGACTGGGTCACTAGGTCAGTGGACAGGGTAAAGAAGGTGGACATCCTTTATCTGGACTTCAGCAAGGCCTTTGACTCTGTACCGCACAAGAGGTTGATCAGAAGCTGGTGGATCTCAAGGTTGGGAGAAGATGACCAGGTGGGTAGATAGCTGGCTGAGGAACAGGACCCAGAGGGGTGGTGGTGGGGTGAAAGGTTGTCTAGCACAAGGAAAGTCACCAGTGGGGTCCACAGGCGGTGCTGGGGACAAGGGCGATGACCAGAAGTGCAAGAGCTGCAGTTGAGTAGGACCCACATTGTTAAGGGGCCCACTGCCTCAGAGGTCAGCATAAGAAAACCATTTCTAACAGATACACTTGCACGTTTCTTTGTGGACATAGTGTATTCATTTGGAAACTGGGTCTGCCAGCATTAGTATCAAGATTCAGCTCCAATTTCACATGGTTGGGGGGTGCAAAACAAAGAAGCAATAAGGTCCACTACTTAAACATCCAGTCTTGGTGCTGGTGTCCCCAGGAGAGCATGAATGAATTACACTGTTCAGTTCTATGATCATGGTGCCAGCAAAGGGGGCAGCACGGTATGCTTAGCAAGACTGATACAAAGAAACTTACGCTGCAAAACTTTCATCTGCTCTAATGGTTATTTTAATTTATCTGTAGGGAGGTGGGCCCCTCAAATATTTTGCAGGGGGTTCTTACACTTGTTAAAAATAACTTGCTGGGGCTTCTGTGTGTTGTTTAATGTCTTCATCAGTTACACTGGGGATGGCATAAAGGGCAAAATGTGCTTTCATGGACAATACCAAACTCTGCGGTAGGGTGGACACAGTAGAAGGGATACAGGACCTCCAGGAAGACATGAGAAAACTTGAGAGGTTGTCTGGGATTTGACAGCTTGGCTTCAATTCCAAGAAATGCAAAGTTATGCACATTGGAGCCAAGAATCCAAGGACATAGTACTAAGTGGGAGGGGTCCAAGTAGTAACAATAAAGAAACATAGAAACAAAGGAAGAGATGGCAGAAGGAGACCATTGGTCCATCTAGTCTGCCCAATGTGTCAGAGATCACTAGCGGTCCCTGGTCCTATTCTCCCCTCAAGGTTTTGTGCCATTCCTGAATCCCACTAGATCCCACAAAGCCCTTGCTCTGTCTCACTCATGCTTAAATGCTGCAACTGACTTTGCTTCCTCCATCTCAGCTGGCAACCTATTTCATGGTTCCACCACCCTTTCAGTAAAGTAGTGCTTCCTTAAGTCCCTCCTGAAGTGTCCGCCATGCAACTTCCATTCGTGTCATCTAGTGTTTGAGTGTGGTATCCTGCAGAAGAGTTCTGAACATGCCACTTTATTTAAGCCTCTCATGAAGCTGAATGATTCAGTCATATCCCCCCTCTCCCTCCTGGTCTCCAGGTAGTACATGTCCAGTGCCTTCAATTGATCCCCCACGAAAGTTCATGAAGCCCTTGCATCATTTTGCTGCCCTTCACTGAACTGCCTCCAGTCCGCCCTGTCCTTCCTAAGGTAAGGACTCCAAAATCTGGAGGAGGTGAGGGATCTGGGTGATGATCACTAGCGACCTGAAGCACTCCACACAACACAAAAAGCATCAGCAAAGACAAACAAGATACTGGGTTGAATAGCCAGAGGAATCAGCAGTAGGTGAAAGGATGTTATACTGCCCTTATACAGGTCACTAGTGAGTCCATATCTAGAGTATGGAGTAAGATTCTGGTTCCCACACCTTAAGAACGACATCAACCTGCTGGAGACTGTCCAGAGGAGGGCAACAAAGATGATTGTAGGTCAGCAGGGTAAAACATATAAAGAGAAGTTGGGGGGTCTGAATATGTACTCCCTGGAGGAGAGGGAGAGAGGGGGCATGATAGAGATCTTCAAGTACTTAAAATGAATAAATTCGGTGGATAAGGAGGGTTCCTTTAAGCTAAGTGGCAGCTGAAGCACAAGGAGACACAGTCTAAAGCTGGGGGGGAGGATTAGGAGGGAGACTAGGAAGCACTCCTTCACAGAAAGGGTGTTGGCCAGTTGGAATGCGTTGCCAGAGAAAGTGATCTTGATGAAGTCCATGCAAGCTTCACGAGAGTCTGGGACAGGCATAAGGGGAAAGTATGGGTCATGGGAGGGGCAGAGGGAAAGGATGGAGGGCTGGGGAGGCAGGGTTAATAGCATTAGCAGAGGACCCTGCACACGAAAGCAGACTGAATAGACCAAATGGCCTTATTCTGCTGACTTCTTTACATGTTTGCATGCTCGGTTTTATACATGTGCACTCCTCGGAGAGAGAAGATTGTATGTGCAACACCAGTCGGGGTTCATAGCAAATATTGCTCCCTGAAGAAGCGCGCATGTGTGAAACTGGTCAGGGATCATAGAAGTGATATTCTATTTCACAGCACGCTGGTTATCGTAAATGTTTTTCTTGCAAAAAAATCACAAAAATGATGTTCTTCATAATCATGAAGTTGGTGTCAGTGCAGTATTTTACCTACATTTCCTGATTGCTGTAGACCGGGCACTTCAGCGAAACTATTTTTTTTCCTGTTTGGTGCAGCTGGCTTAGCAACACTTTACCCCTGAGCCACATATAGTGTTATCCCAGGAAGCTGGGCACAATGTGCTGTGATAGCTTACTGTTTGTCCACTCATCCACATATCCCCACTTAAATGTATCGAAGTAGAAGCTGAACACTGCAAAGCATGGCTTACTACGCTTTGGAAACTATGATTGGAACAGTAGGTCCAACTCATCACCAGGGCCACTGGAAAATTTCAGAAAAGCTTACCAATAATTGCAGAGCATTTGGCAAAAAATGCGGGAAACTGTGGGGGTTCTACTACAGACCCAGAGTGCTTTACAATAAATCTTTTAGGGCCAGATATTCAAAGATTTGCGCCGGGCAAAAACCGTTTGTGCAGGTTTAGCGCAGGGTTAGCGCGAGTCTGCTATATTCAAAAGGCCAAATAGCGCGGTAAAACTGCATTAGCGCTGGGCAAACCAGTAATGTATGCAAGGGGCAAAAGGATGGGTGGGGGGCCTAGAGAGACGCGCAAGGGGATATTCAAAGGTCCAGCGCCACGCTAGGATACATAGCGCAGCCCCTAGCACGGCGCTAGTTACCGCCTATAAAAGGCTGGTCTAAACACAGGGCAAAACAGAGAGGAGGAGGGAGCGCACAGGAAGTGTAATGTGTGCAGTGCCAGTAGCAGTGATCCTGCCATTGATGGCAGCTGTAGTGGAGGAGGAGGAGGAAGGGAGCAGGCACAACATAGGCCACAATGCAGGCCCAGAGGCGGTATGCTGCAAACAGGCTGTACCGGCCAGGGTCGCCGAGACCCTGCCTGATGACCACATCGTTGGCGGTGCACGGATGAACAGGGGAATGTTGAGGCAGCTCTGTGAACTCCTGCATGAGCAGCTGCAGCCAAACACCAGGCGCAGTCATGGCATCAGTACTCATAGCTTAACAGCCACCGGCAACACCCACAGGAAGGCACAGGACATGCCACCTGGACCACAGCTGGCAACACACATGCCAACAGCACACAACGCACACACCACACAACATGAACAGAGAGAGCACCGCGGCCCCAGGGCACAGCCACCAGCCACTGGGCAGAGACCACCAGGCACAATCCCCAGTCAACCCCAGATGTACCACTTGGCCACCATGCACACCACTGCAGCATGGCTCCACATGCCAGCTGCAAAGCAGACACAGACACAGATTGCTAACCATAAAAATATGCATTAAAACCAGTCAGAATACAACTATATACAGTAAAAGGAACAACTAGTACAGGGAGCAAGGAATGGGGAGGCAAAAAAATAAAAACGGGATACCGGGGAAGGGAGGCAGTGGGACTGGGGTAATGGCTGTACAAGAGTACAAGGAGGGAAAGGGGGACAGGGAAGGGAAGTGGGTGTAGGCCAACAGGTTCTATGGTCATCCACGCCCACTGGTGCCTGATACCAATGTCATCGCTTGGCCTGTACAGGGCCCACTGAATCAGATGTGCCACCCAGAGCGTAGCAGTGGAGACTTGCAAGATCCTCCTCAGGAGCCTGGTGTGGACATCAGGGCGATGGACACCTAGTAACCTAGGACAAAGAAGGGGACATGGTATGAGTGCAAGTCCATATGACTGTAGCCCACCCACCATACACAGCAGACAGCGGTGACATGTGCCCCTGAGATGACACGCAGCCTCCCGCAGTGTGTGCACCCACACGAGCCACCAACCTGACTATCCACAGCCACGCAGAGCACTGCACACCAACACCACCCATGTGCCACACACCACAACCATGGCAGTCAGGCGACAGGGTTAAGTGACGAGATGGCAGTGGCGCAGCTGGAATCCGGGTGCACCCACAGCCCACCTGCATCAGCCACACACATGTCCGATAGCCACGGCATGGTGTAATGGATACTGCTGGTGGTGCACAGCTGGAATGGCCATGTGCACAGGGGGCTGTGGCTCACCCCCACCCTGCATAGCATCATACCCTGAAAGAGTGCCTACCTGCTTGCTGAGGTGCACTCTGCGCCTGTCCAGCGGCAACGCTCCTGCAACCTGAATTCTGTGCCCGTGCCCCTGCGTCGGCCTGCCCTCGCTCACCTGCAGCACCAGCCAGCCGTGCACATCATCTATCTTCAGGGCCTAGTAGGGAGACATTGAGAATGAAACATCAGTACCTGGCAACACCACATGCCCCCCCAACACAGCAAGCCCCCTGGCCCTGCGCAGTGGCAGTGTGGTGGCACAGCACACCCATGGTGCGCTGCCACGGCCAACAGAATGCGCAGCCACAGCCCCCACCCCCTGCAGCATGGTGTGACACCCTGCTGGCCCTCACAGAACATTGGAATGGCACAGACATGGGCGTAGTGCACTTACCTGGACGTGGCACGGCACCCCTCTGGATGCATGCCAGTAGTGACCATAGCCTCTCAAGGTCCCTCCTCCACAGGTCACTGTAGTGGTGACGGTACTGCTCACTGCTGCGCTGTGCCCCAGTGGCCTCCTCAAGACCCTCAGCCACCTCCTGCCACACATCTGTACGTGGCCAATCCAGGGGCACCTGGCTATACAAACTGCCCGCATGTAGCTCCACAAGGGCCACAAGATTAACTAATTCTACTTGGGACCAATTGGGAGCCCTAGCAGAACTGCAGCACGGCATGGTCATTCCTGCAGTTGCACAACCAAAATGGCACCCAGTAGCACATGATCCACATGTGCTGTGGGTGTGCAACTCACTTGGTGATGCGCTGCCATCCCTAATCGTGCATCCACGGTGCTAAGCGGTAGAGCTGGTGCAGCACTGGCACGTGCTGCAGGGCACCCAGAGGGTCAGAGGGCACTCGTGGGATCAAGGGTCAGCACAAGCACTGTGTGCGACAGCGCGATTGACCACGCCATTCATGGTACTCAATAGGGGCACGTGGACCCCGCGGGCCATTGGCCAATCGAACACGGGCACCATAGGGCATATAGCGCATGAGCGCCACATGCCCAATAGTGGCAGAGTGCTGTACCATGTATGGCACAGTATGCGAAGGATGTGCCATTGACGTACATGACGGCACTGCGCGCATGCGCACTGCTGGTCCTACTGCGCACATCATACTGTTGCGCCATGGCTTGTGCATGCGCAGCACAATACACCATGTGCAATTTCACTGATATTCAGCCGGCATATGCAGATTAGCTATTCAGCATATCGGCCGATCAGAGGCATTTACAACATACTAACATACTAATTGCCAGCAGATTAGGCCACGGTCATCAAGTCTGCTCGAACCTCAGATCCCTAGTTGGGTACCGAAGCCCTCCCCATATTCCAGAAACCCCTATCATCCATCCCTCACCCCCTGGGCCAGGCCATCATCTGATACATCTGCTTTCTGTGTCTGTCCCACCCTCTCTTGAAGCCCTCCACTGTGGATCTCTGAACCAGCTTGCCAGGCAGCACGTTCCAAGGATCCAGCACCCTCTCAGTGAAAAACCTCCTCCTCTCCCCCACCCTTCCACCTTCCAACTTCAAACAGTGCCCTCTAGTGATACCTCCCTGCTTTAGTTTAAAGATCCCCTCTGTGTTTACTCTATTTATTCCTTTGAGGTACTTGAAGACCTCAATCATGACCCCCTGTCTCTCTTCTCCTCCAATGAAAACAGGCAGAGCTCCTCAAGTCTGTCCTCATACGTCAAATCCCCTAGTCCTCGTGTCATCTTAGTTTACCTCCTCTGTACCCGCTCCAGGAGCTGTATGTCCTTCTTCAAGTGTGGTCTCAAGTACTTTACACAGTACTCAAGGTGTGGTCTAACCAGTCCATTGTACAGCGGCAGAATCACGTCCCTGCTCCTAGAGGTGATCCCCCTTATGATGCATCCCAACATCCTGTTTGCTTTGCTAGCAGCTCTTCTGCACTGCTCGGAGTTATTCATACATGCATCCACCATGACCCCTAGGTCTTTTTCCCCTGTTGAGGCCTCCAGCGCCTCCACTCCCAGGATGTACCTGTGTTTAGGGTTTCCCCGCCCAAGATGTAACACCTTGCACTTGGTGATATTGAAATTTAATTTCCATGTGTGAGCCCACCTTTCCATGATGTCCAGGTCCCCTTGCAGGGCTAACCTCCCCTCTTCCCCCTCAACTACTGCTCCCATCTTGGAGTCATCAACAAAGAGACTCATTTCACACCCTATACCCTCTCTGATGTCCAAAATGTATGCATTAAACAGGATTGGACCCAGGACCGAGCCCCGCGGTACCCCACTACCGACCTCTCTAGGGTTCAAGAGCTCCCAACCGACCACTACTCTCAGAGTGCGTCCACCTAGCCAGTTTTCAGTCCATCTGACCATCAAAGGGCCTACTCCCAACCCTGTCAGTTTCTCTACTACACCATTGAAGGGGACAGAGTCGAATGCCTTGCTGAAGTCCAAGAATAATATATCCACAGGCTTTCCCCTGTCCAGTTCTGATGTTTCCCATTCGTAGAACTCAACAAGATTGGTTTGACACAATCTACCTGGCACAAACCCATGTTGTCGACTATCCAAACCTCCCACCTCCTCCAAGGACACCCCCAATTGTTCCTTTAGTAAACTTTCCATTAATTTTCCCATCACCGAGGTCAAACTGATGGGTCTATAGTTACCTGGTACTTCCTTCAACCCCACTTTATGGATCGGCACCACATGTGCCTCTCGCCAATCCCTAGGTACCCTCCCTGTCTCTAGCAACCTGTTGAAGAGCTCCACCGGGGGTGCAGCCAGTATGTCCGCCAGTTCCCATAGTACTCTTGGATGAATGCCATCCGGCCCAGGAGATTTATCTTTCTTTAGGCCCTTAAGGGCTAACCACACCCTTTCGGTGGAGATAGCATCATCCGCCTCTCCACCTTACTGGCCTTTTTATCCTTATCCTGATGTGACACCCCTGGGGTACCTCTCCCTCCATCTTGCTCCATTTTTGCTGCTCCCCTGATCCCATTCACTACCGCTTCTATCCCCATCGTGCCTTGCTTTGTAGATATCCCATCCCCCTCCCTAGTGAACACAGAGACAAAGTACTCGTTTAATACCTCTGCCTGGTCCCTCGCCTCTTCCACCCACCCTCCTTCTGATCTCAACCTGCCGAGATGGCCATTAGTTTTTCTCCACTCCCCAATGTACAGAGAGAACCCCTTTTCCCCTCCCTGTATCCCCTGTGCCAGCCACTGCTCTTTACTGGACTTTGCCCCCTGCACCATCTGGGTGACTTTTCTAGATGCAAGATGGTACATTTCTTTTTCCCTATCCCCTCTTGTTGTTTTATATTTTTTGTAGGCCGCCTTCTTTTCTCTGACCACTACCTGAACCTCACTGGACCACCAGCATGGTTTATGTGACCGTGCTCCCTTATGCTTCACCTTAGCGCAGTTCCTGGCTGCCTCTTGAAGTCCCCATTTAATGACCTCTCATCTCTTTTCCACATGTCATTGTTGTAATCCCCTTCAAGTAATCCTTGAGAATATTTACCATGCCCACAAAGTCTGCCCCGTGAAGTCCACTGCCAGTGTCCTAGATCTCTCCCCCTCCCCCATGCTTATTTGCATCTCATTTCAGTTGCGTATCCCCTCATTTGCATGTGATGCGCTATAAATGTGCCACGGGACTGCACAGTCACTAGACCAGTATTGCATCCTTCAGAGGTAAGCCACCAGGCTGTGGGCCTATCGGGACAGTGGAATGGGAGGGCGGTGTGGGTTGCAGCCATCACTGACCATGTGTCCATACCCACAGGACTAAGCATGATGGATCACGAGGAGGTTGAGGAGCATGGGCCTGCATGGAAGCGCAGGCCCAACTTCACGAGGGCAGAGAGCGATATACTATTCGATGCCTACCTGGACCAGGAGTCCCTCCTGAGTGGCTCAACAGGCACCCCACAGGCCAGGGCGACAGCATGGGAGGGTGTGGCCAGGGCCGTGATCCATCAGGGCAGCCATCAAAGGACAGCACAGGAGTGCAAGAAGAAGGTAGGCACCGATCGGAGGAGGATCAAGGAGAAGGTGGCTGCCATCTGGCCTGTATGTGTTGCCATGGGTGGTAGATAGCCTGACGTGCCACAGCCGTCACCACGGGAGGTGTTGGTGGTGGTGTCCATGAGGCGCAGTGCTGAAGAGGGTGTGTCCGGTGGCGGATTCCAGCTGGGAGGGCAGCCCATCACTGCATGGTGGGTACTGCAGTGCCTGGGGAAGGGGGCAGGGGTGTGTACCAGTGCCACTAATGCGACTGTGCTCCCTTTCAGCTCCGGAGTGCCTGCATACGGCGACAGGGGTGGGGGTGTCCACCATGGGAGTGGTCCTGGGCGTGGAGGCCCATCCGTCCACCTCCACTGGTGTCTGGGGTCTGGACCGCAGTCAGCCCAACCCCATTGTCCATTTGGATGCCTGTGGCGTGGTCGCAGACTAGGCCTTGGCTGTGTTTCAACAGGACGCCAGCCATGGTGTCTAGTATGCCGAGACACAGATCGGGGCGGGGTCCGGGACCGATGATGACGAAATGGCTAGTATCCTGGATAGTGGTGTTGCCATTCAGGGGGAGGCATCCATACCACACACCCGTCACAGTAGCACACATGGTGCCCTGGCAGCAGTTGACCTCCCACCAGCCACTACACCCAGCGATGCTGTCAGCACCATTGTTGCGGAGCAGTTCGAAGAGGGAGGTGGTGGTGGTGCTCGTGGGTCAGCGCAATGCCCATGCCCTGCAGGGCACCGACCCCTTGACCGAGCACACCTGTCTGCTATGGGCCTCTGTGGAGCAACAGGTGCTGGTTGTGTCAGGGGTGCGTGTACTCCGCACAGAGCTGCACCAGTCTGCAGAGAGGCGTGACAAGTACTTTGAGCAGCTCCTGGCTGAGACCACACATATGCGGGAGGACACGACCGCAGTCCTGGATTGGCTTACCGCTGTGGTCACAGCCAGCCTAGCACCACTGGCCACCCTGGTGCATGACCATCCTCCGCAGACCCCATGGAGTGCCTTATCCACCCCTCGGTCATGGCATTGTGTGACTCCATCAGTGTTGATGCCGGGATCTGGTGTGGGCATTCTGGGCATGCCTGGAGCGGGCATGTTCGGGTGCCTGCAGACCCCTGCGAGGGACCGGTCATGTTCCCGCAGTGACACACCTGGGGGACCATCAGAGACCCCCCCTGTGGCCATCGCACAGCCTGCATCTGCTGGGCAGTCCCAGCGGGGCCGTCCACATGTCCGTGGTGGTTGTGTGACCACGCAGCGGTCCTGAACCGCCATCCTCCCTCTTCGCTGTCTGCCTCTGCCCGGTGTGCACATTGGTGTGGCATGTGCATGTGCATCCCAGGGACATGTCATCCATGGTCGGGGCCACACACAGGCCTTGTGCACACCACCCCGGCCGCTGGCCACTGTGGCATGTGCATGATGATGCCAACACAACACCGGCTGCTACTGTGTACCGGTGTTCAGCGTCTGAAACATGCCAGTTGGTGGCCTCTGGGTGTGTGCTTGTGGGTGCCCGTGTGCATGTGGATGTGTGTGCAGGGGGGTGTGGGGGTGTATGGGGGTGGTTTACAGTGCTGTACAGGGTGCTGCCGTGGTGTCCAGTCCCATGTCCATCCACGCTACCCACCAGCCATGTCTGTCATGAGGCCCAGCCTTGCATGTCTGACTACTGTGCCATGTTCCCTGGGACATGCATGTGGTCATGTTCACCTACCTGCATGCACCGTAGTGCTCCTCCGCAATTGTGTCCCGGTGCTGCTGGGTCATCCTGTTCAGCCGGGGTTCCCTTCGCCCGGTGGGGCTGCCCACCACCACCTGGCCTGGTGGCCACATCGTCCCCACTGCTGTTCCCCTCTTCAACCTTGACAGCTATCCCATGGTTGGTGGCCACGTTGTATAGCATACAGCAGGCCAGGAATAGGCCTCAGGCCTTTGAGGGGCTGTAGTGTAGGGCACCACCAGACCTGTCCGGGCAATGGAACCGGGCCTTCAGCAGCCCGAACACACACTCAGTGATGTTCAGTGTGCTGGCATGTGCCTCATTGTATTGCTCCTGCGCTGGGGTCGACAGGCGCTGGTATGGGGTGAGCAGCCAGGGCCAGAGTGGGTATCTGCTGTCACCTGTGTGTTGACATGTGTGGTTATCATGGTGATCTGTGTAGCTGCACCCTCCTGCCTTCCTGGCCACACCTTCTGATGCCACTGGCCTAGCATCCTCCACACCCTACCCTGTTGTGCCAGGCTGCCCATTCCAACTGCATACTCACCTACTGGTGGCCAGTGGAGATGTCCCCACTCTCAGACCTGTGGCATAGTGCTGACTGGTGCCAGATGAAGGCATCATGTGCTCCACCAGGGTGTGTGGCATAGACATTGATTATGCGCCCCCTGGCATTGCACACCACCTGGCAGTTGATGCTGGGGTAGACCTTCCTGTTGATGTAGGCTACCCCCTCCTGCCCAGGTGGGGTGCAGATGCCTACGTGGGTGCAGTCGATGGCCTCTAGCATGCCAGGCATACGTGCCACCCTGTGGAACTCCAGCATATTCACTGTATCCTCTGCCTCTACACTGGGGAAATGGATGCATTCTGTAGCATGTGGCAGCAGTGCATTGAGGAACTGTGTGAGGAGCCATGATGCGGCCAACTGTGTTATGCCTGTGGTGTCCCCTGTTGGTCTCTGGAAGGTACCCATGGCAAGCAGGCACATGACGGCCATGACCTTGGTCTCCACTGACAGGGCATGGCTCTATCTTGTGGGTGCCTGCATCTCATCACTGCACAGCTCACAGAGCTGCCTCAGGATTGCCCGGTACAGGTGGTAGTGGACCACGATCTCTGTGTCACTGTACTGTTCAAAGGTGGTGCGGGCACAGTACCACCTGTTCTGGGCATACCACCGACAGGCCCTTCCATGGCGGCGCCACTCTGCCTCCTGCCTCCTCATACCCCTCATTACTGCCTCCATCTGGAAGATGGCACTAGCCATGGCCTGGGCTGTCCTGCCCCCCCCAGGCGTCTGTCTCCTCAGGCCCCCCCGGCATTGTGCTGCTGCGTGTGCCCCTGTGCTGGGTGTGCACCTGTGTTCGGGGTTCCCAGCTGGCGGCCTGTTGGCTGTGGCCTCCACCTCTGACCCATCTGGGCACTTTCACTGCCACTCCTCAACCTAGTGTCACAGACTCACGCTGCAGTGGTTGCCCCTGCACCTGTCACACACACACACACACACACACACACACACACACACACACACACACACACACATATGCAGGCTCATTCATTGTCACATGCCCAGTCCCACACTTTGTTGCACTTCCCGTCTGCCTCTGTGTCTGTCTTGCACATCTCCTGCTGTCCTGCCTGCCTACCGCCTCCCTCTCTCCTGCTCCCCTGTGGTGCAAGCCTGGCCCTGCTTGCTCTCTTTATGGGCTCAAGTTTGCTTCAAGATGTCCCTGTTGCTCCACGCTTGCGCCCTTTGCTTGCTGTTGAATATCACACTGCGCCACTTATTCATGGCTATGCCCCCTTCACTTGCGCATACATTCATTAGAGTTGCACATTGGTGCACTGCAATTTGCACGACATATTGGCTCCCGCTGAATATTGCTCTTTGGCACATTTCCACACTTACGCAGGCACATCTCAGTTGTGCCATGCGCAACCGTTTTGAATATCCCACCCAAGAAATACTAAAAGCAATTGCTGCCAGCTCTTCAGATGCTATAACCAGGGCCACTAGAAAATTGCGGTAAAGGTTACCCAAAATTGCAGAGCGTTTTGCAAAAATTACGGGAAATTGCAGGGGTTGTACTATAGACCCTGAGTGCTTCACAATAAATCTTTTAATGTTTTCTGCAGCATACATTAGTCAGTATAAATTGATAAATGAATACACTGACACCTAAATATGATTAAAACATAAAGAAAAGTTTATGTTCCTAAAAAGAATACTAAACTGATAAGCTATCATAAGCATTGCCTATCTTCAAAAATTTAAAAGCATCGGCCTCATACAGTGCTACAGAAAAGAGATTCTATAAAGTGAGCCACAGCAAATCAATATTAAATAAAGTCACAAGAAATATTTTTTTTGTTTCTGGCTGTAGAATAATGAAGTCTAATCAACAGCTGTTTACAGCTCTCTGCCAGCTATTCACCCACTTTGGTACAAAAAAAAAAAATAAGCAGATAGTGGTGAATAATTGAGTTTTAGTAAAATGTTGTTAAAGTGTTTAATGGTCATAATTTGTACTGTAGGTACTGTACGCTATATTTGAAATCATATATTTAAACATTAAATCTGGGGGTAATTGGGGCTGGCAGTATAATCTAGAGGTTTGAGTAACAAACTGTGAATGAGCTGACAACATCTAGCAGACCTGGGTTTGAATCCCACAACCTCCACTTGCATACTGTGTGATTCTGAGCAAGTCACTTAACCTTCTCAGTGCTCCTGGGTTGTACCTGAAAACAGGCACTTGTGCCTAGTGGGCCTTACATGGTTACCAAAAAATGTGACAAAATACCAATATATTTTTACTGCATCATACAGTAGTCAGGGTACACTGTAATGTATTTTTGTTTTAGTCTGGCTGCAATGATTTTGTTTAGTTAAAGGTAAATGTTCAGATACATTTTGTGTTTTATAAGCTTGTTTTTAGACTTTAGTCAGGTTTTTGTTGTAGTCTTTGCATGTGAGCATATGGGGTCTAGGGGGTAGTTGCTAAGAGTGAGATCACTGTTAGCAACTAGCTTATTCAAGTTTAAAATCAGAAGGGCCATCCAAAATCTTCAGCTGTTTGAATCAAAACTAGTCTGAATGAAAGTATGCTCACAAGGAAAAACTTGCCCTGCCACTTACAAAAAGGCTTCATAGTTAGCACCCCATTTAAGTGAATGGGATCATTTGCACATTTTATCCCATCTTTTGTTTCAGTCTGTGTGGCAACAAAATGTTTTCTGATAGACTGCTTCAACACAAACCAAATGTTAAGTGTTTAAGTGTACTTATGCTTGGCCAGTGGATTTTGAAACTAAACAAGACAAGGATTCAAAAGAAACCGTGTCACTTAAAACCCTTGCCCTACCTTGCACTGCATTGTTTCGCCAAACCTAAGTCTGCATGCAAAATTTTCAATATATTTGAGAGTATTTTATTAAAAAATTGTAATACTTTTTACACAGTTCAATATAAAAACTCAAAAACTGCAAGAAATTGTGGAACATGTCAGTTTTTACGGAGAATGGTGAAAATTGCAGATTCCGCAAAAGAATTGCAGGGGCAATTTTCCAGTGGCCCTGGCAATAACCCACATGGAGAGCAAGAGGCCTAATATCACTCTATAATGTATGAGAATGTGTAATTATTAACTGGGTCCTACCAGATTATAGTGTTGTTATACTATCGTTCTGATGGCATAGAGTTGTTATGCCGTCTTCAGTATGTCATACCGATACCATAACAAACTGGCACGTTCACTAATAGCTGCATTCCAAGGCTCGATCGGCAAGTGCTCCTTTGTTCCTCTATTTTTGAACTAACACTCTGGTTTGTCAGTTGCATGGCAGCACAGCACAGAGCATAGCGGTTGCGATGGAGCCATTAGTCAATGTCACAGTAGAAATCCTCGACTGGTTATGGTTCATTGGGGAACAGGAGAACTGACACACGACTGCAAAAACAGCTTCTGACATCAGACTTGTTAAATCCTACCTGGAAGATGTTTCAGAAGTGTGTCTGATTCATGAGCTTGTAGTTGAGCTTATGAAACACCTCACAGAGTTCATCTACAAAATAGAAAGGGCAGATGGGTCAGAGTACAAGCTCAGCACTTTGCAATGTATCTTAGTTAACGTGGATCATTATTTGATTAAAAAAAACTATGGTCACTCTATTTTCCATGGCAATAGTAAAGATTTCAAGGAAACCATTGCCACACTTAGTGCAAAGCAAAAAGTCCTAAAGAATCAAGGCAAAGGGAGCAAACCAAATCGAGCTGATGCCCTGTCTCCCATTGATATTGATAAACTGGTTTAATGTGATAAGGGCAAGTATTATATCTCACCGACCAACAACAGCACCACAAGAACTGCCCAATGTCAAAACAGCGTCGGACATCAGAGTGACCGCCGCCAACAGTGACAGTTGCTACATTTTCCAACAAGAACAAAATAAAATAACATTCTATGCAGGAGGCTATGCTCCCCGCACTCCCCTTTGTGGGGGGCAAGCCCCCTGCACTCCCAACTTAATGATTACCAACTCCAGGGGTGGAGGACATAGAAAAAAAAAAGAAAAGCCCAGGACAAAAAAACTATTCTGTACAGCACAACGACCCAACGTCAGGACCTTGAGTTCCATTGGTGGTGGCTGTAGCGACTACGCCAAATGGCCAGTTCGGCAGGGCTTGGCCAAACTACACATCTTACCTTCTTCCTGCAAGTGCAATGAGTGCAGCTCATCACTACACCCACTCTAATCTACTCCTCGCTATTCTGCAGCAAGCACTCTTTCTACTAGCGGTTTTATTGAGTTGCTCTTATTAAACCGCTCAATAAAACACACTCATATCACAGTACACCTGATAAACTATATGACACTAGGACACTAGGAATGTACAGCCCCAGAGCTCTAATAAATGTGATGATTTTTATCAATGGTTTATATTTTGCACTTAGGACTTTTTAGTATGCTCTGAAATTGTCTGACCTCTCACTTTTACAAGACAGTGATGGCAATGAACTTTTAGAGTATACAGAGAGACAGATGAAGACACGTTCTGCAGAGAATCCCAGAGACATTTATGCAGTCAAGCCATGAATGTATGCAAATGTAACCCCTAGGAGGCACTATCCTATGGGCTACTACCCATGCCTGAGTGACTAGGTACAGGTTGAGGGGCCTGAGCTCTTTGAACGGGCGCCTCCACCTTGAGAAATGGTTCTAGGGTAGCGTAACTGCTGTTGATATAGCCCTCCGGGATGCTATAACCCCCACAACCCCTCTAGTGGCCTAAACAGTACAGTAACAAAACATTCACATGTACCATATGTCAGTAATGACTTCCTCACGCCAATTTGCACTTACCACCAGGGCTGGATCCTCTGCAGCTGCCCTGGAGACCCCCTGAAAAATAAGACCAATGATGCAACAATGCAATAACAGTACTGTATCTCCACCAAGAAGGTACACACTAGCCAGATTTAAACTGTAAAATAACAATCTGATTTATTTAGGGAGATATGAACAAGGGTGGGGCATAAATCTAGCAGATGATTTATAGATCTGATTATTTCAGGCTGAAAATGCATGCACAGTGAGTCCCTTTGACACAGTCACACAACTCTGGGTACCCAGTTTGGAAGATAGGCTAGTCTGAAGCATTGCCCAGGGTAGGCCGGTGTTGCAGCTGTTGTTGGGGCCCTTAGGAAAGAAAACAATTAGCATGCATTCAAACTCAGAATTTATAATCTGGAGTCAGATGGCTCAAACAAATAATCAGATGACACACAATGATTGCAGCTTTGTTGCCTGAAACTACCCTGTTTGTACTCACAGTACCCAGAACAAGTGATGATCTGACAAAACGAGACCTGTTGCAGATGGCTTGATGAAGCAGGAGGAGAATTCCCTCGTGGTCCTCATCGAAATTCTGGTCTTCAGGATACAGGAGCAATTTAACACTGGCCAAGAGCATGCAAATCAAACCTCTCAAACTACTCGGCCGTGCAAACACCTTTCGAACTAAGCACATTTACATGTAAGACTCTGTCCTCTTCTAGTCCTTCCAGCTAGCTTGCAGGTTGATCCTGAATACCCTTCAACTGTGACCCCAAACATGGGCCAACTGGACACTTAGACCCACGGACTGATGACCGAAAAGTCTAGGCCTGGCAGGCCTAACTTTTTAGAGCTGGCAAGCTCCCCAGAGGCTCACACTGAACTCCTTGATGAATCTCTTAAAATCTGCCTGAACTGAACAGTTACCCCCTTTTATACAGGGCTGAGTTCTAGAAATCCCATTGGTTGCCAAAGCTGTCTTAAACAGTCCCCAGATGATAATTGGCTCCCTTTTTGGCACCTAGAAATGGTCCCAGATAATCCCCCATAAGTCTCTGACATTGTCCCAAGATCCCCTTTGTTAAATCCTGGCTTTCAATTGGTTATGGGCTGCTAAAATGGTGGCTGTATGCAGTTCCCAAAGCAGTCTATTTCAATGTCCCCACACATAAAGTTCTGGTACAGCCAGCAGTTGTATTTTTATTTAATACATTCCCCACTGTTTTGTAGCCCCAACAGTTTTTCTGTTCCCTGTTAATTTTCTGTTTTTCAAAAGCATGTTAAGCAAAATCTCCTTACTCCATGCTCCTGTAATTGTTGTTAGTAATGTTCTGTATTTGGTATTTATTGTTATACTGTTATTGTACTGTGATGCTTTGGCCCGAGTCAAGTCTGAAAAAGGATCCTCAGTCTAGTGTTCTTACCTGATAAAAAAAATTGAATGAATAAATATATAAATAAACAAATTCATAAGGATGTGCACATTAAACCCAAAAAGAAATGTATACATTTTATTTATTTATTTAATTCTCAGAATTTGACATACCTTTGAGTCAGAGACTCATTTACAAAGGTTCCACATCCAAAAGAAATATCAACAAATAAGTACAACAATGTAACAAAAACATGACATGGATATAACAAAAAAACAAAAACAGTCAGAGCTGTCATCATATCAGACTTTGTCAATGGTGGCAAATAAGAACCAAAAAGAGATACCAGGGTGAAAGCTAAGATAAAATACAATAATGTATCAGTATGTGATAATAGGCAGTCAAGAATAACTTTGTCGAAGTCAATATGTTAACATGAAACATTTTGAACTTCATGGAATGTTGTGAATTTTCTTTGGAAGCAGAATTTGCTAATTTTGCCAAGCCCAGTTACCATATTTTCCTACCAGGGAGCAATCTTGGAATATTTTACTGATTACACTATATAATGCAATTTATTGGCTAGTCATTGTTTCTTTAATTGCATTAGTCAGGGACTTGCTACACAGAGAGTCAACCCGTGGAGATGTACAATAGTGCATGCCATGCGCCTGTCCACAGGTGTGAAGTTATGTGGGCCAGATACACAAGAATCATGCATACCCAGCCCCACATTGATACATAGCCCTCAGTATATTGTTCAATGCCTGCTTGTATGATCCATATAAGACAGCTGTTCTCAATTGCTTATTACTTTGCATCGTGTTTTTATAGATACCCAATAAGGTTGCGGGGAATGTTGTTGACAACCTAACAATTTCCTTCAAAATGTTCCTCAAAATAAGTATTTTATATAACACCTCAGCTGTTTCAATTAGAGACACCCCATATTTTTGCCAAATATAATAAAATTCCTTTACTTTGGGCCTAACAAGTTCTCATGCTGCCTTAATGTTTTGACCACTTTGACATTCATGATCACCCTAAAGTCTTTTGCACAAAGTTCCATTGCCACACTTGTGGGACTAAACCAAGGGAACAGCTTAACAGGCTTTCCTCTCTGGCTCGTGACCCATATGCCAACTTACAGTAGCTGCGCATACGTAGGGGTATAGCTCACCTGTGTTAAGGTTGCCTGATGCTGTCTAGTGACTTCTCTCCTCTGAATGTAACTGACTGTTTTCAGTAGATGTGTTTTCACAGTGCCATGGTCACTGTCTTGAGTATGGAATTCAGTCCATGGACACAATACTATAGGCGAATAATAACAGTCCATTTAATATATTCTGAGGTTGCCAGCCTGTCAGTGCAGTGGTGGGAATTCCACTTGCGACGCCAGCGACCTGGGTTCGGGAATGGACTCGGGTCACTGGAGGGCCGGCTGGGAGGAGAAGGATGGAGTGTCCCGTGGACTGCTCTCCTTCTCCGGAGGTAGGGTTGGGAGCCCATCTGGCACTTGACAGACCCCTGGCAGAGGCAGGGGATACTGCAGCTACCAGTGCGTAGCAGCACTTCAGGGGGTGGAATGGATGCAGGAGATCATTGCACATCCCCGCCCCCCAGAAAACCAGGAAAAAAATGGAGGGAGCTGCCAGCTGCCTTAGATGACACTCACCGCAGGCTTCAATTAACCCCCCAGGCTGGCCCTCTGACCAATCCCAACATCTGTGGTACTAGGCCAGGGTGCCACAGCCCCACCCTGGGGGGCAATCCAGGGGGGTATCAGAGAGTCGTGGCCGATGTGGGGGGTGGAAGCCCCGCAGTCCGTGACCAAGCAGAGGTAACGGCAGGCAGGTCAGGCTAGATAAAGATAAAATTAAAAAATGGTTATATATATATATATATATATATATATATATATATATACATATAGTATATTCTGAGGTTGTTCCAGTAGATGTACAATGCTTGCAAATGAATGATCTGCACTGATAAGATGGTTAAAAGCACTGGGTTCACTGGGTTCTGAGTCTTATAAGGATTTCCCAAAACAGTGCTACTGTGAATGTTCTTCTTTTTTCTTGGACTCCAAAAATTTATATTTGTACCTGTTCGTTCCCAGCAGAGGTGAGATGCTCTGCCTTTGAAGTTAGCTATTCTAAACATCCTCAACTGGGATTCTGTCATGGAGTCTCACCTGCTAATCAGTCTTCTCTTCTCAAAACCCTGGGTGTTGCTAATGACACCTCTAGTCTGTGTGTGGAAAGAAAAGGCAAATGGCTTCTCATCCCTGGACCCACATCTGTTTGGACAGTAGCAGAGGAAACAAATGGATTTGCTGTTTCCATAAGCTACATGTGCAGAAAGCTTGTGTGCTTATCTCGAAGCACGTGACATCTTGTCACAACCACCACAAAGTAAAAACTGATTATCCCATTCAATTCCTTTTTATCTTACTGTTGACATGGTATTTCCAGTTCAAATTTTCTGACAGCCGTACTACAACATATCGATAGTGCTTAACTTGAGCTGCCCTTTCGTCTCTATAAAGCAGATATATCACTTTTACTTGTTTGTTCTATTCTTCCTGAAAACCATAACATTATTTCCTTTCCTTTGAATACTGATTTGTCTCAAGTTAGAAGATTATTCTGACATTTATCTAGCATGGACTGTACACCAAATAAAGTCTGTGAGAGATGTACCATGTAGAGCGATGAGGAATTCGTAATTCTGCTGGCAGAATTTGTGCAGGATGGCAATTGTGCTTCTTTTTTTTAATGTTAAACTTTTTATTAAACATTTTTCAGTTTAACAACATGCAATGTATACATACAACAGGTACATGTGTAACATTGGCAAGTAACAGGTTACAGATGAGTATAAGTGATTATAAGTTATCAGCCAGTGGAGGTATTGAGCATCTGAGTGCTGACTGCATCTGAGTGGGTGGGTTGATGTGGGATACCTATATCTGATGGGTCTTTGTAGAGCAGTACATGGTACCTTCACAATGTCACAGTTGTCAACCATTTGGGTCCAACTGGTGGAGAAAAGGGGCCCATATAGCATCATATAGCTGCATTTTATTTGTGGGTAGGCGGGATAGGCGTTCCATGTTTGCCACTTGACTGGTTGCAGTCTGCCATTCATTAAATGTGGATATGCTTGAGGAACACCAGTTTCTCAAGAGGAGCCTCTTAGCTGTTATTATGGCATTGGTGCACCATTGTATAGCAGAAGTATTAGCCGGGTACATGGCGCTGGTTTTGCCCAATATGGTGAACACCTAATTAATGGTGACGTTATCAGGGAGGAGTTTATAGCAAAATTTCGTCACCTGATCCCAAAAGGGCTGAATGAGTGGGCATGACCATAAGATATGAGAGAGAGAGCCCGGATGAGCCTTGCATCACCAGCTCTTGTCATCTTGGAGAATACTTCTATGATGTAGGAATTGGGGTGTTCTGTACCAGCGGTGCAGGATTTTGAGTTGAATCAACGGTGCCTTGGTGTCTCTGCGTGCAGTATGTGCCCATTTCCAGCATGAGTGTCACTCCTCCTCTCCTATACTGGTATTTAGCTCTTGTTCCCATTGTCTTTTGCATTGCAGTGTGGGCTCTGGGTCATTGTCTCTGAGACATCTGTGTATCATTCCCACCCTCCATCTCCTGGCTTTAAGTCAGGCTGTCATGACTGGGGGGGATGTTGGGCCTGTCAAATTTCTGCATACTCGTACCTGAGCTTAAATAGCTATCCTTATTTGAAGATATTTCTAGAACTCCTTGGGAGATAGTTGGTATTCAGTGCACAAATCATGGAATGTCTTTAATGTCATGCTACGGGGTAAGCATATATCCTGCACCTCCAGAATACCCTGGCTTTGCCATGTAAGCCATTTAATGGGTAGATTGTCTATAGTGATCATAGGATTGTCCCACAAAGGGAGCAATGGGGAGGGCATTTTGATGCTGAGAGCCTTCCTTATTTTGTGCCAATAGCTCATGGATACATGCAGGGTCATGAGTTTGTGACACTGAGTAATAGGGGATCAATATAATTAGAACCAGGGGGACCTTGCACCTAGTGCATGACTTTCAATATGGACCCATTGTGGCAAAATTTTGCTTCTGCAGGGCCGCCATTGCAGCACCTGGGCCATGATGAATGCCCTGTGGTAGATCTGGAAGTCCATTAAGCCCCATCCTCCACTTGACCAGTGTCTTCTGAGTTTGGTTCAGCTGATGTGTGGCTGTTTCCCCTCCCAAATAACATTTCCCATTGTTTTGTTCAGGAGTGACAACCATTTGTCCGGGATATTGATGGGTAGATGGGCCAGTACATATAGCACCTTAGGGGTGAACATAATTTTGAGTGCTGCTATACGGCCAGTTAGGGTGAAGTGAAGTGTTTTCCATCTTTCTATATCTGTTTTCAATTCTGTTATTAGGGGCAACAGGTTAGCTTTAACCAACTCCAACATGTTGGGGATGATGCAGATGCCCAGGTAGATGATCTCCTCTGTCGCCCATTTCCAAGTAGTGCCTTGGAATTGGGTGGCTTGACATCTGGAGTTGAGTGGCAATACTTCTGATTTGGTGTAGTTGAACTTAAGGCCAGACATGTTGGTGAAGGCATCATGTGTCTGGCATAGTAGAAGAATGGCTTTAGGGACGCCACTGAGGACTACTAGTTAGTCATCAGCATAAGACAGAGATTTGTATTCTTGTGGGCCTACAGATATGCCTGATATGGCCGGATTATTTCATATTGCTGCTATAAGTGACTCCAAGGCTAAAAAAAATAAGACGGGTGATAGTGGGCAACCTTGCCTGGTTCCTCTAGCTAGGGGAGAGGATGCTGTTTGTAAGGACTGTGGAGTAGCTGTATAGGGTTTGTACTGATTTTATGAAGTAAGGGCCAATCCCTCATTGGTGCAGTACTTTGAAAAGGTACTCCCATTCCACCGAATCAAAGGCCTTTTCGAAGTCAATTGTGAGGGCTGCTGCAGGAGTGGGTATGGACTTTGCCAATTGGCTAAGGTTGATAAATGTCCTAAGATGGTCTGAACTAAGCCTCCCTTTTAGGAAGCCCATTTGGGACAGATGGATTAGGTTAGGGAAGAGCATTTCCATACGAGTGAGCAAGATTTTTGCTAGAACTTTGGCATCCGCATTTATGAGTGATATGGGATGGAAACTATCTGGCTGGAGAAGGTCTTTGTCCTTTTTATGAAGAACAGTTATTACTGCTTCCTTCATCATATTCAGTAATATTTGGGAAGCCAGGGAGTAGGCGTAGGCTCTTTGTAGCAGAGGTGTAATGTCCTCCTGATTGAGCTTGTAGAAATCTATGGGGAAGCCATCTCCCCTGAGGGATTTGTTTTTGTTCAGTCCCATTATTGCCTCTGCTATTTCTTTTGTGGTGACTGGCTTGTCAAGTTCAGTGGCCTGTTGGGGAGATATCTGAGGCAGATTTAGGAAAGTTAGGAATTTGGGGGTGTCCTTAATGTTGGGTGGGTTGGTCGAGCAATATAGGTCGGAGTAAAATTTGGCCATAATGTCCGATATGTCCTTTTGGGCTGTGCAGTCTCACCCTGTAGTGTCCTTCAAGCCTGATATGTGTCTTTTGGCTCATTGTTTTTTCAGCCGATAAGCTAATACTTTGATGGATTTTTCACCTTCCTCCCAGAAATTATGTTTCAGCCATATCAGCACAAGCTCTGCCTACCTGGAGTATAGTACATTAAGCTTAGCTCTAGTATTGAGCATTTCTTTAGGCTCTGCCTGATGGTTGGCTTTATGCTTACGCTCAAGCATCTTAAGTTTCATTTCTAGGTTGGCTGTTTCCAGTTCCCTCTTTCACCTTCTATGGGCTGCAGAACTAATGATGCTACCATGTACGTATGGCTTAAGAGCTTCCTACAGCATACTATCGTTGACTGATTTATTTTTGTTAAAGTTAAGTTATGTGGTTATTTCTTGATGTATCCAGCTCTTGAGGATGGGGTCTTTTAACAGGAAGGGGTCCGGATACCAATTGTCTGATCTGTTGACCGGTGGTCCCTACTTAAGGTAGACTGAGGTCAGAGCATGGTCGTGTATAACTATGGGATGTATTTGAGAATCTGCAATTGCAGGGGTGGTGAGGGGGTTAGAGAGCCAATAATCTATCCTGCTGTGAGTAAGGTGTACCCCCAATTGATGTGTATAGTCTTTCACTCATGGGTTCAACAGGCTTCAGATATCGGTAAGCCCATGTTCGGACTTTAAATGATGTAGCGCCACTGCCACCCTTCCACGGGGCTCATGTGGCCTGTTGGACATATCCATATGTGGATTCTGTGTAAGGCTGAAGTCGCCCATTTCCAAGACAGGTGTGTGCTACAACCTGTGCTCTGCCAGGGCTTCAGCGATCCACACAAAAAATTCAGGGTTGTCTACATTAGGGTCATATAGATTCAGTAAAATCAGGGGGCCCACCGGGGTAACCGCTTTAGTCATAACCCATCTACCTTCTTTATCTGTTTGGGTATCTGTCAGCACCCAGTGGAGAGTCCTGTGTACTAGGATAGAACCCCCTCTTTTAGTAGATGTGTGGGTACTGTGTACCTCGGCTCCCACCCACTCCCTTTTTAGTTTCTCTGCCTCGAGGTGTGAGAGTTTGGTATCCTGGAGAAATGCTCCCTTGGTATGTAGTTTCTTAAGATGAGACAAAACCTGTTTACATTTCACAGGGGATTTCAGACCTCTGCCGTTCCAGGATGTAAAAGTTATGTCTGCCATTTAGGGTCAAATGGTATATAGTGGGGACTTACAATACTAGAAAACTTGTTAGCTGCTCTCCAGGAGGCACACTCCCAACCTATGTGGCCGTTCGTTAGACCCAGCATGTAACTGACCATTATAGTACAGTATCTTTAATTTCCGCATATATACACTTCAGTACAACATTGGCCCAACTGGGGCAACCATTTACATAAAACTATTGTTGTGAGAAAGAATTCAATTCCTGACACATGTTAAGTACCTCTTCTATTTCTAAGAACAGGTTCCAGATTCTGCTGTGCTATCAAGGGACAATGCACACGGTTTCCATTCCGGCGTGGCGTCCTGGTACTCTGTCCTTCTAGAAAGAGGGGGTAGAGACATAAACCCTGTCTTCCTCCTATTAAGGGAGGGTATCATGGTGTACATATGGCTATTGTTAACCTCTCCAGCCATTATGCATCCTTGCTACTGGGGGGAGTGCCGTACTAAGTATGAGGAGGGGGTGCCATTATCCCTGGGCATTCCAGGGTCAGTGCCGGTATGCACTGGTAGGTGGTTCCTTAACCAAGGATGTACTGTTCGGCACTGTCAGGTTGCATTTTCATCAGGCATGTGCCATAGAGTTGTCCTCTGCTGGCAGAGTTATACAGAGGGGTTGCAGCGTACGTGTCATGCCTAGTCTCATGCCCTGGATTATGCCCTTTATAGCAGAGGTGGAGGGTAGCTGAGATTTAGTACCTGGATGACCTGGGGAGGAGAAAGTCTCCTACCTATTTGGTAAGATCCATTACCATGTCTAACCCCAGCAGTGCTGCAGAGCTGTAATGGTGTATGATGCCCCATCCTGGTTTAATACTCATTTTCATTGGTGCATGTGGGATGCTGTTATATGGGATAGGTAGTATCCACCCATCTGTGTATTGTGGCATATGGGGTTACAGCAAGAACCAACCCTCCATGGGGTTGAAAACAATGGAACTAAGTGAGAACAACAACATAGAGTATTAGAAAAGCCCAATATCTTATTTGCTGTTAGCCACTAACTGTGCAGGTAACTTTCCTGCCCGGGACATCCCCGGTGAACATTCGCAGTACAAGTGAAATTGTGGGAGGGGTTGGGGAGGCTCTCCCAGTTTGTGTAATTTACAATATTAGGGAAGGGGGGAGCTCTCCCTTAATATGGGTCCTGTTGATAGCGTTCCTTTGTATGGCTGGGTGCTATCATAGTGGGCTATGCCCACAAATGGAAGTCCCCTTCTAAGTATTAGATACCCTGGGGGGTCTCTGGATGTTAGCCTCTTATGGCTGCTTACTCTTGTGTCTCCTAGCGCAACTCAGCATGCTGTAGGGCTACATAGGCGGGACCTTGCTGTTCCCAGTAAGTTTTCTTTTGTGACTTACTTAGCTCAAATGGCAGCTAGCTGTAAACTAGGGCTCTCATAATCTCTTTAGTATTATACAGCCCTCTACCTAGATGGTGAGGCATGTCAGGCATAGATTGGGACCCTGTAATTCGGGAGAGGTGACCACTCCTCGCATAAAGCTTGTGCCTGGGTGCATGGCTTGTCTGTGCAATGGACTATGAGCCCTCACAGCAAAGAGCCCAAGGGGATGCCCGAATTATGGGATCTTTGGGAGGGGTAGAGATGCCTTGGGAATATGGAGTGACTATCCTTAAGACCCTGTGGCAAAATCACAGGAACGTGGGGGGGGGGGGATTTAGGCAGGTTACCCTGTGGTATTTCATAAATGGTGTGTTACACTTTAAGGAGGAGCAGTGGGTGGGGATAGTCGCACAGTCAAACTTCAAGCCTTGCCTTCAATCTGCTAATACCTGCCTGTATTTGCAGTTTTAGTGTGTCCAGTTCATCGGTGCTGTAGCACACTTCACCCCAAACCTTGTGTTGGTGTAGAAGGAGTTGCCAAGGTGGAGGCCGCAACCGTGGCTGCATATGATCTGAGAGGGCTGGTGGAGTGGCCCAGAGAGCCTGCTGCTGGTTTCTTCAGGGAGGAGAATTGCCGGAGCCAGCTGCTCCAGTCTGTAAGTTCATTAAACACTGACACTGCGGTTCCGGTTGTTGTTTGTGGGTCAGTTTGGGTAATCCAATGGTGGGGCTGCATTCTGCACAGGCCTCCCCGTTGGAGCTCTCCAACAAGGCAGGCCTGTTCCTACTTCAGCTTCTGCATAGAGGGGGACCCGGTTCCCTGGATCTGTTTTCCTTGCCCCTCTTTTTAGAGTCTCCTCTGCCCCTTTTTCATGGTGCTGTTTGCCAGCCATCATTTGGTGCCCCGGGAATGAGAAGGTGATTCATGCTGGTGGGCACCTATGCTGTGCAGCCTCCAGGCAGCCTGAGGAGCTAGCCTTGTAGTCCATAGGAGGGGCCACATCTCTTCTGCCCAGTTCTGATAGTCAGGCCTACAGCCAAGATTGGTGGATAAAGGCTTCCGCACTGTCGTGGTCAGGGAAGGAGTGTGAGACCCCCATTCCATGTGTTTCACAGTGTTGCAGGATTACAGAGGCTGTAGGGGACCCAGAGCTCCATCAGTGCATGGTGGGTAGGGTTAAAGAGGTTGCAGCACTATGAGAGTGCTAGAGAGTAATCTAGAAAAATGTATATGTGCTGCCCTTGCCAATGCAGAAGCCCCCTCTCCCTGGCGAGTCTAAGAATCCTCTCTTTAATTTGAAACCTTAGCATTTTACCTATAATAAGATGAGGTCTTTGTCGAGGTTTTTTGGGGGGGAAGCAAGTGACTGGTGAGCCCTTTCAAATTCCGACGGGGCAGGCCACTGGCATTTTAGGAGGTTGGGAAGTAGCTGCTGCATGAAGAAGATGGTATGTCTCCCTTCAGCCCCTTCTGGAATCCCAATAAACCGGAGGTTGTTTCTCCTGCCCCTATTATCTAGATCGTCAATTTTGTCCATCATATTTAGAATTCTAGCATCTTGTTCCCTGATGTAGCCTTCAATGCGGTCTGCGGTGTATGTTTGGATAGAGATCTGTCTCTCATTGTCTGACACTCTTTGCGAAATGGAGATAAAGTCCTGCTCAGATATACTGTTTTGTTCTTTCACCTCTCCAATATCAATGAGCATTTGAGCAAACATCCCCCTCGTTTCTTTCAGGTCATCTGATAGTGTGTTGGTGGGCTCCTGTATTTCTGAGGTCATGCTGCAGTGTTACCTCAGGCCCTCTGCTGGTACAGGCCCTGGACAGATTTGCTGCTGTGAGGTGAATAAATCAGTTGAAATTCCAAAAAGAAGCTGTTCTATGGATGCCTCAAGTTGTGTTGCACCAGCTAAGTTATTGTTGAAGCATTTAGACAGGTTTATATCCGTAAGATGCTGTAAGACAGGCAGAGATAGTAGGGAGCATGAGATTTAAGCTGTCTCCATCTTGGCTGCTAAGCCACGCCCTCTGTCAGCAATTGTGCTTCTGAAATGCTTTTTGGAATTTATTTTTGAATTCTGCAAAATTCCAAAAAACATTTTTATGTAAACCACAGCATGACATTCCACAGATCATGTAAAGTGTGGAATAATTTTCCACAGATTACAGAAAAATAATTTGTGGGTTAGGTAAACCACACATTACTAATCACCCAAAACTATTCTGCTTTTAAAATGTTGGAATTCCACTACTGACATAATTCTGTGGAGTTAAGTGGAGTTTTTCTGAAATTCCACAGAATTCAGTTCCATCAGAATTAAAAAATTCCACCCAACAGTATTACCATTTCATCAGCACAATTAGTTTGGCACCTGTTTGAGGGGCATAACACTTCAGTTGTTCAGAAATTGAAGGAAGCTGATTAATTTATGACACAAATCCATAATTCAGTCTAGCATCTCGACCTTGCCATATAAATCACAACAGGAGGAGTCTGACCACTCCAAGGACAAAATATGTCAAAAACACCATGCACAGGAGGATAACTCGACTCATCGTACAAAGCATAAACGATTTTAAGATTTTTATTTAGAAGTCACAGCATCCCCAAATATTTGTCAACTTCCTCTACTACTTCATCAGGGTGGATTGTGAATTCAAAGGGGAACATTTGTGAACCATGCTTATCACAATTTGAAAGTCCAAGAAAAGCTCTCCTTGAATTCACTACTTACATCCATAATGCTCTGGATCAGGGACATCTTGTCAGCGCCACCTTCATCGATTTGACAAAGGCATTCGAGACTGTCAACCACTCCCTGCTATTTGAACAATTATCTTGCCTTTGCCTCTCAGATGATGCAACACATTGGTTCCAAAGCTACCTTAGTGATCGAACCCAATAGGTCAGAGTTGGTGAGTCCCTCTCACCCTCCTGTCCGATTCGCTCTGGAGTTCTCCAAGGGTCCATCTTGGGTCCCTTGCTTTTCAGAATTTTTCTGAACAATCTCCCTGCATCATGCCCTAATAGACTCCTGTTATATGCAGATGATGCAGTTATTTTCACCTCCCACCCTGACTCTTCCCTCCTACAACTGCAACTGCAAACAAGCTTTATGCAAGTGGAGACATGGTTTAAATCTCAAAAACTCATACTAAATCACAGAAAAACTAAAACAATTATGCTTCATGGCATCCATAAAAAACACAAAAACAAATGTCTATCTATCACAAACAGTGAAGGGACATTGCTTGAACATGTTCAACTGTTTAAATACCTGGGGTTACCCTCAACAGCATCTTGTCTTACTCTAAACACATTGAGAGCATTGTCAAGACTGTGAACACCCGCATAGGACTCTCTTTAGACATAGGAGCTGCCTCACTAATGAAGCCCTAAGCATTGCCATTCAGAGCTCTGTTATATCAATAATTGACTATGGGCTTGTGGTCTACTGCTCTACCACTGACACCACACTTTGACGAATAGCCATTGCCCTTAACAAGGCATGTCATCTACTGACCTCTGCTCCATGCCTCTCATATACCTGAGACGTCTACAAGCAAACAAACTGGCTCCAACTCCCCAGCAGACTCAAGTACCAAACCTGTATGCTAGAAAAAAGATTACCTTAAATCTCCTACCCTCAAGGGTTCAGTCTTTACTGGCCCCCCACTGTGGCCCCCGCCTAACCAGGAGTTCAGAATATCTTACTTTGTCTGTTCCAAACTGCCGCACTACCCAAGGACAACGCTCCTTTACATACAAAGCCTCATCCTGGTACAACTCGCTTCCACCTGCTGTTACCAATGACACTATCCTTGGCACTTTCAAGTGCTACCTGCATCAGCACCTTGTCACAATGGCCTCCTGTGAATGTTTCTCCTAACTAAACTTACTCTCCTTCCCTCTAATTCCCCCTGTAAGTCCCCCCCACCATTACCCCCCACTATCTCCCTATCTCCTCCTTTTATTTCCCCACTATTATCTACATTCTCTCCTCATAGCTTCCTCTACATGTATCTACCATCTTTCCTAGCAGTTTCTAATTTATTCTAGTGAACCATATTACAACTGTTTTTTTATTGTACATATGTTCTTGAATAATATACACACATTACTGTAACTTAACCTACATACTGTGAATCATTGCACATATTACAGTAATTCCATATGAAAGCTTTAATGTACCCGACAAAGCCTATGGCTACTTGAAACTTCTGTACTTGTTATTGTCTTCACTATGTTCTGTATTGTTTCCCTGACATGGAACCTTTGTAAACGAGCCTTGGCTCAAAGGTGTCTTCCGAAATAATAATAATAATAGTATTGGCCTCCTCTAGAGCTGGTAGCAGTCCAGCAATATCGATGTTTATATCTGCCCCATACTGAGTCTACGTTGCCACCATTTGTAGCACCTTGTGATGTCACTGATGGTCAGGTTGTGCTTGACTACGATATGGTTAGCCACAGCTCAAACATCAACAACATCACAAAGTTCTACGCATGGTGTCAATGCAGTGTCAGTGTGGGGCAGACATAATCCTGGATATCTTTGGATGGCTGACAACTACAGGTAAGCCCAGTACCTCATTTAAAAGAGGTTTTCATGGGCTTTCAAGCTACGAGTCACACTCATCGTACATGTTCCCCTTTAAATTCTATTAGCTAAATTAAAGCAGTTATCTCATCATGGGTGCTTAAAATTCTAATGATTCTATTTCTGCCAGGCTTTACTTTATAGAACCCTGACACTGGGCACTCATTACAGCATGTCTCTTTATTTTCAGCATTTACACAGCCATCCAGGTCCCCATGCTGGTGCTGAGACTTGAGTAAAGTGAAGTAATATGTAAGACCAACAGCATCAGAGCCATAATACACCCCTACCTTACCCATGGGTTAACAGAAAGATTTCTGAGAGTAATTCTATATTTCTGACTCTTACTCTTAACCATGTATTGTTATAGTATTCATGATTAATACTTGATCTTTTCCAACATTCCTATATCTAGCAGTTTTGCCCAGAATATATGTCAGTCTAACTTACCAAAAGCTGCTTTTAGATCAATATATGCAGCAAATAGGGTTTGACCTTTTATCAACATGTGCCGCATAAAATTATGAAGGAGGTAGAAAAAATCTATTTGAGAGCACAAGGCTCACAATCCAGCTTGTGATTCATGTAGGATATTATGTGAACCATCAACTTTTAGATCTTACTATTTACCAAGGGAGGGCAAATAACATTTTGAAGATAAAGGGTGTTATTATAGCTACTGTTAAAAGAAGTATGAAACACGTTATTTGCACAGTAACCTCAGTTCTTAGATGTACCCTGCATTTGGCACAGTGAGGCTGTCACCTAGAACAGTGTCACTTTCATGTAACACAGTGTAAATGAGACGGTTCATGAACTAGTTAACGTATACCAACACAGAATTATTTAGATAGCAGGCCAACTTTGTTTGAATAACATTTAAGTAACATTATTTCCCTGCACTAAACAACTCTTGCAACTGAAGTGGTCACTTTCAATGTGACTGCATGTAAAAAAGAACCGTGTGAGAAAAGCAAAAAAATGTTAACCAAAGAAACCAGCACAGAATATGATAACAAATAAATCTGTGTAATGTAAGAGATCAAACTGTAGAGGACTTTTTTTAAAAGCTCCAACTTTACAGTGCAGCTACCTGCAGTGCCAGACACACACATCATATTTGTGGCATTGCCACCCACCAACCACAGTTGCCTGTTTCAATAAGGCAACCAACATAATTGCTACACAAACCAACCAATCAGTTATTCGATATACAGCATCACAAAATGAGTCTTTCAAAAATTTCCTCACTTAAGAAAAACTCAACCTTCATACCAATGCATAGCCCCCATATTAAACTGTTTGAAGATCTGTGTATCCATGATTTACAGACTTTAGCTGCTGATCCACCTACTGTATGCTCCATTAGTATAATTGTACCAGACTTGTGAGGTAGGCATTGGAGTCGTTAGCTAAAATCGACTCTATTGTAATAAAGAAAGCCGATAAAGGTGGGGGCATAGTAATCTGGTGAGCTGAAAGTTACAAGAGAGGAATGTACAGGCAGCTTTCTGACACAAACTTTCACAGAGCATTAACATAGGACCCCAAATTAAAGTTCAGGAGAGAAATGTATGCTTATTTGGAGGACCGTTTGTTAATGGGGCTCATTTCAAGTCAGTTACATGAATATTTAACTGTCCAACATCTAGTCCATGCAGTGATCAATGTATTACCAAAGATCCATAAAAACTTAAAATATCCTCCTGCCCACCATATCGTTTCCTCAATAGGCTCCTTAACTGAGCCGTTGGCCAGATTTGTGGAGGAACAGATCAAGAAGTTAGTCCAGGTTGCTCTCAGTTATATATGGGATAGTACACACATATTAAAAGCCCTAACAGAAATCTTTGTGGAGCCTGACTGGTGGCTAGCAATGCTAGATGTGAAAGCTTTATACACAAATATTCCTCACACTGAGGGTCTGAATGCCATGAGGGAAGCTTTGGTGTTACATACAAAATATGATCAAAGGCATATAGAGTTTGTCATAACTTTGACTGAATATATATTGAAGTGTAATGCTTTTCCATTTGGGCAAGACTTCTTTGTGCAGACTAAAGGAATGGCCATGGGTGTGGTATTTGCACCCACCCACCTATGTGAATATATACATGGCCAATTGGGAGCAGGAGGCTATATGTAATCAGGGCAAGAATCCCTTCTATGAACAAATTGACTTTTACAGGCATTACATAGACAACCTGTTACTAATTTGGAAGGGTACAAGACAGGAATTGAATCTTTTTTGTTACATACTTGGGCTCAACTAATAGTAACTTAAAATTTCTGTTTCAGCAAATCAGCATACAATTGATTTTTTAGATTTAAGGATCATGAAAGATGGAACAACAGATATAGGTGTACATACTGAACTTTTTTGAAGAAAGACTGAAAGAAATACTCTTCTATGTTATACAAGCTGCCATCTGAGACACTTAGTTGAAAATATCCCCTTTAGCCAGTATACAAGACTTAAGAGGACCTGTTCAACAGGTAGCCTGTGACATGGGCATCAGTGATTGAGCACCTGCAATAATGGCCACTCAATCCCCAGTGCATGTCATCGGAGCTACCGATGGGGTAGGGTGACTGGATGGGGGTGGCGGTGAATATAGCAATGGGATGTCGCTATACGTACACACGGGGGGAGCGAGCATGTACAGCAAGGGGCGGGAGGGATTGTGAGTGGTGGTGCTGCAGTGGGTTGCTGAGCTGACCCCGTGGTGTGGTGGGTGGGTTGATGGCTTTGGTGAGCAGGGGTCTGGGTGCTGGTGTGTTTTTGTTGCACCAGGCCCAAATTATTTTTTTTAAATATTTTTGCACCCCGCCCCCAACATGCACTTCCTTGGAGTTGAGAATCTTTGAGTAGGGGGTGTGGGGGGCACATCCCCCCATATAAAATGTTTAAATATAAGTCCCTGGTGCTGTTTTGATGTGCGCTAGTGAGTCAGAGTGCCGAAATTGATTTTTGGCACTTGGTTTCGGGATAACGGCGACGCTTAGGCATTCGCCGTTCTCACATAAATCCGTTCAACAACATCAGTATTTAAGACTGGGATGGAAACAATGACTTAATGGTTTAAAGAACATGGCTATAGTGAAGGCATATTATGTACAGCAACACAAAAAGCACATGATATTTCAAGAGAACAACTGCTGGATCATTCTTGCAGCCAACAAAAAGTGCACAAAAAGCCAACGCATTTCATTACCATGGTCTCCCCACAGTCATTTACAGCAAAATACATTTTGAATAAACATTGGTCTGTGCTCCAAATGGAACCAAAATTGCAAGATTGGACAAAGGAATGGCCCAGAAGAATGTACAAAAGGGGTAGAATATAGGGGATCCAGTTGTGAGGAGTTATTTCAATCCAAAAGAAAAAACAGCTGGAAATCCACTTCCCCTTAGGAACTTTAAGTGTAACAATTGCTCTTTGTGTAAATATTGTACATAGAAACTGGTGGCAGTTTTAAAAATCCCCACAATGATAGACTGTTTCCTAATAATTGCTTTGTAAATTGTAATACTGGAAATTTTATCTATAAGACAACATGTACATGTAATAGTTTCAATACTGAAAAAAACAACTAGGAATCTAAAGCAAAGAATAAGGGAGCATCTGTGAGTAGTGGAGAAAAATGATGAAACAAATGCTATCGCACAGCATGTTAACAAATTGGGATCAAACCATAAGTTTAAGTTTCAAGTGTTTGATAAAATGATTGTACTAGAGAAGGGTAGAGATGTGGATAATGCCTTGTTACACAAAAAAAGTTTTTGGCAGTATTCATTAGGGGCAATACTGTATGCAAAAATGGGTTTGCTCCAACCATTTTAACCCATTGGGCGGGATAGTCAGACTGCACCAGGCTGTGGCGCAAGCCTAGGCGCAGCGCAACTTGGCTGCGCAGGGGCATTGACAGGGTGATATTCAACGGAGCTGCGCCATGGCACAGCATCATTGAATATCCCTCCTAGGCCACCTGCAGTGTGCATGGTGCAGTGGCACTGTGCCAGCGCAAGTGGCCAGAGTGGAGCAGGGGGATGCGCTAGTGCAAGTGCCATTGTGATAGGTGCAACCACCTCGATATTCAAAAGTGCACATGCAAATGGGGCCATAATGTATGCAAGGTGCAAATGGGGCCATTTGCATGTCATTATGACCCCATTTGCATGCAGGTGCGCCGATCCCTGGTGACTTGCGCCTGGTGCCCTGCCAGACTGCAGCCATCGGAGACTGACACCCCCTGCACATCATGGTAAAGTGCTCCAATGCCCGATCGCGGGCATGTGTAACTGTAAGAACATGTCCAATATCCCTGGTGGTCCAGTGGACCGCTTGCAGCCCGATCGCTTGCATATGTAGTAAACATGTTAGTCCTATATCTCTGGTGGTCCAGCGGTACCCCTCCCGCCCACCACTGAGCCTCACCCCTCCCCCCAGTCAGCAGCGGGCAGCAGCTCCCCACCCACTTGCCACCCAGCTGCCCACCGACTGACTCTGTATGGTAGGGCTGTATGCCCATTGGTCCGCAGCGTGAGCCAATGGGCATGCAGCCATACTATACTACAAAGTCCAGATATAGAATGCCTCCATTCATATATCTGATTGTGTGCACGGTATGGCTGCACACCCATTGGCTCACGCCAGGACCAATGGGCATACAGCCCTACCGCATAAGAGTCAGTTGGGGGTGGCAGGGCTGCAGTGGGTGGGGAGCTGCTGCCCGCTGCTGGACCGGGGGTGGGGTGAGGCTCAGTGGGTGGTGGGAAAGGGGTACTGCTGGACCACCAGAGATATAGGACCAACATGTTTACTACATATTCCCGTGATTGGGCAGCAAGTGGTCCACTGGACCACCAGGGATATAGGACTAACATTCTTACTACATATACCCGTGATTGGACATGGGGGGCGCCACCACGAAGATGCCGCCAGAGCTCAGATGGTCACCCACACATGGCAGCTGCCGTGTTGCACCCTGCAATGCAGCAGCTCACCTGTGGGTGGCCAACTGTTGCTCCTTTTTTCTTTGGCTCACCTGTGTGCAGCACAGGTAGGGGTTGTGCATGCATGGGCTCAGCACATCCCGGGCTGAATATCGGGATGTGCGGAGTATGGGTGGGCACGCCCCCCCTACCTGCGCTGCATACATTACTGATGCGCTCTGGCACATCGAGATTTGTGCCAGGCACATTTCCCCTTTGAATATCATGCCAGAGTGCATCAGTGGGTTGCGCATGGTGCAACTGTGTTGCGCCATGCGCAACCCATCTGAATATCCTGCCCTATATACCCATTAGCGCCATATGATGTCAGAACCATCCATTGCTTAACCTGACGCAAAATGGTGGCATCAGATAGAATGAGTTAAAAGAAACACTGATTTATAATAATGATTGAGAATAACAATATATGGTAGTTTCAGGGATATAATTAATTGTACAATAGTTAATAGTAAAGGTTTTGATACCTAAGTTATAATAATTTTTTTCTTCTTCCTTCTTCCCCGTCCCCTTCCCAGACTTTTTCTCTTACATTCTTTCCTTCCTTCCCCCTCCTTTCTTGCTCTTTTGCCTTTTTAGCTAACAAGATTTTTTTAGTGAATAGAGCATCTTTATAGTTTGCTTTTTATGGTGTGCTTGTAATTATCATGCTTGTGGGCAGTGGTAATTATCGTTATACTAGTATTAGTAGTTATTGTATTTATGGCTGTATATGTGAATGCAAAATGCACTGTCACTTTAAACTGGCATCATTATGCTTGCTTGCACGCTTGTGCAAGAAACATAGTGCCATCATCCGAGTTTTCCAGAGGTGTGTCAGCCTCTTCCAATTCAGTCAGTATGTTTGCAGGCAGGGTCACAGGGCGCCAGTCACTGCTCCAGCTGTCTATGACAGCTGAAAAATGCAGTGGCATACAGTTTCAAGGGAGAGCTCCGCTTCATTGAGCAGAGCTCCCCCTCACACACACACACACACGCACAGTGCGTGCTTATCGCCTTCCCCTCCCCACCACACTGTAGGGAAATAACTGGGGTGCTCAACTCGCCGCACGCCTCTAAAGATGGTGCCATGCTGGGAGCCCACCCAGCATGGCAAAATGTTTTATGGCCGACGGGTGCCTAATCCCCATCGGCTGCACTCCCCCACCAGCATCCAGGTGCCACGCTGGGAGCCCACCCCAGTGTGGCAAAATTATGTTATGGCCGACGGGGTGCCCAATCCCCCTGTCGGCTCCTGCCCCCTACCAACATCCTTCCAGCTGCCATGCTGGGAGCCCACCCTAGCATGGCAAATGTCCCTCATCGCCTTAGGAAGTAAAAACATAAAAAACCTGTAAATACAAAAACTGTCCCTCGCGCTTCTCCCTGCCCCTCCCACAACCCGCACCACCCACTGCGCACCCTGCCTCCCCACACCCCCCCCATACTTACCTCCGGTGCTCGGCGCGACGATCTTCGGTGGACCGGGAACACATCTGCACTCTTCAAAGCCGACAGCGAACTGAGGAAATGCCGGTAAGCTGTATAATGAGATAGATAGGGTTTTTTCAACTTTATTGCATATCTCAGGCATTTTTTGGAATTTTTGCACCACATTTTAAACATGGGGTATTTGGGACCCTTCTCATGGATGCTGTCACTGTCATGGCATTACTTTAGCTCAAGGGTGATTTTGCAGCCACTCTGCAAAATCACCTTTCCAGAATGATTAATAAAACAACACTGCCAGTGTTCACAAGGTTTGCTCTCAAAAGCCTATTTTGAAGATTTGGTGGAAAATTCCTAAAATGACTGTTTCTACGTAGCGCATGCTAAGTTCCTTCACACACCGTAAGTTCACGAATTTTCAATATTTTCACTCCAGATTTTCAACATTTCCATTTTACCACACCTATTATGAGCAGTACAGCTGTCATTTTTCACATCTCGCCTAAAATGTGTTTCCTCCTATGTAGCGCATAATGGCACAGTCGGTATGCAAATCAATGTACAGGACACATTAAGAAAATCACAGTGGCACTGTTCATGAGCAGAGGTCTTAAAATGGCTATGTTGAAAATTTGTGAAACAATTCCTAAAATGACTGTTTCAGATCGTTGCGCAGTTCCTACACTGACATGAAGTTTGCAATATTTCAATATTTTCACTCCAGATTTTCAACATTGCCATTTTACCACACTCCTTATGAGCAGTATAGCTGTCATTTTTCACATCTCACCCACAACGCATTTCTGCCCATGTAGCATAATGGTGCAGTCGGTGCTAAATCAATGTATGGGACAAGTTAAGAAAATCACAGTGACACTGGTCATGAGCAGAGGTGTTAAAATGGCTATGTTGAAAATTTGGTGAAAAAATTCCCAAAAATGACTGTTTTAGGAGCGCACGTTGCGCAGTTCCTACGCACGCTGGCAAGTTTGCGAATTTGTAATATTTGCACACCAGATTTTCAACAGTGCCATTTTACTGCACTTCCTTATAAGCAGTACAGCTACCATTTTTCACATCTCGCCCAAAATGTGTTTCCGCACATGTAGTGCACAATGGTACAGTTGGTGTGCGAAAACAATGTTTGGGACAGATTAAGAAAATCACAGTGACACTGGTCATGAGCAGAGGTCTTAAAATGGCTATGTTGAAAATTTGGTGACAAAACTCCATAAAATGACTGTGTTACGAGTGAGCATTGCGCAGTTTCCACGCACCCTCATAAGTTCATGAATTTGTAATATTTTCAGTCCAGATTTTCACCAGTGGCATTTTTCCACACCTCCTTATGAACAGTACAGCTGTCATTTTCCACAACATGGCCGAAATGTGTTTTCACACTTTCAGCACAGAAATGCGTGGTTGCTGTGGGAAATCATTGTTCGGGACAGATAAAGAAAATCACACTGAAATTGTTCATGATTGGAGGTCCCAAAATGCCTGTGTTAACAATCTGCTGTAAAAAAATCCCCAAACTAGTTACATTACGGGTGTGCGTTGCACAGTTTCTACGCACGCTCGTGACTTCACCAGTTTTTTAAAGATTTTCACAGCAGATTTTCAGCATTGTCATTTTTTACACCTCCCCATGAACAGTACCGCTGTCATTTTCACATCCTGTTCAGAATGTGTTTTGCACCTGTGGTGCCAAATGCCATAGTCGCTGTGCAAAAGCAGTTTTCGCTAACAAACTGATATTGCCACTGTTCATGAGGTGGGGTCACAAAAACCATGTTGAAAATTTGGAGTGAAAATACCAATGAATGCCTGAGGCGTTAGGGTTTCCACCATAACGCCCCACCCTGTAGAGAATGACAGGCATCAGGGGTGTGACTTGGGATTCTTGCCTGTCATGCTCATACCATTCCACCCCCACCCTGCAGCCAGTGAGAGGCATCAAGGTGTGCCTCAGACTCTTCGGGCCCAAACTTCACCCCATTCTCCTATACTGCACTCATCTCACCATATTTCCTGATGGAATGGGGTGCGCATAAGGGCCAAAGACCCCAAAGGCACACCGTGACACTTGTCAGTGTCTGCAGGGTAGGGTGTGGTGAAATGGCGTGGTCGTCATGCCTGACAACCCAAAGCCACACCCCAATGCCTGTCACTCTCTGCAGGGTGGTGGTGGGGTTGGCTTCAGTTCAATACTTCGCTGCCATTCCTATTATGCAGCTCTGTAACTTCTACACTACCACTGCCAATGCCAGCAAGCAAACATTCGGCATTGGCAAATGCTTGTTTAAGGGATGAACTGCTCGTTGCATGACACACCTTGAGAAAGAGCTCTGTGAGGGCTCGAAAAACATTCAGCAGGTGTTTAATATGTGGCTCCAGTTTTATCAGTAATTAAATGCAGCGTTTGAATCAAATATCCAAACATCTGGGATTCTTTTCATTCTGAGTCTGGCCTGAGCTCTGCTTTGAGTTTTGCATGCAGTGAGCAAGTTGGTGGGTGGATGGCTAGACTGAAGACTGAAAGCAACACGGAGGCCAGCGAACAAACATGACATTGTGAAAACAGTGATGTGAAACTTACATTTTAACAATCCACAAATACAAATAAGGCAATTGTATCATAAAACAGCATTTCAATAGTTTACTGTTAATGTGCTGAGTACCTACAACTGATCACAATCACACAGAACTCTGTGTGAGACAGATAATGCTGACAAAGAAGACACAACAAAACACTCTGAAGTCAACGTTTTTCTCTTTCTAAACAAATAACATTCTCTTGCCCTGAAGTAGACACAAACAGATTTGGACTCCCATGGTATACATCACTTATCTCATGTGTAGTTTATATGCATGTTATCTGGTCTGAAATGTTGTGTTATTACCACTGTGCACTCATGGCTACACCACTCATGCAAAATAACAATATTCCTAACCAAATAACATGCATATCTGAAGCTATCTCATGGAATAATCCTTATTTATACAAAACATGTGCCCTGATAAATAGCAAGATAAAAAGTGCATAATAACAGGCTTCTCCCTTTTTCCATAGTTAAACCGTGGCATAATTTGCCATAATAAAGAAGTGTTTATTATGGCAAACACACGTATGGTTTCTCTCACTCTGTGTATGCATCCACCCGAGTTCCTGGCATCCCGACACTGTCCGTTTCCCTTTTCGCCGAACCGCGAACCGCCACTTGGACTTGGCGGTAAGTGTTTTTTAAAATGTAAATGTACTAAAATAATAATCAAAGAATCATATGTCTGTCCTACCAAAGAAAAAAGTGAAAAAGATGTGTCAGTCCTGATGGCAAACACCGACCGCACACTGAAACTGGACCACAGTCACAGAGCAACAGCTTTTTATTTTATATAATTGCTGTGGCAAAAAAGGAAACAGCAATTATATAAAATAAAGTATGGGTCAGTGTAACTTTGATGTTATTACATTCTTTGGGGTTAGATGTTTTAATAAAACCCCTCGAGCTTCTCTTTCAGGGTTATGCAGCATCTAACCCTCGGTAGTGTAAGCTTCTCATTACACACCCCTATCCATACTTTATTCTCTATATCTTGACCTAACTTAACAAGATAAATGAAGCTGGACACTGAGCTTGCTCAGAAATTGATCTCACTCATTTTGGCCCCACTGAGCATGCTCAGAAATGTATCCGTACATGTGAGATGCCATCTTTTGATTCCTTCCGTTTGGGTTATGAATAAGTTGCTTTAATGCTGACCCATTGAATGGAGGGGCACAGTTTACATTTTGTACTTAGTTCTTTTTGTCGCTTTCTACCTTTTCAATCACAAAAAAAAAAAGTGCTGCATAAAGCGAATATGATACCTGCTAACTTAAGATATCATTCTTATCCTCATTTGATGGCATTGGTCCATTGCTGTCTCACTTGTGGCTTGTGACAGTTGAGATTTTTTTTAATGACAGCTCTGATCAGAATAGCTTTTAAAATCACCAGTTGTTTTCTTGTTCAATGTTTTCTAATACATACTTCTCAAACATAAAAGAAAAAAACACACTTTATCACCAAGTACTGTGTCTATGATTAAAATAATTTGAACCCTTCCCCCAAAAATGTGCCCTGACATGAAACTGCATGTTTAACTATAATGATAATTAAAATATTTTTCTAAATGCATTCCTAACACCAATGCTTTCAAAGTTTTGAAACTACTAAAAAGACAAATTATATATAAACTATATCTCTCTCCTATATATATATATATATATATATATAGGCAGAAAACTCTGTTTAATGCATCAGTTAGGGTTGTTCCACAGTGACAAAGAGAGAAATTTGGTGTTAGGGTTGAAAGCCCCTTGGACCCCCCAGCCCCCCCAATGGCATCAGGATGCACGCTCGGGTTGTCGGCCCTAACTCTCACTCCATCACATGTGTAAAGAAGCTGAGGTATAAGAGAATGGGGTGAGAGTTAGGACTGATGACTCCAACACACACCCCAATGCCGGTTGGGGGGTGGGCTGGGGGATTTAAAGGGGGGCTTTCAACCCTAACACTAAATTTCCTCACTTTTGTCACTGTGGAACAACCCAAACTGATGCATTAAATGAAGTTTTTTGCCTCTAATTTCCCTTCTTTTTGAGAATGAGGATGATAAATAGTTAATGAATTGCAGTGGCGGGAGCGCCCACCACATGA